>JANUYF010000008.1:10185334-11423251 GCA_026167975.1 Phrynosoma blainvillii
AGGGCATTTTCATTCTTCAGCTCCTCAATCTGTCATGGGGTTGGAGGGAGAAAGAGAGAAAGAAAGAGAGAAGCTAGAAAAAACAGATTCTTGAGTAGAATGTGGCTCTTTAAGACAATCCATGAGTGCCATGTTAAACAGCATATAACAAGGTTGGGAAAGTGAATCCCTCCAGATGTTGTTGGAGGGCAACTCCTATCAGCCCTAGCTGGCATGGCAAGGGATGATGGGCACCTATGTCCAACAATTTCCACAGAACTGTGCATTTCTCCTCTGGAGGCCCTTTTACACTATGCCATTATAGCATTATGATTCCATTTTTACTGCCACAGCTCCATCCTATGGAATTCTGAGATTTGTAGTTTAGCATTTAGAATTCACAGTCAGAAGGCTTTAGTACCTTCCCATGCGACAAACCTCAGGTTTCACAGAATGCAGCCATGCAAGGTGCACTGGAAACAGGTTGCTGGAAAGAAACCCAGCACCTCAATTTCCCAGCACCTCAGATACAGTCCATCTGGATTGTTGTCAGGTTTTTTTGGGGGGTCACGTTAGGTTGTTCACAACCATAAACATGAATCCCTATCAGTTTTGAGATTGCTTCAAGTCCAACTTACGATCTCATAAATGTTGATTAGGACACCAGCTGCAATACTCTGCACTGAGGGCAATTGAAATCCAGCAGCCTGCACTCATTTTTCAAGTTTACATGATTTTTCCTCCCATTGTTCCCTTCTTTCTTATTCTAATTTTAGCCAGTTATAACAGGGAGCAAGCAAGCAGGTATACATTTCATGCCTCTTCCCTTAGAATAGATAGGAGAGAGGCATGAAATGTGTGCCTGGTGTTCGCCCCTTGTAAGATCTCAAGAACTGCTATAGAAACTGCACTGCACTGCAGGGCGTTATCTCCATGGCCGTAAGGATTAGAAACTTCTTTTTTTATTGTTATTCTACAAATTGATTTCCGCAGCCATAGCATCAGATAGCTTGGGCTGTTATGGCACTTCTTAATAAAGCCTTTTTACTATAAAGGCTGAAGGAAGGGCTAGGGTGGCCAAGGGGCTCAGCTACCTGCTGCCGTAATAAGTCATTGTCCATCTGCAGGCTCTCAGCTTCTTTGAAGGTCTCTTGCATGCGCTGGTTCGTCTGGCGCAGCTCACGGATGTAATCGCAGGCTTTGGATAGGATGCCTCCTTTGCTCTGTAAGATCAAACAAAACATAGACCCTTATTGCCATGACACCTTCGGGCTGGCCAGAAACCCAGGGCCTTCTGGGTTGGAAGGGCCCTACAGAAGGTCAAGTAGGCCAGATCGATTTATCCCCTTGCATAGCTCAATGGTACCCAAAATTTTTATTTTTATTTAAAAGAGGTGTCTTTTATTTTTCATATGGCAACCAGAGGCAGATATTTAATTCTTCATTTTGCCCTTTTATATCCCACCCTTCTCCCCAATAATAGAGTTCAAGGTGGCTTACAACATGTTAAAAGCAATACAGATTAAGTTGTAGGCTTTCATGGCTGGCATCCATAGATTTTTGTGGGTTTTTCGGGCTGTGTGGCCATGTTCTAGAAGAGTTTCTTTCTGACGTTTCGCCAGCATCTGAAGATGCCAGCCACAGATGCTGGCGAAACGTCAGAAAGAAACTCTTCTAGAACATGGCCACACAGCCCGAAAAACCCACAAAAAATACAGATTAAAACTATGCAAGGATATTAATTTAAAACATACAAATATAAAAGTTACTTAATAGACAAATCATTTATGAAATTAAAACCATTAAAATCTATTTTAAAACTCTATGATCGGCCCTCTGTATCCATGGATTTTTTTTATCCATGTGTTCAGACATCCATGGCTGGAAAATATTCAAAAATAATATAAACTCCCAAAGCAAACCTTGTTTTTGCCATTTTATATACATGGGGCACCATTTCACGATGCCACCATTTTAAATGGGACTTGAGTATCCACAGACTTTGGAAATAAACCCCAGTGGATACCAAGGGCCCCCTGGATTTTTCAGAACATTTCGGCACAAAAACTTTTGGTTTTTTTGCATAAAATATGAAGGTTTTTTCTCCTTCCAGAAATCAATTTTTTGCAAAATGTCCCAAAATCATCCAAAATGGTGTGAAGGATTTATCTCTCTAGCATCATGCTACAATGGATGCCAACACCTGCTCCCAAACATCTCTCTTATCATTCATTCTCTCCCCCGCTGCCCTATTCTTGCTCCACTGATATTTGTCCTTACCGCCCCTGTCTTGCTATTATCTGTATTGCAGTCTGGAATGATTTTTGATAGCTGGACAATCCAGTTGTTGATCTTGTCCCGCCGCCTCCGTTCAACTAGATAGAAGAGAGGAATTATTGATCCCATCATACAATGTTCCGGCAAAGACTGCAGCAATTCACACCTTTGTTTACAACTTGGGACAAAGTTACTTGAGAGAGTGACTTTTCTCCTATCGACCCGACTATTCCCTGAGATTTATAAAGAGGGGCTTTCTGTCACCTGCACCCATACATGTGATGGTAACCAACAGCAGGGTCTTTTGGGTTATGGCATCTCAACCTTAGAGTTCACTCCTTCCTGTAGCACATCCTTGTTAGTATTAACATTGCTTGTTGTAAGCTTATTTGCTTACCCAAGCATTCATTGGTCTTTCTACCTATCATTGCATTTTCGTTTAGTGAATCTTGTAAGTAAAGATAGTCCCTTAACGTGAACGTCAAGTTGTAACTGACTGTAGGAGGTGGTGCTCATCTCCATTACTAATCCTAAGAGCCAGTGTTGTGACTACTCTGTGATCATGATAGCACAGAACGCTGTTTACCTTCCCACCAAAGTGGTACCTATTTGCATGCTTTCAAACTGCTAGGTTGGCAGAAGCTGGGACTAGTGACAGGAGCTCACCCCATCATGCAGCACCCAGATCTCAAACTGACAACCTTCCAATTGTCAGGATTGGAGTCTTAATCACTAAGCCACCGCATCCCCTATCTTGTACACACCCTTTAAATTTGCTTACACTAGGATACATACAAATATTGAAACTGAATAAACTATTTATCTATAACAAATGATATACCTATAATAATTATCTATATTTATATTTATTTATCTATAAAAACTTTATAAATGAATAAATAAAGCTCTCAAAACGTGTTGAGATGGGAAAGAAGAGAACCACAATGTTTTGGTGGGTATAAAAAAACATTTGGATGTATTTATCTAGAAGGCAGAAAATAATCATCTCTGGTAGAAATAAATAAAACTCCCATACCACTGTTAAGCTTTCATGCAGTCATGCTACCCTAAAGATTTAGGTTTCAAATCAGGAATGTGTGCCCTTCAAGCAACTATTAGACTGGAATCTCCATCATCCACCACTGGCTCTGGTGGTTGGGGATGATGGGAGTTGCAGCATAACAACATCTGGAGGTCCACAGGTTTCCTAGAGCTGAGTTAAACAACACTGTTTGGAAAGGGGAACAAATTGTTCAAGCAGAACTTCCTATGACTCAAAAGTGTGGAACTGCTGGGGTGCCTTCTTTTGAGCCCACCATCTTAGAGGACAATCCCTCCTCTGTCATGCTCTACGGAAGGTGTCTGTGGCTGGAAGCTGTCTGTGGTCAGGGATGGGTACCTGTGGAGGGGGTGGGGGCCATTACTGGCGGGCCACAACATTACTTCTGGCCACCTTTTGGCTGATTCTTGTTGTTTTGTTGTTTTGGGGATGAGGGCAGGTTTTTGGAACTCTGGGGAACTAGGAGAAGCGAACCATCATGTTTCCAGGCAGCTTTGGTGATGTTTTTAGGAGGACACTGTGCACACCACTGATATAGATGATGGCAGAGGATGAAGAATCTGTCTCTTCTAACAGGTTCTCAAGGACATTGTGGTCCCAAAGTTGGACATCCCTCCTCTACTAGATGCAATTAAAAAGGGGGAAGGTATGTGCTGCTTTGACTCTTCTGCACACCTTCATTGTGCTGAGCTCTTCGCCTCTCGTCTCGTGGCGTCCGCGTCCCGTCCATTTTCCTAGGTTTTGGAGGCAAAGATATGGGGAAATCAGAAGAAGTTTCTCATGACACCCACTCCCATCCCTGAAGTAGGATATAGTAGTACCACATTTTTATGGTAATGGTGATGGCTAATAATTCCAAATTTTAGCCCTCTCCCCATACAAAATACAGGAATTGAACCACATATCTTCTCTACTCTTACTAAATTTGAGCAAAAGAGGCACCGAAGTTTGCTATGGAAAGGAAAAGAGTTCCATGAAGATATACCTGTATAATGTCAAGTACTACTTCAAGGCACATCGAGTTCTGGGCACCATTTAAGGACAGGGACAAAGTGGAGCATGTGCAGTGGACAGCAAGCAAAATGGTGAAAGCTCTGGAAATCACGACTTATGAGATACTTAGGGAGCTGGGTATGTTTAGCCTGGAGAAGAGATGGTTAAGAGGTGATATGATAGCCCTGTTTAAGTATTTGAAGGGATGTCACACTGATGGAAGAAGATTGTTTTCTGCTGCTCCAGAGATTAGGACATGAAAAAATGGATTTGAGCTACAGGAAAAGAGATTCCACCTCAACATTAGGAGGAACTTCCTGACAGTAAGAGCTGTTGACAGTGGAACATGCTGCTGTAGAGGATGGTGGAGTCTCCTTCTATGGAAGTTTTTAAACAGAGGCTGGATGGCCATCTGTTTAGGGTGCTTTGTTTGTATCTTCTTGCATGGCAGGGGGTTCAACTGGATGGCCCTTGTAGTTGCTTCCAACTCTGTGATTCTATGATTAGTGAAATAATGTATGCAGAAAGCTTTGGGGAGCACTCAAAATACTCTGCTTGTACTATATTCTGGAAACCTGCCATCTGATCCTTTAGGCCTAAACGCAAACATTTTGGCTTTCCACAAGTCATCAAGAAACTCATGGAACTTGGGTTCTGAACAGCTGCGGAGTCAATGGTCAGGACACCTTGGAACTGGCCTAACTTTTCTCTTATTACTGCTGCTGTAGCACATCTGCCCACATCCTCCCTTTGGACCCCCATCTAACCCCACACTCAGGAGATCAGAGGCTGTTGTTCCCTCTGTTGCTGTCACTCCTTACTTGCTTAGAAGGAATAGGAAAACAGTAGAGATGGGAAGAGACAGCAGCTACTCTAAGACCAATGGGCTGAAAGAGTCAGCAGTATGCTTCTGCTGAGATGTGAGTCTCAACTGGTGCCCAGCAAAGCCAACTTCAATATTGGCCCAGATCTCCCGCTCTTTCATGAGCCAAATCAGTTGCTTCCAACCCTCTTCACAAATCAAAAATAACTATGAAAGGCTACTTCTCATGCTATCAGATTCGTATCTGGAAGGCTCATCCACGTAGGAATCAATATGCCAGATACAAGTAAACTATCATGGCTGTGCCTGTTTTTGTATTCGTGTCTATGTACCAGGACCAAGATGCAACAGAAGGGTTGTGTATCATAAAGTTACACTGGTGTAGCTACATCTGTATGGTGATTTGCACAGTTGCGCAGCAGGTCACATAAAATGCATCACAGTGATGCATGCTTTTGTTATGCAATGGGTGATATTGTACTATTGGACAGACTTACATAGCCTTATGAAGTATAACCACTTCTGCAAAGGTTATGCCATCAGAACTCTGCTACTGCATCCATAATCATGGTACAATGCTAAGCAACATGACCAATAAAGGAACAGTCAGCCCTCTGTACCCACGGATTCAACCATCTATAGCTTCAAAATCTTTTTAAAAAATCCAAAAAGCAAAAATTATACAATTTTGCCACTGTATATAAGGGACACCATTTTACTATGTCATTGTATATAATGGGATTTGGGCAGCCATGGATTTTGGTATCCACAGGGGGTCCTGGAATCAAACACCAGTGGATACCAAGGTCCACTGTACTTTCTCTGGTGTATATCACCAAAAGAGTCTAGCTTCTGTCTACATAATGAGGCCAATCCAGTCTTCTAACCATATGCAAAGCAGCATGATGGGACCATGCATCCAGTGTGGGTAGTATGTAGTCCTCCAGATGTCTCAATGAAACTCCAGCTCTACATAACTGGCTATGAATTCTATGGCTTATGGGAGTTTCTGTCCAGTTACATCTGCAGGATTGCATGCTGCAGTTCAAGTCAGAGGATGGGGGCTCACCTTTGAAATGGTGTGTGGGGGGGACTCAATGTTCAGTGTCCAAACTGCCCATTTCTGTTGCTGGTGTTATCTGACTCACGTCTACTCACTTATGGAGAACCTAGTCTAGGGAGAACACAGTCTAGAGTTTTTTCAACAAGATTTGACCAGAGGGGGTTTGCTTTCCTCTGCAGCTGAGAGAGTTGCCCAAGTTCACCCAGTGGGACTCCATGGTTGAACAGGGATTCAAACCTTGGTCTCCCAGGGTTCTAGTCCAACACTCAATCCACATCACAGTAGTTCTTGGCCCACACTATCCATACTCTGCTATCCACACACATTTCACACTACACCCTACATGACAGTGTCTTCATTCTGTCATTAGCTCCATCTTCTTCAGTGTGCCAATGCACTTCATGTTCCACCCTCCTCCTGCCTGTTTCACCCTCCATTGCTAAACAAACAACCTGCTTTCCCAGTTCAGCTTCCTGATTCCTAACACTTTCTTGTCTATGGGAGCGGCTGCTATCAACCCTCTGGGTGTAATTCTCCTAGCCAGATCCATGTTATTTTCTATACATTCCTGCAGCCATACTTACGGGGAATAGGGGTGGGTACGAGGGGCGATGGTACGTTGCGTTCCTGTTGGCAACACGTCCGGTGGTGTCATCATCACGTAGAATTGGCCTACAAAGAGCAAAATGGGGAGAAAATCAACCTGCTACAAGTGGGAACCTCCAGAAACACATTTAGCTTTGCACTATGTTTATCTGCTACAGGGGTAGAGAATTGTGGAAGGCTAGGAGGCCAGACTAGCTCCCTGGAAGAGCTGTACTTCCCACTGCAGCAACAACTGCAATCAATCAATCAATCAATCTTTTAAATAAATTCATCCACCACCACTCCCACTCCATGTGGTGGAAATGCCCTACTCCCCGAGGTGTTTATCTTAGGGGACATTTGGAGCCAAAAAAGTTTTCAAGAATTTTTTTACAAGAATGTTTTGATCCCCTGAGAGGTCTAAGGGTTTTCCAAATGAGGTGAAAATGACTTTCACAGTATATAGAGAACATTTTTTGGGGTGAGGGGAACTTTACAAAAATTATTTTGACTCTTGGAGAGCTCTGGAGGCTGCAAAGCCACCTTGCGGGGACTGGATGCAGCCCGCCCTTTGTCCTCCGTAACCTACTGAGATGTAAGAGAAGCAGTGATTAAATCAGCAAAGTCCCACTGGGAAAAAAGAAGAATCAAAATTTGTTTTTGCCCCCCATGTCCTCTAGGGAGGTGTAGGGAAATTTTTACCATGTTGGGCTATTTTAGACCCAGGACAGCCATCCCTGCAGGAAACTCACTAGGTGACCTTGGACAAGTCACACTCTCTGAGCCTCAGAGGATGGCAACGGCTAACCCCCTCTAAAGAAACTTTCCAAGAAAACTCCATTAACAGGTTCACTTTAGGGTTGGCATAAGTTGGAAACAACTTGAAGGCACACAACAACAAAGAGTCTTTTTTTCTTTCTCCTTTTTAGCAACAGGGAGTGCCTTCACGCTTACTTACTGTTTTAGAAAAAGGCCTCCCTGGGCATAAAATGGTGGGTGAGGGGAATGAGGCACCCACAGAGGGCATTTGGAGGCAAGCAAAAAAAAAAAAGTTTTGATTTTTAGGCTATTCTTTAAAATAAGTCTGGACCACAAAGATGATGTGGCAAGGGGAAGCGGGGGAAGCCCAGCACTTTGCCTCCCCCAGAGTATATCCATGAAGGGAGACGGCAGTCAACTGCTCTGCAAAAGCCCCTACCAACCAGGCTGTTGCTCTAGCAGGTAGAAGGGGAGGCCTTTACAGCGGTGATTCCCAAACTTTGGTCCTCCAGGTGTTTTGGACTTTAACTCCCAGAAGCTCCACTAGCTTGGCCAACAGTCAGGGATTCTCAGAGCTGAAGTCCAAAACAGCAGCATAGAATCATAGAGCTGGAAGAGACCACAAGGGCCATCCAGTCCAACTCTCCGGCATGCAATCAAAGCATCCCCAACAGATGGCCATTCAGACTCTGTTTAAAAACCTCCAAAGAAGGAGATTCCACCACTCTCCGATGGAGTGTGTTCCACTGTCAAACAACTCTTACTGTCAGGGAGTTCCCCCTAATGTTGAGGTGGAATCTCTTTTCCTGTAGCTTGCATCCATTGTTCGGGGGTCTTATTCTCTGGAGCAGCAGAAAACAAGCTAGCACCCTCCTCAATATGACTTCCCTTCAAACATTTGAAGAGAGCTATCATATCACCTCTTAACCGTTTCTTTTCCAGCCGTAACATAACCTGCTCCCTAAGTCTCTTCTCATAGGGTATTGTTTCCAGACATCTGGAGGACCAAAGGTTGGGAACTACTGCTTTACAGCAAGGATTAGAAACAAATGGTTGGTTTTTTTTTTCAGATGTTGCTGAACTACACCTCCCATCATCCATCTCACTGGCTGTAATGTGTAAGAGCTAATGGGAGCTGCAGACAAGATCTGAATGGCCAATAGCTGCCCATCCATGCTCCAGTGGGTTCTTGCTTCCCTACCTCCGGCCTGCGTCAGTGACTGATCCGTCGTCTGCACTGACACTGCTGTGGCGTCCCCCACCGTGGAGGCAGGGAAATACGCAAACCGCGCTTCCCCGCTGACTGCGTCTGTAGCTGGGCTCCCGCCATTACTGAAGGGATTCTGGATCACAGCCTGTCAAGATAAGGGTGCAAGAGAGGAAAGGAGGCCTTAAGCATGCTATAAATTCAATTCAATTTATACTCCACCTTTCTCCTGGCGTAGGAGCCAAGGCTGCTTAGAACAAACCAAAACAAAGTATATCCAAAAATCTTAGTACAGTGGGCTTTCCACATTCGCTGGGGTTAGGGGTGAAGAACCCCCACGAATGTAGAAAAACTGCAAATAAAAAGAATACCACTATTCTTTTTACCTAAGAGAACACCTCTTTGGGCATCTCCAGGTCCTCCAGTGCAATTCTGTGGTCAACATCTGCCAGAAGTTGATCACAGACCCATGCAGGAGGACCTAAAAATGCCTAGAGAAGTGTCTTCTCTAGGAGCATCTAGGTTCTCCAGCATAAATCTATGGTCAACTTCCAGCCGAATTGCGCTGGAGAACTTAGAGCTTCCAAGAGAGAACATATTAGTCAAAACCACAAATAATCAAATCCACAAAAGTCAAAGCCGCAAATGTGGAGGGCCAACTGTAATGTGAAAGGTAAAAACATCCCAGCGGAAACAATTAATCATAATTTGTTTAAAACACTTTAAAACATAATTTAAAAAAAAGGGAAACAACACATCACACTTCATTAAAATACAGTTCTGCCACATGAGTTAAGAATCTTGAGACTGCCAGAATAAAAAGTCCCACTGCACCCTCTAGAGAAAAAAATTATCTTCGGATGGGGGGGGGGAAGGGAAAAATTTTACCATGTCTTTGGGCTATTTTAAGCTCAGGGCAGCCATCCCTGCAGAAAATCCACTCGGTGACTTTGGGCAAGTCACATTCTCTCAGCCTGCGGATGGCAACGGTAAACCCCCTCTGATGAAATTTGGCAAGAAGACCCCATGATAGGTTTGTTTTATAGTTGCCTCAAGTCAGAAACAACCTGAATGTACACAAGAACAAATGGAAAGATTGAAGAGAAGGGGTCAACTGAACTTCTTGTGGGAAGGAGTTCCAGAGCATGGGAGCAGCTATCGGGAAGACCATGTCCTAGGATCCTCACCATACATGCCTGTGATGGTTGTAGGATGAGAAAAAACCTTCCCCCTTCCATGATTTTAAAACTTAAACTTTTATAAGGAGATACAGTCTTTCACAGAATTTGGAACCAAGCTGCATAGAGCTTTAAAACTCATAGCACTTTGAATTCTGCTCGGAAGAATTCGTTTACAATTCCATTGGTAGGGCTAGGAAAGGAATATAATTTGATTGTAACAAAATAAGGTTGAGGGGAAACAGAAAACCTGGACTTTTAGGCAGGGTCTGGCATGACAGTCATCAATAAAAACTTGGTACCTTTTACATCTGCAATTGCAATGTGCAATTCTTTGACACACTTGCACGCATCTTTTCCTCCAATCTGATCCCCAACCTTGTTTTCAGAAGCATTTTCCAGTTACAGATCTAAGTCCTGGAACACGTACAGCAATCCACAAAAATGTCTGAACATGTGTACGATTCCTTGGTCTCTACACTTAGCAGGCAGGCAGGGAAAGAACAGTGGGAATAATTCATCTTCAGCTTTTCTAATGTAAACCTCATAGCCGATGCTAATACTCCTGAGCTACTAAACTCTATTCTATGGCTGTGCACATGATCCACTTTCTTTCACTAAAGGTTGCACAAAGCAAGGCAGGCAAAGTGTGGCCCTGGGCTAAGGCCCTCGAAATTTATTTTTGCATTTAATCCTTCTGCACTCCACAAAAATACCAACTGCTTTGTCCTGGCAGCCTCCAGGGAAAGTGATTCACTTAAAAACAAACCTTTTTGTTATTATTATAATAATAAAATTACACTTTACATTTTTTGTTTATAGTGCATGTATCTTCAGTGCATATTTTCAAAATTGTTACAACATGGATTATAAATATACTCCCTTAATGTAGCTTAAATGTCTATAAAGAAACCAAAAAGCTTTGTTTTGGCTACTATTATTTTAATTATGAGATGTTTAATATTGTTTTAAGGGGGGGTGGGTTGGTCTTAGGGGTTATATTGTATGGGTTTTTTATGTAAGCCGCTTGGATTGTCTCTTTCAATAAGCGGGATATAATTATTATAAGATTGTCTCTTTCAATAAGCGGGATTATTATTATTAATCTTGTTTCACTTCCTTTCAGGCTGCATTGAACTTTCTCCTTTAAGGTTTGACTGTGATTTCTCTTTCTTTTCTGGCTGTATGTCGCTTCTATTCTTATTGAATTGTTAATGGATTTTATTCTCGTTATTATTCCCTATTCAAGTTTGTTGCAATGTATATCTTTCTGACAAATTGTTTGATTGGAGTTTTCAAGGTGTTACTTTCTGGTTGTGTGTTATTTATTTATTGATGTTTGAGAGGCTCATGAGCATCAAAAGCGATTAATGTTAAAGTGTTAATGGGTGTGTTTTCAAATAGCTTTTATTCTTTTTTATCTTATATATAAAGTTTTATTGATACTTCTATTACGTATAAAGAAAAATATAAATGTCACATTATACATTCATATAATCACATTTGCCTTACTGCCAGTATATAATAATTTGTAAACAAAATGATTATTTAAACAAACTGCTTACAAAGAATCATTCACCATATACTATTATATTCTATTCAGTTGCCTGTTTAATTAAATTTCAACTTTTAAAATGTTTTTAGTGTAGTGAGATTTTATTAAAGAGCCAGTGTGGTGTAATGGTTTGAGTGCTGGACTCTGGAAGACCAGGGTTCAAATCCCAATTCAGCCATGGAAACCCGGTGGGTGGCCTTAGGCAGGTCACACTCTCTCAGCCTCAGAGGAAGGCAAAGACAGACCCATTTTGAAGAACTCTTGCCAAGAAAATCATAAAACAGGATAGTCATAAGTCTGAGCTGACTTGAACCCACTGAGCAACAGTTTTTTAAACCTGTTCGTGTTGTAACATTTGTAATTCGTCTTGAGTCCCAGGGCCGGGAAAAACGTGGGAAATAAATAAAATCATAATGACGATAATTACATGCTGCCCTCTTGTGGATAAGGGAAGGAAACAACTTCTAAAACACAATTACTGACTTTAACTGGCATCTAGGGGTAGCTGTGTTGGCCATACAGCAAATCCAAAAACATCCAAAGAATGATACCTTTATTGAGCCAACCAAAATTCACAGCTACACGTTGCAAGCTTTTGAAGTCACATTGCCTTCTTCATCAGGCAAACAGGAGAAAAAAAAATTGAAGTTGTTAGACTTGGGCCTGCATTTTTTGTTTCTGATCTCAGTTCAAATGTTAGGGGAGGACTATCTGCAGGCTGGGTCCTCCCTCTTTGGCTATGCAGTCACTGGAAAATTTTGCAAGCCAAGGAAATTTAATGTCCATTTGCAATCCAAAGAAGATGTTTCCTTGGAATCCAGCATGTCTCTTTCCTTTGTGAAGCCTCAGGCTCCTATGCAGGTAGAGAACGCTGGATTTCTCAAGAAGTCTTCATATTTTGCATCAGGAAAACTTTAGGTGATGTAGGGGTAAAGCATGCCAATCAGTCCCAATATTAGAAAAAAATTGCTTTACCTTATTTCCTGATGCAAAACATGAAGACCTCTTGAGAAATTCAGCATTCTCTACCTGCATGGGAGCCTGAGGCTTCACAAAGGAAAGAGGCATGCTGGATTCCAAGGAAACGTCTTCTTTGGATTGCAAATGGACATTAAATTTCCTTGGCTTGCAAAATTTTCCAGCAATAGCATGGCCAAAGGGGGAGGATCCAGCCTTCAGATAGTCCTCCCCTAACATCTGAACTGAGATCAGAAACAGAAAATGCAGGCCCAAGACTAACATCTCCAATTTTTTTCTCCTGTTTGCCTGATGAAGAAGCCAGCATGACTTCGAAAGCTTGCAACATGTAGCTGTGCATTCTGGTTGGCTCAATAAAGGTATCATTCTTTGGATGTTTTTGGATTGGCTTTAACTGAGCCATCTTGTGAACTATTTCTTGGTCTATTCCAGAAGGAGGAAGCGATGGTGTGAAAGTAGAGAGGAAAAGACATATTGCCACGGGAAGTGCATGCCGACAGCTACAAGAAGCCACAGATGGGTCTGAACCAGCCAGTAACCACATCCTAGCATGCAGCTCCTCTGAAGCAGAGTGCTGCCTATTCAAGCTGATTCAGTACAAAATAAACCACCCTGCAGACAGCTGAAGACGCTTCCAGGGGAAGTGGGAAAGGCAAGACTGGCATGCTGCAAATCAGTGAATGTCAGACCCGCTCTGTGAATGCATTGGCCCTCCACCAAGGAGACAGGAGCCAAACCCTGGGCTCTTTCACATTATGCAACTATTGTGCTCTATTCCATTTTAACTACCATGGCTGCATTCAGTGGAAACCTGGGGTGTGTAGCTTGGAGAGGGGCTAGAGATCTGGGTAAGAATTTTAAACACTAAACTGTACATCCCAGGATTCCCCCCCCCCCCCCCCTTGGCAGAAGTGGATTATAGTAGCACAATTGTGTAGCATTGTCAACTGTGGTTTTAACACCAAGCTTCCTAAAGCTAAGTGTGCTTCCCCTCAGCTCTCAAAAATAAAATAATTTTTTAAAAAACCCCTGAAGAACATAGTTTTTTGTGGGTTTTTTGGGCTGTGAGGCCGTATTCTAGAAGAATGTATTCCTGATGTTTCGCCCGCATCTGTGGCTGACATCTTCAGAGATCTCTGAAGATCCCTTCAGAGAAAAAGCTCTGAAGATACCAGCCACAGATGCAGGCGAAACATTAGGAATACATCCTTCTAGAACACGGCCTCACAGCTCGAAAAACCCACAAAAACTTATAGATGCCAGCCAGAAAAGCCTTTGACTTCACGTTGAAAATCTGAAGAACACTTGCAATGTTTACACTGCAAATAATTTACTTCAAGTGTGGAAAAAACGTGGCCCTGGACCTCCAGGGATCAAAAATTGCCCCTAAATGTCCTCTAAGGATATTTTTTTCCCATGTTTTTGGCCCAACATGAGCTAATTTACACCCCCAGGAAAGGCTTTTAAAAAGCAAAAAGCAAAGTGAAGAGGAACTGACTTCCACTCACGTTCTATTACTTAAAAAGCCCCTCCTGGGCCTAAAATGGCTGAAGGTTAAAATTGTGGCAAAAGTGCCCCCATGGTCTCTAGGTCATTTATGGGCAATTTTTTTGTAGGGGCATTTTGTAATTATGACCTCCACAAGTTCTCCTGAAGGGCTAATGTGGCTCCTTAGCCTTTCACAGTTGTTCATCCCTGGTTTATTTAATGAAGGAACCATCTCCCATCCACCTCACCTCCTAGTAGAAATACTTTCCTTTTGTGCACAATACACAAAACATTGGGTTTTACGTTAAAGCTTGTGTGGGTTTTACTTCACAATTTTCCCCCTCCAAAGTAGAAACAATTGCTTACAACGTGCACATAGCTCTTGTAATCGTTCCCAGAAGGGAGAAAAGGTTGAACATTATTCCTTCTTGCTTTCAGGATTGAAATAATTCAAAATGTGCATCCCTAATTCCTGGGTTTTTCCATGCAGGTCATTCTTTGAACATGTCTCATGAGACAAGTACACTCACAGCACAGTGTAAAATCTGAGCCAAGGGACAAAATGGTGCTTTCCTCCATCCTAGATAAAGAAGATGAAGTCATATCTTACTATAATCTTTCTTCCCTTCACACTGATTTTCTCTAATTTTAGAGATGAGGACAGGTTCTGTGGTATACACAGCTCTGGCTTTGAAGAGAGGAAAATGGCTGGGGGTTCAGAAGTTAAAACTGAAGGGTTGTCACTGCTGTCCCATAGTATCTTAGCAAGTTGCCTCATGTTACCTAACAGGAGAACAAGTCCTATTTCCTGAGACTGGAAGCTAAATAAGTTGGGCGAAAGGAGAACCATTATTAAAATGCCTAACATCCTTTTTTTTTTTTTTTTTTTTTGGTCAAAGGCAGAGGCTGTGATGGTAGAGGCAGACCTTCACCCGACACTGAAGACAGCTGATCGAAAGGAAATCCATTCATTTGAAATGTGTTGCTGGAGAAGAGTTCTACAGATGCTGTGGACTGCCAAAAAAAGGGCAAATGAATGGGTCTTGGAGCAGATCGAGCCTGAACTTCCCCTAGAAGCCAAGATGACTAAACTGAGACTATCGTACTTTAACCATATCATGAGAAGACATGATTGACTAGAAGAAGCGAGTCACATCTTCTTGTATTGGTTGTCTTACCAATAATGCTTGGTATGACAGAATAATGCTTATTCTGTTCACCGCCCGGATTGGTTCGCCATAGGGCGGTATACAAATAAATAATAATAATAATAATAATAATAATAATAATAATAATAATAATTATTATTATTATTATTATTGTAAGGTAGAAGTCAGTGGGAAAAGAGGAAGACCACATTATAGAAGGATAAACTCAATCAAAGAAGCCATGTCCCTGAGTCCATAAGGCCTGAGCAGGGTTTTTGGGGATAGGGGGATTTGGAAGTCTCTCATTCTTGGGGTCGCCTTAAGTCGAACTCAGATTGACAGCTATTAAAAACAAAAGAGGTCCTCCAAATGTCTTTAGACTGTGACTCCCATGGCTAGGGCCGCCAGGCATGATGGAAGTTGTAGGTCAGAAGGCCATATGATTACTTCTGGGGTTTTTTTGGGGGGGGCGCTAGTGTGTTGTAGTAATTTAAGAGTTGGACTAGGGCTCTGGAGACCAGGGTTTGAATCCCAGTTTGGCCATGTCAACAAACTGGGTGACCTTGGACAAGTCACACTCTCCCAGCCTCAGAGGATGGCCATGGCAAACCCTCTCTGAAGAAACCTGCCAAGAAAACCTTGTCATAGAGTCGCCATAAGTCAGAAACAACTTGGAGGACACAACATAAACAACAAAAGAGGGCTACTTGAGAGCCCCCAAAGGGTCTGTGGACAACAGAGGCATTTGAAGCTTCTGGGAGCATGATTCTCCATTTGTAAGGTGGAAAATATTTCACCCAGTGCTATGAAGTCTCAGAGGGCTGTTTTGGGTTTGACAAGACCATTCCTCACCTGAGCAACAGCTTGCTGGCCACTAGTGAACGCTGCTGTTGAGACCACACTGACTGCCCCCGTAGCATCTGTTTGTCCATCCAGATGACTGTCCGTCACCTGAACTACTCTGTATGTCACCTGGGAGAAAAAGGACAAAAGGCAATTTTTTTCAGGCAGGTTTTTGAAGTGAGGAGGGGGAAGGTATTGGTCCTGGTTTCACAGGGAAGTCAAACTATGGAGAACCAGTATGAAGACCATTTTAGGGAGCAGCCTAAAATGGGGGACTCCAGACATCCAAATCCAAGCTGAAAATCAGCCATGACAGCAGCCCCATAGCCAGGAGCTCCTGAACTTGACACTCTTGTCCCTCCTACCCCATTGGTTCTCCTAGAACAGGGATTTGGTCAGTAAAAGCTAGGCTAGCCGAAGTGGACTGCTACCTGTCCTCCATTGTTCTCTGTGCGGAATTGATACTGGATATTATGGTCTGTGAAGGCTGCTTGCTGAACACTGGCGATGGCCACTGCCGTCTGCTCATCTGCATTCGTGCAATCTGCTAGGAAAGAAAGGAAGCAGGTTAGCACTGACAACAAGCAGCAGAACATCAGTCCCCACAACGTAGCTCTGCCATAGAGATGTGAAGTCTTATGGGTGTGGGGGGTGGGATGAAAAAATTCAGGGGAAAATCTCCCATTTTTCACTGCCCCCCCCCCCTCCTGCCCTCACCTGAAGCCTTTCTTTTTCCTGGATAAATGGGAACGAAATAAATCATGGACTATTACCTTTTCAAATGACGAATAAAAATTTTAAGACAAAGCATTTGCACATTTGTCCAAAACTATGTACGGGGAACACTTTTATGTACTATGTGCATACTATGTACAGTATCGCATCATTCTAATTCCTGGTCTTAAGTTTTCTTTTCTCAGTTCTGTTTTTGGGAATGAGTGTGTTATGTTCAGCCGGACATTATGAAGAACTAGTGGAGACAAAATAATGTTATCTTTTTCACTAATGTTGATAGTTTCTTCTGATTTATTGGAAGCTTCTTCTCTTTTTTTGCCTTCTTATCAGACTGGAAAACGTAAGAGGTTCCTTATAGTTCAGGCGCTCCGTACAGTTTAGATCTTGTAGCTCCACTTGTAACAGCAACAACAAAAGAATTAAAAAGCAAGCTCACTCTGTAATTATTTTCTGAATAAACTGTATTTTCAACAATCAAACTTGGGAAGTTCATGTCAAACCAAGTTATATATAATGCATTTTATGTCCCTAGAGTAACAAAATGACTTTCAACTTACAATGGGTGACAATACAATGGGTGACAATTTTTCAATTTTTCCAAAAATGTCTCATAGAGTCAGAGTTGGAAGAGACCACAAGGGTCATATAGTCCAATCCCTTGCCATGCAGGAATACACCATCAAAGCACTCCCAACTGGTGGCCTTCTAGCCTCTGTTTAAAGGCTACTGCGAGTTCAGTGACAAAACCTAAGGTAGAGATTGGGGTGGGGGGTGGGAAAGCATGGTCTTCCAGATGTCATTGGGCCGTAACTTCCATCATCCCCTACGCCACCAGTGATACTGGCTGGGCTGATAAGAGTTGCAGGACATCTGCAAAACCACTTTCAGCCATGAAAAAAAAGGACAGTGGGGTACGGTACAATCATGGATGTTGTTAACCCCTGGGTACCCAAAGGTTACACTCACACGTTTGTATCCAGTCCTCTAAAAACTCTATTTGGTGGTATTTAAACGATATAGGAGACCAGGATTCAAATCCTGGCTTGGCCACAGAAAGGTACTGGGTGACTTGGGACGAGTTAAACTCTCTCAGCCTCAGAGGATGGTAATGGCAAACCCCTCTGAAGAAACTTGCCAAGAAGACCCTGTGATGCTTTCAGTTTAGGGTTGCCATAAGTCGGACACAACTTGAAGACTCACAACAAGCAACGATAATACAGACAGGCAGGATCGAATAGCATTTAAATGGAGAAAAACAGCCACTTAGAGGTGCAATTCTCATATGCCACCCATAAGCTTCTATTTTTGTGAAGGTCTGAGAGTCTTCCTGTAGGCCATGCCACTTCCACCCATAACTTAGGGGGTTGGAGATTTGCACCCTCTTTGGGACAAGCAATGGTCTTCCTTGCAAACGAAAATCCATTCCGTGCAATCTTCACTGTGTTAACAGCAAGGAGAAAAGGGTTCTTTTCTCAAACTAAATTTCAGTGATAAATGCTGGTGGCTTAATGTGTCTGTGTTATCTGCAATGTGCACCAATGTGTGGGCAGGGGCAGCGGAATGTCGGCGGTGAAAAAGATCTGCTCCAGACAGGAGAAAACGAAAACAGCTCAGCTTTCGTTCACGCACAGACATGTTGTATGCCTTACTTATCGGGTGGTGCCCTGGCTGCAGCATTCCCTCCCTGCGCAGGGGTTACCAGTTGCTCACGCAGGGCAGGTGGGCATTTCTGAGCCAGCCCAGGACCCCTCCTCACCTTCCTGCAGCTCGACTCCCTCTTCACCTTCTTGTCCTTTCTCGTGGCTGAAACAAAGAGGAAAGAGAGAGACAAATGTCACCAAGACGTCTCCTAATGGAACTTATGGGGGGCGGGGGGGGGGGGGGGAGGGGGAGGATAGCACAGTGACAGCAAAGCAATGACAAATAGCCAATCTACTGGTCTTCAGTATGTCGAGAGATCTCGTAGCACCTTTGAGACTGACTGAAAGAAAGAAGTTGGCAGCAAGAGCTTTCATAGACTTCAGTCTCCTTCCTCAGATCAGATGGGGGGTGTTTGAGAGTTTATTAAAGAAGAAAATCAAGAGTTTGTGGACAGCTATGACAGGGTGCATTACTTAACATACAGGTGCAATGAAAAGACAGAACCCCACTACTTTTCCTTTCCTCCATTCCTTGGTATAGAAACATTCTCAACCTGCAATAAAGCAAACATCCCGGTTTAAATGTGTGCACCCTCCAAAACCCAGACACGGCTCCCCATAGACGTTTGCATTGAAGAAACTGCAGGAATACACCATCAAAGCACCCCCAACAGATGGAGCATATTAAAACCTCTAAGAGTCCTAGGCTGCTTATCCTCACGCTAACCATTAAGTCAAGGGTGGGCAGCCATGGAGGAAGGGTCCATGGGTTACACCCATCCCATTTTTTCAGTCCTCTGATTCCACTGGGACACCTTCTAAAAGAAGAAGCAACCCAAGCATTACAGTTGCCCCCCCCCCCCCACATTCACTGGGGCAGGAGCATAGGACCTCTGTGAAAGTGGGGAAATCGCAAATAACAAAAACACATTTTTTTTTACTTGAGGGACCCCCCTCTAGGAAACTAGTTCCTCCAGCACAACTCGATGGTCAACATCTACTAGAAGTTAAGCATAGATTTGAGCTGGAGGACCTACAAATGCCTAGAGAAGAGCTCTTTCGAGGAATCTCTAGGTCCTCCAGCATGATGACATCTGGCTGATGTTGACCACAGAGTTGTACTGGAATATCTAGAGATTCCTAGAGAGAATATATTAATCAAATCTGTGAGTGATCAACTCTGCAACAGTCAAAGCTGCAAATGTGGAAGGCCGACTGTACTTTTATTCTGATGTGGGGCTACTTCAGGCCTCAAAACATATTGAGCTCCCCCCACCAAAAAAACACACACAAAACCTTAAAATGAAGACTCGCATCCCTTGGAGACAAGATTCTCCAGTTTGGGTCTGAATTTTATTTTGGATGATGGGAGGATTTGGAGGACGAGGGGCTGGTTCACAGTTCCCTGATGATACAAGAGCAACTTCTGTCACCCCCAGCATATGTGATCGACCATTGATGAACATGAGACAAAATAGATGGACTGTAATTGCATCCCTAGGTTGTATGAAAGCTAGGCATGAGCAACATCAAAAATGGGAAGAGGTTTAGATTTTCAGATGGAGTTATGAAATACCAAGGGCTGTATCTTCCCAGCCATATTTCCTAGGATCCACCCACTGTCTGTGGACATTGTGCAAAATAGGACTAAGCACTGATTTATTTAGTACTTCTTCAATGGATTTATACCACCACTACCTCTTTTTTAAATCAAAGAATGGCAGCCAAGGTAGCTAACTATAACACAGTCAAAGAAGGTAAATTCCTGAACAATTAAAATACAAGTTGAGTCTCCTTTATCTGTAATTCCGAAATCTGAAATACTCCAAAATCCAATACTTTTTTCATGGGTGGCTGAGATAGTGACATCTTTGCTTTCTGGTGGTTCAGTGTACATGCACAAAATTATTAAAAAACGATTATGTATAAAATTATCTTCAGGCTACATGTACATAACACATACATGAAACATACATGGATTTTGTGTTAAGACTTAAGTCCCATCTCCAAGATATCGCATTAAGTAAATGCAAATGGTCCAAAATCCAAAACAAAATCAAAAAAAGCAAAACACTTCAGGTCCTAAGTATTTTGGATAAGGGCGACTCAAACTGTATAAGAAAATCTAATTAAAACTTCAACAACAAATGTAAGGTTGCAGTGTCCATGATTAGTAAAAAGCCTGCAGAGCGCATGCACCTTTGTGAAAAAGCAAAGCCAGCAGAAAACAGTATGCAAATCACAAAAAACGATAAAAATGGAGACAATACCCTTTGTATAGGTTACCAAATTCTGTTGTTCTTGGTGCAGAACTTAGATCAGGGCACAGACTGGATCATTATGTCTCCGGCTGTCTCTCTCACTAAATGAACACTCCCAGCTTTGCATCTCATTCTCATTCTGTCCCATCATCTCCAATATGTGCAAGAAGAAAGCCCCACTACATACGTTCCGTCTCGATAACCAGCCCAAACATTCCTGAAAGGAAGAGATCCCAGCGCTGATGTCTGCCACAAGGTTAATATCCTTTTGCTTTCATGGGGAGAGATGGGGAAGGCTCTCTAAAGCCAACTCCAGAGCTGGGAGGCATTCATTTACTTTAATCCTTTGCAATGGCAGAGGGAGATAAGGCTCCTATCTCGACAGGATGTTTGTTGGTGGAGAGTAGAGCAGCATAGCAGAGATGAAGCTGCTTACAGGCAAAGAGAAAGTGCCTGGCACACAGAAAGAGAAGCTGCAGGAAAAGAACTCTACAGCAGGCACTGACATTTGAAATCCTAAACAACTTGGGACTGTAACTTGGGAATCTCTCATATATCCCTGCCTGAGGATCGATCTCTGCCAGAGGGATGCTCCTCTGTCCCAATAGTAGGGGTGATATGATGTGGTGGCATAAGAGAGGGCCTTTTTGGGCATGGCACCCCGCTTGGGGAATGCCTTTCCTTTGGAGGCCTGACTGATGCTCACATTGGTTACAGTTAGCTCTCCCTATCCATGGATTCTTTATCCATCGAGTCAACCATCCATGGTTTGAAAATATTCCAAAAAATATAAATTCCCAAAAGCAAACCTTGATTTTTCCATTTTATATGATGGATATCATTTCACTACACCATTGTATTTAATGGGACATGAGCATCCACAGATTTTGGTGTCCACGGAGGGTCCTGGAACCAAACCCCAGCGGATGCCAAGGGCTCGCTGTACTTTTTGATGCCAGGTCAAGGCAGAGCTTTCCACAAAGTCCGGGGTATACCGGTACTTTATTTTTCAGCATAATTGTTGTTGCTGTGTGCCTTCTAGTCATTTCTGAGTTATGGAGACCCTAAGGTGACCTTATCACAGGGTTTTCTTGGCAAAATTTATCCAGAGGGAGCTTGACATTGCCTTCCTCTGAGGCTGAAGGAGTGGGACTTGTCCAAGGCCACTCAATGAGTTTCTGTGGCCAAGGAGGAATTCAAACCCTGGTCTCCAGGAGTCTTCCTCTAGCACTCAAACTGAGCACAAAAGTTAGAATCGTCCAAGCCACCATAATCCCCATCACCATGTATGGATGCAAAGCTGGACAGTAAAGGAAGCAGAAAGAAGGAAAATCAACTCATTTGAGATGCAGTGCTGGAGAAGAGTGTTAGGATAGTGTGGACAGCCAAAAGGACAAACTGATGGGTCTTGGGACTTTTTAAGCTAGAAATCTCCTTAGAAACCAAGATGATCAAATTGAGGCTGATATACTTTGGCCATATAATAAAAAGACACAGATCACTGGAAAAGAAAATGCACTCATCCCTCCACATTTGCGGCTTTGACTTTTGCGGATCTGAATATTCATGGAATGTATTAATATGTTCTCTCTAGGAATCTCTAGGTCCTCCAGTGCAACTCTATGGACAACTTTAACCAAAAGTCGCACTGAAGGACCTAGAGATTCCTAGAGAGAACACTCCACTAGGCATTTGTAGCTCCTCCAGCACAATTCTATGGTCAATGTCTAGCAGATGTTGACCCTAAAGTTGACTGAAGGACCTAGAGGTTTCTAGAGAGGTGTTCTCTCAGGTAAAAACAGTGTTTTTGTTATTTGCAGTTTTTCCACACTCATGGGGGTCCTGTGCTCCTAAACCTAGCAAATATGGAGGAAAGAGTGTAATGCTAGGAAAGGTAGAGGGAAGAAGGACAGGAAGACCGCATGTCAGATGGATGGACTTAATCGGGGAGACATGGGCATGCACTTGTAGGAACTAAGTAGAGAAGTGGAAGACAGGGGTTCTTGGAGATGTTTCATCCATAGGGATGCCATGAGCCAAAATTGACTCGAAGACAGATAACAACAACAAATGTATGATCCACAGTCAAGAAGCTCCAGTGCTTCACCACATTAGAAAATCCAGGATTCCACAAAGTGTTGCCAGGACAACTGAAGAGGAATATAGCATTATTACTGTATAGTGCAGTGGTTCTCAAACTGTGGGGCAGGATCCTCTGGGGAGGGGCACGAGAATTGCTCAAGAGAGGTGCAAGAGTTGGGGGTCCTGATCCCTCTCCCCTCAAACATTTTCAGCCCTTGGGGGGGGAAAGGCAAGGAGGATCCTTGGAGCTTCTGCCAGAGGCAGGAGGAGAAGGAGAGCTATATCCTTATAAAATGTCAAAATATGAATATACACTCGTCCCTCTCCATTCACAGACTTGGATATACACTCGTCCTTCCCCATTCACAGACCGTGGTCTCGTCCATTCGTGGACAGCAAGCGGGGAAGAGATAAAATGGCGCACATGAACTGGTGCCCTCTGCCATTAAAACAAATGGGACTCCAATATTTGCGATTCTCCCAATTTGTGGGGGGTCCGGAATAGATCCCCTACTAATCAGAAGGGATGACTGTACATATGTATGTGAACTAAAATACACACACCAAATAAAATATCTATTTTATACATATAGTATGTTGAGTGAGGCGGGGGCTTGATGTCCGCATGTAGATGTAAAGGGGGTCACAAGGGTAAAAAAATTGAGAACCACTAGTATAATGTGAAAGAGCTTCTGGATATAGCCTAATGTTCCCTCGGACCTATACTTTCAGGGATGGTTGGTGTGTGGACCTCCAGATAATGTTACTCTGCAACACCCCATCATGCCTAGCCGGAAGAGACAATGGTGAGGAATGCTGGAAGGTGCAATCCAACATCTGGGATGGGGAATTAATGCTTTGCTAATCCCTGCCCTGATGGTGCAGTGGTTAAAATGCTGTTACTGTAGCCACAAGGTTATGAGTTCAATCCCAGGGGCTCCAAGGTTGATTCAGCCTTCCATCCTCTCATAGGTCGGTAAATGAGTCCCCAGCTTGTTGGGGGCAATTGGCTTACAGACTGTAAACTGCTTAGGGAGTGCTGAGTTCACTGAGAAGCGGTACAGAAATGTATATGCTATTGCTATTGCCCTATGCAGTGCCTGCTTCTTATCAGCTCTTTCTCCGAAGCTTACATGATGAGTTCCTCAGCTCCATTCTCTCCATTCCCTAACTGCATCAACCCAATGGTGTGCTGCAGCTGCAAAACAGGCACATCGGGTTGCATTAAAAGAGCAGTCCATTTCCAGGTCACAAGGTGTAACTCATCAGCCCTTATCTGGGGTGCTGGGTCCACTTCGGAGCACCTTTTACAAGCTGGAGAGAGACACCAGAATGATTCAAAGGCAATCAATGAAGACAGCCAGGAGTGAGGTAAATAAGCCCCATGAGACAAGGTTGAAAGAACTGGGTCTGCTTCACCTGCAGAAGAGACGACAAGCCCAGGAGGGGACAAAAGAGCACTCCTCAAATACCTGACATACCCTTTCACAGAGCTAAACTAACCACCAATGTTAAATCAAAGTGAGCCTCACTTTATTTTTTAATTCTTCTCAATAAGTGCATATTGAGAGCCAGTGTGGTGTAGTGGTTTGAGTGTTGAACATGGGCTAGGACTCTGGAGACCAGGGTTCGAATCCCAGCTAACCACGTAAACCCACTGGGTGACCTTGAGCAAGTCCCACTCTCTCAGCCTCAGAGGGTGGCAATGGCAAACAGAATGAAACTTGCCAAGAAAACCCGTGATAGGGTTTGCCTTAGGGGCGCCATAAGTTGAAAAGACTTGAAAACACAACAACAAGTGTGCATTACAACTGGGGTCAGCAGGGGAGAAGTGGCTCTTTCCTCCTCCTCAGCTGTGGAATACCCCCTTTGGATGCCAACTGGCACCAACACCGGCTTTATTCCAGTGCCAAGTAAAAACAGAGTTTGTATTGTTTAAACTCATTGTCATTGGTGTGTGTGAAACCGATTTCATCCAAAAGCTAGGTGTGCATTTTTTAAAAAACTGTTTCAGCCTTTTGCAACCTGTTCCATATGCTTGGGTCTGTTTAAATTGTTTTAAGCTGCTTTGATGGAGTTTATTTGTAGGCTGCCCTGAGATCCCGTGATACAGGGTGGATAGAAATATGCTAATAAAATCAGTCAGTCAAATCAATAAAATTGGCAAGTTCAGATTGTGGTTGAACATTACGAGGAACCTTGGAATAACTGGAGGCCGTTTGATAATGCAAATAACTATCCGGAGGGGTCATGCATTGGCTCCTTCTTTGCAAGAAATCTACAAGAGGATGGAGAGCAGTTGGGAACTGCTGTATATATGTACAGTGGGTCCTTCACATTCACTGGGATTAAGGGCACAGGACCCTCATGAAAGTGGAAAAAATGCAAATAAAAAAATATTTTTCTCTAGGAATCTCTAGGTCCTCCAGTGCAACTCTGTGGTCAACATCTGCCAGAATTTGGCCACAGAATCACAGTGGAGGACCTACAGATGCCTAGAGAAGGGTTTTCTCTAGTAATCTTTAGGTCCTCCAGATCCAACTTCCAGCAGAGTTGTGCTGGAGGACCTAGAGATTCCTAGAGGGAACATATTAATCAAATCCACAAATAATCAAATCTGCAAATGTGGAGGGCCAACTGTATAGCTATCCGTTCATATGGCATATGTATAGTCCATCCTTTCATGGGTTGGTAAAATGAATAACCAGCTTGTTGGAGGCAATTGGTTAACACATTGTAAACCGCTTCGAGAGTCCTTAGTTCACTATGAAGCGGTATGGAAATGTAAAGTGCTATTGCTATATCTTGCACCCTAAGAGGAGTGGACTAGATGCTCTCCAAGGTCCCCTTCCAACTCGGTGACTCTATCCTATGCTATAATCATGCCTGACGTAGGGCCTTTGCAGACTGCTAGAAATAGTGCAAGTTGAGTCCACTTTAACTGTCCTGGTTCAGTGCTAGGGAGTTATGGGAATTGTATTTTTTTTTTTGGAGACATTGAGCGTTCTCTGCCAGAGAGCTCTGGTGCCACAATAAATTACAGTTCCCATGATTCCCTAGCACTGAGTCAGGGCAGTTAAAGTGGACTCAATTTGCACTATTTGTGACAGTCTGCAAAGGCCCTACGTAGTCTTTCCTCCATGGATGGGGAGCCTTGGGCTCTACAGACTTTTTGGACTACAACTCCCACACCTCCAGACCATTTGTCCTGCTGGCTGTTATGGGAGTTGTAGTCCCCAAACTCTGAAGAGCCCAGAAATGACCCTCTCTCCGCAAGGCTCTAACTCAGGACTCTCACTTCTTCTCCCCATCACGCTCCACGCACTGGCCAGTCAAGCCAAAAATATATCGAAATAGGACATACTATTTAAAAACCCTACTGATTTGGCAAGAACTAGAACAGGGACCAAGTGGGAAGAAAGATCAAGCCTTTGTTAGCACCTGGGACACAGCAGATTCTAATTTTTCATACAGCCAGAGGCCAAGGAAAGGAGAGAGGAAGAAATGACATTTCTCTGGTTTAGAACAGCAACTTTGGTACAGGACTGACCTGATAAATCTGCAGAGGGAGCCTCTGGGAAATTCCCATAAGGCCGACTGTAAGGCCAGATAAAAGTCACGTATTCCTTATATCTATGGTCTGGTTCTCCTCCACTGAATTTATGGCATGACTCTTCCTTCTATTCACTTTTTGTCCTCACAACAACCCTGAGAGGTAGGCCAAGCAGAGGAGGAGTAAGGTCCAAAACACATGGCAGAAATAATCCAGTTTGAGACCGTTTGAACTGCCCTGACACAGCAGAAGGCAATCCTGGGAATTGTAGTTTTTTATAGCACCAGAGCTCTCTGACACAGAAGGCTAAATGTCTCGCAAAACTACAGCTCCCAGAATTCCCCTACCACTGAGCCAGGGCAGTTAAAGCGGTCTCAAACTGGATTATTTCTGCTGTGTGTTTTGAACTGAACTCTTCCAAAGACATCTGTGCACAGCTCAAAGAGGACTTGAACCTGGATCTCCCTTGTCCACACTCCCTAGTGCGGAAACCTTTGTCATAAAGTCCGGCTGGATAAAGACATGGATTTAAAATATATATATATATTGGATATAAATTAATATTATGCATGTAGCCCGGGGATTATTGCAATATGGCAGGGATATGGACAAGGCATGTCTATACAGATGCAAGCATTGCATCCGTTGGATACTTTGTTATCTCGAAGAGCTACCTTTTCTGAGTATTGTGTTCTGTTTTGTGTTCTTTAGGTATTTGTTTTCATACTGATGTATTTGTTTATGTCTTTGTGGGATTGTTTGTCTGTTTTTGCAACTTTAAGGAATATATATATATATATATATATATATATATGGCTAGTTGCCTCCAGAGTTATCTGCTACTTGGTGGGCTATGTCAAAAGCAGAAAGGGCATTTATAATGTTGCTCTTTATGCCACCCTCTTTCTCTCTCATTGCCTGCCCTATATTTTGACTAAGCTAAATTAGCTGCTGCAAATAAATCTGGGGTGTCACAAAAAGACAGCAAAATGATTTGCTTTTCAATGGGTCGGTATTGTACTTCTACTGCCAGAAAGGGGCCCGGGACAGGTGCCACAACTATTATTATTATTATTATTATTATTATTATTATTATTATTATTATTATTCCATGCTCTGATAGCAATGACAGGCGCTCGTGATGACACCAGAAGGTCCTCTATAAAACCACTGAGTTTTATCAGTGTACACAACACAGCTTCCCCTTCGCCTCCGGAAAGGAAGGAAAGGAACAACAGAATGTCTTATCTTTGTTTTCAGCAACACGGTCTGGGGGTACCTATGGCAGGTTGTGTTACTTACGGTAACATTAAGTATAACACAGGTGCAATAAAAGACAGAACCCCGCTACTTTTCCTTTCCTCCACCCCTCGGTATAGAAACATTCTCAACTTGCAATAAAGCAAGCATCCCGGTTTAAATGCCTGCACCCAGAAATGCAGCACAGAAGATACCTGACATGCTAGATTTCTGCATGCAGGACGTTTCAATCTGATTGGGAGGGCAAGTGAGAAGGAACAGCCAAACGTGCCACTGCTAATTTCATGCAGATCAGTCCAGGCATAGCCTTTGCATACACAAACCACACACCTGTAGCAAAGGAGACAGCGAACGTGGGAATTGCACGACAGTGAATGTGCACCACACTCCAAAACCCAGACATGGTTCCCTATGTGTTAAGAGAGCATGCCGTTGGCCGTTCCAAAATGGCGCTCTGCATCACGTGCACCTGCACACGACACGGGGCGCCATTTTGGAAGGCCCAATGGCGACGGTGCCATGCGAATTTGCATGGTGTCGGAGCCATTGGGCCTTCCGAAATGGCGCCCTGTGTCGTGTGCGCGACGCAGAGCGCCATTTCGGAAGGCCCAACATCAGCACGGGTGCCATTTTGGACGCCAAAATGGCGCCAGTGCTTGCTGCAGTGGTAGCACGCGTGCGCCAGCGACGGCAGTGGCAGGACCGGGCACAGGCCGGTCCCAAGGCCTCTGTGGGCTGCACCCGTAGGTTGCCGACCCCTGCCACAGACGTTTGCATTGAAGAACCTGACTGCATGCCACAAAGTTCAGTGGTTGAGGATAGGCTTTCCCACATTTGAGATCTTGCACCTCCAAGGTATAACTCTTGGTTTGGAAACCAGGAGAGTCACTGCTGTTCAATGAAAGGGGGGGAGAAGAGGGGGCTCAGTGGCCCTCTAGATGTTCCTGAACTGTAACTCCCATCACCTCTGACCAGTGGCCAAGCAGACCAGATCACTGCCTATTTTTGTTGTTGTTGTACAGAGATCTTCTATCACCTTTGAAACTAACTGAAAGACAGAAATTGGCAGCATGAGCTTTTCTTCACTTCAGTCTACTTCCTCAGATGCATTTGGAGGAATGCATCTGACACATTCAAATGCATCCAAGAAAGTAGACTTTAGTCTAGGAAAGCTCATGCTACCCAACCTCCTTCTTTCAGTTAGGGCCTTTGCAGACTGCTAGAAATAGTGCAAATTGAGGCCACTTTAACTGCCCTGACTCAGTGCTAGGGAATCATGGGAACTGTAGTTTTTTGTGGCACCAGAGCTCTCTGACAGAGAAGGTTCAATGTCTCAGAAAAAAATACAATTCCCATGATTCCCTAGCACTGAGCCAGGACAGTTAAAGTGGCCTCAATTTGCACTATTTCTGGCAGTCTACAAAGGCCCTTAGTCTCAAAGGTGCTACAAGATCTCTCTGTCTAGATACTGATTCTACAGACTAACATGGCTATATCTTTGTTATTGTTGCATTTCTGACTTATGATGACCCTAAGGCAAACCTATCATGGGGTCTTCCTGGCAAGATTTTTTCACAGGGGGGTTTGCTCTTGCCTTCCCCAAGGCCAAGAGAGTGTGATTTGCCCAAGGTCACTCAGTGGCTTAAATGGCCGAGCCAGGAATCGAACCCTTGTCTCCAGAGTCGTAGTCCAACACTCAAACCACTGTGCCACATTGGCTCTCACTATCTTTTACCCTCATTTATTTATCTCTGCAGGGCCTATGCACCCCAAAGATCCCAATCCCATCTGATCTTGGAGGCTAAGCAGGGTCAGCCCTGGTTAGTACTTGGATGGGATACCATCAACAAACACCAGGCACTGTAAGGCTATATTCCGGAGGAAGGCAATGACAAGACACCTCTGATTATTCCTTGCCTATAAAAATCCTATGAAACGCAAGGTGTCACCATAAATTGACAGGCGACTTGAAGTCGCACACACAAGACACACACTTATTAAAAGGGACCACTCCCAGGTTGTTAATACAATAGCAGCTCACCTGCCCTAGAAGAACAGCTCAGCCTTGCTAAGTTCACAAAATTTACTTGTCCATAGCAGATTAAGGTAGGTCAACCTATTCTCACTTATGGCATCTCCATCACTTAAAAAATGAGGACTGGAAGGGATGACCCTGTCTCAGATTATAAAATCCTCCCAGTTTGGTCACTTACCTCCAGTTTTGCCCATCACAGACCACCACTGGGGAATGTAAGACCTTCAGCCTGCAACTCTCAGCATTTTTTCGCCAATAGTTGGCTCTGCAGGTTAGGGCTGATGGGAGTTGCAGTACAACGCCATTCAGAAGGCTAGACATCCAGAAGGCTAGACCCATGTCATAGATTACGTCAGAGATCTCTCTCTATTTTGTTGTTGTGTGCCTTCAAGTCGTTTCCAATTTAAGGCAACCCTCTGGTTAACCTATCATGGGGTTTTCCAGGCAAGTTTCTTCCGAAGGGGTTCGCCATGGCCTCTGAGGCTGAGAGAGTGCGACTCGCTCAAGGTCACCCAGTGGGTATCCATGGCCGAGCAGGGATTCGAATTCCAGTCTCCAGAGCCACAGTCCAATGTTCGAACCACTATGTCATTCTGGCTCTCTCTCTATTTCACAGCTGGGCAAACTGTGACCGTCGGATGGCAACGTCTCAAGGATCATGGGCACTGCAGTCCAACGCCACAAGAAAGGGGGGTGGGCACACTCTGATGCACAGACACTCCTGACAGGAGCACTGGATATTATCACACAGCAGCAAACATGGCTCTGTGAGCACAGAACGTGGGAAACATTTTTTACAAAATTATAACTGGCCAAGGGGGTCTGGGAGATGTAGTTCAAAGAGTACCTTCTCCACACTTTGTAGTGATATATACTTAAAATATGCACACACATACACACGTTCTCCATGGCAGCAACACACAAAAAGACTCTCAGCCTCCCAACCCTAACCCATTCCCAAGGCTGCCAGAGTGAAATCTAAATAGGCCTCCTGTGCCTTTAATGGTTGTGGTGCAAGGGGGGATTTCCTTGCAGGTGTTGCTGGTTACCTGGCCAGAAAAGAAGCAGCACCTGCAGGAATCCCCTCTTCTGCACAACCCTTAAAGGCACAGGAGCCCTCTCCAGTTCGGAATCTGACAACTCTAAACTCCTCTCACTTCAAGCTATATATCTCCCCCGCCATTCCTTTCTCAGAAATTTACCCAGACAGACACACACACAAACACACACATATATATACAGTATACACACACACAGTATACACAGACACATATAAACAGTACACACACACACACATATATACAGTATACACACAAATACACACACACATATATATACACACACACACACACACACACATATATACAGTATACACACACATACACACACACATATATATACACACATACACATATATACAGTATACACACATACACACACATATATACAGTATACACACACACACACACACACACACATATATATATATATATACACACATACACACACATACACATATATACAGTATACACACACATATATACAGTACACACATATACACACACGCGCATATATACAGTACACACACACACACACACACACACACACACAGATGTATGAGAGCCAGTGTGGCATAGTGGTTTGAGTGTTGGACTATGATTCTGGTAACCAGCTTGGCCATGTAAACCCACTGGGTGACCCTGGGCCAGTCACACTCTCTCAGCCTCAGATGAGGACAACGGCAAACCCCGTCTGAAGAAACTTGCCAAGAAAACCCCACGATAGGTTAGGCTTAGGGTCGCCATAAGTCGGAAACGACTTGAGGGAACACAACAAGAAGACAGAAATTGCATACACACACACAGAGATGTACGAGAGCCAATGTGGTTTGAGTGTTGGCCTCCAGCTCCGAAGACCAGGGTTCGAATCCTGGCTTGGCCATGTAAACCTACTGGGTGACCTTGGGCAAATCACACTTTCTTGGCCTCAGAGGATGGCAATGGCAAACCCCCTCTGAAGAAACCTCCCAGAAATCCCCGTGACAGGTTTGCCGTAAGGGTTGTCATAAGTCAGAAATGACTTGAAGGCACAACAATAAGAAATAAGTGTGTGTTTGTGTGTGTATTTTATATAGAGAGATAGATAGATAGATATAGATATATAAAACACACACACACACAGACGTATTTCTTGTTTCTAATATAATATAATGTAATATAATGTATACATAAAATATAAAACATTTGTTACATGGTAACCTTGCTGTCCTCTTCCGCAGCTCTGGCTGGAAGCAGAGGGCAAGGCAATGGGGCAGATCCAACTCCCTTTGTCTTCACGACAACCCTGTGAGGTAGGCATGGCCCAAGCATCCCCCATCCAGACTGCCAATGCCAGAACCCTGCTTGTGTGCCTCTTTTTCCTAAATACTAGGTTAAGCAGAGGTTCCAATTCCCAGGCCAAGGGAATTGCCGCCAAGCCGAGGATCCAGATCCCCTTTAATTCGCTTTAACACTCCCCCTTGTTCTCCTTGCCTTCCCTTCCTCCTCCTGTCAGCCTTTTCTCTGCAAACTGGGCAGAGAGTCAGGCTGCATCCACAACAAACTACCACTCCCAGAATCCCACAGCAGGGAGCCAGGCAGGCTCAAAGGGGTATCGAACCGGATTACTTCCCCAGTGGGGACGCAATCTCACAGACCCGAATTGGTCCTTTTAACCAGGTCCCCCCACCCCAAACAAACAAACACTGGTGTCACCCCACTCCATTTTTCTTTCCATATTAATATACCCAGATCACAAACAAAGCTTGATCCTGATCCTCTCTCCCCACCCCTAAAAAAATCTTCCCAGCACTCATTTTTTCTGAGATCTGTACAACCTTGGAAATTATTATTATTATTATTATTATTATTATTATTATTATTATTATTATTATTGCCCTCCCTTTCCCCAAAACTAGGACTCAGAACAGTAAACAATACAAGCAGTACAATTCAAAACATATTAAATTGTTATATTAAAACAGAATGAAAGAGGTGTGTGTGTGGGGGGGATCCCCTTCCTGGCCTCACCTCTCCCCCCAGAGATCTCAGCTGCTAAACCAAATCCACCTCCCCCCCCCCCCATAAATAAATAAATAAAATAAGATCCCAGAGAGCTGGTCTCCCAAAGCCTCTGCCTCGTCCTCCATTTTGTCCAAAGCCCGAAGAGGAGGCGGATCATGGCTGGGGCCTCCTTTCCTTCCTCTCTCTCCCCCCCCCCCCTTCGCCCCACTCCACCAGGCCTGGATACTGAAGGATCTGGAGATCTCCTGTTTGGAGAAGGCAAGGGATCGAGAGGGATCGGGGGCTTCCCTGGCAGTCAGTGGGAATGTGGGGCTCGAGAGGGATTTGGGCCTTACCTCTATAGCAGTGGGGATCTGGGGACTTCCCTGGCAGTGGGAATGTGGGGCTCGAGAAGGATCTGGGGATCCAGAAGGATCCGGGCCTTGCCTAGCAGTGGGGATGAGGGGATCCCGAGGGATCTGGGGGCTTCCCTGGCAGTCAGTGGGATCTGGGGCTCGAGAGGGATCTGGGCCTTGCCTAGGAGTGGAGTGGAGTGGAGAATCTGGGGCTGGAGAAGGATCTGGGCCTTGCCTACCAGTGGGGATCTGGGGATCGAGGGAGATCTGGGGCTTCCCTGGCAGTGGGAATGTGGGGCTCGAGAAGGATCTGGGGATCAAGAAGGATCCGGGCCTTGCCTAGGAGTGGAGTGGCGAATCTGGGGCTCGAGAAGGATCTGGGCCTCGCCTAGCAGCGGGGATCCGGAGGGATCTGGGGCTTACCTGGCAGCGGGGGCGGCGTTGGCTGTGTCGAGGCCGGGATCGAGCATGTCCATGGGGGAGAGAGAGGGAGGGAGGGAGGGGGAGGGGAGGGAGAGGGGGAGGGAGAGAGGCCCCCCACCGGGGAGGAGAAGGGGAGGAAAGAAGGGGGAAGGAAGGAGGGAGGGAGGGCTCTTCCAATCTCACGCCGGATGGAGGTAGAGGGGACGCGGAGGAGACACGGGAGCCGAGGCGCTGATCACGGGGACAAACACTCGGGTCATGTGAGGAGGAAAAAAGGCGAGCCGGGGAGGCTGCGATCCCCTCCTCCCTCGGCCGGGACACGTGAGGAGGAAAGGGGAGACGGACCGAGAGGCGGCTGCCGCAGGAGGAGGAGGAGAACAAAAGCGCTCCAGGCGCCGCCGCGGCCTCTCCTGCTCCTGCCTTTTGGAACGTCGGCGGACAGGAGCAGCAGCAGCAGCAGCCAAGCAGCAGCCAAGCAGCGGCCGAGGCGGATGGAACGCTGCAACAGTGCGGCGCGGGCGGGGGAGGAGGGGGAGGGGATAGAACGTTGCGACGATCCGGGGAGGGGGAGGGGGAGGGGCGGGAGCGAGAGAGCGAGAGCGAGAGCGAGCGGAGGAAGGGAGGGATGGAACGTTGAGACTCTCCGCCGCTGCTGCTGATGGAACGTTGCGGAGTTCGATCGAACGTTGAGACTCGGCGCCGTGGGTGGCCCAGAGAGAGAGAGAGAGAGAGAGAGAGAGAGAGAGAGAGAGAGACAAAGCCGAGGCACAAAGGGGGGGGGGGGGGTTAATCATGGGGAGAAAAAAAGAACCGCATCCGCACTATGGAATTAATCCAGTTTCATAGCGCTTCCTCCTGGGGTGGGTGTGCCTTGCTGTGGCGCCACAGCTCTCGGACAGAGGAGGCTAAATCCGCTCCATTTTATCGTGGAGATCCAAAACGAGATGGCATCCGCGCTGGGGAACTAATCCGGTTTCGTACCGCTTTAATGGCCTCCGCACACCACACCACCACATTCTCGGGCTCCCTGCTGTGGCATTCTGGGGATCGTCGTTTCTTATCGCGTAGCAGTTCAAGCGGTGTCAAACCGGATCAGTTCTCGCCATTGCGGACGCAGCCCAGGAACTCGTGAGGTTGCATCCACACTGCAGAAATAATCCAGCCTGACTCCGCTTTAACCGTCACGCATCAACGCCGTGGAATGCTGGGACTTTTTTTTAAAAACAGTGAGCCTTCTCAGGTCCAAACCACCCTGTAGAAATAATCCGGTTTGAGACCGCTTTAACTGCTTTGCCTCCATGCTAGGGAATTCTGGCAACTAGTGTTTGGGAGACTGTTAAGAGACCTCTGGTCTGGTGCCACAATAAACTACAGTTCCCAGGATCCCCTAGCACTGAGTCAGGGCAGTTAAAGCAGTCTCAAGATGGATTGTTTCTGCCGTGTGTTTTGGACAAAGCTCTGGGGCCAGACAAACTGCAGTTCCCAGGATTCCATAGCAGTCAGCCTTGGCAGTGAAAGTGGTGTCAAACTCGAGTTATTTCTGCAGTGCGGATGGAGCCCTTGCAATGGTGTTGGGCCTGGAGGGAGTGCAAAGATGCTGCGGGGAAACGGCGGCAGGGAGTATCCAGAAACACAAATATTAATTTCTTTTCTGCCTTCCCCTGAGGCTGAGAGAGTGTGACTTGACCCTCCTTTATAGCCCCTAACTGAGAGAAAGCAGTTGGCAGCATGAGCTTTCCTAGACTTTGGTCTACTATCAGTGCATCTGAGGAAGTAGACTCAAGTGTCCGAAAGCTCGCGCTGCCAACGTCTTTCTTTCAGTTCGCCTCAAAGGTGCTACAGGATCTCTCCATGCATGCACTCATGTATAAGTCTAGACATTTTAGTCCACAAATTGACCCCGAGTCGACTTAACCTATGGGCCAATATATGTACTATAGCTCTTATTTAAAAAGGAGACATCCTCTGGGGAAAGGCAGGCCTGTGCAGTCTGTCCTGGAAGCACTGATCCTTCTCTATTTTCTCAACTTTTAGGGTGGCGCACAAGCAGTTATACCTGCTGGATTTTTGTATGTTCTTTGACACAGTTTTCCTTTGCTTTATTCTTTAGAGATCCTTTGATTGTTGTTGTTAACTGCAGTCCTCGAGTCGATCTCGACTCATGGCAACCCTATGGATGAGACATCTCCAAGAAGACCCTCTGTCCTCCACTGTTCTGCTTAAATCCTGCAACCCCTTCATAGCCATGATCTCCTTCATAGAGTCCATCCATCTGGATCAGGGGTAGGCAACCTTTCCCCTTTAAGGGCCGAGGGACTTCAGCTCCCAGAAGCCTCAGCCATGTTGGCCAATAGTCCCATGTTGGCCAATAGCTCCTGGGATTCTGGGAGCTGAAGTCCCTCGGCCCTTAAAGGGGAAAGGTTGCCTACCCCTGATCTGGATTGTAACCTTCCTCTCTTCCTACTTTCCTCCACCTTCCCCAGCTTTATTGTTTTTTGCAAAGAGTCCACTCTTCTCATGATGTGTCCAAAGTACGACAACCTCAGTTTGGTCATCTTCGCTTCCAGGGAGGATTCCGACTTGATCTGCTCTAGGACCCACTTTGGCTGTCCATGGGATCCTTGGCGCTCTTCTCCAGTGCCACATTCTCTCAAATGCATTGATTTTCTTCCTATCATCTTTCTTAACCGGGGGTAGGCAACCTTTTTGAGCCGGGGGCCGGCTTGCTGTCCCTGAGACAAGGGGGGGGGGGGGCAAAGCACCAAAAATAAATAAATAAATATAAAATAAAAAAAAATATGAATGCACACTCTCTCAGCCCCAGAAAAGCCATGGCAAACCCCCCTGTGGAGATTTTGCCAAGAAAAGCCCAAGAACAAGTAATAACAACTATAATCGATATCATCATGGCGGGCGGCGGCAGCGGCAGGACCGGCCTGGGGCCGGTCTAAAGGCCTTGGGGGGCCGCATCTGGCCCCCGGGCCTTAGGTTGCCTACCCCTGTTCTTAACTGTCCAGCTCTCCCATCCATCCATGGTAATAGGGAATACAATGGCCTGATGCACTCCATTAGCTGTTGTATGTTTGCAATGTGGTCCCTAGTGCCTCTTCCTTTCTTGAACCCTGCTTGGACCTCTGGGATTTCTCTCTCCATGTGTGGTTTCGGGATTTTTAGGTTCTGTTTACATTGTATTAACATATCTTTATGTAAATTTTAATGTTGTAAACCGCCCCGATTGCTCTGCAGAGGGGCGGGATATAAATAATAATAATAATAATAATAATAATGGTTGGAGTCTATATTGCAGAATTCTTAGCATGATTATGCTTGCGTGGGAGATCAGTGCTATGTTTCTATAGTTGCTACAGACTCTTGTATTTCCCTTTTTGTGGATTGGGATGTATATTGATCACTTCCAATCTGTTGGCCATCATTTTGTTTTCCATATCTGTTGACATAGCACTAGAGTTGACTCTTATCGATGTGGATTGCAGCAGTTCAATTGGAATATCATCCTTTCCTGGTGATTTATTTTTCACTATTTCTTATTGCAGTTTCCACCTCGCTATTTAGAATTTGGGGTTCATCTTCATATGGCTCTTCGTTCCATGCGTCTTTCATTTTGTCATCTCTTTTGTATAATTCTTCCGTATATTGCATCCAACATCTTTTTATTCCTTCCTGGTCTTGAATTATGTTATTTTTATTGTCATAGAAAATCCATGCCCCTAAGTTTTACCCTCGACTTATCCATGGGTCATATAAAAATCCATAATTTTGGCCCCCAAATCTGTCCCGATTTATACACAAGGTTGACTTATATTCGAGTATATATGGTAAATCCCACTGAACATGGGGGGATTATGCCCCAGGGAGTGCTTTGCTTCTATAGGATTGGGTGGATCTCCCTATGAAGGGATCCAGAGAAACAGTTCCCTTGGATCGGGCGTTGGGGGGGCTACATCTGCACTGCAGAAATAATCCAGGTTGATACTGCTTTAGCTACCCTGGCTCACTGCTAGGGAATCCCGAGATTTGTAGTTTGTTGTGGCACCCGAGCTCTCTGGCAGAATAGGCTAAATATTTCTCAAAACTACAGAATCCCAGAATTCCATAGCATTGAGCCATGGCAGTTAAAGTGTCAGACTGCATTAATTCTGCAGTGTAGATTCAGCCTAAAACCAGGATCAAACCACCCACCGTCTTTCTTGAGAAGGTGCCAGGACTTTAGTAGAACATTAAATCTTTCCCAGTTGCCTGATGTTTGGACTCCCTGGACCCCTAATGCAATGCTGGACTTCTTTTGTGTGCACTACAGCTCCCAGAATCCCCCAGTGAGGCCAATGTGTGTGGTGGTTGGGGCATTATGGGAATTATTTTCAACTTTTCCACACTCTGTCTTCCAATATGGTGACCAGGTATGCTGTATCCCTCAGATGAACAAATTGTGAGTATAATAATAATTTGCTAGTCATTTCCTGAGCGTAAAAGGGATTTTCTGGCTTTTGGACAATCTTGGGGGAAAGATACAAGCAGCCCAAAGGGTTCTTACGAGATTCCTTGCAGTTTAGGAACTATTTGTCTATGCAAAAGTACGTATGGTTTTCCTGCAGAGAATTGCATTTTCTGCACAGAAAAAAAAATCATATATTTCTGCACATGAAAAACGTGTAATTCAGCACAGAGAGGCTCTTCCTGAAAAATGGGTACTTTTGAATGGAGAAGAGCTGTAGGGTTTCCATGGCAAGGGGAAAAAAGGACCGCAGTGGACCCTGAGAAATGATGCATCGTCTCAGTAGGGTATATCCTTGCAAGGCACTAAGACTTTTATTACGTGGATGATGGGATGGATGGAAGGTAGGGGGAATGATCAGCCTTCTCAAGGTAGCTGTAATTGCCCCAGTTATTGAGGATATGCCTTTCTGCAGCAATGCTGTACTGTTGTGAACTGGTTGGTTTTGAATGGGCAATCCAGATCCATTAGCTTTACCAAAGACCCGCTGCTGGCAGAGAGCTGCTAGAATTAGGTCCAAAACAGACTGCAGAAATAATCCGGTTTGAGACTGCTTTAACTGCCCTGGCTCAGTGATAGGGAATTCTGAGAACTGTAGTTTGGTAAGACCTTTAAACTTCTCTTTCAGAGAGCTCTGGGGCCAGAACAAGCTACAATTCCCAGAATTCCATAGCATTGAGCCATGGCAGTTAAAGCGGTGTCAGCCTGGATTATTTTGGCAGTTGGGATTCAGCCATGGTTTGACAAGGTCCCTAGCCACCTCTGCCAAAGAGTGCTAGTGCCTCACAAAAGGACAAATCCCCGGATTCAGTAGGATGGAGCCATGGCAGTTAAAGCAGGGTCATCCTGGATTATTTCTGCAGTGTGGATGCAGCCTACAATTCCTAGGATTTCCATGGGATGGAGTTACCATACTTAAAAGTGGTGTCAAAAATATTATCCCAAGTCTTTATATAATTATTTTCATATAATTGTTGGTTTTTCATTGTTACATTGATCCCTAAATATTTCATCTCATTTGTTATTTCAATTCCTTCTTTTTCTTCTTGGATAGACTTTTTTGTTATTTTCAAAAATAGTTTTTATTATTTTATTTATTATTAAAAACAAACCAACAAACCAAACAACTACATTAACAACAAAAACAAACAAGCAAACAAAGACTGAGTAGTGGCAACCAACCAATTGTAACAAACAATATTTTGACATATGAACAACTCATACATGGACATATGTGTGTGTGTGTGTCAAAATTTTTGTTTTGTCATCATTAATTTTAAGACTTGCAACTCTTCCATCTTTTGAATCAAAATTCCAACCCTGTTAAGGGTTCTTCTAAGATAATTGCTAAATCATCCGCAAATGATTTCAATTTACATTCTTTTTTCCCTAACCATCGCTCCTCTTATCTTTCTCTCTGATCTAATATCCCTACATACTTTTTCTAAAATTAAAATAAATCACAATAGGGAGAGGGGACAACCTTGCCTAGTACCCTCCTCAATTTGAATGTAATGGGTTGTGATGCCCTTAAGTTTTAATTTAGCTTTTTGCAAGAGGAATACCATTTCTGAATAAGCTCAAGGAGGATTGCTTTTCAAAAGGTTCAGCATACAGGCTTCTCTCTGTGCTGACATCCAAACACAACCACCTGCATCTCCACCTGCATCTCCTATCCAAGCAATTTCATTCCCCTAATCTCTCTAAATTTAATCATGAGACTTTGCATTTTCGCAGCTCCTTGTGTATGTAAACTGGGCCAGAGATAAGAACAGCTGCAAACCCCCAAACTTGGCAAATGTATTATTATTTCTTTTTTTTTTCTTTTTTTTTTAATTATCATTTTTATTTCATTTTTACATTTTCAGTGCGTTTTCTATTGTGTCTATTTCAGTACATTGCAAATGTCGTGCCTTTTGCAGACAGAAACAGATACGTTAACATAACAATTGTAATTTACCTTTCTTCTCATTAACACAACAATAAATTATACATATATAGACTTTTTCACATTATAAGAATAATTTTTTCTGTACTCTTTCCCATTTTTTTTCATATTGTTGGACTGTCTTATTTGCTGTGTACATTGATAACTTATCCATAATCATAAATTCATGCAATTTCGATTGCCATTCACTAACTTTGGGTATTTCATTTGATTTCCAATGTTTTGCTATGATAAGACGTGCCGCAGTGATCATGTATAATATTATACTTATTTCATTGCTATTTAATTTATCCTTTAGCACGTCGGTTATATTTAGAAGATACAATTCTGGTGTCAATGGCAAACATTTCTGAATTATTTCTGATATTGTATCTCTTAACAAATGTATTATTATTTCTTGATAGCCTATGAAAGAGAGACCTCCAACTCACCATGTTATCAGCAGTAGTAATACTGTCTTGCAAACTCAGGAATGTGGCTTCCTTGACACCATCTGCATTGCAGAAATAATCCAGTTTAACGCCATTTTAGCTGCCATGGCTTAATGATGTGGAATTTTGGGAACTATAGTTTGTGGCAGAATTCAATAGCATTAAGCCATGGCAGAAATAATATACCAGGTGCTGTATTTCAGAGGAAGGAACTGGCATCTCCAAGGAAGGAAATAAAGTGGGATTGCCACATCAGCAGGCTAGCAATCCATGGTTTCAACCACCCACAGATCTCCATGTCCCATATTATTAAATGCACAAACATTGATGCCCATCGAATAATATGGAGTGCGGCCATCCATGTTTTTTGCCATCTGCGAGGTGTCCCGAAACTGAACCTCCATTGATGGAAAGGGTCTGCTGTATCCCTTGTTTGTATTATTTGCCTTAAAAATTAGGAATTTTATGGGGTTGCCATAAGTCGACAGGCAACGTGAAGGCACGTATCCACACAGACATATTTTAAGCATTTGTTTCTGTGTTACCAGTGAGTCTTTTAAAAGCTCTTTTTTGCAGTGGTAGTGTAAAGTTTTTCTCCGTTATGTTGTATAATTGTTTAAACTCGTTATGATCTCAAATGTCTTGACTTTTTTATTGATAGCAATCCTGAAGAAGCGTAATTATGATGTAAAATATCCTGACTTTTTTTATTGATTGCAGTCCTGAAGAAGCGTAATGTTGAGCCAATAAAGTATTTTTTTTTTATATAAAATTTTGGTTCGTCCCTGTGCTTTGATCTTCCCTCTTACCTAAAGAGGAGGATGTAGACATCATTTTGACTATTGTTGCATGACTTCCTTCCTTTTATATCTGTTTAAATAAAGATTTTCCTCTTTATTTTAGACTGTTTTTATAGGTGTGAGATTCAACACCTTGAAATCATGACAGAGAAATGATTGTGAAGCTCAGTAGGTAAGCTTGGGCCAGTTACTGTCTCTTAGCTTAACCTACCTTATAGGATTGTTTGTAAATGGGACTAAGGAGTCATCCACACTAGCAAAATAAAGCTTGTTCAACAAACCAGAAGACAAGCCCACCTGTGTTCATGATACACGGGGCCAAACTGGAAGGAAACAGTCACAAAGCCATGCTTTGGGGCTAAAATCCAGAACAAAAGGAAGTCCTTATAATTGGCTTTAACATGGAAAATGTGCACTATCGCACTGGCTTATAAACAGTGCAACGCCTCTACCTCTATATCCATCAAAATATTCCTGATGCAAAACACATGGAGACTTCCTGAGGAATCCATTGTTCTCTGCCACAAAGAGACCTCATTGGAATGGAGACATACTGGATTGCAAAAGAGGGGTCCCGATTGAGATGCAAATGGATTTTAAATTTCCTGGACTTTGCAAATCTCTGTATAGCCGCAGGGGCAGAAGGAGGAGGATCCTGCCTGCAAGAGATATCCTCCCCACCATCTACCATCTTAACTAAAGACTGAAACAACATGTAGACATCTGACTAACATCTCCAATTGTTTTTCTCCTGTGTGGTTTGTAAGATCTTGCCTGATGAAGAAGCCCATGGACCTTCAAAAGTATATTGTGCGTTTTGGTTGGCCAATAAAGGTATCACTGATGGATTTTTGTTTGAATTTGCTAAATGGCCAACACATATACCCATGTTGTTTTCTGTATTGTGAGATAGTGCAACACAAATGCAAGTATACGGGAAAGCCAAGGCAGCAGAGGGCCGTGGTCTGGAGCATGTGCCTTGGGCCTGGTGAGATGGAGCTGCTGGCACCATTTCTCACCATTCATTATTAACTGCCCTTGAGTCAGTCTCGACTCATTGTGACCCTGTGGATGAGACATCTCCAAGACTCCCTGTCCTCCATGGCTCTGCTTAGTTCCTGTAAACTCATACCCATGACCTCCCTAATAGAGTCCATCCATCATTTAGGTCAATTTATGACCAGGGAGTCAACCGTTATGTCAGTCTCATTGATTCAGTAGGGCTGTTCTAGTTGAAACTAGCAATTGAATTTAGGCTTTAAAAATGACAACTAGCTACTTTGGGGGAATTAGCCCTTTAACTGCAACTAGTGCCCCACATTCTGCATACTACTGTCTCTGGCTTCTTTGCTGCTTCTGCAAGTTGAGTCCTGGACCCCCTACTGACCTGGCCCTAGAGATTTTATAAGTATCCTTATGATCCCGGAGACCTGATAGCTTGGTGCCCCCAAGAGAAAGAGGACTGAATACTCTAACCTTCTGGCACTTATGAAGTGTTTTATATTTTTTAAATTTTTCATAGCAGCTATCTTTTCTGCAGACCACTCAGACATTATGTGATGAAACAGTAAAATTGCAATCTAAATTAAAAAAAAAATCATTTCCAAAAGAGAAGAAAACAAACAGAACAATAAAAGTACAGTAGACCCTTGGTATCCACTGGGTTGTGGTTCCAGGACACCCCCCCCCCCCCCGTGAATACCAAAATCTGCCAACGCTTACGTCCCTAAATATATAATGGCATAGTAAAATAATGTCCTTTATATAAAATGACAAAATCAAGGTTTGCTTTTAGATATATATCTATCTATTTTCAAGCCATGGATGATTGAATCCAAGGATAAAGAATCTGTGGATATGGAGGGCTGATTGTCCTCTCTAACCTCTCTATCCAAGGACAGAAGATGTACCGATGTACTGAATTCAGGATTTGCCCACCTCTTATTCCACAGGTAAGCAATCTGAAACCTTCCATGTGTTTTGGACTATAATCGTTGTTTGCTTTTTTGAATTTATATAGTTCAAAAATATTTTCAAACTGGATGCTTGAATCCCTGGATTAAAAAAAAAATCCATTGATATGGAGGGCTGACTGTAATAAGAGCTGGAGCTTAAAAAAACTGAACCAGAACTTCCTGCACCAAGATCCCTTTGTGGTTAAAATGCCACACTGGGATTTTGGAGGTTCAGGTTCATGTCCACACCATGGCACCAAACTTACTATGTGACCTTTGCCAATCACTCTCTTAGCCTGGCCTACCTCACAGGTTTGTTGTGGGAATGCAGTAGAGAAGAGAGCAATGTACACTGTCTTGGGGCAGGGAGGTGTTACCACTAAGAAGGCCCTGTATTGTTAACTGGTGCAATATTTCCTTTCATGGGGAAGCAAAGGAGTCCATCCCTGAATCTGAGAGGTCATGAAGCAAAATGTGGAATGAAGTGTTAGACAGGTGCAGACTGGTTACTCTTTTGAGAAATATCTTGACTTGCACCTGGAAGCTCACTGACCGCTTGTGTAGCTGTGGCAAGAGGGGAAAAGTACTAACGTTCTTTTTGTGTCTTATCCTAGGACGTTATCACACGGGGAGTCGCAGGGAGAAAGTGGAAATAAACGGGACGAGCGGAAGACTTTAATTTACGGGATTTGTCCCATTCCGCCTCGTCTGATAACTAAATTCGAATTTAAAAGGGGGTTAATTCGAACAAAAACCTGATGTTTTCAAATCCTCAAAAATCCTGAAAATGAAAAGATCAGGTTTTCGTTCGAATTAACCCCCTTTTAAATTCGAATTTAGTTATCAGAGGAGGCGGAATGGGACAAATCCCGTAAACTAAAGACTTCCGCTCATGTCCGTTTATTTCCACTTTCTCCCTGCGACTCCCCGTGTGATAACGTCCTTAGCCAACAAACAGGTCTCAAAATTCATCACCAGTTGCAGCTTCTAAACCACCATCAAAGGCAGCTCCACACACAGTGCATTGCAGTAGCCCAGTCTACAGATTAATTTATAAAAAACAGCAGGAACAACCAAGGCCCACTACTGAATAGCATTTTCCCATTCCTGAATATTTCAACATAAATTTCCATAGAGTAGAAAATATATATTGTTTTTATTAACTTTCTGCTTAGCTACTGATTTTGAGATGGGATTGGTTGCCATCTGAAGAGTTTGGAAGTCTGATTACTGGGCTTTGTCAAAGGCTAGCGGTGCCAATGTTCTCAAAACCTGGATGGCAACCAATGGGAAAGTTATAACAGGGCTTCATTCACTTCCTTTAAAAATATGTTTGGGGAGTGTGGCTAATATCCAGAGTGTTCCAGAAGGATTAAAATGGCCCATGGTGGGTAGGGCTCATAAACTGAAGGTTGACTGGCTGTCTTGGAGCCACATTTGGGATAGTTGTAGGGGCAGGTTGGATGCTTCGGGGGACTTTGCCATCCTGTGGGAGAAATGGTGGCTCACTGGGCGTTGTAGTAGTAGCCACACATGGCATGGTGGTGATGACCATGATGTCTGGCCTCAAGCCAGGGTTAGACTCTTGTGGTGATGGCAGTCCTGGAGCATTGGCCAGGGATGCTTTGCTGGCATAACTGAGAGCCAGCTGCTCCAAACGTCTCTTCTTGAAGAAAGCTTGGGTAGTAGCATGCAGGGGTTGGAGGAGGCGAGGCACAGGTTGGCCTGGATGGAGGAAGAAGTCAAAGCCGGCACAGTCGGAAGGATCGTAGACTGGCTGCCGGCTCACTTCAGCCTCGCTGGGCCAGGCAAAAGGGAATGGAAGGGTGAAGTCTTCCGTCAGTACCCGGATGGCAAAGTCATCCTCTTTGCCAAACTCCTTGTAGGCTCTCTGAATGCTGTGGAAGTGCTCATCCCACTTCTTCATGTCTCCATCGTAAATGTCAGGGAAGGATCCTGGAAGAGTCTGGACTAACTTTGGGAGTGAAGAGGTGGCAGTGGAGCCTGACAGACTGTAGACGACTCTGGTTGGGGTGCTGGGTGGAGCTGCCTGATTGAAGGTGGGTGGTGGTAGCGGTGGGATCATTGGCAGTGGTGGCGGAAGCAAGAGGTCTTGTGAGCTGCACCCTACTCCTAGGGCAGGTTTAGAACCACTCCCTGCAACAGGAAGGGGCTTCCTCTGTTGTAGTGGGCTAGGAACAGCCACCGTCCCTCCATCACCTGTGAGTGCACAGCCCAAACACAGCAGGGTTAGGATAGGGCAGGGGTAGGCAAAGTAGAGCCATGGGGCCATGTGGGGTCCCTAGGTTCTTTTGCAGTCCTCAACCTCTCCAGACTTCCTAGACCACCTTTTTTCTGGTCAAAGAAAATGGATGAGTGGCTTCTCCTGGAAACTTCCAGGTGAGGCAATTCCCTTATTAAATGAATTGCAGGGTCCTCTACACTGTTGAATAAAAGCTACCTGTTCTCCGAAATGAGAAGATTACTACTAGTAGTGATATTAATAGGAATAGAGGTAGTAGTGAAGGTCAATGTGGAGAGGACGAAGAATCCTATGCTCTTCCCAAGTTCCCTACCAAGAAGTTCTAGTTGAACAAGCACCACACCTTTCTCAAACTTCTTTCGTCTCTAGATCAGTAATGGGTGGACCAGCCCAGATTTGGCCCTACTGTTGCCAATTGCTGATCCCTACCCTATACTGCCTCTTTTGTTCTTCCTAGAACTATTTGGACCTCTTTTTTCCATCCCTCCTGCCATGTTCTGCCTAGTGCAATCACCTGGAGGTTGAGGTGGGTTGTCCAAAGTCTCCAGCGCTAAGGAAGCCATTGTCCCACATGAGACGCTGGCATGGAAGGGGTGGGAGAACAATTGTTGACTGTAGTCACCTAGGAAACCACAATGGCTCTGTGATGGCATCACAAGGAACAAAGGAGGGGGAAAGGGGGACAGCATAGTGATGGCAAGAATTGGTGTGGAATGAGGCAAATGGCTGCAAAACTCCATCTCCCAATGTGGCTGCCTGGATTTTAAGGTGGTTTGCCAGGATGAATTCCAAAGACAGATTATAGCCATGACATCATGGCTATGTTTCAGGGGTAGGATCTTGGTCTATACTACTACATGCATACTAGAAATTTGGGACTGGAAGAAAAAAAATATTGGGGGAGGCAGAATTTGTATTGGGGTGCAATGCACTCCTACCCTGGACACTGCTTCAGGCCTTTCAGCCAGTAAGAGGCTGCTGCCATCCTTTCCTTGACAGACAAGATGACCATGCCTGGGGAAGTATTTCTTGTCCCTGAACCCTGGGGCCCTGTGCTATGTTCTGAAAGGAGACTGTTTCATCATCAGAGCTGAAGTCATCTTCAACAGCCAGCCAGGTCATCTGCTGTGCATATAGTGTGCATGAAGAGAGGTAGGTAAAGGTATTCCCCGTTGACAAGGTGGTCATGTCGTGTCCGACCGTAGGGGCCAGTGCTCATCTCCATCACTAAGCCGAAGAGTCAGCGTTGTCAGAGACTACTCTGTGATCATGTGGCCAGCATGATTGCACAGAACACTGTTTACCTTCCCACCAAAGTGGTACCTATTTATCTTCTTGCATTTGCATGCTTTCAAACTGCTAGGTTGGCAGAAGCTGGGACTAATGACAGGAGCTCACCCCATCATGCGACCCCTGGGCCTCGAACCGCCAACCTGCTGATCTTGCAACCAACAGAGCCAGCATCTTAACCACTTGAGCCACTGAAGAGGGGTACTCTCTTGAAATCTTTGCTTCAGGTATTGAAAATTCTTGGACCAGTCATTGTCAAGGCCCTCAAAGAGCACCGTTAAGTCAGTCTGTATTGTCTGCATCTGAGTTGTAGTCTCCAAATAGCAGTCTTGTAGGCCCTTGGTTAAAAATGAAAAATATCTGAAGAAGTAAATAATACTCCATGAAAGCTTGTGCTATTTATAAATGTATTAGTCTTTAAGGTGTCACAGCACTCTTATATGTCTATCCCCTCCAGCAGTTCACAGATGAAAACTGGGAGAGGTGTAGCCAAGCAACATCAGAGTGTAGTCACGATGTCAAAGGATATATAAGCGAAATCCAAGCAGTAGTCCTTATTAATAAGGAAGAACAGGTAAGCTAGGAGAGGCTGCCATAGTTTGCTTTTGCCCATGCTTACTGAGACGGGCAATTCTCTTCTCTTCTGTTGAGGCAATTGAGTGCAAACTATTTTTCTTTTTCAATTCACTTTGCAGCAATTGAAGCAAGCTGAGGATGAAAGTGGAAAGTGAGAGGAGATGAGAAACTGGGACATTTTAAAAAGCAGCTGAGAAAGTAAGACAACACAGGATTAATCAGGACTGTCCCTGCTAAACTGAGATAGATGGAGGGTATGCAGAAGCAGGCCTGGATAGCTATTCCTTTGGAATTTCTAAGCATGGTTACTGAGGAAGCCTATGGCTTAAATGCAAAGATTACTCTTGCCTTGAGTAGACCCATTGAATCAATGGGAACTTGGTAAGTCAATACTTCATGTATGCTCCATTCAATGATCTATTCTAGTTGGGATGAATACTTGGATTTTGGCTTCTGTCCTACTGATCTGTGATTTTTGAGGATTTATACCACCAACCTTCAGCTTTTCAGTCTGAGCCCCCACATTAAGCTCCATTGTTTAAGAGGGGACTTACTTTTAATTTTTGAGAATCTTTTTCTATCTCCTAGATCTCTCCCTCTATATACAGGTATCTTTAAATGTCACCTCCATTTTAGACTCTCTTTCCCTCCACAAATTTCTTTTTTTCTTCTTTTGCCTCTATGGCAATAAAAAATAAAAAATAAAATAAAAATGGTCGCAGCATATGACCCACCTTTGATGAAGCAGCAGCAAACTTCTGAACCACACCAGATAGTGCCGAAGACAGTGATCAAATGGCAATTTAGAAACATGTCCACTATGTGGCAGTCATAGACCTGTCTTTTGCCTCTGGTTCCAGTCTCCTAGTTTTGATGAAGAAACTTTCTGATAATTTTGCAATGGATGAAAAAGAACTGATACATTCCAGGAAGATTGGATGATCTTTATTGATTATGTAAATCAACATTCCCATCAACTCTAATATACAACACAGATAAATCTCTGGAAAGACACTCTACAGCTGGACAAGATGGACACTTGGCTCTTGATGAGAACCAATTTCTTGATTCTGCTGCAGAATAATTGTTTATCAGACACACACTCTTGGCCAATGTTATTGGTTGCTGTTTTGTTTTTGTCATTGTTGTACAGACTCAATAATAATAAAAAACCTCAATAAAAATTAATTAAAAAAAACAACCAGACAACAGCCATCTGATGTCAGAAGGGGAGACTTCCTCCTTTTTCTGACTTGGTTTTTGTTTGGAAAAAGTCTTTCTGAAGGGAGAAAAGAGATTATGCTAACAATGTGAATATGGTCTATCATTACTCTCTGCCTTATAGACAGTGTGTGAATGTATGTGGCAAAAAGGGTGTTACAATATTCTTGCAAACATATCCAGGGGTAGCTGTGTTGGCCATGTGACAAAATACAATAACATCCAAAATCCACACACAGTGCTACCTTTATTGGATCAAGCAAATGAAAAACAAAAAACAAACAAACAAACAAAAAAAACACGTTGCAAACTTTCAAGGCTTCACTGGCTTCTTCATAAGGCAAAGATGTTAAAAATGATATGGGAGGGTAAAAAAATAAGACAATGTTAGTCCCAAGCCTGCATTTTGTCAAGAGGTGGCAGTTTGTCAAGATGGCTGGATGGCCATCTGTCAAGCGTGCTTTCATTGTATATTCCTGCATGGCAGGGGAGTGGGACTTGATGGCCCTTGTGGTCTCTTCCAACTCTATGATTCTATGATTCTAGATGGTTCTGGACGAAAATTCGTGCAGGTGGACCCCTCCTCCTCCTGGCCATGTGGGTACTGAGGAAATAAAGGATTTTTAAGTTCCATTAGCAAGACAAAAAGAGATGCTCCTCTTGAGATCCAAGTTGCCTTCCATCCTTTGCGAAGCCACAAGCTCCTTTGTTAAGCAGAGAGCACTCAGTTTCTAAAGAAAATATGCAAAGAATTACCTCTCATGCACACACTATCTAAAAGCATTAGACCTCCTCCCAAAAAAGCTTTAATAAAAAGTCATGCTTTAACTTGGCACCAAAATGAAGGCAAGTCAGTCAGGTCTCTTTTTGAAATGCAAGAAGTAATGGTGCTGATTTACTATACATATTTCTCTGGTTTTGGAGTAAGGGGGGGATCAGAGATCCTTGGAAACTTATCAAACTTATCTCTCTCTCTCTCTCTCTCTCTCTCTCTCTCCCCCCCCCCCCCAACTTGCTGTCTTAAGTGGAATCACAGTAGTTGTAAGAATTGGTAGTAGGCTAGTGCTTTGGACCTTATGCCATTCTAGGACAAGGGTGAGAATTCTGTGGCTTGTAGGAGCCTCTTTATGTCCATGGGACTCTGGACCTTCACAGTAGGGATGCAATTACTCAGTAATTTTCTTCTCTCTTTTCTTTCTTTTTCTAATCTTTCTCTAATTTTGTTCTTGAAGGGAGGAATGAGTAATTTTAGCAATTGATAACCAAGCATGGAGTAGGTATGTTGAGAGATCTTGTAGCACCTTTGAGACCAACTGAAATAAAGGAGTTGGCGGCATGAGCGTTCGTACACTTCAGTCTACTTCCTCAGATGCATAACCTACCATGGAATAATGAGACAAGACAGAGAGAGTTGTGTTTAATAAGGGCCATTTTATTGACCTAGAGTCTATTTACATCATGATGATCCTTGAAGAAGCGAAAGGAGATATAGGTTTAGCAGATACCAGGTGTCACCTCGAGACTACCTCTTCAGTCTTCCCTCTGGTGAAATACCTGACCCCAAGGGAAATCCATTGACTGAGTTGCTCCTTAGTCAACCTTCTACTGGAAGGCAAACACAGGGTGCTCCCATCCAAGCCTTAGGACTTTACAAGTGAGAGCAAAACCCCCAGATATGCATCTTGGTTAGATTCCTTCCCCACTCTCTGGTTGCAAGACTCTAGGGAGGCAGTATCCTACTCCAAAATGTCAAGGTGTACATTAAAATTCAAATGATCTCCCCCTGCCAAGTGGAAGCCTATTTATTGACACCATCCATAGCCAATTGTCCAAGTCCACCAGATACAGTATGAGATAGGCAACAAACGCCAGGAAAAGGGAAGAAATTTCCTACCTGCTCCTGAACCTACTAGCCAGGCTTACACTGCATTGTGGGAGGGAGGGTTGTTCTTAGAAAGGCTGTTCTTAGAAAGAGGCATGTGGATGGGTGGCCAGCCCTTTTATTGCCTCTAATTCTGCCCCCCCCCCCAACAGCATCCACAACTGCATCAGTGCAAAATCCACACATTGTATTTTTGCATAGGAAACACATTTTTTTTGTTCTGCTCAGAAAAGCTTGCAGTATTGGGCTGAAAATTCTATAAAAATATTCTGTGAAAAAAAAAATCCAGGTGCAAATTTTGTGCAGAAAAGGTTCTGAACTGTATTTTTCTTGTCAAGCATTCCCAATACCTGAGATACATGTTGTTGTTTTTTTATTATTTTCCATTTTGTTTGAATATTCTCTACACCCCTACTTCACAGCCCCCCAACTTTTAAAAAAGATAAAGAAGATAAAAATACACCTTTCTGCAGCAACCCCCCCCCCACACACAACTACACACACACACAAGGGCTGTACAGTATGGCTTTGCCTAGAAATATTGTTTCAGTACACCCCACACCACCAAAATGGGGGGAGAGCATATAATGGCCAGAGGTGACCAAGAGGAGGAAGTTCAAGAAGGACTTTTCAAGGATTAAGTTAGTGTGTGCCCTCCAAATCCTAATACATTGTGGACATGAGGAGTTGTGGCTTTCACTAAGAAATCCTGGAGAATAACTGATGAAAATTTGGCAAAGTGGCTAGCTTTTCTGGAGTGAACTGAAAAAAACACTCTTTGAGAAAAATATGTTCTGGAAAATCCCTGCTGTAAGAGAAAGACAGGAGTATATGGGGCTAAACAGACCACCCCTTTGGAGCGGCATCCCAGCGCCTCTTTCATCACCGGATTGTGGCTGTGGAAACTGTATGCCGCAGCCTCTATACAGCATTTTTTGCACCCAGAAAGGAGCAGCAAAATGTCGCTCCTTTTTCAAACAAGGAAAGTGTGTCTTTGCTGCCATGGTGGCATTTTTTCAGGGTTTTTGCGGTGCAGTGCATCTAAATGCTTTGCCACAGAAACAGAGAAATGCCACCTGCCATGTGGTCACTCAGGCAGCATGCTGCCGACGTCGGGGCAGCGTTTGGGCATGCGACGTACAGTTGCCATGCCCCCACTTTGCCCCAATGTTGGTACAAAGTGCCGGTCTGTACAGCCCCTATGTTACAGCTACCCTTGGAAGGGAAGACACCTTTCCACAAGGATCACCTTTGTCTTGAATTAATCTTCCTGACCTTTCCCTCTCGATAAAGTAAATTTGGCAACAGTCTCAATGGAAGCTTTCAGTTTGGGCAGTGGGGCTTGTGAAAAGAGAGTCATAAACAGTCATTTCTAAACCATTAGTTTGCACTCGGAATTGTTTCACCCCAGGGAAAGAGGCACTGAACTCCTGCAAAATGGAGCTCCCGTTTATGGTAGTCGTTCTTATGGCCTCTGTGGTTTGCACCGATGCACAGGTGAGGTTGAAACTGACATCTGGAAGAAAGACAGCATCTGTTTGGGATACTGGGGTGGTGGATACATTGTGTGGAAATCCCAGGGAGAATTAGACCTCATTGAATGGATTTTGACTGATTTAATCATATTGTGGTTCCATCAAAATCAATGCCAAAAGCAGGGGTGCCACTATGGAGGAGGAGAAAATAAGGGCATTGCTCCCAAAATAGAAATTCTGGCTCACAATGACATTTTCTTTCAGCCCCAAAATTTCTAGCATCACAGAAAGTGAGACAATGAAAACCATTCATTGTTTGGGAACCTTGATTGCCCTTTTACTTTAGATGCTTAAATTGTATTTTTAAATGTTCAGCTGAAGTTTACAGTAACCGAATTGCTGGAAACATTGGCAGAAGCAGATAGTGTAAAGTTTCATGAGCTTGCCTTTCCCCTTTTCCTAGAATGACTACTTCACTTGTAGGGATGGAAAGAATATTTGAAAATATTCAAAAAATAATCAAACCCCATGTTTTTCATGTGCCGAGAAACTCTGATGACAAGAATCATGGACTGACAAGGATTTACCCGGTTTAGGACTTACTCTGTGCAAAATTCATACAAGATCGTTTTGTATGGAAAAGGGCCTTTTCTGTGCAGAAGAGACATTACAAGTAGTATTATTTTCTGCTGTTTTCTGAATAGAAATGCTATAATTAGGACTTATTATTTGTAAACTTCATATGTTGCTGACTTGCACAGAAAACTGCATGCATATATATATATATATATATATATATATATATATTCTAAGAGACAGCTTTTTATGCACAGAAAATTCAGTTGCATGCGCAAAACAACCACGTGCAGATTTTGTGCAAGCCAGTCCTGAATTATGAATAGGATTTGAAAACTGTGGTTTTCAGACCTTGTTGCAGCAAGAAGAAAATTGCTAAAATTACTCCTTGTTTCCCCTGGGAAGAAATTTAATGAAGAGTTCACATGTCAGTTGCCACATGATGGCAGTAAAAGTCTGTGTGATTGAGGTGCAATTCTTTGGCTGTAATATGAATATATCAAGCCTAAATATCCTGCAGGCACCAGCTTCTGCATGATCTTGGAAGGTAAGGTGGATCAGGCCTGGTTAGTACTTGGAAGGGACACCATCACAGAAACCCAGGTACCTTAGGCTATTTTTCAGGGGAAGGCAATGGGATACTACGTCTGTGTATTCCTTGCCAACCCTCCCCCCCACACCGCCCTAGAGAAATTCCTTATTTCTGAGAAGTAAGATGAACACAGGACAATTTATTTTAAAATCTAAATGGCTAAAAAGTACTAAGTGAGAAAAATGCACAAATATATACAGTTGCGCCTCTGTTTTTGCAGGGGAGCTGTTCCGGATCCCCCCCCCCCCCCCCCGCCCTTATACTTGGCTTTAACATGGAAAATGTGCACTATCGCACTGGCTTATAAACAGTTCAACGCCTCTTCCTCTACATCCACCAAAATATTCCTGATGCAAACACATGGAGACTTCTTGAAGAATCCATTGTTCTCTGCCACAAAGAGGCCTGTGACCTCACTGGAATGGAGACATATTGGATTGCAAAAGAGGGGTCCCCACTGAGATGCAAATGGATTTTAAATTTCCTGGACTTTGCAGATTTCCCTATAGCCACAGGGCCAGAAGGAGGAGGATCCTGCCTGCAAAAGATATCCTCCCCACCATCTACCATCTTAACTAAAGACTGAAACATCATGTAGGCATCTAACATCTCCAATTGTTTTTCTCTTGTTTGGTTTGTAACATCTTGCCTGATGAAGAAGCCCATGGAGCTTCGAAAGCTTGCAACATTGTGCATTTTGGTTGGCCAATAAAGGGATCACTGATAGATTTTTGTTTGATTTTGCTAAATGGCCAACATAGCTACCCCTGAATCTTTTCAGTTATAAGGGATGTTCATATACATTTAGTTAAATGCCCAAAATCACAAAATTAGGGAAAAAACAAAAAATGTGCATGGATTTCAGTGTGGGAAATCAAGAGTCTCACAACTCAACACAAAACAAGGATGGGACCAAAATGCAGATAGGACTGGGAGCAACTGAATGGAATTGAGACTGGAAGATGTTCACATCCCTCTGCTTATTTGTCTTCCTTTTTTGATTCACATTCCACATTTCCCCCTTGGTTTGCTCTAACTGTAGTTTAACATCTACATTGGGACTTACAGTTAGAGCTAACTATGACCACTTGAAATTACAGCCAGCAAACAATATATCAAACCATGGTTTAAATTGATGGTTTTGAACAACTCTGGTTGACTGTAGCCATAGCTTGAAGTATAGCTATTTCTAACTTTCTGGCATTACAGGTTAATTTAATTACTGATAGTGACTCCCCCCGTTTAAAATAAAATACCTATAGTAAACTATCTATTAAAAAAAATAGATTCCATTGTGCCTTTATTGTGATGTTATATTGGGCAAGAAGTAAGACTGATTTGTTTATCTTTATTTTATTTTTTCCCAGCGTTATTTTCCTTCATCCCCAGTGAGTATGAAGAACCCTGTTTGGGGGCTTTTTTCTTTTTCTTGATGTATTGTGTCAAACTATGCGACTCAGTTCAGATAACATACCCGCCATGATTTTGCACTTTGTTCATGGAACAAAGAGGTACTTTCCATCCAGAAAATTCTTCCTTGTTCTGGATTAGGATCCCAGCAGGGGGAAAATTCCTTATTATTATGATATTATCTCCACACCAGGGCCCCAAATCACATCACTCTCTCCATGCTGGCTATTTGTGAAAGAGAAATTTTACCTGGAGGATTACCCATGTAGTTTACTTTAAGGTTAAGTAAACTGCTGGATTCTTTTCAATTACAAGCAACATCAACCCCAGCTAGTATTGCCAGTGCTTGGGTCTATGAGAGACCTATCACTGGTGCCAATCACTGGTGTAGTTTGGCCCTTTGTATAAGGACAGATTGACTTGTAATGGTACCTATTAGCTTCTATGTCAATGATAATGAATATTCTCTGTATTTCAATCTATGACAATTCTCCCTCTCTTCCTTACCCTGGGATGTTTTTGACCCAGGAGAGATCTTTCTAAAACCAGGTAGTAAATGTTTGCCCACCCACCGGATCTAACAGAAAAAATAATCAAGCCTGGGCTTCTTTGTGAAATATATTAAAGTCACTTTACTTCCCAAAACTTGTACACAGTCAAATTCATGCTCCAGTGGAGAATGAAATAGATAGAGAAAAGAAGAACGTGGCTACAGATTTGAGTAAGGTTCTAGATATCCCATTTTGTATGTGTGCATCCTCTCTTTAGGCTTTTAAAGTGTCATCCCATATTGGGAATAATAGCATACCCTAAATGCTGTTATTAAAACCAAGTGGCAGCTGTACTTTAGACAGATTCCCAAGCATTTAGTACTGTATGTATGCAACAGGCAAAACTTATACATCAAATGACAGGGTTCCATTTTGCTGGGATTGTTGGCCTGTTGCGGCTCTTCCTCCTTCCTTCCAGTTGAGCTGATGCTGAATAGCAGACCACTTTGCCATCATGTGATTTGTTTGGGTTTTTTTGTGAGATCTCACCAGAGGCGCTCTTCTTGCAAGAGGCAACCCTAGGTTAGGTTAGAGTGATGCAGAAAGACAGTGGTTGTCATGAAGCAAACAAACAGAAAATTTACAAACATGCAATCAAGCATTTGGTGGGGATAGACGCACAAAGGTTCTGAACTCTAAAAGCTTGAAGGGGCAAAAAAAGTGTGGCTGATGCCTCTCAATGTGCAAAGGCTGATGTTGCCTTCTATTGTAAGTTATGTCAAGACCATCACTAGCTGCAAGCCTGGTGAAAGGCTGGCAAGGAAGGATAGTGAAAGAGTTTGATCAGCTTCTTAGGAAAGAAGTAGGGTCAATGGTGTGACTAGGGTTGGTGCCACCCCAGTGTGGTAACTCATGCTGTCACCAGACTGCCTGCCCCCCCCCCATCCAGGCCAATGGTCCCACAGGAGTAGATTGGGCCACTGTGGATAAGAAAGGCTCCAGTCCACTTGCCACCAGTTGCTGATGGACTGAGGCACCCATACAGACTGTTCATGTTCTGGGTTGGCCCGATCTACCTGCTTTGTTCACAAGTCCGAAAGGGGTCCATACATTATTCGGCAATGGGAGAGGCCTCCAGGAGTCCTGATCAGATACCTTGATGGCTCCAGGCAGGCAGATTGGGTTCTTCCCAAGATCTTCAGGCTCTGGGAGTCCCGGTCTGCACATGGAGAGACGAGACAATACACTCCACAATGGAAGGCAGACACTCCATTCTTAGATGTCATATAGTGTCCACACCACCCATAAACCCTTAAAAATGCCCCCAGATAGTGTGTCTTTAGTTCTCTGAGATTAGGATTCTACTGGACAATAATGGAGCAGAAAATTCCACCAGTTTACTTATGTAGGGAGTCTGGGACAGCAAAGGCTCTTGGCTGGATGACTGCACAAGGGGACTCTCCTGGTACACTTCTTTGGCCAATCAAAGGTTGTTCAGGGTGGATGGAGTGGATGGAGGTACCAACTAGTGGGAGTTGTGTCTAGGTGCAGTCATTATGCAACCTGAGACTGAGGGAGGTACTAGATACAACATTTGGAAAAAGCATTTACAGCAGCATCATTCTCTATGGTGTGAGTGTAAGTCACCTAGACTATATTTTCTAGACTACAACCTGCACAGTCCCTTCTCAATGGCCATTCTGGATGGGGCAGATGAGAGTTGCAGGACAAAGCAACAGAAAGACCAAAGGTTCTCCAAAATTGCTATAGGGAATCCCCTCCAATAAACATACACATGTAGACATGAACAGGATTCAGACTGCATTTTTACATTTCTGTAGGAGGGTCCAGGCTATGGTGGCTACAATGATCCAGGGTACAACATTCCTGAACCATATCCTCCTCCTCCTCCTCCTCCTCCTCCTCCTCCTGGATACCCTGCTCCTCCAGTGAGTATGATCATTTTCTTTGGTTATTTGTGCCACATGTTTTTTTTTGGGGGGGGGACAGAGAGCTAGTTCTCACTCTGACCCAAGCAGCATTTCTAGACCTCAAGCTGTCTTCTCCAATCTACAGGCAGGGGAAGGGGAAATCTCACTCTATCAACTTTTCAACACTGAGAAAATTGCCTTGAAAAGTGTATGGATATGTATTTTCCTCATTTCTCATACATAGTCTTTTTTATTTGAATGGCAAACACTGAATAATTGTGATTGATTCTCAATGTATCATGCTGAATGACAGCATCCAGTATCATTCTTTGTAACATCACCAGACTTACCTCCTATAACATCATATTTCCCAAGATTCAGGTCTTTCTCCTGAAGTCTCATGCCCAAAGACAGATCTGACCTGGTAACCCTAGACTCAAGTCCTCCATGTTAATTCCTGTGCAACCTAATTTTAACCATGTGTCACCCAGGATCCCAGCATGAATAGAAAAGATGAAAGAGGCTTTTCTAGTTATGTGAGTGGTTAATGCTCCAGATCACCCTACTCATGGTTTCTTTATTTGAGAGCCAGCATGATGTAGCAATTTGAGTCAGAGGAAGGCCAGGGCAGCAACTCACTCAAGAAATTTTGCCAAGAAAACCTCATGAAAGGTTTGTATTAGGGTCATCATAAGTCAGAAATTACTTGAAGGCATATAAAAACAACAATAACAATTTTAAAACAACAACAACAACAGCAAACCATTGTACTAATGTAACCTCTATGAATAATTGGTTTGCCCCGGTGGGTGGGGAAATCCCAAAGAAAGGGCTGTACCTACTAGTTTACTTTCCAAATAAAGTGGGAACTGGAGAGGAGCTGGAGTTGCCCATTTCACCTTGAGATTTCCATCCCAATGTTGCAATACTACAACATTGCGGTTGGCACACAGTTGGATGCACAGAACTTTTGGGAAAGTGTATATGTGTTAAATTTAATACATAATTTGTTGCACTGTTGCTGAAAAGAAAGCAAAACTTAAATTGTGATTGTGTTTACCATATTCTATTATAATTGGAGGCATAGAACTTAGAAAGAGTTAGACTGGCTGAATTCCATTTTCATATACGTGTTGGATTTTTCTAGTTTTAAAATAATTCTAATATATAATAAATTATATATATATATATATATATATATATATATATATATATATAATTTAAAATAATTTCAAGAGAGTCCCCCTCTTCAGTGGCTCAAGTGGTTAAGATGCTGACTCTGTTGATTGCAAGATAGGCAGGTTGTCAGTTCGAGATCTGGATGCTGCATGATGGGGTGAGCTCCTGTCACTAGTCCCAGCTTCTGCCAACCTAGCAGTTCGAAAGCATGCAAATGCAAGTAGATAAATAGGTACCACTTTGGTGGGAAGGTAACAGCATTCTGTGCAATCATTCTAGCCACATGATCACAGAGTAGTCTCTGACAACGCTGGCTCTTTGGCTTAATAACGGAGATGAGCACAGCCCCCTACGGTCGGATGCGACTTGACAACCTTGTCAATGGGGAATATCTTTACCTTTAGCTTTTAATATTGTACTGCTGTGCTGTCACTGATGTACTTTGCTTTTGGGAGACTTGGAGAAGAAATATGACATATACATATTTAAATATTTTATCTGGAAAGAAACAAACACATCTCTTTCTTTCTGTTGAAGGCCCCTGGCTATGGTGAACCATTTCCCCCTTTTCCTCCTCCCCCACCACCACCTCCTGGATTCCCTCCTCCTGGATACCCTGTATCTGAATTCCCACCTCCAAACTACCCAGGCCCTGGCTACCCTCACCCGGTGAGTATAACAAATATGATTTGCCTATCTATGCCTTATCCTCATTATATATATATATATATATATATATATATATATATATATATAGGAAATAAAACTGTGGGCCAATGCATTTTGAATATTTTGAGATATATTCTCTCCAGTGGATGAAATTCTACAAAATTTTACACATTTTTCACAGTAAGATACACAATATGTCTGCCTTAAGGCTGCAGATCACTTAGGGGGGTTGCAGACTGCCAGAAACAGTGCAAATTGAGTCCACTTTTAGGATTAGGGTTAGGGTTAGGGTTAGGGAATCATGGGAACTGTATTTTATTGTGGCACCAGAGCTATCTGACAGAGAAGGCTCAATGTCTCAGGAAAACTACAATTCCCATGATTCCCTAGCACTAACCCTAACCCTAAAAGTGGACTCAATTTGCACTATTTCTGGCAGTCTGCAACCCCCATTAGTACCCCAAATGCATTGGCTTGCAACTCCCATCTGGCCCACATAAGATGCCTGAGAGTAAAGCATTGTAAGGAGACTTGTCAGATCTCAGGGCTGGCCCCTCTTTGCCAGTCCTCAAGGCAATGAGGAGGAGTCTCAGGGTGAGAGCACTGCCTTGAAAGATGTATATGAGTGCATATGCTTCCCCCCTTATTTTTTACCTTGAATATATCTTCTTGTTTGTTAAACTTGATGTTTTTTTATTTTTTATTTGAGCATCATATTGTGTACAATTATGGTTGAAACTTGATGTACCATGCTTGATCACATCACAAGTAGTTGCCCCTTGGGTCATCACAAGGTCTCATTTCTAGGGCTCAGGATTTGGCCCTGAAATCTCTGGATCTGGGATACTCCTGACCTGGGAATCCTAGTTATGGGAGTTGAAGTCCAAAATATCTAGAGGGTCAAATATTCCCCACTTGGGATGAAATACTTTCTCTCTTCTCCTTCCTCTTGATGTGGCTCAGTCTTATCAGGGTTGCCAATTCAGTAACAAAAATATGCCTTCACTGCATTAATGTAAAATTAGTGGGATTTCTGTATTTAAGGTCAGAACTAGTTTGCCCTTCTTTGCATTAGATTATACAGGCAAATTCTGACTGGCAGTATATGTGTTTATGAACCCAAGATTCTGTGCATTTTTGTTTCGCACGGGGAATCCAACACAAAGAATTCATTCTTGTCTGTTTCATTTCTGCAGTATGGTCCTGGTGGCAGACAACCAGTGAGTATGACCACTTTCTTGTCTGAGTGTGATATTTTATCGTTTTTCTCTTATTTTATAGTTAAACGCAGTTGCTTAAACACTAATAAAACTGGGGGTGCATCTACACTATAGAAACAATGCAGTTTCACATCACGTTAACTGCCATGGTTCCATCCTACAGAATCCTGGGATCTGTAGTTTTGCAAGGCGCCAGCACTTTTTGGTTGAAAAGGCTAAAGACCTTGTAAAACTAAAAATACTAGGCTTCCATAGGAGAGAGCTACAGCACTTAAAGTGGTGTGAAACTACTTTATTTCTACAATGTAGGTACACCTGGTTCCTAGCAGAATCTAAGACAAGAAGATGTGATTCAGCCGTACTATTTGCATACCCCAGCCATACCTTTTGCTTACCCAGAATGTAATTTTTAAAGTAATGTGTTCCTTGCCATTATTAAAAGGTGGGGCAGTGGAACAGACAAATACAGAAATACATATGAGTTGCATTGAGATGACACTATAGATTGGGGTGAGAAAAAAAGTAGCCTCCAAAATAGTTCATCTGCACTTTGCTCAAGGTCTTTCCTAAATCCAGGTTCATTTCATTATGGCATATTATGCTGTCTAAATGCAACCACTGTAATTATTTGAGAGACAGAGTGGTGTAATGGTTTGAGTGCTGAGCTATGATTCCCTGCTTGGTCCTGAAAACCCACTGGGTGACCTTAGGCCTGAGAAAACTCCAGGTTAGGTTCACCTTAAAATCACCATAAGTCTTGACTTGAAGACATACAACAACAACAACAACAACAGCAATTATTTAGCTATATTATTTATATGTAATATTTGTATGCAGTTTATTGTATATAAGGTTGTACAGGTGCAAGTGTCCCACCTGAATTTATTCTGGGTTTATTCCCTCTCTTTAAAAGCCTGAATTCACAATTCTGGAAGGAGGAAGAGCGCATCGAAGGGAAATGTGTATAGATTATTTCAGGCCCTTGAGAAACCTATATCTGAAATGAAAGTACAAGGGAAGAGAGGTTTGGCGTATTGAATGGAGCCTTCCCCAGATGCTGATCCTAAACAGATCTACTTGGAAATGTACTTAAAATGTACTGCTACCAAATGTGAAGATTTCCCCAAATCTCCCTCTTACCAGTAAAAATTAGGCTTTCCATTGTATCCACCTTTGCCACCAATCTAAGGACCTCCTCCTGTCCTACTGCTAAAATGGCTTTTCAGTATGCTTAAAGGATAAGACATCTCTATGGAAGTTTCATTTCTGATATGGGAACAGATAATAGTCAATAACATTATTCTATTTGTTTTTTGTAGGGTGGCCCTGGCAGAAGGAGCTCATGGGTAAAATAAATTTTGCTTACCTGATAGTGGCATCTCTCTCTTTGTTGGGTACACCGATTGCCTCCTTGATTTCAGTGCTCTCTGCAACTGATGTGTCTTTAGAACCTGTTGCATTGGTGCTTGGAATTCATTCCTATTGTTTTCAGTGTGACTAATTTTCTTGGAGGGTCATTTGAATTAATTTATTAAATAGACAGGCAGACATAAGATAGATCACCATTATGGTCATAGATCAATCAAGAAAAAAAATGCAAGCAGAACAAGATATACATACAAATCATTGTGAAACTTCTGGGAAAGGTAGTTTTGGAAGGGGTGTGGGAGTTTACCAGTTAACTCACTGGTCTTCCACCAGGTACTGCCGCCAAATGTGAAGGTTTCTACAAATCTCTCTGTTACCACTGAGACTGAGAGCTTCCTCACCTTTGCCACCAATGTAAGGAACTCCCCCTGTCCTACTGCTGTGGCCACCAACTGTGGGGACCTCTTAGATGACCTCAGGAGACCTGCATGAGACATTATGCAACTACTACCCACACCAGACACCACCACCCTTTATTCATTGCTGCTAACAAGACACCATGTCTGAATCCAAGCTTTCTAATATCTGACATTCCTAGAGGGCAAAAGTGTATAAATACAGAAACAATGCTTTATTAATAGATGTTGAACATAACAAACAGATGAATGATTTCATACATTTAAAACAAATCTCACTCTGTCTCATACATACTCCTCTCCTAGCTAACTCAGACTCTTAAACCCCACACATTAATGCCTAAACTTCTTTCAGCTCTAATGCTCTGATCACTCATTCTTCCATTCTATTTTTGTGGTTGTGTGCCTTCAGGTCATTTCCAACTTATGTAAACAACTTGAAGGCACACAACATGGGTTTTCTCGGCAAGATTTGTTCAGAGGAAGTTTGCTGTTGCCTTCCCCAGAGGCTGAGAGCATGTGACTTGCTGAAGGTCATCCAGTTTTATGGCTGAGCAGGAATCAAGCCTTGGTGTCCCGAGTTATAATTATTATTATTAATATATTATTATTATTTATTTATTTATTTATTTATTTATTTCAGGATGCATTCCCATTGCAAAAAACAGAAATGAACTTTCAGTGCAAATCTCTAAAAACTTATTGAAGAATGAGGTTCATTGAATATTTTGTGTTGTTTTCTTCATAGGCTAGTTTCTTTGATTGGCTACCACTGCTAGTAAGTATACAGACACTTTCTTCCACATGTAATTGAAGTGAATGCATCTCTGCTACTTTAGGGAACATGATGAAGTGCCCTCAAATCTAAGAAACAGGAGGGAAAATTTTAACTTGTTTGTGCCCCTTGCACCTGTTTTAGGCCAGAAGCTTTTCTTCAAGCTGGGAAGCTAATAGAAATCATTTCCACTCTTTACGGGTAAAAGAGATTGGAGGAACATAACAACATGTCATTGTTAGTGTGCCGCTTGGACCCCAAAGAGCATTCAATAAGAGTGACCTTGCTTTTAAATAAATGAACGCCAGCCCTGCCAGGACGACCCACCGACCGAGGAGCCTCCCTCTCTCTCTGGGAGCAGTAGTTTCCTAAAGGACCAGTTGGATAAAGCATGTGATGATATAGATCAGATGTTCAGCAACGTATTGGGGGAAATGGATTTGCTGACCCAGAGTCTGGAAATGGAAACTCTCCCACCACCACCTAGAAAAGAATCTAATGATGAATTTAATTTTGCTGTCGGTTTTAAAGATTGAAATGAATCTTTAAATGCTCTGGAAGATGCTGATTTGGATGCTTTAATGCAGGGGTAAGAAACCTAAGGCTCGGGGGCCGGATGCGCCCCCCCGAGGCCTTTGGACCGGCCCCAGCCCGGTCCTGCTCCCGCCCCCCGCCATGATGATATTGATTATTGTTGTTATTACTTGTTCTTGGGGTTTTCTTGGCAAAATCTCCACAGAGGTTTTGCCATGGCTTTTCTGGGGCTGAGAGAGTGTGCATGCATATTTTTTAATTTTTATTATTTTTTTTAATTTTTATTTATTTATTTATTTTGAGCCCCCGGCTCAAAAAGGTTGCCTACCCCTGCTTTAATGGCTGATTTTATAGCAAATATAAGTGAAGTAGAAAAGTCCACACTCCATGTACAGAAGGATGCCTCCAGCAACCAGCAAATTGATCTGAAACAGCCTCCAGCAAATGATGCTGCCACTTATGGGTATCAGTCAGATCTTCCAAATATTTCTGTCGCTTTTAAATAAAAGCGGTGCTCTACATGATAGTACCTTATTGAAAATTTCCTGCTGACCCCATTGTTTACATGTCAGCGTTTTTAAAAAAGATGGAGAAAGCAAGATAGAACCCTTCCAGAGTTTGGAAAAGTTTCTTTTGGGGACTCTTACTCCTAGGATTCCTCATCCACTATGCCAACTGAGGAATTCTGGGAATTACCATTAAAAAAGAAAAGAAACTTTTCCAAGCTTTTAACCATGTAGCATAAATAAATATCACTGAACATGTCTTTCAGTGCCATTTTTTGGAAATGGCTAACAGAGCAGGAATGGAAAAGTGTAGGTACAGAAACAAATATTCACAAATATTTGAAAAATGGCCAAATAAAGGTTTCTTCAGTGTTGAGACTCCTTTGCAGTAAAGGACTTATCATGTGTGAAAAATGCACAGAGGTGTGTGTGTGTGCAGAAAAACAGGATTTTCTGTACTGATAATAATATTTCTGAAAAGAAAACAGAAAATGACATTTTTGCACAGAAAATGCTGTGTTCTGGGAGAGAAAAAACTCCCTCTCCCATCCTGGGAGAAAGGCAAATTGAAATAAAACAAAATACCATGTGCATTTTGGGCACAAAATAAGAATCAAAGTGTGAATGATCTTAGAAGATTGTATAGTTTTTAACAATTTTCTGGCAGAAAGGCTTAAAATGGTAATATTATTTATTACTGCCAGAAAGGACAAACTCTACAAAGATTCACATCACTAGTAGAATGCCATCACTCCCCAGCCTATCCACAGTAAAGGATATAAAAGCTGTCAAGAGAACTGGACTAATGTATTGTTTGTTGCTAACAAATTGTAGTTTGCAAGCAACAGGGAACAGGAAAATGTACCAGTCTGGGTAACCTAAATATGCCTTTCTTCTTATAGTCTGATTTCAGAAGCTGGATATTAGTAAGTATATGAAAGACGTTTTCTTCTCTGTCTATATTATATCATCTCAGGGTTGAAAGTGAGCATGAGGTTTGACTGAATAGGAGAGGAAAAGATTTTAGCCACTATGTTGTAGTAACAATGGCAAACTCAGGGTGGGCATCCCCAAATTCAGATGTGGCATTGCTGCAAACTAAGTTCAAAGTGAAAATGTAGTTTGTACTCCACTAACTCAGTAGGAGGGAGAGGAGAGGAGAGGAATGGGTGGAATCTTGGTTCTCTGGTGCCCCAACAAACTACAGTCTTCAAAATTCCATAGCACTGAGCCATGGCAGTTAAAGTGTGTCAAACCGGATTATTTCTGCAATGCAGATGCAGCCCTTGTGAAGAATTGCATTCATGCCCTGAACAGATCTGAGAAATGCTACTTTTCTGTAGGGGAGGAAGATATTATTCAGATGGGTTGCCCTTCTCATTTACTCTAGTGGGCAGGAAAATTTGCCAACTAGGTTTAAACTGCCCTCCATAGTAGGAGAGCAACCTCTGCAAAATCATCAGCTCATTTTCCTGCCTGCACTCTATTTGGGTTCTTTTATCCTTCCTTCTGCACCCAATGTCTCTTTCACATTTGACAAAAAAAAAGCTTTCCTTTACTCTCTCTTCATCTTTGGCCTTTCTTCCTCTCCCTTATTCTGTCTCTGCTACTCCTTTTTGACATTGTCTGCCCTCCAGACCAGTAGCGTCATTGGAGTGCGTGGAGGTTTGTTTCTATGTAGTCACCATCCAGATTTACACATTTTTCCCAGCGTTTCTTGACCAAATACAGTTACTGTAGAAGTCTGCAGATTGTGTTTTAAATCACTCTTCCACTTCGTGAATGATGTCATCTGTCTTGTCAAATTGGCAACCTCGCAACGGATTTTTGTTTTAATTGTAGATCGTTTTAATTGTGATGGGATTTAATAATCTTTTAAGGGGGGAGGAGGGAATTGTACTATTTTAATCTGTATGTATTTTATACTTGTACACCGCCCGGATTGGCTTGCCACAGGGCGGTATAGAAATAAAATTTATTATTATTATTATTATTATTATTATTATTTTCATTTTGGGGAAAAGAAAAAAATCACTTGGTGGTGATGACACTGACAAAATTTAATCAATATACCATAATAACCTGTGAGTGATAATTATTACTTTACAACACCCCGCCTAGACATGAGTATATACATTATGTAGTGGTCATTTTTTTACTACAACCACCAGCATCTCAAGCCAAAAGGCCAATAATCATGTTACTGAGGATTTATGAAAGTATGAGTAGTAGTACAAAAAAAAAGTGATTTTTCCAAGATCTTTTCCTGAAATGGAACATCAGAACCATTACTAACATGCATTAGACATGTTTCTATGATGCATAACTTCAGTGTAGTGTAATATTCACTCACTCACTGTTTAGTAAACCATTTTCAATTGGGGTTAAATTTGCAGAGTAGATTTTTTTAAAAAAGCACTGAGAATTTTTTATATCAAAAAATAGGCAGGAATTTATTGGAGAGTTTTGTCCACATCAGACAAATTGTGAATGAGTACATATTTGGGAAAACAGGGTTCTTGGGAAGAATTCCACCCAAGAGTATTCCAAGCAAATACTCGGAATTGCAATATTTGATATGTCACTTGCTGTGTCTGCTGATATCCAAAGTGATATATCATTGGATATCATGATCTTCCGGGCCTAGAAATTGTGTAGATATGAGTGATATTTATTCACAGAAAGTAGCTACTAACCCAAAGAGGTACTTTAAGAAGCAGCGAATGAAGCCTGACTTCTCTCTCTCGATTTATTTTTTAAAGGACTTTTTCAGCCACAGAGACCAACGTCGTCCGGTAAGGATTGTTAGGGAAAGAAACCACACAGCTTTGTCTGTTCTCATGGCAAAAAGGCTGGAGGAATAGACATGAAGGGCCCTATGTTAACGGAGGTGTTTGTTTGTTAGCACAGGATGAGTACCAGATGTTGCTGGGCTTACAGTGTCTAGCATTCCTCATCATGATGGCTAAGGCTAGTGGGAGTCGGAGTCCAACAACATCTGGAGGGCCCCATGATTCCCACCCCAGACAAATTGCAACCTTTGGGGTGCAGCTGAAATGCAACTAGACGAATCCTGTCCACAGATGATTTCCACGCAAATAAGATGACGAAAAACCAAAGACCTTCACAGAAGCATGAAGATTTGTTTCAACTTCCATGAATTTTTATTTTTAATTTTATGAAGTTTGTAGAGACAAGCAAAGCCAATGACTGCCTTTCTCCCTTCTTGTCTGTAGGGTGGGCCTGGCTATTACCCTCCTTCTCTTCCTCCTCCTGGATATCCTGGCTATGGCTACCCTGGCCCAGTGAGTATGCTTGTGTCAAATCTCCTTTTTGAAAGCTACAAGGTGAATGGCCTGACTCTAGGCAGATGATATAGTATGTGTGTACCAGATTAAAAATCCATGGACTTTTCAAAACCATGAAAAACTTATCATCATCATCATCATCATCATCATCATCATCCCATACTTTCCCTAGATTGAGACAACCACAGTTTAAAAATTCTTAGCATACAGATGACAATGACCCCTCAAATTCTGATGACCTCTCCCAGCAGTAGAATTCAGAGATATAGCTATGTTACTCAGGAATATCAATATGCAAAAGAATCTTATAGCAGCTTTGAGACTGATGTGTGAAAAAAGTTGTAGCATCAGCTTTTGTAGACAGGCAGATCAAGTCTACAAAAATTTCTGCTACAACATATTTCACACAGTTACTCTCTAAGGTGCTACAAGATCCCTTTGCATACTCTTCCAGTGATGTCATCCATATTTTTGGCCAAGGGGTTGAATAGGAGTCCCCAGTACCACCTTCAGATCCATCTCTCCAGGAAACAATGAAACTGTTTGAAAACAGTGTCTCCAAGTCCCATCTTAGCAAGGCAGCCTAAAAGGATACCTTGGTCAGTGGGATTTGATCAAGGATGATTTGGTCAAATTTGTTTTAAATGTGTTATTAGCTGCTTTGGCAGTTGTTAGGTCCTTTGAGTTCCATTATCAGGAGACAGGAGATATGATATTATTATTATTATTATTATTATTATTATTATTATTGAAAAAATTAACAGACAATTTTATCTACTAATCTCAGTTACATTGCTTCTGCTTTGGGAAGGAAAATGATCTAACCTACAATGAAGACATGTCCTTGCAGTTCCCCCTCTGCTTCTAATGTCTGCCCTCTCTCAGGGTTTTCTTGGCGAGATTTATTTCAAGGTCATTTGCCATTGTCTTCTTCTGAGGCTGAGAGAATGTAGGTGAAGCCAAACTGCATAATTAAAGCAGTTCGACACCACTTTAACAGCTATGACTCTATTTTACATAATCCTGGGATATGTAGTTTGGTGAGGCATCAGAGCTCTCTGACTGACCAGGTTGAATACCTCAGCAAACTACAAATCCCAGTATTCCACATGATAGAGTCATAGCAGATAAGTGGTGTCAAACTGCTTTAATTCTGCAGTGTGGCTACACCCTATGATTTGCTGAAGGTGGGTTTCCATGGCTGAGCAGAGATTGAAGCCCTGGTCTGCTGTAGCCCTAGTCCAACACTTGCAGCCCTAGTCCCACTACAACACCACATTAACTCATACATCTATGGGTAGATATAAACTGATTGAGTACATGTCAAGAGTTGAAAAGAGTTGGGGACAGGGATCCATTTAGTTTTCTGATGTTGCTCTGTAAAGCACATTGGGGATGCTGTTATTAGCAGAACACATGCACACACCTCTGGCTTCAGCAGTGTTTTCATCTTTTTTAAAAATGTAAGGTCAATGTTTTCTTTCTTTTCTCCCCCCTGCCCCCCTGGCTGTAGATTGATCCTGGCTTTTCTCCCAGCTTTGGCCCTGGTGGCTTCAATGGCCCAGTGAGTATAGCCAGTTTGATTTGTCTGCTTGCACCATCTCCTATCACTCTACTGATATATAGCTAAGAGAACTACCATTATGTTAAAAAAAATGGAAGGTGAAAAATGTATTTTTGTAAAAGACATTATAAAGAAACAGAAAAGTGAACATGTCACAAATGCATTGCTGGTGAATGAACAAGTAGAGGCTGTTGTGTTACTTGGAACAAATCATAAGCAGTGCTCAATGTATTACTTTCTAAATCCATGTTCTGCTAGTACCCATGATCAAGCAATCTGCAATCCAATAAGAGCACATGGCATGCATCCTACTGGACCACACTAATGGATTATCAGCCTCACATCTTTTCCCCACAGGGGCCAACCAGATGGTTCTGACAAGTGTCCCAGCAGAATATTTCGACAATGACTATCAATTGCCATTGCTGTGTTTTGACTGGTATTTACTTGCCACATAGTGGTTAAAATCCTGTTAAAAGCAGCTAACTAAGTAACTTCTCCTGTCCTGACTCCCCAAACCTGACAACAACATGATTTAGCCATACTCTGATTGCTTTCCATGAAGCCAATACCCTGTAAATTGGTTATGTGGCAATAGTCACAATAGTGGCAAAATTGTGATTATGTAGTGATTGTGAATACAAAACAGTTACAGATCAGTATATTTAGTTCCACATTCACAATAGCTGGCCTTTACAGACACGTCTAAAGGGCGGCACAGAGCAGCCCCTGGGAGTGGTGGATTGGGGCTGTGGCAACCACATACCACGGCCCCGATTTTCCCTTTTGCTGCCCCCCAAAGAGTGGTAAAATGCAGCTCCTTTTAGGGGCAGCAAAAGGCTTCCCTAAGAGCTGGTGCCATGGCTCTTCCATGCCCTTTTGGCACAGCATGTGTACATACTGAGCCAGGAGGGTGTCCTAACACTGCACCGTGTGGATGGGCATGCGGCATCAGGACGGCGTTGGGGTTGAGTTGGGGTGGCCGGCATGCAGCTGCCCCATCCCAACTCCACTCCCAGGCCAGCCCTTTAGGTCAATCTGCAGAGCCCCTTAGTCACTCTTGTAAAACTGTGGCAACACTCTTGTAACACTGGTTTCAGAAATGACTGCAATTGTTCAGAGTCACTTTGAGCCCCTACAGATCCAAAAAACCCACACTTTTTGAGGACTCGTTTTCTGGTGTTTTTGTTTTTTGTTTTTTAATTTTTTTGGGAAAAAATTGATTCAGAACCGTGTTTAGCAAGTGTGAACAACGGACATCAATCACATTGTAATGAATTGTAACATCGTAACATTACTGAGGCAGAGAGGCTTCCTCCCAGGGACTCTCTGCTCATACTCAGCATCCCTCTCCTGGAGGAAGGGCCAGGCAAGCCAGTTGTCTGGGGCTCTTCCTTCCTTCCTTCCTTCCTTCCTTCCTTCCTTCCTTCTTTTCCTTCCTTCCATCTTCCTCCTTTCCCTCCATCCTTTTCCAGCAGGACTTGGGGGGGGGGGGAAGAGTGCTGGGGGGTTTCACATTCTGTTGGCTTCCTCCCTCTCTCTCTCCTCCTCCCTCCTCCCCTCTGGTCAGTGGAAACATGTTTGGCATTCAAAGCCCTCTGGGATGTGCCACCCTGCTGTTCACCACCCAAGAATGGAGGGGGCATGTCAGGGGGCCTCTGTCAGTTCCGGCATGCCTGAGGGGGCATGGGGGGGGGAAAGGCCTGATGTGGTGGCCTCGACATGGAGCCCATATGAGGCGGGAGGGCCCCCGGGAGCAGAGCAGGAGGTTGCAGCCCTTGCTGGGGGAGGCAGGCAATGCAGGCTTCCTTCCCTATTCCTTTCTTTTTGGGAGACTCTAGAGCTCACTGCTCACATCTCTCAGCATCTCTCAATCATTGAGGTGCCACTGCATTGAGGAGGGAGGGAAGGAGCCCCTTCGTAAGTGGGAACTACATGGAATAATGGCGTGATTCGCTTCCATGGTGGGAACTAAGCATCTTTCTCGATCAAATGAGCCACCCAGTGTCAACACAATTTGCTAATCGGTGTAAATATAAGTGGGAATGACCCCCAAGTAGCAGCCATTGATAGACACGTCTCCTAGTAATGTCTGACTTCTCTCTTTTAACCTCTTCAGGGAACATCAGACAGTGAAACCCTAAAAGATGTTTTGCAACTTTTACTTATTTTATATATGCCCTGTTTTGACCCCCAAAGGGGACTCATCAGTGGGAGTCTGAATTTCATTGAAATATAAACATTTCTTTCTTTGTTAGCTTCCACAGGCAGAGCTCACAACTGATCCTCAGAAGCTGAAGGTTTGCTTCTTCTGTATTAGGTTTTAATTATGAACAATTCCAACTTTTCTTTCCTAATTCTCCATGAGCATTCATATCCTGAAAGCAGAATTAGCATTTCTTGTATCATTTTGAAATATGAACATTAGTTTTTGTTTCTCTCTCAGCCTCTTCCAGAATTTCCTGAATATGTGAGTATTCATTTTCTACCCAAAGAACTAGCTTGTTCTATATAGTTCTGAAATATGAATATTTTCTGCTATTGAATATGTGTATTTCTTGTTTTTCTCTTCCATGGTATTATATGGATACTCATTCTCTACAAAATATTTCCAACTTTTGCATAATTTTGAAATAGGAGCATTTCTTGTTGTTTCTTTTATAGGCATTTCCAGAATATCCACAACCTGTGAGTACTCATTTCCTTCAACAACAACTTGCTTCTTCTGTCTTATCCTAAAAGGCCATTTCTGCCTTTTCTCTTTTAGCTTTCTCCAGTATTTATTTCCTAGAAATAGAAGTTTGTATCTTCTGGAGCCCTATTTATGGGTTGTTCTTCAGAGCAGAATCAATGCAGAAGGAGAGACTGGAGTGTGATAGTTGGTCCTCATCCATTGTTGTTTATGTTGCCGTCTATGACTTGGAGGGTCTATCTCTGAAGCAAAGAGCTTTCTCTACTCAGATAGGCTCCCTACATAATTTGGAACCCTTGTAAAAATTCCTTATGGCCAATGTATTTCCACCACTTCAGGATTGGTGAAGAGAATGATATGTTAATCTCTTCCCTGACCCCTTTCACACTACACAATTATAGCACTATGATTGCACTTTAACTGTCATAGTGGTATCCTATGAAATCTGGGGTTTGCAGTTTGATGAACAATTGGAGCTCTCTGGCTGAAAACTCTAAACAGCTCTCTAAACTGAAAATCCTAGGATTCAAAAGTATATTTCAGTTAAAGAGAAACCAAAACACTGTACCGTGTTATCCAAAAACCTAGGGTTCTAGGAAGGTACCTACAGATTGTATTCAATGATAAAATTAATTTAGCTCAATAATGGAGTGGTAAGACTTTAGCTGGGACACAAACCTATGTTTACCAGTTCCAAAAGACTAGAACTCCAGAGTGCTAAGTACAACACAACTTTATCATTAGAACACCAAGAGGGTTGTCAATATTCACATGAAGCACGCACACACACAAGCGTGCACACACACACTGAACTAAGATATAAAAGGTGGCAGTGGACAGCAAATTAAAGGATTGCAATCAGCAATGCTTGCCACTTCCAGAAGCCAGGCTTCAATCTGGGGGAACATGGGGAGTTGAATGGGACTCAGTTTGCTGCTGTATGGCACAGACAACAGTACAGAGGGGTCAAGTTTGAATTGGACACCGTGTTTGCCTGGTTGCAAACTGGATCAAAGTGGGGAGTGCCCAAGGTGGGCATTTTTATGGGCTCAACTGTATCTTGAGGCAGTTGGAGTTGATTTTCCAGGAATCCCAGAAACAATGGGATTCCCTGCTGTTGATGGTTTTAACTTCAGAATTACAAAAGGGATATTTTTGGTTGATGGCAATGACAGTGATTTAATCAAGCAGTGACAACCCCAGGGAGCTTGGGAGAGGATGGAGTGTTGGGAAATACAATGGAGGCTAGCAGGGAGATTGGTTTATTGCTTTAGGCTGACAGACTTCTTTGTCTTTGACTTTCAAGAGGAAATGCACATGGCAGGAGGTTGGGAAGCAGCAATGCTCACAGCTGTAAAGTTACATAGTTCATTTCTACATGCCTTCAGATCTTATGTGAGCACTCATGAGAAGTGCACTTAAAGTTAATCATGACCTTTCCAGGCTTATGCTTTCTGTCCTCTATGTAACTGCTATTATCACAAAATATAATAAAATATTTGTACCCCAAAATAATATGGGTTATGCAGGATGTGATAACAAACTGTGTAGTGTGAAAGGGGCCCCAGTTAGTGCTGAATCTACATTGAAGAAATATTATTCTGATGGGACAGTAATTTATGTCTTTTCTTTTGTAACTTCTGAAAGAATATCCTCAGGTGAATGTTAATTTATTTCTCAAAAGCTTGGCTAATTGCATGCTATATTGAAATAAGATTGAGTCATGCCTTCTGTTATTTAGCCTTTTCCAGGATATCCAGAAAAAGAATTTCTGGTGAATATTTATTTCATACAAAAAGACTAGTGTGTTCTGTATTATCCTGAGGTACAAGCAAGAAATTAGGAATAATTTCTTATTTGTTCTCTCGTAGCCTCCTCAGGAAAAACCACAAAATGAATCCCCCGTGAGTATTCCTTTCACACAAAGAGAGTTGCATATTTCATACTGTAGTGAGCTGGACCTCTAACATTAGGCAACTGGGTTTTGGAGTCCTTGTTATCATCATGGCCAAGTGTTAACAGCTGTTCAGTGTCGAGGAAGACTCCTTTTGTATAACTGATCTTGTTAGCATTAGCTTGGTAATCTGAGGTTGCAAAAAATTATGAAGTCTGGGAAACGACTGGGGGAGTAAATTTTCCTCTGTTGCTAACTTGCTTGCATTGGTAAGGGGAGGGATGAACACTTGCACAATTTGATTTTCTTTGCTTACCTCTGCGGTACACAACCCTTAGAAAACTATCTCAAGTTTCCGCAACCCAGGCTCCAGATATGTCCAGCAATGGGGAATTGGTTTGCTGACTAAGGGATAGTCTAGATAGAATTTGTTTAGGGATCCAATTTTACATTTGACTGTAAGCAGATGCCCTATCTGCAAAGGGTGTGGAAAGGCTTCTCTGTTGTATGCCATCTGATGTATCATTTACCACCAATAATGCATATTTGTTGTTGTTATGTGCTTCCAAGTCATTTTTGACTTATGGCAACCCTAAGATGAAATTATCATGGGGTTTTCTTAGCAAGTTTCTTCAGAGGGGGTTTGCTATTGCCATCCTCTGAGGCCAAGAGTGTGTGCCCAAAGCCACCCTGTGGGTTTTCATGGCTGAGTTGGGATCTGAACCCTGGTCTCAAGAGTCTTAGTCCAATGCTGAAACCACTATGCCACACTGGCTCTCAGTAATGCTTATGCTATAACAATAATATGTGTCAGTGTTTGACACCTAGTTCTGGTACAAGACACATACTGTGATAGGAGTAATTCCTTGTTTGTTCTCTTGTAGCCTCCTCCAGAAAACCCAGGAAATGAACCTCCAGTGAGTACACCTTTCACACAAACAAACTTGCATGTTTGTTGCTATCCTTCAATATAAATAAATCCTTTTTCTCTTTTAGCCTTCTCAGATAGTCCCAGAAGTGGAACCTGAATCTGAACCTCAAGAAGTAAGTAATCCTTCTGAAAGAATTTGTATCTTTTGATTATATTAATTTCTGCCACCCACATTCTTCTGACACAGCCTGAGAGTTAAAAGGTAGATATTAAACAAAGCCCTTTGCTGATGTGGTATTTTAAGGGATGTTGATACATAAGTAACTTTTATTTCCCCTCTCTTTCCATAGGCTTCCCAAGAGTTAACTATTACATTTTTGCTTTTCATAGAGAGCCTTTTGTCTTGACCTGGCTGTTCACATAAGCAGCAAGTGTCATTCTAATGGGTGCCATAAAACATTTTGCTCTTTGCTCTGAAAATCTCATCCAGATTTTGTAGGTAGAATAGTTCTGCTCAGAGCTTGGAGGTAATTAATTATAATTGATGTAATATTTCCTTTTTGCAATAACTAAGGCAATACTAAGCTATATTACACTTGGAATGGAATGAGTAATTAATACCATTCCTTATGCAAAACATTTGAAATTGTTTTTGTTACTTTTTAAAAGTTATTGGTAGTGTGCAGCTTGTTATGTTTTGTACTGCATTGACTTGCAGCATTCTGATTTTTAAAAAGCAACTGTAATCAAATACTTAATTACTTTTGAGTAATGACAGTTAATATTTAAAATGCAGTGATAGTAAAGAGTTACCCCTTTGGACCTCATAAATGTAACTCGTTACTTTTTAAAACAAAGTTTCTAAGCTCATCCCCCCCCCTTTTTTTTTGTAGCACTTTAAATAAAGAACAAAGACTCCTCTCAGTCTTTTCAGCAATTTTCAGTATAGCCAAACTAGTTGTGAGAATACCAACTAACAAGTGATTTTGGATAATCTGGATTCATTTTATGTCAGCAGTGCTGGGGGTTAAACCATTACTTCCATCAATGGTTTTGATCTAAGAGCGCCTTCACACTACATAATTATAACACTTTTGTTGTTGTTAACTGCCCTCTAGTTGATCTTGACTCACGGCAGCCTTATGGATGAAACATCTCCAAGACCCTCTGTCCTCCAATGCTCTGCTTAATTCCTGCAACCCCTTAAGACCTATGACCTCCTTAATAGAGTCCATCCATCTGGCATGTAGCCTTCCTCTCTTCCTACTTCCCTCCACCTTCCCCACCATTATTGTCTTTTCCAATGAGTCCCCTCTTCTCATGATATGTCCAAAGTATGACAGTCTCAGTTTGGTCATTTTGGCTTCCAGGAAGGTTTCCAGCTTGATCTGCTCTAGGACCCATTGTTTGTCTTTTTGGCTGTCCATGGGATTCTCAGGACTCTTCTCCAGCACCAAATAATAATAATAATAATAATAATAATAATAATAATAATAATAATAATAATAATAATAATAATAATATTTATTTATATCCCGCCCCTCTGCAGAGCAATCGGGGCGGCTTACAACATTAAATTTACATAAAGATATGTTAATACAATGTAAACAGAACCTAAAAATCCAGAAACCCACCCATCCCTTAAAAGATAAGTTTTAAACGATAGTCTAGGCCTGTTGCCTCTCCCCCAGATGACATCGGATGGAATGGAGGGAGGGCTCTTTCAAATGAATTAATTTTCTTCCTATCCCGTTTCTTAACTGTCCAGCTCTCACATCCATCCATGGAAATAGGGAATATGATGGCTTGTATGATTCTAACTTTTGTGCTGAGTTGTATGTCTTTGCATTTTAGAATCTTTTCTAGTTCTTTCCTAGCCACCCTCCCCATTCTTAGTCTTCTTCTGATTTCCTGACTGCAGTCCCCCATTTCTATCAATGTTTGATCCCAAGGAAACTATTTCTATTTCTTCATTTTCTAGGTTGAACTTGTGAAGGTCCTCAGTGGTCATTATTTTTGTTTTCTTCATGTTAAGCATTAAGCCTGCCTTTGCATTTTCTTCTTTGAGCTTCCTTAGTAGGTGTTCCAGGTCTTAGATTGTTTATATCCCTTCCTCCTATTTTCACTCCTCCTCCTTCTGTGTCTGAGCCTGCTTTTCTTATAATATGTTCTGCATACAAGATGAACTGATAGGGTGAAGGCATGCAGCCTTATAACACTATGATTCCACTTTAACTGCCATGGCAATGTCCTATAGAATCCCAGGGTTCATACTTTAGCCAGAGAGGTCTAGTGCCCCACCAAACTACAACCCTCAGGATCCCATAAGATGCAGTCATGGCAGTTAAAGTGGAACCATAGTGGTATAACTGCATAGTGTGACCTATAATATCCACCCTTGCATCTTGCTAATACAATCATATTTGGGATCCACTCTGGATATCTTAAGCTAAGCTTTTCAGATGCTGTATTGCAAAATAGTGAATTAACTCTCCACCCCCACCCTTTTTAGCAATTATATGCTGCACTTTCTCCTTGGCATCAAAAGCCTCAGTCTTCACCTTGTTTTCCACTTTCTCTCAGCTGGTTGCTTGCCTTTTGTTTTTCCAGGCCTCACAAAACTGATGGTCTCATCCAGGAATACACACAGGTGAGTGCAGAAGGAAGTTGCTACTTTTGAACCAGCCAAGAGTGCACACATCTTGTCAATGTCACTTTCTTGCACTATCACTATTTTCAAAGATAATTCAATCTCTTTCTATCTCAGATATTAAGAAATTTACAATTTCATGCAAATTCCCTTCAAAAGAAACAACCAAAGTTCCCATTCATCTCATACATTCAGAAGGTACAGCTGTTTCCACCAAGACTAGATCTGGTTGTACCAGTCTACCATATAGTTGTCAAAGACGAAGACCCTGTAAGAGGAAAAAAAATGAATTGGCAATCCTAATTCAATGCAACAAACATGGCTGCATTTACTAAGATGCAAATCTTGTTCATTTCATCCTTTTATGCCAGACTAAAGAATTTTAAACATTTTATTCTTTCTGGGTGAGATTTCCAAGACGTTTTGCTCAGTTTTCCAATATTTTTTCACATTTCAGGATTTAAAAAAAAAAAAAAAAAAAAGAGTTTGTACCAAAAATCCTATTCAAAAATGTTTTTGTGCAAATGCAATTTTTGTAAGGAGTCCTAAAATGCCAAACAGCCCATGGTGGTGAACCAGTTTTTCAATGAGAAGTTTCTGTTTATTGAAATATAACAAAATCCAAAATATACATTATGATAATACCTTGATTAGGCCAACCAAAAGGTGCAACAAAAAAAAGGGGGGGGGTGATGGGTGATAGTGGCCACATGGGTCCTATGTCAGTGAGGTGGTGAAATTCACTCCAGCTTTTAAGTCACACTTTAAAGAAGTTCTCCAAAGTGTTGAACCCTGTTCAGCACTGTGGAGAGCTCCTTTAAAGATACTCATAACTGCCACCACTGCAGTGAGTCCTAGCCAGTTATCTCCTTCTAAGTTAAAATCCCCCTTTTCAGAGGCTAAAGAATCTTCACTTAGAAAAAAAATTTGTAGAAGTAGCCATGTTGTTCATGGAACAAAATGTAACAAAACCTCAAATATACATCACATGTTTTTGTGACATTCTTTCTTGTCAAGAGTGAGGAAATTGGGATCATTCTTGGCATCATTCTCTCATCTGCATCCTGAAGGGCAGTATCATCTGAACATGAGTAGACATTAGAAAAATGTTGCTTTTTATATTATTATTATTATTATTATTATTATTATTATTATTATGGATTACAGCTGTTACAATCCCACTGGCTATGCTGGCTGAGCATTATAATCCAAAATGTAATTCTTCCCTCTTCTAACTCAGAGATACGTAAAGATCATCTAGACACAAGGACTAAGTCAGTTGTTGACAAGGAGACAAAATGCTTCTGCCAATTTATCCTGTATGATTTTCTTGTAAATATGTAGCTGTACACTTCCCACTTCATTAGGGTCATAGCTAGAGACAAAAGAGGACCTTTGGTAGTTGTGCTAAAGAAGGAACCTCAGTAGATCAAATTTGTTGTGCGGGCTACACCTGTTGAATTTTCTTCTTTGGCAGAACAACTAAAGATGCTGATCTCTGTCCTGTTTTGCACCTGGCCACCTTACATGTCATATGTTTATGCATCTTAAGACACATGTTCCTAAGTATGTAGATGCATGTAACTTGGGAAAGATAAATAAATGTGGATTGGTTTTTTTGGGGGATGGGTGCAGACTCCCTTTTTGCAACAGCTATATTCATCTTAATATTTGTAAACCACTTCAGTCATCTTGGGAAAAGGTGGGGTTATGAATAAATCTGATAATAATGATAATGATAATAAAAAAATATCCTGGTGTGATGATGTGCAAACATAATTAATCAACAGATATACTGAAATGTGGAGTTACCAAAAACTAATCTCATCTACATTTTTACACATTTTCATTTTTCTAGATTTGCAAGCTGAAGATGCTGAGAAATAAATTACAATGCCAGCTGCTATGATTTCCATGTACACACTTCACTTCTTTCTTACCAATCAGATTCTAAACAATTTGGCGACTGTTGTTATGATGTAATTCTTCTTGATTTTGGGTCACTTTACTGAATCAATGGCAGATGAAAACAAGAGGATTCAGGTTGCTTTACAAAAATAAAAACATTTTAAAAAATAATTATGCCACAAAGCATTGTCTCTTTAAATGTCCTCACTTAGTAAATTTATAGTGTCTTTACATGTCAAACTGAGGTATGGTGGTGGTCTTTCCACAAGTTCTAAAGTTGACTGTAACCACATGAACTAGGACTGGCCTTACAATGGTGAGGCAGAGTGAGATTGTTGGATCAGGCAACACATTTGGGGTACTTCAAAGGTTCAGCAAGTTGTTAGTAATTTAATTAATTGTTACTATATTTTTACTGCTATGTGGAAATTTGACTCCTGGGATTTTTTTGACTCCTGTTATACGTTAGACACTATGCACCTTGCAAGGTAGGCAAGAGTGTCTTTTGTTTCTGCACCTTAGGCAACAAAATGTCTTGATATAACTAATATATTTCTGGAACTATAAAGTAAAGATGCAGGCCTAAATACTTTTAAGGCACCAGATCCTGACTGATCTCAAAAGCTAAGCAGGATCAGGCTTAGTTAGTACTTGGATGAGGGACTACCAAGGAGTACCAGGTGTTACATGCTATAGTTCAAAGCAAGGCAAGAGAAATATATGCACACTAAAAGCAGTAAGACTGGATTGCACTGGCCCTAAAGTAAAGTATATACCAGGGGTAGGCAACCTTTCCCCTTTAAGGGCCGAGGGGCTTCAGCTCCCAGAAGCCTCACCCATGTTGGCCAATAGTCCCATGCTGGCCAATAGCTCCTGGGATTCTGGGAGCTGAAGTCCCTCAGCCCTTAAAGGGGAAAGGTTGCCTACCCCTGATATATACTTTCAAGTTGCCTATTGATTATGGTGACTCCATGGATTTCATAGAGTTTTCTTAAGCAAAGAATACTCAGAGGTAGTTTTTCAAAGCTGTCCTCTGAATATAGCCTATAGCACAGGGGTAGGCAACCTTTCCCCTTTAAGGGCCGAGGGACTTCAGCTCCCAGAAGCCTCGGCCATGTTGGCCAATAGTCCCATGTTGGCTAATAGCTCCTGGGATTCTGGGAGCTGAAGTCCCTCGGCCCTTAAAGGGGAAAGGTTGCCTACCCCTGCTATAGCACCTGGTGTTCTCTTGGTAGTCTAACCAGGCTTGGCCTTGCTCAGTCTCTGAAATCAGATGGGATCTTCAGGGTAGTTAGGCAATATCATAAGGCAAAATGGCATGGTTAACCTCAGGCAACAGAGGCCAAGAAGTTGCAGAAGGTTGTTACCTAAATTGCACCATAATTAATTTGATTGGGGAATTAATTAGCTCAATAGGAGTGGTAAGAGGGCTCTTAGGTAATGCTAAAAGTGGGAAATTTTTTTTATCTTTTTATAAAAAATCCACACACCAGAACTCCAGGCTGCACAAAATAAGTAAAGAGGAAGTACAGAAATACCTAGTTAACCTAAATGAATTTAAGTCTCAAGGACCAGATGAACTACATCCAAGGATATTAAAAGAATTGACAAATGTAATATCGGAGCTACTGGCAATAATCTTTGAGAACTCCTGGAGAACAGGAGAGGTCCCAGCAGACTGGAGGAGGGCAAACATTGTCCCCATCTTCAAAAAGGGGAAAAAAGAGGATCCCAACAACTATCTCCCAGTTAGTCTGACATCAATACCGGGAAAGATTCTAGAACAATGTCTGTGAACATTTAGAAGGAATGCCATAATCACTAAAAGTCAACATGGGTTTCCCAAAAACAAGTCATGCCAGACTAATCTGATCTATTTTTTATAAAATTACCAGCTTGATAGATGAATGCGGTAGACATAGCATATTTTAATTTCAGTAAGGCTTTTGACAAGGTCCCACACAATATTCTTGCAAACAAGTTAGTAAAATGTGGGCTAGACAATACAACTGTTAGGTGGATTAGTAACTGGTTGACTGACCGAACCCAAAGGGTGCTCAGCAATGGCTTCTCTTCATCCTGGAGAGAAGTGACCAGTCGAGTGCCACAGGGTTCTGTCCTGGGCCCAGTGCTCCTCAACATCTTTATCAATGATTTGGATGAAAGAATAGGGGGATAATTTCTCAAATTTGCAGATGACACCAAATTAGGAGAAATAGCTAATACCCTAGAAGACAGGATGAAAATTCAAAATGATCTTAATAGATTAGAAAGAAGGGCCAAAGCTAACAAAATGAATTTTAACACAGAGAAATGTAAGGTACTGCACTTAGGACAAAAATAAAATAAAATGCATAGATATAAGATGGGTGACACCTGGCTGAATGAGACTATGTGTGAAAGGGATCTAGGAGTCCTAGTGGACCACAAGTTGAACTTGAGTCAACAGTATGATGCCGCAGCTAAAAAGGCCAATGAAATTTTAGGCTGCATTAACAGAAGTATAGTATCTAGATCAAGGGAAGTAATAATGACACTGTATTCTGCTTTGGTCAGGCCCTACTTGGAATACTGTGTCCAGTTCTGGTCACCACAATTCAAAAAGGATGTTGAAAAACTGGAGCGTGTCCAGAGGAAGGCGACTAAAATGGTGAAGGGTCTGGAAACCATGCCCTATGAGGAACGACTTAGGGAACTGGGTATGTTTAGCCTGGAGATGAGAAGGTTAAGAGGTGATATGATAGCCCTCTTTAAATATTTGAAGGGATGTCATATTGAGGAGGGCACTAGCTTGTTTTCTGCTGCTCCAGAGAATAGGACTCAGAACAATGGATGGAAGCTACAGGAAAAGAGATTCCAGCTCAACATTAGGAGGAACTTCCTGACAGTGAGAGCTGTTCGACAGTGGAACACACTCCCTTGGAGGGTGGTGGAGTCTCCTTCCTTGGAGGTCTTTAAACAGAGGCTGGATGGCCATCTGTCAGGGATGGTTTGAATTTGAATTCCTGCATGGCAGAGGGTTGGACTGGATGGCCCTTGTGGTCTCTTCCAACTTTATGATTCTGTGATCATAATGGGGTGCCTTTTTCTGGCTATGGACAAGGCATCCCTTCCAGCATGAAGTTCAATCAGAGGCAAAGGAGGCCCTTGTGCCAGTAGCAAGTTGTTAGTGAAGATTGCTGTGTGACATGTGGCCTTCCCTCTACATTTTCCATTAGTCTAATGTCTTCAGGCAAAGTGGAAGGCATTGTCCAATAATCAGAACTTAAAAACATTCACCTGCTAGTCCAGTTGACTTTCACACACAGCATGGAAGGGTTTGCTATCTTGCTCTTTGCTTCAGGCAACAAACCACAACTGAGCTATTTTAGGCTGAGAGCCACGATGGTGTAGTGGGTTGAGTGTTGGAATATGACACAGGGGTTGAATTTCCACTCGGTCATAGAAACTCACTGGGTGGCCTTGAACACACCTTACTCTCTGCTTCCAAGGGAGATGAAGGCAAACCGCCTCTGAACAAATAATGCTAAGAAAACCCCATGATAGGTTTTGATAGCTGCTTTTACTCCATATGTTGTGAGAAATGTGGGCAACAACAACAACAATAATAGGGTTGCTGTAGGGTTGCCATAAGTCAGAAACAAAGGCACACAACAACAGTAGCAACAGCAACAATGTCTTCTTTAAAACAGGTAGTCAATCACAAGTTGACTTGATTCAAACTGGGGCCTTGTGCCCTGCCATTGAGCTTCCCATAGGAAGTTGTTTGTTGACTACTGTGGGAGACAGGATGCTGGACTGGACAGACCTTTAGTCTGATCCAGCATTAGATCAGCCCACATAGTAGCCCTCTTGTTCTTTCTTGCCTTTTGTTAAGCTATTTCGTTTGCCTATTCTATTTGCCACAAATCAGTGACAACTTGCAGACCAGAGAAAAGCATTTTCATATGAATAACTAGGCCTGGGGTAAATTAGTTTATCAGATTGGATACAGGATGGGACTCCTGCAACTATAATGCTCAACAGATCTTGGAGCAAAGCTCTATCAAGGAGAGGATGAAGGTTCTTGTCCCTCCATCGCCCACCTTCCAAACCCCACCTTTCTCCCACAGCTATCCTTTCCTGTAGTGAATGGCATCTTTGCTACTAGGCAGATGAGTCTTAAAGTGCTTTGTTGGTATCATGGACATGTTATCATGTGGATTTACCAAAGAGACAGATGCCACATAACAAAAGAATTTTGATAATGTTCACTGGTAGCCCTAATTTCTCCAAGAATTCTGCCTACATCCTCAGGCTGTACAAATTGAAAAGTATCCATCATCACTGGTCAGACACAGTCCAAAACTAATTCACTGGCACTGTATTGATTATAGCATTCAAATCAGAGTAGAAAAGTTTGTGGGTTTTTCTCCCTTCATAGACAACATTCTTGGGAAACATTCTTTTGTCAGACTACAGGGGAGTGGCAGACTGCCAGAAATAGTGCAAATTGAGTCCACTTTTAGGGTTAGGGTTAGTGCCAGGGAATCATGGGAATTGTTTTTTTTCCCTGAGACATTGAGCCTTCTCTGTCAGAGAGCTCTGGTGCCACAATAAAATACAGTTCCCATGATTCCCTAACCCTAACCCTAAAAGTGGACTCAATTTGCACTATTTCTGGCAGTCTGCAACCCCCCTACAACTCTCATTTCTTGCTAAAACGGTGTTTTCAAATCTATTGAAAAAAGACCTACAAAATTTTGTGGCATTTTCCCCCTATTCATTGCTGAGCTTGAGAAACTCTATTTTAATCAGACTTCTATGCTTATTGAAACACTAGGTTTCACTCCCTGTGAAAGCACCTGGAGCTGTTCCTAGGTCTCAAATTTTGACCTTGAAATCACAGAGATTGGGATGCTTCATGCCTGGTAACCTTACTGTTGTTACTATTTGTTGTGAAATTGGTTTCAGCTTATGGTGACTCTATGAATGAAACAACTCCAAGAGTCCTGATCATTAACTGTCCTGCTCAGGTCTTTCAAATCCACATGTTTGATTTGGTTTATCTACCTGTTATGTGGTCTTCATCTTTTAGCTACTCCCTTCCACTTTATCAAACACTGTTGTCCTTTCCAATGAGTCATGTTGTCTGATAATGTCTCCCCAAATGTGATATCCTCAGAATAGTGCTGTTGGTTTCTAGGAAGAGTTCAGCTTTAGTTTCACCTCCTGAAAAAGGACACTGCAGAGCTGGAAAAGATGCAGAAAAATTCAGTCAAAAGTAATCAGGGGATTGAAGCAACGGTGCAGTGTTTGGGGCTGTTCAGCTTAGAGAGAAACTCATAGGATCCCAAGATCATTCGTTGAAATGTTGGGATTTACTCTCTCAGAATGGAACAATGTCCACCAATGTAATGGTTTTTTTAAAAAAGTATTGAATAAATTCATGGAGGATGGGTCTATGGACTAATCACACTGCAGGAATAATGCAATTTCACACTGCTTTAACACCCATGGCTTCATGCTATGGAATCATGGGATTTGTAGTTTGTTGTGGCATGAGAGCTCTCTAACAGAGAAGGCTAAAAATACAAAAATACAAATCCCAAAATTCCATATCTTTGAGCACAATTTTCCGTATCTATCTCACAATTCCATGAGTTAAAGTGGTATCAAACTGCATTATTTCTTCAGTGCAGATAAGACCTATATGAGGCTACAAGTCAAAATGGGTATCTGATGTATCACTTCTGTCAAAGAGGTGGTGAATCTGCTTTGAGTTTTAATCCAGTCTTAAAGGATCTGAACTTCTTTTTAGGGACAGGGCTCAACACATTTCACCCTCCTTGAAGGTAATCTGAAGCTTTTTTTTTGGCTTTTAGCTCCTCTAAAATTCAACCTAAAATTCAGAATGGATTCACTACCCCACAAACATGTAAACCACCTGTTGCCATTAGTTTCTGGGAAGTACAAGTGTGGGTTGCCTGTGAGATTGCAGTAAAATAATTGTTGTGGAGTTCCCATGAGCTACTGGTTAAAAGAACAGTGTTCATTAAGAAAACAGTATGTGAACAGAATGGCAGAATGGATAGATCTTTGTTATGCTCCAGCAGGGTTTTTCTTATGATCAGAAAATGCAACTTAAGTACAAAGAAGAAAGACATTTTTATCAGCTTTAGATATGCTTTAGGAAGTGAAAGCCAAGAGGAAGCAAAAATGTGACATGATTTGAGATAAGAATAAAGAAGCAGAACAAGGATCTGGGACTGAGGGGGGTTGCAGACTGTCAGAAATAGTGTGAATTCAGTCCACTTTTAGGGTTAGGGTTAAGGTTAGGGAATCATGGGGACTGTATTTTATTGTGGCACTAGAGTTCTCTGACAAAGAAGGTTCAATGTCTCAGAAAAATAACAATTCCCACGATTCCCTAGCACTAACCCTAACCCTAAAAGTGGACTGAATTCACACTATTTTTGACAGTCTGCAACCCCCCTGAGTGACAGAGTTGCATAAACTGCTTGTGTAAAAAGTGACATGTTATCTTAAATAAATGAATATCTGTAGCCAAAGTTAAAAGATAAGCAGGCAAGCAAAAAACAAAAAAACAAAACAAAAACACCCCATAATGATTATGTAAGCCAGCACAATGTTTCTTGTTCAGTTTTAGCAGCTCTTGGCATATCAAAATCAGGTACCATGACAGACTGGTTGCATCTAGGGACACAAAATGTGGTGCACATCATCCTTAAAAAAAGTGACCTTCAAGATAATTGTCAAAATCATACCCCACTAGACTGTATGTGTTAGATAACGTTAAAGGAAATGTTAATAATTCTGAAACTAATTGCTCAATCTTGACTTATTTCATTAAAATTAGAAGACATGCTACCAAATGTATTACTTACAATGGAATGCTGTTGTGGCTTGGAAGATTGCTGTATAGACAGGAAACCATGGGAAATTATCAAAAAAGTACAGAGGAACTGTGATGCTGGACAATGTTCAATTGAAGTTTTAAATGTTCAACCAAGGTTGTAAGTTACTGAAATGCTAGAAATTTGAGAACAAAAGATACAACTAAGGGGTGGAGGCAAGGAAAATTCTTATGAGGGCATTGGCCTCAACCAATACTCTTTTGGTTCTAGTTGAAACAGTCAGTTTCACTTTCTCCCACATTTTTTTTTAAAATCAATTTCCTCCCATCCTTTTTGTTTTAAAAGATGTTAATTTTGGATAGTTCTTAGGAAATAAAACCTTCACCAATCCATCCCTTCCACCAAAACATCCAACTATCCTTAACTGTGACCTCAACATTTGCATGCTCATAAAACTCTAACCCAATTGTACATTGCAAGGGACCATATCTCCCATAAAGGGACTGGAGGCCAAAAAAGATAGCCATAAAGGGGCCTCTCCTATAAAGGGTTGAGGCCATGGCAACCACACGCCATGCCCCTAACCCAGAATTTTCCTAGCACAAAAAGAAGCAGCAGAAAGCTGCTCCTTTTTGAGCCAGGAAAAGGGTGCCTTTGCTTGGCAGAGGCATTTTTTGGTGCTCCTGCAGTGTGTGGCATGTAAACGCCATGCTGCCAAAACACTGCAACACTGCCCACCATCTGGGTGGATGGGTGATGTTATGCCAGCTGGGGGGGGCGTGTTGGGGCATATTTGTGGTTTTTCCACATTCATGGGGGTCTTGTGCCCCTAACCCCAGCAAATGTGGAGGGATGAGTGTAGTGACACATGGATGGTTTTTAATTCATCACCTCCTTAGATAATGACAAAAGTTATTTTTGGGTGACCTATATGGATAGAATGTCCTGACATTAAGAAGCCAATCTGGTAGGTACAGTTCATTGCTTGGGTAAGCAACTTGTTTCTTTTTACAGAAAATAGAAGATAATATTTAGCAGGGTCAGGAAGATAGATCAAAGGTCTATTATCAGTTTGGAATAAATGCAAACCCAGTTATTATCAGGGTTGAACAAAGAGATCCATTGATTTGTGAAGTTCCTGGAAAGATAGTTCCATCACAGGAAAATAAGATGATCCTGCCAATGGACAATGTCCAGAGTCTTCACATGCCCTTTGCTGTACTGGCAGTGTCATGTGAACTAGTGAAGATGGGTCAACTGAGGGCAAGCATGGTGAATGGCTTATAGATTATAAATTCCTGATGATGGTCTGAAGATGTCCAAAATGGCTCCCCACTAATTTTGGCACATCATTGTGGCTCTATACGGTACTGTTGGTAGTGACCAAATATGAAAATTTGGATAACCAGAAGTTATTTCCAGTCATTATTAGACTTTTTGGTCTAATACATTTTTGGTTGTGGAGTGGGAGGAATGAGAGCATTCCTGGTCCAAAACAAGTTACCAGAAGCTATTTTTGGTTTTGTAAAAAAGCATTTCTACACTGAAGATAACGTTTATAGATGTAGAATATTTTTTGCACCGCTTTTAAAAAACCACAACTATTGTTCTTCCTATACTAACCTTCCCCAAGCTGTCCAGACATATTGGATAGCAACTCTCACCATCCTCAGGAAATATGGGAGTTTTCATCAAATTGGGGAAGGCAGTCCACTTCGTATAACATTGCATTAAAGAATCTTGATACTTCATATGCCAAGTTCTTATGTGGTATTTTGACAATGTATGCAATGCATGCTGCACAAAGGGACCTGGTTGCAATACTAAACATCATAATATTCAATGTCCTTCTGCATCAGTTTACCATCAAGACTCCCATGCTCCCATAAAGATAAAAGAAATAGACTGAACTGGAGATAGAACTATAGATACAGGACATTTTACTTTACATGTCTAACCTTAAGCATTCTTAAATAATTGAAGCTAACCCCCTCCCCCACAAACATACTTGTAGGTGCAAATATACTTGCTACCACATTGAGGGTTTGGAACCACCATTTCTACCAGTGATCTTGGACGATCAACACCATCCTGTCTGTGAGAACTGGATCAGTACCAGAACTGATCTCCCCTCTTTACTGCCAGTGCTCATCCACTGGAAAAGAGCACAGATAGGGATGCTGTCAGCACTATCAGTGCTTGAGCTGGTCAGCACTGGGGTCAAGAAAACCTTCAGGGCCCAAGTGGGTTGACAATGAAAGGTTTCTTTAGGTTGGTAAGTTGGTAATTTTCTGCTGCTCCAGAGAATAGGACCCAGAACTACAGGGAGAATGCAAACTACAGGAAGAGATTCCACCTAAACATTAGGAGGAACTTCCTGACAGTAAGAGCTGTTCAACAGTGGAACACACTCCCTCGAAGAGTGGTGGAGTTTCCTCCTTTGGAGGTCTTTAAACAGAGGCTAGATGGCTATCTGTCAGGGATGCTTTGATTTTGAGTTCCTGCATGGCAGGGGGGAGGATTGGATGTCCTTGAGGTCTTTTCCAGCTCTATGATTCTATGATTCTAAGTTATGAGAAATGATTTTGGATCATCTCCATTTCACTGCTCTGATGCTTTATTCTTGACGCTTGATACTTCTCAGTCCTTTCGGCCATTACCTTTTCATCCATACAGTCTGTTTGTTTGTGAGTACTTGTGAATTTCTTAGATCTGAAGACTTCAAATCAGTCTTCATCAATTATAAAACATAGAACAATAACAACAAAACGATGTCAGAATCTTAATGGAGTACTGAGGCACACACACACACATTATGACAACCACATGAATTTTGTAGGGTTTTCCTAGGCAAGAAATATATATTCAGGAGGTGATTTGTCATTATCTTTCTCTGAAATATTGCCTACAGCACCTGATATTCCTTCAAGGGTCCTTATGAATACTGTTCAGGCCTGACTGCTTTAACTTCTATGACTCCATGTGATACAAATTCTGGGTTTTGTAGTTTTGTGAGATGTTTAGCCTACTGTGCCAAAGAGCTCTGATGCCATGACAAACTACAAATCCCAAAATTTCATAGGATGAAACCATGCCAGTTAAAGCAGTGTCAAGCTGCATTAATTCTGTAGGGTGCCAGCAGTCCCAGTGGTCATGTAAGTGCAGCTGCTCACTCTGTGAGCACAACTTCTTTTTCACCATTCAGCTCTTCAGTGATGGATGAGGTGAAGACCTTGGTGACTTTTGTGAAATTAGTTGCACAGCTATGTGATTCACAATAACTACACTAACATATGCCTGGAATCCTGTTGGTTAGACAGACAAGACTCATTCAAGCAATGCTGAATGGCAAGTCAACACATAGGGAAATCTAAATGATCCAATGTCCTTGATGTAGTCAGGACTGAAATAGGATTTAGGCCATTTAAGATGAGGATTCCATGGACAGCCAAAAAGATAAAACAAATGAGTTCTAGAGCCTATATGTTTCAAGCCAGAAATCTCCCTGGAAGCCAAGATGACAAAACTGAGGCTGTTGTACTTTGGACACATCATGAGAAGGGAGGACTCCTTGGGAAAAACAAACAAACAATAATGCTAGGAAAGATGGAGGGAAGTAGAAAGAGAGGAAGACCACATGCTAGATGGATGGACTCTATTAAAGAGATCATGAGTATGAATTTGCAAGAGTTGGGTAGAGCAGTAGAGGACAGGGCGTCTTGAAAATGTCGCATCCCAGGTTTGCTATGGATCGAGATCAGCTCAAGGGCAGTTAACAACAACAACAACAACAACAACAACAACAACAACAACAACAACAGAGTGTATAGGATTTGGGCCACAATATCTACACCATCCATGAGACAGATGATAGGTTGAAGTACAGGGAAGTCTTACAAAAATAGGTGAGTTTTCAGCATGCAACTGAAAATAAAAATCTGTTGGATTATGTTGCATATCAGCAGAAAGAATATTACTTGTAGTAAGGGCCACACAGCTGAATGCCCAGCTCTGAATGATTGTACAAAAGACATCAGGAACATGTGTCACTATTCAGAGGACTTCTTCAGATGCTCTCAAGAACACATCTGTAATGGTGAAGAGATCCTTCAAGTAATGAGGTCCTGATTTAAGATACTTGGATGTGCCTCTACAAGTGCAAATTTGGCCAACTTGAAATATGTGTCACATAAGTACATCCAACCAAGAACACTTCCTTGTCTAGGGTACACTTTGGGACAAAACCAGGTTCGTAGTTATGTGTGAATTTATCTTAGTGCTTCATGAACCAGTTGCAATGCACAACATACAATGAAGGAAATTCAGCATCATGGCAAGAAGCTGAATTTGTAAATTTCAGATATTTCATATCTTGTTATTTAAAATTGTTTTGGGGGTATACTTAAAAAAAATCTTGTTGAGAAATTTGAAAGCAATAAAACTTAAGCATCTATTTGCTCTACTATCCTTTTAGAACTTTATTCAGTGAATTTGCTTGAGAATTTTACCTTTTCCCAATTTTCATTCCTGCTCTAGAAGTTAACCCTCACTTGTATGGAAAAGCAGAAATTGTCATGCTGCCCAGATGTTCTGGCACATATCTCTTGGCATTTACTTGGCAATAATGATGCCACATTAAGATACTTTGAGATACAATTTGGGAGAAAAAAATGCCCTGTATTATTTGGCACTTTGATGACTCTTGACTTTGGTTGGTGATTATTACTTCTCATATGATGGTGGTTATGATAAGTTGACCTTTCCTTATTGACAACAAAGTGATTGGTCCTCTTGTCTTGACAAAAGAGGTACTACATATGGTCAATGAAGCTTGAAATTTCAAGATAATATACACTATAAATACAGCAACTGCAGTCCTCAATCTTCACCTTTCTCCAGTGACTTCACTCCTGAAAGCCACTGAAAGAGAGCCAAGATGAAGCTCCAGATCATAGCCTCTGTGCTTCTTGTCTTTCTCCTCTGTCCAAGGGAAAGCATTTCGGTAAGTCTGATTTCATTCTTATGAGAGCCATATTGCATCTTTCCTAAATGCTTAGCAAGCAATTCATGAGTTCCAGGAACAAAACTGTGTGTTTCTGTGGCATGCATAACTTTTTTGGGGGCAAGATAAACTCTCTCTGTTTGTAGTGATTATTTTATACATGCAACAAGAAACCTGAATTCACTTGAACTATGTGTGTTTTTCATTCACACCAAAAGGGGGACGGACATCTGTTTGCTATTTGATTCTTATGTCATGGTGAAAAAGATGGTGTAGACAAACAGTATTGGTCAAGTATGATAAAAAAAATAAAATAGTAGCATAACCCTATTTGGTCTGGATCCGCATAGCAGAAATAATCCAGTTTGACATCACTTTAACTTCCATGACTCATGTGCTATTGAATTCAGGGATTTGTAGTTAGTTGTGGCACCAGAGCTCTCTGACAGAGAAGGCTAAATGTCTCACAAAACTACCATTCCCAAAATTCCATAGCACTGAGCCATGGCAGATAAAGTGATGCCAAACTGGATCATTTCTTCAGTGCGAATGCAGCCTTAGAAACAAATCCAATTAAGCTCAAAGGGAACTCTCTGTAGTCAGAGAGGCTGGGTATGATTTTTCACAGGTTAACAGGCTTGCATAAGAGCCATGAGATTTTCTACAGCAATATATTAAAAAAATATAATAAAGTAGAGTGGAAATGCATTATTTATCTTCTCCTTCTTCAGCATTTTGAGGAGGAGCATGTCAGTAAGGGATTCCCCGCCTTCCCATCCCCCCAAAAAGAGATACTTTTTTTCCACCAAAAAGGAATGGTTGAGAATTTAGTTCTCCATTGTGAGAATATCTAGGCCTACATGAATTTGGCCAGAACAAATATGGGAGATTGTTGTTTCCATTTTAATTTACCAAAATTAATCCTCAATTTGTTCATATTCTGCAGAAAAGGAACTTGTAAAGAGGGTAGATAGTGAAATGAACAGATTTCCCCCTTCTCTAAACTGAGGTGGCTTTCAGTAAGATGAAGGGGCTTACCTAATGGTGGTATTGTTAATATATAAGTTTTAAAAGAATAATCATTTTTTGCCATCACTTCAAGAAATGGTAAAGCTTCAATGGTGGTCTTCTGGCTCATAAAATGGTGCATTCAGAGCACTGTTTCATAAACAGGAGTCAGGGAGAGAATGCTAAAACCTTCTGTCATCTTGTTTTCACATGTCTCCTGCTTTTCTTGTCCTCTGCAGGTATATCATGCATATACCTGCAGAGGACAAAGGACCAACTGAAAGGGGAAAGGGTAGAATTTGGGTCCTGGGACTGGCACCTCATCTGTACTGCAGAAACAATCTGGTTTGACATCACTTTAACTGCCTGGGCTCAATGTCAGAAGTGCCACAACCAACTACAATCCCCAGAATTCTATAGCATTGAGCCAAGGGGCAGTTAAAATGGTGTCAAACTGTGTTATTTCAAGACACAATCAAAGAGGAAAAGAAATCAGAAGCATTGAGGAATAACTGCTGCTTTTTTTGTTTTTCTTGTCAAATGTAGGCTCCTGTTCTAGACTTGGTGAGTATTAAAGCTCTTCTGTATACTGAGAGAATTGCAAATATTCATGACTTTTCCCCATCACAAAGTGTAAACTGCATGTTTGCTGGTGCAGATATGTCCCGAAATGTTTTAGTCTCATGTGAAAGTTTTTATAGACCAGGACTGGGCAAGTATTGGACAGTTGGGGTCTCCCTTAAAAACCCATGAAAGGGCTCCTTCCTCTATGTCCCACCACCTCTGAAAACAAAAATGTATCCTGTACAAGGATTGCACCAAAGTACTTCTCCATGTACCCTTAAGGGCTTAGGGGGCAATTTTATCACATTCCCTCATTGAAGTAGGCTCAGGAGAAGACTTTTTACCTCCAACAGGAACTGACAAAAAGGTCAATTTCTCTGATCAGGTCTTGTTAGAAAACTTCCCTGTTACGATAGCTCTACTGGCTGTCTCTTTGTTTCTGGGCACAATTCAAAGGACTGGTAACAACGTAGAAAGCCATATGTGGCTCAGGTCCAGGCTATCTGCCAGATCATATCTACTTGTAGGAGCAGCCTGCCCCCTGAGATCATTGGAAAAGGTCTTTCCCTCAGTCTTACCACCTTCACAAGCATGGCTGTGTCACCCAATGGACAGAAAACTTCCAAAATGGTTTGCTCCTGAGTGCAACAATGAAACAAGCAATGGTTTCTGTTCCTAGTTGAGAAAATAATTTCTTGCTTTCTCTTTTAGGGTAGCGTGCCTATTGTTGGTGTAAGTATTGCAGACCAGTGCTGTTTAGCAAATTCTGAACTTAACATCTTGTATTGAATACTGGTAGCTTGTGGTCTATGCAAAAGTGGTACCTTCCCCACGACCTCCAGGTGGGACCTCCACTTCTCTGTGTTCCATTCACACTACAGAATTAAGGTGCTGCTATTTCATTACAACTGCCATGGTTACATCTTATGGAATCCTGAGACTAGCCATTTAAGGAAGGGCATTTTGAATTCTCAGCCATAATGCCCCAGTGCCTCCCCAAGCTATGACTATTAAAGTGGAATTATAATGGCCACTTATAAAATGTACCAATATATGAACATGAGAAGGAACTCCTTCTGTATAAGAGCTGTTCAACAGTGGCACCTATTTATCGCACTGCCTTTTCCCCTAAGGCAGGTGTGCCTGAAACCTTTTAAAAACAGATTTTACTGCATGCCTCTGTGCCCAGGCAGGAGGCATCCTGTACCTGATCCAGACTTTTCCTGTACTTTGTAAAGGATGGCAGGACTGCTGAAAATGCTCTATCTGAATTTCATGCATCAAGCAGATTCGACTCAATGGCCCATGGGATCCCTTCCACATTTATTGTACCATGATCACACCTTTGGTGTATTTTTGCAGTATAACCTCATTGAGATCAGTTGACAACAAAAGGCATGTTCCAGTGAATTATTCTAATGAATTAAACATTGAAAACAAAGACTTAAATCTAAAATATATCAGGGAATCTCAGCTACAGAATCAACAGCAAATATATATACCTTATATATAAGTTATATAAAGAAGATGTTCACTTGTTTCAGAAAGCATGATTAAATAACTACTACTACTTCTCTTCTTCTTCAAAATTTAGGGTCTTCTAGGAGGAGGAAGACCAGGAGGAGGATTACTAGTGAGTATTGCAAGCCTATTTCATTCTGCCAAAATTGCTTATAACTCCCTTCAGTGAGCAGTCCTCTTATTTGTTATTAGAGCCATTGGTATTATTAGCACTTAATGTAGTAATAGCAATAGCAATAGCATTTACATTTCTATATCGCTTTGTACTGAACTAAGTAGTCTCTAAGTGGTTTACAATATGTAAGCCAATTGCCTCCAACAATCTGGGCACTCATTTTACCAACCTCCAAAAGGATGGAAGGCTGAGTTGACCTTGAAGTCTCCCAGGATCAAACTCCCAATGTTGTGGTTGCAGTACTGGCATTTAATCAAAACATTGATGAATTAAACACTGAAAAAGGTAATTTTAAAAATGAAATATATAGGGGAATCTCAGCTGTGGAACAAATAGCAAATATATGTATCTTATGATTACGTAGGTGCTGCTTTTGAAGTATAAAGTGGCAACACAGTGAGGACGGGACCAATCAAGGCACAAAGGGGTGACTTTAGCAACTTGCCCACATGGTTTGCTCCTGTGTGCAACAATAAAACAAGCAATAATTTAAGTTCCTAGTTGAGAAAATAATTTCTTGCTTTCTCTTTTAGGGTAACCTGCCTGTTGTTGGTGTAAGTATTGCAGGCCAGTGCTGTTTAGCAAATTCTGAACTTAACATCTTGCATTGAATACTGGTAGCTTGTGGTCTATGCAAAAGTGGTACCTTCCCCACTTCCTCCAGGTGGGACCTCCACTCCTCTGTGTTCCATTCACACTACAGAATTATAGTGCTGCTATTTCATTATAACTGCAATGGTTACATCTTATGGAATCCTGAGACTAGCCATTTAAGGAAGGGTATTTTGAATTTTCATCGAGTGCTCCTGTGCCTCACCAAACGATGGCTGTAAAAAATGGAACAATAGTGGTATAACTGCATAGTATGAATGGGTCTCTGGTCCTGGGAAACCTGTGGTATCCACTATGACATCTCCTTGCAATATGATATTCAGGGGCTGAATGCTCTCAAAATTTAACTGCTATATGGGGAGACAGAAGTTCAACTGATTTTTGCGATGTGTATGCAAATGTGCTCATGGAAGATATAGTCATATCATACTTCAGTGGGTGCTTCCATCGTGAATGGAGCACAGCAGAAAGGGTTAACCTCAAATTGTAGGCATGGCCACTTATACCTACCTACATTCCAACATCATAGTATGAATATGGTGTTACTATGACTTGACAATAAGAACTGTTTGACATTACCTAGAGATGGTAGTGTCTCCTTCTCTTGACATCTTCAAAAAGAGGCAGGACTGTTGAGGATGCTCCAGCTGGATTCCCTGCGTTGAACAGGGAGTTAGACTAAATGGCCCTTCCAAATTTATGGTTGTATGAGCACATTTTTTGTGTAGTGGAGCATAGTGAGTTCAGTTGACGACAGCTACGAAAGATTAGTTATAACATTCTAATGTTAATGAATTAAACATTGAGAAAAATAGGTTTAAATCTGAAATATATGGGGGGCTCTCAGCTAACAAATGGTTATATAAAGAAGATGTTCACTTTTTTCCAGAAAGTGTGATAAAATAAGAACTTCTTCATCTTCTTTAAAATTTAGGGTCTTCTAGGAGGAGGCGGTGGAGCTGGAGGAGGACCAGTGAGTATTGCAAGTTTACTTCATTCTGCCAAAATGGCTTATAACTCCCTTCAGTGAGAAGTCCTCTTATTTGTTATTAGAGTCATTGGTATTATTGTACTTAGTAATAACTACAGGCGTGTTGTGAGTGAGCATTTGGTGTCCAACATGGATCTATAGTCCAAGAAGTATTCATAATGACAAACCCCTTGACAGAGTGTATGATAAATGTGGAATGATACCTATTGGCTCGTATCCATGTTGTCAGAAACACATGCCAAAATCTAACACAGGTAACCGTATTTTCACTCAATATTTATGTGCTCTCTCATCTAGGTTTCCACTAAGAAGCTAAAAGAGATGACAAGAAGATATTATTCTTTTTTTCAGCTCTCCAATTTCTCAATGGTCTGAATCCTATTAGTATCAACTAGAGTAGATTCCCCAAATCAATTGTTTAGTGTCAAGTCAACAGATATGTAAATCCCATTAATTTGATGGTTTTATTTTAATCTAAATAGGATTCAGGCCAATACATTTATGTAAAGTAAAAAATGCACCAATGAGTGCTGTAAAATATGCTACAGTAAGGCTGAGGAGACAGATTGAGAAGTGATCCAACATCTATTTAATTTATTAGTTGGATTGGTATCTTATATTTTCTCTATTGAGTTAACAGTGAGAGAAATGGCTTCTCCTTTCCCACTTTATCCTCTCAAAATCCCTGTGAGAGCAAAATGAAAGAGGATGTGTGTGTATTTGTGTGTGTGACAGAGACAACCGTCCAGTTGTTATATTTTTGTCTCTTTACTGTTTCCATAATGACCCTATGCTTTACTTCTGAAATGAGGCATTCTGAAAATTAGAATGGAGCTGGTCAGGCTAGTATCAATATCTTCTTGTCATCTCTTTTAGCTTCTTGGTGGAAACCTAATTGAGAGTGCATATTAGTATTGAGTGAAAATACTGTTACTTGTGCTAAAGAGGGCAGTTCAATATATATCTTTTTTTTTTTTGGCACCTTATAAAATGTAGATAAAAACTTTATAATTTTTCTTGCAGCTTGACATGGTGGGAGGACTAGCTGTGAGTATTTTGTATATGTTTTATGTTAACTAGGAATGGATTTTTTTAGTTTGTTTTTGATGAAAATGTGCAAAAATCCCAAAATTCATTCATAGCCTGGGTGATTTAAAAAAAAAAGAATGTGTGAGAGGGTGGGTGAGAAAGTGATCATGACAGCAAGTGAAAGAGGATTGCTTGGGAAGCTTGAAAGCTTTTTGGAAAAGTTGAAGAACCAAGATTTTGAATTGGATTTGAGCACTTGTTCATTTAAATAGATCTTGGGAAGTCTATCCACAGTGAAAAAAGAATTTGCACAAGGAGGAGGAATAGGGCTGACCCATACCATTTTTCTATCTCAGGCTTAGGAGAGGATGGTGCACGCCACACTTTCCTTTTCATCCTTTTTCTAACACTAGATGCAAGACAATGTCTACTCTGGAAGCTGCAGGAGAGCTGGGGGTGAGGTTGGGTCATGCTGCTACTTGCCATCAAATCAGATTCAGAGCACATATCACACGCCCTAAAGAGGCGTTTTACCTCTTCCAGCTTCAGTCCTTGATTGGGCATACAGCCGGATGTTATCAGACATAATTCGCCACCGATTCTGCCGTCAAATGCAGCCCTGCTCAAAGCCATGCTCAGCCAGCACTTTTTCAGAAACAGAAGTTTTCCAACTTGAGAAATTGGCCACCTGAGTGGTCCGTGGACCCGGACTGTATTAGGCTGGTGGCATCGCAGCAGAATCAGCGGCAAATTATGCCTGATTGAAGGATTGAAGCTGGAAGAGGTAAAACACCTCTTTAGGGCATGCAATAAGGTCCTATGACTGGGAGTCATCAACCTATTTTAGGTTCAGGAGGAGACTTTTTACCCCTAACAGGAAGGTCAATATTGCTGGTCATGTCATGTTAGAAAACTTCCCTGTTACAACAGCTCCACTAGCTGTCATTTTTTTCTGGGCACAATTTTAAATGCAGGTTATGACTTAGAAAGCCATCCATAGCTCAGGTCCAGGCTATCTGGCAGACCGTATCTTCCGGTAGGAGCTTGTCTGGGTCCTTCAGAAGTCTTTTCTCAGTCTTACTGCCATAAGCATGGCTGGTGGGGGTACAAGATAGGACCTTCTTGGTGGCTGCTCCTAGACCCTGGCACTCCTGGGTAGCCAGGATGTCTTTCCATAGGCAGGCAAAGACCTTTTTATTCCAATAGGCTTTAAAACAGAATGTTTTAAAAGAATGGGCTGAGAGAACAGTGTTAATAGCTTTTTAGCTTTAAAACTGAATTGTTTTAATAGCTTTTAAATTTTTAATAACTTTTTTATATTTTAAATTGTAGTCTTGAGTCATTTTAATATTCTGAATCCTGGTAGTTTAATTTTATTTTAATGTTCAACGGTTGTATTTTATTTTGACTATATTGTTCATTTTAAAGTTGTAAGCCATCTTGAGTTCCAAGGCGATAGAAAAAAGTTACTCCTGGAACTAAATCTCCCTTCCTTTGTTTCTGGGCACAATTCAAAGGGTTGGTAACAACTTAGGGCTCGTTCCCACTTACATTTAAACCAGTTTGCGATTTGCCTTCGCGCTGTGTTGGTGAATTGATTCCAAAAGGTCCGTCGTTTCCAGTATGAAAGTGGATCTTTCCATTATTCCCTTGTAATCCCTTCCTTTTTGGTATGATTAATGTTCTCACTAGTTTGCGCTGCTTCAAAATGCATGTCAACATCTGCGTGTTATCAGTGACACAAGCAGCAACACAGTGAAGACAGGACCATTCAAGGCACAAAGAGAGGCAACATTAACAACTGAGCCTTCTTCTGCCCCTCAGCAACCCAGGCTGCTCAAGCACACCATTTCCCCTTTGAGCAGCCTGGCTTGGGAACTATATATATATATATATAGAGAGAGAGAGAGAGAGAGAGAGAGAGGATATGTGATCCATTGATTTTGCAACTGCTTGCCTTGCTGAGCTGCAATCTGCCTGTAATTGCAAGAAGTTGCAAATGCAATGGATCACATATTCTGTCAATTTTTTAAATATAAAAACAATATGCATCGTGCACCCATACATCACAAGCACAAAAGCAGCATGGGGGGGGGGGGGGGATGGCTGATTTACCAAAACTCAGGAGGGATGGTAAACACCTCGCTTCCATTAGTATCTCCCCTCCAGATTGATGCGATTCAGATCCATCGTTCCCATTTGTTGAACGTGGTTTGGAATCTATTCTTTTCAAAAAAATTGTCAAAAAACTAGTGTGAGGAAACAGTAGTTTTTTGTGTTTGCCTCACTTCATGATTGAAACCAAGCTCAATAGGATTGGAACTAATTTCAAGTATTAACAACGGTCATATAACCCGATCTGCAATTCACTTTAAATCATAGTGGGAACGAGTTCTTAGAAAGCCGTATGTGGCTCAGGTCCCGGCTATCTGCCAGACCGTATCTCCCTGTAAGAGCCAGTCTGGCCCCTGAGTTCGTAAGAAAAAGCCTTTCCCTCAGTCTTACCACCTTCACAAGCATGGCTGTGCCACCCAATGGAAAGAAAACTTCCAAAATGGTTTGCTCCTGTGTGCAGCAATGAAACAAGCAATAATTTAAGTTCCTAGTTGAGAAAATAATTTCTTGCTTTCTCTTTTAGGGTAACCTGCCTGTTGTTGGTGTAAGTATTGCAGACCAGTGCTGTTTAGCAAATTCTGAACTTAACATCTTGTATTGAATACTAGTAGCTTGTGGTCTATGCAAAAGTGGTACCTTCCCCACGACCTCCAGGTGGGACTTCCACTCCTCTGTGTTCCATTCACACTACAGAATTATGGTGCTGCTATTTCATTACAACTGCCATGGCTATGTCCTATTGAATCCTGAGACTAGCCATTTAGGGGAAGGGTATTTTGAATTTTCATTGAGTGCTCCTGTGCCTCGCCAAATGATGGCTGTTAAAAATGGAGAAATAGTGGTATAACTGCATACTACGAATAGGTCTCTGGTCCTGGGAAACCTGTGGCATCCACTATGACATCTCCTTGCAATCTGGTATTCAGGGGCTGAATGCTCTCAAACATTTAACTGCTATAGGGGGAGACAGAAGTTCAACTACTTTTTGGGATGTGTATGCAAATGTGCTCATGAAAGATTTAATCATATTATACTTCAGTGGGTGCTTCCATCGTGAATAGAGCACAGAAAAAAGGGCTATCCTCAAATTCTTGTGGTAGGCATGGCAACTGATACCTACTTACCTACCAACGTCATAGTATGATTATGGTGTTATTATGCCTTGACAATAAGAAATGTTTGACATTACCTAGAGATGATAGTGTCTCCTTCTCTTGACACCTTCGAAAAAAAGAGGCAGGACTGTTGAGGATGCTCCAGCTGGATTCCCTTCATTGAACAGGAAGTTAGACTAAATGGCCCTTCCAAATTTATGGTTCTATGATCACATCTTTTGTGCAGTGCAGCATAGTGACACTGAGTTCAGCTGACAACAGCTACAAAAGATTAGTTCTAGTGACTTATTCTAATGTTAATGAATTAAACATTGAAAAAAATAGGTTTAAATCTGAAATATATGGGGGGCTCTCAGCTAACAAATGGTTATATAAAGAAGATGTTCACTTTTTCCCAGAAAGTGTGATAAAATAACTTCTTCATCTTCTTTAAAATTTAGGGTCTTCTAGGAGGAGGCGGTGGAGCTGGAGGAGGACCAGTGAGTATTGCAAGTTTACTTCATTCTGCTGAAATGGCTTATAACTCCCTTCAATGAGAAGTCCTCTTATTTGTTATTAGAGTCATTGGTATTATTGTACTTAGTAATAACCACAGGCGTGTTGTGAGTGAGCATGTGGTGTCCAACATGGATCTATAGTCCAAGAAGTATTCATAATGACAAACCCCTTGACAGAGTGTATGATAAATGTGGAATGATACCTATTGGCTTGTATCCATGTTGTCAGAAACACATGCCAAAATCTAACACAGGTAACCGTATTTTCACTCAGTATTTATGTGCTCTCTCATCTAGGTTTCCACTAAGAAGCTAAAAGAGATGACAAGAAGATATTATTCTTTTTTTCAGCTCTCCAATTTCTCAATGGTCTGAATCCTATTAGTATCAACTAGAGTAGATTCCCCAAATCAATTGTTTAGTGTCAAATCAACAGATATGTAAATCCCATTAATTTGATGGTTTTATTTTAATCTAAATAGGATTCAGGCCAATACATTTATGTAAAGTAAAAAATGCACCAATGAGTGCTGTAAAATATGCTACAGTAAGGCTGAGGAGACAGATTGAGAAGTGATCCAACATCTATTTAATTTATTAGTTGGATTGATATCTTATATTTTCTCTATTGAGTTAACAGTGAGAGAAATGGCTTCTCCTTTCCCACTTTATCCTCTCAAAATCCCTGTGAGAGCAAAATGAAAGAGGATGTGTGTGTTTGTGTATGTGTGTGTGACAGAGACAACCGTCCAGTTGTTATATTTTTGTCTCTTTACTGTTTCCATAATGACCCTATGCTTTACTTCTGAAATGAGGCATTCTGAAAATTAGAATGGAGCTGGTCAGGCTAGTATCAATATCTTCTTGTCATCTCTTTTAGCTTCTTGGTGGAAACCTAATTGAGAGTGCATATTAGTATTGAGTGAAAATACTGTTACTTGTGCTAAAGAGGGCAGTTCAATATATATCTTTTTTTTTTTTTTGGCACCTTATAAAATGTAGATAAAAACTTTATAATTTTTCTTGCAGCTTGACATGGTGGGAGGACTAGCTGTGAGTATTTTGTATATGTTTTATGTTAACTAGGAATGGATTTTTTTAGTTTGTTTTTGATGAAAATGTGCAAAAATCCCAAAATTCATTCATAGCCTGGGTGATTTAAAAAAAAAATGAATGTGTGAGAGGCTGGGTGAGAAAGTGATCATGACAGCAAGTGAAAGAGGATTGCTTGGGAAGCTTGAAAGCTTTTTGGAAAAGTTGAAGAACCAAGATTTTGAATTGGATTTGAGCACTTGTTCATTTAAATAGATCTTGGGAAGTCTATCCACAGTGAAAAAAGAATTTGCACAAGGAGGAGGAATAGGGCTGACCCATACCATTTTTCTATCTCAGGCTTAGGAGAGGATGGTGCACGCCACACTTTCCTTTTCATCCTTTTTCTAACACTAGATGCAAGACAATGTCTACTCTGGAAGCTGCAGGAGAGCTGGGGGTGAGGTTGGGTCATGCTGCTACTTGCCATCAAATCAGATTCAGAGCACATATCACACGCCCTAAAGAGGCGTTTTACCTCTTCCAGCTTCAGTCCTTGATTGGGCATACAGCCGGATGTTATCAGACATAATTCGCCACCGATTCTGCCGTCAAATGCAGCCCTGCTCAAAGCCATGCTCAGCCAGCACTTTTTCAGAAACAGAAGTTTTCCAACTTGAGAAATTGGCCACCTGAGTGGTCCGTGGACCCGGGCTGTATTAGGCTGGTGGCATCGCAGCAGAATCAGCGGCAAATTATGCCTGATTGAAGGATTGAAGCTGGAAGAGGTAAAACACCTCTTTAGGGCATGCAATAAGGTCCTATGACTGGGAGTCATCAACCTATTTTAGATTCAGGAGGAGACTTTTTACCCCTAACAGGAAGGTCAATATTGCTGGTCATGTCATGTTAGAAAACTTCCCTGTTACAACAGCTCCACTAGCTGTCATTTTTTTCTGGGCACAATTTTAAATGCAGGTTATGACTTAGAAAGCCATCCATAGCTCAGGTCCAGGCTATCTGGCAGACCGTATTTTCCAGTAGGAGCTTGTCTGGGTCCTTCAGAAGTCTTTTCTTAGTCTTACTGCCATAAGCATGGCTGGTGGGGGTACAAGATAGGACCTTCTTGGTGGCTGCTCCTAGACCCTGGCACTCCTGGGTAGCCAGGATGTCTTTCCATAGGCAGGCAAAGACCTTTTTATTCCAATAGGCTTTAAAACAGAATGTTTTAAAAGAATGGGCTGAGAGAACAGTGTTAATAGCTTTTTAGCTTTAAAACTGAACTGTTTTAATAGCTTTTAAATTTTTAATAACTTTTTTATATTTTAAATTGTAGTCTTGAGTCATTTTAATATTCTGAATACTGGTAGTTTAATTCTATTTTAATGTTCAACGGTTGTATTTTATTTTGACTATATTGTTCATTTTAAAGTTGTAAGCCATCTTGAGTTCCAAGGCGATAGAAAAAAGTTACTCCTGGAACTAAATCTCCCTTCCTTTGTTTCTGGGCACAATTCAAAGGGTTGGTAACAACTTAGGGCTCGTTCCCACTTACATTTAAACCAGTTTGCGATTTGCCTTCGCGCTGTGTTGGTGAATTGATTCCAAAAGGTCCGTCGTTTCCAGTATGAAAGTGGATCTTTCCATTATTCCCTTGTAATCCCTTCCTTTTTGGTATGATTAATGTTCTCACTAGTTTGCGCTGCTTCAAAATGCATGTCAACATCTGTGTGTTATCAGTGACACAAGCAGCAACACAGTGAAGACAGGACCATTCAAGGCACAAAGAGAGGCAACATTAACAACTGAGCCTTCTTCTGCCCCTCAGCAACCCAGGCTGCTCAAGCACACCATTTCCCCTTTGAGCAGCCTGGCTTGGGAACTATATATATATATATATATAGAGAGAGAGAGAGAGAGAGAGAGAGGATATGCAATCCATTGATTTTCAAACTGCTTGCCTTGCTGAGCTGCAATCTGCCTGTAATTGCAAGAAGTTGCAAATGCAATGGATCACATATTCTGTCAATTTTTTAAATATAAAAACAATATGCATCGTGCACCCATACATCACAAGCACAAAGGCAGCATGGGGGGGGGGGGGATGGCTGATTTACCAAAACTCAGGAGGGATGGTAAACACCTCGCTTCCATTAGTATCTGCCCTCCAGAATGATGCAATTCAGATCCATCGTTCCCATTTGTTGAACGTGCTTTGGAATCTATTCTTTTTAAAAAAAACTGTCAAAAAACTAGTGTGAGGAAACAGTAGTTTTTTGTGTTTGCCTCACTTCATAATTGAAACCAAGCTCAATAGGATTGGAACTAATTTCAAGTATTAACAACGGTCATATAACCCGATCTGCAATTCACTTTAAATCATAGTGGGAACGAGTCCTTAGAAAGCCGTATGTGGCTCAGGTCCAGGCTATCTGCCAGACCGTATCTCCCTGTAAGAGCCAGTCTGCCCCTGAGTTCATAAGAAAAGGCCTTTCCCTCAGTCTTACCACCTTCACAAGCATGGCTGTGCCACCCAATGGAAAGAAAACTTGCAAAATGGTTTGCTCCTGTGTGCAACAATGAAACAAGTAATAATTTAAGTTCCTAGTTGAGAAAATAATTTCTTGCTTTCTCTTTTAGGGTAACCTGCCTGTTGTTGGTGTAAGTATTGCAGACCAGTGCTGTTTAGCAAATTCTGAACTTAACATCTTGTATTGAATACTGGTAGCTTGTGGTCTATGCAAAAGTGGTACCTTCCCCACGACCTCCAGGTGGGACTTCCACTCCTCTGTGTTCCATTCACACTACAGAATTATGGTGCTGCTATTTCATTACAACTGCCAGGGTTACGTCCTATTGAATCCTGAGACTAGCCATTTAGGGAAGGGTATTTTGAATTTTCATTGAGTGCTCCTGTGCCTCGCCAAACGATGGCTGTTAAAAATGGAGAAATAGTGGTATAACTGCATACTACGAATAGGTCTCTGGTCCTGGGAAACCTGTGGCATCCACTATGACATCTCCTTGCAATCTGGTATTCAGGGGCTGAATGCTCTCAAACATTTAACTGCTATAGGGGGAGACAGAAGTTCAACTACTTTTTGGGATGTGTATGAAAATGTGCTCATGAAAGATTTAATCATATTATACTTCAGTGGGTGCTTCCATTGTGAATGGAGCACAGAAAAAAGGGCTATCCTCAAATTCTTGTGGTAGGTATGGCAACTGAAACCTACTTACCTGCCAACGTCATAGTATGAATATGGTGTTATTATGACTTGACAATAAGAACTGTATGACAGTACCTAGAGATGGTAGTGTCTCCTTCTCTTGACACCTTCGAAAAAAAGATGCAGGACTGTTGAGGATGCTCCAGCTGGATTCCCTTCATTGAACAGGAAGTTAGACTAAATGGCCCTTCCAGATTTATGGTTCTATGATCACATCTTTTGTGCAATGCAGCATAGTGACACTGAGTTCAGTTGACAACAGCTACAAAAGATTAGTTCTAGTGACTTATTCTAATGTTAATGAATTAAACATTGAAAAAAACAGGTTTAAATCTGAAATATATGGGGGACTCTCAGCTAACAAATGGTTATATAAAGAAGATGTTCACTTTTTTCCAGAAAGTGTGATAAAATAAGAACTTCTACATCTTCTTTAAAATTTAGGGTCTTCTAGGAGGAGGCGGTGGAGCTGGAGGAGGACCAGTGAGTATTGCAAGTTTACTTCATTCTGCCAAAATGGCTTATAACTCCCTTCAGTGAGAAGTCCTCTTATTTGTTATTAGAGTCATTGGTATTATTGTACTTAGTAATAACCACAGGCATGTTGTGAGTGAGCATGTGGTGTCCAACATGGATTTATAGTCCAAGAAGGATTCATAATGACAAACCCCTTGACAGAGTGTATAATAAATGTGGAATGATACCTATTGGCTTGTATCCATGTTGTCAGAAACACATGCCAAAATCTAACACAGGTAACCGTATTTTCACTCAATATTTATGTGCTCTCTCATCTAGGTTTCCACTAAGAAGCTAAAAGAGATGACAAGAAGATATTATTCTTTTTTTTCAGCTCTCCAATTTCTCAATGGTCTGAATCCTATTAGTATCAACTAGAGCAGATTCCCCAAATCAATTGTTTAGTGTCAAGTCAACAGATATGTAAATCCCATTAATTTGATGGTTTTATTTTAATCTAAATAGGATTCAGGCCAATACATTTATTTAAAGTAAAAAAATGCACCAATGAGTGCTGTAAAATATGCTACAGTAAGGCTGAGGGGACAGATTGAGAAGTGATCCAACATCTATTTAATTTATTAGTTGGATTGGTATCTTATATTTTCTCTATTGAGTTAACAGTGAGAGAAATGGCTTCTCCTTTCCCACTTTATCCTCTCAAAGTCCCTGTGAGGGCAAAATGAAAGAGGATGTGTGTGTGTTTGTGTATGTGTGTGTGACAGAGACAATCATCCAGTTGTTATATTTTTGTCTCTTTACTGTTTCCATAATGACCCTATGCATTACTTCTGAAATGAGGCATTCTGAAAATTAGAATGGAGCTGGTCAGGCTAATATCAATATCTTCTTGTCATCTCTTTTAGCTTCTTCGTGGAAACCTAATTGAGAGTGCATATTAGTATTGAGTGAAAATACTGTTACTTGTGCTAGACTATAAAGAGGACAGTTCAATATATATCTTTTTTTTGGCACCTTATGAAATGTAGATAAAAGCTTTGTAATTTTTCTTGCAGCTTGACATGGTGGGAGGACTAGCTGTGAGTATTTTGTATATGTTTTATGTTAACTAGGAATGGATTTTTTAGTTTGTTTTTGATGAAAATGTGCAAAAATCCCAAAATTCATTCATAGCCTGGGTGATTTTTTTTAAAAAAATGAATGTGTGAGAGGGTGGGTGAGAAAGTGATCATGACAGCAAGTGAAAGAGGATTGCTTGGGAAGCTTGAAAGCTTTTTGGAAAAGTTGAAGAACCAAGATTTTGAATTGGATTTGAGCACTTGTTCATTTAAATAGATCTTGGGAAGTCTATCCACAGAGAAAAAAGAATTTGCACAAGGAGGAGGAATAGGGCTGACCCATACCATTTTTCTATCTCAGGCTTAGGAGAGGATGGTGCACGCCACACTTTCCTTTTCATCCTTTTTCTAACACTAGATGCAAGACAATGTCTACTCTGGAAGCTGCAGGAGAGCTGGGGGTGAGGTTGGGTCATGCTGCTACTTGCCATCAAATCAGATTCAGAGCACATATCACACGCCCTAAAGAGGCGTTTTACCTCTTCCAGCTTCAGTCCTTGATTGGGCATACAGCCGGATGTTATCAGACATAATTCGCCACCGATTCTGCCGTCAAATGCAGCCCTGCTCAAAGCCATGCTCAGCCAGCACTTTTTCAGAAACAGAAGTTTTCCAACTTGAGAAATTGGCCACCTGAGTGGTCCTTGGACCCGGGCTGTATTAGGCTGGTGGCATCGCAGCAGAATCAGCGGCAAATTATGCCTGATTGAAGGATTGAAGCTGGAAGAGGTAAAACACCTCTTTAGGGCATGCAATAAGGTCCTATGACTGGGAGTCATCAACCTATTTTAGGTTCAGGAGGAGACTTTTTACCCCTAACAGGAAGGTCAATATTGCTGGTCATGTCATGTTAGAAAACTTCCCTGTTACAACAGCTCCACTAGCTGTCATTTTTTTCTGGGCACAATTTTAAATGCAGGTTATGACTTAGAAAGCCATCCATAGCTCAGGTCCAGGCTATCTGGCAGACCGTATCTTCCGGTAGGAGCTTGCCTGGGTCCTTCAGAAGTCTTTTCTCAGTCTTACTGCCATAAGCATGGCTGGTGGGGGTACAAGATAGGACCTTCTTGGTGGCTGCTCCTAGACCCTGGCACTCCTGGGTAGCCAGGATGTCTTTCCATAGGCAAGCAAAGACCTTTTTATTCCAATAGGCTTTAAAACAGAATGTTTTAAAAGAATGGGCTGAGAGAACAGTGTTATTAGCTTTTTAGCTTTAAAACTGAATTGTTTTAAAAGCTTTTAAATTTTTAATAACTTTTTATATTTTAAATTGTAGTCTTGAGTCATTTTAATATTCTGAATACTGGTAGTTTAATTCTATTTTAATGTTCAACGGTTGTATTTTATTTTGACTATATTGTTCATTTTAAAGTTGTAAGCCATCTTGAGTTCCAAGGCGATAGAAAAAAGTTACTCCTGGAACTAAATCTCCCTTCCTTTGTTTCTGGGCACAATTCAAAGGGTTGGTAACAACTTAGGGCTCGTTCCCACTTACATTTAAACCAGTTTGCGATTTGCCTTCGCGCTGTGTTGGTGAATTGATTCCAAAAGGTCCGTCGTTTCCAGTATGAAAGTGGATCTTTCCATTATTCCCTTGTAATCCCTTCCTTTTTGGTATGATTAATGTTCTCACTAGTTTGCGCTGCTTCAAAATGCATGTCAACATCTGTGTGTTATCAGTGACACAAGCAGCAACACAGTGAAGACAGGACCATTCAAGGCACAAAGAGAGGCAACATTAACAACTGAGCCTTCTTCTGCCCCTCAGCAACCCAGGCTGCTCAAGCACACCATTTCCCCTTTGAGCAGCCTGGCTTGGGAACTATATATATATATATATATATAGAGAGAGAGAGAGAGAGAGAGGATATGCAATCCATTGATTTTGCAACTGCTTGCCTTGCTGAGCTGCAATCTGCCTGTAATTGCAAGAAGTTGCAAATGCAATGGATCACATATTCTGTCAATTTTTAAAATATAAAAACAATATGCATCGTGCACCCATACATGACAAGCACAAAGGCAGCATGGGGGGGGGGGGATGGCTGATTTACCAAAACTCAGGAGGGATGGTAAACACCTCGCTTCCATTAGTATCTCCCCTCCAGATTGATGCGATTCAGATCCATCGTTCCCATTTGTTGAACGTGGTTTGGAATCTATTCTTTACAAAAAAAAAAAACTGTCAAAAAACTAGTGTGAGGAAACAGTAGTTTTTTGTGTTTGCCTCACTTCATGATTGAAACCAAGCTCAATAGGATTGGAACTAATTTCAAGTATTAACAACGGTCATATAACCCGATCTGCAATTCACTTTAAATCATAGTGGGAACGAGTCCTTAGAAAGCCGTATGTGGCTCAGGTCCAGGCTATCTGCCAGACCGTATCTCCCTGTAAGAGCCAGTCTGCCCCTGAGTTCATAAGAAAAGGCCTTTCCCTCAGTCTTACCACCTTCAAAAGCATGGCTGTGCCACCCAATGGAAAGAAAACTTCCAAAATGGTTTGCTCCTGTGTGCAACAATGAAACAAGCAATAATTTAAGTTCCTAGTTGAGAAAATAATTTCTTGCTTTCTCTTTTAGGGTAACCTGCCTGTTGTTGGTGTAAGTATTGCAGACCAGTGCTGTTTAGCAAATTCTGAACTTAACATCTTGCATTGAATACTGGTAGCTTGTGGTCTATGCAAAAGTGGTACCTTCCTCACGACCTCCAGGTGGGACTTCCACTCCTCTGTGTTCCATTCACACTACAGAATTATGGTGCTGCTATTTCATTACAACTGCCAGGGTTACGTCCTATTGAATCCTGAGACTAGCCATTTAGGGAAGGGTATTTTGAATTTTCATTGAGTGCTCCTGTGCCTCGCCAAATGATGGCTGTTAAAAATGGAGAAATAGTGGTAGAACTGCATACTACGAATAGGTCTCTGGTCCTGGGAAACCTGTGGCATCCACTATGACACCTTGCAATCTGGTATTCAGGGGCTGAATGCTCTCAAACATTTAACTGCTATAGGGGGAGACAGAAGTTCAACTGATTTTCGGGATGTGTATGCAAATGTGCTCATGAAAGATGTAATCATATTGTACTGCAGTGGGTGCTTCCATTGTGAATGGAGCACAGAAAAAAGGGCTATCCTCAAATTCTTGTGGTAGGCATGGCAACTTATACCTACTTACCTACCAACGTCATAGTATGAATATGGTGTTATTATGACTTGACAATAAGAACTGTTTGACAGTACCTAGAGATGGTAGTGTCTCCTTCTCTTGACACCTTCGGAAAAAAGACACAGGACTGTTGAGGATGCTCCAGCTGGATACCCTTCATTGAACAGGAAGTTAGACTAAATGGCCCTTCCAAATGTATGGTTCTATGATCACATCTTTTGTGCAGTGCAGCATAGTGACACTGAGTTCAGTTGACAACAGCTACAAAAGATTAGTTCTAGTGACTTATTCTAATGTTAATGAATTAAACATTGAAAAAAATAGGTTTAAATCTGAAATATATGGGGGGCTCTCAGCTAACAAATGGTTATATAAAGAAGATTTTCACTTTTTTCCAGAAAGTGTGATAAAATAAGAACTTCTTCATCTTCTTTAAAATTTAGGGTCTTCTAGGAGGAGGCGGTGGAGCTGGAGGAGGACCAGTGAGTATTGCAAGTTTACTTCATTCTGCCAAAATGGCTTATAACTCCCTTCAGTGAGAAGTCCTCTTATTTGTTATTAGAGTCATTAGTATTATTGTACTTAGTAATAACCACAGGCATGTTGTGAGTGAGCATTTGTCCAACATGGATTTATAGTCCAAGAAGGATTCATAATGACAAACCCCTTGACAGAGTGTATAATAAATGTGGAATGATACCTATTGGCTCGTATCCATGTTGTCAGAAACACATGCCAAAATCTAACACAGGTAACTGTATTTTCACTCAATATTTATGTGCTCTCTCATCTAGGTTTCCACTAAGAAGCTAATGTTAGGTTTAAATGGGATATAGAGTCAATGTTAAAATGTTGAAATGTAAAAGATGTGTGTCTGTATTTTTTCCTTGCTGTGAAGAGTTGTTTTTCTGAAGCCAGATTCACAGTTATCAGCCCAGGTGTGATTTAGCCCAAACAAGGAGCTAACAAGCTTCAGTTCTATGAGAAAGAGCTTTGTTTACATTAAAGATTTTGTCAACATGGAATTGTTATGGGTAATGTAGTCACATGATTTATCATGGTAATTAAAGGCTGGGCTAAAGCACATCATGTATCATCAACCAATCAGTCTGTAAAGGCTACACCCAAAAGGGTGGAGAATTGGGGGGCTGAGAGCTGGGAATTAGAAAGCCATTCACTTGCTTTTTAACCTTTGAGCTGTAATTAACTAATTAAAATATTCTCCTGATGCTGCTACTAATCAATCTTGAATCATGTAGCAGTTAGGCATTGTTCCTGTTTAGCCTTCTGGCTAAAGTGAAGCTATTCTTATTCTTATTCTTATTATTTGTTTTTGCTTTTGCTGTTTTTCAATAAAAGAAGCTTACTAGAAGTTCCAGGTTTTGGTGTTTGGTTTTAAAAGGACTGTTTACAACACTTCATCAACATCAATTTCCAGCTAAAAGAGATGACAAGAAGATATTATTCTTTTTTCAGCTCTCCAATTTCTCAATGGTCTGAATCCTATTAGTGTCAACTAGAGTAGATTCCCCAAATCAATTGTTTAGTGTCAAATCAACAGATATATAAATCCCATTAATTTGATGGTTTTACTTTACTCTAAATAGGATTCAGGCCAATATATTTATGTAAAGTAAAAAATGCACCAATGAGTGCTGTAAAATACGCTACAGTAAGGCTGAGGGGACACATTGAGAAGTGATCTAACATCTATTTAATTTATTAGTTGGATTGGTATCTTATATTTTCTCTATTGAGTTAACAGTGAGAGAAATGGCTTCTCCTTTCCCACTTTATCCTCTCAAAGTCCCTGTGAGGGCAAAATGAAAGAGGATGTGTGTGTGTTTGTGTATGTGTGTGTGACAGAGACAATCATCCAGTTGTTATATTTTTGTCTCTTTACTGTTTCCATAATGACCCTATGCTTTACTTTTGAAATGAGGCATTCTGAAAATTAGAATGAAGCTGGTCAGGCTAGTTTAAATATCTTCTTGTCATCTCTTTTAGCTTCTTGGTAGAAACCTAATTGAGAGTGCATATTAGTATTGAGCGAAAATACTGTTAGTTGTGCTAGACTGTAAAGAGGGCAGTTCAACACATATCTTTTTTTGGCACCTTTTGAAATGTAGATAAAAACTTCATAATTTTTGTTGCAGCTTGACATGGTAGGAGGACTAGCAAGCACAGCAACTGTGAGTATTTCGTATATGTTTTATGTTAATTAAGGGATGGCTGAGAAATTTGTTTCAGTTTGTTTTTTGATGAAAATGTGCAAAAATCCCCAAATTCATTCATAGCTAGGGTGATTTTTTAAAAAAATAATGTGTGAGGATGGGTGAGTAAGTGAGTGTGATAGCAAGTGCAAGAGGATTGCTTGGGAGGCTTTATTCCTCATTTGCCCATCTTTTCACAATCCCATTGCATATGACAATTTTTTTACTATGGAAATTACTTTTTTTAAAACAAAGATATAGCATACATTGAGTCAGAATTCTTCTTGTCTTTCTTATCTAGGGAGGTAACATCTGTAATGTATATTGCATATTAAATTGATGGAGCTACTCATCTAATTTAGTCAATGAGCTATTGAAATCAAAGGGAGCAAATGAGTTTCCAGGGAAGAGAGTTGGGAAAGTTTGGCCTAAGTCTTATTGGTTAATCCTATATCAAGAAGAGCTATTGATCAGTGTTAGATGGTAAAGCAACATACTATAGGTAAATTACATTGATTCAGTGGGTCTGTTTTACTTGCGACTAACAGTAGGGTTGATGTGATAGTGTAGTAGAATTATCTGTTTTCCTCTGGATCACCATGGGTTTCTACATAATTTTGGTCAGATTTATTATTGACATGATGATGGTCCTCCTGAAACACAATATCTTTACCAGGGGTAGGCAACCTTTCCCATTTAAAGGCCGAGGGACTTCAGCTTCCAAAAGCCTCAGCCATGTTGGCCAATAGTCCCATGTTGGCCAATAGCTCCTGGGATTCTGGGAGCTGAAGTCCCTCGGCCCTTAAAGGGGAAATGTTACCTATCCCTGATCTTTACTCAAACATTGGGGAACCTTGCCCCACTGAACATTTTTACAGAGGCCAATTTCTTTTTTTTTCTTTTTTTTATTAATTTAAAAAAAACATCAATAATAAATTCTCTCCAACACACACATTCAACAATACCAACAAAGACAAAGACAGAAACACAAACTTTAAAACAAAGACAATAATTATATGTTCACATCTCTAGTATTACATACTAACCTCCTTGTACAAACTACTGATTCTTTCTTCTCTTTTCCCCCCTATATTATTTTCTCCGGTTCAAATTCTTTACTTTAATATCATCTTTCTACTCTTATTCTACCAATTATTTCACTTAATACCTACCGGTACTTTTTGTCCTGATAGACCTTTCTGTACAATCTACAATAGCATTTTGAACATTTTTTGAACTTTTTCTTGTTTATATCTATAATTCTTTTTCTATGCCTATTACCCATATCTGACCCCATTCACATTTCACATATTCAATAAAAGGGTTCCATATTTCTAGAAATTTTTTAATTTGTTTTTTTCTGTAAAATTGGGGTTAATCTATCATTCTCCATCAAATCATATAACTTCCATATCCAGTCTCTAATCTCTGGGATGGAGTTTTGTTTCCATTTTGAGGCATATATTATCCTTGCTGCTATGGTCATATAAAAGATCAGTATAACATGTTCGGTTTCTAAGGAATCTTCTTGATTTATATTTACCAAAAATTTCTCTGGATTTTTTACAATCTTGAGATTTAAAATCTTTTCCATTTCTTGATGAATTCCAGTCCAAAAAACTTTGGCATGTTTACACTCCCACCAGATATGATAAAATGTCCCCAATTCCTTGTTACACTTCCAACATTTATTTTTCCCATTTTTATAAATTTTTGATAATTTGAATGGGGTAAAGTGCCATCTGTATAACATTTTATAATATTTTTCTTTCAGATTATAACTTAATGTCAGAGACCAATTTCTTTTCTAAAGGGGTAATGACGATCTGTGGGATGGCATGGGAAATAATATTCAAAACATGATGGACTATTTCATAGCCTCCCACTGTCCTGGTTTGGCAGGGTGTCTCCTGATCATTATACCGCTGTCACCTCCTTTTATTCATCTGCTTTAAAAATATTCCAGTTTTTTATTCCTATTTCCACATCCCTTTTTGTCTTCAGCTTACTTCAGTTGCTGCAAATGAGTTCAGAGTCAGGATGAATTTAAAAAAAATGAATGTGTGAGAGGGAGGGTGAGCGAGTGAACGTGGCAGCAAATGCAAGAGGATTGCTTGGGAGGCATGCCATCATGTGAGGAGGCTCACCCATTGCCAGTTATCATCGGCAGGCGATGGATGATCTTCAGTCAGCTATTCTCCACACTCCTTTCTACCCACATGGGCATGCAGTAGCCCTTTAGGCAGGAGGAATAGGATCAGCCAAGTGAGAAGGTTTTCCCCAAGGCATATTGTGATTTGACATGTCCACGTGTATTACAAAAACAAACAAACAAGAAATTAATGGTTTTTCTTTTTAAATTCAGGGTTTGGCTAGCGGTCTTACTGAAAACTTGCCTTTGCCTGTGAGTGTTGAAACTTTGTTATATATTTTCTAAATTTTGACTAGCATGTAATAATTGTGTAATACCCTCCCCGCAAGCAGCCCCAGCCTCTGGAATTCAGACATACAATGCCTTCTGACTTGAAAACTCACTTTAGAGCATCTGGGAAGGGAGACCAAATTCTTTGTTTTGTCTTTTGAAAAAGCAGGATGCTCTCTTGGAGGAAAGTACAAGCAAGCACACCAGACTACACATCCGATAGGCTATAGCCACAGTATTGCAAATTGTATCAAAGTGCTCTAGTTGTGTATTGGGGAAAAGACTGGAGTTTAACTTTCTGACTACTACACCAAGCTAACCCCCATTTAACCTGCAAGATAAATATATGCACAAGGCAGGTTCAGATGCCTGGTTCATATCACATACAAAAAATTCCTTGGCACCTAATTAAGATACTCATCTACAAATCAAGTTTGGGGTTTCCAAGCAAAACACATACATTGATTTTGGAAAGGAGCAATAAAGATAAATTCCATGTGGTGAGAAGCTCATGGATGACTCCTAGTTCTGGGTTTGGGGAGATGTCAGCAGCAAGAAAATCCTTCCTGCCCTTTTTCATTGCCATCCTCTCTCCCTCCCCATTTCTCATTCTCTTACACAGCTTCTCACAACGTTACATTTCTTATTGTAAAAGTGGAGATGGGCATGGCAGGAAGTATATTGTATTGTGACTTTCTCTTCTCCCCCTGCTGTTGCTGCTAATATTATAAGATATCAGATACTTTGGACCGGGGCAGGGATCAAGTGGGCCTGATAAGAGGCAGGAGTGGGGTGCATGGGTGTCTTGTAGGTGTCTCACTCTAGGCTTCTGCTTTTCATGATTTGGTGTGTTTATTAGATATTTTTCATTGGGTAGATTTTTTTTTTGTTTTGTTATAAAACTATTGTAAATTTGAGAACAGCCTCTTGGTTGCTTTCTTGTCATGACAGTGGATAGCTGGTTAGTGGAATGGATGATGCTCCTATATTTCATGCAACTGACCATCCACTGGTTCAGGAGACATATGGCAAGAAGGGAACAATTGACCGGTTGATAGCATAGGACAGAAATACTGTGGAACTAAGAAAAATCTCCTCTGCCATTATTTTCTGAAATACCTAGACTGCTATCTAACAGTTATTATTTTTTTTGTCCCTTTACTGTTTCCATAATGAGCCTATGGTTTACTTTTGAAACTGGGCATTTTGAAAATTATAATTAAGCTCTTTTGGGAAGTATAAGATAATACCTTCTTGCTATCTGTTTTAGCTTCTTGGTGGAAAGTTAGATGAGAGTGCAGTGGAGAATGCATATTAATGTTGAGTAAAAATATATTTATTTGTGCTAGAATATAAAGAGGGCATTTCAACATATATCTTATTTTTGGCTCCTTGTGAGATGTAGATAACAACCTCATTTTCTTTTTAAAAAAAACACCTTTTTTTTAGGTTGGCGTAGGAGGACTAGCAGGCACAGCAACAGTGAGTATTTCATATATGTTTTATGTTAACCAGGGGTAGGGCAGCACTTTTGTATGAGTTTGCAAGCAGCTTCATGTCCAAATGGAAAAAATTTAAAACTGAATTTAGAGAAAATGAAACCGAGAGAGTTGTTCATCCAGACTTTCAGTGCTTGTTTCTTAAAGCCTGACTTTGAACCTCCATGTATTAAACCATGTAAGTATTGAATAGAGATGGAATTCTTAGAAGTATCCATACCATAGGAGGTAATTTAAACAATTTTCTCTCTGCTGCTTTAACATCTTTGAAACCTATGCAGTCTATGAAAATATCTTGCAGGGCACAGCAAATCTCTCCCACAGACTCACATCTTTCCTGCCTGCCCCTCCACTCTTGAGGCTGCTGATAGGAAGGGGGTAGAAGGAGCTGTCAGTTGAATAGATCTCCATTGCAAGCTGTCATAGCGGGTGATGAGCAATGTTCCCCCTTCTCCTCTTTTAGCCTGCACAGCCAAACAGTTTACTGGAGGGAGACAGGTGGGCTATCAAGTGAGGAGGCTCATCCTTGCCAGCTATTATAGGCAGTGCCAGCTCTAGCATCCCCTTCTCCAATGCTGTGAGTGTGTGGGCAGGAGGGGATGGGTGAAGCTGAGAGTAGAGGTTGGCCCATTGTTGACCATCATAGTAGAGATTCTTCCTATATCATTTACTCCACCGCCTCTTGCCCATGCAACCCTATTAGGGTGGAATGAGGGGGCAGATGCTTGAGCAAAAAGGGTCTTCCATCACTTGCTGGCTGGTGATGGAGGACCCCTTTTTAACTTTTGTAAACATGCTTTAGACTCTAGATTTTTTAAAAAAAGGATTGTAGACACCTTGAATCCTTTCCCATGAGAAAGGTAGAATATAATTTCAATAAAGAACAAACCAGACAAACAGTATGACCATGAAAGCAAAAAATAATAAATTGGTTATTAGTAAATAGATTGATGCAAGAGCTCTCCTGCAAGTATGGCTGAATTTGGTTGAAAACCAGAGGGAGTGCAATGGTGAATTTCTGCATCTTCATTCTGTAGATCACTGTTCTTGTGCTTCCATTACTCTTGGTTTTCTATGAATTAGGGAAACTGTGTTTTGACATATCAATGTGCATTAAAAAAACAAGAAAATAATTGTTTTTCTTTTTAAATTTAGGAATTGGTTGGCAGTGCTACCAAAGTCTTGCCTGTGAGTGTTGAAACTTGGTTATATATTTTCTAAATCATCTTCACTAGGAAGAAATAGCAAGTAAAATATAGGATTGAGAAATGGTTGAGCATGGGAGCATCATGTGATGATTGGAAATTGTGTGTGCCTCTTTCTCCATTGACTAGGGACTAATGAACAAACAAACTAACAAACAAACAGTAGGACCATGAAATCAAGGAGTCTTATATTGGTTATTAGTAAATCCATTAATACCAGAGCTCTCCTGTGAGTATGGCTGAATTTGGATGAAAACCAGAGGGACTGCAATGGTCAACTACTGCACCCTGACAATGTAGATCACTGGTATATCTTCATTACGCTTGGTCTTCCATGAATGCCAATCTACAGATGAGGGAATTTGTGTTTTGACATGTCAATGTATATTAAAAAACCCCACAAGAAAATAATGTTTTTTTTTTCCTTTTTAAATTTAGGGTGTGGTCAGCAGTGCTACTGGAGTCTTGCCTGTGAGTCTTAAAACTTAATTATATCTTTTCTAAATTATCTCCACCAGCATGTAACCACTGTGTAATACCCCACTAAGCTTCACCAGCCTCTGGAATTCAGATAAACAGTGCCTTCTGACTTGCATAGTTCACTTTAGAGCATCTGGGAAAGAAGAGCAAACTCTGTTTTGTTTTTTCATTTGGAAAAGCAAGGTGCTTTCTGGGAGAAAAGTACTTCATCAAACTACTAATCCCATAGGATACAGCCATGGTGCTCAAAATTGCATTAAAGTGCTCTAATTGTATAGTGAGGAAAAGATGAGCTGGAAATAATTTGGACTAAATGTCTGGAGAAAGAAATAGCAAGTTGAATATAGGCATGAGAAGTGGTTGATCATGATACCATCATATGATGATTGGAGATTGTGTGTTCCTTTTTTCCCATTGACTAAGGACTACCAAATAGTCCTTAGTCAATGGGATGCAGTGGCTCAAGTGATTAAGACATTGACTCTGTTGGTTGCAAGATTGGCATGTTGGCAATTTGAGGTCCAGGTGCTGCATGATGGGGTGAGCTCCCATCACTAGTCCCAGCTTTTGTCAACCTAGCAGTTTGAAAGCATGCAAATGCAAGTAGATAAATAGTACCACTTTGGTGGGAAGCTAAACAGCATTCTGTGCAATCATGCTGGCCACATGATCACAGAGAAGTCTCTGACAACGCTGGCTCTTTGGCTTAGTAACGGAGATGAGCAATGTCCCCTATGGTCGGACATGACTTGACAATCTTGTCAATGGGGAATACCGTTACCTTACCTTTAAGGACTACCAAACAAACAGTAGAACCATGAAATCAAGGAGTCTTAAATTGGTTATTAGTAAATAGATTAATGCAAGACTCTCCTGTGAGTATGGCTGAATTTGATTGAAAACCAGAGTGAGTGCAACTCTGCACCTTCACTGTTTAGATCACTGTTCTCACTCCTTCATTACACTTGATCTTTCACGAATGCCAGTCTATGGATGAGGGTAGTTGTGTTTTGACATGTCACACAAAAATATTTTTTTTCTTTTAAAATTTAGGGTATGCAAAGCACTGTTTCCAGAGGTGTGCCTGTGAGTGTTGAAATTCAATTATACATTTTCAAAATTACCTTCACTAGCATATATCAGTGTGCAGTATCCCCACACATACACCTGCCCACGCCTCACCAATCTTTAGAGCATCTGGGAAGGGAGACTAAATTCTGAGTTTTGTCATTTGGAAAAGCAGGATACTCCCTGGGAGAAAAGTACAAATTACCTCAGCAAACTGCAAATCCCATAGGATACAGCCACAATTCTCAAAATTGTATCAAAGTGCTCTAATTTTGTAGTGAGAAAAAGACTTGAGTTGGAGACAATTGGTATAAATATCCAAATGAGGTAATAGCAAGGTGAATATTCTTCATTGTAGTCCCAGAATAAAGGGTACCCTTGGGTTATTGGTATGAAGTCTGAATGGGTAGACTTGAGTCATTGGCCTAAAAAACCCCTTCCACCCAATGAAGTGAGATTCAGGAGCTCATAGCTTCCTCTTGGCCAGCTGGATTCTTCAGTATTCAGTCCAATGTTAACACAACACTGAATGTATTTGAGATTTGAAATTTCAATGTCTTCTAATATTGATGATCCTGAACAATTGTAAGACTATGTCTTTCATGACTGCCAGTTCAAGGTCAAGGGAAGTTGCATTTTGACATGTCAACACATATGAAAAACCACAAAAAAATACTGGTGTTTCTTTTAAAATTTAGAATGCTGCTGGAAGTTTTGGTGTAGGTGTTCTTGTGATTATTGAAACCTGAATATATATTTTCTACAATTAGCTTTTTTTTTTTTTTTAAAGCATGTAATCAAATTTTAATATATTGAAGCCTCACCGGCCTCTGGAATTCAGACATGCAATGATTTACAACTTGGAAAGCTAATTTGAAAGCATCCTTAGAAACACTGGGAAGGGAGAACTTCTATGGGTTTGCGTTCACACCCTGCTTAAACCTGGGCAGAAGTCTTTCTTATGGGAATCCTCTTTATGGTTTAGTTGTTTTATTTTATTTTGTTTAACTCTATCTTTATAGTTTCCATAATATAGAGAGCCCAAAAAATCTGAAGTGTAGAAAGAATGTGGTGGTCCTTGAAACAATAACAAAGGAACATTGGGCAACTAATTTTGAGGGCAACACGCTTGCTCCAGACTTTGAAATATGTAGGATAGACTTATTAGTATTAATGGTACTGAAGTTTACAATGTCCAAGTTTCTGCCTGCTTGATTGAATCAATGTTTGTAAAATCAATGAAGACTGAATTGGTCATTACCAGTATAGTATCATTAATACCAGTGGATCTTCTTTATGTGTGACAATTTAGTCCCATCTCCAGGGAGTGCTACAGTAACCTTCATTGTGTAGATCAGTTTACTCATGTGAACCATCCAATGCCATCAATGTGATGATAGTAGGAGCTGGAAACTGACACATTTCAATTGCCCCAAGATCTCATTCACACTACCCATACAGACCTTTGATATGATTTGTGTACTCTAATCTTCAATGTTTGTCAGAAATCATTTAAAAATAATGCTTCCCCCCCCTTTTTTTTTTATTTAGGAGTCTGTGAGTATTTTATTCGGAGTCTGTGAGTATGTTGCCTTGTTTATGTGTTTCCTGAATTATCTCCCCAAGGAGGCAGGAACAATCAACAGTTAATACTTTGAGACCTCCTGAATTTGTTGGAATTTATGTATATAATACCTCCAAAGTAGAAAGGTCACTTGCAACAACCTTTTACATTAGAAATAAATGTATAAAGAAAATTGAAGGGGGCAACACACTTTATGTGGTGCTGCTTTGTAAAATTGCTTGGAAATTTCAGTAAGATCAAGATTAAAACTTCAGCCTCTAAGCCAAATGGGTAGGAAATGTAGTTCTAGTAATTCTTCAGCCAAGCCCACCTATGAATATCTTCTGAAGTAGAACTATGCATAGGAACTAACAAACCTGTAGTACTCATCATCTGTCCTAAACAAGTCACTAAATGGAACAAGTTTTCTTACTCTGTTTTCTCTCATTTCCACCTTCCTCTCCATCCCCAGCATCTCCTTAGTATCACATCATGAGGACTAGGGACAAAGGACAGTAAAAGACAGTAGCTCAAGTGGTTATGACACTGACTCTGTTGACTGTAAGATCGGCAGGTTGGCAGTTTGAGGCCCAGGTGCTGCATGATGGGGTGAGCTCCCATCACTAGTCCCAGCTTCTGCCAACCTAGCAGTTCAAAAGCATGCAAATGCAAGTAGATAAATAAGTACCACTTTGGTGGGAAGGTAAACAGTGCTCTGTGCAATCATGCTGGCCACAGGATCACAGAGTAGTCTCTGACAAAGCAGGCTCTTTGGCTTAGTAATGGAGATGAGCACTGCCCCCTATGGCTGGACGCAACTTGACAACCTTGTCAACAGGGAATACCTTTACCTTTACTTTTACCTAATAAACCTTTGAACTCCATTAGCAACAGAAAAAATAACTTCCCTTGAAATCCAACTGTCACTGTCCTGCAAGACGCTTCATACTCCTCTACCAGGCAGAGAACATTGGATTCTTTAAGGATACTTTGTATTGTTAGACAGAATAAGATTTAGTTGTTGTATAGGCAAAATTTGCCAATTGTAGTCCAGTGGAAAAGTTGTATTTTTGTTGGAGGTAGAAAGACTTATGTTCCAGTCATTTGGCTTCCTCTTGTTTCAATGTTTTCTGGGAAGTGTGTCAGATTTTAATTTTCTGTCTAGTTTTCACAAAAGGGGAATAACTGCTAATGAAAAGCCTTTTGCTGTATATTGTGAAAAACCAGGTGGACAAAGGATGTTTGCTTGGCTGCATGCTCTTCTTGTCCGCTCACTCTCCCAGTCATTCAGACATCCTTGTGACATTTTGCTATTCTTCTACTATGATCGCTTGCATTTCAACTCCAGTACATTGTGAAAGGAGAAGCTGAAGTATTCACAATCCCATTCTGAGTTCTATTTACATGGTATACTCAGGAAAATCAGTTGACTGGCCATTCTCCCCTCAGCAATTCAACATATCTGGAAGGCTGAAGTTGCCTTCTTTGGTCCACCAGTTCCTGAACCCTGTATTTTTGAGAGCAGCTAATCAAAACAAATACCAGACCAAACCAAACCAAAAAAATAAGCTGTGGTTCCCTTTTGAAATAGAAAATAATTGCCCATTTCTGTATTTCAGACTGGAGAGGTGTATTATTATGAAATAAAGGTGAGTATTGCTAATAATTTAGAAAAAGTAATCACTGAATTTAGAATGAGAAGGCCATTTCTTCATCTGGATGAGCAGCAGTTGTTTCAGTAGTGATACACAATCATGAATAAGAATGAATAAGAGAAAAGGAGGCACCCAGTGCCTTTAACAATATGGCCCCATAAACTCAGCTGCTTTCCCGACTTCCTCAGGAGAATTGGGTATGTTGAGCTTGGAGAAGAGAAGAGTGAGAGGAGACATGATAGCTATCCTTGCGTGTCTAAAGGGATGCCATGTAGAAGATGGAGCAAGTTTGTTTCTACTGCTCCAGAGACTAGACATGAACCAATGGATTCAAATGACAAGAAAAGAGATTCCACTGAAAAGTTAGGAAGAACTTCTTTACTATATGATCTGTTTGACAGTGGAATAAACTGCCTTGGAGGGTGGTGGATTTTTCATCTTTGGAGGACTTTAAACAAAGGTTGGATGGGCATATTTCAGGAATGCTTTAATTGTGCATTCTTGCATGGCTGGGGGGCAGGGGCTTCTAATCCCAAGTAAATGGTCCATGTAGTCCCTTCCAGTTCTGAGATGCTGCAATTATGCAATTCTATAACAATATAAAATGAGGAGTTATCCCAGGTTTCCTGGAAGAGGTCTTAAAGAGAACTGAATAGTTTCTTATCTTTCAAGAAAGGATAACTGCTCATTCAAATGGATTTTATAGTTGCCCTGATTTCTATTGCCCAAGAAATCAGATTAGGAAAGAAAGAAGGGACAGTACTGTTTTTCTCCATTCTCTCCACATACCCTTGGAGCACTTGCATTCTCCTTCTAGAGGAAGACAGTGGCAAAAGTGTGCTTTTTATCAAATAGATTTTTCCAGCATGACAACAGGCATACTTTTATAATCATCTCCCTTGTGAAGAAAATGGAAGTGCTAGGATGTCAAATGGAGAGGTATGGAGAAAGCTGGTACTCCCACTCTTTGTTTTGTCTTTCTTTTCTAATGTGATAAGGCTCATCATGGGAAGCATGGACATATAGGACTCATCCAGTCACAACTTGGTGGTAGCAGACAGGTATCCTGTAGTTGTAGTTTACGGGGGCATAATATGGACATGTTTGGAGCAGTAAGAATGATTGTATTATCTCCTTTTGCTGTCTTAACTTTCCCTCTGAGTTTTCCTATTAGTTGGGGTGTGTGTGGATTTTCCCAACAGCAATTTGTTGTGATCTATCACAATGTTCCAGGGTAGCTTCAATGAGCAATCAAGAACCACGACCAAAGACTTATTTCTAGTAAAATGAGGATAGTCCTGTTGACTTGGATCATAGAATGATCTAATATCTGAATATCACAGAATGATCCAAAATTTGGATATCTCCATTTGCCTCTCCATGTATATGGTAATTGAGGGGTCCACCAAGGGCTACCTTCATTTCAATATCACAAAAATAAGAATAGAAGTAGAAACAACTGCAAATCAAAATAACTCACACTGGCTCTATGCTCTAATTTCTTCTACTATTTTGTAACAATATATACACACACATTTAAAATAGGAATAGCAAACAAAAAAAGAAGAAGTAGCAGTTGTAACCCATATATATAACGGAAATAAATAAATAACGGTTGTTCTGATTTTTTCTTCCCCTAGTCCCCACAAAAGAAGAGAGATCTGGTAAATATACATTCTTTTCTTCTGGATTTTCATTCCCTTTTAAGTATTCAGTAGCTTTGGGATTAATTTGGTTTAATGTCTTCTATGAAAGTGAAAATGTCACAATCCTATTTCTTTTGTACCAGTTCTGCCTATGGTCCCTAGGAGATGCATTAAAATGAATTTATTTATGTCTTTCCATAAGGAGTCATAGGCTGAATCAATTACAAGTGACATTTGATCCTATTTGTAAACAAATAGAAAACAACAGCATAAAAGAAACCAGTGATTTTATTGGATTGGTATCCCACCTTTCCCCATATTTTGGGACACAAGGTTCATAATTAAAACTGAAAAAATAATAGTTAAAATACAAGGAGGGAACCCACATAGGAAAACTATGAAATATGAAATAAAACTTAAAATGAAAACTAATAAAAGTTTAATAAAATCAGAGCTTCCCTAGAACTAATTGCCTGACTATCTTTCCATAAGTGGAATAATGACTCCTTTCTCTATTTTGGCTTGGTGATCTACCTGAGGGGCCAGTGACTATTGCTAATAAATCGCTATGGAAATGTGTTGTTTCATATTGTGAAAAATACCCCAAAGGACTGCCAGGTGGTTCCTGTCTCCCCTTTCCATTCCTTATTTCACCTATTTAAATTAAAATCACAACTTGAAACACACCACTAGCACTAGGAATATTCAATTAAATAACATTAACTTGTTGATAATGATGCATGTGATGGGATGGATGTCTACCTTGGGCCATGAAAAGCGTGTAGAAAAAGGACAAATACACTCCAGTCCCAGGATACTTGGAAGTATGGAAGTATGAAGAAGGGTCCTCCCTCCAGTCCATCTGCCTCGGTCTAAGCTTTAGAGGCAGAGAAGATCTGCTGGACTTACTCCCCTTCCTCACCACCACTCCCTTCTCCTTTTGTGTCTCATCTTTTTAGATTGTAATCCTGAGAGCAGGGAAATGTCTAATTAACCATTTGTAAGCCGCTCTGATAGCCTTTTGGCTGAAGAGTGGGGTATTAATAATAATAATAATAATAATAATGTCAAGTAAATTAATTTTCTGTCTTTCAAGAAGGGAAATAACTGCACTTTTAAAATACTTTTCTCTCTTCTAGGCTGGGGACATTCTAGGCGGCGTGAGTACTTTTATTTAATCAATATTGAATGTTTTTTGTTTTATATTGTGAAAATCCATATAAGTCAAAGAGTAGTTGCTTGGCTGCTATCCAAGGACTTGCAACCCCCCCCCCTTCTCAAAGCAATGACACTAGTAACAATAAAATAGGAATATCCTGCTTTTCAGGCAGCCATCTCCAAACTTCTCTCATGCACAAGACCGGGGCTGCTACCCCCATTGCTCTCTCCTTCCTGGCCTCTTTCTTAACCCACTTCCTTGCTTTATGCCCTACTCAACATGCTTTTAGGGTTCTCGTTTTGCCCTCCTTCTTTTTCCCCTCCCAATTGCAAACCTCCGTAACTGTGAATTTAGTTTTAAAAAGTTTATTTAAAAAAATAATTAAAAAAAATCAAAATTAAAAATTAAATTATATTTTTTTAAAAAGAAGAAAATACATGGGGAAAAATAAAGAAATGCAATCAGGGCACTTCAGAATAGTAAAGGGGGACGGGGGGAAGAGGGGAGACTGATACCACACATCTGACAATTGTACAACTGCCCCAGGAGTGACATTTCACATCTTGGGCTTGTGCGATTGCCAAGTCATTCACAGGTTTCCTCTGTGAAGGAAAAGGGATGGGACAAGGACAGGGCAAGTATGGATCAAAGGCATTATCATGCAACGAGCATTGCCAAAGCCACTTCTTTCCCAGCATATTCACGTTTTAAAAGTTATGTGCCATAATGTCCTAAGTCAGAAGAAATTTGTGCATTTAAGAAATTCAGGAAGATATTGCATACTGGAATCTGAGTTTCTCTAAAACTAGCAGCATATGGTGGCTTCCAGGCCAACAGGGTGGTATTTCCATGTTGGATTCTAGTTTGAACTTCGAAGGATCAATACAAAGTTCAGAACCTGCCTTATTTACTTCTTCTATTTTTGGGATTTATAACTAACCACTGGGAATTAAAGTACAGAACAAGTTGACATTAAACCACAACTTGAAACACTTCACCAGCACCAGCAACAACAATTAATGTTCAATTAGCTAAAATTAACTTGCTGATTATGAAAGTCTGTCTCAGATACACATGGTGGGATGGATGTTCAGCTTGGAATAAGAATGGCATGTGCAAAGGGTAGATACAATCAAGTCCCAGATCCTTGAATGTGTTTCAAAATATATTCTTTACTGTCTGTTAACCAGGGAAATAACTGTTCTTTTTTCTGTTCTCTTTTCTAGATTGGTGACATTTTAGGCGGCGTGAGTACTGTTAATTAATTGATATGGAAAGCATTTTGCTTTATATTGTGAAGATCTGTGAAGAACTCAAAGAACATTTGCTTGGTTACTCTTTAAGGAGATGATCACACAGGGGATGGGATATCATTGTCCTGCCCCTGCCACATCCTACCCATATGATTGCAGGAAGGACTTTCAGATGACCTTGCACTTATCTGGACATTATCCCATTTGGAAAGTGTGAGTGACAGCGATCACATGAAAGACTTTCATATGACATTGCACTGATCCTGTCATTATCGTCTCATTGTCTGAAGTGGCATTGCCTGACATTTCGTATTAACAGGAGTTTGTGTAAATGCAATGCCACTTCAATGACAGGATCTGCGCTATGTTATGCAAGGCTTCCGTGCGATCACTGTCATGGATGGGATATGGATGGGGGACTGATCCCATCCCTATCCTATCTGTGTGTGATAATCTCCTAAATCAGGCAGGCCCTGCTGTATCCGCCTGCCCTTCCCTACTCTACCTAGCCCTGCTCCAGCGCTATTGTCCAGTGGGAGGACAAACTGAAGTGTTGAACAGCCTTGTCTCTCTGCCCTGTCTTGTCTTGCCCAGAAAAAGGATAGAATGGGGCAAAGACACCAATGGCTTAGAGAGAAACAAAAGTAAAGGCTTTATTAACCGAACTCCTTTCTAAAGATAGGAAAGTTACTCAGGATGATAGTGTAATCTGGCTACATTCTAGTGCAGAACTGAGATGACTCTGAGAAGGAGAAGAGATGGAAACATCCATATCAGTATCAGTTTACATCACAGAGGGAGCAGGGTGGATAGATGAGAGAAGACACTTTGACTCACTTGAAACTCTCTAACCCTGGTGCTACTGCCCACTGAGAGGCATTTTTGATTCTTCGGGGCTAAGCATTGTTGCAGTTCCAACAGAAAAGCTGTTGATGTGCCCTCTTCACTGTCAGGGTTACTAGTTGGATTGACTTCATTTATCTTCCATAAAAATTTTAGTGGGACAGCTAGTATAATCTAATCTAATCTAATCTAATCTAATCTAATCAAAGAGAAAAAGCCAGCTGCAGTTTGTGCCTCCTACCCAGAGAGTATTTCTAGTTTATAGTAATGCTGGTGATTTACCTGAGGTACCTGAGGTGTCAGTGACTGTTGCTGATGAACTAAAATGGAAAACATTTTGCTTCATATTGTGGGAAACACTGTGAAGGGTTGCCATTGGGTCCCAGCATTTCCTTTCCCCTTTCCTTTAGTTCTGTGTCACAGTACATTGTCAGTTTCTCCCCAGTACTACATGCTTTCCATAAGTGGTGTTTCCAGGCTTCTGATCATAAGGCAATGCCGTCTGCATTCTGATTCATAAAATCAGTGGATACCCTTAGGACACATTTAGTCAAAGGGGGTTCCTTGACTTATAGCCCAAGTTATGTGGGACTAGGGAGGTTGAAGGGACATAACCTTTGGGATAATCCTGAGACAGGCTTCACATTAAGTTGTGGGACCCATAGAGAAAACTCTGCCCTGGGGATGTCTTCCTGGTCTACAAGACCGGCCATTCAATGCCAGTCAGTAGGCTTACAGAATGGTATCAGACCCTCAAGACATTACTGTCTACACTGGAGTAAGAATGGCATACACTCAAGGCCCATGATCCTTGGAAGTGTGTGAAATAAATTGATTTTCTGTCTTTTGAGAAAGGAAATAACTGGTCTTTATTTCTGGTCTCTTTTCTAGGTTGGTCAAATTTTAGGCGAAGTGAGTACTGTTAATTCATTGACATGGATTTTTTTGTTTATGTTGTATGATCTGCATAACTAATTTGCTTGGCTGCTCTCTAAGTCAGGCAGGTCCTAGTGTACCAGCTTGCCCTTCCTTTTTCTACCTACCCCTGTTCCAGTTCTATTGTGCTGTGGGAGGACAAACTGAAGTGTTGAGCAACGTTGTCTCTCTTGGCCTGGCCTGTCTTGCCCAGGAAAAGCTGTTGATGTGCCTCTTTTCACTGTCAGCAGAGACACAGCCATGCTGGTTGGAGTGACTTCCTTTCTTTTCCAGAAAATTGTAGTGGGGCAGCTGGTATACTCTAGATGAAAAGAAAACGGCAGCTGCAGTTTGTACCTCCTGCCCAGGGAGTATTGCTAGCTGCTTATTTTGAAAGCGGAGAGTTTATAGTACAAACAACCTGCTGTTCTCCCAGCTTTAGTCCCTGTCCACCTGTGTGAATAATTGGTGGGACTAAGTTAGATAATAATTATACATCTTTTTATTATAGGGTGAAGAAAGTGTTTCCACATTGCCAGTAAGTATTGCTGATCATTTTGAAAGAATATAGTTTCAACGTATAATGATTAGGCACTTGTTTGACTGGATGACCCCACTGGCTTTTTTGGGGTGGGTGGGTGGAGTTTTGTTTGTAATTCAGTGCTAATTTTGGCTAATTTAGTTTTCCCCCCCCCCACTCAGGGAGCACTATGGTTAGAGATAGCAATGGCAATAGCATTTACATTTCTATACCACTTCATAGTAACTCAGAACTCTCTAGACAGTCTATAATCTGTAAGCCAATAGCCCCCAACAAGCTGGGCACTCATTTTTCCACTCTATGAAAGCATGGAAGGCTGAGTTAACCTAGAGATGTCTGGGATCAAACTCACAATGTTGTGGCTGCAGTACCAGCTTTTAACCACTGTGCCACCAAGATGTAGCTCAATTTAGTCTCATTTGAATCCTCCAGCACCATCAGTGGGATGAGAGTGGGAGCTGGAGTCTAAACATTTTGACTGCCCCAAGGTCTCCTTCACACTCCCCATCCAAAAGTTTGATATGACTTTAACTGCCTTGGATGCTTCCTATTGAATCCTGAGATTGGTCATTTGGGAAAGGCAGGTGCTCTCTGGGACAGAAACTACAAGTTCCATAGGATACAGCCACAACACTTAAAGTTGTATGAAATGCTACAATTGTGTAGTATGAAGGGATATGAACTGGAGATAATTTATGTAGATATTCAAAGGGCAAGCAAGTACTAAATGCTAAATATAAGAAGGAGAAGTAGTTAAGCATAGTAGCATCATGTGATGATCGCAGATCATGTATGCTTCTTTCTTCCTTGAGTATGGGCTAGTAGGATAAGGGATACCCAGGGATTATTGGTATAAGCACTCAATGGATAGCCTTGAGGTATTGGCCGAAAACCCTAACACCAAATCTAGCCAAGTTCAGCTGCCAACAGATTCTCTTCCTCCTAGCCTTGCTGTTTAGAATTCATTCCAAAGTTAAGACATCTCCACCCTTGAAAGTATTTGAGATTTACTATTGAAGGAATTGGTGTCCACCTTGGAATGAAAGTGGATGTAAGAAGGACATGTATGCTAGAGCCTCAGGATTCTGGGAGATGTCTCAAATTCAAATTCATTGGGCATATCTTCCCTTCAAGAAGGGAAATAATTGCTCATTTCTTTGTTCTCTATTCCAGGCTGACAATGTTGAGGTGATCCCAGTGAGTATTACTAAAGTATTGATATGAAAAAACGTGTGTTTTATCTTATGAAAAACCAAGTAGACAAAGGGCATTTCCTTGGCAACATGTCCCTCCTGTCTGTCTACTTTTGCTGTCAGTCATGAACTGCTATGCTAGATTCCTATTTTCTGCTCCCACTCTAGCTTGCCATTAAAGCAATGCTGTTACAGCAATGAAGACTAAATTGGTTGTTACGCATATAGTGTCTATATGGAAAGAGATCTTTCAATAGCTTGAGACTAACTGTGTGAAAGAAGTTATAGCATGAGTTTTCATAGACTTGTGGTCTACTTCCTCCATGCATTTGAGGAAGTAGACCAATTTTGCAAAAACTCATGCTACAACTTCTTTCACACAGTCTCAAAGTTGCTGCAAGATCCCTTTGCATACTGATATTCCAGACTACATATGGCTATGTCTCTAATATAGTGTCTGTGATGCTAATGGTTTTACTCCAAGTATGGCTAATTTAGTCCCATCCTCAGGGAGCATTATGGTGAACTTCTCCACCCCATTGTGTAGTTTAGTCCCCTTTCATTTGAATTCTGCTACACTATCGTTGTGATGAAAGTGGGAGCTGGAATCTTAACTCATTCAACTGCCCCAAGGTCCCCTTCACACTGTCCATACAACACTTTGATATGACTTTAACTGCCATGGCTCCATTCTACTGAATCCTGAGATCGGTCATTTGGGAAACCAAGGCATTTCTGGGAACTACATGGAACTCATGGAACTAGAAATCCCATAGGATACTGCCACAACACTTAGTGTTGTATTAAAATCCTATAATTGTGCAATATGAAAGAGATTTAAGCTGGGGATAATTGCTGTAGATATTCAAAGGTAATACAGGCAAGTCATGAATGATAAATCAATGATAAATATAACAAGGAGAAATGGATGGGTTTAGTAGAGCCATGTATGATTGCAAATTGCACTGGCCTCTTTCTTCCTTGGATAGGGATGCGTGGGAATAAAGAAGACCCTTGGATTAGTGGTATAAAGACTCAATGGCTAGCCTTGAGTTATTGGCCTAAAAACTCTCCAACATCCAATCTATCCAGGTTCAGCTGCTGACAGATGCTACTCCTTGCTGTTTAGAATTCAGTCTGAAGTTACCACATTTTCACCCCTGAAAGTGTTTGAGATTTACTATTGAGGGAATTAGTCTGAAAGTGGATATAAGAAGGGAAAGTAGGCTAGGGCTCTAAGAGTCCTGTGAGGTGTTGCAAATTCATTATGCTCTTCTCCTTCAAAAAGGGAAATAATTGCTCATTTCTTTGTCCTCTATTCCAGGCTGATGTTGTTGATGTGAACCCAGTGAGTATTGCTAATTTATTGATATGAAAAACCTTTTGCTTTATCTTATGATAAAAACCGCCTAGACAAAAGAAAATGCCACCTAGACAAAGGGCATTTCCTTGACACATGTTCTTCCTGTCTGTCTACTTCTACTGTCAGTCAACAATTGCTGTGCAAGATTCCTATTTCCCTGTTCAAACTCTTTGTTGTTGTTGGGTCCCTCCAAGTCATTTTGACTTATGGTGACCTTAAGGCAAACCTATCATAGGGTCACCATAAGTCAAATTTCTTCGGAGAGGGTTTGCCACTGCCATCTTTTGAGGTTGAGTGTGACTTGCCCAAGGTCACCAGTGGGGTTTTATGCTTGAGTGGGGAATTGAACCCTGATGTCCAGCATCATAGCCCAGTTCTCAAACCAGTACGTAATATTGGCTCTACTCTAGCTTGCTATTAAAACAGTACCATTACATCAATCAATCTTAATTTGGCTGTTACTCATATAGTGTCTGTGATTGTAATGACTTTACTCTGAGTATGGCCTCAGGGAGCCCTATGGTTAGGGATGGAATGAAGGATGGTGAACTTCTTCACCTTCATTATATAGTTCAATCTACTCTCTTCTGAATCCTCCAACAGTGTGATGAGAATAGGAGCTGGAATCTAATACATTTCTACTGCTCCAAGGTCTCCTTCACACTCCCCATCCAACACTTTGGTAATACTTTAACTGCCATAGCTGCATCCTATTGAATCCCGGGATTGGTAATTTGGGTAAGGTAGGTGTTTTCTGGGACAAGACCACAGGTACCTCATGAAACTACAAATCCCACAAGATACAGCCACAACATTTAAAATTGCATGAAATGAGATAGATGTGTAGCATGAAAGAGATATAAGCTGGGGGAAATTTCTGTAGATATTCAAAGGAAGTGCAAGCAAGTACTGGATGCTGCTAAATATAATAATGAAAAGTAGTTGTGCTTAGTAGCATAATGTGATGATTGGAGATTGGATATGCCTCTTTTTTCCTTGCATACTGACTACTAGGATAAGGGTTGTTATTCATGAGTTATTGTTATAAGGACTTGAGGGATAGCCTTGAGTTATTGGCCTGAAAAGCATCTAGCACCCAGTCTAGCCAAGTTCAGCTGCTGACAGGTTCTCCTCCTCCTAGCCTTCCTGATTAGAATTTATCCCAAAGTTAACACAGCTCTACTCTTGAAAGTATTTGAAATTTACTATTGAGGGAATTAGTGTCCACCTTGAAAATGGATGTAAGAAGGGCACTAGGCTAGAGCCCTAAGGGTCCTGGGAAGTGTTGCAAATTCATTATGCCCCTCTCCTTCAAAAAGGAAAATAATTGCTCATTTCTTTGTCCTCTATTCCAGGTTGCTGTTGTTGATGTGAACCCAGTGAGTATTGCTAATGTACTGAAATGAAAAACCTTGGGCTTTATCTTGTGAAAAACCAAGTCGACAAAGAATATTTCCTTGTCAGCATGTTCCTCCTGTCTGTCTACTTTTGCTTTTATTCAGGGATTGATACAAAAAGCCTTTTAATCAAGTTCTTTAAATGTGAAAGAAATCATTGCCTTCATTTCCTGATTATGGAAGCATGATTCTGATATGAGTGAGGGGATGGGTATTCTCCTTGTACAGAGAAAGTGCTATAACTATGCAGTGTGAGAGTAGCCCATATGTTCAATCTTGCCTTTTGAAATAGGAAGCAATTGCCCATTTCTGTATTTCAAGTTGAAGGACTTTTACCTGGTGATTCTTGATAACTATTATTAGGTTTAAATTGAGAGAAACATTTTTTTGCCAAGATGATCAACAGTGGCAGAAACAGGGTATTTTGGCCATTCACTCCTCAGTTTGCCACTCTTCTCAGTCACTCAGGACCTTATCCCACGGGGCCAAAAGCAGCAAGAATCCACTAAGAATCAGGCGCTATAGCGCTATAGTTTTCCGCGTGATCCCACGACGTCGCTCAGAATCCGCTAAGAATCAGGCGCTATAGCGCTATAGTTTTCCACGTGATCCCACGACGTCACTCAGAATCCGCTAAGAATCAGGCGCTATAGCGCTATAGTTTTCCACGTGATCCCACGACGTCGCTCAGAATCCAGCAAGAAACCGCTCGGAATGCAGCATCATTCGCATTCTTTTGAATGTCGGTTTCAGCGGGCATTGCAATAGCGCGAGGTGATCCATAGCGCTATTATAGCGCTAGCACCATATTTATACTAGTGCTATAGTACTGGAATGATGCTCATATCGCTTTCTTGCCACTTTTGAGAGCAGCGTGGGATAAGGTCCTCAGAGAATAATCTTTCCCTGTTCTGCTTATGCCTGCCCCGGATCTTACACAGTGTAGGAGGGACAACTGGAGTGTTTATTAGCTTTGTATGTCTTGCCTTCTTGTCTTGCCATAAAAGAAACAAACCAGTGGACAATTTCTTTCCTTTGGCAAAGTGATGGATGTTTTTGTTTTTTTTACTGGACTAGTCCTCTCTGTTATATACCAAGTGAGGCAACCACACTTATCAAAGGAAAAAAATCCACTGATAGAAATAAATATGGTACTAATCAATAATTTATTTTATTGCTTCTGATCAATTCTCCAAAAGGAAATGAGTAATAATTCTTCTGAACTCTTCTCAACAGGAATCACGAAAGAAGAGATCTCCTGTAAGTACACTATCTTCTTGGAGGGTTTTTGTTCCTTTTAAAACATCCTTTAATATTTGGACTAATCCTGTTCACTCTCCTCTGGGAAACGAAGATCAAGAAGTTGCAAACCTCTTAATGAGACAGAATTCACAATGGGGGCTGGTGTATCATATTGAGGAGCTGATGCCTTAGGCCTTGAGGGTCCATGATGATTTTGAGAAGAGATTTTAGAGCTGGAATGAAATGTTTATATTTATATGCTTTGCTGATCAAATACACCATTTTCCAAGCTTCTCCATAATGTCTCTATCCTTATGAGTGGGTCTGTGTAACATTGTCAGGAGAGTACCATCCCAAGGGGCAGGCCCTGGTGTTGCCCTTAAGTATGATGGATTGAGGATGTGTCATTCAAAAAATGAAATAAATAAGTCTAACAAAGGAGAACATATTCGCAGATAGGTACTTTTGAAAGTAATGCTCATGCCCTGAGATCCTAAAGATAATCACCTCCAGCAGCCCCCCTCCACTCCCAATGCCTGTTGGGCAGGGTTTCTCAGCTGCAAGTTGGACGAGTGATGGTAAATTCAGGGGAAATGTTCCTGACGTGGGCTCCTAGCTTCCATGTTTTGTCTGAACCTTGAGGAAACTTTCTCTGCCCTCCATTGTGAAGTAATCATTGCCCACTTCTATGTTTCAGTTGGTTCCTGGACTCCTTGGTGTAAGTATTATTATTGATTTGGAGAGAAAAATATGTTAATGTATAATGAGGCAAATGGGTTTTTTTACAGGGTAGCATCTGTCAGCTTCCATGGTGATCTTAGCATTACAAAGTGCAGTGGGCCTTAATATCTGCTGAGATTTGCTTCCAAGATCCCCCCATGGATACTCAGATCTGTGAATGCTCAGACTTTTATTGTGTTGAGTATTAAAATGGTGTCCCTTTATATGCAATGACAAAATCAAGCTTTGCTTTTTGGACTATATATTTAAAATATATTTAAGCTGTGGATGGTTGAATGCATGGAGACTCAAAGTGACTCATACTAAGATTATACAAATTTACAGTTAAGAGAGAAAACAAATATGCATATTAAGAAATAAGTAAAACATGGAAAGACAAATGAAAAATACCTAGAAAAAAGGAAGAATAGAAAATTAGACTAAGGAGCTTATTGCACCGCTTTTTAAACTGGCTTACCTCTTCTGACTTAAATTTTAATTTGGATGGCATCCTGATACTATCACAGGGATTTTGTCACTGAATCCACTGGATCCATCTCAGGTCCATCCCCACACCCAGGAGTGCTTAAAGCACTTCTTTTCTAAACCAGGAGTTTTCCGGCTTAAAAAAATGGCTATCGGAGCGCTCCTTGGAATGGGGATGAATCCAGGATGGACCCGCACAGTTGATTTGGTGGCAAAATCCCTGTGATTGTATCAGAATACTACCAAAATTAAAATTTAAGTCAGAAGAGGCAAGCCAGTTTAAAAAGCAGTGCGATAAGCTCCTAAGTCAATTTGATGGCTGTGAAAGTCTGACTAGAAAGTTTGCAAGAGTGGAGATGGTCTTTCACCTTGAACTAGAATATAAGAATTACAAAAAATGCTTTCCTATGACAGAATTATTACTGGTTTGACATACCAAGTTGACTCTCCATTCAGCTGCTGGTTTAGTGGGTCAGCTCCAGATAGACTGAACGAAGGCCTTGGAAAGCCTCTTTCAGGTTCAAGAGAGGAAATGGGTGTCCATCATGGGTGGAGTATGAGATGTATGATGGAGAAATACTCTGGAGTCTCACTGAGTCTTCCAGAGGGGAAATAACTGCTGATTTCACTTTTTCAGGGTGGTAGTGGTGGTGGACTCCTACATACTGTGAGTATTTCTAATGACCTGGTACCAAGAACCTATTGGTTTAGACTTTTAATGTTGCTATTGTTTTGTACCCTCCAGTCGTTTCCAACTTATGACAACCTTAAAATAACTTGTGATAGAGTTCTCTGAAGCAAAAGTGTGTGGCTTGCTGAAAGTCACCCAATGATTTGCACGGCCGAACAGAGATTCAAACTCTGGTCTACAGAGCCTGAGTCCAATGCTCAAGCCACTATAGGCCTAAGCAGACTGCCAGAAATAGTGCACATTAAATTGAGGCACTGCCCTGGCTCAGTGCTAGGGAGTCATGGGAATTGTATTTTTTTCTGAGGCATTGAGCCTTTTCTGTCAGAGAGCTCTGGTGCCACAATAAATTACAGTTCCCATGATTCTCTAGCACTGAGCCAGGGCAGTGCCTCAATTTAATGTGCACTATTTCTGGCAGTCTGCTTAGGCCCTATGCCACACTGGCTCCTATACTTTTAGTACCAATGCATTTCTTTGGGGCTATGCAGACGGGCAGGAACAGGTGACCTGAAGTTGCCTTTTCCCTAAGGTGCAGCAATCACACTGCCTGCCCTGAGGTTGCCCTAAATGAGGACGGAGCAACCACACAGGAAGGAGCCAATGTAGCTTCTCTGAGGCTGTATTGAAGCCCCAGCAACCGCACCACCAGCCCCAAGGATGCTGCAAAGGGAGACGGAGCAACTGCATGAGCCGGCAGAGACTACTTTAATATTTTTTGTTCTCAAATGAATGCGCAGGTGCACAGGACCACCTCTCCACACCTGCATACCTTTACAGGACCCGTCAGAGGCTAGTATACAGTCTGTCACTTTCTGTGTACAAAGGTGACTGAAGTTCGGCATCGCTGTGCACTTGCATTTATACAGCCATTTTATAGTGCATCAGTGTCGCTACATACACACACACATGCAAAGGTGAGCATCTTCACCAAAGGAGCAGAAAAAAGCAGCTCCTTTTTGGAGCAGCTTTTCTCGGCATATGACGGCTAAAGAGTGCTTTCCTGGAGCCTTTTTGGGTCTCTGCAAATGGACGCCCATAGGCCATCCCGAGAAGCCACAGATTGGGGCCCAGGCTGCCCTATGCCTTGACCCCGATCCACTCTTTTTCTGGCCCTGGAAGTAGCACTAAAATAGCGCTTCTTCCGCAAGGTGCGGAAAGTGCACTGCAAGAGGCGCACACCTCTTCAGCTTCTCTTCCGGCTTAGTGTGTCTGGATGCTGAGCCGGAAGGACGTCATCGGAGCGTTTGTCATGTGTAATGATGGGCACTCCAATGATGTCCTCAGGAAGGGTTTGGGGCACCCGGAGTCCAGCTGCCCCTCCCCTTCCTGGGCTTGAAGACGGCACTTTTCACCATCTGCATCCCCCCCTTAGTCATGCATCATCTAAAGGCCACACCTAGAAGTCACCCTCACAGCACCCATTTTTGCCCATCTGCATAGCCCCTCTGCATCTTCTTCACTTCTCCACTCTCTCCCACTTTGCTATTTTGCTGTTCTACTCAACACTGCCCTTGCTTTGCTGTGGTGGTTTTCTTTCTGCTAGCCAGGTTAGGGTTGACTTTCCTGTTCAAGCTGGCTTTCTCTCTTTTAGATAATATTGGGAGTGTGGCAACTACTTTGTTTCAGTCTAAAAAATACAACCAGCTACAGTTTGCACTTGCCTCACCAAGGAGATACTCCTATCTCCAAATTTAGAAAGGGCAAGAGCTTATTCTATATTGCAGCCTATGGGAAGGCTAGGCTTCTTAGCTTATTCTATATGTTTCACCTATGGTATGATCCCGTTCTACCTAAGTGAATGATCAATGAAGCTAAGGAAAGTAGTAATGACACACTTTTGTCTTTCAGGTTTCTAGTGTTGCTGGTGGTTTACCTGTGAGTATCACTAATCATTTAGAAATGTGTTTTTGTCAGTGCACTGTGAGGCAACACTTGTGTTCCTCAATGATCCTCCCTAGCTTTTGTTGTGAAGGGCAGTATTGACTAGTGATTTTTGTGTCATCAGTGCAGTATGAAGAAATGGAGTTTTCCACTTCTCTCCAGCACAGAGCATTGAATTTTAAGCTCAGACTTCCATCATTTGCATTCAGCTATCTGTTCTAAAATGTGAACAATCCTTTTAAGGAAAGGTGAAAGAAATCTCAAAGTGTCCTTGCTGTCCTGGTGGACACTGGCACAAGCACACAAGTACAAAGCACACAAGTACCCAAGTACACATTGCTTTTGTTCCATCGTTGCCACTGGGGAAATTCAGATGTTTGAAAATTACCAAACACCTGCTTTTGCTCATTTGTCACTAGAAAAAGTGTGTAACATGAGCAACAATTTCATTTTTTCCAAATCTTCTTACTCCCCACAAAAATGTTTTCCCCTCTCCAGACTAAAGTGAGATAAAGAGATATTTTCCCATTGTGGAACACAAAGGAGAAGTGACAGGGATGTTGACACATTTTCTGCCACTTTGTTTTTTGAACAAAGACTCTGTCTAGACTCCATGGGAGTCTTCAATCCACAGATGGATGGTTGTGGGTTACTAACCATGGGCATTACACAGTCCTTTAAAGAAAGGAATATTGCAACTGGGAAATGGAAGCACTATCAGATATCTTTTAGATGGGTTTCCTAGTAACTGAATTTCCACCATCACTTTGAAATGAATTAGGTATGAAGAAATGGATGGAAAACTCCCAAAGGATATAATATGAAACTTTCACAAGGGCCATTTTATTCAATGTCTTTTTTGAGGGGTAAAAACACTTTAAGGAAACAAATAACTTTGCATCATGTATTCTTTCTGTATATTCCTGGATATATCTTGTAAGTGCTCCCCCAACAGTGGTACTGAATGGCAGCTTATAGTGAGGTTGTAGAAAAGTTCAGTTAAGGCAGAGAATAAGGTCACATATTAAAACCTTTAAAACAGAACATAATTGGCACCAACTGAAAGGATTATGAAATGCAAATGAACTGACTGATCCTGTAAAATGGTCTCAGGTGGAAGTGAGTGAGTGGGTCTCCATCTTGGACTGAGAATATTAAGATAAGTAAGATGGGGCAGTGGAGCAAATACACTGGAGACCTGGGGTTAATGGGACATGTGTTCAGGCAGTTTTCTGCCTCTCCATCAAGAAGTAGAATAATGGCTTGTATCTCTGTGTCTTCTCTAGGTTGCTGGTGATGTTGTAAGCCCAGTGAGTATTGCAAATACACTGATAAGAAATATGTGACATTATGGAATACAAGAAAAGGAAAGGTTGATCCCTGGGTGGCTTCTTCCTCTATTCTGCCTGTCTAGCTGGAATTATGGTGGGAAAGACTAGGATTATGGGAAGACTAATGACTGCTGATTTCTCTCGTTTAGCTTTTATCGACTGTTGGAAGCCTTTTGCCAGTGAGTATTTATTTATTTAATATCCTGTATGTCTCCCAGCCCAGGACTCAGCTTACAACCATTTAAAACAAAATTCAACTAAAAACTATTAATACAGTCAATAAAATGGCAAGCTGATGAAATAACAAATGTAACACATAATAACACACAAACACAACCCAGACACACAGAACACAGTGAAAAGCTCTACCTAAGTTACAAGTTAGAATCCAAAGCCCTGCCAAAATAAAACAATTTTTGCCTTATGGAGGAAAGAAAGGAGAGACAGGTTCAACTGAACCTCCCATGGATGGGAGTTACCCAGCATGGGAACAGCCACCAAGAAGTCTCGTTCCTGTGTCCTCACCAAACATACCTGTGATGGTGTTGGGACTAAGAGAAAGCCCTGCCCTACAAATCTTAGAAATTGGGTAGGCTAACATAATGAGATACAGATAGCTGGGACCCTAAGCATATAGACTATGGCTTGAACAGATATGGAAATCCTTTTGCTTGCTATTGCCAAGGGCCATGTAGTCGACAGTCCAATTGGTTCTGCCAGAAGAGGTAATAACCTCCCTCCTGAGAGATATGCTGGAAGAAAGGTATATCCTGGGAGAGAAGAAGCTGAAGTCTTCAGGAGCCTTGGATGACTAGCTTTCTGTATTTTGTCCTAAAACAAAAAGCAGTGGATAATATTCTTTCTGTTGCCTGAGGATGGATGATAGTGTTCTTGAGTGGGCTGGCTTTTTGTCTCTTAAAGAAGAAATAAAGTGGGGAGTCTACCTTAATCCAAAGCGTGAAAATCCAGAGGCAGAAATAAATAAATATGGCACTCTTCTATAAATTATTTTCATCTTTCTGATCACATACACTCATGGACCAAACAAAGAGGAATGTGTAACAATTGTTCTGCATTCTTTTCTTTTCTCCACCAGGTCAAACGAAAGAAGAGATCTCCAGTAAGTACATAATCTTCTTGGTTGCCTTTCATTTGTTTCTTGACATTCAGTGATATTTGGATTAAGCCTATTCACCTTCCTCTGAGAAAGCAAGATCAACAGGTGGCAGAGCTCTTGACTAGGCTACATTCATAAAGGGGTCTGACACACATTTGGAAGTAGACGATGCTTTGGCCTGAAGGCCCACAATGTATTTTAGGAAAGATTTAGAAGAGGGCACACTACTTATATCTTTTTCTTAAAAAAAAAACATTCAGTGATATTTGGACTTATCACTGTCCTCTGGGAAATGAAGATCAGCAAGTTGCAAAGCTCTTAATGGGACAGGATTCATAATGGCATCTGATGCACCATTTTGGGCAGGTGTTTTCTCAGGCTTTTAAGGTCTGCAATTCCTTCAAGGAGAGATTTTGGGACTAGAACAAAACTTAGGACTGCCAGAAATAATGCAGCTTGAGACTACTCTAACTGTCCTGGCTCAGTGCTAAGAACTCATGGGAACTGTAGTTTATTGTGGTACCAGAGCTCTATGACAGAGAAGGCTCAATGTCTCAGAAAAAACTACAATTCCCCTGATTCCCTAACACTGAGGGGGGAAGCAGACTGGCGGCTCTGCGCCGCCCTGGGAAGGAGTGCCGTAGGACCGAGGCATCCACACGCCTCGATCCTGCGGCGCTCCTTCCCCGTCCCTGAAAGGAACGCTAAATTAGCGCTCCTTTCAGAAGTCAGTGAAAGTGCGGCGCAAACGCTTGCGGCACACTTTCACTGACTTTTCCACTGCAGCATGTCTGGACGCTGTGGCGGGAGGTTGCCCTGAGAGCACCATCCGTCTGGAGGGCCAGCAGTTCCGAGGGCAACCTCGGAAGGAGGAAGGGGCGCCGATCGTGCGGCTACCCCTTCTCTTCTCTGCCTCGTGGACGGCTTAATAAGCCGTCTGCTGAGGCCCTGAGTCAGGACAGTTAAAGTGGTCTCAAGCTGCATTATTTCTGGCAGTCTATAAAGGCCCTTAGATTCTCCTCTGATTGAACACATGTTTTCCAAGCTGTGTTTCTCCATTGTGTCTTTAGTCTTGTGAGTGGGTCTATGTAATATTGATGGGAGAGTACCATCAGAGGCCCAAGGATTTCAAGAATAAAACCTGAGAATCTACAGCCCTTGGTGAGGTCCCAGCAGGCAGGCCCTGGTGCAGCCTTTAAGCATGATTAAATAAGGATGTGTCATTCAAATAGTTAAAAAAAATAAGTTGAACAATGGAGAACATATTCACAGATACATACTTTTGAAAGCAGTGCTCATGCCCTGAGTTCCTAAAGATAATCGCCTCCAGCAGCCCCACTCCACTTCCAAAGCCTGTTGGGCAGGGTTTCCCAGCTGCAGGTTGGGTGAATGATGGTAAATTCAGGGAAAATGTTCCTGACCTGGGCTCCCAGTTTCCATGTTTTGTCTGATCCTTGAGGAAACTTTCTCTGACCTCCATTGTGAAGTAACATTGCCCACTTTTGTGTTTCAGTTGATTCCTGGCCTCCTTGGAGTAAGTATTATTATTGATTTGGAGAGAAAAATATGTAACTGTATAATGAGGTAAATTGATTTTTTACAGGGTAGCATCCGTTGGTTTCCATGGACGTTATCACACGGGGAGCTCCGAACAGAAGCCGGCTTTAAAGTGAAAGTGCTACTGCAAAAGCGGAAGCAATTAATTAGCTGGCTTTCCCTGTGTGAAAATCTCCTGCGCATCTAAAAGGCGGTTACTCCAAATGGAAAGTAGGCAGAAACTGCTTCTTTTTATTTTCAGAAGATCCACGAAAATAAAAAGAAGCAGTTTCTGACTACTTTCTGTTCAGATTAACCTGCTTTTAAATGCGATGTCATCTGAAAATATACCTGCTTTTGCGGGTTATTTTCAGTTTAAACCTCCGTTTCTTGACAGGATTTCCCCCGTGTGATAATGTCCCATGATAATATACCCTCTTTGGTTCTGATCTTAGCATCACAAAATGCAACGGGCCTTGTTATCTGCTTTTATTTTTATTTATTTATATGCCACTCTTCAGCCAAAAGGCTACCTGAGCACTCACAAATGGTTAATCAGACATTTCCCTGCCCTCAGACTTACAATCTAAAAAGACAAGACACAAAAGGAGAAGGGAATGGTGGTGGGGAAGGGGAATAAGTCCAGCAGCTCTTCTCTCCCTCTAAAGCCTGGACCAAGGCAGATGGACTAGAGGGAGGGTCCTTCTTGTTCCGGCTAGGAGATGGCCTGCCTTCTCTCCCACAATGATGGTGGAAGCTTTGATTCCAAGACCCACCGTGGATACCCAAATCTGTGAATGATCAGATTTTTATTCTAGTGGGTATTAAAATGGTGTCCCTTTACGCAATGTCAAAATCAAGCTTTGCTTTTTGGACTATATATTTAAAATATATTTAAGCTGTGGATGGTTGAATGCATGGAGAGTCAAAGTGACTCATACTAAGACTTTACAAACTTACTGTTAAAATAGAAAACAAATATGCATATGAAAAAATGAGTAAAACAAGGAAAGACAAATGAAAAATGCCTTTAAAAAAGGAAGGATAGAAAATTAGACTAAGGAGCTTATCGCACCGCTTTTTAAACTGGCTTACCTCTTCTGACTTAAATTTTAATTTGGGTAGCATCCTGATATTATCAAAGAGATTTTGCCACTGAATCCACCACCCAGGTCCATTCTTACACCCAGGATTGCTCAACATGCCTTATTTCTAAACCATGAGTTTTCTGGCTTAAACAATGGCTGCCAGAGCACTCCTGGGAACAGGGATGAACCCGGGATGGACCCAGGCTTTGGATTTGGCAGCAAAATCCCTGGGATAGTATCAGGGTGCTACCCAAATTAAAATTTAGGTCAGAAGAGGCAAGCCAGTTTAAAAAGCAGTGCAATAAGTTCGTAAGTCAACTTGATGGCTGTGAAAGTCTGACTAGAAAGTTTGCAAGAGTGGAGATGGTCTTTCACCTTGAACTAGAATATAAGAATTACAAAAAATGCTTTCCTATGGCAGAATTATCACTGGTTTGATGTACCAAATTAATGGGATTTACTTCTTTGTTGGTTTAGTGGGTCAACTCCAGAAAGGCTGAATGCAGGCCTTGGAAAGCCTCTTTCAGGTTCAAGAGAGGAAATGGTTGTCCATCATGGGTGGAGTATGAGATGTATGATGGAGAAATACTCTGGAGTCTCACTGAGTCTTCCAGAGGGGGAATAACTGCTGATTTCACTTTTTCAGGGTGGTAGTGGTGGTGGACTCCTACATACTGTGAATATTTCTAATGACCTGATACCAAGAACCTATTGGTTTAGACTTTTAATGTTGCTATTGTTTTGTACCCTCCAGTCGTTTCCAACTTATAACAACCCTAAAATAACTTGTGATGGAGTCCTCTGAAGCAAAAGTGTGGGGCTTGCTGAAAGTCACCCAATGATTTGCACGGCCGAACAGAGATTCAAACTCTGGTCTACAGAGCCTGAGTCCAATGCTCAGACCACTATGCCACACTGGCTCCTATACTTTTAGTACCAATGCATTTCTTTGTCTGCATCTTCTTCACTTCTCCACTCTCTCCTAGTTTGCTATTTTCCTGTTCTACTCAACACTGCCCTTGCTTTGCTGTGGTGGTTTTCTTTCTGCTAGCCAGGTTAGGGTTGACTTTCCTGTTCAAGCTGGCTTTCTCTCTTTTAGATAATATTGGGAGTGTGGCAACTACTTTGTTTCAGTCTAAAAAATACAACCAGCTGCAGTTTGCACTTGCCTCACCAAGGAGATACTCCTATCTCCAAATTTAGAAAGGGCAAGAGCTTATTCTATATTGCAGCCTATGGGAAGGCTAGGCTTCTTAGCTTATTCTATGTTTCACCTATGGTATGATCCCTTTCTACCTAAGTGAATGATCAATGAAGCTAAGGAAAGTAGTAATGACACACTTTTGTCTTTCAGGTTTCTAGTGTTGCTGATAGTTTACCTGTGAGTATCACTGATCATTTAGAAATGTGTTTTTGTCAGTGCACTGTGAGGCAACACTTGTGTTCCTCAATGATCCTCTCTAGCTTTTGTTGTGAAGGGCAGTATTGACTTGTGATTTTTGTGTCATCAGTGCAGTATGAAGAAATGGAGTTTTCCACTTCTCTCCAGCACAGAGCATTGAATTTTAAGCTCAGACTTCCATCATTTGCATTCAGCTATCTGTTCTAAAATGTGAACAGTCCTTTTAAGGAAAGGTGAAAGAAATCTCAAAGTGTCCTTGCTGTCCTGGTGGACACTGGCACAAGCACACAAGTACAAAGCACACAAGTACCCAAGTACACATTGCTTTTGTTCCATCGTTGCCACTGGGGAAATTCAGATGTTTGAAAATTACCAAACACCTGCTTTTGCTCATTTGTCACTAGAAAAAGTGTGTAACATGAGCAACAATTTCATTTTTTCCAAATCTTCTTACTCCTCACAAAAATGTTTTCCCCTCTCCAGACTAAAGTGAGATAAAGAGATATTTTCCCACTGTGGAACACAAAGGAGAAGTGACAGGGATGTTGACACATTTTCTGCCACTTTGTTTTTTGAACAAAGACTCTGTCTAGACTCCATGGGAGTCTTCAATCCACAGATGGATGGTTGTGGGTAACTAACCATGGGCATTACATTGTCCTTTAAAGAAAGGAATATTGCAACTGGGAAATGGAAGCAGTATCAGATATCTTTTAGATATCTGTCTCCTAGTAACTGAATTTACACCATCGCTTTGAAATGTTTTAGGTGTGAAGAAATGGATGGAAAACTCCCAAAGGATATAATATGAAACTTTCACAAGGGCCATTTTATTCAATTTCTATTTTGAGGGGGAAAAACACCTTAAGGAAATAAATAATTTGCATCATGTTTTCTTTCTGTATATTCCTGGATATACCTTGTAAGTGCTCCTCCAACAGTGGGGCTCAACAGCAGCTTATACTGAGGTTGTAGAAAAGTTCAGTTAAGGCAGAGAATAAGGTCACATATTAAAATCTTTAAAAGAGAACATAATTGGGACTAATAGAAAGGACTATAAAATGAAAAATTAACCGGCTGAAAGTGTAAAATGGCCTCAAGCGGAAGCGAGTGAGTGGGTGTCCATCTTGGACTGAGAATACATGGGAGATCTGTTCCCAACCTCACCTCTGTGAAAACAAAAAACCACAAACATTCAAGCCCCATTGGCTTGAATGGCCATGTGCTCCTGCACATGTTCCATGGTCCCACACACCATTTTATTCCTCCCCACTTGCTAGTCTGAAAATGAACAAGACCGCAGACTCAAAGTCCACAAACAGTGAGGGATGACTGTATTACATAAAGTGTGGCAGGGGAACAAATAATGGAGTCCTGGGGTTCTTAGGACACATGTTCAGGGAGTTGTCTGCCTCTCCTTCAAGAAGAAGAATAATGGCTTGTATCTCTGTATCTTCTCTAGGTTGCTGGCGGTGTTGTAAGCCCAGTGAGTATTGCAAATACATTGATAAGAAATATGTGACATTATGGAATACAAAAAAAGGAAAAGTTGATCCCTGGGTGGCTTCTTCTTCTTGTTCTGCCTGTCTAGCTAGAATTATGGTGGGAAAGACTGGGATTAGGAAATAAAATGAGAAGACTAATGACTGCTGATTTCGTTTAGCTTTTATCGACTGCTTCAAACCTTTTGCCTGAATGTTCCATTCTTTCTCTCTGCCCTCTTCCTCTCCTGTACCTCATACTATTGAAAAAAGTTTAAACCTACTGTAAATATTTATAGTTAGTTTTATCATTAGAGTTTCGCTAAAGTGAAAGAATGAAACAATATTTTCAGGAAAGGAGAACAGGGGCTGAAAAGAGGTCTTGCTTTCCATCATACATGACACAAACAGATTTCTATGATATCAACCTGACCTATGGGTAAATTGAGATAGTGTCATGAAACTATTTAACTTCTGTTCAATAATAACTGGTCTGCTCATTTCTCTATTTCAGGGTTTATTAAACAGTGTGCCAGTGAGTATTACTAATTTATTGGTATGGAATCTTTTTGCGTGATGTTGTGAAGATCCAGTAGTCCAAAAGGCCCTGCTTTAGCAACATACCTGTGCCACATCCCACTGCTTCTATAGGAATCTACAGCTTCCTCACTGCCACAGCCCTGTGGCCTCCTATATCCCAATGTTTCCCAGCTGCAATAGGCTTGGGGTGGAGGTACCCATTTGGGTAGAAGTACCCATTTGGTTAGCTTCACTTCCTCTCCCCCACCTCACCTTAGAAGAAGCTAAGCTGTGGAGTAACCACATGCTTTCCTATTTCATGTTGAAAGTGCTTCTTCTAGTTTGCTAGTGAGTCTTGTTAGTCATGTTTTAAAAGATAGTGGAAAATAAAAATTATCAGGTCACTATTGTCTGGATTCTGTTGGTTAAATCTGCCAAACAATTCATCAGTTGATTCAGTGAGTCTACTCCAGTTTGGTCTAACCAATAGGAAAGCCCTTGGAGAGCCATTTTCAAGTTCCAGGGAGGATATGGTATGTATAATGGGCAAATCACTAGAGTCACTAAATCTTCATGAGGGGAAAATAACTTCTCCTTTCTCTATTTTAGGGTGCTGTCAATAATCTTTTAAAACCAGTGAGTATTACTAATTAATTGACATGAAGAACCTTTTTCAAAACATGCATTAAGAAACAAAGCAGACAAAGGGCTTCAGGTTCTCCATTTCTCCACTCTGCAACAGTTTGTTATTTCCCTGTGCCATCCACCTCTTTCCCTGACATTTGCATGCTGTGTTTGCAAAGGCTGAATTGTTCAGTACCCGTGTGTTTCTTGCCTTCCACAACTTGCCCCTCCCCAAACCAGTTGAGAAGTCTTTCTCTCTGCGGGCCAGGTGATGACCTGGGTGGCCTCGCTTTCAAACTCTGAGATAGCCATGTACAGCTATTTCAGGTGCTACTGCACTTCACCACCCTTGCTATGCTATGGAGTGTACTGTTAGCTACATATTTTGGAGGGGCAAGAGTTTATTGTATACTGAAATCCATTGGATGGCTAGTTTTCTTACCCTATGAGGTTCAATGGTGAGTTGGCTACTCTCCACCTCTGTGGATGATTAGTGAAACAGAGAAATGTAGGAATTGCATACTTTCAGGTTCAACTACTCATTTAAATATGTTTAATCAAGTAACCCCTCCTGGCCCTTTCTCCAAACCAGATGGAAACATCATTCATCTGTGCTTCAATTGCCAGCAGAATGGACCTCCTTCTCTCCTTGAAGTTATTTGGTAAAGTAGGTGGGTGGGAGTGAATTATAATTGTGACAATAGAGCAGAGTTACAGGTCAGTAAATCTAGATAACTGTTCCTTATTCACAATCACTTCTTAGTCACCATTGTAACACTATTGCTATTATCATAACACCCCATGTACTTTACTGAGCATAATTTGTGTGGGGAGAAAGACCATTCTGTTGATGATTGGATTATGAGTGAGTGACATTTTCATCAGGTTTGGAGAAGGGGGTCAGGCCAGGCCAGGCCAGGCCACTTAATAAAGTGTTTATAACTAAGTAACTAATACAGAATACTATTGCTTCTAGTTTACCCATGAATATTGCTAATCATTTTAAAAATGCAACACTTCATTGTATAATTAGAGGACATTTCTTTGACTGGATGATTCTCATCAGGGTTTCCATGGTTTATCCATATGTTTCAGAGTTTGTGTGAGTGAGACAGGTGTTCAAAAACTGGCAAATTCTTCCAAACCATATTTGGAAGAACACAAAATGTGTGCAACATGAGTAAGAATCTCTTTTCTCCTCAGAATCTAATTCTCTTAAGTATAAGCTGATACTAGATTCTCATCAAAGAATTTAAAATGAAATAAAATGATCTTTCTGCCAATGAAAGTTTGTCTCAGGAATAAAGGAGGGAATGGATAGCCATCTTGGACTGACAATTGCACAAAAATGGGTAAATACACTGAAGTCATAGAGGCTCTGGATCCTGGGAAGTATTTGAAATGAATTGTCTATCTCTCTTTCAAGAAGGGGAATAATGCCTTATTTCTTTATTCTCTGTTCTAGACTGATCACCTTTTACACTCAGTAAGTATTCTATTGTAACGTCTCATGTATTTCTGATAGGTCTTAGGAAACTTGAAATTTTGATCATGGCTATAATGGATTACATATGAGCCAAGGTGTTGAAAATGCAAGAAGGACTTTGGGCCAATCACAAAGGATATTTACATATATTTTTTTAACAACGGCAATAAACTTAAAGAAATCTCTGATTTAACTTGTTCACTACAAACGTCTCCCTTGGGAACAAGCCAGGGAATGATTTTCCATCTTGGACTGAGAATGAAACATAAAATGAGCAAATACACTGGAGTCTTGGAGTCCTGAGATCCTGGCAGGAGGCTGAAATTAATTCTTTGTCTCTCCTTCAAGAAGGGGAATAATTGCTTATTTATTCTCTATTCTGTTCTTTTTCTAGGCTGGTGAGCTTGTAAACAAGGTAAGTATTGCGAAAGCATCAATATGAAAAGTCTTTGGCTTGATATTATGAAAAGCCAAGTAGAGAAAGGATGTCCCCCAAGTTGCTTACTCCTTTTTTCTGGTTATTTTCTGAGTCAAACTAGAATTAGGGCAGGGGTGGCTGAGGATAGGAAATTGAATAAAAAGAGGAATAACTGCTGATTTCTCTATTTTAGGCTGTAGACACTGTTGGAGAAACTGTACCTGCTGTGAGTATCATAATTATGGGATGTGGAACAGTTTTTGCTTTCTATTGGGAACAGCCAAATAAATAAATGGGCCATGATTCAATCAATCCACAATACCCTATTCCCCCATACCTGCCCCCCATGCAATGAATCAAGGTTTACCAGCTGCTGGAATGGCGGCTTATCTATTTTATTTGGCATTTGCAATCTGCTGGTAGTATTCATTTGGATCCAGGCCAGAGTAATTGGAGATTATCACACGAGGTTATAAAATGGGAGGAAAACATAATGCTGCTGTCATTATGCATGATAATGCAAAGTTTTTCACATGTCGTTGCACTCATCCAGTACTTCTCCCATGAACAACCAGTAATCATCCTGTAATATCTTATTAACTGTGGAGATTATCACACGTGAAAAAAGGATGGGCGCAAAGAGGATCACTCCCATCCTTATTGCGTGATTGCACAAAGATTATCAAACAATGTCACACTTATCCCATCATTATCCCATCAATGAAGTGAAATTGTCCCGTAACTTTTCATTAACAAAAACTTCTGCCAGTAAACACATAAAAATATGAACACATGTGTATGCATACAAGTATGTATACATGAATACATATATACAAAAAATTGGCCATTGTGTGATATATTCCTGAAATATTTATGCTGAAGTTTCAGTCGTGGCCATAATGGATTACAAATGAGCCAAGGAATTAAAAATTCAAGGATATTCTCTGGCCATTCAGAAGGGATATTTAAATGTTTTCTCAAGAACAATGACAACTGTGACAACGCATAAAGAAATCTCTGATTTAAGTTGCTGATTATGAAAGTCTGTCTCAGGAACAAGTGAGGGAATGGGTGTCCATCATGGACTGAGAATGGTATTTAGGAAGGGCAAAGGCATTGGAGTGCCAGGATTCTGTGAGGTATCTTTAGTTAACTGTCTCCTTATATATTCTAGGAAAGGGAATAATTGTTTATTTTTCTATTTTAGGTTCTAAACACTGCTTCAGGAGTTGTGCGTACTGTGAGTATTGTAATTATGGGATGGGGAAATTATTTTGCTTTCTGTTGTGAACAGCCAAATAGACAAAGGGACCATGATCCAATCAATTCTGCCAGAATTGGACAACACAAACACTGACACCCCCCCCCGCTCGTATGCTCTGAAAACTTGCGCCAGAGGCCTTACCAGCTACAGGAATGGGAGGGATGTCTATTTTGTTAGAAGTGTTGTCATCCACTAGAAGTATTCTGTTGGACCCTGGCCAGAGTAATTATCTCATTGGACGTTTCCATTATTTCTCCCTCTTCTCGTTCTTCCTCTCACCCTTCACAGTACAATTGCTTTCACAGTACAATTGAATAAGTGTGTGATACTCCTTTAACTGCAATTGCTCCATCTTATAGAATCTTTGGCTTTCTACTTATGTGAGATATATAGAATTCTCTGCCTCCTCAGCTTCTGTAGGATACCCAACTGTAGAAGTTACAGTACCATCAAACTGTGCAGTCTGAAAGAAACCTGGATGCCCACTGTTACCTTTTGAACTGGGAAATACAATGGGCCCTTTATATACGTGTGGCATCCATTTCCAACCCCCTGTGTATGGGGGAAAAGAAGACCTCTTGTCTCGTTGACTTTAATGGCAGCATGCTCCTACGGGCACTGCTGTAGTGCCATTTTGTCCTCCTGGGCTTGCCATCCTTGTGAGCTCAAGTCCATGTATGGCAAGGCCATGTAAATGGTGGGCAGACTGTAATTGCTCATTTCTGTATTTCAGGTTGAGGGTGCTGTACCTGTACGCATGGTGAGTATTGCAATAAAATTTTAGTTTATCCTTAGAGAATCATTTTTACACTTTTCCTGTTGAAACGGGCTAGGGACTGTCAGAGCACAGAATGGGAAATTGATGAGTATCATACCATGTGATAAAATTCATTCTGTTCCATTCACATTATGTACCTAGTGTGTTACAAGAACACTGTGCAATAAACTTAAAACTCTGCAGTCTGAAAGAGGCCTGTATGTCAACTATTACTTTTTGTACTAGGAGGTAATTGCCCATTTCTTTATTTCAGGTTGAGAATGTTGTACCTGCTGGCCTGGTGAGTAATGGAATAGAAATTTAATTTATACTGAGAAAATCCTTTCTTTGCACGTGTCTTCCATGGTACCAATGTAGTATCACTGGGAACATTTGCCCTGTGGAAATAATGCAGTTTCACATCACTTTAACTGCCATGGCTCCATCGCACAGAATCCTGAGATCTGTAGTCTTGTGAGACACAAGCACTCTTTGGCAGAGAAGGCTAAAGACCTTGTAAAACTACAAGTCGCAGGATTCCATAGGATGGTGTAAGATCACTTAAAGTGGTGTCAAATTGCCTTATTCTACAATGTAAATGCACCTATTAACTCAAAGATAAGGTGGCTAATGTCCTAGTAGTGTGCCCCCAATCTGAGCTACTTCTTGATTTACTGTTTGAGGACTGAAAAAGCTTTTGAAACCAAGCCATCCTAAAACAGAACCCACAGGACAGTTAACAAGTGCAATAAAGTCAGGAATCAATCAAGAGAAGAGGAAAACATGGAAACTCCAAGCTAAAAGCAGCAGCACCACAAACCCTCTGAGACATTGATTTGTTTCCCATTTGCTTACTGAAATCTAAACAATGTTGTGTTGAACTGATGTGTAATGTCACAAGACAAGGTGCCAAGCTTTCTTACAATGAAGACATTCATAATTTGAAAGCCCAATCACACATTAGATTAGGGATGGACAAAGTATGGCACCCAGTCATGTTTTTGTGGCCCTCAATATCTCCAAAATCCCCAAATTGACTTTTTTTCGGATCAAAAGAAGAGGCTGAGTTGCTTCTGTTGCATATGCAACATTTTACTTTTTCAATAGCTTGCAAACCCTCCTTACACTTTAGCATAAAAGAAACCTATTTTTGAAAAAGAATAAATAAATAGTGGACTTCCAGGCTCTTGGTCAAAATCCAGTGCTCAAACCACTATACCACACTGGCTCTCTATCAGTGTCTATAAAGACTCAAAGACCATTTTGAAAACTAAAGAGAAGGAGAAAAAAAGTTATTTGTTTGCAAAAGGTATCCAAAATGCAAAGTGTGGCAAAAGTAAAGAGAGGCAAAAAAGAAAGAAAGAAGAAATGAAATGAAATGAAATGAAAAATGGTAATTTGTTTGCAATAGGTATCCAAAATGCAAATGCCAGCTCTTGGTGCTACTCTTTTGCACCTTCTCATATTGTTCCTTGGGAAATTTGGTTCCCAGGAAGACTGAGTGTAGCAGAGAAAAAATCTGGAGACACTAACAAAATTAAGGAATCTCTGTTTGCCTCTGTATGTAGCTAGTGATCCACTAGTATTTGCTTAAGCTTCATTTCAGAAATGCAGAGATGAGAATAGAAACAGTAGAAGCCACCTTGGATCCCATTGTGGGAGAAAGGATGGATAAAATTAGTTAATTAAATGAAATACGAAATAAAGTGTAAACACGTGTAAATAGAAATATCTACCTCTGACTCTATTCTTTTAATTTATTTTAATATTTGGGACTACCATACAAACACAAACACACACATACACAATCACACACAAAATCACATGCACATACAATAGATGTTGCAAAAATATATATAATAATAGTTGCTTTTCTTTTTCTTTTTTTCTTTTTTTGTACTAGCCCTTACGAAAGAAAAGAGCTGAAGTAAGTACGGTATACATACTTTTTGTGTGGCTTTTCATTCCCTTTTCACACATTCAATAGGGTTGCAGATAACTCTGTTTAATCTATTCTGAAAGACTGAGGGTGCATCTGCACTGTAGAAAGAAGGCAGTTGGACACCATTGTGATGGTCATGGGCCATGGCTCCATCTTACTAAAGCCCTAGATTTGTAGTTTTATGAAGCACCAACATGCTTTGGCAGAGGAGGCTAAAGACCTTAAAATGACAAATCCCAGGATTCTGTAGGATGGAGCCACAACACTTAAAGTGGTGTCAAACTGCATTATTTTTACAGTGTAGATGCACCCTGAAATTACATTTCAGAAGCCTTAAATACACTGCACTTATACCACTCTCTGATTCACTGGTTGCAGGGAGTTTATTTCTCTAGTGGCCTCTCTTCTCTTCTGAAACTAGATGTCCCAAAACAGGATATATAGAAGATAAAAAAAAAGATTTAGGAGCAGGAGCCAGCAGGCAATTTACATTCAAACTTTTGTTGTTTTTTGAGACAAATTATTGGATGCAAATCTTGTATCCATGTTATCCCTTCCAATGTATGTTTATCATTGTGAGTTGGTGTGATTAGTATCATCATCTTCAGGGCTGGAGAACATTTGACGTTCCTGACATTTTGGGCTACATCTGTTATCAACCAGTATGCCCAATAATAAAGGACTGTGAGAAAAAGGGAAAAGTTCCTGAAACCCTACTATTTTGTTTGCTGTCTTAATCTTGTTGGACAAATAATGTTGGTTATTTTACTAAATGTATTAGCCTCACTATGAGACAACAGAAAGGGTTAGAGAAAGGTGGGGGGGGTGAGAGAAAATGCTTAATATAAAAGCACAAATGAAGTAAACACACAAAAAGTTGTTGCAATCTGCTTTAATTTTTCTTGGATGAAGGATGGGATCCTTTCTTGATGTCACATGGGTTTTGAGTGATTTGATCTCTTAACAGCTTTTTAAATGAAATTACAGGACAAATTTATGTTTATTCTCCCCATGAGAATATTGGATCATTGTTTCCTAGACTGGGATTAAATTGTATCCAACATTTGGGAAACACATAGATTGCAATAGATCTTGTCTAATTATTACTAAGTCTGGAGCCAACCCTTAAGGAAATGTATACAAACACTAGTGATTGGACTGCTGGAATTATGAGGCCTTTTAATTGGATTTGTAGGTAAAACAGTGACTCAGATGGACATAAACTAAGAATTTAGTAACAGTGACTCTGAGCTAGGAATTAGTAATTCATATCATAAACCAGGTGTACGACATTTTTCCAAACAAAAAACACCACCACCACACAACTCATTAAAAGAATAAACTTAGAAACACAACTCGAAATGCACCAGTAACAAATAATCAATAATCAGTTAAATAAAATGAACTTGCTGACTATGGAAGTCTGTGATTCACATGTGTGAATACATGTTCAACATGTCTGAGCCTGGCATGAAAGAAGGGCAAATGGTCTCCCAATTCACATCTGAGGAAGTAAGCTCAAGTCTACGAAAGCTCATGCTGGTAGCTTCTTTCTTTCAGTTAGTCTCAAAGGTGTTACAAGTCCCCCTTGTATATTTTCTTACTGTGGTTAAGCATTCTGATTAGTTTTGGCTGGAATCCACTATGACACTTACGAATGTGTAACCTAGAGTTATGCACTCATGACTGTTACATATTCAAATCTCTATGTAGTGCCATGAAAGTCCCCCAGTCTCCACTTTCCAGGAAGCAACTACTGCAATCAATGGGGGTCAATTCCCCTGTCAATTGGGAAACAGCTGGCTAATGGTCCCACCCATGACCCACGTGAGCACTCTCAAGTGTAAGGGGTAATTGCAACAGGGGACCTTCTTCTGCCTGTTGCACTGGAGATTACTCACAGGAGTGGGGGGGAAAGAGCAGCCAGCTTCTTCCTGAGTGACAGGGGAACATCAATTGAAGCAGACTGAGAGGATTGGACTGGGATTCACACTGTCGCAGTGTAACTGTAGGGCTTGTGCATCCATAAATCCCATACGTGATTCTAGCCTTTTTTAGGGAAATTTCCTCTCTAACTCATTAGCAGGTACTTAGGATGAAAGAAGAAATGAATGGAAGTAACTAATGTTTCATCTTCTCTCTCTCTCCCCCCCGCCCCACAGCATCACCATGACCACCACCATGGAAGAAATGAATGGGTAAGGCGATATATTTTTTTTTATTGTAGAAAAGATTTCTGTAATCTTATAACAAGTTATATAGGATCTGAATATGTGGGGGAAATTATAGGGGAGCAAGATACCCAACATTGGGGCTTGATCAAACATTTCCACATTCCAGTTAAGCAGAAGAAGCAGAATAAAGCCCCGTCTAACTTGGTGCCCCTTGGAAGCTATAGCTATGTAGTTGATCAGCAATTGGTATTCTGAGCCTTATTGCATGACAAAAGAAAGCTGGGATGGGGTGGCAGAGAAGCAGATTTCTCCTTGTCTCTCTGTTGTAGCACTTTTGTTTTCCTTCCTGAAGGAGATGGTTGTAAAAGTGTGCCTTTGCCAAGCAGACTTTTCCAGCATGACAAAAGGCATACTTTTATGATCCTCACCCTTGGGAAGAGAACAGAAGTGTGACAACTCTATTATGCTTTGGCCAGACCTCACTTGGAATAGTGTGTCCAGTTCTGGGATCACAGTTCAACAAAAACATTGATAAACTTGAGTATGTCCAGAGGCAGGTGACCAAAATGGCAAAAGGCCTGGAAACCATGCCCTATGAGGAGGGGCTTAGGGAGCTGGGTATGTTTAACCCAGAGAAGAGAAGGTTAAGGGTTGACTCATAGCCCTGTTTTGAAAGGATGGCATAAATTAAGGATGGAGCAAGTGTCTTCTGCTGCTCCAGAGACTAGGACATGGAGCAATGGATTCAAGCTATAGGAAAAGAGATTCCACCTAGACACTAGGAAGACCTTCTTGATGGTAAGAGCTGTTTCACAGTGGAACACACTGCCTTGGAGAGTGGTGGAGTTGCCTTCTTTGGAGATTTTTAAACAGAGGCTGGATGGCCATCAGTTGGGAGTGCTTTGATTCTGTATTCCTGCATGGCAGAGGATTGGACTTGATGGCCCTTTTGATTTCTTCCAACTCTATGGAAAGGCAAGGAGGAAGCTGCTTCTCTGCTTTCTTTTGGCATGTCTTGATGTCCCTAATTCTGAAGATAGTAGGTAGCTGTGGAGTCATGTTGCAACTGCTCATCATATGATGTTTCACTGGTGAGAGGGGGCTGATGCATGATTACACTGCCTGTAAGTGCCTTGGAATCCTTTAAGTTAGTGTAGCTGTCTGGCATTTAAAGCTGGTCTTAGGGGACATTTGTAATTATAGCAATTGTGCTGTGATTGTAAATTTGAAAAGCCAAATTTATGAGGTCACAAATCTAGCTTATGACATTGTAAATACTGAACAGGATGCCAGCCATTGTTTTTCTGCAGCAAACAGAGGCAAGAAAGACAAAAATATGGGGGAGGTCACTCAAAAATGAGTTTTGCACAGATGCAGCTGTTAAACAAAATAAGTACTCCTGAAAATTAGTGGCAATTTTTCTCGGAATAAATCTTGCTAAGAAAAACACATGATAGGGTCACCATAAGTTGGAGTTGATTGGAAGGCACATAATGACAACAACAAAGTTAAACCCAAAGACTGAATTCAGGGGCCCTATATCTATTTAGCTTTTGTGGGATCCTCTGCCAAATTTTAAGACAACCAACAGATCTTTTCAAATTACGGTCTTGACTCCTAGTTCCTTGGAGATTGTTTGGCTAATTGTAATTTATTTTCTTTTTCCTAGCTTCAGTAAGAATTGGACATGGACTACACTGACAGATACTTCTTGCTCTTCTGCATTCTACACTGCCACTCCAAGCCAATCAAATGCAAACAGAGAATCTCAAACGATACTAATATAGTATAGATAAATTATGTAGACTAATTGATTTTGTTTTGTGGAGGGCTAAATGGAATAAAAACTCCACTGTTGCCACCATGGAGGATGGCAGAAGCTTTGCAAAAATAAAAGAAACTTGCAGTTGCACTAATAGTGTTTCCTTGTTTGTTTGTTTTCAAATTCACTGATTGAGTTAATCATTATTGATGGAATCAGATCCACTTACATGTAAGAGAAGTGACCATACACTCCTGTTTCTGTAGTAAATGCAGATCTAATAGCAACTTGGATGGTGTCCTAAAGACATGAAATGACCTGATTCATCTATATTCACGAAAGTCAGTCACCTATCTCCACTTTGGGCTATTGCATTTATATAATTTCATCTTTTCAGGCTGGAGAATGAATTGAGAGCACAGTGGGGAGCTCTAATGCCAGACTAAATGGTGACATGCACAACACAGTACAGTTAATAACTTGTGGTAATGGGGGGCTCTTGTAAGCTACAGAATTAGAGCACTATGATCCTACTTTAACTGTCCCGGCAACACCTGTGGAATCCTGTAGTTTGGTGAGACACTAGAGAACTCTGGCTGAGAATTCTAAGTACCCCTCCCTAAACTGTAAATCCCATAATTCCATAAGATGGAGACATGGCTGTTAAAAACAATTATATAGTGTGAAAGGGCCTCAGGCTATACAAATAAAGTTGCATTCATGAGAACTAAGGAGTTAAATAACTTTGCAGTTAAAAAAATGTGAAACATTTATTTAAGGGTATTTTCACAAAATGGGATCTAAAGTAAATAAGAAATCATTCAACCTGAGAGAGCTAGTTGAGCAAAATACCCGAGCAGAGTATGTGATATTTACTTCATAAAACATGAAATTATACAGATGTTTCTATTAAGAATGGATAAAACTGCCATATTCAGCCTCATTAAGGTTCTGATTTTTCCACTGTCAATCTCATTCTATCTCAGTTCCCTGTGAGTCACTGCTTTCTGCTCACAGACATTTGCAAACATTTTAACCTGCATTTTTGTATATGTTCACCTTTTCAGTAAAGTACATTTGTGCATATCTGTACACAGATTTCCACCCCTGATCTTTTAGCTGTGCACATGTTGCTGAATACTTTTTTTCTTTGTGGAATAGATGGAAACACAGAAATATGTCCATTTCCGACTGCAAATAATGTTCTGTTCCACATTTTTGTCCATGATGTTCACATTGGATAAATCTGTTGAAACAGCAACAGCAAACAACAAATGATGGTTTAAGTTTCTTACCCATCCTGAAACTCTATTTAAAATTCACACGGAAATGTTTCATTTAGACCTTACACTCACTGCAAAGTCATACAGTGAGATACAGACCAAAGAAAGGATGACAAGGTTGATGACATTCAGAGAACTGTATTAAAACTGAAGCAGAGAGATGTTCATAATGTATACTGAAATAACTAGCACAAATTGTGCATATGTGCACTTCACCAAAATGGTATGCCACACACCAGGCCGCTATGATGGATGTGGAGGGAGAAATCAACAACATATAATGAACACACTTGTTCTTTAAGAATTAGTGGCGTGAACAAGGCATATTAAATGCTCTCTGAAGAACAAGGTGAGATTCCATCTGTCTACAAACCAATTGCTTGGTGGCCACTGTCTTGAAAATCTCCAGAGGTGCAGAGTTGCATTTCCAAGAGAGGTCCACCCCCAATCTGCCCCAATATCTCATATGCAGTGGAAGATGCTATCTCATTCTCATGCTGAAATAAAATTCACCTGATGGTCCATTTGGCTCTTGTTCTAAGAAGGTAGTATGAGCATCATCTTGTGCTTTAACCTCAGGCAGCAAAATATCTTGGATCAAATCTACTGACGAAAAAGTGGTTTCTAAAAACAACTCATATTCTAGTGCTTTCTATGGTTCTTCCCCTCTAGAAAAAAAATTATTCACTTTTTGGATGGAGCTCTTGGTTAGTGTTTATGAAATCAAATCAGTGGACTTTACTGGTAAGGCTCTCCATTCTCATGTAGCTCTGCTTCACTTCCTCTATATTCAGAGGGGCAGTGACAATGTGAGAGCCAGTATTGTGGAATAGCTGGAATATTGGACTACAACTTTGGAGACCAGGGTTCGAATCCCAGCTTGGTCATGGAAACCCACTGAGTGACTTTGGACAAGTCACACTCTCTTATCCTCAGAGGAAGGCCAAGGCAAACCCATTTTGAAGAAATCTTGCCAAGAAACCCTCATGATTAGTTTGCCTTAGGATTGCCATTAGGTAGTTGAAAATGACTTGAAGGCACACAGTAACAACAACCTTTGCAATGTATCACATGGCCATCAATTTCTCTCCCAAAGAAGAAACCCAACATTGTGGACAGATGTCTTGATCCAGATCAATAATCATTTCTAATAGTTTTACTGTCCACCAGAAGAAGATCATTTGTAGGTGTAATGTTTTTTAATTGCCCATTTAAGCTACCTTCAATACTTTGCAATGCAACAGGAATAGCTCACAACAGTATGCTGTCGTTGAGAAAATACAGTCTCTCCAGATGCACAACAAATGGGATCATTAAAGCTCAGCTTAGACCATGGAAATCATCTCTGCTAACAAAAAAATTGTAACACTCTTACTTAGTGGCTTCTTCACAATACTGTCCACCTTCCAGGGAGATGGTGATCTCACCTTTATCCTGAGATCACCTCTGCTTAGGAATTCACTGGTGGTCTTCAGTAGGGATGGATGAATTGTAATAAATACACCCAAACAGCATTCACACTCTTAATGCCTGGGAATCTTGGTTGATGTAGATGAATTTATGAAACCCTTTATATTAGTTATTGTACAAGAATGATGTCAGCTGATAATTGTTTGAGGAGGTTAAATACATCAGGTGCAATGATCCTCTGGTGGTATTCATTCAACTGTAGAAGACTATTATAATGGATACAAATTTCAATCACTATTCTCTCAATAAATTTGGTTGTTGAGAATGAATTGGTTATTGTGTGAAAATAATACCATTTTAAAGGTGTTTGAATAGCTGATATTGCTCACTGGTTGTATGAAACAATGGATCAATATGTGTTTACCCCCTAGATTTGCACAGCGTTTCATAGCAGTGACTTTAACCAAGCATAACTGAAAAGAAAGCCTTTACTATATATTAGAAACATGTCACATGTAGGAATGGGTAATGCCTTTTTTCCCTGTGTAAATTCTCTAGGCAAGAATGGCATTCTTTTTATCAGATAATCAACACATGCTACCTACTCTTCTGGTTCACAATGATTATAATTTATGGTTTTCTTAAACAAGTAAAGCAAAAATAGAAAAAGCAGCACCCACATTCTTGTTCTCAGAATCACTACACAGACTGAATTTAGTTCAGGAGCACTGGCCAGACAGTCTCCCATTTGGATTGACAATCCATGTGGCTGCACAGCCATGGCTGCTCTGGTTTTTCTTCTTACCCCATGCATGCAAATGTACAGATTTCTGAATTTCTCCCTCTGGCCTCACATCAATGTCACTTTACAGCAAAACCCACATACACATGCAAATATCCAGATTTTCTGCTCAAACGTGGGATAAACCTTATCCCACTCCCTCTGGATTAAATCCTTGAGGGGATTTTTTTAAAAGCTCAGATTTGGCCCAAATTATCCATACTTCATTTGTTCAGCTTGCTGTAAAAATTAGGTCATTTTATTTGGTCAGTGCAGATGCACCCTCAGATTTTGAAAGGCAGGTCATTTGGCACATACTGCTCTGCCTTTTTAATACCTCCCAGCATTCCATTCCATTCATGTTGTGTCATATGGATTGGTCATGTTATGCTGCCTAAGACAAGCTCTGCTTCAATGAATTTCTGTCACTGATGTTATTCTGGGATGAAGGACTTTCCATTATACAAAAATGTTCTGGCTATTGACAGAAGTCAGAATGCAGAGCTGGCTCAAGATGTTTTTGTTTCCTTAAGCAAAGGACAAAATGGTACAGTCTGTTGGATGTATAGACATCAGAAAGCATCAGAGTTCCATCTTACATTAATACTAATAATCAAATAGCACATAGGACAGAAAACATTTTGGCAGTGCCAAACAAGCCAGTTGGCCTGTCCAGCTTCATCCTCCAAGACAGGTGGATAACTACCCTCAACATCTTCTACCTGAGTGCTTCATTCAGGCCCTATCAACATGAATTCCCCCTCCCTGTTGCAGTTCCAAGGCATTTACTTACATATTTATTTATATAAAGACTCATATTCTACCATTCTAGTGTTTATACATTATGCAGGGTGATCAAGAACAAAAAACCCAACAATAACACACAATAGTATCCTAAAGCACTACACCCAAGACAATGAATCACCATTAAAACTAATCATAAAATTCCAAAAAGGCAACAACGTATTCCCATAATGGAAGGGCAGGATTAGATGAAAGCAAATTAAAAGGCTTAAGTCATTTCCAGAAGTAGCATGGAAATGATATCACTGGTGAACATTTCCCTTCCTGCCTTATTTTTTGCTACATTGGATAAGTGAACCTAGAGGTTCAGTACATGTGGGTTCAGTATATTCTCTATTATAGACTTTATGTAATTTTATATATACTAAGGGGGGTTGCAGACTGCCAGAAATAGTGTGAATTCAGTCCACTTTTAGGGTTAGGGTTAGTACTAGGGAATCATGGGAACTGTTATTTTTCTGAGACATTGAGCCTTCTCTGTCAGACAACTCTGATACCACAATAAAATACAGTTCCCATGGTTCCCTAACTCTAACCCTAACCCTAAAAGTGGACTGAATTCACACTATTTCTGGCAGTCTGCAACCCCCCTTAGTTATGTAGCAGAGGTGCTAAGCAACCATGTTAGTGAATTGAAAAGATGCATAGTAGGGCACCAGTAAGAATGTCTTGATGTACATCAGGCTTTACCATGGTGCATTGGTACATCCTAGCCAGTGTCCTGATACACAACAACAGGATCCGTGTAGGATTAATGCACAATGCTTATTGTGCATTGGCCCCATAGTACATTGCTCACTATCCTGGCTCTCCTACATAGGGGGGAAGCAGATGGTGCAAAGCGCTGTTTTCGGGGCAAGGAAGGAGAGGGGCAGCCGCACGGTGGGCGCCCCAACCCCTTCCCCAAGACATCATCGGAGCACTGGACCCTCCGCACATCCGGCGCTCCGAGGATGCCTCTTCATCGCAGCGTCCACGCACGCTGCAGTGGAAGAGTCGCCGAAGGTGCGCTGGAAGCTTTTTGTGGCGCACCTTTGGCAACTTGTGGAAGGAGTCCTATTTTAGCGCTCCTTCCAGGGGTGGCGAATCTGCGCCGTGGGGCTGAGGCGTGCAGATACATCGGCCCCACAGTGCAGCTTCCTGGGGAGGCCCCGTGTCGCCCATCTGCTTCCCCCCATAGTAACAAAGCAGCAACCCTTTACTGGATACATAGGTTACGGAAATGGGCAATTCTAATTCCTGCAGATGTAAGACCACTAACAAAGATGTAAGTCTAAGCAGGATTCCAACCAATGTAATGTAACTGGGATTATTAAAATATCGAAAGAATATTTCTGTTGTCTCTGGTTATTTTCTGGTAATTTCTGAAATCAGTTGCTACATTTTATACCTACTTTCAACTGTGTTTTGGTGTAAAATGGCTAAGGTCCTGATTATTTGAAGGATCATAGTCTTCCATGCAAACCTGTGTTTTGAATTCTTCTGGGAAGGTCTTTTTCTCTGTCCCACCTCATAGGTACATCTGGGGTTAACACAAGAATGGACCTTCTCAATTGCTGCTCCCAGCCTCTGGGATTCCCTTCCCAGAGAGCCTACACAGGCATTCTCCTTAATATCTTTCTGCAAGTAGATAGACATCTTTTTATCCTGCCAGGCCTTTGAGAATTGTGTGTATGCATATTATGTATTTTAAAGAGAAACAGGCCTTCCATAATACACTGGACTTTTATTACCTGATGCAGTTGTTGCTGTTGTTGCTGTTGTTTTTAATAGTTTATGTTCTTAATTGGTTTCAATTTTATGATAGTTTAATTACATTTTAAATTTTGTATTCTGTGAATATTTAAATAATAATAATAATAATAATTTTTTTTTTATTTATAAGCCACCCCTCTGCTTGGCAATCGGGGCGTCGAACAATATATTAAAACAAGGAACAGTTAAAATATACCCAAATCCCATGCCCTAACCCTCCCACCCCTTAAAAAAGAATTAAATTAAGAAGAAATTGAAACCATACATTGAAACATAATACAGTATAGCCCCTTGGCAGATCTGTATATAGTAGGACAGGGTGGGAGGTGCATAGTAAAACTCTGCCATTGCCGGGGATGTTATTCCGGGAAGGCCTGCCGGAAGAGATCCGTCTTTACTGCCTAGTTAGTTTGAACAGTTGTAAGCAGCCTTCAGTCCCAAACTGGGCAAAAAATAAGACAATTAAAATAGGTTCCACCTGCATATATATATATATATATATATATATATATATATATATGGAGAGAGAGAGAGAGAGAGAGAGAGAGAGAGAGTTGTAAGGTATCAATGCATTGGTGAATCAATTAAAGAGTGAAATGAATGGGCAGCTTTGGGAAATGGGCATCTTGGTGAGTTAGGACTCTGAACCCATCTGCAAATAGTTATGCCTGGGTGGCTGGTTCATTCACTTTGGAATTTTATCTCTGGTCCTGAGCAATTGCTTTGAGTTGATCTTCTTTAACACCAAAAGGGCATCAGTTTACCTTGGAGCAACTGCGGGAAGAGTGGAAGTAAAATCAAGGGTAGATTTGATCCTTGTGTGGAAATGAATCCACCCGCTGCTCCTCCATTATACTAGTTATTATATAAGGGCAAGTTTCAGCAGCTTGTATCTTCCAGGAGATGAAACATTTTGGAAGATGAATGATCCCCACCAAGTATATTCATTTGACAGTTTATTCTCTTGACAGCTATGACATCTACAAATTCCAAACATAATTCTCTTACTATATGTATTCCATTCTTATATCATACAATAGCTTGCTACATAATATACTCTTTAAATATGTTCAGGCCTTCTCAGCAACAGCTTTAACTAAGTGTAAGCCAACAGAAAAGTTTACATTGAATTCTTGGAACATTTTTGATGGAGCAGTACATTCTGTCCTTTTCTTTACTTTAACTCACTGTTCTTGGCACAGAAAACCATCCTTTTATAAAGCAATGGGATTCCTTTGTGCATTGCCCTTACTTGCTTTTGATAGCAGTTCCAATTTTAATATTTTAACATAGGTATACAGTTGTCCCTCTGTTTACACAGGGGGTCCATTCCACCCCCCCACCCCCCATGAAAATGGAGATTTGCAAAAATGCAAGCCCCATAGGATTGTATGGTGTGCAGCTCATTGATTTAAATTGAGGTCGCCCTCTGTGAATATGTAAAATCACAGACTTGATGTCTGCAATAATGGAGGGGTGACTGTACATAAGTAGCCAATGCATACTGTCTTTAGTTCCTTGGAAGAAAGGTTTATAAATGTAAAGTAAAGAATAAATCCTACATCCAAATCCTAAAAAGTGAGATGAAGGCTGCAATAAGAGAAACTGGAAAAAATAAATCATCAGGAACAAATGATATTGCAGTTGAACTGCTACAATCCACACAGACAGAATCAACACTAGTTCTAATTAATATAGGCCAACAAGTATGGGAAACGGTAGCCAAATGATTGGAAACAATCAATATACATACCCATTCATAACAAAGGAGACACAAAAGACTTCAGCAATGATAGGACCATAGTATTAATCTCCCAAGCAAGCAAAATTATGCTCAAAATTCTGCAACATAGACTCCAAACATACATAGAAAGATACACTCCAAGAGAAACACTACAGGAAAAGTGATGACTGAGGGCTTGACTGATGTTCTGCAGAAACACTCCAAAGTTGCACCGGCACAAAGAAGTTGGAATGCCGATTGTGGGTAACAAATGGCCACAACTTTATTCATCTGTACAGGGTCTTATACAACGATTTAACAGCCATAAATCTTCACATATTTATCTTCCTTCTTGACACATGTGTATGTGCGCATGCCATAATTCCTGATGTAATCCTCACTATAAATCATGTCAAGCCATCAGGGATAAGTCATGCCCTAAACCAAGCATATGTCAACAAGGTTCATACATAAGTTGTTAAACATGTAATCAAATCTTCCCCCTGTCTAATCTTGATGTCATCCTTATGATTGATGAGGTCAGAGATTTTTAACTGTCGATGTAAACCAATCATCCATTGTAAATGACCAAATATTGACAAATCAGTTATCCTATTATCCCGGAGGGGGCTGCCCTGCCACAGGAGGGGGCCAGCCTACATTGGCATCCCCCCCCATAGGACTCATTTGATGTGAGAAACGATGGAGTCCAAGTACAGATCACAGCCCATAGGGGAGATATGAACCCCATCACCCCTGTACAGATGTGGCAATTCAACCCTAATCTAGTCATGTTCAACACATGAGGCCCCCACAGCTTCCAACCTCCTCAAAACACCCCAATTCACCCAGCGATGAGCCGCATTAATGGCAGAGTCTTTGCACTGGCACAAAGGACACGAGATGCCTCTTTTTGGGTTTAAACAGGTCACAACTTTTATTTTGCTGTACAAGGTCTATTTACAAACTAATAAACATTAACAAATTTGTCACATGTGTAAGTGAAGGTGTAACCCCCAATTGGGCGGTCCTTCACCGCATGTGACAAAATAAGTAAACAATAATATCAACAAATTTACAAGCTCCTCCCCTCCAGAAATGACATCATATTATGTCATATGACATCATGCAATTAATGATGTCATGCATTTAACTGCATATGTCATTTCCTTTAAATTTGTCTTATGCCAATTTTACCCCGTTAATTTAAATAGCCAGATTAATTTTCCTGTGGGGTGGGCGTCATTACCCACCATAAGAGGGGGCCAGCACCAACAGCATCAGAATGCACCTGAAAGTCTGCCCTCAGAAGTATTTCAGATCTCCAAAACAATATGCCATTGAATTGTTCCAAAAAGGAGTCCCAAACCTTCAAATCCTCATGAATGCCCCTTGTGATTCTAATGTGATGATGCTGGGCCACTATTCCTGCAGTAGCCCTATAATAATCTCACACAGAAGAAATTCATGAAGTGTAGCTTTTTGTTTCCCTAACATAGCCCCAACTTGCTGCCACATAGCCACTAGTTTTCATTAGGTGAAAAAACCAAGCTGTGACCGACAATCCAGACGTCACTCTGATCTCCACCTTCTCAACAGAAAACCACACATTAGAACATTGTGGAACCATCATTTGCCCCCCCCCCCCCCCCGGAACTAGAAGTCAAAATCTAGCCAACCTGAGGGAGAATGTAAGCTTTAAAAGCTCCAGAGCGCCATTGCCCAATACATCGGATCACAGCATTGCCTAGGCAATGAGCTGCCGTGGCCGTGGAAGCTCCAATCCGAAACGAGTGAGAAGAAAATTGGGCCGCTGGTAAGCCCTCATGCTTCAGAGCCTCCTGCAATACTGCCCTAAATTGAAAATGCATCAAAGAAAGACCCAAGACATGCAAATAACCAGGGGACGCTGGGTGCAAACTGAGGTAATCTGTCAAAGACTTTACTGAGCAGGTCTGGCCCTTAGGAGCCTGAGATAAGACTATGGTTTGACCCCTGGCCAACTGGTCCGTCTTTGAGCACCTAAAGCACAATTGCAGGCCCTGCTCCAAAACTTGAACATCAGATAACAATAATGCCCATCCTGAAGTATCCGAGCGAGAACTAGGGATGAGCTCGCTAATTCTGGTTGCAGCAAAAAAGGCCAACAAAAAAGCAGCCTGAAACAAGGTAACTTCCTCTGGTGAGGAGCACACCACTTGGAGGGAGTGCCACATCTGGATAAGGACTGAATCCATCACCGGCATGCGGGTATCACACACTGGAGGGAGCTCCCTAGACCATCCCTTCAAAGCCATCCGTACCCTGAAATCCACTCTGGGATCCGAGACCCCCCCCCACAAACCCAGGAGTAAAAGGCCAGTGCCGCCAACCTTCCCCTAATGGTAATTGGAGACAGTCCGGACTGTCTAAGATGAACTGCAAAGCCGAGTATGACTTCCACCCTCAGGGGCCAAACCTCAATTTCACCCACAGCCACAAGAAATTGTTTAAAAGCTCGCATCACAAGCTGATAGGACTTGCATGTAGAAGGGACAACAGAGTGCAGAATAGCCTGCTCAATCTCTATCTTCCAAGGTTCCACAGATGAGCTGGTACTATCAAAGGCTGTGCTGCTGCTCCCGGAGCTAGCTCTCGAAACCTGTGAAACTGAAAATGCGAGAAGGCATCTGCCAAGGGATTCAATAGGCCAGGAATATGGCACGCCTGAAACAGTACATTGTATTTTAAACATTGCAACACCATGTATCTGACCAAAGCCATCACCCTTGGGGACTTTGAGCTCTGGGAATTGATGACATGAACTACTGCCTGATTGTCACACCAAAACCAAACAGTTTTCTGAGCAAATTGCCTTGGCCAAAGATGAACTGCCACCACAATAAGGAACAGTTCCAGAAAGGTAAGACCCCTTCTCAACCCGGTACTCACCCAACTCTGAGGCAAATTCTTCACCACCCATTGCCCCTTCCAGTATACACCAAAACCATGGGCTCCAGAAGCATCAGAATGAACCTGTAAATCTGCTTTGAGAAGCATCTCGCTCCTCCAGAATGATACACCATTGAATTCCCCAAGAAAAGAGTCCCATACCTTCAGGTCCTCGCATAGCCCACTGTTGATGTGAATGTGGTGATGCAGGAAAGGCACCCCCCTCATGGCCTGGTATAGCCAAGCACAAAAAGCCTGTCCTGGAACCACCACTTTGCAAGCAAAATTCAACAAACCTGCTAAAGATTGAAAGTCATGCAAATGTGGCCTTATGCTTACCTATCATTGCCCTTACCTGTTGCCTCAATAGGCCCAATTTTTCATATGGGAGGTGAGATAAACCCTTGATTGTATCGAGCTCGATACCCAGAAAGGTTAGCCGGGTGGCAGGGCCCTCCGTCTTTTTGTTAGCCAATGGCATTCCCATCTCATCCATTGGAGCTTGAAAAGCCCACAAAGTGTCCCTGCACGTTGCTGTGCTGGGGGCCCCAGCAAACAGGAAGTCGTCTAAGTAATGCGTAATTGCAGGATTACCAGATCTCTTCACAGTACACCAATGAAGGAAGGTACTAAACTTCTTGAAAGCAGAGCAAGAAATTGAACATCCCATTGGCATTGCCTTGTCAAAATAGTACATGCACTCAAATTGGAAACCTAGCAAGTCAAAATCCTCCGGGTGTACCGGAAGTAGCCTGAAGGCAGATTTTATATCGCATTTCGCCAAAAGAGCTCCCTTGCCCAAAGCTCTAACCATCTGTACTACTGAATCAATGGATGCATATTTCACAGATGCCAGCACTGGGTTAATAGCATCATTCACTGACTCCCCCTTGGGATGAGAAAGATTGTGGATTAAGCGATACTCACCCGGTGTCTTCTTGGGTACCACACCTAGCAGTGACAATCGTAATGTTGGCATTGGCAATTCTCTGTGGGGCCTAGATATCCTTACTGCTGCCAGCTCTTTCGCTTGCTTGTCCCTTACCACCCCCAGTAACTCCTCACTGAACGCACATTAAGTGCACACCGATAAACTCTTAAATCAGAATATGGAATGTGAAAACCATGTGTAAACCCATAAAGTAAGTATTGGGCAGGATAAACCCTCAACCAGGTGGCCAAAACATCCAACTTAATGGACGTTGGTGCTTTTTCCTCCAGCTGGGGTAGCCTGAGGGGCAGCTCCAGTCTCAGTCCACTTACCTTTGAAGCAGGAAGTGCTGGGGTGATTCCCAGCACAGGTGCCACATTGGTGGCTGAACTTACAAGTCTGCCACCCGCACTTACCTGCATTAAACTCCCAGCAGATTCCTGGTAATCTCCTTTCCCCGTGCCATGCCTCGCATACTGCCTTCTTGGTTGAGTGACCATATGCACGAAGCCGTTGTCACATCTGCTCAAAGGGGAGGCAGCAACCACCACGTCCGCCCACAGCTCAGCTTGTACATGCTGCCATGAAATGGAATGATCCAGGGTGGCACGCATCCGAAACTGCTTGTCATACTGAAGCCAAGCAAACCCTCTTGAGTTAAAGTGACAATTAGTGTAGGCTTTTACCATTATCTCCTAGCACTTGGACAATTCTGGAGACCTTAAAGGCTCCTTCTCCTCAATCAGTCCCCTATAAATCATAAACCCCATTACCCAATTAACAAAATTCTCTCCAACTTCGGGCACTTGTGGGCCTCAAACTCTTTAGGGAGACTAAATACCTCTCCATCTTTTACCACAAGTCTCGGTTCTGGGTCCCAGAAAGTCAAAGAAAAAAGTCAATGAACTCACCCTTCCAAATCTGCTCCTTCATTGCAAGTGGGAGATGGGAGCCTAGCAGAGTGGACATGACTACATAAGGGCTACAGTCAGCTGATCTTTCCACCCCCAGCTGACCTGAGGCCCCCACTGTAGCAGCTCCTTTGGTCACACCTATCTTGCCAACCAGGGGCTGCTCCACCCGGACCCTTGCTACCTGAATCTGAATTGCCCCAGCCGCCTCTGAGGATGTGCCCAGTGAAACTGAGGGGGAATTCTCAGCTCCGCTGCGCTGGCCAGCTTGAGCACCAGGTACCCATACTGTTGCTGGCCAAGACCCCAAGGAATAATAATAATAATAATAATAATAATAATAATAATAATTTTTATTTATATCCCGCCCCTCTGCCAAGCAATCGGGGCGGCATACAGAGTTCAAAACATCAAAATAGATTACATCAAATCAACTCCCATCCCTCATTCCCATCCCCACTCACCCCCCAAAACAATTCAACAAAACAAATTAAAAAACAATATACAATATACAATTGTATAAAATATACAATTACAATATAAAAATACATAATAGCATTGTAGCTGGGAAATGTATAACTGGGGAAGGATTTTAAGCTCTTCCCGGTCTCCCCAACCATGCTCCAGCCACAGCTGTGCTGTTGGTGAAAAACAAAGTCCAATTATAGTCAAAAGCTGGAAGCTGGAGGGGATTTTAAAGCCGCCGGTGCTCCTCCCCAGCAGCGCAGATGAAACTGGTCCTCCGAGGGCTGCTGGGTAGCCAGCAGTCCTCTGCGGCTTCAGGGAGGCTGCCGCTTGCTGGGTGGTGCCGGCGGAGTAGCCTCCAGTCCAGCTGCTCAGGTGGTGGAAAGGGAGGGGCTGGTCCCAACTCTCCCCGCTTGGCTCCTGGAGCTTTTGGAACTGCTGTTACCTCTGAGGAGGCTAAGAGTCTTAAATAGCCTCCAGTCCAGCTGCTCAGGTGGTGGAAAGGGAGGGGCTGGTCTCAACTCTCCCCGCTTGGCTCCTGGAGCTTTTGGAGCTGCTGTTACCTCTGAGGAGGCTAAGAGTCTTAAATAGCCTCCAGTCCAGCTGCTCAGGTGGTGGAAAGGGAGGGGCTGGTCCCAACTCTCCCCGCTTGGCTCCTGGAGCTTTTGGAGCTGCTGTTACCTCTGAGGAGGCTAAGAGTCTTAAATAGCCTCCAGTCCAGCTGCTCAGGTGGTGGAAAGGGAGGGGCTGGTCCCAACTCTCCCCGCTTGGATCCTGGAGGAAGTAGGTGAGTTAGACGTACCTGAGCCTGCCGGCTGCTGTGCGGTTTCCATTGTCACTTCAACACCCCCAACAGGATGAGACCCAACCGGGGCTCGGTTGTTCTGATGCAGGGTGGAGGAAGCACCTCCCGCCACATTGGTCACTATTTCTGGGGCTTCTGCAGCCAGCCACGGGCCTGGTCCGAAACCACCGCCTGCTGTACCACCTTGTACAAATCAGCCAATGTAGGCTGTGCAGACACAGAGGCTACTGCACCCTGCTGCACGAAACCAGGAACCTTTCTCATGAGCTCCATGACCTAAGCTACAGTTTGCTGCCCGCCCTCCATGGCTGTATCGTTTACCACAATACGTGAGATGTCACCTGCTGACAGCCCAGATGAGGGTACCTCCTGCACCTGTATGGCTTGCGGCCGCACCACCTGTACCTCGCTCATGGTCTCAGAGCCTGTGGGATTCCCTGCACCCCCCTCTGAGCGAGTTGCTCGCATACAGCAACACATGCCACCATTGTGCAGCCCAACTGGGCTAGGTTAGCCACAATCTCGTTGTTGCATCCCTGGGCTTTGGCCAAATACTTAGGTGCCGACTGGCCATTGACCGAGCCAATAGGCACTGCACGTTGCTTGGATTGAGGCTTGCTCCGTGGCATGTCAAAAATTCTCTCAGCTGTCGATCCTGTAATGGCTGCTGCCACGTGGCTGAGGACCTTAAATAGGCCCCAAATCTCACCCAAAATCTTGCGAGACTATGAAGTCTCGCGAGATCACATGGGCTGCTATGGGATCTCGCGAGATCCCCCCTGATTGGCTGGGAGCCGCAGGAAGGATGGGACTTCCTGCCCTGCCAGCCAATCGTGGCTTCGGCCTTCTTAAATGGCCGGCACAACAGATGGCCCCTCACGACACGTCAGGGGTGTGTGTCTTTCTGCATCTATTTTGTGAACGTTTTGTCCCCAGTTGGCAAAGGGGTTAGGCAAGGCTACATTCTAGCATTTTATTTGTTCAACTTGTATGCAGAAAATATCATAAGAAGAGCAGATTTAGATTCAGAAGAAGGAGGAATGAAGATAGGAGGAAAGAACATCAACAAACTAAGATGTGAGGATGACACCATACTAGTAGGGGGAAACTTGGAACAACAACAAAGATTAAATAACATACATTGACAGTGCTGTCACATGTGTGTCTATTCAATTGTATGTCTCTTTAATACCAGTGGGTTTCACTCTCAGGTAAGTAAGTGCAGGTTGGGAGACTGCACCAGCCACAATACTCTAGGCCAGGGGTAGGCAACCTTTCCCCTTTAAGGGCCAAGGGACTTCAGCTCCCAGAATCCCAGGAGCTATTGGCCAACATGGGACTATTGGCCAACATGGCTGAGGCTTCTGGGAGCTGAAGTCCCTCAGCCCTTAAAGGGGAAAGGTTGCCTACCCCTGCTCTAGGCTGCTACCAGAGTATGCTTCTGGGGTATCCTGGCACTATTGCTGCCCTGGATTCCCCCTGGATAGCCCCACATACCATGGCAGTGCCAGGCAGATTTCTACACACACATCTCACTGTGTCACCCAGCAATGCTGGCCTGAGAGGTTCCATCTGAATTCAGAAACAAGGTGCCCAGCATCAATCACATGGCAGGGCACCTTGTTGTGATCTCAGAGAATGACTCTTGGCAGCATTGGTGGTGATGGGAGACACAGTGGAGTCACGTGTGTAAACAGCCACCTGGTGTTGGGACAGAATGCTCCAGATTTTCCTGCAAAATCCAGAGGAAAATGTAAGTTATTTTAAACTGGTTTAAGGAAGGCAAAGAGTGAATACGGTGTGCATCCAGCCTTATTTCATGAAAACAGTCTGCACTTGAATCAGGGATTTGGCCCTGTGTTGTGAAGATGGTTGCCTGTGTTGTGGGGACAGGGGAAAACTGTTTGCTTTTGCCTGAGCCAACTGAGAAGGGCAAGATTTCCCCCCTCCTCTCCCCATGTTAATTGAAATCAAACTATATTTGCACTTTGAACTCAGTTTGCAGCAACTGGAGTAAGCTGAAGACAAAAAAGGAAAGTGGAGGAGGAGAGAGAAACCAGAACATTTTAAAAGCAGCTTAAAAAGTGGTATGACAAGGGATTAATGGGGACTGTTGCTGCCAAAATGGGACAGTTGATTGGTAAATAGCCCCCATTTGAAATATTCTGTTGCCAGTTAAGTAGGAATGAGATTGCAAAAAAAATGAAAAAGAGCCAGATCCACAAGAGTGGTTAGGTAGGAAACTCAATTTTTAAAAGAAACCAGAAGGAAAAGAAATATAAGAAAGAAAGTGGCAGCAGCCATGTTTGGTTTGCCCTCTTATAGGAAAAGTGATGACTGAGGGCTTGACTGATGTTCTGCAGAAACACTCCAAAGTTCTGCATCTATTTTGTGAACATTTTAGACATCTCTTTTAAACCTCAGAACAAAACCTAGAGTGGATTCACTGCCCCAGTGATGCAGGATAACCCGAGCCTCGAATATTTCCTAGATTCAGCTTCCTAGACTTGTTTTAGTAGAAGGGCAAAGTGTTAGCTGTCTCTGCCATCCATCTACTCTATCACCTTCTTTGCACCTGGGAAAAAGTCAAGTTGGTCCAATTAGAGAACGCATTGACACAGAATAATACATTTCATTCTTCAGGACCAAGTTGTTCCTGTCCTTTGGCACTAACAATCACTTTTTGACATGATGATGGTGATGATAAGCTTACCTCATTGACAAAAGTGACTGTTCCCCTTGTCTACTTTGCCTGCAATTTCTGGCTAAGCGCATGCCATAAATACAGAAGCACAAAGTACTCAGTCTCCACACCACTGCCTTGAACTGTAGGATAGGAAGGGGAAAGACAAGATGATTCTCCAGGTGATGATTACTATACTTCTCATCTCTTTCTTTGGCCTAATGGAAATCAGATCGGTAAGAACGTCTTCTCTCTCTCTCTCTCTCTCTCTTTTTTGCCTTGAAAGGAGATGTGTTACCCAGAACATTTAGCAAGAGAGCATCCAGTGAACAGTGGAAGTGGAAATGCAAGATATCATGAATGTAAAAAAAGTCCTTGCTTGACTAGACAGAAAAACAGGTTGGATCCAGGATCTGCCTTCTATGGTCAGAAACATCTCCTTCCATGGGTCTCTCTGGATTTTAAAATCTTTGGGGGTGACCAAAATTGATTGAGTGACCTTAGGCGAGTCGCACACTCTCAACCCCAGGAAAACCCTTGATAGGGTCACCTTAGGTTAGGTCAGAAATGAATTGAAGGTACACAATAACAACAACAATTTCTCTCTATTCCAACACCATTATAGGTATATTTAGTGCAGACATATGAGAGACCCTTCTCAATGCTTGCTCCCAACTTGTGATATTCCCTCCCACGGAAGGTTCAATTGGTCCCCTCTCTGCTCTCTTTCTGATGAAAGATATTTTTATTTAGACAGACCTTTCATGTTTAAGTAATTGTGGCAGAAGGAGCCTTTTGATGTGGTATATTGTGGTGTTGTTGTTGTTTTTAAAAAAACCTTTTATACTATGCTTTAATGTGTTTTTAATTGTTGTGATTTAATGTTTTAAAGGAAATGTGTATTTAATGTATTTTAATTTTATTTTATTTTTTGCATCAGATAAGTTTTTAGTATAACTTATTCTAACCTTGATATGAGCTGCCTTGGGCCCTGACCCATGAGAAAGACAGGATATAAATAAAATCAATCAATCAATAGAGATGGAAAAAATATTTAAAAGAGTTGAATAATGGGCAAACAAGGGCTTTCCTAAGCATCAGGAAATTTTGACGAGGAGCATCCCAGACAGATGAAACTCTTCACAGTTTTGGACTTATTCTGTGTGAAAAATGCACATGGGACTGTTGAATTTAGGTGTGATGTGACTGTAAATGCAGTGGAGTTCAGAAGCCTGCTTCCTTCACCAGCCATCCTGGAAATGTTTTTTCCATGAAGATACATTTGTAAATCCAAAGTAAAGCTTTATTGTTCCCTCCTAGCAGAGGGGCGGGATATAAATAAAATTATTATTATTATTATTATTATTATTAAGAAAACAGAAAAGAAATATATACAATCCATCTTGCTGATGGCAAAGACCATAGGATCACATCTTGTAAATGTTGTTGTATTACAGCATTAGAACAGTATTACATTACATTTTTAGTTCAAAAACATAAAGCAAGTATATAACAAAGGCGAACAAAGAAAACTCCTGGCCCTTTCCATACTCCACCTCCTGGATGTTAACCTATATGATGATTGGATGAACTGCTGTAACCCAGCCTCTAGACCAGCCTCTAGCTGTGTGTCATTCCCTATGTGACCTGATTCTCATAGAACCAAATGAGCTCATATATTTATCTGTTAATATCTTGTTCTCAGGTGCAAAGTGTTTTTGTTATTCTGTACTGTGTAAACTTGTTTTGGCTTTAAACCACCTGCTGGTCGAGTCCTTTTTGTTTTCCTTAGACACTGTTCCCATGAGAAATTTCTCCACTCACACATCTCTACATTTCTAGTTTGACTGTATACCCCATCCATAATCCAACAGGGATTTCTGTGCAGAAAACAAGTTTCCCATGCTATATATGTTTGTGTGTTATGTTTTCTTGCAGGATCAATCTCAATCTGTGAATAGACCTCAGAAAGTACTGTTTTTTGAGGATTTCCTTGCAGCAGCCCTGGTTAGTTCTTAGATGGGAGACCTCAAATGAATACTAGGTGCTATAGGATATATTTTAGAAGGAAGGAACTGGCAAAACCACCCCTGAGTGTAAAACCCAATGAAATTCATAAGACAGCCATAAGTCAACAGGTGACTTGAAGGCATGCACAAACACAATGTTAAATTCCAGGCTGCTAGACTTTGTATACCATTTTGCTGAAGCCAATATTCTTAGGAGATAAGCTACCAAAAAGCATGAAAAAGTAATGTTTGGCTTTTATATTTAGGCTTCCGTCACTGGCCGTAGGATAATGAATGTGAGTATCTGCTCTGTTTTTTGGTTTTTATTCATGCTAGTTACTAGATCACCTCTTTTCATTTTCAAAAGTAGGTAAGATTCAAGAGATGAAGCAAAAGTTAACTCATTTCTCAAGTCCTAAATTGTTTCTTTCTCCTTCCACAACTCACCCCACCCCTTGAAGTGCCCTATTTCATTTTGTTCACATCATCTAAGATATCCTGTTCACAATACCCTGTAATGACAATGTACAGACATAGTAGACAAACCTTTGCTTTGAAGGTCCACATATTATGATGGATGGGTGCTTTGTGGGCCTCATGTCAGCAAATGAAGTAGATCCAGTGGTAGACATAACTCAAACAGGTAGATAAAGTCTCTCACATAGGCCTCCATCTAAATATCCACTTACACATACATTCTCTCTGATTCTCTCCCACTGGAGCCAGGGTGCCATTGGCTGCACATTGGTGGTAGCAATGGAAGGACTAAAATGGCCAAATGGTGCAGTGATGTCCTGTTAACTGCCTTCTAACTCCCAAGCTTTCTTTACCAATGAGATTGGTTTTCTCTGCCTTCTTTCCACCTTGGTTACACATCCTTGTGACTATGCCATTGTAAGACGTTATTATACTGCTGTAAATCCCCAACAGAATTACAGCCTAAGCCTTCTGGTGTATTTTCTGCTCCATTAAAATTGTTTCTCCATTTAGGTGGGTGGGAAAGAATCTGATGCTCCTAGTACCATTTAGGAACCCTCAACTGAACACAATATGGTGGCAGCCTGGAGTTTGGGGTGGATGGAGTTGATACCATGTGAACACTCTCTCTATTTCTGTGAAGGAAATATTTGCTATTCTAAGAGAATAATGCCTTGGTTTCCATTTTAGATTATTAGTAATATGATGGTACCTGCAGAATTGAGTATATCATATCTATTGGGACAATCTTTTACATTGCATTGCATTGCATTATGAGCAACATAATCCAAAGAGGGCAGGTATGTGAATGACTGTTGAGCAACCTGCTAATGACATTATAGTCATGTCCTCCACAAGATCCTGAGGACACCCAATCTGAAACAAAACAGGTTGTGGTAGTTGTGGATTCCAAAAACATCCAAAGAGTCAGAAGAAGCCTGTTTCCCTATCTGTGGGAAAACACACTACAATTCTCCTTTAACTGCCATGGCTATGTCCTATAGATTCTTGTCATATGTAGCTTGGTGAGGCACTAGAGCTCTCTAGTTGAGGATTCCAAATATCATTCCTACACTGCAAATGGCACTTAAAATGGAATCATAGCACTATAATTATGGAGTGTGAAAGGGCTATCAAAATGCTTTGGGTTTTAACAGCCTGAAGCCCCAGCCAGCATAGCTAGTAGTAAAGGCAGTGGGAGTTGTCCACTTGGAAGGCAAAATTTCATCCATCCCTGTTCCAGAAAGACTAGATTATAACTCTATCCTTTTAAATTCTTACAGTGAAAACTGCTTTTAGGCATAATGTCCTAGGCAGGAGGTTAAGGAAAGGATTTAGGTGACTTTTGAGTGCAGTGCCATTGGCCATAAGTTTAAATAACTGGACCAATTATTAGATTCAAAAAGAGGCAACTTTCTAGATGGTACTAGAGATGAATTTCACAAACGAATGTAGTCCACACACTGAGTTGTGCCATTAAAGTGGTCTTTGTTTGACTGACTCAGGGTTATCCCAACATGTCTTGCTGCCTGAGGTGTAGTCCAAGATGACACCCAAATGATAAGAATATTGTTAACTAGAGCTTCTGAGTGAGTGAGTTCAAAGTAAAGGCTTAGCAAGACAGAACTCTGAGCAGCTATGAAAGCTCCTAGAGACACACAGGGCACACAGAGAGGCACAATTGCACAGCTGCAGGAAGAGAATTTAACATTTATTCAGTGGGGGGGGGGGGGGGTTAAGAGAATCTTTTAGATTCCATTTAGTTGCTAGACAAGTTCATAGAATCATAAAATCATAGTGTTGGACCTCAAGGACCAACCATTCCAATGCCCTGTCATGAAGAAAGATGCAATCACAGTACCCCTGCCAGATGGCCATCCAGCTTCTGTCTAAAGACCTCCAAAGAAGAAGGGCCTCGGCAGACGACTCAATTGAGCCGTCTCCGAGGCCAGGAAGAGGAGGGGCCACCGCACGCGCGGCGGCCCTTCCTCTTCCTGAGGTCGCCCTGAACGCTTCCGGGTCACCGCACGCCGGACGCGTTCAGGGCGACCTCCCTCCACAGCGTCCGGACGCGCTGTGGAGGATAAGTCGCAAAAAGGGCGCCCGCCGCTTTTAGGGCGCTCTTTTTGCGACTTATGAAAGGAGTGCCTTTTTGGCGCTCCTTTCAGGGTCGCCGGGGAGGCGCCGCGGTGAGGCTGCCATAGCCCCGCGGCGCTCCGGACCAGGGCGCTCCAAACGCCCTGGTCTGCATCCCCCCGAAGACTCCACCACTTTCCAAGTCAGTGTGTTCCACTGACAAGCAGCTCTTACTGTTAGGAAGTTCCTCCTAATGTTGAGGTGGAGTCCCTTTTCCTGTGGTTTTTGCCGCTCTTTTCTGGGTGGCAAAAGGGAGGATCGGGGCTGTGGCATGCGGTTGCCATGGCCCCGATCCGCTGCTTCCCAGGGCAGATTTGTTTCACCTGTCTGCAGAGGCCCCTAGTCTCTGGAGCTGCAGAAAACATACTTGCTCCATCTTCAGTATGACATCCTTTCAAATATTTAAACAGGGCTATCATATCACCTCTTAACCTTCTCTTCTCCAGGCTAAACATACCCAGATCTCTAAGTCACTGTTCATATGGCATGGTTTCCAGACCTTTCCCCCTATCTCCAAGTGTTTGTACCCAGGCCTGAACACTGAATGGCCTCTGCTAATATAATAGCTGATTATAAAACTTTAGGTACTCAGGTTCACATTTCTGGTGGAGTATGCAGCTATAGCTAATCCAAGGAAAAAGTCCATGAATCTTATCTCAGTAGTGATGACAGGACAGTATGTGCTAGCTGGACACAGCACATCTTAATGATCTCTGCCTAGCTTTTGAAATATTGTCTAAGGTTTTGTTTTGTTTGAAAAACAACACATACTTCTACATTTCAGGGTGGTTTTCCCCCCCAATCATATTCATCATTGAGTAATGCCAATAATTCTACCTGGGCATTTCTTTCCTCTAAACTGAGAATTCTTTAGTTTCCTGCTTACAATAAAAATGTAAACAATATTATGTAACAGCACATTTCTGTGTTTCAGGGTAAAGTCCCTCCTGATAATTTTCCAGTGAGTATTGCTGATAACTTGTAGTGGCATTTACCCTTCTATACTGAGAATGCTTTAATTTATTGTATGAATTAAAAATGTGAGAAAACAAGGTAATTTTGTACTTCTACCCTTCAGACTGAACATACTATATATACTTATGTATAAGTCTAGAAATGTTAGTAAAAAAATTGACCCTCAAAACCTGGGTCAACTTATCCACAGGTACTGTACTTTAACTCTTATTTTAAAAAAGAACCTTCCCCTTGTGAAAGGCAAGAACATAATCTGTCCTGGAGGCACTGATTCCTCTCTATTCTCTCATCCATCCAGCTTTTAGTATGAGTGCAATCAGTTATACATGCTGAAATTTTAAAAAGTTCTTTGGCATTGTTTTCCTTAGCTTCATCTTTTAGTTAATTTGCTACATGCCCCTAAATTTTACCCTTGACTTATCCATAGGTCATATCAAAATCTATAATTATTGCCTCAAAACTTGCTCTAGACTTATACATGAGGTTCACTTATAGTCGAGTATATACAGTAAATAAGTAAGTAAGTAAGTAAGTAAGTGATTTCCAAAACTAAAAGTGGATTTCTAAACTTTGTTGGCTTTTTTTTTTCCTGGGGAGGGGGGCTTTTGTGGCCCTGAACTTATCTTCTTTGCTCACATGTAGTGTAGGTGAAACATCACCATACCAGTTCTTATGGAATTATGTTGCATATTTTTGGTTTCCAAGTCTCATTTGAGGTGCTTATTATGTCCTTTAATAAACCCTTATTTAGTTTAAGGCCCAAATATATGGATTCTTCCCAGCTTATCCTAATTGTGCATTAAATATATCAAAGGAAATCCCTCTCTGAGTCCCATCAGTGGAAGCCATATAAACATTGATAAAAGAATGAGAGAAAAAAAACTTCTTTGGCTAGACAAGAGGTGAGAAGAGTCATGATAAGAGCCAGACTGACAGAGAAGGCTCAATGTCTCAGAAAAAAAATACAATTCCCATTATTCCCTAGCACTGAGCCAGGACAGTTAAAGTGGACTCAATTTGCACTATTTCTGGCAGTCTGCCTGAATCAGGCCCAAACCTGAATTGCCAGATTGGATTTAAAGCCAAGTTGGAGGCCTCGTGCACACCATTGGTCTACCTTTATATTGGTATAAGCAAATTGTTGTGCAAATCTTTGTCCTTTTTCATTCTCTCTCTTTTAAATATGATGCATGCCTTCATTGCCCTCCCACCAAATGATAATGCCAGAGACACACATTGGTGAAATAAGGCCATAACTTTATTAAATTGGGAATCTGCAATGCATCAGACAATGGGACATGCTGGGACAAACTTGGATGTGCAAATCTGGTTAAGCCAGATCTCCCAACTGGAGACTTCTGGGCTTGAAAACCAGGGGTCATCCTAGCCTGATCTCATGAAGGGATCAGAAGGTTCCATGGGATTTCCCCAGGTGGCATTGGTTAGCAATCTTTCTGAGGGAAGCCATCTTGGGACAAGAAGTCCATCTCACATTTCTCCTCAAGTTTTTTAACAGTGATGGAGAAATGGGTGAATTATTGACCTTGTGGTGCTACTAAAAGCCTTCAAAGAGAACCAATTGAAACACTGCTGGTTTTGATAGACTGTATAAACAACACTCAGTCAGTTAGCCAAATAGTAAGCTGTAGCTCAAAGGCTCCAACATCATATAGCATGGAGTGTGTCTGTGGGGGGAATGTCAACAGCCAAACAAGACATGTCAAAAAATTTTCACTCAGCCCCAAAAGGTGACTTGACATTTCCATGCTACATAGAGGTGAGTGAGTGGGGAGCATAAACAGCCAAGAGGCCTGAGTCAGGGCAGCACATCCTTAAATAACGTAACTCATCTAGCCCTAATGCCAGAACCTGAATGCAAGCACCATTGCATGGCATTTGGCCAATACCTTGGGAGGGAAGAATCACTTCTGCCATAAGGCTGGGGGAGTGTACTTGTTTTTTGCTGGTTTTGGCAGGGGAGGGGGCACTATGCAAACTGATCACTTCATCTTGCCATAGTTATATTCTTAGGAGGTGTTCCTTCCAGCTGCAGACTGAGCTCAGACTGTTTTTTCCATTAATATTGCATTAACTATTTTGTTTTAATTTTTTCTAAACAGAGGCTTCGAAGGATGAGATCTCCTCTAGTATGTATAAAATCTTTGTGACTTTCTTCACTTTTTTTTTTAAAAAAATGGATCAATCCTGGTTTATTTATTTTTTTCCTAGAAAAAATGACTCTGAGTAAATACATGATCAGAGACTCTGAGTAGATGTGTGGTATTGGAGCCAGTGTGATAGTGATTTGTGTGGTGGACTATGACTCTGAAGACCAGAGTTCAAATCCCAGTTCAGCCATGTAAACCCACTGGGTGACCTTGGGCAAGTCACCCTCTCTCAACCTCACAGGAGGGCAAAGGCAAACCCCTCTGAAGAAAGCTTGCCAAGAAACCCTCATGATAGGTTCACCTTAGGGTCGCCATAAGTCAGAAATGACTTGAAGGCACACAACAACAAGATATGTGATACTGTACCCCCTATTCCAAATTTTACTGGTGCTGGTGCGCATCTCTGTTACTAAGCCAAGGGAGCCAACATTGTCAAAGACATGTCAAGGCAACTCTGGGACTAGGATACTCCAGACTGCCCCTGCACTATTCTGGCCAGTGTAGATGGGACCCTAGTCTAACACACAAATCATTATACCACATAGGCTCTTGAGCACATTATGCAAGACCAGTTTATGTTGTCAAAATTATGGGGACCCATGTCAAATGATACTTGATTTGATATCAACAAACACTTGTTCTTCAAAATTTCAATATTATAGCTTCTTTTGTTGATATTGTTGTCAAGGAAAAGGGGCTTTTGTGGCCCTGAATCCACCCCATTGCCCACACCTGGTGTAGATGAAACATCATCAGATCAGTTCTTGTGGAATCAAATTGAGTCCATCTTTGTTCTCAAGCCTAATTCAATGTGCTGGTTATCTCCTTCAAATCTTTATTTACACCATCAATGTGTCAGGCATTCATAAAAGAATGAGAGACCTTTTCTAGATGGACAAGATGTGATAAAATTCTAGGATTTTAGAGATCGATTCCCCATTGCCAGATCTTTTTCAGTTTGCCCCCCCCCCCCCAGTATAACTGGATGTGTTACATAAGTCATGTGTGGATCAACTAGTGGACACATGCATCTTTTCTTTTGGGTGGTTTTTCTTAATGTTCTTTTGGAAGAGAGACCTTTTGTATGTTGGCACTCTGATTGGACTGGATGCTCCTTGTGGTCTCTTCCAACTCTATGATTCTATGACTTTGTAATGCCCTACCAATGGAGATAAGGGGTGCATCTACACTGTAGAAATAGTGCTGTTTGACACTGTTTTAACTGCCCTGGCTCCATCTTACAGAATCCTGAGATTTGTAGTTTTCTGAGGTATCAGCATTCTTTGGCAGCATTCTTGTAAACTACAAATCCGATGGTTCCGTAGGATGGAGCTGCAACACTTATAGTGGTGTCAAACTCCATTATTTTTACAGTGTAGATGCAAGAAAAGGACCAACCTAAAGTTCTTCCTGTTTTCCAGACCACTGACATTTAATGACTATTTTAAAAATTGATTTATTTGTCTGAATGCCTCCTATCTTGTAACTGTATTGTTACTAAATTATATTTCTGTTCCTGTAATTTTAGTATATTGCCTTCCTTTATAAAAGGTTTAGATATATTTAACATTAATGGGTGGATGAAGAGACAGAGAAAGTGAGAGAGAACAATTCATTATTATGCATCTTCTCATGCTGATGATTATTCTATGAAATAAAATTCTGTACAAGAAAGTAACTGTACAATTCTACATTTCAGATTGGAGGTTTAAAGGACGTGAGTATTGTTCTTAACTTTGCAGAATACTTTTCATTAATACTGAGTACAGAGAAGAGTTAATTTGGCTGGCTGATTCAGACCTGTGAGGAAAAACATTTTTTCAATATTGCATTGATTTTTATAATGTATTTTGGGGTGTTGAATTTGAAAAACACAATAAAAATGTCATACCAAACAGAGCTCTTTGACAAATTCTATATTTTTTATGAGTTCAGTTGTCACTCAGTTTGACCTAAGGGGTTTATAGCACCCCCCCCCAAAAAAAGCAATTTATCCCTGCTGGAATAGTTGCTTATGGGATGCAACTGGGAATTGTTGCATTAAAAATATCACCGATACCACTGGGCGACTGCATCCAGGCTCAATCCAGGCTCCCAGCCATGCTCAAATGGCTGATTTGCAAACTCAGGATCTTCCCATGTTTGCAAATCAGCCAGCTGAGTGCAGCTGGGAGCCAGGATTTAGCCAGGATGCAATCACCTGGCAGCATCAGTGACATTTTCAATGCAATAATTCCCAGTTGCATCCCGTAAGCGACTCTATCCCGGCAGAGGTAAGTCACTTTTTTGGGTGCGTGTGTGCGCGATATACTCCTAAGTGTGGGCACTGATATTCCAGTGTAATTTCTTTTAGTGTTTTTGAATGGATGTTTATGTTTCATATCTGTGAATTAAAGTGTTTTGAAAGTTTATTAGAATATTTAACCCCTTTATTAGGCTTCATCTGCCTGCAGAATTAATGCACTTTAACACCACTTTAGCTGTCATGCCTCAGTGCTGTGCGATTCTGGAATTTGTAGTTATGTGAGATATTTAGCCTTCTCTGTCTGAGAGCTGTGGTGCCACAACTACAATTCCAAGGATTCCATAGGATGGAGCCATGACAGTTAAAGCACTGTCGAACTGCATTAATTCTACAGTGTGGCAGCAGCCTTTGTAGGATAATTCTTTGCAGGATTAGTTCATCCAGTCCCAATTATAACATTAAAACATCAAAGCAACTTGTGAAAAAAATGTAGCTGATGGAGCAATTTTGAGTTCATTTTTGTATTTAGAATATCAAATTCCTATAAAACCAGCATATATATTTTTTTTAATAAAAAAGGTTTTATCATCCTCCATTTTTCAGGCCTGTGAATAGTGATTCAAAGGCAACATTTGTAAATGGACTTGTATAATTCTATGTGCAATGTAAATATAATTTTGAAAATCATGGGCCATGCTCACTTTTGCTGAACTACAAACTTGTGTCTCAGAATAGGCAAAGAGAAACCCTTTTTTAAAGGATTTAGGACCTTTAACGGTTCAGTTTTTCAGATGAGAAGCTCTCACATGTAGCCTATACATGGGTTTAATAATGTAGAGAGATCTTGTAGCACCTTTGAGACTAAAGAAAGAAGTTGGCAGCATGAGCTTTCGTAGACTTCAGTCTACTTCCTCCGATGCTTTTTAGGAGTTGTCTAACTATTTCCCATCTGTTAAGACATTTCCTAAGTCTATTAAACCTATGTATAGGCTGAATTTGAGAGCTTCTTGCCATTCATCTGAAAATTAAGACTGTTACAGGCCCTAAATTGAAAACTTGAAAACCAAGCAATAACAACAATACTGTTAGCAATGTAGTTTCTTCAGATGTTCCAATGAGGCTACACAAGACCAGTTGATGCTGTAATGATCTTCTGTTTTGGGATGCCTTGCAAACTATTCCTTTGTAAAGTGGGATGACATCTATATCTCAAATCTGTCCCAATTATTTTACTCTCAGTGTGTTGAAGATGAGAAAGTAAATAATAATACAGAAGAAGATACACTCTATCCATAGATCTTTGACCTATCCTAGCTCAACTGTTCAAAGGAGAGTCTGCTCCAACTCTTCCTTCCAGTATAACTGAAGGCATCAATTTCAACTGGGCTTTTGTAAAATCCTTCCTGTTACCTCATTTATGAAGATAAAACACAAGACATATAGGGAAGATGACTACACCATGGAGCTCTTTTAAAGAGTAAAATCTTTGTGAATAATCATGGTGAGGAATGTTTAATTCATATCCCGCCTTTTCCTCAGTTCAGGACAGTTAAAAGTCATATTTAAAAACACAGTTAAAATATAGTATAAAATGCAAACAAATAAAAATACAAAAATACAAAAGTTAAAAAGATATTAAAAATTAAAAGCTATCACATTTTTGGGGGAAAAACAGTTAAAAATGTAAACCATAAAAATATAGCAGCACAACATGGAATAAAAAAAACCCTGGCACATTATGTGAGGCTCATTCCACCCAAACAATTCTGGACCCAGACTTTTGCCCTACATTATTTGAATAGGATGATACAAGGTCAGGGGAACCATAGACCTTTTGATCCAAGCAGACAACCCTAAAAATTCTCCCAATCCCTGTGAGGTTATTAAATGATTAAAAAAAAAAAAAACAGCAACAAAATACCCCACCCATTGTCCCCCTTTCTATTTTTAAGAACAAGAAATAATTTTAAACTTCTTTATTTAGGATCTTGTTGGTGACGTTGCTGGGGTGAGTATACATCCTTGCTAGTGAGTGAGTTGTGTTTTCATTTTATAAAGAACAAACATTAGGTCTTTATTTCTAAATTTTTAGGGTGCTCTTGGTGTTGTTGTGGAGGTGAGTTTATATAGTTCCATTATCCCTTTGAATTAATTGATATGAGAATGGCTGGTATTTCACTGTTGTTTTGTTGTTAACTGCCCTCGAGTCGATCTCGACTCATGGCGACCCTATGGATGAGATATCTCCAAGACCGTCTGTTCTCCACTGCTCTTCTTAATTCCTGCAACTCTTTAATACCTGTGACCTCCTTAATAGAGTCCATCCATGTATCATGTGGCCTTTCTCTCTTCCTCTCTCCCTCCATCTTTCTCAGCATTATTATCTTTTCTAATGAGTCCTCACTTCTCGTGATGTGTCCAAAGTGTGACAGCCTTAGTTTGGCAATCTTGGCTTCCAGGGAGGTTTCAGACTTGATCTGCTCTAGGACCCATTTGTTTGTCCTTTTGGCTGTCGTGGGATCCTCAGTGCTCTTCTCCAGCACCACATTATCTCAAATGCATTGATTTTCTTCCTATCATCTTTCTTAACTGTCCATTTCTCACATCCATACATGGTAATAGAGATTACAATGGCTTGTATGATTCTAACTTTTGTGCTGACTTGTATATCTTTGCATTTTAGAATCTTTTCTAGTTCTTTCATAGCCACCCTCCCCATTCTTAATTTTCTTCTGATTTCATACTGGGGAAACAATATACACTAACGGCCTTTATTTGGATGAAACAAGTAAACTAGAGTATCTGTCCTTCTTCCTTCTCTGATAGCTCAACATGTGCTCTTGTTTCTAACGTGGTGCTTCCTTAGGTACAAGGAATACATGCTTTCTTTTGTATTTGGATAAACATATCTGATGTAGCATCTACTTGTGGAGGATGTTGTTCTTTTAAAATTAACCACAGCTCCTGTCAGAGTGGTGAACACTCTGGCTAAAAATTCTAAATATTCCTCCCTAAATTGCAAATCCCAGAAATCCATGGAATAGAGCAATAATACTTAAAGTGGAATCATGGTGCTATAATTTCATGCTGCTCAAACCACCTGGCCCTATTCACCAAAGCACATAGTCATTGGCTCTTATTTTTCAAGCTATATAGGAATGCCCTGGATGAAGATGAGGAACTTGACATGTCTTCTGGCCTTAAACAGCGAGCAAATGGGGAAATAAGGAAGGAATTTCACAATCCTTCTGTGGATGTTTAATGATAACAGCAACCTTTGATTTCCCCTCCTGACTTTAGGAGTCCGGGTTTTGTTTTCATTTCACAAAGAACAAGTATTCACTGTTTATTTCTGTATTTTTAGGGTGCTCTTGGTGGCGTTGTACAGGTGAGTTTATATAGCTCCAGTGATTACTTTGAATTAATTGATATGGGAATGGGTGGTATTTCATAATGGGGTAAATGATAAATCTGTCTGATTTTATTTTATTTACCGGTATATCCAAATTTTCTCCCACATGGGACACAAAGGGGCTTTACAATATAAATTAAATCCCACAGTGATCCCACAGTATAGTTTGTGGTATTGTTTGATGTGAGTGATGCTACACTGAGAGTGGTTTTATTGGAGAAGGACAAACAGAAATTATTTCAGAAAAGTTATTGGGCCCTGAATTGAATTGGCAGGTGTGGAACCAGGAGACACTTAAAAAAGTGATCTTGTGATGTGAAAATACAAGAAACTTTAAGATTAAATTAGGAGCACCATTCCATGGCTGTTCTGTGCCTGTTTCTATTTCCATAGTTCAGATGAGCTATTCCATCCAACCCCTAGCCCCCTGGTTTCACCTTCTGGGCTGCTCACACCCACATGGTAATATTCATTAAAAAAAATCAGTCATTGGCTCATATTTTTGCAAGCTATATAGTAATAATCTGGATAAAAATGAGGAGACTGGGGTATCCTCTGTCCTTAGAACAGAGAACAGATGTGGAGCTTTGGAAGCCTCTCTCAATCCTTCTGAGGCTCCTTGATGATAAAAGCAATTTTTGTAATCCATTGTGAGTTTAGAATTTGTTTTCATTTCACAAAGAAGAAGCATTCACTGTTTATTTCTGTATTTTTAGGGTGCTCTTGGTGGCGTTGTACAGGTGAGTTTATATAGCTCCAGTGATTACTTTGATTTAATTGATATGTGAATGGGTGGTATTCCATAATGGGGGAAATGAAAAATCTGTCATATTTTATTTTATTTACTGATATATCCAATTTTTCTCCCTCATGGGACACAAAGGGGTTTACAATATAAATTAAATCCCACAGTGATCCCACAGTATAGTTTGTGGTATTGGTTGATGTGAGTGATGCTACACTGAGAGTGGTTTTATTGGAGAAGGACAAACAGAAATTATTTCAGAAAAGTTCTTGGGCCCTGAATTGAATTGGCAGGTGTGAAACCAGGAGACAATTAAAAAGGGATCTTGTGATGTGAAAATACAAGAAGCCTTAAGATTAAATTAGGAGCACCATTCCATGGCTGTTCTGTACCTGTTTCCATTTCCATAGTTCAGATGAGCTGTTCCAGCCAACCCCCAGCCCTCTGGGTTCACTTTCTGGTCTGATCACATCCACATGGTAATATTCATCAAAGAAATCAGTTATTGGCTCATATTTTTGCAAGCTATATAGTAATAATCTGGATAAAAATGAGGGGACTGGGGTATCCTCTCTCCTTAGAACAGAGAACAGATGTGGAGCTTTGGAAGCCTTTCTCAATCCTTCTGAGGCTCCTTGATGATAAAAGCAATTTTTGTCATCCATTGTGAGTTTAGAATTTGTTTTCATTTCACAAAGAACAAGCATTCACTCTTTTTTCTTGTATTTTAGGGTACACTTGGTGGTGTTATGGAGGTAAGTTTAAATTACATTTGATTCGAGGATGTGGACCAAATGAAATAAGAGAAGTAATTCAGAAACACCATTGATGTTCTTGACTGGTTCCATTTTCCATCATGGCTCAGATGTGCCATTCTATTGCTGTTCAACTCCTAGATTCATTTTCATGGCTCCCTAGCACTACCAGACAGTGAACAATAGATGAATACCTCAGACACAGATGACAGTATATGTGAAAATCTGGGATAATCTGAACCTCCACCTCTGTGAGGTTTCTTGTTAAGGAAATCAATCTTCTGCCACTTTTCAAAATGAATAATTTATTTTCATTTTTTTAAAAGCAAGTAATAACTATTCACTTTTGTCTTTCAGAATGTTGGTGATTTGGTACCTGCGGTGAGTATATATGACTGCAAGCAATTACTTTGCCTCCCCACACCCCCTCCAGTTGAGATGGGCTGATGGTTCCACTCAAAGGAAAGACAGAATAACACTAGTAGATGAGAGTCCCATAGTCATTTCCTTTTCCGAAAAGGATATAGAGTGACTGGGCAATATTTGGCTTCCATTTCCATGGCTGAGATGTCACCTTTTAAATCAACCACATGTCCAGGGAATTCTAAATAGAAAAAAATAGATGTAATCCCCTTCCTGAACAAAAAGAAAAAACCCTTGCTTGTTAAAGCATGTGTAAACTCATCATCTCCTTTTCTGCAGGCTTCTACTTTTGCACCGGGAGAAAGAGGGTCTGGACACCATTCGATCGGTTATCAAATGCCCACAAATTTAATGCATAATACAAGGCTCATAAATCAACCATAAAGCCAACACAAATCAGTCATAACACAGTCATAAAAAATTCAAATGCAATCATAAATCAATTAAAATGCACTAATACATTAATCATAATGTCATCATAAATCAATCACTGTCAGTATATGTGCATTCAGATAGAAGGGATAATATGCAGACAGCCCATTTAACAATAGCTGGAAGCCATGTGTGGCAAACTATATATGCATAGCAGTTCTTGCATCAATTCTCTCAGAAACTCCTAGTCCAACAATATTTGAATGAGATCCTGAGTGTGCTCTCACTCCAATCTCCCACAAAGTCCCACGATGGTTGCTGCCCTCATAAGACTTTGCCCACCATCACTCTGATCAGCCACTTGGAGAAGCAGCAGGATCCCAGTGCTGGCCTCCCTGAAGTCTCTGTGCAAATATGACCCCTCTAGAAGGCATTAGGTGGGTCCCTGCATTGCCTTCTTACATCTGCTAGTTCTTTTAATACCCTTTGATGTAGTTAATCTGGCTCTAGCCTTGAATTCTTTTAAATTGACCAGTTATTCCTGCATTACCTCTTTACCTATTCTATGCTGCATTTCCCCTGCTGTGTCATCTGTTCCATTTTCCTCAGGTTAGCACTATTTTCTTTTGTAGGAAGACTGAGGCAAAGAATGTGTCGAGCATTTCTGCCTTTTCTCTGTCCCATTTAATCATCTTCTTCATGCAATGGGCCTACCATTTCCTTCTTCTTCCTTTTGCTATGGACGTAACCAAAAAAATATCTTTTTATTGATTTTAATCTCTCTAGCAAGCCTGAGCTCATTATGCACTTTAGCTTTTCATTTTCTCCTACACATGAAAGCTATTTGTTTGAATCCATCTTCAGTGATTTCCCCTTTTTCTATTTCTTATATGTGTCCCTTTTAAAACTTACCTCAGTTGTACATTCTTCAATCATCCATCTTGGTTTGTTGGGACATTTCCCATTTTCCTCCTCAGTGGAACTGTTAGAAGTTTTGCCTTCAATAGGTCCTTTTTAAGAAACTCCCACCATTCCTGAATGCCCTTCTCTTTTAGTGTTTCTGACCATGTTATCACACCCGGTATTTACCTAAGTTTACTGAAATCAGCTTTCCTAAAGTCTAGAATCCATGCTGGGATTCCTCTTTCAACTGCATACCAACTCCAGAAGAACATGATCACTTTCTCCTAAGGATCCTGCCACTTCTGTCCCTTTAACCAGGCCATCCGTATGGGGACGGGGAGAGAATTAAGCATCTGAAAAATGTGCTCATGCTTTCAAACGCATGGAGATCCTGCATTTCAGGGGCAGAAGATTACGTTCCAGCCACACAGTTAGGTTGAGATTCTGCTCCTGCCTATGTGTCAGGAGGTTTCTCAGGGCAGATTGCACTGCCATGTCCATTAAAGAGACAAGGAGGAGCACAAGATATCTGGGCAACACTCGATTACATTTCTAAACTTGGGAGGTTACAGAAGCTGTTCTCCTCCAGGTATCTACATACTTTTCAAAAAAGATGGGTGAATGAATCAAAAGCAGTCAAATTCAAACATGTTGTGGTTGTGTGTGCTTTGTTGCTGAGAAGCAGGAGACATTATCACACAGAACTATTGTGGGACTAGGTGAAGAGATTGGCCTTAGGGATTCCTTCATTTATGAAGATAAAACACAAGACATAGAGGGAAGGTGACTACACCATGGAGCTATTTTAGAAATTGAAATCAAGGAGGAGGAGGAATGATGAATTTATATCCTGTCTTTTCCTCAGTCTGGACAGTTAAAATTCATAGTTAAAAAACATAGTTAAAATATAGTTTAGAATGCAAAAAGTAACAAAGTTAAAAAGATAAAAAAAGTTTAAAACTATTACATTTTTAAAAAACAACAGTTAAAAATTCAAACCATAAAAATACAACAGCACAACATAAGAAATAAATAAATAATAAAAAAAACCTGGCACATTATGCAAGGCTCATCCCACTCAAACAATCCTGGACCTGGAGTTTTGGCCAGCATCATTCAAATAAGATGATAAAAGATCAGGGGAACCATAAGCTTTTTGATCCAAGTGGACAACCCTAAAAATTCTCCCAATCCCTGTGAGGTTATTAAATGATGGGGGGGGGGACCCACCATTTTTGCCTTTTCTTTTTTTAAGAATAAGAAATAATTTTAAACTTCTCTATTTAGGTTCTTGGTGGTGACATTGCTGGGGTGGGTATTTCATAGTGAGGGAAAATAATAAATCTGTCTGATTTTATTTTATTTATATCCCACTTTTATCCCAAATGGGACTGAAAGGGGCTTACAATATGAATTAAATCCCACAGTGATCCCACAGTATAGTTTGTGGTATTGGTTTATGTGAATGATGCTACACTGAGAGTGGTTTTATTGGAGAAGGACAAACAGAAATAATAATAATAATAATAATAATAATAATAATAATAATAATAATAATAATGTTTTATTTATAACCCACCCCTCTGCTCGGCAATCGGGGCGGCATACAACAGATTAAAAATACAACAGATAAAAACAATTCCTACCTCCCACCTCTAACCCACACACCCCTTAAAACAGAATTAAACCATCATAAAGTTAAAAAATAAAGCCGAGATAAAATATAGTACATCTAATCCAATCTAGCAATCTGGCAGGAAGGGTAAACAGCAGGTCACCTTCAAAATTTCAAAATTTCAAAACTTCAACATTTCAAGCCGGGCGGTTATTCCAGGAAGGCTTGCCAGAAGAGCTCCATCTTTACTGCCTTTTTAAAGGCAGTAAGAGTGGTAATAAGACAGATTTCGTCTAGCAGGCCATTACACAGCCTGGGAGTGGTCACAGAAAAATTATTTCAGAAAAGTTCTTGGGCCCTGAATTGAATTGGCAAGTGTGGAACCAGGAGGCAATTAAAAAGGGATCTCGTGATGTGAAAATACAAGAAACCTTAAGATTAAATTAGGAGCACCATACCATGGCTGTTCTGTGCCTGTTTCCATTTCCATAGTTCAGATGAGCTATTCCATCCAACCCCTAGCCCCCTGGTTTCACCTTCTGGGCTGCTCACACCAACGTGGTAACATTCATCAAAGCAATCAGTCATTGGCTCATATTTTTGCAAGCTATATAGTAATAATCTGGATAAAAATGAGGAGACTGGGGTATACTCTGTCCTTAGGACAGAGAACAGATGTGGAGCTTTGGAAGACTCTCACAATCCTTCTGAGGCTCCTTGATGATAAAAGCATTTTTTGTCATTCATTGTAAGTTTATAATTTGTTTTCATTTCACAAAGAACAAGCATTCACTCTTTTTTCTTGTATTTTAGGGTACACTTGGTGGTGTTATGGAGGTAAGTTTAAATCACATTTGATTTGAGGATGTGGACCAAATGAAATAAGATAATTAAATCAGAAACACCGTTGCTGTTCTGTGACTGGTTCCATTTTCCATCATGGCTCAGATGTGCCATTCTATTGCTGTCCAACCCCTAGATTCATTTTCATGGCTCCCTAGCACCACCAGACAGTGAACAATAGACGAATACCTCAGACACAGATGACAGTATATATGAAAATCTGGGATAATCTGAGCCTCCACCTCTGTGAGGTTTCTTGTTGAGGAAATCAATCTTCTGCCACTTTTCAAAATGAATAATTTATTTTCATTTTTTTAAAGAGCAAGTAATAACTATTCATTTTTGTCTTTCAGAATGTTGGTGATGTGGTACCTGCGGTGAGTATATATGACTGCAAGCAATTACTTTGCCTCCCCACACCCCCTCCAGTTGAGATGGGCTGATGGTTCCACTCAAAGGAAAGACAGAATAACACTGGTGGATGAGAGTCCCATAGTAATTTCCTTTCCTGAAAAGGATATAGAGTGACTGGGCAATATTTGGCTTCCATTTCCATGGCTGAGATGTGACCTTTTAAATCAACCACATGTCCAGGGAATTCTAAATAGAAAAAAATAGATGTAATCCCCTACCTGAACAAAAAGAAAAAACACTTGCTTGTTAAAGCACGTGTAAACTTGTCATCTCCATTTCTTCAGGCTTCTACCTTTGCACCGGGAGAAAGAGGGTCTGGACACCATTCGATTGGTTATCAAAATGCCCACAAATTTAATGCATAATACAAGGCTCATAAATCAACCATAAAGCCAACATAAATCAGCCATAACACAGTCATAAACAAATTCAAATGCAATCATAAATCAATTAAAATGCACAAATACATTAATCATAATGTCATCATAAATCAATCATAGGCTTATTGATCCAAGTGGACAACCCTAAAAATTCTCTCAATCTTGCAAGGTTATTAAATGATGAAAAAAAAAAAAACACACAATTTCCCCCTTTTCTTTTTTTAAGAACAAGAAATAATTTTAAACTTCTCTATTTAGGTTCTTGGTGGTGACGCTGCTGGGGTGAGTACACATCCTTGCTAGTGATCATTTTAAATGTAATTGTTATAAAAAGGCTAACTATTATACATTCAGAAAAATCATATATAGGAAAAATATTTCTTTGGATGAAAAAAAGGTATCACAGCTTATATATTTATATATTCCTACAGATATTCTTACTTTAAATAAAAAATAAATATATTTTCCGTTCTCTGATAATTCAACATACGCCTGCCTTGCAAACTTACAGGGGAAGCAGATGGGTGGCCGTGGGCCAACCCAGGAAGCTGTGGATTGGGGCCGAGGTATCCCCACACCTTGGCCCCGCGGCGCAGCTTTGCCACCTCTTTAAGGAGTGCTAAAATAGTGCTCCTTCTACAAATAGTCGAAGGTGCGCAGCAAAAGGCTGCTGGCGCACCTTCGGCGGCTTTTCCGCTGCAGCTCGTGCGGACGCTGCAGCGGAAAAGCATCCTCGGAGTGGCGGCCGTGCAGAGGGCCGGCTGCTCCGAGGACGTTTTTTGGGAAAGGTTGGGGCGCCCAGCCTGTGGCTGCCCCTCTCCTTCCTTGCTCTGAAGATAGCGCTTTGCGCCTTCTGCTTAGCCCCTTACTGAATAAATGTCCTGTTATTTTTCTTAGGTACAAGAAGTACATGCTTACTTAATGTGTATTTGCAGGCAGACATTTGGGTAGTAGTGGTGTTTCCTTTCTAGATATACCAAACATGCAAAAGAATGCTGAATAACATTCCTCCTTCTCATTTCCATTTTCCATTTCTTTTTTGTTTCACATTGCCTTGATTCGGGGTGAGGTCTGTACAGATTTTTTATTTAAAGTAAGAATATCTGTAGGAATTTCATTTTCATTTTTAAAATAATGCCTGCCTGCTTGCATTGAATGAATTAAAAATTTCTAGAAGGGAGGTACAAAGGGTGCCCTCCAAGGGATGAAAAACTGTGTGCTTGTGTATATACAAACTAACACTCAAGGTTTTATCACACTATACAGTTCTGGCATTAGGATTCCACTTCAGTTGCTATGCCTGCATGCTGTAGAATGCTAGGCTTTGTAGCTCGATGAGCACTGAACAATCTACTCCTTCCTAAACTGCACATACATTTCTAAAAGTGGGCAGCATCCTGATAGTATCAGATGCATTTAGCTGCAGAAATCGACACCTGGGTTCAGCCCAGCTCCATCGCCATTCCAAGGGGCTCTTCTTGCGCCTCTTTTCAAAGCTCGGAGTTTTCTGATATGGAAAAATGGCCATTGGAGCGCCTCTCGGAGTGGTGATGGAGCCAGGCTGCACCCCGGTGGTGATTTTGGTGGCTAAATGCATCTGATACTATCAAGATGCTGCCCAATTCTAATTCTGAGCCAGCTCACGTAAGCCACATTAGAACATAATGTGACAGTCTTCTATGTTAAGCACCATCAGAAGGATAAATTAAAAGCAAAGCAGCTTTATTTATATAATGCTTCATACCACACTATGCAGTGCCTAAGCAGTTTACAACTCTAAGCTCATTGCCCCTCAACAGCGACCTCAAAAAAATGCAAGCCTGAGTTAAGCCTGAGCCCTGGCTGGGATTGAACTCGCAACCTTGTTGTTTATGAGTGAGTGGCTGCAATAAAGGCATTTAACCACTGCACCACCAGGGCTCCTAAATCCCCCTAAATTAAAACACCATTCCATGTTTATTATGTGCCTGTTTCCATTTCAACAGCTCAGATGGGCTATTCCACCATTCTCCAACCCTCTGGCTTCCATTTCATGGCTATTAGAAATTTTAAAAAACTGGCACATTATGCAAGGCTCATCCCACTCAAACAATCCTGGACCTGGAGTTTTGGCCAGCATCATTCAAATAGGATGATAAAAAATCAAGGGAACCATAGGCTTTTTGATCCAAGTAGACAACCCTAAAAATTCTCCCAATCCCTGTGAGGTTATTAAATGATGGGGAAACCCCCCCCCCCCCCACTATTTCCCCCTTTTCTTTTTTTAAGAATAAGAAATAATTTTAAATTTCTCTATTTAGGTTCTTGGTGGTGACGCTGGGGTGAGTATACATCCTCACTAGTGATCATTTTAAATTTAATTGATATAAAAAGGCTGACTATTATACATTCCGAAAAATCATATATAGGAAGAACATTTCTTTGGATGAAAAAAAGATACCACACTTTATATATTTTCCTTTCTCTGATAATTCAACATATACCTGCCTTGCAATCTTACTGAATAAATGTCCTGTTACTTTTCTTAGGTACAAGAAGTACAGGCTTGCTTAATGTGTATTTGCAGGCAGACATTTGGGTAGTAGTGGGTGTTTCCTTTCTAGATATACCAAACATGCAAAAGAATGCTGAATAACATTCCTCCTTAACTGCAAGGATGGGATGTTTGATGTTTTTTGAATGTGGAAACTTCTCATTTCCATTTCTGGGTGAGGTCTGAACAGGTTTTTTATTTAAAGTAAGAAAATCTGTAGGAATTTCATTTTCATTTTTGAAATAATGCCTGCTTGCCTGCATTGAATGAATTAAAAATATCTTGAAGGGAGGTACAACGTTTTTTTTTTTTTAAAGTGTGCACTCCAAGGGAAACTAACACTCAAGGTTTTATCACACTATACAGTTCTGGCATTAGGATTCCACTTCAATTGCTATGCCTGCATGCGTGAAATGCTAGGCTTTGTAGCTCGATGAGCATTGAGCAATTTACTCCTTCCTAAACTGCACATACATTTCTAAAAGTGGGCAGCGTCCTGATAGTATCAGATGCATTTAGCTGCAGAAATCACCATCTGGGTGCAGCCCAGCTCCATCGCCATTCCAAGGGGCTCTTCTTGGGCCACTTTTCAAAGCTGGGAGTTTTCTGATTTGAAAAAATGGCCGTTGGAGAGCTTCTCGGAGTGGTGATGGAGCCGGGCTGCACCCGGGTGGTGATTTTGGTGACTAAATGCTTCTGATACTATCAAGATGCTGCCCAATTCTAATTTTAAGCCAGCTCAGGTAAGTCATATTAGAACAAAATGCAACATTTTTCTATGTTAAGCACCATCTGAAGGCTAAATTAAAAGCAAAGCAGCTTCATTTATATACCGCTTCATACTGTGCTATGCAGTGTCTAAGCCAGGGGTAGGCAACCTTTTTGAGCTGGGGGCTGGGTTGCTGTCCCTCAGACAATTGGGGGGCCCGAAGCACCAAAAATAAATAAATAAATAAATAAATAAATAAATTTTTAAAAATTTTAAAAAAATTAAAAATAGATGCATGCACACTCTCTCAGCCCCAGAAAAGCCATGGCAAAACCCCTGTGGACATTTTGCCAAGAAAACGCGAAGAACAAGTAATAACAACAATAATCAATATCATCATGGCGGGTGGCGGCGGCGGCAGGACCAGCCTGGGGCCAGTTCAAAGGCCTCGGGGGGGGGGGGCATCTGGCCCCCAGGCCTTAGGTTGCCTACCCCTGGCCTAAACGATTTACAACTGTAAGCTCATTGCCCCCCAACAGTGACCTTAGAAGGATGCACGCCTGAGTTAAGCCTGAGCCCTGGCTGGGATTGAACTTGCAACCTTGTGGTTTATGAGTGAGTGGCTGCAATAAAGGCATTTAACCACTGCACCACCCGGTCTCCTAAATCCTCCTAAATTAAAACACCATTCCATATTTATTATGTGCCTGTTTCCATTTCGACAGCTCAGATAGGCTACTCCATCATTCTCCAACCCTCTGGCTTCCATTTCAAGGTTGCTCACCCCTACCTGGCCCTATTCATCAAAGAAACCTGTCACTTATTCCTATTGTTCAAACTATATAAGAATGGCCTAGAATAGATAATGATGAGGAAACTGGGGCGTCCTGTGGTGTTAGAACATAGAGCAGATGGGAACATTTGGTAGAATCTTACAATCCTTCTGAGGCTCCTTGATGATAACAGTAATATTTCTCTTCCATTATGTGTCAGAGATTTGTTTTCATCTCACAAAGAAGAAAGATTAACTATTTGGTTCTGCATTTTTAGGGTGTTATTCATGATGTTGTAGAGGTGAGTTTATATGGCTCCAGTGATTACTTTAAATTAAATGATATGGGAATGACTGGTATTTTGTACTGGAGGGAAATGCTATACAACAAGGACCTTTCTTTGGATGAAACAAATAAACTAGAGTCTGTCCATACTTCTTCCTTCTTTGATATCAACACTTGCTCTTGTTTCTGAATAAATGGGTGCTTCTTTTTAGGTACAAGGAATATATACTTACTTATTGGATACATGTATTTGATGTAGCATCGGCTGATGGAGGATGTTGTTCTTTTTAAATGAATGACAGCTCCTGTCAGAGTGATGAATACTGAGCTCTCTGGCTAAAAATTCTAAATATTCCTCCCTAAAATGGAAATCCCAGAAATCCATGGAATGGAGCAATAATACTTAAAGTGGAATCATGGTGCTATAATTTCATGGTGTAAGAGGGCCCTCAGTCAAGTGAATTTCTGACACACCATACTATTGTGTTCTTTACACACTAACAGGGGTTTCTACTTACTTTCTAAAAGATTGGGTGGGATGAATCAGATATAGTGAAACTCAAACAGGTTGTGGTTGTGTTTTCTTTGTTGCAGAGAAGCCGTGACTGCAAGAAGCCTTAGAGCTACATTAGCACCATTCCATATTTGTTCTGTGCCTATTTCCATTTCCACAGCTCAAATGTGCTATTCCTTCAGTCCCCAACACCCTGTATTCAGCTTCATGGTTGCTCAAATCCACCTGGCCCTATTCACCAAATAACCCAGTCATTGGCTCTTATTTTTCAAACTATATAGGAATGCCCTGGATGAAGATGAGGAACTTGGCATGTCCTCTGGCCTTAAACAGTGAGCAGATGGGGAAATATGGAAGAAATTTCACAATGCTTCTGTAGATGTTTAATGATAACAGCAATCTTTGATTTCCCCTCCTGACTTTAGAAGTCCAGGTTTTGTTTTGATTTCACAAAGAACAAGCATTCACTATTTCTTTATTTCTTTATTTTTAGAGTACTCTTGAGTTGAGTTTACATGGCTCCAGTGATTACTTTCAATTAATTGATATGGTAATGGGTGGTATTTCATAGTGGGGAAAATGATAAATCTGTCTGATTTTATTTTATTTATATCCCACTTTTCTCCCAAATGGGACTCAAAGGGGCTTACATTAAAAATTAACTCCCACAGTGATCCCACAATATTGTTTGTGTTATTAGTTGATGTGAGTGATGCTACACTGAGAGTAGTTTTCTTGGAGAAGGACAAACAGAGATTATTTCAGAAAAGTTCTTGGGCCTTGAATTGAGTTGGCAGGTGTGGAACCAGGAGGCAATTGCAATTAAAAAGGGATCTTGTGATGTGAAAATACAATAAACCTTAAGATTAAATTAGAAGCACCATTCCATGGCTGTTCTGTGCCTGTTTCCATTTCCATAGTTCGGACGGGCTATTCCATCCAACCCCCAGCCCCCTGATTTCATCTTCTGGGCTGCTCACACCCATGTGGTAATATTCATCAAAGAAATCAGTCATTGGCTCATATTTTTCAAGCTGTATAGTAATGATCTGGATAAAGATGAGAAGAGTGGGGTATCCTCTGGCCTTAGAATAGAGAACAAATAGGGAGCTTTGGAAGACTCTCACAATCCTTCTGAGGCTCCTTGATCATGAAAGCAATCTTTGTCTTCCATTCTGAGTCTAGGATTTGTTTTTATTCACTCTTTTTTCTTGTATTTTTAGGTTACTCTTGGTGGTGTTTTGGAGGTGAGTTTAAATCACATTTGATTTGAGGATGTGGACCAAATGAAATCATACAAGTAAATCAGAAACATTGTTGCTGTTCTGTGACTGGTTCCATTTTCCATCATGGCTCAGATGTGCCATTCTATTGCTGTCCAACCCCTAGATTCATTTTCATGGCTCCCTAGCACCACCAGACAGTGAACAATAGACGAATACCCCAGACACAGATGATGTGAAAATCTGGGATAATCTGAACCTCCATCTCTGTGAGGTTTCTTGTTGAGGAAATCAATCTTCATCCACTTTTCAAAATGAATAATTTATTTTCATTTTTTTAAAGAGCAAGTAATAACTATTCATTTTTGTCTTTCAGAATGTTGGTGATGTGGTTCCTGCGGTGAGTATATATGACTGCAAGCAATTACTTTGCCTCCCCACACTCCCTCCAGTTGAGATGGGCTGATGGTTCCACTCAAAGGAAAGATAGAATAACGCTAGTGGATGAGAGTCCCATAGTCATTTCCTTTCCTGAAAAGGATATAGAGTGACTGGGCAATATTTGGCTTCCATTTCCATGGCTGAGATGTCACCTTTTAAATCAGCCACTTGTCCAGGGAATTCTAAATAGAAAAAAATAGATGTCATCCCCTTCCTGAACAAAAACGAAAAACACTTGCTAGTTTAAGCATGTGTAAACTTGTCATTTCCCTTTCTGCAGGCTTCTACTTTTGCACCGGGAGAAAGAGGGTCTGGACACCATTAGATTGGTTATCAAAATGCCCACAAATTTAATGCATAATACAAGGCTCATAAATCAACCGTAAAGCCAACATAAATCAGTCATAGCACAGTCATAAACAAATTCAAATGCCATCATAAATCAATTAAAATGCACTAATACATTAATCATAATGTCATCATAAATCAATCATAATACCATCATAAATCAATCACTGTCAGTATATGTGCATTTAGGTAGAAGGGATAACATGCAGACAACCCATTTAACAATAGCTGGAAGCCATGTGTGGAGAACCATATATGCATAGCGGTCCTTGCAGCAAATCTCTCAGGAACTCCTAGTCCAACAATATTTGAGTGAGATCCTGAGTGTGCTCTCACTCCAATCTCCCACAAAGTCCCATGATGGTTGTTGCCCTCATAAGACTTTGCCCATCATCACTCTGAGCAGCCACTTGGAGAAGCAGCAGGATCCCGGTGCTGGCCTCCCTGAAGTCTCCATGCAAATATAACCCCTCTAGAAGGCATTAGATGGGTCCCAGCATTGCCTTCTTACTATAATAGTTTGGTGCCCTTTTTAAAAATGCAAATTACATCTGCCAGTTCTTTTAATACCCTTTGATGCAGTTAATCTGGCTCTAGCCTTGAATTCTTTTAGATTGACCAGTTATTCCTACATTACCTCTTTACCTATTCTATGCTGCATTTCCCCTGCTGTGTCATCTGCTCCATTTCTCTCAGGTTAGCACCATTTTCTTTTATAAGAAGACTGACACAAAGAATGTGTTGAGTATTTCAGCCTTTTCTCTGTCTCTCTTAGCATTTAATCATGTTCTTCATGCAATGGGCCTACCATTTCCTTCTTCTTCCTTTTGCTATGGACATAACAAAAAAAAAACCAAAAAACACCCTCTTTTTATTGTCTTTAATCTCTCTAGCAAGCCTGAGCTCATTATGATTCCTCTTTCAATTGCATACCAACTCCAGGAGAACATGATCACTTTCTCCTAAGGATCCTGCCACTTCTGTCCCTTTAACCAGGTCATCAATATGGGGACAGGGAGAAAATTGAGTATCTGAAAAATGTGCTCATGCTTTCAAACACATGGAGATCCTGCATCTCACGGGCAGAAGATTATGTTCAAACCACACAGTTAGGTTGAGATTCTGTCCTGGCTATGTGTCAGGAGGTTTCTCAGGGCAGATTGCACTGCCATGTCCATTGAAGAGACAAGGAGGAGCACAAGTTATCTGGGCAACACTCGATTACATTTCTAAACTTGGGAGGTTACAGAAGCTGTTCTCCTCCAGGTATCTACATACTTTTCAAAAAAGATGGGTAAGATGAACCAAAAGCTGTCAAATTCAAACATGTTGTGGTTGTGTGTGCTTTGTTGCTGAGAAGCAGGGGACATTATCACACAAAAGTATTGTGGGACTAGGTGAAGAGAGTAGCCTTAGGGCCTCTGCAGACAGCGCAAAGCGTTGTCTTGAAGACAGGGAAGGGGAGGGACAGCCACACACTGGCCACCTCAACCCTTCCCTGAGGACGTCATCAGGCTGTGCGCCATTATGCATGGCGTGCACCCTGAATACTTCCTCCCAGTGCAGCGTCTTAACGTGCTGCATCAGAAGATACATGGAAGAGCCACATGTTGGCTCTTCTGGTGCCCTTTCTGCCGCTTGAGGAAGGAGTGCTATTTTGGTGCTCCTTTCCCAGGTGCCAAAAGGGTGGATTGGGGCCTAGGCATGGGGCAGCCACGGCTCCAATCCTCTGCTTCACAGGACGGCCCACTGCCACCCGTCTGCATCCCCCCTTTGTAGGCAGTGCTTACAGCATGATGCCATCCTCATCCCATTGCTGGTATACACTTCAGCCATTTCTGAAAGGCACCTTGTCATTGACTGGGAAAACCCATCTATAGTGTTGGTTATCCAAGTAGTCCCCTTTGCACAATAATCTATTCTGCTTCAGAAATGGAAAAGACAGTAGCCACATGCTATAAAGGGGTGGGATTCTTTTCCTCTTCCCCCCTCCCTATTCCCAACCAAGATCGGCTGTGCCTTTCAGGGTTTGTTTGCTGTCATCCACCACCCAATGTCTTTCTCTCCCCCTCTGCTGCCCAATCTCTCTTCCTCCTACTAACCAACCTCTCTTCCCTCCCATGCCTCCTGAACTCTATTCCATCTTCCACTGCTCAATCTCTCTCCCCCTGCCTCTGCTACCCAATCTTTCTTTCCCCTCCTTCACCACCTGATCTCTTCCCCTTGCCAGACTGATCTGCATGTCCTTAGTAGGGTAATAAAGGAAAGGAAGCTGAAGCAGGACAGTATGGAAGAACATGCAGCACCATAGTGGTATGATGATGTGGAGATACACTAGCGATTGCTTCAATGTTGGTATATTTCCATGTGCTTAAAAAATGTGATTGCTATCCTGTAGAAGCCTCATGTGATAATCTCTAGGGTGTAGAAGAAGCCTTAAGGGTAAATTAGAAACATCATTCCATGGTTGTTCTGTACCTATTTCCATTTCCATAGCTTGAATGTGCTACTCTTTCATCTGTAACTTTCTGGATTTAGCTTCATGGTTGCTCACACACATCTGGCCCCATTCATCAAAGAACCCAGTCAGTTTCTTTTTTAAAAATGCAATTTAATCGATGTGCATGTTGCATACAATTTTTCAAAAGGAAATGTGAATGAATGCATGCCTGGGTGTCTGTCTGCTTCTCTCTGTGATAATTCAACATTCCCTCTTCTTGGTGAATGAAGAATAGTTTTTATTTTTGGTTTCAGATGCAAGTATGTGCATTTATTTTAAAAAAGCAACAACAAGAAAAAAATTAAAAAAATATTCTAGCCAAAAGTTACAACAATAAGAAATGTACACACTTCAGGATTATATGTCTGTCATGTGCACATAGAAATAAAATGACTGTTTTGTTAGCATCACTTTTTCCATATATAGCTAAAATCTGTCCCAGTTATTTTACTCTCAGTGGGTTGAAGATGGGAAAGGAAATAATAATACAGAGCAGGACCCTGTATATGTCTGCTCCAACTCTTCCTTCCATTATTGCTAAAGGCATCAAATTCAACTGGGATTTTATAAAATCCTTGTTGTTACCTCCCCCACCCCAAACATTCCTTTATTTATGAAGATAAAACACAAGACATAGAGGGAAGGTGACTACACCATGGAGCTATTTTACAAACTGAAATCGAGGAGGAGGAGGAATGATGAATTTATATCCTGTCTTTTCCTCAGTTTGGGACAGTTAAAATTCATAGTTAAAAAACATAGTTAAAATATAGTTTAAAATGCAAAAAGTTACAGTTAAAAGGAGAAAAAAGTGTATAACTATTACATTTTTAAAAAAACAACAGTTAAAAATTTAAACCATAAAAATACAACAGCATGACATAAGAAATAATAATAATAAAAAAACCTGGCACATTATGCAAGGCTCATCCCACTCAAACAATCCTGAACCTGGAGTTTTGGCCAGCATCATTCAAATAGGATGATAAAAGATCAGGGAAACCATAGGTTTTTTGATCCAAGTGGACAACCCTAAACATTCTCCCAATCCGTGTGAGGTTATTAAATGATGTGGGGGGGGGGGAACCCACCATTGTCCTCCTTTTTTTTTTAAGAACAAAAAATAATTTTAAATTTCTCTACTTAGGTTCTTGGTGGTGACACTGGGGTGAGTATACATTCTCGCTAATTATCATTTTAAATTTAATTGATATAAAAAGGCTGACTATTATACATTCCGAAAAATCATATATAGGAAGAACATTTCTTTCGATGAAAAAAAGATACCACACTTTATATATTTTCCTTTCTCTGATAATTCAACATATGCCTGCCTTGCAATCTTACTGAATAAATGTCCTATTACTTTTCTTATGTACAAGAAGTACAAGCTTACTTAATGTGTATTTGCAGGCAGACATTTGGATAGTAGTGGTGTTTCCTTTCTAGATATACCAAACATGCAAAAGAATGCTGAACAGCATTCCTCCTTAACTCCAAGGATGGGATGTTTGATGTTTTTTGAAAGTGGAAACTTCTCATTTCCATTTCTTTTTTTTTTTTCACACTGCCTCCATTCAGGGTGAGGTCTGAACAGATTTTTTATTTAAAGTAAGAATATCTGTAGGAATTTCATTTTCATTTTTAAAATAATGCCTGCCTGCTTGCATTGAATGAATTAAAAATATCTAGAAGGGAGGTACAAAGGTTTTTTTTTTTTTAAAGTGTGCACTCCAAAGGATGAAAAACTGTGTGCTTGCATATATACAAACTAACACTCAAGGTTTTATGACACTATACCGTTCTGGCATTAGGATTCCACTTCAATTGCTATGCCTGCATGTTGTGGAATGCTAGGCTCTGTAGCTCGATGAGCATTGAGCAATCTACTCCTTCCTAAACTGCACATACATTTCTAAAAGTTGGAGCGGGATGACTGTACACCAGTGGCGGCTCAAAGGCAGCTTCTTGTTGCCCCCAAAAGGAGCGGCATTTGCTCACTCTTTTGGGGGCAGTAAAAAGGAGGATCGGGGCCACGGCAATGTGGTTGCCGTGGCCCCAATCTGGTGTTCCCAGGGGTGGCACAGAGCTGCCCCTTTCGGTCCATCTGCATTGACCCTAAAAGGCCTTCTAGCACCGGGTGTTACCAGGTGCTGGGGACAGGACCTCGGGGGGTTGGGTGGGGTGCAAATAGGACTTCCCAGGTGGGACTTCCACCCTTCAGGGGCAGGACTTCTGGGACAGGACTTCCCCCCCCTCCCAGACCTTCAGCTGCTGCTCCCTCTTCCTCCTCTTCCCACACCCCCCTGGGCCTTCATCTGCCTCTCCGTAGGCAACTGAAAGCCCTGGATGGCTGGGAAGGAGGAAAAACAGGCACATGCCTTTTCTTCCTCTTCCCTGCCCTCTGTGTGCCAAAAATAATGTGCCATAGATTCACCACCATGGTCATAGAGCATCCTCATCCTTTGTGAAGTCGTAGGCTTTCATGGCCGGCATCCATAGTTTTTTTGTGGGTTTTTTCGGGCTGTGTGGCCATGTTCTGAAAGAGTTTCTTTCTGACGTTTCGCCAGCATCTGTGGCTAGCATCTTCAGAAAAAACCTTTTTCTCTGAAGATGCTAGCCACAGATGCTGGCGAAACGTCAGAAAGAAACTCTTTCAGAACATGGCCACACAGCCCGAAAAAACCCACAAAAAAAAACATCCTCATCCTTGCTTTAAATTTTCCTTTGATTTTCTGAATCTTGTGGAAGAGGTCTGTTGTTCATCCTTTTTTGTTGTCAGTTTCTATCTCTCTACAGTGGTTATTAGAATGATTCCCTTTATGTTTGCACACTAATACTTAATAGTTGCTTTCATGGTTCTGGCTCTATTCCTGTCTTCTTTTTCTTTTGCTTCTCCTCTATCTGTTATTGCTTGGAGCATTTCATTTGTCACCTACCAATTCTTCTTCCTTTTTGCCTATACATAGCATCTTTCTCCCTTCTTCCTTGTATCTCTGGCTTCTGTCCATAGTTCATCTGGTTTCTGGCCAATTAGGCTTAATAGTGTGAATCTATTTTTCACAATTCTGCTGGGATGTTCTTCATGTCATATTTCAGCATGATGCTTGGTTTAGTGTTCTTCTATGAGTTTATTCTTATTATTAAAATTACTAGATCATGGTCTAGGCTAGTCTGCACACCTGGGCTTGCTTTTGCTGCAACAATAGAGTTTCTCCATCTTCTCTTGTCAATTATATAGTTTATCTGATTTTTCTCTACATGATACAGATGAAGAAATTGGTGTCTCCCTTATAATACAGAGAAGATGGGGGAAATCAAGAAGTTTCACAATCACTACAAAATGTCTTAATGATAACAGCCATGAAAAATGGATAGTTTGTACAGTTGACCTCTGTTTTTGCAGGGGATCCATTCCAGAACAAACACACCCCTTGCCAATATTCAAGCCCCATAGGCTTGAATGGGGGCACACCATTGATCTTAATGGAGGTCACCCCTCCGTGAATATTCAAAACCACAGATCTCAAGTCTGCAAGAATCAAGGGGTGATTGTAGTTTGAATTAAAACAAATAAAGAAATACCTCTTCACTCTTGCATTTCTAGGTTGTTGGTGGTCTCCTTGGTGGGGTGAGTATGTATAACTGCTAGTGAGCATTTGTTCAAAATGAATTGGAGGAAAGGCCTTTATTTTTTACTGGAAAATGGGCATTTCTTTGGAAAAAGAGCCCCTATTGTCTGGGTGTCCACTTCCCTTCCTGAAAATTCAACATTCCCCCTCCTTTCTGAATAAGGAGTGTATCACACCAACCTCTAGTTTCATTGCAATTTCTCAAAGTGAAAGAGGATAAAAATGGCATGGGAGCTACTCCTAACCAATCTAAGAGAGACTAGAGGGATCTAGCTAAGCTTAAGGGGTTACAGACTAAAAAAATACATAGTCTTCAATGTGAAGAAGCTTCTAAGATGGCTGCAGAGCAGAACAGCAGAAAGCAGGTCTCAGAGAAAGACTTTCTTTGTCTGTCTCTGTATGTAATCTCTTCCTAACTTTGCGACTGTCTTTGGAAAGTGAAGAGAACACCCTTGGGTGTGGAAACCAACATGACCTCACTGTTGTTCCATGGAATGGTCACAAAACAGAAACCCACTTGAAATCCAGATAGGGTTGCCCAACATTTCTGGAAGCTGCACAATATTTCACAATGGTGGCATACCAGTCTGAGCCAGTTTTGTAGGATCTCCATTTAGTAGAGGTAAACAAAATAATTAAATCCTGATTGCTCTTATCAGTGGAACCACTTCCTTGTCAACAGGAGGGTGGGGTGTTGGAGAGAATTTCCAGTTTGCACTTGTGAAGTGGGACTTGAATCTTTTCAAAGATGGATGGGGGTCCAGGCCACCAGCTCTACCCTGTCCAATATGAATTTTTAATAATTTATTCAGGATCTGGCAACAGACAGCTTTCCTGCCTTACACAACAAAGTCTAATATTCATATTTATTGAGCATAATTGCAGGGAGTGTCTTTGTTTTTTGTTTTAGGTAGAATGGATACAAGTTCATTTTCTATCTTTTAGGTCACAGCTGCTACAAGCAGCTATAAGCAGGATTGTACCTATGGGGGAAGGAGTTAAGAGTATTGTTTCTCACTATAAGAATTCTGCCCTCCTTTAATTTTTCCTCCTGTGTCTCAAATTCTAGCATTGCAGAGTCAGATACTGAAGACAGTTAACTCTAGCATTTTTATATATGCTGTGCTCAGATTTCCTTGTTAACATGTCTGCCCCCTTTCTTTGTATTTCTAAGTGCTCAACTGAAATTTGAAGTTACTGCAATGCTAGAAATTTGGGGAAAGAAGGAAATTTGGGGAGGGGCAGAATTGTTATTTGGGAGGAAATGCCCTAATTTGTGTATTACTTTATGTTGCTTTATATGATTGCTCAAAATCCTTTTTAAGAATGAGGAATAACTATTCACATCTGTAATTCTAGGACAGTGGTGGCCTACTTGGGGTGAGTATATATACTGATTTGAGTTGAAAGGCACAATGTCCCATTTCACACCACAACTATATCAGTGCAACCCAAATTTAACTGCCATAGCTGCATCCTCAGAAATCTTGGGATTTGTAGTTTGGTGAAGTACTAGAGCTCTCTAACACAGAATTGTAACTACAATCACAGAATTCTCCAGGCTATCACCATAGTAGTCAAAGCAGTATCAAACTGCAACACTTGGAGAATCACAATTATTAGTAGTATACATCAGGGGTGGGAGTCGTGCCACCCTCCAGATACTTGAAGTCCTACTTGGTCTAGCCAGCATAGATGAAGTGAGGAATACTGTTGGACTGCAACTCCCAGCATTCCTCAACACTGTCTACACTAGTTTGTATTCCTTCCACTTTCTTCACCATGCACCAAGCACAATTAATTTTGGCCTCTATTCAAGGAAGGCATCACATCACACCCTCCCCTGAAGCGTCTGTCACCATGCAGGCCCAGGTATACAAAATTACTACAATGCTAAGAAATTTGGGGAGTATAGGAAAATTTATTTGTGTGTGTGTGTGTGGGGGGGGGTAGAATTCTTATTTGGGAGGCAATGTCTTTATTTTGTCCCCCTCCCTTAGCCACACCCCTGTTAGAGTGTTTGCTGGTGATAATGTATTTTAAAATCAAATATATGCTCAAGGAATTCCAAGGATGAAAGGCTCAGTCTATCTTCTTGATAGGGTGTGTCCCTCCAGATGTTGCTGAACTTCAACTCCTAGCATTCCTCATCATTGGCAATGCTGACAAGGACTGTGGATGGTTACACAATGTTTGAAGGGACAGACAACTTCCACTTCTGTTCTCTTCTCAAGGAGTGACACTCTCTTGCTTGCAGTGTAGATCAGCCAGTCCAGGAAAGGAAAAGCAGGTAGACAAATTCAAAAAGAAAATAACTGGAAAAGCATGAGACTTTCTTTATGTTGTTGCACAAAATCCAAATCCTGAGTTCTGTTTTCATGGCTCTTCAGCCTCTCCACTAATCAAAGAAATGAATTACTTTTGCTTTCTAGTTTATGAAACAAAGAAACCTAATCTTATATAGATTTTCTAGACTCAAAACTAGAGAAGACTGGGCTTGCCTGTCTTATAAGCTTTTTGCATGGCACTTCAAAAAACAGGAACGGAACAGAACGCAAGGGAATGGAATGGAGCAAAAATGCATTTTACTGCACGGGAGAATGTCACTAATGCCGCTGGGAGTCCCCAATCCATTCCTGGCAGCCGAATTTTGAAGGACGATTTTGAACCATCCTTCAAAAATTGGCTGCCAGGAACAGCTGGAGAACAGATTGGGGACTTCTGGCAGCATTGGTGGCGTTCTTCCATGCAGTAAAATGTGTTCTTGTTCTGTTCCGTTCCCTTGCGTTCCGTTCCATTCCTGTTCTTCAAAGTGCCGTGCGATAAGCTTAATGGTTTCGGAGTGTTGCACTAAATGGGCATAGCTTCACTTGTTTGTTATTTTCTGGCTTGTTATTTGCTCTTATACAATACTGATGTTAAATGATGGGACATGTAGTTGTGTGTTAAAAGTGATGATCATATTTCTTTCTGGTTAATGAGCAAATAGGAAAGGAGTTGAGGCTGTGCTGGGTAGAACCAAAGTCACTCCCTTGAGAACTGCAGCAGTGGAAGAAGACAGGACTGTCTCATAGGAAAGAGGAAAAGAAAAAATGTTTTGCTTTTGTAACAAATGAGAAGGTAGCCCACCTAAGATATGAAACTATGTATGTGTTAACTATGCTTTGCTAATGCTTGCTGGTTAGATCTGAAAACAGACATCTATGGAGAACATCTTAGCATCTTGTGAAGAGATGAGGAAGCTGCTTTTTTCTCTGGCTTTTAGATATAAGAATCTGCTAGAGTCTCATAATTACTCCTAACAATAAAGTCAAACTTTTTCCACCTTTTGAATTGAGCTATTTGTTAAATTTCTGTTTTGTTTTGTTTTGTTTAAACATTAACATTGCCTTCTGTATTTTTAGGGTCTTTCTGGCCTACTTGGTGTGAGTATATATAATTGCTAATGAGTACTTTCAATTAATTTTAAGAAACTAGCCAAGATCTGAACCCTGACTTCCAATATGTTCAGCACCTTGGACAGCCCCTTTGAATTTCATACATTCTTTGCCCACTAAGCATCTCAGTATTTACTGAGGAGGGTCATCTTTCTTCTCATTTTGACTATTCAAAGACCAACACTTGGAGAATCATAGTTGTTATTATACTTCATACTTCAGGATGGTAATGTTGCCATACTCCAGATATTATTGGACTGCAATTTCCAGCTGTGCTAGCCAGCATAGCTAATGGTGAGGAATACTGTTGGATTACAACTCCTAGCATTTCCCATCACTGGCTACACTGACAGTTGCAGACCAACAATATCTAGTGGGCTTCTTGTCTCTGGTATATATGATGATTTAATAGTTCTGGGCCCCAAAAGAAAGAATTTTAAATCCACCCCACCCAATGAATTCACATGACTGAATTGCCTCTTTTCTCTTCCAAATACCATATATTGAAAAGTAACATCTCTTTTGAGATTTTTTTCACCAACATTTCTCTTCAGGTGCTAGAGAAGAGAGGTTGGTGAATATCAAGAGATCATTAAAATGAAATTCACTATCCAAACTGAAATTCACAGAAGACAATTAAAACACACACACATGGGCCTTGGCTATCTTTGGTCTCTGCTCCCTAATTTCTCTCAACCTTCTCCCTCTCTCTTCTTTTGTAATATCTTCAAGCCAGCTTGGGTCCCTTCTGGGAGAAAGGTGGCATATTAAATAAATAAATAAATAAATAAATAAATAAATAAAATTTATTCAAAGCATGGAACAGTTAAATTTTTGATATATAAGTTCCAGAAATGGAAAATTCTGAAAGTCATAGTCCAAAAAAGTAATTATTTTAAGTTCTGGTTCCATGGAAAGAAAGGTGGCATACAAATTAATTAATTAAATAAATAAAATATCTTCATGCTTCAGATAGCAATGTGTCTAAAAGCCATCCAGCATGTGTTGTTAATATTTTTTCTTGTCTTTATTTTGCTTTTGTACTTTGAATATATTTGAAATCAGGCTTGGGTGGCTACAAGGAGATGGCCAGAGGTGGTTGGAACAGTAATGGGCTGTTATACCACCCATAGAACTAACTAGGAGATTCTGGTATTTTCATCTGGGCCAAATCATGGCCACCTTGGCTCACAGAGGACTGTAGCTGGACCCAATATCATGTAAATACTCTCCAGAGGACGAGGAAAAAACAACCACTCATACATGGGAGTATCAGATTCCTACTTGTGTGAGCTTTAAAAACAGTTGTGAAAGCATCATCCTGTCATTAGATCCTGATCTGAGATTGCAGTTCTCCACCTGTTTACTTGAAACAGGCACTTGCACCCCTATTCATATGTAAGGTCCATTGAGTTCAATGGGACTTACTCCCAGTTGAGTGGATTTAAGATTGGGGGATGGGGATATGCTTATTTTTAAAACTTTTGTATGTTTTTCCATGACGTTATATTGTTTTTATGGGATGCTTTTCACTTATTTTTAAAATTTAGTGGTAGTTTTCAATTGATTTTTTTAGAGACCTGGGTCACATTCTGGGAGAAAGTTGGCATATAAAATAAATATATAAATACGTGATTTTTTTATTATTATTATTCAAAGCCTGGAATAGTTACTTTTTTTGGACTATAACTCTCAGAAGTGGAAAATTCTGAGAGTTATATCTCCCCCCCCCCCAAAAAAAAAAAAAAAAACTATTTTAAGCTTTGGTTCTATGGAATGCTGCAAAGCCTGGAATTCATTCTTTCTTTTGAATGTATACCCTGTCTTTCTCCTGGGATGGGACTCAAGGCAGCTTATTTATTTTATGGCAAGGCACCCAGAATTAGTGCAGTCTCAGAGTTGTCGTGCATAAAAGTCCATATTCTAAGCTTTGATTTTAAGTCATTAAATTTACCAGGCTGTCATCAGCAGTACAGGAAATTATCTCTATAAATGAATTACTCTTATGGATTAAACACTTTCAGACCTAGGTCATGGAGAATATGTCTGTTCCCTTATTATTTACTTTCTTATTTCTAGGGTCGTAAATAAGCCAACATTCTGAAGATCATCCACCATGCTGAGGAAGGCTTCCTGTCCAAATTCATTTTTGTACTGGCACCTACAAAGCCAATGAAATGAAAACAGGGAAAAATATTCAAAACATACATGTAGCACTGAAGTCTGTGGACCTTTCTACAGCACTAACTGATTTTGTTTCCTTTGTAATGGAGCACTGGGACCAGGAGGACAGGGTCCCGTATCTACTCCAGTGGGTGACATAAAACTTTGCAAATAAAATGCAAATTGTTATCCCATTTACCTTGTGTATTTTTTTAGCTTTCTAAGACATTGGACTAAACTCAGTTACTAGTCTCAAACAGGACAGGCTCATTGAATCAACAGAAGTCTTCTCTTGCCAAGGGATAGTCAGAGTCAAATGAGTAGAGCCACTGGAAGAGGCTAGTTGATTTATTATTTGGATTCTAGGTAATAATTCTAGTGTGGACCTTGCTTCTTTTCCTTGAAATCCCCAAATCAAATCAATTATGGCAGATAGATACCATTTTAACTGGTATGGCTCCAGTCTAAGAAAACCTGGGATTTATCGTCTGGGTATATTTCCATTGAACATTAGAAGGAATGTATTTACAGTGAAAGCTGTTCAGCATTAGAACCTATTGTTTAGAGAGGTTGCTGGATATCTTCCAAAAGAGAATGAGAATGCTCCAGCTGGAGCTCCTCCATTTAGAAGGGTGTTGGACTCCATGACCCATAGGGCCCCTTCCAACCCTATGATTCTATGTGCATTTCCCAACCAACTTCACAAATGTTATAGATGTGGAGTTTTGGGAAGCCAATTGATTTCTCTGCTAGAAAGTTGTGGTTCACTCTCCTGACTTCACTTGGTAAGGAAGTCTAAGCACTTCACCAAACACCAAATCCTAGGATTCCATAAGATGGATAGGATTGGATCATTTTTTAAAAAAAGTTATAGTGCCTATGGCTTATGGGACTTGTAGTAGGGCATTATCTGAGGTCCAGAGTTGCCCACCCAAGGTAGCAGTTCCTACATTTATCAGCACAGTCGAGGATTCTATCAGCATCAAACTTCATGCAAATAAAAAAGCATGTTAGTACTTTGAAACAGTTATTTTTATTATTTTACATGAAACATTTTCCTGGACAAAGTGTTCTAATAAGGAAATCAAATTAAAATCAAATATTTTTTCTATCGCCAATGGAAATTCTGCTTACACCATATGATCTATTGTTCTTAAGTAGAACAGTCGCTATTAATTTTGCAAACATTTAGTCTGATCTTTGGTCTTTTTTGATGAAAAAATGGGGATGCAGTTGTTGTTGGCTCAAGCAGACACTTTAGCTTCCAAATTTCTTATTGCTCACTTCAGACAGGTATGTAATTCCAAAGCTTCTGGAAAAGATGGAAGGGGTTGGAGAGAGAAACGAGAAAGCCATATTTATTTATTTATTTATTTATTTATTTAAAATGAAGATACAAGCTTGAAGTTCATTAGATTAAATCTGCTCCCACCCCAACATGTTACTAGACCTGCCATTTGCAATTTTAGAGGCAAACACATGTGAAGAAGAGACACTGGCATTTCCAGCAGCTGCTTTGCTGAACCATCACTTTGAAAATTGTAGGATAGTGTGCTTCACTTGTACACCTCTCTTCCTTCCAATAGTGGTCCACCAGGAAAATTAGTTGTTAATGAAGAACTTGATGATCTGTCCTTATGTACCTGGGTGTAAGTATCACCCAGGTATATAAGTATCACCCACCCACTAAGACATTATGTAAGAAGGTATCTAGTAGCACCTCCTGCAATGCAACCTCCTTGCCCAGATATTGGTCAGGTTCAGGTCCCCTTCTCAACACAAATAGTCACAGATTAGCCAAAGGGGTCACTCTGGCACCTTCTGGCCACCATATAGCTGTGGACAAAGTCCCCCCCCCCCCCCCCGCCGCCATGCATAACATTCTCTGTTTGCCAGATTGGAGTGGCTTGCATGTATGTGGCAAAGAGTGTCCAGTTGCAATTATCTATCAATTATATTATTTATGTGCTTTTGAATTGTTCCACATATAGAATTTTAAATTCTATATGATTTGTGTGTGTGTGTTTAAACTTTTTATGATGGTGAAATAATACATGACCAGAAATGTTTTGATACTTCATTCACAATGGGCAGGGGGAGGGAACCATTGCAAATGTTATTTTTAAATCAATAAACTATTCCTGCAGTTCTTTATGGGAAGTCAGCACAGGTTCAGCTGGCTGGAAACAGGTTGGAAATTATAACACACATTTGGTGACACAGTTCTTACCATATGCATGTTCTTTACTCCTCATCTTCATCCTGTGAGAAAAAGTACAAAGTTATTTTGTTTCTTATCCCCTTTCAAAAATAAATGCACATTTATTTGCTGATATGAACGTAGACTGTATGAAATATTTAGAAAACAGTCCAACTCAATGCAGTTTGAAGTGTTGCTGCTAGCAATGTCATGAGAAATTCTGAAGGAAGATATTCAGTGCCTGTCTTTCAGGAGCAAGTGTTGATCCTCAGCAGCAAATCCAGTTGTATCAGTTTTCATCTTCACTAGCAACAGGTTTTTTTTTGTTTTTGTTTTTTTTAAAAAAACCTAATGGATTTTGATTGTGTATGGAAAACTAAGCTACTCTGAATACACTGCACAAAACAGGAATAACTCATAACAATAATTTTTTGGCTGCAATTCCATGTGATTCTTTGTAGCATAAGAGTTCCACACATGGAACTACTTTACAGCTGGCCATTAACTGACTCCTAGACCTGTAGTGGTTTGATGTATTAGACTTATAACTCTAGGGCAGTGATTCCCAAACTTTGGTCCTCCAAGTGTTTTGGATTTCAGCTCCCAGAAGCCCCAGCCAGCTTGGCCAACAGTCAAGAATTCTGGGAGCTGAAGTCCAAAACATCTGGAGGACTAAAGTTTGGGACCCACTGCTCTACAGACTAGGGGTCAAATCCTGCTCAGTCATGGAAACCCTCTGGGTGACCTTGGGAAAGTTATGAATTCTCAGCCTCAGAGGGAGGCAAAAAGCAAATGCCTTCAGAATAAAACTTGCCAAGAAAACAAGGTAAGAGGCAATGCAATCATAGGTACATTCAATACTTGCCTCTTCTGATTGTGGTTTCGGCTTCCTTCCCTGTAAGGGAATGTCAAAAAATTAAGAAGCTATAATAACCTTTGGAGATAAAATAAGGAGAATGAGGTTCCATCTGTAACACTGTTACACACACCCTCACCTGAACTGATTTTTTTTTTTTTGGGGGGGGGGGGAAGAAATAGTCATTTCAAAACAGTGGTGATGGAATAACATTCTCACTCTAGTTTTAACTTGTTGAGTCCAAACTAAATTGAGATCCTACATTGTACTTGACTAGTGTAAAGCTACACTCAAGTTGTTACATGATTACTGTGCTACACCAACTGGCTGTGTGTCTGTCAGTGGTGTAGCTTTATTGTCCCATTGTGCAATGGGAAGTCCACAATGGTTGTTTCTGCAATTCCAGAGAAGAAAGTCATACATTGAAGGCATTGATCAACCCTCCAGGAATTCACAGCTCCATGACTAAGAATCCTCTTGGTTAGACCCAACTAGAGTAGATTCATTCATGTGAGTCAATACATATGTACATTCAATGTATATTGATTCTATTCTAGCAAGGACTAACAAGGGGTGTAGGTGCTTGTAAAATGATGACACTGGTGGATCTCCACTCACCCACATGAAGCACAATATGTCTATTACAAAATGGGGGGGGGGGGGGAAAGGGAGAGAGCGAGAGAGAGAGAGCTGCCGTATTGGTGGGCTTGTCATCTATGCATTCGACCACCTGCTGATGTATATGCATATATAGTTATTTGGAAATAAAAAATAAAAAATAAAAATGAAATCTGAAATCCAATACATGTTTTGTTCCAAGGATTTTGGAATTTTACCTCTATAGCTAAAATTCTTATTCAAGATTCTTGCTTGCACAGATGTCTCAACCATATGGGTTGGATGTTAAGTGAATGGGTTGGGGGCAGTGTAGATACAACAACAGGGATTTTACAGTATTATATCCTTTTGGTAAAATATACACAGGTAGCTGGAGGTTACACTGCCATGGTAGCTTACTGGTTGGGGTGAGGGGAAGGAAGGAAAGCACCCAGGTAGCACCCAGAGATCCAGGAGGACAAGCTCAGATTTCTCACCAGCAGCATAGTGGAGCCACGGCAATCTTGTCACCAGATGTCATTGACTCTAACTCCCAGCAAACCTAATGATGTTGCCAGGGGTGTGATCCAACAGTATCTAGCAGGCTGGATGATTTCCACCCCTAATCTACATATCAATGGTGAATAAAAAGGTTTGCTCACACTCTCTGAAGCAGTTTTGGAGGAATTAGTGTTATTCTCTTATGATTCATCTTTACCTTTTTCTTGTGTTGCCGACGTTTTCCACCCTAGAAGAGAAAGAAAACAATCAAAAATGATTCCTTGGCTTCTGGAAGTATTGGAAACATTGCCTGTGGGGTGTGAAAAATATTCTTAAAATTTCCCATTCTTGACAGAAGAGGCTGATTTGACAGGCTGAGGCATCTTGCTGAAAAATCGCAAGAGGGTTGTCTCCTCCAATGCCAAACCGAGGAAAGAAGTACTTTGCTTCTCATTGAGGTTTGTGTGATAGGCAGAAACATGTCTTGGTGCAAAATGGCTGCCTGTTCCCTTTGCAATGCACATAACTGTTTTATTAAAGGGATGCCAGCAACCTAAGATGCATTTGTCACACAACAAGAAACATTTGAGTTTTAGATGGCTATTGCAATTTTATGCCATGGCAAGTTTGTACAAAAATATGTCTCACAAACATGGAAAGTCTGGCCAAAAAGGGCAATAAATATCTCACTGTCTCACATTCTGTGATTGAGAAAAGTAAAGATTCACATCCTTAATTCCACCAACCAGGAAAACTGATATTATCTAGAGTTGTTTCATTTCTTACTACACCCTTCTGTGAGGTGACACAATCAGAAACATTCAAACCAGATTTTTCCACTTTTAAAGTCCCCAGAAACAGAAGGAAGATCATTGTTAGATACAGTCTTCCTCTTCTTGTGTTCTCCTTTCTCTCTTTGGACTCCCAAAGACACTGAGATCCTACATATAGGATGAAAGTGTGAAAGAAAGAATGGTGACCCTTGAAAACATACCTTGCCTTGTCTCCTTTTACCACCCTATAAAGAGAAAATGGAGAAGAAAGAAAACATTAGCCATGCATGAGTTCCTCATTTTAGATAACTAGCTTGGGGCAAAATCCCCTACACTGGGCCTTGGTGGACCTCCTAGTTTAGGTGAGAGCCACAGAGGTGTGACTACAGTGATAGTTCCCCTGCTCTCTAAGAATTATGCCTAACCAATGAAATTTTCCTTCAATCTCAATCTAGAATTGTTGTAACTTAAGACATCAACTGAACATTTAGAAATACAGACTACTGGTAGATATCCAAGAAACAGGCACAAAAGATGGTGCAGCTACAGGTGGGAGGCATCATTATGACCAATGCATCTTCTTTCTTGGTGTAATTGTGATTTAAAAGCTGCATGTAGTAATGTCCTAAGGATGTAAAACCTCAACTATTTCACCTTTGCATGTAAGGACAAATAGCAATAGTGTTCTCCCTGTCAAGGAGGGGAAAAGAATATTCCCGTATAATGTCCTCCCCCCATTTGAAGTGTTACAGAGGAATTACTCTGTGCAGAAAAACATATGGGGCTTTTTTTGTACAAAAATTGTTTTCGACGCAAGGGAGGTGCATAGAAGAAGTTTTTTATGTGCAAAAAATGTGTTTTCTGCAGAACATCCAGATGTTCAAATGTTGCAGCTGAGTGCCTTCGAGTTATTTCTGACCTATGGCAACTTTTTCACTCTACACATGTTGAGCGAGTGGGATTTAGAATCCCAGTTAGAGAGCTCTAGTCCTTCACCAAATTATAGAGAACAGGATTCTACAGGATAAAGCCATGTCAGTTGAAGGGGAATCAAAGTGCTATATCTATGTAGAGTGAAAGAGACCCTGGATCTGCATGAGGGTCCAGGAAAGGAATATACTGTCCAATAAAGGATATTGCTTCACAAGAAGAAAATAGAAGCAACATGGGGCTTATAAAACAAAATAGGTAGAGAGTAGACCATGGAGAATCTCTTACCTGTAGTCTTCCTTTACCAAGGGGACTTCCTAGTCTCTACAAGGGGGCAAAAAGCCATAATAATTTGCATGAAACCAGTGCTTAAATAGCTAAAATGGCATCACCCATAAACAAGATAGAAGTATAGCAAACTTGGGAGAACATAACATTTGCAGTAGTGAAAATATATCCTTCATTCATTCATTCTTTGTGTTACTACATGGAAGGAAAGAAAGAAGGAAGGAAGGAAGGAAGGAAGGAAGGAAGGAAGGAAGGAAGGAAGGTGCCCACTCACTGGAGAGAAGGGAGCAATTGGCCATCCTTATTCACCATATGTTTTTGTTCTGATTATAAGCTTCTTCATGCTTTTGCCAAAAATAATTTTAGGCTTTCACAGCTCCTTCAGCCATAACTATTCCATTGGACTAAAAACTCTTGTTAATCATGACTCAAGAGGAGCCATTGAATCAATGGAATTTACCTATATGTTGACTCATCATTCTACAGTTGATTCAATGCATCTACTCTAGATGGAATAACAAACAGGATTCTAGCTTAAGGCTATCTTATCCAATCTGCTCCAAACCATAGTTTCCTGCTTTCAGACAAAATTTCAGATCCTGGAGATGTGGACTGAGGAAGCATGATTTATAAATTAACCGTGTTACACTTTTTTTTTGGCTAACAAAAGATTTACAACAAAAATATATGAGGTCTTTCTACAGTCAAGAAAACAGTCTGGTCGATATACTCATACTCTACCAAAATAGAAGTGAGACATTTTGGGAGTGACGTGAACCTAGCGAAATGCACATAGCTAGGTCTTATCCACTACAAACATATTTTCACCCACCCCTTCCCTGCAATCATGCGATATGTTTAAAGTCCCAATTCATTCTAACTATATCAAGAATGGAAGGTAGTTAAAAGAAGTTCAACTTAATGAATATATATATATTTCTCTCTTTAGTAGATTTGAAGCTATAATAACATAGGGTCCACCTCACAGATCACTTCTTTGATACTTTTGCATATCTCTAGAATAATCTATCCAGGATAACATCTTAGCTATGTATAAAAGTGTTCTTCACTTTTATTTTAAATTAATAGACCTTAGAAAGGCCCAGTTATCTCTCTTTTCTAAGTTAATGAGACTATCAAAATGACTGCTTTGTCCAATGTGGTTTGGGTAAACTTTAAATTGATTTAGCAAGATTCCTATATGCACTTGAAAATATATTTTTCCTTTTTCTGTTGTGGCTGCTGCTGTTGGTACACATATTTGATGAGTTTCCATTTCCACACCCATGCCAAAAATATGATTGGTCTATTGCTTCATTTGATGAGCAGATTGGAAATAAGTTATATCAAACCAAACTGCTGTTCCTCTAATCCCACCCACCCACTCTGCATTTTCAATGAGACTTTCCCTCTCCACTGACTGTGCTGTGAAGAATGGGGAAAGAAGCTAAGTCTTCTTTGATCTGGAAAGTGAAAATGTAAAGGGCATTGCAACCCATTTCTTTAAATATTTTAATGTGTTCTGGGGCTCAATTATAGTTCTATAATTGGCCACAGTATTGCTCTGAATCAAATGACTTTGATACTCTTGAACAAGCCTTAGAAATGCAAAGGAATCTTACAGCATATTGATTTTGCAGACTAAGGGGGGAAGCAGACGGGCGGCATGGGGCCGCCCCGGGAAGCTGTGGATTGGGGCCGAGGCATCCGCATTCCTCGGCCCTGCGGCGCAGCGTCTCTGCTCCAGGAAGGAGCGCTAAAATAGAGTTACTTCCGCAAGATGCCGAAGGTGCGCCACAAAAGGCACCCGGCGCACCTTCGGCGCCTCTTCTGCTGCAGCATGTGCGGACGCTGCAGTGGAAGTGTGTCGTCGGAGCACCAGCTGTGCGGAGGGCTGGCCGCTCTGACAAAGTTTTGGGGAAGGGGTTGGGGCGCCCAGCGTAAGGTTGCCCCTCCCCTTCCTGGCCTCGAAGACGGTGCTTTGAATAACACAGCTATGTCTTTGAAACCTTAGAAACATTATTGAGAACATTAATCTAAGCACTGAAAAGAGACATTCAAGAAATGAACCTTATGATAGAGCCATTTGCCATAACTGTTCTGGACCAGACAGAACAGCCAATGCCATGAGCTACTTGGCATGGACATTGGGTACAGAGTATAAACAAAAGAAAGGTTGCAAGGAACAACTTTGGCATGGATAGTTTGGAAATAGTGTTTGTTTATTATTGGCCAGTTAATATTACTGTCATAGACTTTATATCGATTAATTATTGTTGCTGTATACTTTTGCAAGAATGCTAGATAAGCTTGATCTAATTCCTTTTTTGCTACTACACTCATGATTTGCACAACTTCTGCCTGGAGCTGTCACTTTCTAAATAAGCTATGACTTCAGTCCTCTGAACCTCTGCTTATTGAATGTTTAAGGGGTGATTTCCCCCAGCATCACAAATTCACATAACTACAGCATACAAACACACACACACACACATACACAAAATCAATTCCAAAAATAATGTGATGGAAATTAGCATTTTCCAGCAGCCAAGACATGGTGGTAGTAGATTAGAAGATGTGATCATCTTATACAGTGGGCCCTTGGTATCTGCTGGGGTTTCATCCCAGCATGCCCCATGAATACCAAAATTCATGGATGCTCAAGGCCCATTATATACAATGGTGTAGTGAAATTGTGTTTCTTATATAAAATAGCAAAGTCATTTTTTTTAATTTATATTTTTGGCATATTTTCAAGCTGTGAATGGTTGGATCTGTGGATAAATAATCCATGGATATGGAAGACTGACTATACTAGATGTACCAGGACATGTGTTCCTATGTGCATGCATGTAGAGAGAATGGGAGAGCATTTGAGGTGGGAGTGTTAGAATATAGATGGGTTATACAGTCAAAGGAGAAATTGAGAGATGTGTGTGTGGAAATTTCCTATGGGAACAGTGTCTACTGAAAACAAAGAGAACTCAACAGCAGGTGGTTTAGAAGTCAAAACATGTGCTCACAGGGCAGGAAAACAACACAGTTTGAGCCTGGGAATAGATAGGCAACACATAAACATATGAGGTCATGGGAAGGAAGTCACATGGGGGATGACATACAGCTAGAGGCTGGGTTAAAGCACACCATCCAGGCAACATCCAATCAGCATAAGGTTAACACCCAGAAGGTGGAGTACGGGAAGGGCCAAGAGTTTCTTTGCTCTCTTCTGTTTATATATGCAAGCAATGTGTTTGTGACTAACATTAACTTTTACACTGTAACTTTAACTCCTGGATCCGTAAACATGCATCTGTAACTTTTCTATTTTACAACAACATCAGCAAGATGTGATCCTATAGTGGATTGTATGTTTTATTTTCCTTTTTACTTTATGAAACAATAAAGCTCTACTTTAGACCTATAAGATGTGCCTGCATGCTTTTAGCATGGAGGAAGCTGATGGAGGAAGCTACTTTCTAAGTTCTGCTGTACTGCACATCACATCCAAATATTCAACAGGGAGGACATTTGGTCAGATCAGGGATAGAAACTTGTAGACCTTCATGTTTTCTTAGACAGCAGCCATTGTCAGTCAGTCCAGCACAGGCAATGCCAAAAGATGATGGAAATTACAGCCCAGTGATTCATGAAGGATACACATTCCTCTCCTTGCTTTGGGATCACCCGAATCTGCACAATCAAACCATTGTTTTTAAAGGGATTGTAACAGAAAGCCTCTTACCGACATAGGATTTTCTCCTCCACCTCCTCCCATTAGCATAGCTAATGAATTCTACAAGGAAAGGAAAAAGTTAGTCATTCTTCTTTAACATATATGTGTCCAGGCTGAATATGCCCTAAATGATTTCCTTTATTATGATGGGATCTGATGAACCACAAAAGGATTGATTTCCCCCCAGTAACTATTAGTATACTCAAACCCAGAGACTGACCACTGCTGGTTCAGGTGCATGCAGAGTAAAGTCCAAAGTGTCTGACAGATGACCTAGTCAAAGACAAACTAGGAATCAAGTTCTAGATCAGACAAATACTGTATATACTCATGTATAAGTCTAGAAATTTTAGTCAGAAAAGTTGACCACTTATCTGTGGTCAATGTAAATACTGTACTTTAACTCTTTTTTTTTTTTAAAGGAACCATGCCTTGGTGAAAGTCAAGAGTGAACTCAGTCCTGGAAGCATTGTCCTGGAAGCACTCTTTCATCCAGCCAGCCTTTAGTGTGAACACAAACAGTTATGCTGGAATTTTGTAAGCTCTTTGGCATTGTTTTTCTTTGCTTCATCCTTTAGATCTTTTGTTACATGCCTGTAGGTTTTACTCTTGATTTATCCATGGGTCATATCAAAATCCATAATTTTTTTCCATTTGACTTATATATGAAGTTGACTTATATAGTCAACTCAAATACATATAGTAAGCTAGATCAGGTCAAGGACAAACATGTTGTCAGATACCAGAAGAATGAGAATGGGTGTCTGCTTTGTGGCTAAGTAGAAGATGCATTTCGATTTAAAAATGAAAACTGTAGAGATAGTTAGATAGAACCAAATAGGTCCCTATTTTCCTCAGATCACTGGGGGCCTTTGCAGACTGCTAGAAATAGTGCAACTTGAGGCCACTTTAACTGTCCTGGCTCAGTACTAAGGAATCATAGGAACTGTTGTTTATTGTGGCACCAGAGCTCTCTGACAGAGAAGGCTCAATGTCTCAGGGGGGGAAAAAACAATTCCCATGATTCCCTAGCACTAACCCTAACCCTTCAAGTGGACTCAATTTGCACTATTTTTGGCAGTCTGCAAAGGCCCTGGGTCAGGTTAAGTTAATGAATTGAAGTACTTGTTTTGGCCTTTACCCAGATGATGGTGTTGCAACAGTGCAAAAATGGCCAAGCTAATAATCCCTTCAACCTCTAATTCTTTCCTGGTGCAGAAAGCAAGACACCCTGATTTGTGTCCTCCAAGATATGTTGCATATGTTTTGACACTTCTCATGGCTTTTTTTAAAAAATACAAAACTATGTATATATATATATATATATTCCTCCTCCTTTTCCCCTACAAGACATAATTTGGTGTAATGTTTTTCAAAATGTGATGACATTAATGAGAAAATAAAAAATGGCAGAGGTGTACCTTCCTGTATGAAAGACTTACCACAACCGTTCTACATTTCCCCCCAGCATCGTCTGCAGTATACTGACATTCATGGAGTCACCATAGGTTGACAAGCAACTTGAAGGCACACACACGCACACACGCACACACAGAGTTTCCTAGGATCGGTGGGTACTCTGAAAAATACTTCCTAAAATTTGGTTTCATGCATGTAAATGACTGCCAGCTCTGAGTCAGAAAAGTCTGATTACGGGGCCAGATTGATGAAGCCTGAAATTGCATTAAGTGTAAGTGGTCCCATTGCAATGCCAAAAAATGTGCATTATTCTAGCAGTTATTTGACACCAGATCTGTTTTATATTCAGAGCACACTCTGTCTGTCTAACTGTTTCATATTTAGAGGACCCGCATTATTTAAGGCCCTGGGTTGTAGCTTAGTCAGTACTCATCTATATTGCTCATCTATATTGAAAGAACATTTCAGTTTGTTGGGTGTTTAGAATGCATTTGGCATGTCATGGATAATGTAACAAGCCACTCGTTAATGATGTCAAGGATGTTTCAAGGCTTCTTCTCACTTTATTTGAAAAAGAAATAGCACTGGAAGTGTGAAATGTATGGTTCCTTACCATTGGACTGCCGCCCTCCTTGTTGTCACCACCCATGCCTTCTGCAAGTAAAGGCAACATGGCCTAGAACAGGAAAACAAAGTGTCATCCTCTCTATGACTAGACATGCATAGATCTCCAGCTTTGATGTGCCAAAGATTACTCGCATTATTATGGGGCAAAGAAATTAGTCTTCTTCTCTCATTTGGTCCCCATTTGCAATCACCATTCCCAGGGAAATCCTGAAAGGCTTACAAGAATTTGGGAATGATAACTGTGCTAAGACCATAATGGATAGCTTCTTACCGATAGACCTTTTAGATTCTCAAGCATGGCCTGCGAAAGAGGGAGGGAAAAGTGTTCATCATCTTTATTTTCTGTGATATTTGTTTGTTTGTTTATTTATTTTAAACATTTATCGATCATCTTTCAATCCACTTCTCAACCCAAGACAATGTACAGCGGGTAAAATACATGATTTAAATAAATTTTTGTGTATTCAAAATTAAATAATCTTTTTATTCATATTCATATTTAATATGTATTTATTCAATAGTTAATAAATAACATAATTTATTAAAACATTAAATTTATTAAAACGTTAAAACATTAAATACACACAAACACACACACTCATATTTAAAAAGAGTAAAACTATTTATGATAGTTTCACCCTGATATGATAATATTGCAGAGCTCTGTTATTTTTAAATAAAATAAAATCAGAAAGTGTATTTATTAATCAGCCTGATGTAGTAGTTTGAGCATTGGACTAGGGCTTTGGAGATCAGAGTTTGAATCTCAGCTCAGCCATGTAAACCCAGGGGGTGACCTTAGGCAACTCACACTCTCTCAGCCTCAGAGGATGGCAATGGCAAACTTCCTCTGAAGAAATCTTGCCAAGAAATCCCTATGATAACTTGAAGGCAACTCTAAGGGACACAACAGCAACAACACTCATTTTATGTAACATTTGCTAATCTTTCATCTGTGTTGCTGCTCCTGCTGTGTTTATATTGATAATTTCAATACAGGTTGAGTATCACTTATCCAAGATGCCTGGGATAAGAAGTGTTTTAGATTTAGGATTTTTTCTTTTATTTTGGAATATTTGCATATACATAATGAGGTATCTTGGAGATGGGAACCAAGGCTAACTAAACACAAAATTCATTTATGTTATGTTTCACATGCTCCTTATGCACACAGACTGAAAGTTATATTGTACATACCGGTACTATTTTGATAATTTTGTGCATGAAATAAAGTTTATGTATATTGAACCATCAGTGTCACCTTCTCAGTCACTCATGTGGATATTTTTCAATTTTGGAATGTTTTGGATTTTGGAATTCTAGATAATGAAGACTCAACCTATAGTGGCTGAAATCCCACATTGTCTCTTTTTTTTTTTTAGTTATGAATACAGAACTGAATGGAATCTCCTGGTTTGACCCACCAAACTTAACTTAACAGCCAACACCCAGCAGCTGCCCTGAGCAATGGTCTGCTTGCAATAGGGCTAGCATGATGACATTTCCCGTGTCCTCCTGTGACCGAGCAAGATTGCAACAATCATAAGGAGTGCTTTTACAATTCCTCATCACAGTCTCATTCACTGGCAGGAGGAGGATGGAAAAGCCATCCTGCTGCATTCCAGGCACCAGTAGAACGGACTTCCATCCTGCAGTGTTGCTGCTGGCTCTTAAATAGGTTTTGGGTAAGGATTTCCTGTTGTGGAAATAGCGCCACAATCACAAATACACAGTCTTAGTGAACATAGAGGAGTTACAGAACTGGAACACTAGGTTACGAATTCATAACTGCAATGTAGGATGCCAGTCAGTGTCCATAATGTTTCAGGACAACATCTGACCTCATTGCACAAATAATCCTGAAATTAAAACAGATAGTTTCTTACCATAGGATTACCTCCTCCACCATCTTCCTCACCACCACCTCCGGTAAGCATCGGTAGCATGCTCTACAAAGAAATGAGGGGAAAGGATAATTCACTCTACCAGTGCAGTTCTAAATATGTAAACTCTGAAAAAAATTCAAAAGGTCTTGCATCCAAGTTAATACACAAAAGTTTGTGGCTCTGTGCACAAGTTTATGCAGCTATCCACTTATGCTCTCTCTCTCTCTATATGCATATATTTTCAAGCTATCTTAAGCTTCTTTGGGGGGTGAGAGGAAAAGTGGAAGTAAACTCTCTAAATAAATTGAACCAATGTACATTTTTATTGCAGTGTGTTAAAACTGTATCTTGGGATTCATCAGACAGCCTTGAGAAGATTAGTAAACAGAGATAAATTCATGTTGTTTTACAAAGCTATCCAGAATCCCTTGAATATGAAGGATTTTTAGAATAGTTGTTCAGGAATTTTCATAAGCATGCAAATGGACGGAGCTCTTTCAAGCTTGAAATTTTGAATGCCATTGGTATAGCATTCTATTAGTGACATTTACATCATTCTAGGAGGAGCTCCTGCTTTCTAATATGTATGTAGTTTTTAGCTTGCTGTAAGCTCAGATTGTGTTTGGGGACTCTTGGTTTGGAATTGTCTTGATGACTTATACCAAAACTTGTTCAATGGTTTCTCCCATGCCTAATCTGAGCAGCAGCAGCTGGACATAACTGGGTACAACTCAATCCCTTCTCCAACTCAAATGGCTGCTGATTGGCAAGAGGGCATCAGAAGAACTCTGTGATACCATCATTCCCTAATGATATTGGGTATAATTCAGAATGAAAAAGAGTAAGACTGGTTTCATGGCAGAAATAATGCAGAGACTGCAGTTTAGAGTTCCTTAGAAAACTGGATAAACTAGGGCCATGCAATGCTACATTTGCTGGACATGGGTAATAGTCACTCTTACCCTTTGCTGGGATGGCAAGCAAATATTTATGTGAATAGTGTGTTTGAAAAGACAGCAGTGGATCCACAGCTGATGAAAACCCAATGAAAACCCAATGAAAACCCAATGGAATGCCAAGTGTTCCTTGGAATGGTACTATATCCTCACATCACCTTATTCCATTGGACATTCTGTCCATCATTTTCAGATGGCTTTTCAGCTGGGTTGCTCCACCTAAGTAAGATGCTGCTCAAAGCATACTCTGGATTATTTTTAAAACTTAGACCCATCAACATTTAGCAACTTCATCAAAAGTAAGTAAACACCATATAGATACTTACCAACCAATTGCCTCCTAAAATACTGAAAAAAGTAGGCCAAATATTTTAAAAACTATGGTGTGGTGTGGCCTTAGTTTCTTACCAGCAGATTACTCATCCCACCTCCTCCAAGCATAGCAAGTGGGTTCTACGAGGCAAAGAAAAGACCATTACATGTACACTTTCCTTGGCTCCATCTTGAATGTATTTCACATGACTTTCTTTGTCAATGGACAAGGAAATTTGCCCTTGCCCAAAACACAGGAGTTCATTTTCCTCAATAAATGTTACTACACACCCTCCATTATTTATATATTATAATGACCTCCCTGAAGAATAAGATCTGATTAATTTTTATATGCTTCATTCCTAGTTTTTCAAATTATTTATCATTTTCTGTTGTATATTCAGTGGCAGCTGGTGATTCTGATATCCCTCATTTCAAGCCTTCTACATTTCTCCTTCTTCCTCTAGTCTGGCTCTTTGATCCTTTCCCATGCACAGCTCTCTGTAAGATTTCCATCTTTTGTTTTCCATTTACACATTTCCTACATCTTAGGCTTCATCTGCACTGCAGAAATATTGCAGTCTGATATTGCTTTAACTGCCATGGCTCAATATTATGGAATTCTAGGATTTGTAGTTTTATGAGATTTTTTTAGTCTTCTCCGTTAGAGCTCTGGTGCCTCATCAAACAACAAATCCCAGGAATCTATAAGATGGAGCCATGACAGTTAAAGCAGTGTCATACTGCATTATTTCTGCAGTGAATATCCTGGCTTCATTCTATTGAAGGGATGTCATACTGAGGAGAAAACCAGCATCATGTAGCAGGGAATTGAACCCTGGTCTCCAACACTCAAATCACTTTGCCATGCTGACTCCCATGCCACACCATACAGTAATCCTTTGTAGCCTCCTAACACATTTGTCCTACTTGGAGGAGCCCTCTCTTAGCTCCAACTGTTTCCTTGGATTGTGAAAATAAATATGAAGGTAAGGGTAGTATTCCACTTAGGTTTCTTTAAATCACATAGAACAGTTCTTCCCTTTCTTGCATTGTTAAATGTGGTTGGGCTATGTGTCCCAGAATCCTTCACTCTCATCTCCTTGGATTTCTGAGAATTAGCATCCTACTATGTCTGGGGACCCAAGATTTGGAACCTTTGTTTTAGAAGAAAAAGAAAATACGTGTGTGAGAAATCATTATTTTAGGAGCAGGGGAACAGTATGGGGGGCAGGCATATCCCCTCTAATCCTCTAATCAAATTTTACTACCTTTCAAATTTTTGGAATAAAACCATTGTGTCTGAGATTGTGCTTTATGTAACTCACCGACATCTCTTCTTCTTCATCTCCAGTGCCCTACAAAACACATTTTTAAAACTTCACTTCATTGTTTTTATTGATCAGGTGGATTGTTTAAACCAGCCCATGTGGAACCTCCAGGATTTCCATGATAGCCATCCAGGTGACAGTCTATGTGAGCTTCTCATCTGGCTCACCTAGCTCCATAAAAGGTCCCCCATTCTCTCTTTAGACAAGAGAAAGCTCATCTCTCACTGTGCAGTTGAGAAGCTGAATGCCAGCTGACTTTCCCTAGAGTTTTACAGACAATTACCAAACCATGAGAATTGCTGACTTTCCCTAGAGTTTTACAGACAATTACCAAACCATGAGAATTGCTTTTTGTATACCTCTAAGAATTGTGGAAAGAAATAATAATATTATTTGAAATTCCATACAATTAGGATCTCCATATTTGCCAGAACCAGTTTGTGATATTCAGCAGAGCAATGGTCTGAGACAGCAATGCCTGAAATGTTCAATGCTTATGAGCCCATCATTGTGGGTTGCATAGTCAAAGGATGGGGTGGACAACTGCAGAGAAGGTGGGGCCATTCCTTCCATGCCCCCATGTGTTCCATCATCAAGGCCAAAATATGGCCATTAATGTAGGTTTCAGGATTTGAGGCTTAGGTGGAGAGGCAAGAGGACCCAAACTGCAAGTAGCAGTATGCATGGTTTTTGAGTCCCTTCCCTTCATTCCTTCCTTTGATTTATGCCCATCACTGCATTTGAAAATGCCCTTTCACATCAAGTGCCCAGTAGGGTCTACTACTAGTACCTGGACCTCCTTTAATCCTTTATAAATTAGGAACACTTAAATTCCTAACAGTGTCCTAGAGTAATGCTGCATAAGGAACATTAGGGAGAATTAATGGAACAAGAAGACCAAGCCACCCAGTCCTGTCCAGAGCACTGATCCAGCTTCCCATTGCTGTTGTCACTTAAGCCCACCAAGGCTTATTGATGTAAAAGGGAGCATCAGCACAAAAAGGACAATGGCAAAAAATTAATCAGGATTGCCCACACCAAGCTGAGACCGATTTGGACTGAGACCTAAATGGTGGCTTAAAAGTTCAAACACCAAGGCAGTAAAGAACCTTAAAGTTAAACCTATTAAGAGCTTGGGAGCTGCATATAAAACCACCACCACATGAGATCTAGGTCTTTCAGACCCATCATCTGAAATGCTATTCTAGCCCATTAGGATTCATTCACTCTTACCCAGGACTGTGCAGAGGCCACAGAAAGGAAAGCAATCACTAAAAGCAACTGCATCTTCTTTGTCACTGCTCAGCTCTTCCAGATCTTAATGTTCCTGAAGTGGCACTATGTCCTGCACAACAACACTTTATACCTCATTTGGTAGGCCTGACTGATCAAACCTAATGCTTCTATTGTCAAAGGCTATCTGTTCTCTTTCTCTATAAGGAAATGCAGGGAAAGCTTTGCATCACGCTTGAAAGGGGGAAAAGAGGGCCAATCATCTTATTGCCTGTTACTCTGGAGGTTTTCAGACTATAGCCTAATTCTTATTGGTTAGTGTCAGCTAAAGGAGACCTGCTTAAACAATGGTAAACTGGTGAGTCGACACTTAGGTAGTTCCCATTAATTCAATTGAGCTATCTAATAGAGGTTAGCAACAAGATTCAAATTTTTTTTTAAATTTGTTCTTAAAAGATAGTAATATATGGAGGTTACTCCATCAGCTTACATTATAGCATACAGAAACACTTCCTCTGCACAGATCAGTATTTTCTTTAACAAACATAACAGTCTGGTGTGACATATTTGTCTGAAATTGCATCTGCACCACAGAAATAATGTAGTTTGACACAGTTCTAACTAACATGGCTCAATGCTATGAATCCTAGGTTTTGTAGTTTGTTGTGGCACCAGAGCTCTCTGACAGAGAAGACTCACAAAAGTACAGAATTCCATAGCATTGAGCCATGGCAGTTAAAGCAGTGTCAAACGGCATTATTTCTACAGTGCAGATGCTGCCTGAGTGCCAAACAAAGGGGGAAAATCATGAGGCTATTGGTAAATAGGGTAACTACCTCTCAGGTTAATCTAGTTCATAGGGTTGCTGTGAAATTAAAAAGGTGGTGCATTATGCAACCCACAGTTTCTTGTAAGAAGGATAAAATTGTAACAAAACCTTACAAACTATGATAAAAGTATGCATTCTCAGTCTTCATTCATGAATTTTGTTGTTTTTATGTGCTGTCAAGTCACCTTTGACTTATAGCAACACGGTAAATTAAAGACCTCCCAAGAGGCTTTGCCATCATCAGCTCTGTCAGGTCTTGCAAGGTCAGATCTGCAACTTCCTTTATTGAGACAGTCCATCTGTAATGCCATCTTTTTCAACTCCTTTCCATTTTCTGAGCATTATCATATATTTCCAAAGTGTTATATTGTTTCACGGTGTGTCCAAAGTACAACAGTGTCACTTTACTCATGTTGGCTTCTAGTGAGAGTTCAGGTTTTATTTCTTCTCAGATCCATTAATTGTCTTTTGGGTATATGTAACACTCTACTCTAGTACTACATTTTAAATGAATTAGCTTCTTCCCGTCAGCTTTTTTTCACTATCCAGCTTTCAAAACCATAAATAGATACTGTGGCATGGATTATTCAGTCTTTGTTATTCAGTGATTTGGCTATGAATATAGTTCATTAGTTTCAGCATCGTTGTTAGACCTTGTAATTCCTTCACCCATCTGTACTGAATTTTCTTTCCAGGATAGAAATTAGTTTCTTTGACCTTATGTTGGCTGCTGGTATTCCGTTTTTTGGGTGTTTTTTTTTTTTTTTTTTTTTGAGATGTAGCACACACTGTTCTCCCTGCTGTGCTTATTTCTCTGTGTTGCAAGATAATAATTTGTACCATAGGTCAATAAAAGCAATATTGTATTGAGCTGAATGCCATACACTGCCAGTGTTACCAGGACATCCTTCTGTGCCATGCTATGCACTTGACCAGTGCTTCCCAAACTGTAGTCCTCCAGATGTTTTGGACTTCAGCTCCCAAAATTCCTGACTGTTGGATAGGCTAGGTGGGGGGCAGAAGCATCACTGGGGGGTGCAGGCCACACTGGGTGACACCCCAGAAGGGGGTGACACAAGGTCACTCCTTTGGCCCTTGTGGGAGCTCTTCAGGGCCACAGGGGCACTCCTTGGTCCCATGTGGGTGCTCTTTGGGGCTGTGGAGTGCTCCTTGGCACCATGCAGTTGCTCCTTAGGGCTGTGTGGGTGCTGCTTGGGGCCACTCAGGCATTGCTCCAGCCCTTGTTGGTGCCCCTCTGGCCTGCACAGCTGCTCCCATGAGCCCCACACCCCAGAAACCTTGTTGGAGATCTGGGGCTGGAAGCCCTGCCCCCAGAAGCCCCACCCCCACAGACTGGGTGTCACTCAGTGCAAGAACACCACTGGCTGGAGAATCTGGGAGTTAAAGTTCAAACCATCTGGAGGACTGAGGTTTGGGAAATACTATCCTAAATTAAGATTTTGACCAACCATACAGTGTTTAATAGCCCAAACCAAGCACTTCTTTACATGACCATCAATCTGACCTGTGTCTTTAGATCAGTGTGGGGAAAGTTTTGCCTATGGACTATAAGCTCCAAAGGTACCTTCGAACAGGACAGGACTTTATGGGCCTGAAATATAGGGATGGAAATAATATTTGAAAAGCGTATTTCCATCATTGTGAAATGCTGTGACAAGAATCCTGGATTGATGAGAATCTCCGCAGCTCATGATGTGCTGTGCACAAAATTTGCAAGTGTTTGTTTTGCACAGAAAACAGCATTTTCTGTTCAAAACCCCAGCCTTTTCTGTTTGGAAAATAATATTCTAACCAGAAATATTATTTCCTACAGACAGAATGGTGTTTTCTGAAAAGAAAATGCTGTTGCGGGAGATTTATTCTGAGTAAAATTCACACATAGTTGATTTGCATAGAAAACAGTGTTTTTTGCACAGAAATTAATATTTCTTCTTTGAAATATTATTTTCCTTGCAGAAAATACTGTTTCCTGATGTTTTCTGTGTACAGCCACATGAAATTTTGCCCAGAAAAAGTCTTGAATTTTGAATAGTCTTCAAAAACTGTGTTGTTTCTGAAGATTTTCACATTATTTGTTGCTACCTTTGAGAAGAAATTCAGTGAAGAATTTACTGAAAGATGACACTGCATTTTCTTTCAACTCCAGAGAAGAGTTCTCTACTCTAGTAAGTTAGAAGTCCTAAAACATTTCTCCAAGATTCCAAGATCTTTAGACACACTACAAAATTAGAGCACTACATTCCACTTTAATTGCTATGGCAATGTCACATGGAATCATGGGATATTTAAAGAGAGCCATTTAGAATTCTCAGCCAGAGAGTTCTATTACTTCATCAAACTACAAATTCCAAGATTCCATAGTATGTTGCTATGGCTGTTGAAGTAGAGCATAGCACTATAATTGTGTAGGGTTGCTTCACCCCTTGTTTGTAAGTCCCAAGACCTGGTGAGCTCCTGGATTATTTCTCTTCTAGAAAGGTCCAGATCATCCTCTAGAGAAGATTTCTCAAATGTCGGCAGATAATAGCAATGGTATGCTTGACTAGATAGACCTTTGCTATATTACATGAAGGTTGTTCTTGTGTACTTGCGGGGTATTTTCGTTAATCAAAGGTAACATTTAATAATATAAGCTTCTAACATATAGTCTAAAAAGTGCAATACTCATTCTGTTCCTTTAGGACTCTGATACCTTATTTCTACCTCATTGGTTTCATCTGTGATCAAGGCTTATTCTGAACTTCCTTAGAGGGAATCATGTTTATAGGGCTGCAAGGATTCTCTTCACTTGTTTGTGCTTTATCCGTATCCAATATCCATGCCAAGAACCTGACTCATCTGTTTGATCTGCAACAGGCTCTGTCATGTGCTCTGTCAGAGCATGATGCTCTTTCAACCAATTGACCTTTTTTCTGATAAGGTTCATTTCCTTAACTTCCCTTATCAGTGATTAGCCTCCTTGTACAAAATAAAATTGCTATGCAGTGTCCAAGACTAGCAAAGTCACTTGATTCACCTAAAGCCCTTAGCTGATATGATGGATACATTGCTTGGAGCCAAAGGAAATAGGCAGCTAATATTCAATGCTACCACCACTTAGCCAAATGTCTGATCATAACCACTACCTGCTTCCTGATTTGTTATATGCAAACATCGAGTGTTGTATACATAGCATAATTCCTGATTTAGTGGGGCCACATTTATGAAGAAACACTTTCAAATAAAAAAATAATAATTGGACTAAGGAGCAGGATGTGAGAGGAAATCAGCTGCAAACAAATGTGGAAAAAGTATGGAATGTAAGGTTTCAAAAATCAAGTGACACAATGAAAAATTGGTACAAAGCTTCTTACAGCACAACTTTAAAGTGCCTTATCCACTTGGTAGCCAGGAATCATTCTCTCTACCCCATCATTCAAAGCCAAACTAATAATAGCCAAACACAGGCTTTACAATCACCTCCTCCACCAGATTTTTTAGTTCATTATAATAACTTTTACATTGATATTTGAATTAAGAAAAAGTGAGGCATATTAATGCTTCAGATGTGTTCCTTAGACATACAGTGGCATGATCTGGCTAAAACTATGGGGAGTCAGTAACTGAGGCTTGTGTGTTTTTGTACATCCTCCTCCTAAAATCTGGGCACTAGAAGTGTCAAAGCTAATCATAATATTGCCAGAAAAAAACAAAACCAAACACTGTCAAATAGGGATGGTGAAAGATTTTTGTTTGATTTGAATTTTTTTTTTATGAAAATTGACTATTTTTACGTCCTAGACTATTTAGGTTCAAATACAGTTCTTTTGCAGACTTCAGATGTCTCTCAGTGAGCCAGTGTGGTGCAGTGGTTTAATGATTGGACTATGACTCTGGAGACCATGGTTCGAATCCCCACTCAACCATGGGAACCCAATGGGTGAGCTTGGGCAAGTCACACTTTCAGCCATAGAGGAAGATAATGCAAGCCTCTCTGGAAAAAAAAAATACCACAAAACCATTAGGGCCACTGTAAATCAGAAACAACTTGCAGACACACACACTTCTCTGGATTTTGTTATTCAGATCTTGGCTGAGATATTATTTCTCAAAATGCAAATATTAGGGAAAGTCACATATGAAGCATGAATAAGAGAGCTGGAAACATTGCATATAGAATGTGTATGTTGGTGGAAATTGTGTATGAAAATAAATATGAATCTCTATTTCTTTCTCTTGCTTTCTCTGTATATGTATGTACTTTTTTTTTAAAAAAGATTGTAGATTCATGAGAAAGCTGGAAGAACATGCTAATGACAGGATAGATGCAAAACTGATACAGATCTTATGTCGTCTGAATTGTCTTGATTAGTTAACAACCACACAACTAATATGCATTTCATCATCTTCAAAGCCTAGGAATAGGTGCTTAGAATGTTGCCTCCACTAGATGACCAAAATCTTCAGGTGTCCTTCACAATCTTGTCTGTTAAGGAAGATTTGTAGAAAAATGGGCAACTGACATCAGGGCTTGTGTACATTTGGCTTCATAAATATACAGCAGGAAATCACAGTAGCCATGGAGGTGACCAATGTTTTGGATCTTTTTGGATGTTCTTCCAAGCATCAAAGAAATGGCTTATAATGTATAAATTATTCATGCCTGCAGGATAAACACCAACAATCATGTCATGCCACATCCATTAGCCTTTGTGTCCTTCTTTTTATTGGATGCAGTGATGTTATTTCATATGATGGGTAGGGTGATGCAATCCATCTTTTGACCTTTCCTTGTAGATAAAGCTTCCTTCTTTGAACAATAGAAGTATTGGTTCAGATCCACTGAGGCTTGCTATCTATGGTGTATAAATACCATAGATTGGACTAGCTGTTATCACAAGGAGTAGTTCTATCTCTGAAAAAGGAAACAGTAGACAAGAGACAAGATGATGCTTTATACATTGCTGGCTGCTTTTTTCCTGGTGACATCTGCCAATCATTTGGTAAGACGGGATTTTCTGGGAGTGGGTTTTAATTTTTCATTTGCAGAATTAAAAAATAAATTGAGAATTTAGAATTAAGGAACTATCAAGTGTGCTAAACCTATTTGGGAGCTAGCATTCAACACCTTGTCCTGTCCCTAAGGGTGCTATGAGCAAATCTTGTTATACAAGTTGATTAGAAAGACACTTTGCAAAATCTGAGTTTTTCCATTAGAAAGCCCCTGCTCTCCTGGCAGATTGCCACTCCCATTGCTAAACCTGAGTAGCTAAAATAATTTAGAACTATAGGACCATAGCACTAATCTCCCATGCAAGCAAAATTATACCCTAACTATTGCAACATAGACTCCAACCACACATGGAGAGAGAAATCCCAGAGCTTCAAGCAGGGTTCAGGAAAGAAAGAGGCACTAGGGATCACATTGCAAATATATGATGGCTAATGGAGTGTAGCAGGGAGTTCCAAAAGAAAATCAGCATGTGCTTTATAAACTATAACAAAGCTTTTGACTGCACAGATCATAAAAGGCTATGGAACACCCTTAAAGACATGGGAGTGCCAACACATTTGATAGTTCTAATGAGGAATCTGTACTTGGGACAAGAGGCTACTGTCAGAACAGAACACAGAGAAACAGAATGGTTCCCAATTGGCAAAGGGTCAGACAAGGCTACATCCTATCACCCTACCTATTCAACCTATATGCAAAACATATTGTAAGGAAAGCAGGCTTGAGCATGGAAGAGGGAGGAGTGAAAACAGGAGGAAGAAATATCAACAATATGAGATATGCTGAAACAACATAATACTAGCAGAGAACCTCACAGACCTGAAACAACTTCTAAGGAAGATCAAAGAAGAAAGGCAGGCTTACTGTTGAACATAAAGAAAACAAAAATAATGACCACAAAGAACTTACATTCAAACTAGACAATAAGGAATTATAAATAGTAAAAGAGTTGTCATATATGGAATCAACCATTGATCGTAATGGGGACTGTAGGCAGAAATCAGAAGATTAAGAATGGGGAAGACAGCTATGAAAGAACTAGAAAAGATCGTAAAATGCAAAAACATACAACTCAGCACAAAAGTCAGAATCATGCAAGCCATTGTATTATCTATTACCATGTATGGCTGTAGGAGCTGGACAGTCAAGACAGAAGATAGGAAGAAAATCAATGCATTTGAGATAATGTGGCACTGGAGAAGAGTGCTGAGGATCCCATGGACAGTGAAAAGGACAAACAAATGGGCCCTAGAACAGATCAAGCAAGAAAAATATCCCTAGAAGCCAAGATGAAAAGACTTAGACTTAGTTGTTCTTTGGACACATCATGAGAAGGCATGAATAATTGGAAAAGACAATAATGTTAGGAAAGGTGGAGGGAAGTAGAAAGAGAGGAAGGCTAGATGGATGGACTTTATTAAAGAGACCACGGATATGAGTTTACAGGGGTTAGGCAGAGCAGTAGAGGACGGGGGGGGGGGGGGGGCTGGAGATGTCTCATCCATAGGGTCACCAAGAGTCAAGACTGATGCGAAGGATGTTAACAACAAACAACAAAAGCTTGATATGCAATCAATATTTTCTCCAGAAAAATACAACTTTGTATGAATAGAACAGATTAATGAGGAATTCAGTCTTGCATTCAGCACTGGGTTACACTACACTGCATGTTGGACTGCAATCTTATATCCAATTACCTGGGATGTCAATGGGACCTCTTAAACAGTAGGTAAGTATCAGTTGCACTGTTGATGTCTAATGCTGTGCAATCAACATCTACCTTCAGTGGCTCACCTATTCTATTTCTGTATTTGTATCTTTAGTTTTGTCTTTGCACATTGTTGCTTTCCCTGTGGTTGGAATGTAGTGTATAAACTCTTTGAGGTGGCAACCAATCTTCTCTTTTTCTTTCCTTGTCCTTATTTCTCCTGTTCCCTCCACTTCCTTCTTCTCCTCTACCTCTCCCACATAACTCTGTTGGGCACCATGTAGATTGATAGTAATTTCTTTTTTCAGCATAAGAATGGTGAGGATCATCATGGTGAGCATCATCACAAACATCATGGTGAGCATCATCACAAACATGGTGAGCATCATCCTCTACATGAGGTAAGTTTGTGGGCTTCCTGTATTTGTATAATGGACTCTCCTATATCTGGACAACACAGTTGAGGGGGGTAGTGTCTCTTCCAAGAAAACAAAGGGTTAAAGCTATGATGGTTTTAAATTACATTTATTGGGGGCCTGCATCATGGAGGAGCAACAGAGATTATGAGAGACAATTGGCCAGTGAGGATGGCCAATTTGGGAAGAAGTGTGGAAGCTTCAATATGCTTCTAAATGAGAATATATAAAAACTCAATTCCATAAGGCATGAAAAGAGACTGACCTACTGACTGTCTGGAGGCCTAAGCAGACGGGAGGCCGTGGGCTGCCCTGGGAAGGTGCGCCGTGGGACCGAGGCATCCCCATGCCTCGATCCTGTGGCACACAGTCGTCGCCCCTGGAAAGGAACGCTAAATTAGCGCTCCTTTCATATGTTGCTGAAAGTGCACCGCAAAAGGTTGCAGCGCACTTTCGGTGACTTTTCCGCTGCAGCGTGTCCGAACGCTGTGGCGGGAGGTCCTCCTCGGAGCACCAGCTGTACGGAGGGCCGGCTGCTCCGAGGACAACCTCGGGAGGGGGGTGGAGCGCCGAGTGTGCGGCTGCCCCTCCCCTTCCCTGCACCGAAGACGGCCCAATAAGCCGTCTGCTTAGGCCCTGAGACTGACTGAGAAACTTTGGAACTGATGGAGAGGTGTAGTGTCTGTGTGTATGCTTCCTGGTTTACTATCCCTAGGGAAGCTCAGTTGTAAGATGGACAAAGGCACTGAATTCAAGATCCAAAACACCATCTGTCCTGTGAGTAGAATAGGAGTGTTCAGATAGTCACATTAGGGATTATATTTATTCTATCCTCGGCTGAATATGATTTAGATTTTTTTAAAAACTTTATAACTAAAGCAAAGCAAAACAGCTTCATTTATATACCACTTCATATCGCACTATGGGATGTCTAAGCGGTTTACAACTGTGAGCTGATTGCCCCCCAACAAGCTGGGTACTCATTTTAGCGACCTTGGAAGGATGCAGGCCTGAGTCGAGCCTCAGCCCTGGCTGGTATTGAACTTGCAACCTTGTGGTCCAAGAGTGATTGGCTGCAGTACAGGCATATAACCACTGTGCCACCAGGGCTGATTCTATGTAACACCTGAAGGAAGATGCCTTCTTGCATAAGATATTCATTTGCTAATGTAAGATTGTTTGGTTAGAATAAAAGCTTTTCTTTAAAGACCTCCTCTTTTCCATGCTCTCAAGTGGCTTTGCTCACTGTGTGCATGCATATGCACAAAGGATTCTCATCTCCCATAGGAAGTGGAGGCAATGGCTCTGCAGAGTCAAGTCCAAAATACACTGCAAATATAATCCAGTTTCCAGTTTGAGACTGCTTTAACTGCCCTGCCTCAGTGCTAGGGAGTCCTGAGAATTGTAATTTATCATGGCACCAGAGCTCTCTGACAGAGAAGGCTAAAGTCTTACAAAACTGCAGTTCCTAGAATTCCCTACGAGTGAGCCAGGGCAGTTAAAGCAGTCTCAAACTGGATTATTTCTGCAGTGTGTTTTGGATCTCTGAGATGAGGAAAGGTGCAAGTTAAACCCCTCAGTAAACTAACATGTTTAGAGGTGCAAACCATCAGCTACCCTCTCCAGGGCTATTACATGAGCAGCAAAAAGTGAATCAATTAATATATTATTGCTGCTGTAGCTTTACTGCCAGGGTTCAGGAGAGAAAATGCTTGTGGAATTTTCTGTCTTGTGCACCAGGATAAGGTGGTTTGCTTTGAGGTTGTGGTTGCACTCATTTGCCATATTACCCAATGTACAAAATATCCTAGCATTAAAAATTAGAAATGCATATACCAACCATTGCCAACTAAAAGGCACAAAGTACATACGTTCTAGGGTCAGTGGTTTCTTGATCATGCAAAGGCAATAAAATAGGGGAGGAAAAGTGATGCTTTAGGATGGGGGTCCCCATACTTTTTGATCTGGGGGCCGGTTTGCTGGCCCCCAGATCTTTGTAGGGCTGGAGGCGTGTGTGCCTGCGTGCGCGTGCATACACGCAACTTGGGCACCAATTTGTCTTTCAAAATGGCACCTGGAGTCATGTGCATGCGCACGCAATGTGGGGCATATGCGCATGACTCCGGACGCCATTTTGGAAGACAAAATGGTGTCTGGTGGCACGCACAAGTGGTGGCAGTGGCAGCAGCAGGACCGGCCGCGGGTCGGTAAGAAGGCCTCGACAGGCCGGGTCTGGCCCGCAGGCTGTAGTTTGTGGACCCCTGCTTTAGGATGTTGTTAGGGCTGCTAAATCAGGACCACTCCAGGCCCTGAAAGTTTAGAGCTAAAACTTGAAATAATATTTTAAAATTATTATTTTCATTGCTTGGGGGCCCCAGAGGCCACAATATGGACCTGACAGCTGTTTGTGGTCTCTAGTCTGCAGTTCCCCACTCCTGATGTAGATGAAAGACTACATACTGCATCTATGGGCAGAAACTGACTGGAAATAAAAGTTTCTTCATTTGATGTTACAAAGCATCTACATCTGAGAACTAACACATCTCCATCTTGAGTCCTCAGGTCACTATGATGGAAGATAGCAGTTAATATCTCATGGAAGACTCTGTATTGTCATGCCTGGGGTAAAATTTAGGCATTGTACCAAGTAGAACATGTCCACTGGATCCAAATTAGGTTGCTTTACTTTGTGCTGGAGGGAATAAATAGTCAGAAAAACAATTCCCAGAGCATAATGACACAAAATCCTCCTTCTGAAATATAGAATTTGGCTGTTTGTTAGCCAAGTTCACTGTGTTCAGAGCAGGCACAGTTCCGCTGAGGTTTTTCATGATATACAATCCTTACCTCCACAACTCTCAATCATAACATCAACTGTCTTGCCTGGAATAATACCTCCTCTTTCATCACTGGACAAAAAGATAGACTAGAATGGTAAAATATGAATTTTCAAATGAGATCTTTTTGGTAGTAAAACCATGCTTCTTCTCCACAGGAAAATGGCAAGTTAATGCAACCACTTGAACCTAATGCTGAACTGGTAAGTGTTCCTCTGGATTATTATTTGCCTATATATACTTGTTTAGCTTCCTGATTTCCCCATTTATCAGCCAGGGAATGTGGATGAATGAATATCTAATGCAGGGCAAAGTCAATCAGAAAATGCTTCCTAAAATTATCTACTCCCTACTCCAGTTTGTCTGGGCTCTTGAAGACTGCTCTCTAGTATAGCGAGAGTCTGTATGTGAGAGAGAGGGGAGAGGAGGGAAGAAGTATAACCCTCTTGTGGTTGGCAAAAGGGAATTATTTGGAAATTTCAGCTCAGGTAGTACAACTGTGAAATGTTATAGTCTGTGTTAGCTCTCAATGATTCAGAAGCACAGGTGAATAAAGTATCAGTTTGCCTTCTTGTTATGATCACATTCTTTCTAGCACAAGTACATATCACCCCATTTCCATATGGTGCACTTTTAAAAATTCCTCACGAAGCATCATGTGCCCTTTCATAATGCCCAAAATTTCCATGTGCATTTCATATACAACTATCCCCAATGCATGCACTTTCCCATGAGATATCCCTTTTCAAATGCATTTCCCCCTTTCAATCTCTCCCTTTTTGTATGAGGTATGCAGTATTCTTTTGTTTTTTTATCTTGCCTTCAAATCCATCTTACAGCAACTCTATCCTAGGTTTTTGTGGCAGTGTTTATTCAAAAAATGTTTTCAGTTGCTTCCTTTTAGGCTGAGAGAGTTTGACTTGCTGAACGTCACCCAACAGGTTTCCATGACCAAGGAGGGGTTTGAATCCTGGTCTGCCAGAGTCTTAGCACAGCACTCAAATCACTATACCATACTGAAATCATAAAATGACACATTTTTTAGAAATATAAAAATGGAAGGATAATTGTGTTCCTAGTTGTATGCTCATTTCAGCAGGCCTATCCAGTCAATTTTAAATCATGACTTTTTAATATATATGATCTTATGAGTGTATTATAATAGTTTTATAGTACTGTATTTTAACAGTGGGTTTATGTGTTTTTAACTGTGTTTGGTATTTTAAAATGCTGTACCTCACCTGAAGCCTTGAGGAGAGGTGGGAAAGAAATAAAAAATGTTGTTGCTATTGTTTGCGATATACAAATATACAAATTAAGTTATTTGGGATATACAAATTAAGTTGGCTCATATTAAAAAGCAAAATCCATTGCTCCTCCATCCCTACTCCCAAGAAAGATTTTTACCTTGCCTCTGATCCTGGAGATGAAAAACCAAGCTCTAAGCTTTATTTAATTTTCCCCTACAGCCTGCAGTTGTGGAGAAAAGAGCTGTTCACAGTGTAAGTAGTAGTGTGGTGTGTTTATCAGTATGAGAGTCAAATACACTGTTCCTCCTTAAGCAGAATCTCTAGTCCAAAGATGGGGACCATCAAGTAGCTGGGCAATCTATGAAGGCTGTCAACAATTGCACAGTTCGAGAGAATCAAAAAGTATTTTAAGTGATGGGAGGAAGGTCAGGATTACACAATAGTTAATTTGGAGCTAGCATTAAGCATCTTGGATAGAACCATTGTCCTCCTCCTTATGGGTCCAGAAGACAAATTGTGCACACCTCTTATACGAGTTGATTAGAAATATATAATGCAAACACCTAAGTTTTTTACATTAAAATACTCCTGCTCTCTTGGAAGATTGCCATGCCTTTCACTAAAAATGAGCAGCTAAAATAACTTAGATCTGGGGTTTGACATGAAATCAATGTCATTTTCTGCAGAAGATTAATTTACAAATAGAGCAGATTACTAAGGATTTCCGTCTCACATTCAGCACAGGGCAAAAAGTACTACACTACATATTTGGATGCAAACTTATACCCCTTGCCTGGGATGTCAGTGGGGCAGCCTTCTGAGTAGACAAGTAACTACTAACACTGAATTTCAGTGTTAATATTCAGTGCAATGTATTCAACTCCATTCCTGTATTGCTTCTTTATTTCTTTGCCTCTCCCTTTTTTCTTTATTGTCTTGCCTGTGATTTGAGTTTAGTCTGTAAGCTTTTGTGTGGTGTGGGGCATGACAACCAACCTTTTCCCCCTCCTTTTCCTTTTTTCTACTGCTCCCTGCACCTTATTCTCCTCTCCTACCTCTTGCTATCTAACTCTGTTGGGCATTGTGTAGATATTCACCAACTTCTTCTTCTTTCAGCATAAGCATGGCGAGGAACATCATGGTGTGCATGATCATCTACATGAACATGTGAAGGTATGTTTGATGAGCTTCCTATATTTGTGCTACGCATTGACCATGATGTGTCAATTTGCCTTTTCACTTAGTAGGTTTCCATCACTGAGCAAGAATTTGAGCCCTGTTCTCTCAGACCCCTGTTGCAACACACAAAATGACTAAGCTAGGCTGGATGTAGTCATTTCTTTCCCCTCTTATTATTTATTTTTATTTTTTTAATTTCATTTTTAACATTATTTTACATTACTCAAAAAGCAAATAAAAAAGATGATACACACAGTACATATTTTTATGTATTCAATTACTACCATATCTTCATATTTCTACAACTACTCTAATCAATATCAAAGTAAACTATATTTTCTTTACTATAATTATACACCAATTATATCATTTCCTTAGAGATTAAAAGGCTAAAAAGGAGAAAAAAATGTTGTCTCTCTAATAATATCTTACATTATTTCCTGTTTACAAAATTCCAAAATCATTTTCCATTTTTTTTCATACTGTTGTGACGTTTTATCTATCACATACATTGACAATATATCCATAGTGGCCAATTCTGAGAGTTTCATCTGCCAATCTCTTATTGTAGGGATCTTTTCTAATTTCCAATATCGGGCGTAAATCATTCTTGCAGTGGTTAACATATATAGGATCACACTTTCTTTATCTTTAGTTAACTTAACATTTATCACATCCAAAATATTTAATAAAAAAATATTCAGGCTTAAATGGATAAAAATACCTAATATTCGTTTCATATACTTATGAATACTACACCAGAACTTCTTGGCTTTATTACATTGCCACCACATATGAAACATAGTACCTACTTTATCTTTACACTTCCAACATTTATTATTGGGGCAATTTTGTAATGTAGCTAATTTTGTTGGAGTTACATACCATCTATGCAGTACTTTGAAATAATTTTCTTGCAATGTACTACATTTTGTAAATTTATTATTTCTTTTCCAAGCTTTCTCCCAATTATCTAATGGTATTGTATATCCCAAATTACTCATCCATTTTACCATACTGTCTTTTATGGTTTCTTCTTCTAGTTCTATTTCCAATAGTAGCCTATACATTTTTTTTATCCACTGTTGTTCATCTTCTTTTAAGATCTTATCAAACTTATTTAATTCAATTTCTATTCCTAATCCTGTGATATCTTTTTTGAAATCTTCTTTTATCTGAAGATATTTAAACCAGTTTATTATAATTCCTTCTTTTTGTAGTATTTCTTTTTCTTTTAAATGGACTCCAGCTCCAGATTTTCTTAATAGATTTTCATAAGTCAGCCAGATCTTTTTTTATTGTTATTTCATTTTTATGGAAAGCTTCTTCTACTTCACTCTTGTATTGCTTCTTTATTTCTTTGCCTCTCCCTTTTTTCCTTATTGTCTTGCCTGTGATTTGAGTTTAGTCTGTAAGCTTTTGTGCAGTGTGGGGACACGACAACCAACCTTTCCCCCCTCCTTTTCCTTTTTTCTACTGCTCCCTGCACCTTATTCTCCTCTCCTACCTCTTGCTATCTAACTCTGTTGGGCATTGTGTAGATTGACACCAACTTCTTCTTCTTTCAGCATAAGCATGGTGAGGAACATCATGGTGTGCATGATCATTTACATGAACATGTGAAGGTATGTTTGATGAGCTTCCTATATTTGTGCTATGCATTGACCATGATGTGTCAATTTGCCTTTTCACTTAGTAGGTTTCCATCACCGAGCAAGAATTTGAGCCCTGTTCTCTCAGACTCCTGTTGCAACACACAAAATGGCTAAGCTAGGTTGGCTGCAGTCATTTCTGACTCATAATGACCCTGATCATGTGGTTTTCTGGGTATGAAAATCTGTGACTCTCCCAAGGAGTCCTAGTGACATTGTGATTAAATGTTGGTACTGCAGCCATAATGCTGTAAGTTCAACATCCACCTCAGAGTCATGGCAGCTTGTGTAGTTCTATTTTGAGGGCCATATCAGAAAGCATGCAATCTTTCAGTATTTAATATTCATAATAGATCCTAGAGGAGGGCTTCAAGGTTCACTCAGCCTTCCATCTTTTCATAGGTCAATAAAATGAATACCCAGATTGTTGGGAGGCAATTGGTTACACATTGTAAACTGCTTAAGGAGCGCTTGTTCATTGATAAGTGGTATAGAAATGTACTTACTATTGCTATTGCTATAAGGTCACCCAGGTATAGGGAGGAGTTTTAAGAATTTGCAGCCCCAAAAAGCTCTTGCACCTTAACAGACTACAAACCCTAGGATTCTATAGGATGGAACCATGGCAGTTACAATAGAATAATAATGTTACATTTCTGTGGTATGAATGGGCCCCTAGTGGCTTCCAAATGTTCTCTAATACAGCTTACAAAGTTCCGGAAAGCATAGACAGTGATCAGGAAAGAAAAAAGTCCTTGTCCAAAATACCTAGAGAAGACAAAGTTGCCTAACCCTACTCTGCTCTAAAGCTCTGTCTCTGCAGTTATGAACCTAATCAAAAAATGTATACCAACATTTGTTTTGTTTTTCTGTTTTCAGCATGTACCTGGGCTTGAAGAGGTAAGTGTAACAAAATGATAAAAAAATTCAACCAAGCAGCATGTAAGTGACTCTGCCAAGATTTCTCATCATAGTAGTGATTTTAAGAGAACTGGTCTTTCTTTCCTTTCTCCCCTCACCATCTATACCAGGGGCCAGCAACCTACATCCCCCGGGCCGGTTTCGGCACAGGTTGCCAGACTTACCGGCCCAGGCAGACCCCTGCCACCACCGGCATGCGTTTTGCTGTCCGTACGGCCGCACACGCCGCGGCTGCCATTTTGATTTTCAAAAAAACCCAGAATGGACTCACTGTCTCACTGACATGGCAGCAACCACTACCTCTTCTTGTTAGTGTGCCTAAACATTCAATATCACTAAAACATTGGCTTCTCTTCACAGAAGGTCAGGACCTTTTGGAAAAAAGGGCTTTCTTGTTTCAGTTCAGACTTAGAGATCCTTACAATACTTTTGCAAGATTGTTCAGCACCATTTCTATAGTATAGATCTATAGTATTTCTATAGTATAGATTCTATAGTTAGTGTGCAATGCGTTTGTGCATGCTCAGGAATACTGCGCATGCGCAAACGAGTCACGGCTGCCATTTTGTTCTCCAAAATGGCGGCCGCGACTCATTTGCGCATGTGCAGTACTCCTATGCATGCTCAAACGCATTGCGGATGTCATTTTGAAAATCAAAATGGTGGCTGTGACATGCGCCGCACTGGCGGCATGCGTGGGGGGTCGTGCACATGTGTGCGCATGCGCCGCCATCCCCCCCTCGGCCCAGCGGAGACCTGGACTTCGGGGGACCGGCCCAGGTCTCCAAAAGTTTGCCTACCTCTGATTTGTACTATAGAAATGGTGCTGAACAATCTTGCAAAAGTATTGTAAGGATCTCTAAGAAGTCTGAACTGAAACAAGAAAGCCCTTCTTCGCAAAAGGTCCTGACCTTCTGTGAAGAGAAGCCAATGTTTTAGTGATATTGAATGTTTAGGCACACTAACAAGCAGAGGTAGTGGTTGCTCCCATGTCAGTGAGTTCCATTTTCTGATCCATTTAAAATCTTTCTTTTAATTGTGTATGTAAAAACCAATGCATTTTAGGATCTACTTGAGTTAATTCTTTAACAGGTTTAAATTCATATCTATTAGGTTCTGGTTTATGTAAAATATATCTATAAGTCACCCACAAATCTAGTGATTTCCATCGACTAATTAATGCTTCATGTGGTGACACCCAATGAGGAATTTTTCTATAGATTTTTTCCTGATTTTTTCTCATATACGTAGCAAAGATCTTTTTATAATATGATGCAGGAATTCACTGTATGCCACTGCTTTGCCATACCAAACATACGCATGCCACCCGAACTTGTTATTAAACACTTCTAAATTCAATAATTTATTTTCAAGTGTAATCGATTCCACAATCCAGTTTAACACATTGGCTTGGTAATACAGAATCAGATCTGGCAGTCCACCCATGGCTTTTTATTACTCTCTACAAAATTTTTATGTCTTTTTGCCATTCTTTCAGGGGTTTGTCACTGTTCAAAATTGGTATGGTTTGAAATAAGAAGTTAATCTTTGGTAAAAACAAAAATAAAAAACAGCAACATCATTTTGATGGCTTCAATTCATCTGAATAGTGATAATTGTAATTTAGACCATGTATTTAACTTTTTTTAAATTTACTTCCCTTTGGTTTTATAGTTATTATCAAAGAGATCCATATTTTTATTTGTCATCCAAATTCCTAAGTACTTAAGTTTCTTTTTTATCTGACATTATGTTATGTTTTCAATAATTTGCTCCTCATTTTTTAGTAAGTTTTTTGTTAACAATACCATCTTGGTCCTGTTCATTTTAAAGCCAGAAACTTTTCATCTATAACAGGGAGTGGCAACCCACGGCTCACAGGCCATTTCCGGCCCAGCCCCCCCCACTTACTAGCCCCCGCCAACCCCTGCCGCCGCTGCCACTATCTGCCGCTGCCGCCGCTGAGAGTTTCGGCTGCTGCGTGGCCATGTGCGCTGCACCCGCCATTTTTTTTTCAAAATGGCGGGGTGCTACATGTGCAGTGGCAGCTGCGGCAGCACGTGCAGCTGTGATTGCAGTGGTGGCAGCATGCATGGTGGGGGTTGTGCGCATGTGCGTGAGCACACACACCACCATCCCCTCCCCGGCCCGCCGGAAGGGAGGACTTCAGTGGACTGGCCCCGGCTGAAAAAGGTTGCCTACCCCTGATCTATAATATTAAACAATTTTTCTATTTCATTAATTGGTTTTTCCAAAATTATCACCAAATTGTCAGCAAAAGCTTTCTATTTGTATTTGTATCCCTTGATTTTTATACCACAGATATCTTTTTCCTTCCTTATTTTATTAGCCAGAATTTCTAGAACTGTTATGAAAAGCAATGGGGATAAAGGGCAACACTTTCAGGTTCCTTTATGTATCTCAATGTTTTTTAAATTCCCATTTGTGCATTTTGGTCTTCATAAATATTTCTAATCCAAGATACAAAATTATCTCTAACTCCCATTCTAGACAGTATTTCAAACATGCAGTTCCAGTTAACATTGTCAAATGCCTTTTCCACATCCATGAAGATTAAGGCTAGATTTTCATCATTGTTTCTTTCATAATATTCCAGTATGTCCAGTACAAACCTGATATTCTCCTTCAACAGTCTTGATTGCAAGAAGCCCATTTGATCTTTGTCAATGTACTTCTTCAAAACTTATTTAAATCTTTCTGCCAGGCAATGGCAAAGATCTTATAGTCCATATTTAAAAGCGAGAGATGTCCTTTCCTTCTTTTGGAATTATTACTATATCCATGTTCTTCCATGAATCCGGTACTCCATTGATCTTTATGTCATTAAACATTCTTTGTAATGGAATCTTAATTTCATCTTGGAATTTCTTATATTACCATGTGGTAAACCCATCAGGACCTGGTGCTTTATCAATTTTAAATTTATTAATCGCTTCAGAAATTTCCTCAACATAAAGGCAGCATTCAATATTTTTTGTTGATTTTCAGAATTTTTTAAAATTTCTTGGTTGACCAAATATCCTGTAATTGATTCTAAAGACACTGACACTCTGTAGAGACTGGCTGTGGTGGCAAAGTGTTCTTTTTGGAGCGGCAAAGTGCTGGATTGGGGCCAAAGCATGTGGTTGCTGTGGCCCTGATCCAGTAAGGAAAGGGGCGGCAAAATGCTGCTTCTTATGGGCTGTCTGTATAGCTCCTTAGTTTTTCTTATATAGATTAGTATAGTATTTCTAGAAAGCATTTTCTATCTCTTCTTGCTAATTAAATATTTCCCCTTCTACTTTAAGCTCTATTACAGTTTTTTGTCTTTCTTTTCTTAATCTATTCACCACCCACTTCCCAGATTTATTTGCATTTTCAAAGTGTCTTTATTTTATATATTTCATTTTCTTTTCCACTTCCAATGTATTTTTTCTCTAATTGTTTTTTCAGCCATTTTAGGTGTTTATCTTTACTATCATTTGTAGGATCTTTAGTCAATTATGTTTGTGCCTTCAACACCTCCTTTTCAAACGGTTGTAGTTCCTGTTCATATTTATATTTGATCTCAGTGCTTCTTTCAATCAAAAGATCTTTCAACACCGCCTTACTAGTATCCCACACAATCTTAGTTGATGTTTCCCATGTGAAGTTATCTATGAAGAAATTCCTCAGTGTAATTTTTGCTTTCTCCAAAGTATTGTTATTTTGCTGATCTTATGGTTCTTCATGTTTTCAATGGATTCATTTTAACTGGTTTCATTTATATGGATAATTTAATTCCATTTTAATAATAACTTTGTGCATGTTTTTCTTTATGGATGCATGTGTTTTTAGAGTGTTTCCTAGCATTGGGGAAAAGACAGTATATAAATGAATTATTCTTTTAACAATAATACCAATGAATAAAGGTTTCCCTATTCTTATGAATGGGTGGCAAAACAAGTAATCGGTAAAAAAATTTCCCCTCTCAGGTTCTTCCTGTGGATTCAGTTGTGAAAAGAGCTGCAGTGAGTATGCGCTAATGATACACAAGCATTACACAGATAGTTATGTACTTACAGCCACACATTTCATCACCCTCAAGTGTTAAGATCAGTCATCTCACCTTACCAGTCCAGCAATTAGAAACTGAGACACATATGAGGAGCATATAAATCTCTCTCTCTCTCTCTCTCTCCTTCAATTGGTGGTGGTGGGTGCCATCAGACCTGTACCAATAATACCCAGAGGAGTCAAGCATTTTTTTCCCGGGGGGGGGGGGGGCAAATAGACTTTTGAATGCTAGTGGACATCATCCCTGAATATTGCTCAGGCTGTTTGGACTGACAAGAGGTAGAAGCTGCACCCCAAATCTAATGGACATTAAAGAGGAGTAAGTGGTGTAGTGGTAAATTTTGAACTGTAGCCACACATCATGACAATCTGCATGGGGTGATTCTCATCAAATACAGGCTTCTCTGTATAAACAAACCAGTTTTATCAGTTTTAATTTCCCTGGGTGGACATATTTTGTAGAACAAGTGTCGAGAGAGTGGTGTAGTGATTTGAGCAAGGGCATAGAAAGGGAAAAGGAAAGGGTAAGGGACCAGAAGAGGAAGATGAGGTAAGAAATGAGGATTAGTTCCCAAGGATCATGCTATTCCATCTATTCCAGTGCATTATACTATGATTATGGAGAGCAGGGTTTAAATCTGCTCAGTCATGGAAACCCACTAGGTGGCCTTGGGCAAGTCACACCCTGTCAGCTTCAGAGGATGGCAAAAGCAAATCTTCTTAGAACAAATTTTGCCAATAAAACTCCATGATAAGTTTTTGCTGTGGTTGCCATAAGTCAGAAATGACTTGAAAGCACAAAGTAAAAAAACAACAACTACATTTGTCCAGGTGGGGTCTCCTTTGTGAACCTTGAGCAAGTCATACTGTCCAGCCTCAGAGGAAGGTAAAAGCAACCCCCCCCTTTTTTGAATAAATCTTACCAAGAAAACCCCATGAAAGATTCACCTTAGGGTTGCTGTAAATTGAAAACAACTTAAGGGCTCACAACAATAACAATTAGTCTTGATTGCCTATTCAAGACACATAACTGCAAACATTTGTTGATTATAACAGAGGTCATTTGGAATGGTATTTTGTTCCTTTGAAAATCCATGTCTCCCCATTAAGATATTTGTTGTGAATGGCAACTAAACTCATAGGAAACACAGAAGCCTGAAGCGGCTGAAAGATAACATCATGCTGCTAATTTATAAATCTTTGACCCAAAGAACCCCGATTCCATTATGTCCCTGCTCATGGAAAGGTTCTAAAAGAGACAGATTCATATTTCATAGACCCTGGGTTCAAGTCTCACTGTAACTACAAAACTAGGGTGATTTTCTGGCTCCCAGGGTGGCTAGGAATGAAAGGTTCTATAGTTCAACATTTCTGCAGGGCAACTACATGAAAGATATTTGAAAGTTTATTTGGCCCAACTCCAAACCTCGTGACCATAGAAGAGTAATTGTGCTTTGATTTTTTTTTCCCCCAGGCTGGACCTGAAGGCCATGGAAAAGGAAAAGGACAAGGAAAAGGAAAAGGAAAAGGAAAGGAGAAAGGACAAGGAAAAGGAAAAGGAAAAGGACAAGGAAAAGGAAAAGGACAAGGACAAGGACTAGAAGAGGAAGAGGAGGTGAGAAATGAGGATTAGTTCCCAAGGATCATGCTATCCCATCTATCATTCTAAATCTTAAATCAGACTAGGATTCTATGTCTGCTATCCAGTTGATCTTGCCTGTTACCTGCACTGTTATGCCAAGGTAACCATTGAAAAAGAGATTCCAGTCCATTGCACATGGCAATGATGACCTTACACTGCCTTACACTGTGGTGCGCAAATGTGGAGGGGGTGAGCACCACTTCCCTCCTTGGGCCCACCTAGTGGGCTGCACTGGCAGACCACACTGGTATGTTTTCGGCATGCCAGAAGTCATGTAATGTCACTCCCAGCTGTCATTTCACCTGGGGCTTTGTATGTGCCATGTTTGACATGTGGGACAATTGCGGTGGGTGGGAAAAGCAAGCTATTCCATTCATGGATGTTTGGGGGGATTTGGGGTAGTTTTCAGCTTGGAAAATCACTCCAAATTAGTCCAAAAATAAAATGGGGGGATCTAAGGAGGGCTTGTGGTTTATTATTGGCTTCAGGGATCTCAAGTATGGCTATCATGAATGTGACCCAAAGGCACATCTCACCATATTGTCAAAGAGACCCTTAAGTAATTTTATAATTGCACAAGGAGCAGTCTGGCATCTCCTTGTGCAATGCCAGCCCAAGCCTGCTGCAAAGGGCAAAAGTGAGCACCCACAGACATTTAATGGCCAGAAGAGTGTGTTGGGTACCAGAGAACCACATGGGAGAAAAGAGCATACTTTCTGGAGATCTGGGAGATCTGTTATTTGTTTCAGATGAATGATTCCCAGGTATTTCACACTCTCCCACAAACACTAAATGGAACTGGCATCCTCCTCACTATCCTTCCATAGACAGATGAAAGCTCTTTTGTTTTCAGGAAGGAAGATGCAGGAGAGAATTTTCAGTTACTTCTAATTTATGGAGAGAGGGAGCAAAGGGAGAGATATTTTTGTGAGGATGTGACCTACAGCTGTGTCTGAGAATTAAAAATTGATCCCTTGAACCATCGGACTTGCCCACTGTTTGTGTGAAGTTTAGAGATGTGAAGAAGATACATAAGTATAAATATGCCAGGTGGTTTCACAAAGGTGGCTGATTGTCTGTGGACAATAAGGCTGTAGATATTTCTAAATGTTGCTCTAGTAGGCAAGAATGAATCATTTTATCATTTTTCTCCCCACTGCAAGAAAGTCTTTGAAAACTGTGCAGTTTTCAAGGCTATTTGCTGCTTGGGATTTATACTGTGATGAAACCATACTTGAGTGATTTGTATTGTTGCTGTCCTAGGGGAGTTTTTGTTTAGAAAATAGCATTTTCTATGAAGAAAATATATTTTTCAATAGAGAAATGTTATTTGCTGCTAAGAAAACAATGTCATTTCCTGCACATTTGCCACCCAGATTAAATCCCAAACTGTGTTGATTCTCATCTGTCTAGAACTCTTCTCAGCAGAGTTTACCTACATTTGGGAAACCTGTATTTAATCAGTCGTATATTTTATTTTACTATCCTTTCCATCCCTAGTGGGTGAGCAACAGCTTGCTATTGCTTCAAAGAGATTATAGCAAGGGATACTCTTGTGCTGGAGTCTCCTTCTTTGGAGCTCTTTAAAAAAAGGCTGGATGGCCATCTGTAGAGGATGGTTTGATTTTAGGTTCCTGTGGGTAGGGGATTGGACTAGATGGCCCTTGTGGTCTCTTCTGACTCTTTGCTTCTATGATTCTATGGGGGGTTGCAGAGTGCCAGAAATAGTGTGAATTCAGTCCACTTTTAGGGTTAGGGTTAGAGTTAGGGAACCATGGGAACTGTATTTTATTGTGGCATCAGAGTTGTCTGACAGAGAAGGCTCAATGTCTCAGAAAAATAACAGTTCCCATGATTCCCTAGCACTAACCCTAACCCTAAAAGTGGACTGAATTCACACTATTTCTGGCACTCTGCAACCCCCCTATGATAAGCAGGAAAGCATGAAGTCCAATTAGTATTCAGGCTATTGGTATTATAAAATTTCAAGTACAGTTGACTACAGATAAAGACCACAATATACTAAATCCCATATTTCTCCTAGATGGCAGATGGTGGATGGGAGGAGTAAGCAATAAGGACCACACCACTGGTAAGTTATCTCTTTCCTCTCATTTTTCAGATATACATTCCTTGCTATTAATAATCAGGCCCAGCCCAAGATGTTTTGCTGCATTAGAGAAAGGACAAAATGGCACCCTTCCCATCTCCCATTCCATGTACAAAAACAAATTGGGGGCATTGAATTAACTTCATTACTGGAGAGAGGGCTCTATCCTCCATTTCCCTCTAGGGCTGCAGAGGTGTCATATCATCTGACACAGGTCTCCTTTCCAATTGAGAGGAAAGGCTGGATTGTTCAAAAGAAATAGCCAACGTATCCCCCTTCTGCCCTCATATTCTCTTATCTGCTTCTTGAAGCTTCCCCCCCCCCCCCCCCCCCGTCTTTCAAATGGTAGAACTGGTCCCACAAATGATCACATTTGTGAATGATGTCTGACTTGAACTGAAATACCCTTGAGCTTTGGGACCTTCACAAAATGGCTGTGGGACTGACCCTATTTTTTCAAATGAACATCCATACTTGTTATGTTTGGAATGTACAGCTATCCCTATGTATCCCCAGATTCTGCATCCATGGATTCAGCCTTCCATGGCTTGATAATATATATTTTTAAAAAAATTCCAAAAGAGCAAATCTTGATTTTGCCATTTTATATAAGGGGCACCATTTTACTATGCTACTGTATATAATGGGACTTGAGCATCCATAGATTTGGGTTTCCATTTGTGTTCTGAAACCAAACCCCAGCAGATACCAAGGGTCCACTGTATGCACATTTGTATAAGTTTGTGTCTTTCTCAATTGACCACCTTCTCTTCTTTTACAGCTTCACCTAAATCCCATGGGATCAAGAACTGGCACCTAGACTAGATGTCTTGTTCAGACCATGCCGTAGTGAAATAAGTAGAACTGTAGTGTTTGGTGAGGGCTTTCTTAATGGTTGATTCCTTTGGAGTCTCCAATTCTCTTCTAGAACATATCATTGTCCAGGGAAGTTTGGTGACAATAAAAATAAAAAAATTATCCCAAAACAATATTCTTGTCACTTTCTGTTTCTAAGTAATACCTTTTTTTTTAAAAAAAAGTACAGGCTTGCAGATTATGCTGTTCAAAAATTATTAATCCTCAGCAATATATACCAGCTTTACTACTCACAAATACCAGAAAGAAAAAGGGAAGAACTGAACCATCAGTTTTGAAGTTTATCTAAAGCTTCCTTTCCTCACTGAGCAAAGGCTGAGTATCTGGTTACAGCATTAGGGACAGGGTGGGAGGACACAATATTTTGCTTCTTAGTTTTAGATTTTATTGTAGCTACACAACCAGACCTTGGAAAATTACTTTTCAGAAAAAAATGTTACATTATAGCTCCAAAGACCATATAGTAGTTACTGCTATAGTTGCAATATCAAAAAGTAACTCTAGTCTTTGAATTCTGGGATTCTTCTACACTTTAGAAATAATGCTGTTTGACACCATGTTAAGTGTTGTAGATCCATTCTATGGAATTCTGGGATCTGTAGTTTTACAAGGACTAGCTTTCTCTGACAAAGAGTGCTGGTGCCTCACAAAATTACAAATTTTAGAATTCTGGAGGATGGAGCCATGACATTTAAAGTAGTGTTGAACTGCATTATTTCTACAATGTAGATGCACCCCTGGTCACTTTAATACATTCTGAATGCTACAAACTGCTGGTCTGCATGCCCTCCCCTGAACTACAGCAGCAGAACTCGCTAGCAGAGAATTTCAAGTATCTCACCAAGCTACAGATCTCAAGATTTCATAGGAAGGGACCTTGATGGTCAAAGTGGTATCAAATTGCTATAACTGTTGTGTAGATATGCATATATAACAGAGTTGTTACATACATATAACAGAATTACTCAAGGTTATGTCCATGTCTGTCTTGTTTCAGACAAGACTCGCTAGTCATTTGTGCTCCACCCAAAACCTTCCTCCTAGTAGCTGGCAAGCCTCCTAGGATTCTGTTATAGCTGTCAAATGGTTGGGGAGTGGTTGGTGATTGAGGAACAGAGACAACCTCCCATTCCCACTTTAGTTCTCCAGATCGAGAGGAAGAGAAACAACAATGCCACAGTTGCATACCCAGGTCTTCTCCACTGTGGTTGGAGTGGGCATATGTGGACCTGTACACACTACAAGTACACAATACCTCCATATTCAAGATCTGTCTCTCTAGTCCCACCTCAAAGGTCCACTTTGCATAGGTAGTTGCACTTCACAGCAGCTGTCTCTGTTGCTTTCCCCTCCTACACAAACTCTCAAGACAGTGTGGTGTAGTGGTTACAGGGTTGTACAAGACACTGGGAAGCCAACGTTCAATCAAATTGCTTTGAAGTGGGCAATTTCCAGAAGAGGGGAGATGGGATGTAGGTTTTTACTTTTCCTCACCTTAAGGACACATCCTGACTGGCTCATAAATCTTTTCAGGTGTGAATGTCCTGCATTGCAGCTCCTAAGCCTGGCCTTTTGATCTGCAAATGGCTTGTAAATGCAGATTCACCTTAGTGCCTACGTGATGTGCTCACCTCGAGCCCATGGCGATGGAGGCCCTTTCCAGCCTAGGGCTTCTGATAGAGATCCAAAGGGATCTTGATATCAAAACCCAATCAAAACCACTTATCGTAACAGTAAAGTGCAACTCAGTGGCAATATGTGACCCCATTTCCATTGCTTTGGGACCTGGGACACTCCCACACAAACACATGCATACACACACACACACATTTCTATTTCTGGCAAAAAGGTGAATAACTATTTCTGGAGGCCTCCAGGAATTCTGTTCCACTTTATATAGGTAATAGGTCCCCCAGAACAGTGTGGTATAGTGGATTGGATGTTGGAGTAGGACTCTTGGGACCAGAGATCAAGTCCCTGCTCAGCCATGGAAAACCAGCATGTGGACTTACAAGTCACACTTTCTCAGCCTCAGAGTAAGGCAATGGCAAACGTCCTCTGAAGAAATCTAGCCAATAAACCCTATGATAGGTTTGCTTTAGGATTGTCCTAAGTCAGAAATGATTTGGAGGTACAGAACAGCAATCTTTTAACATCCAAAATTACAACGTTAAGAAAAAACACCTGCAAGTCAACTTTCAGACACTTCTGGTTTCATTTTTTGGCATTTTTCAAAGTCCTTGTAGCTACCAGGAAGCCCCAGTAGCAAAAAACTATACAGCAGTCTGCACACAGTTGCCCAACCCTGCCTTAAAGTGTCACACATTAGCACAAACATATATAGAAAGAGGATGTTTTTATGTCTTGAGAAAATGTGTTTATTTATTTGCAAAGGAGGTTGAGAGGAAACTGTACTGCCAAAAGGCAATCTCCTTCAGAAGTCATTCAATAGGAAATGGTGGGAAAGAGCTGAACTGCATCAACTGGGAGGGTGCCTAGTGGACATCTGTGAAGGTAGACTTTTTACTGTAAAAGAAGAAAAGAAACAGTAAGAATTCAAAACAAGAGGGCTCAAATAGAGCATTTAAGGGGAAGGAAGGTGAGAGCACTTAAGACTTTCATAGAAATAGAAGCATTTTCATCTTTGTGCAAACTACAATTTTCGGTGCAGGAATATTGCTTTCTGAAAAATCCAAATTTTGTTTTTAAAAAACCTGTGTTTTTGCACAAATAATGTTTTTTACAAAACCAGCTCCAAAGTGTGAAAAATCATTTTTAAAATGTGCAAAAGCTGTCATAATCTTTCCCTGCATGGAGAAAACACTTGAAATCCTTGCATACAGGAATGAAATCTGTGGAACTTCTGTAGCCATTCTCAAAATGGCGACAGAAAGTGAAGGCACAACTTTTCCTGTCACCATTTTGAGAGTAGTAGCAGAATAAAATCGAGGTATTTAATAAATAATAATAATAATAGTAAAATTTATTTTTACCCCGCCCCTCTGTTAAAAACAATCAGGGCGGCTTACAGCAGTTAAAAATACATCAATACAATCTAAAAGCCCCAAACCCCCACCCTCCCCCACAAAAACAAACTAAACATCTATTAAAATCCAGCTAAATCTTAAAATAACATAGAATAAACAAATAAAATGAGTCAACAGCAGGTGAGTCAGAGATACAAAAGGGTTGATTCTGAGTTTGGGAGTGGTTGTGAGATTATTTTGCAAGTTTTCTTGAATCTAGAGTTTTTCTGTAAGATTTTAAGGGTACAAAATTCCTGATAATCACACCAGATTTTGGGTGGGCACTGCAGGGTCTACAAACATGTGGTCCAAGTGCTGCATATGCCAGGGACCATACTTTGTAGGATCATGGTTATAATTTCTGCTGTGATGACAAGAAATGTGTGCCATTCCATTTATGCAAAACCGAATCCCTATGAAACTCATAATGCTACAACTGAAGATAACGTGCACTGGGAAACTGAGGCTCAGCACCTCTTTGTTACTAAACATTACAAAGCTTTCCAATAATCAAATCAAAGCTTTCAAATAAGGGTCTGCTAATACTTACATAGAATATAACAGGTGGGAAATCATTTGTATTCTGTAAACCAAAAAAACAAAGCCAAATATGTTATTCTTGCACTTAGAAACCTGTGTGCCTTGTTCTCTTAGATTTATGATTTCTAAGTAACACAGGTGTTGTTGTTGTTGTTTTTTGGGGGGGATCTTGCTGATAGTTTCTGAGAGCTGTAGTTCTTAACAGACACATTTCCAAGTTCTGATCTTTGCTTGGGGCAAGTTAAAGTATATTTCAAAAACTGTCCAAGAATTGTTCACTGTATGCTGACTCAAATCGTAAGACTGCCTGGACAAAACACTTCAAGATATCATCGTCCACCATTTCCTTTTCTAAATGTTTTATAGATGGCACCTAACACTGGTAAAATTAGCTAAGATATATAAAAACAATGAAAATTGTTGAACATATGGAGAGAATAATGGCACTTTCTTTCATATGTGATGGCAATGTGGCAAAGTGAAGAAATTTTTAGCGATATCTACATAAAAATAACAGACACTAAAAATTGACTTCCCATTTATATACTTATTAAACATGTTGGATGGACTAGGTTAGAGAAGAAATATGGGTAAATTCTATTATGTATTGCCACAGTGGCTAGAATAGTTTATGCCAGAAAGTGGAAAAATTACTGAAGTGCCTAGGATAGATGAAAATTTCTTGACATGTCAGAAATGGACAATCTGACTCTTTTAAGTGATAAGACAATGAAACATCTTAGAGATGACTGGGAATGTGTTATGCCTCTATGGAAAATAAAATGGGGTAATGGCATAAATACGTTTCAAAGAATGAACTGAATTATCACATTTTAATATTCTTATGTTTATACACTTATATATTAGGAACCAAGCCTAAGTGGAATAAGAATTTATTAGCAGAGAGTTTGTTCTAAAGATTATTAGATTAACATTTAGAGCAGAATGAGAAGGGATATAGATATTGAATCTTGGAGGTACTACAAAAACTGTTGTTTTTTATTGGCTTAGAGAAGGACTAAGAACATTAACTGACAACCCATTTTTGCTAGGAGAAGGAAGTTACTAGGCTATCTTATATTTTATGTTCTTTTCATCTATTTTTTTCTGTTCTGTTCTTGATGATTTGCATTTGTTGATTTATTATAGTTTATTGGCAATAATACACACAGAGACAGACACACATATTTGCAGACTTGACTCTGTAATAAATGATGTACTGATTTGACTCAAATTGTGACTTGTATATTTTTAATGACTGACTTGCTGGCCTAACTTCATTCAGAAATGATATGGAATAGCAACCATTTCTCCTCCTTTGAACAATGCCTCCATCTCACTGCTTTCTGCCTACTGGTCACATGTGGAAATGGTACTTTACTTTTGCTTTACATGCAGCCTGCGCTTCTTGTAGACCCTCACGTCAAGTAGACTGCCTAATGGAATTGCAGTTCTCCTCCAAGAAATGTGCCCTATGCTATGGGGGTGAGTCTTGCCTGCTGCTCCTATGAAAATCTTTAGAAGGCTCCTCCAATGTGCAAGAGGGACAGGCTGCTGAGTAGACCTCATTTTTCTAAAATGCAATCTTGTTAAATTGTCAGTGATAACTTTATTTTTTTTACCGAACTTTGTGCATGTTTTCTTGACTTTCTAGTCCCCCCATGCCATCACCACCACCACCACCTCCACCTTTTTTTCTGTTAAAATTGGCTGTTAGCCTAAGAATTGACTTGAGACATGGACCTTGAGCTTGTTTGAAGGTTCTAGCAGGGGAACATGACTTGAGACATGGAGTAAAAAACTTGAATACATCACTGAACCATGAACTGAATATGTTGGTTGCACAACAGCCAAAAAAGGTACAACCACATGTGTAAAGGAGCCTGCATAGTGAATGATACCAACAGGATTCTGGTCATTTAAAAAAAAAACTTTATGAAATACAAAAACTTTTGTGATCTCACCCAGTGAGGAGGGAAATTGTATGTTTCATTCTTGCATGTTTGAGTATAAAATAATTGAACCCTTAGTGCAAAGAGTGGTACACATTGGACACATGTGGAAGGAAAGCTGGCATCGGCTGGGATTTGGAATATATGGTGACAGTCTAGGTGGCTTCTAATAGCATCTAACAAAAACATGGATAAATTAGCTGATGAAGAAACAGTAGAAAGTAATTTGTGGATTTCCAGTACTTACGCCATTGTCATTAAAGCTGTTATCGCCAGCTGAGTTGCCATTAAAGCTGCCACGATTCTATTAAAAAAGGACATAAAATGATATGTTAGTGTTTTGTGACCTCCTAAGACTCTTGAGCTACTCCAGAAAGCTTTTAAAATGCTCTATTTTAAATGTGGAAAGTTTTATTGTAAACATACAGCATTTTTGTATATAAGTCTATAGCATTTTGAGGAGAATGCAAAACTAAGACTTCCATCTCCATTGCACATTTCATTATGCTTCTTTACTCCACCCCAATAACATGTTTCCAAATGCATGCCAAAGTGGCAGATCTGATATACTGCCAATCTTTTGAATGTTTTTAAAATGTTTAGACTGATTTTAGCTTTTTAATGATGCCTTGCATTGAACAATATCTTGGAGGTCTCTATTAATGGTTATCGAAAGCCCAAAAGAAAGTTGTGCTTTTGAAACATATGAACGCAGTGTAAGGCTCTGTGATTCATGAGCTCATACTTACTCCTGGAGCTGCTGCAAAGCTGTTCTGCAATGAAGAAGAAGAAAAGAGTTGAAAGGAAAACACACATTAAGCATATTTTAAAATATATTTTATTAAACTATTATAAGTGGAGATAGATTTTATATTGTATGACATTCTGTTTAACTCTGAATAATAATAATAATAATAATAATAATAATAATAATAAAGTTTTATTTTATCCCACCCCTCTGCTCAGAAATCAGGGCGACATACAAACAAATTAAAACAGTACAAGAGATTAAAACATAAATCCATCAAGCCAATTCCCTAACCCACCCACCCCTTAAAAATAGATTAAACTAGTACAACATTAAAACAGAAAAGGATAAAAACAAGCATATATATATATAATTAAAAACTTTAAAACAAACAGTGGCGGCTGGGGGAGCGGGGAGCCAAGACTTGTCTGTTTTGGGCCAGGATGATTTATTCTGGGAAGGCCTGCCAAAAAAAGATCCATCTTTACTGCTTTTTTAAAGCAGTCAAGAGTAGTAATAAGTCGAATCTCATCCGGCAGAACGTTCCATAGTCTGGGAGTGGTAGCAGAGAAGGCCCTCTGGGAGGTCAGCGACAGCCTCGTTTTCATTACCATTTCTCTATTTTTCATAATTTTGTTAGAAATATATTTATTGGTCATTTGTCTTCTTTATGTCATGGTCTTGTGTCTACTGAAATTGTAGTCAAGACTCCCTTTTTGTTGTTGGTTGCATCCTTGCCACAGCCTTCCTCTCTTTCTAGAGGAGAAATAACTCTCGAGTTTTGCCATAGGACCTTATCAAACGCTGGCCAGCAAGCGAAGTATAAGCAAAGTTTAAGTGAAGTAGACAGATTCCGAAAGGAATCTGTTTTGCCTGTGCGGTCATAGCGCAATGTTTTGGGCCTCGGAGGCGGCGGCGGCAGCTCCCTCCCATGCCTCGCCCTCCCTCCGGCACTTGCCCGCCCTCCAGCCAGCCCAAAGGCACCGGCGGAGAGGCGGCTCTGGCCTCGGAGGAGGCGGCGGCGGAGGCTCCCTCCCTCCCGCGCCTCGCCCTCCCTCCGCACTTGCCAGCCCTCCAGCCAGCCCAAGGCACCGGCGGAGAGGCAGCTCTGGCCGTGGAGGGCAAGTGCGGAGGACACTTGTACATCCGCAAAAATCCGAATGTCAAAAGATCCCCTTTGACTTCGGATCAAGGGGGGGGGGGGGGAAATTCATTTCAGCTTTGGATTGCCTTTGGATATGTGTAAACACACGGAAAACAAATACGTTTCAGCTTTGGATTGCCTTTGGATATGTGTAAACACACGGGAGAAGTATACGTATCAGCTTTGGATACCTTCTGCTTTGGACCCCCATGGGATAAGGCCCATAGTCTTTTGAATTCTCAATGAGCTTGTAATAAACATAGAAAAATAATCTGATTAGATGATAAAATTGTTCAGTTTACATATCTCCAGTACTTACTCCATTGTTGTTGAAGCTCTTATCACCAACTGAATTGCCATCAAAACTGCGGCTGTTCTGTAGTTTTTTCCAAAAAAAGTACAAAAGGTTTTATTAGGTTTTTGTAGGTTTTCATTTCTCTGAGCAGTAGGAAAAGCCTTTTACAGTGTCAGTTTCAAAACAGATGTATTGTACACTTGTAGTACTTCTATCTACTCACTGTATATATAACGCTATGTGGGGAACCAATAACTTCAGATGTTAATTCCTTCTGCAGACTGTCTAAATTTCTACTCCACACTTATCACATGGATATCAAATAAGCAAAGTGGTTATCTTTTCCAAAGTTTGAAGTATTTGCAATGATTCAACCACTTTTCCAATCCAAAAAAAAAAAAAGATGTCTAAGGCACTTTCCTTACCTATCTGAACCTATCTATACAACAACATAGGGATTTTTAAAAAGAGAGAGGAGGGTATGGGAGGGAAAGGGTCCAAAATTGTATTGCTAGTCCTCAATAGAGGAGACTCACTGAATTAGTTATGTTTCCTTATCTGTCTACTCTAGGTGGGGACTAAAAAACAGGATTCCAACTTTGGTTGTTCTAACCCAAGAAAGAAGCAGTGATTTTGGCCGAAATACAATGTAACACTCATGGTAGTGCCAGGACTTCCCCCTTCTGTCTTCATCCTTTGAGGGAAGTGACCTCAGCCAGATATATAGGGGTTTACAAGAAGAAGGAATAGGAATAGGAATAGGAATAGCAATAGCAATAGCAATAGCAGCTTTATTTATATACTGCTTCATATCATGCTATGAAGTCTCTAAGCTGTTTAGCGACCTCAGAAGGATGCAAGCCTGAGTCGAGCCTGAGTCCTGGCTGGTATTGAACTCACAACCTTGTGGTCTGTGAGTGAGTGGCTGAAGTACAAGCATTTAACCAATGCAACACCAGGAGTAACAGCCCCCTACAATTTCTGCTCATGGAAGCTGCTTCTCTTAACAAAATTGTCATCAAACTGCCAAGTTAGCAAAATTGCCAAGTTGTCATTAAAACTGTGGCGATTCTGTTAAAAACAGAAGAGGACAAGAAATTGGGTCAATGTTTTGTGGATCCTCACTGGGCAGTTGGAAACAGCCTTTTAGAGCATCCATTTCCTGATGATTTATTGTAGATGTGGGCTGGTATTCGGTATTGCAATTACAGATTTGTAACCTAATGGTTACAAATGGTCTATATTCAGTAATACCAAATCCAGTTTAAGAGCCAGCTGCCAGATTAGGCAACAGAGGTCCATCCAGCTTCCAACCAGGAGCAGGGAAGATGAGATTTTCAGACTCTCTCACTGGTGAGCAAGCTTGTGACAAGAGAAACAAGACTTCTGTTGCAAGTCTTTTACATAGCCTCACTCACTGGCAGGAGGGTAGTGGAAATTTTGTCCTTCTTATATTTTGATCACAAGGTGAACAGACCTCTTTCAATTGATCCAATGGTTGGCTCTTAAGGTGGATGGGGGGCAGGAGATGTTACTTAGTTAAAGAGATGTAAATAACAAACCAATCTAGGATTCCAACAACCAATCCTTGTCTTCATATGACTCAATGTCATATTTGTTGAGATATTTCCTTATTAAAATACTTCTCTTCAACCCTTTATCATGGGATCTCAGGGCAGAATACAATATAAATAATTTAAAACACTTCCAAATTCAAACCATAAATAATTGAAACAAGAGCAAAACATATTAAACAAGAGAATCTTTTATTAAAAAAAACTTAAAAAGCTAAAATTTAAACCATGTACATGTACACTTTGAAGTTAATTAGTCCCAAAAGACTTTAATAAAAACCCAGGTTTTTGACTTGGTACTGGAAAGAAAGCAGCGTTGGCACAAGTCAGACCTCCAAGAGGCAAGCATTTCACAACTGGGGTGCCACAACAAAGAAGACCCTCTCCTATATCCTCTCACTTTGTATTGTCCACATTAGTGGGACAGAAATGAGGCTTAGTTCTCCTTGGAGAACTAGAAAGATCAGATTTTCATTGCCTTTGTAGATAGTCTTCTAACTTTCACCTCCTCCCTTTGTACATTTCCAAGTAGTGAGTAGTGATACTGTACATATTAAAGCAATACTAGGCTTAATAGAACATGTGTGCGTGCGTGTGTGCATGGATACTTACTCCTGGAACAGCTGCAAAGTTGTTCTGTAACAATAACAAAAAAGGAGATGGAAATTAGGCCTGCATCTAATCCAAACATGGTGATCTTTTATTAATAGAGCAAATACTTTACTGTGTTCTCATTTTCTGAGGTGTCAATGGACACAAATCTTATCTCTCACAGCAAATATTTTCCCTTCCTACTCAGTTGATTCAATCAGAGGCTGAGATTGTGAATCTTGGGTGCAGAATGTAACACTGTGATTGTGTAGGTCCACACCTCTCTTCCTTTCTTGCAGGTGTCAAGGGGCTGCCATTACAACCATTAAACACAGAGACTGTTGTAATTTTGTGAGACATTTAGCCTTCTCTGTCAGAGCGCCTTGGTGCCACAACAAACTACAAATCCCAGAATTCCACAGCATTGAGCCATGACAGTTAAAATAGTGTTGAACCACATCATTTCTGCAGTGCAGATTAAACCATAGACTGTGATGTAGGATCTCAGCCAACATGTCCAAAAAGATGGTTTCAGCAGAAAACTAAGAATGCAAATCTTTACTTATTTCATTCACACATTCAGGAACAACAAATATCAAAAGCTTTCTCCCCAGTGAATGAAATCATGAAAGTCTGCACACTTCCCCCCATATTTTCCATATATGAAGACCTTTAAAAAAAAAAAAAAGATTGTTACTATGAAAATTATGTGTTTCACAAAAATATTTTCTGCCCCAAACCTTATCATTTTTTAAATGTACAAGTACATTTTTAAATGAAAAAAAAATTGCAAATGCACAAAGTCTTATGGCATTTGATGGCTTTTTAACTACAGACTCTTTCTTATCAAAGATAAAGAAATGTGCACATATTCTTTACATCCCTATTCAAAACAGAAAGAACTTGTTGATATTTACCCCAACGCCATTGCCTTCTATCTTGGGGCTACCACCATCACCAACCCTAATGGTGTTGCCACTATCCTGGAAAGGGGTTAAAAACAGGAACTATTTAGTGAATGAAGAAGGAGAGAATGAGAAGGAAACAGGTAAGGAGGGCAGAGAAGAAAGCTGGAGGTGAATCAGAGCTAGAGGACATGAAACAGGTGATGGGGGGTGTAGTGTAAATATCCAAACATCTTGAGGAAACTATTTTAGGAAAAGCCACTACAGCACATCTTTAAGAAGCAATAAATATGCATCCTATCTGCAATCAGGCAACCTAACAGCTGATATATGTTTCAAGGAAGGCTGGTTTTATATTTATTTCATCAAATGTGAAATTAAGAATAACAATTCAGCTTGTGGTGTATAGACCTCAGCACCACAAGTCCATGGTCCAAGCCAAGGGTATGCCCCAGCCAATGGGGGGAGATGTTGCTGTTGTTGTTGTTGTTATATGCCTTCAAGTCATTTCTGACTTATGGCAATCCTAAGGCAAACTTTGTTCAGAGGGGATTTGGCTTTGCCTTCCTCTGAGGCTATATCAACTCAGTGCTAGGCACTACAGATTATGCATGTTTTCTATTTATAAATGTATTAAAATCATAATTCAGGTGCTAGGCATGACAGATTATGCATGGTTTCTGATACTTACTCCTGCAGCAGGTGCAAAATTGTTCTGCAAATTTTAAAAAAAAGAGAGAGAAAAGGAGAGGAGTTGAGAATCTATACTATGTTCCAAGTACACATTTTCAGTAATCAGACCCCTTATACCAAAAGCATTTGGTCCATATAGCCCATTACACAAAAGGACCTTGGGTACTTACCCCAATGCCATTGCCATAAATAAAAGGATTGCCCCCATCACCAACATTAATGGTGTTGTCATTATTCTGGAAAATAGTAGAAAGAGAAAAGGTTATAACCCTAATAAATTCATCTCACTTCATGTACACCTCCAGGAAGTAAGAATCCAGTTTGCCTAAAAATGAATGCCACACAGAATTCTCCCTCAGCCTTGGTTGACTGCTTGGCATCTTTTAAAATTATTATTATTATTATTATTATTATTATTATTATTCCACTACTCTTCCACTACTCCCTGGCTCACGTTCCCCTCTTGGAGAATTGTTGAGTGGAAATGTACCCCCAAAGGTGGAATATATTTGGGTTAAATTTTGCACAGCAGTTGGGATGGCATGCAGAGATGGAAAAATTTCTCAGAAAAGAATCACCATATGATGAAGCTAGATGGTGAAACAAATGACTATATTAAGATGATACCAGGCCCAAGATCATGAATGATTGTTGATACTTACTCCTGAGGCAGGCTGGAAATTGTTCTGCAATTTAAAAGGGGAGAAGAGGGAGAAAGGGGATTACAATTTTTCTGAAATATGGAAGACTTTTATCACAAATATCGCATATTTCCCTGACTCTTTGTTTTAAATAAAGAAAGAACAAGAATCAAATCCACAAGAGGAAATGTAGGCCAGAATTATTTTGGTTCACTACATCATCAGTTCTGGCCACCACAATTCAAAAAGGATGTTGACAAAGCTAGACCATGTGCAGAGGAGGGTGACTAAAATGGTGAAAAGTCTGGAAACCATGAGGAGCAACGTAGGGAGCTGGGTATGTTTAGCTGGAGAACAGAAGATTAAGAGGTGATGTGATAGCCCTGTTTAAATATTTGAAGGGATGTCATATTGAGGATGGAGCAAGCTTGTTTTCTGGAGCTCCAGATAATAGGACCCAGAGCAATGGATGCAAACTACAAGAAAAGAGATTCTATCTCAACAGTAGGAACAACTTTCTGACAGTAAGGGCTGTTCAACAGTGGAGCACACTTCCTTGGAGGGTGGTGGAGGTTCCTTCTTTGGAGGTTCTTAAACAGAGGCTGGCGGGCCATCTTTTTTGGTGTGCTTTGACTGAATATTCCTGCATGGCAGGGGATTGGACTGAATGGCCCTTGAGGTCTCTTTGAACTCTATGATTCTATGATAGGTTTGCCCGATCTCAGGTTCTGAGAGCAAGACATCATAGCTTGGGTTCAACTTTTGGCCCTGAAATCTCAAGGCCTGGGATAGTCCTGACCTGGCAACCCTAAGTGGTACAGTTTCTTCAGAGTAGTACACCAAAAGGATCTTGGCTATAATGTGCCTTGGCTATCACATTCATGACTAAGGAGGTTATTGCATTACCAAATAATGCGACTCATCTCCATCAGGATACAGTTGCGTTTTGGATTACTACCTGATTTTATCACATTTAAATTGCCTTTGCTGCCACCGGGTGACTGCAAACTAGCTACATTCTGGTCCCAGCCATGCTTATCTGGCAGCTTTTCCAAAATGGGAGCTTGCCATTTTGGAAAAGTGGCTGGGATCTGGGATGCAGCTGGGTTGCTGTTGCCCAGCAACAATGGCAGTGATTTAAATGTGATAAAGTCAGGTAGTAATCCAAAATGTGACTGTATCCTATCGGGGATCAATTGTGTTATTTGGTAATGTGATCATCTCCTAAAACAAAAGTGTCCTGCTCCCTCAATTGACTCTGCCCTTTCTCCTCTTTTGCCATTATGCCAGGAACTTCCTCCAAAAGCATATTTTTCATAGCCCTGTGGCATCACCTACTGATAAACCTGAGCCCTGTTTTATAGCTAAAATGAATGCCTACTTTTGGCATTCACTTTGTCCTATGCTTTTCATTTTCTCTCTCTGGTGCTGAATTTTAAGGCAGCTGATAGCAGTCAAGCTCTGTCCCTGTCGATACTGCTAAGGCTGCTTCTATTATAGAATTAATGCAGTTTGACACCACTTTAACTGCCATGGCTCCATGCTGTAGAATTCTGAGATTTTGTGAGATATTTAATTTTCCCCGTCAGAGAGCTCTGGTGCCCCAATAAACTACAAATCCCAGATTTCCATAGAATTGAGCCATGGCAGTTAAAACACAGCCAGACTGGATTAATTATTCAGTGTGGTGGTAACATCCAACAAGTAACATCTAAAACAAAAGAGGATCCTCTAAAAATTCTTTTTCTAAAAAAGAAAAAAAAACATATGTTTTTCTAGTTGCTGTATTTTTTTGTCTTAATCATTTTTATTAATAGTTTTTAAAATAGATACATACCTACATAAATTTTGACTAAACATAGGCACAAACAAAAACAAAAGTATTCACCCATATAGTCAATACTACAAAACCTAAACTCCTCTCCCAATTTTGTAAAAAAAACTTCCCCTTTTTGTCTAACCTCCCCTTAACCATATATTCTAGTCTCTCCTCCTCTTAATAACTAGTATGGGGCTTTATACCTAGGAAGTAAAGTTAGATTTATTAGATTTATGAAAGTAAAGTTGACATGCAATAGATAATTGGTGAAAAGTAAATTAAGAAAACCCACTGGGTGACCTTGGACGAGTCACAGTCTCTCAGCCTCAGGGGGAGACAAGGTCTGAACAAACCTTACCAAGAAAATCCCATGATAGGTTTGCCTTAGGGTCACTATAAGTTGGGAATGTTTTGAAGGCAAACAGCATACAACACACACACACACACAAATAAAGGGAAAATAATCCTCTGAAAATTTTTCTAAGAGGCAAAAGTTTGTGTACTGAAGAAAAATAAGAGCAATGGTAATCAGCTGAAGAAATAAAGATGTTCTTAATACTTACTCCAATACCGTTGCCTGCTATTTCAGGGCTACCGCCATCACCAACGCTAATAATGTCACCATTCTGGAAAGGATTAAAAAAACCTATTGACTATACTGTTATTTCCACCAGAATATTAGGCCAGAAAGCATGAGTTCACTTTGCTTAAAAATGCAGACTAAACAAAACCCTCCCCATTTTTTACTTGCACTCTAGTCTATCTCCCATAATACAAAATGGTGGATAAGATTTGTTCTACTGTTCTGGGGGCAGAGTGGCTGTCCTCCTCACAAAGTGGGCTAATATTGCGGAAATATGGTAATAATAGCTTGGGTTTTGGGAAGAAGGCTGAAAAAAGAAAAAAACTCTTGTGAGAAATGTCAGCTCAACTCTGCTAATGATTCTCACTCTGCCTTGAGTCCCTATAGTGCTGCATTGAGTCCCTATATTGGGAGAAAGGTGGGATATAAGAAAATATAATAATAATAATAATAATAATAATAATAATAATAATAATAATAATATATCACTAGTGGGATGCAGTAGATCCAGGTGGATGTTTTATGTAAAACAGTAAAAAATAATCCAAATAATAGTACTGCAATTTTTATTGTGTTCCTTGTATTATACAATTACAGTGGTAATAAAATTCATCCGCAGTCACATTACTACAATTTCCCAGTAGGGATGGAGTTATAATTTTGCTTCTGTTTACTCCAAACAATACTATTGAATTATTTAAAAGTCCTTAAAATTTACTGTAAATGATAAATATAATAGTGGAGAACCGGTAAGCATCTAAATGTCCCAGGTGGGTGGGGGGAGACTAGGCTTTTAGTTTCTACCAAAGTAGGATTGAGAGTTTTGTTTTGTTTTTAAATAAACAGTGTGTTTTGTATCTTAAATCCTATCAAGTCTGAAAACCACTGCTCTGGGCCATCTTCCAATGCAAAAGGGATCTCAAATATGCTTCTACTCGTCCTAATGTTGGTCCTGTCATGAACAACCTGTTGGATATTTGTTATTCTAATGTCTATTTGAACCTAGGTAGGGAGTATCAATCTTCACTATATCAATGCAGTGCTAGGCACTACAGATTATGCATGGTTGTTTTATTTATAAATGTATTAAAATTATAATCCAGGTGCTAGGCATGACAGATTATGCATGGTTTCTGATACTTACTCCTGCAGCAGGTGCAAAATTGTTCTGCAAATTTAAAAAAAAAAAGAAGAAGAAGAGAGAAGAGTTGAGAATGATCTGAAATATCTATACTATGTTCCAGGTACACATTTTCAGTAATCAGACCCTTCATATGAAAAGCATTTGGTCCATACAGAATGGTGGTAGAGAAAGAATTTGGAGATGTTGGTAAATAATTCAAGCTAATTTGCCATTCCTAGAGGCTCCCAGGTGTATCAAATGATATTTATGGATGTTTTCAACCAAAAGCTCAGAGGAAGAGAATCAGGGGCTGGGAAAGCCCAAGAAATTGAGGGGACAAAAATGGAGTTGGGCAGCAGCACATAGCCCATGGACCTTGGGGTAGTCCATACCCTCCAACTGTCCTGATTTGGAAGAGACAGGCCTGGTTAAGCCTCTGTTGCCCTATATATTTTACAATAACAAAACCCAAACAAAAATAAGGTTAGCAAATCCCCTAAAGACTCTACCACAATAGTATTCAGAGACAGAGCTTGAATACTTTTTTTTTGCTATGTGAGGAAACAGAACTGTTTTATATGAAATGCCTGGGTAATGGTCTGATAGCTACATATATATCTTCACAAAGGACTCTCAGCCTATAAAGATGCCAAGAGTTGTCTCAGGAATCTCTGCTTATGCTTTTGATATAGATGACAATATAATAAGTAACATGAGATGTCCTATACCTCTCCCATACCATAATACTGTACTTACTCCAATGCCGTTGCCTTCTATCTTGGGGCTACCACCATCACCAACATTAATGGTGTTGCCGTCATTCTGGAAAGGAGCAGAAAGACACCTTAGTTTTGGGTAGTGTGAATTATGTAGATTAACAAAAGGCAGAGCAAATATTCTTCACCATTACAATTGGCATCTAGACCCCACCCCCATTTAATTTCTTCCAGAATATCTTGAGCAAAAACACCAGATTGGAACACTGTTTGAATAAAATGTGTCCTTCAAAAGGGCAGCCAATACAGAGGTGTAAGATACAACACATTTGTATCTCTCTCTCTCTCTCTGTGATATTTCCAAACTGCTCCTTCAAGTGTTTTGGACTCTCCCAGAAGCCACAGCCAGCTTGGTCAATGGTCAGGAATGCTGAGTGCTGAAGGCCAAAACATCTGGGAACCACAGCTTTACAATGACCAGCTCCTACCTCTGATTTACTCTGGTAGAGAGCGGGGGAAGAATGGAGAAGTATCTGACTCCCTTAGCTAGACACAAAATGATTACACCGTTCACTGAAGTCTGCTGGGGTACTGTGGAGGTTTCAGTGGATGATGTGATCATTTAGCATTTGACTACAGAATATAGCCAGATGCTTCTTCAAACCTGTTTTCCATCAGGCATGGAATGAATGTAGGGAGGCTGCAGTGACTCTATGAAAAATCTCAGGGGTGGTGAATGGCCAGCTATGGGATAATTCCTCATGTGGAAGTACTATGCCAGACTGAACATATAGGACTCAAGCCATGGAATGGGAAGTTCTACCACTTGCCTCATTTTTGGTTTTCAAAAAGAAAATGTCCCAAAAATATTTTCTGACGAAATGGTCATCTGATAAATTTCAGTTGACCTGGACTTTTATCCAGCTTGCCAATCCAAAAGTTGTCTTCCCTTCTGCTAATGGTGCCCCGTTCTGAATAACACTTTGGGAAATTATTTATTTGGAAGACAATTAAAAGCAAAGATGTTTTATTGAATAGCTTAAGATGATGCTAGGTTTTATGGGTCAAACATGCTGACTGATACTTACTCCTGAAGATGGTTTAAAATTGTTCTGTAATTTAAAAGAAAGAGAGGGCAGAGTTAAGAATGTCATCTGATAAATAACATTTTTTGAGTGGAACACATATTGTCCTTTTATGTTCTTTAAACCAAAACTACTTGCTTCTATAGTACTCATGCATGACTAAACTAAGGTCTTCTGATCCCTGAAATGATTCCTAAAAGGAAATCTCTGAACAATGTTGTGATATGTGAAGTTGTGAAGTCGAATTTTTTGATACTACCTCTCCCTTCCTCTTTCCCACATGCACAACATACACATTTACACACAGACACCTCATGGTAGCAGTAACTGGGAGATATTCCAATGTTCATACTTTGAGGAATGTTGCACAAGAAGGTATCCAGTACCTTCTTGCACAATGGTTTCACAAGCCCTGTAATGGTTATGGCACAATGTGCTGGTCCACCCTACTCAAAGTTGTTCACTATCCAGCTGGCCACATTCAATCACCTTTGAACCATGCACAAATAGCCTCCTGGAATGTTATGCTTTGCCAGCCTCAAATAGGCCAGACTGTGTCTTGAAATCACATATCAAAATAACATATTTTCCACAAATCATATGACATATTCTACTGAAAAAGTGGTACAAATAGGCCTAGCTAAATTTGCTGTGTGTTATTTCTTTCCATTTAGCATCCTCCCCCAGTGGTGTGTTGAATGCCGCCAAGCAAATTCTTGATATAAAGCAAGGATAAAGACAAAGAAGGGACTTTTCTTCTTTATCTGAAGTAGGTAATGTACTCTGAACACTGATAACTGCTCTTTCTTGAAGAGAATGCAGGAGAATTTGTATAAAATCTTGCTGTAATTAAAAAAAAATCCTTCAGTATAACTGTATATTCAGGAAAGATTAGAGAAACAGGAATCTCGTCAAAACATGAAGGTATTCGGGATACTTACACCAATGCCATTGCCTTCTATAACTGGGCTACCTCCATCACCGACACTAATAGTGTCTCCATACTGGAAAGGATCAGAATGAGTCAATAAATGTCATAACTTTGAAAATGGCATTCTAATCTCCATGTTACTCTGGGGCAGGGTAAACTATGTCAGTGCCCTTAAAAAGCAGCCCAGATTATTTCTCCTCCCCACAGAAAGAGGACATCAGACAACAGAATTAATGTAACAATCTGGAACTGAGACTAACAAGGTGCCGTGGGTCATCATCACCCATTCCCCATAAAAGGTGGGATGGAGGGGCTTCAATGAGTTTCCAAAGCAATGCTGGCCAGCATTCCTATAGGGAAATACTACCTGGGACAAACCACCCAGTTTCGCCCTTGCAATGAGAGACACAGGGGTTGCTCTTCTTCATCAGGAATGCCTCAAGAGGCTCACCAAGGGAGCTTATCACCAACCTGAATGTTCACAATCCACCAGTTATGACTAGAAATTGCCAAATAGGGAAACATACCAAAGTAAGATACAGCATGGAGAAGGCAAAAAAAGTTGTAGCCACAGCCAATCAGGGCATAGCCAGAAATTCCTACTCTTCCCCAAAGGCAACTGGCAAAACCCATGTTGTACGTGTGAGGATGAGTGGAGGCTGGCAATGAGAAAGAGGCTGAGATCCAGTTTGTATCACCTTAAATGGGCTGGTGTGACTGTGCACAATATGCAGTCATACCATCAAATGGTGTCCTGATGTCTTCTTCCACCAATGGGGAAGGGAAGGAAAAACAATTCCTGGAAAAGGTTAGGAGGAGTGAAACTCTTTCCCTTCATCATGTATTCATTATGGCCCTCCAGATGTTGTTGGACTGCAGTTTCCAAACTAGGCTGGCTAGGGTTGCTAACAGTTGCAGTGTTGAGTTACCAAGTTGATTTGGAAGCAACAGTTGGATTTAGGCCCCTGTTTAAACAACATCTTGAATCAAGAGGAAGAAGAAGAAATAAGGCTATTTGTACCCAATTAATGATTGGTGATACAGAATATTTGAAGGCAATGCTAGGCTTAATGCATCATGGAGCTGATACTTACTCCTGGAGCAACTGCAAAATTGTTCTGCAATTTAATAAAATAAATAAAAAGGGGGAATAGGCATTAGCAATAAACAAGTTTGCTCAATGAACACACATTTTCTGTTTTATTTTTATTAAGGCAGCAAACAACAGAAATCAAATCTCATTCTGCCTTCTAGTGACTATCTCATGCTGCCCTCTCCTGTTCCCTTTGCCTTTACTTTGGACTTTGTGCTTGTATCTATCACTTTGAATACCTTTGTAATATATTCTCTCTCTCTCTCTTTCTTGAAATTCTTTTTTTTTAAAGTAGATACATTTAAAATGGTGGTGTGCATGGAGTGCAGTCTTGTGGCCTCACATATGGCTGAGAGAGGGATGTAGACATTGAAGTGAGAGAAATTTTAAATGTAGAATTGTAAACAGTGACAATTACCTTTGTGTTACTTTTGTAGTTAGAAGAGTGTGGTAAAGGAGGAATATTGCATATCTTAAGTCCTAGCTCATGCTCTTTCTCACACTGCCATGGACGCTGAGCTAATGGCAAGGTGAATAGAGGCATAATAGTTTTGCATCTGATCCAAGGGCTTGGAGCATTCATTTTTTTTTTTTTTAACCCACATATCAAAAATAAACTATTTTAATTACTCTTGAGAAATATGAATGTAAAATCTGTTGTTAACTGCAACTAGAATAGATAGTTTGAATCAATGAGATTTGCCTATGTGTTGAATAAGGATGGAAGGAATATTAATTTTCTAGCTCATGAGAATTTTTGCCTGGTATTCAAACATCACAAAATGTTTAATAAAATTATTCTGAACATAAATAAATGTGGTATTTCTTTTTATATAAAATAATGAAATCTGGGCAAAAGACTTTTTATACATACAACCCTTCCCATGGTCCCCTGTTTCCAGATAGCTACAAATAAATTTTTGGGTGGGGGAAGGTCTATCCAAATTATTTTAAATTATGAATTTTAAGTATTTATCAATTGATTTTAATGTGTATTGATTTAAAATGCTTTTATGTGTGTCTTATATTTATACAGATTGATATGGTTTGTATGTGTGGTGTTATCTGTTGTTGTTCCCCACCTCAATCCACAGGGAGAGAAGGGTAAGAAATAAATGTTTTTGTTGCTGCTGGATGTATAATGTCATCTTTGCCTTTTCCTTCTGCCATCTATTATTCCCAGTATAATTATATTTTCTTCTATACATTGTGCATTCTTTTTCACATTGTATATCTGAATTTTCCAAACTTGGAAGTATGACTGTAATCAATTCTTTTATTTTTTTCTTGTTGGAAAACATACATCCCAAGCTCTGGCTGTTCTACCATATGTCCAAATGCAGGAAGCAGAATGTTCTGAAAGGTCTCCCATAGTTTCAAGGAGACTTATGTTTTTCAGTGATGAAAGCAATGCCAATGAACCCACTACATAAAATGACTCTGGGTACTTACCCCAATGCCATTGCCTTCTATAGTAGGGCTGCCTCCACCGCCAATACTAATGGTGTTGTCATCATTCTAGAAAGGAGGAGAAAGAACTAATTGTCTCATCTATGAAAACAAATGCATCCCAATCCATACATTAGTCTGAGAAATACATAGCAAGACATTTTGCTTCCATATGCATCCCAAATAAAATTGTCCTCCAGCCCTGCTTGGCAGCTTAGCTTCCATTTTCAATTTTCCACAATGCAGTGGACAATATGTTCTTCTGGGGCATGTGGAAAATGGCTGTCAGCTCAATTGCAGTTTCATTATGTAATTAGATTTACTTTTAATTACAAATAATTAACTAGTTTAATTTGATGTATGTAGAGCTAGTAATCCAAACTGTGTTCAATGTAGGGCAACTCTATGAATGAGAGACCTCAAGGCACCCTACCATCTATAGTCCTGAAATTTCAGGACTATGGCTTTCATGATTGCATCTCTTCCCTAGAATGAGCCCTTTGTCTCATGATATGGGTGAAGTACAATAGCCACACTTTTCTCATTTTAGCTTTTAGGGAGAATTGATTTGCTTTCTGGCCCATCTTATTGTGTGTGTTTTTTTTTGGGGGGGGGGGCTTGCTTGATCTTTTTGGAAATCCATGTTATCCATAGAACTCTCCTCCAGCACCACATTTCATGTGAGTTGATTCTCTTCCTATCAGCTTTCTTCACTGTCCAGTGTCCATACCTATACATAGAAATTGGAAATAGAGTGTCATGGACAATCCTGTCTTTAACACTCATTAGATCTGGATTTTAGTCCTATCTTTAAAAGAGCTATCCAAAGGGTTAAACCACACCCACAAAATAAGTTCAATATCTTGGGTTGTGCCTTTAAAGTTTGGACTAAAAATCAGAGTGGAATCACTACCCCACTGGCAGGGCAGCTGCAAACTACCACTTCCACAAGCTTAAGGGGGGAAATTGAGCAAAATGTCCTTGTTTTGTATTTTGAAATGAGAAGAAGAAAACAAATCTTAAACATTTTCTCAAAGAAATGTCTTGTGAGAAATTTGTGCCCAGGACTACTGACCACTTCTCAAAATGAAAAGGGGCGTCCCAGGTGTATTTCCTTCTGCTAGTGTTGACCCTGTATTGACCATTCTTCTACCAAGTGAGTCATGAACAGAAGTTGTTGAAAGAGAACAGATAAACTGGAATCAGAACTTGAGAAGTTGATGGTAATGATATTAAATACCATGTGATTCAAAAGGAATGGTGCAAAAGTAAAGCGTTTCTTATTTGGTTTTGGACCATTCTTTTTGAATCACCCTGTATCTTAAGGCATTGCTAGGCTAAGTGGATTATGCAGGCTTCTTAACACTGATACTTACCCCTGCAGCAGGTTTAAAATTGTTCTGAAATTTAAAAGGGAGTGGGTTAGAAAGTAAGAATGTCCTCAAATAGATCAAATTTTATTAGACAAGAACACAAGTTCCTGTTTGTCATTAAGCCCCAAAGGACTAAATTCAATTCCTTCACAGCAGTTGTATGTTTCCTTGATAAAAATGTCTCCTCCATCAAATAACTTTGTCCTCTTGTTCTGTCCCTCAGACCTGAAGTTACCTTACTGAATTTCTCAGCACAGATTTTTTTTCTCTCACTTCAAATATTCTTTCAGCTATCCCTAAGTAAATTATCTATACCCTCTGTGATGTTCACTACTGATAAAGGCAAATACAGTGGGCCCTTGGTATCTGCTGGGGTTTGGTTCTAGACCCCTCTATGGATACCAAAATTGATTGATGCTCAAATCCCACTATATAAAATGGAGTAACAAAATTGTGTGTCTTATATAACATGGCAAAAACAAGGTTTACTTTTTGAAATATTTTAATGATTATTTTCAAATCATGGATGGTCGAATCAGAATCTGTGGATATGGCGAGCTGACAGTATACACAATGTACTCTCATGTATGTTTTGCCATACTTCTCACTCTGCTTTGGTACTTCAGATACCAAAATCATCTGGTCTGACTCATGAAGGACCCTGTTCCTTGAAAAGTTGTACAGAAGAGGAAATTTCAGCAAGTGTTGTTACCTGAGAAGCGACATCTGCTGAAATGTCCTTTTCTACACACCCATTAAAGGTACAGATCCTTCTCCTCACTAAGTGGGATATTTCATCTTAATGGTGCTACACTGTACACAGTGTAAAGCACAGTATATATGACCCCTGTAGTATAACATTTTAAAGAGGAAAAGAGAAAGTAAATTTACCAAGACTTCTTCCAACAGTGTTGCTTACAGGAAAGAAAAACAAAATATTCATCAGCTCAGAGAAGAAAGGGAGTCTGAATACATACCCCAATGCCATTGCCTGATATAACAGGGTTGCCCCCATCACCAATATTAATGGTGTCTCCATTCTGAAAAAGAGCAGAAACACTATATGATCACATTAAAAATTATAAATGAAATCCAATCTGTATATTCATCTGGGAAGTGTGAATTTGCTGAAAAATACAGAACAACAATAACAAATCTCTCCCATCCCTGCCTACTGTTTTTCATCATCTAAGGTAGCCTGAACTGAGTATAGTTCAACAAAATGGGAAGATGTGACAAATTATGCTATTTTTCATCCACATATAATAGCCAATATCCTCTCACCCTATCTGTTCAACTTGTATGCAGAACATATTATAAGAAAAGCAGGCTTGGACCCAAATAGGAGGAAGGAATATCAACAATCTAAGGTATACAGATGACACCATAATACTAGCAGAAAACCTTGTAGACTTGGAACATCTACTAAGGAAGATCAAAGAAGAAAGTGCAAAGGCAGACTTAATGCTGAACATAAAGAAAACAAAAATAATGACCACTGAGGACTTTCAGAAGTTCAACCTAGACAATGAAGAAATAGAAATAGTATAAGAATTGCCATATTGGGGATTAAACATTGATAGAAATGGGGACTGCAGCCAGGAAATCAGAAGAAGACTAAGAATGGGGAGGGCAGCTATGAAAGGACTAGAAAAGATTCTTAAATGCAAATATATACAACTCAGCACAAAAGTCAGAACCATACATGCCATCATATTCCCTATTACCATGTATGGATGTGAGAGCTAGACAGTTAAGATGGTAGGAAGAAAATCAATGCATTTGAGAGAACGTGGTGCTGGAGAAGAGTCTTGAGGATCCCATTGACAGCCAAAAGGACAAACAATGGGTCCTAGAGCAGATCAAGCTAGAAACCTTCTTGGAACCAAAATGACCAAATTGACACTGTCATAGTGAAATCGTAAGCTTTCATGGCCGGCCTCCATACTTCTGTCCATACACTATCATACTTCAGACATATCATGAGAAGAGGGGACTCATTGGAAAAGAAAATAATGCTGGGGAAGGTGGGGGGAACTAGGAAGAGAGGAAGGCCACATGCCAGATGGATGGACTCTATCAAGAAGGTCACGGGGATTAAGGGGTTGCAGGAATTAAGCAGAGCAGTGGAGGACAGAGGGTCTTGGAGATGTCTCATCCACAGGGTTGCCATGAGTTGAGATTGACTTGAGGGCAATTAACATCATCAACAACAATCTGTTGGGAAGTTACATTGTGGTAAACTGTCTACAATCATGAAAGTTGAATTGTATAATTGTGCAACTTTCATATTCTCATGAGAAGGGAGAGCCATCCATTTTCTAAAGGGAAGAAAAGGCTTCACTGTCATGTATGGGAATAGAATAAGTAGAAATTTACATCCCTAGTCTAGATGCCCTGCTCTGAAATTGCTTTGAAATCCCTGAGGTTTCCCCAGTTTTCAATGGTAGCCCCATGTAACTATGCCCCACATATAACTCAAAGAAAAACTTACAAGAGCACAAGTAAGAAGTGTTGAGACTACTGCATGTTGAGAGATCCAGTATGGTGTGGTGTAGTGGTTTAAGTATTGGACTATAGCTCTGGAGACCAGGATTCAAATGCCTACTCAGTCATAGACACCCATTGTATGGCCTTGGACAAGTAATACTCTGTCAGCCTCAGAAGAAGGCAAGGGCAAACCCTCTCAGAACAAATCCTGCTAATAAAACTGCTTGATAGTTTTTGTTGGGGTCATCTTGATTTGGAAATGACTTGAAGACACACAATAACAAGGTTACATTGGTCCAGGTATGGTCTCATTTGTGATATCAACCCAAACTCATAAAAGGCAGATGAAAGACCCTCTATAACTTTTAATATTACATATAAACAAAAATACTCATTTTTTTAAAAAAAATATTTATCCAAGCATCAACAGTGAGGCATAACCTTGAAGATATAATTCTAGCCTACAAAGTAATGTATGCTTCCTGATACTTACCCTTGGGGCAGCTATAAAGTTGTTCTGCAATTTAAAAAGAGGAAAAAATAGAAGTGAAGAATAAACCTAATTATACTAGGTTTCTTTATAAAAACATTGGGAGAATACCAACTTTTTTTTTTTGGTGAACAACAAACACTAATATCTTAACACTACCTACTTAGTTATGTATGTGGAGACCAGGGTTCAATTTGCTGGTTGGCCATGAAACCCACTGGGTGACCTTGGGCAAGTCACATACTCTCAGCCTTGGTGGAAGGCTTGGCCCTCCTTGGTGCCACCACATTGGTTCTCCCCATGAGGAGAACAAGGCAGCAGCATTGAGGTGCAGGTGGGCGACCAGGTGTCACCCCTCTTTTGAGATGTCACCTGGTGTGGTCCACATCTCCCACACGCCCCTAGTGATGCCAATCCATCCATCTGCACTCTGAGTTCCAGTTGAACAGATCTCCATCACATGAGAAAACTTCTGACCATTAAGGCAGGTTGGGATGGACACCTACAATTGTGGCATTAGTGGCATAATTATAAGTTTGTAACTCTTGGTTACAAAGTTGCAACTGCAGTACAGCAGGACAACTCTTATTTTGTTACAGATGCCATTGAGGACTTTGGTCTTTCTATATCATAGCCCATTAGACTTCAGATTGCCCCTACAAACATGTGATCCAACCACTCCTCCTTTCCCTTTTTGTCACACGCATAATCACACATACACAAAAAGTCCTTAAATTCCTCTTCAAAACTACTATGTTCTCAAACATTGTGGTGTCCTCTACTGAAAAATTAAGTGCAACTATGCATAGCTAAACCAAAGGATGGAAATACTTATTTTTTAAATTACAACTTTTCATATCTCCAGGGGATTCTGAAAGTTGTGGTCCAGAAAATGTAAGCTCAACTGAATGCATATGTTCACCATTCATCCATAACAATGTCTACTCTTGTTTCTTAAATGTAGGGATAGAAAAAATAAAAATATTCCAAAAAATGATCAAGGAACCCTGATGAAGAGAACCCTGGAGTGATAAGAATCTTTGCAATCTGGGATTTACTCTGTGCCAAATTTACATATTGTTGTTTTGCTCAGAAAACAGCTTTTTCTGTGGAGGAAACAACATTTTCTGCATAGAAAATAATATTTCAATTCAGATATATTAATTCCAGAAAATGTTGTCTTCTGTGCAGGAAAAGAGCTTTAATTGTAGATTTGTTCTGCATAAAATCCACACATGGATAATATTAATAGAAAACAGCATTTTATGCATAGAAAATAATATTTCAATGTAGCAATATTAATTCTTGTACAGAAAATGTTGTGCTATATACAGAAAAAAAGCTTTAATTGGGGATTTGTTCTGCATAAATTTCACACATGGCTAATTTGCATGGGAAACAGCATTTTTTGCAGAGGACACAGCAATTTTTCTGCATATGAATTAACATTTCTGTGTTGGAATGTAATTTTTCATACAGAAAAGGCTGTTTCTTGTGCTGGGAAAAATGCTGTTTTCTGGGCAAAACAGCTACATGCCAACATTGCACAGAATAAGTCTAGAATTGTGAATAGCCTACGAAAACTGAGTGGTTTTTGAAAACTTTCTCACAGTGGGAAGGAAATTGCTGAAATTGTTCATTGTTACCTTTATACCCTTCAAGATACTAGGTCCTATCTGATTTTGGAAGCTAAGCAGGGTCAGTCTTGTTAGTACTTAGATGGAAGACCACCAACAAATACTAGGTGCTATAGGCTGCATTTCAGAGGAAGAAACTGGCAAAACTACCTTGTCTAAGAAAACCCTATGAAATCCATTAGGTCACCATAAATTGACAGGTGACTTGAAGGGATACACACACATACCCTTGAGAAGTAATGAATTAATGTTAATGTTTGTTCTTACACTATTAGTCACTTACCCCAGTGGTGAGTGTTAGAAAGCAAATTCCTTTGGGCAGTGACTTTCATTCTGATCCATACTCAGTAATGTACTGTAGACATTATTTCAATATAGAATTCCATAGTATTGACAGGTTTTCAAAAGAGCAGTAAGGGACAGTCAAATTCATTGCATGCAAGTTTGACAATCAGGAAGTACCTAGTAACAAATGTATGGCCTACCTAAATGCCAAATGAAAGCATTGACTTCAATTAACTTAGCCATGTGTTACTCTGTCAAATTAACCCATTGTCAACATTTCTAAACTACATGATGCACACACGTTTATCTTTATGAGGGACTCACACACAAAATATAGGGGTGGGGTGGGGGGTTGCATCTAGTCCAGTCTATATGAAAAAGAAAGCCTTTCCAACCCTCAAATAGGGGATGCTCCATATAACAAGGGACTCCTGGCAACCTTACGACACCAAGAAAAGAAAGCAAAATCTGTTGAGAAGGCTGAGATAATTTTAAAGATGCAATTTTAAAAAAATCTGTCAGCAGGCTGACATAATTTTAAATTATGTTCTGCAGAGGAAAGAACAATGCTGGTCAGTGCACAACAGAAAGAGATTCTGAGTACTTACACCGATGCCATTGCCTTCTATAACAGGACTGCCTCCACCACCAATACTGATGCTGTTGTGTTCCTCCTGGAGAGGAGTAAGAAAAACATATCAGAGAACAATTGTGCCTGTTAAAGGGGTTGATTCTGTTCCTCCTAAAAGCCTAAACGTCTGCCTTCTAGAAGCACAACAGCCCTCACTCATATCCATTGGGGAGCTTGATTTGAAATACACACTACAGAACAATGTTTGTTTTATATTAATTTTATGCATTTGACAAACTGAAGCTTGAAAATTTAGAGGAAGACTTCAGAGGCCGGATCCATACTTCAGAAATAATCCTGTGTGACTCCACTTTAACTGCCATGGTTCCATGCGATAGAATTCTGGGAATTCTGGTTCCATGCGATAGAATTCTGGGAATTGTAGCTATGTTCTGGTGCTATAACAAACTACAGTTCCCAGAATTCCATAGCATGGGGCTATAGTAGTTAAAGTGGTGTCAAACAGGATTATTTCTGCAGTGCAGATGCAGCCAGAAGCATTTTAAGTGGTTACAGATAGTAGCTACCAGCTAAAATATTCTTCAGATTATGGAGTAGGAATTGTACAGTCCTCCAGACGTTAATGAAATGCAATTCCAAGCATTTCTCATTATTCTTTATTCTGGCTAGAGCTGCCTAAGGCTATTGGGAATTGCTGCTCCACAATATGTGAAGGGCTGCACAATTCCCACCACTTCTCTAAGATATTCACACCTTGAGCAACCTCCTAGAAGAATTGTGCTTATTCCATCCTGACTGCATGTTCCCACATTGCTCAGTGAACTGGGTATATTCTCCAAATGCTGCTATCTTAAAAATGATGATTCTACTTGTCCAACCCAAAACAGAGAAGCCCACAACATTTCTTCTTTGGCAAGGCTTCTCTTGAAGAACACCCTTGGGATTAATAGATTGACTGGTTCATACTTACTCCTGAAGAAGGTTGAAAGTTGTTCTACAATGAAAGAGAAAAAAGCGGGGTTACAAATTAAGAATTTCCTTGAGATTTTTTTTTAATCTCAGTGAAAAACTGAACACAAGTATGTATAACTAAAATAAAAACTGAAAGCAGTTTTCTTTTTTCTTAATTTATTTATTTGTATTTACAACATTCATATTAAAAAATACATTCGCTCCTCATCCATGCAACATATAACCTATAACATAAGACATATTACATAATAACATACCAAACGTAACACAAATCAAATTCATTAATTTCCAATATAACAATTCTTGGTATTTTAATAGTTCCTACGCCATCTATTTCTTTTATGTTCAATAATAATAATAATAATAATAATAATAATAATAATAATAATAATTTTTATTTAATATCCCGCCCCTCTGAGAACAATCGGGGTGGCTTACATCATAAAATCATCATACAGCAATTTAAGAACAATTCCCCCCTCCCCCTTTAAAAAGTTATTAAACCAATTACAATTTAAAACTAAATATAATAGAGGTGAATTCCTCCAAATAAAATCATAATACAATACATAACAGGAAAAGAAAGTGCTAGCGGGAGTATATATGCTGACTCATAAGAGGACCTGATCCACAGTGGATGGAGATGGTTCTTCTCCAATTACTGAGTATGTCTTCCTCAGTTCTCTACTGTTATTAATCTGATCTGAACTTCTTCAACATCTTTCTTTCATCCATCTGGTCAATTTGTCAGTTTCAGCTATATCATATATTCTCAAAACTGAAAGCATATTCTTGTCATTTATCAACATTCCTGCCTCTTGCCTCTCTCTCTCTCTCTCTCTCTCTCTCTCTCTCTCTCTCTCACACACACACACACACACACACACTTTCTCTCCCCATGATGGAGTTTTAGATAGCCAACTGCTCTGGACAAGGTCCTTCCTTCTTATTGATATCCATTCAGGAAAGCACCATACATATTGATGCTGCAATGTAACAATGGCTGGCATCCAGTTAGTGACATATGCAGATGTGATAGACAATTGCACTAGTATATGTACTTTTTCATTGTGATGGACGAAGGATTCCACCATCTCCATCCACTGTGACTCCCTCCCTGAGCCTCCTACATGTTGTCAGCTAGACACCTTTCCTTCAAGGCCATTCAATGGCCAGGGAAGATGAAAGGAGGATGAAAGACAGCCAGGGAGCAACTAGCTGCATTCTTGAAGGAAGGAACAGGTATCCTCCTGGACCTCCCAGGAGTCCACTGCAGGTCCAGAAAGAGGTTGTTGCCTTCCTGTAGGCAGGTGTGGGCTGGACACCTTCCATCTTCCTCTGGCCATTGAATGACCTGGGGTGGGATGTAGGACAGTGTGACAACTACTGGATTCAGTGCTTAGGGAGGAGGAGGAACTCTAGTGTAATGTCTTCTGCAGAAGGAAGCCAAATGCCACCAGTGGTATATGGTTTGATCAGGGAGGGGGATTCATCCTATTGCAGCAGGATAAGATATACACATCATATTTAGAGCTTGGGCTATCAAAGACAAATCTGTAGAAAAGCATTGCCAATTACCTTAAATCATAGGAAGGAGTCTTTTATATACCTACCCCAATGCCATTGCCTTCTATAACAGGGCTGCCTCCATCACCAACACTAATGGTGTCCCCATTCTGGAAAGAACAGGAAAAAAAGCATATTTGTGGATTGTCAGAGTGTAAAAACAAGATGAACTCTCTGGATCCTCTTTGTCAGAGGAATAGCATTTGATGAGTTGAGATCTTGGATGTAATTCTGTACAGAATTCAGACTATGAAAACTGAGGTAGCTGAGAAATATCTTTCTTTCAAAATTCAGATGCACAATCAAAATACTGATCTTTCTAAAAGATGGGACATGCAAAGCAAGATACATGTGAATGATATATTTTAAATTGAGGATTTTAAGGTCAACTGGTGTAGCTACTAAAAAGAGTTAACTCTAAAGTAAACCATGTGTCTGTCTGAAGAACTATCAAAGGACAATCTTCTTTTTGAAATGTCCTCTTTTTGAAGTCCAAGACCTTTGTAAAAGTAAACAATAAGAGTGAAAGAGATCCTGTCATGAACTTTCTATCAACAGTATGAACCTGATTAGGCACTACATCCTCTGGTCATAGTCTTCCCAATATGGTAAAGTGTATTGCATTTCTATTCAAATAACAGAATTATTTCTAAATATATATTATATATACATACATTTCAAATATATATTAATCTATGTATATTAAATATATAGCTATATTTTATTTTAAATTTCTATTAATCTGTATATATTAAATATACTTTAAATATCTATTGATCTGTGTTATATATGATATAAACATGTATTGTATTTGCTTCATTCTGTATGTATACATCAGCAAGTACCAATCTCTTTCAACTTTTTGCTCTTTAATCTTTTTCTAATGATGTCTAAGTGGCCACCCTAGCTGTGTTTTAATACATTAACCATCATAGTGATCTCTTTATAAACACAGGATTTAGCGCTAAACAAGTGAGGCAAGCAAAAAATGTTACACTGTAAGTAATGCTTCTGCTCAGCAATCCAGCTTGTCAGCCACCCAAGGTCTTTTTTTAAGACTTCTCTCTCCACACCATTCTATTTTCTAGCCCAACTGTTTTTAATTCTTCTTTTCCCAACACTCATCCAGAATTCCAGGTTTAGAAATTTCTCCTTTAAGTATTAATTATTAAAATGGACCAAGAACCAATAGTGGCAGCATATTTATGCAGCTCCTGGGTGTACAAGTGATTCTCTATCTTTCAACTCTGGCACAAAGTGAAATCAGATACCTCCTTGTGTAAAATCCAGACTAAAGGTTGTGGTGATACTTTCATCAGCCAAATGAAAGGTATAAAATACATCATACTAGATTTTGAATGCAGTGAAATTTCCTTCTCCTTTGGAAAGGAAATTGTGAGGAGAGTAGGTACAAAGGCAATGAAAGAAATGTAATAATGTTTCCAAGGAACATTTTTTGCATGACCAAGAAAATTGTATAGCATTTTTTTTACTGCTTTTGTTGAGGATACTGGGAAGAAAGTCAGTAAAATAAATATAATAAATTGTGTATTTTTTTAAAAAAAATCCAAAATAATTGTACTGCATTTCTTTTACTGCCTTAGTTCCCAGTCTCACCACTGTTCTAGCCATTACTGAATGTTTCTATCTTTCTCCCAATCTAACTTAAGATATAGCAAAAGTACAATGGTGTTGTTTCTTGCTTTGCTAGTGTTAGCTACAGTTTGGAATTTTGCAAAATTGGTGGTAACTATCCTAGACAGTATAATTTTCATTATACAAGTGAGGCAATTTTATTATTACTATATTCAGAGAATGTGTGCACTCTTAATATATCTAATCTTGAGTCCATTTGGTTAGTTTCAGCCTGAATAGACCCACAGTTAAGTAATAAGTCAACACACAGTTAAATCTAATTAATTTATTGGTTTTGCTCTAGTTGAAACTAGCAATGGAGCCCTGTCCTATTTGGATATTATTAGGAATGCTCACCAGCCAAAAGATACAGTTGAAGCCTTGTTTGGCAATTTGAGGAATACTGTATATACTCATGTATAAGTCTAGAAGTATTAGTAAAAAAATTGACCCAAAAAATCTGAGTTGACTTATTCACAGGTCAATGTAAGTACTGTACTTTAACTCTCATAAAACTAGAAACCATTCCCCGGTGAAACACAAGAGTGTAATCTGTCCTGGAAGCCCTGACCACCACCCCTACTCAAGCATCCTGACCACTATTTATCCTCCCAGACTTGGGTATTCCCTACCATGGGTAGCTAGTTATGCCTCCTGCAACACTTGAGCTCCTTTCTAATGGAGCTACTGTCCCTAAGCAGCATCCTCTGGGATCTACCCAAGAGGAATGCATGTTATCAGTCAAGGCAACCATGGCGGTCTCAACTCCAAATCCAGTCCTAAAGCTAGTTTGAAAGGGATCTAGATAATCGGTTTCATCCAAGACAGCTTGGAGTTGAAAAGCTACTGCCCTCTCGATCACTTTGCTCAGAAATGGTAACAATGAGACCAACCTCTAGTTATTCATCTCCAGGGGGTCTAGGGAGGGCTTTTTCAGGAGCAGGCTAACCGCCACTTCTTTTAAACAGGATGGAACAGAGCCCTCCCTAAGGGATATGTTGATGATGTCCTTAAGGAACACCCTCAACGCATCCCCACCCTGGACAGCCAGCCATGAAGGGCAAGGATCTAGAGGGCAGGTAGTTTTCCTCACTCTGCCAAGGAGCTTGTCCATGTCATCGGTACTCACTGATTGGAATTGATCTAGTAAAATCTCAGTAACGGAGTTGCTGGACACCTTGTCTATAGATTCTGTATCAATACTGTTGTGCACTCTTCTGGTGAATGTTGATACTATACAATTAAGTGTGTATATCTGCCAATCTACCTTCTCATTGCCCTTTTGTACAATGGGGAATGCACAGTGACTTTTTCTGAACTCTCAGTTAATCAAGTGATACATTGAAGGCACTGATGAATAGCTATGTGCAATCCAAGCATGTGTAACTGCATGGCTGGAATCCTTTGCTTAATCCAATCTAGAATAGTTCCATTGAAACATGGCTACATGTCTGTACTATAGATAGGATGAACAATGAACAATAGGATTTTCACCTTATGCAAAGGTTACCCTTGTGGAACTCTACTTATGCAACTATGAACTCAAGCATCCATTACAGAATGGCCAAAAAAGTACAGCTGTGTGTGTAAAGAAACTTGCACATACACAGGATGCCAGTAGGACTCCAGTCATTATATTTTCTTGTGTCCCAACATAATTCCTGTTTAACTTGTTCATTATTTAACTTGAGAGGGATACTGCTACAGTGATAACTTTTGAAAAGGAATGCCGTGAATTGCATAGTTTGACAAGCCAACATTTCGTAAGACTGCCTTAAAGTATATTGAAAAACAGTCTTAAAAGCATCTGGCTTATAATATCTCAATTGAAGTAAACCCTTTGAAGTAATAATTTATAGAATCATAAAAATCACAGATTTAGAAGAGACTGAAAGAGCTGTCCAGTGCACTCCTCTGCTATGCAGGAATACACAATCAAAGCACTCCTGATAGATAGCCATCCAGCCTCTACATAAAAATCTCCAAAGAAGGAATCTCCACCACACTCTGCATCAGCATGTTCCACAACTGAACAGTCCTTATTGTCAGGAAATTCTTACTACTGTTTAGGTGGAATCTCTTATCCTGTAGTTTGAGTCCATTGCTCCATGTCCTAATCTCTGAAGCAGCAGAAAATAAATTTGCTCCATCCTCAATATGACATTCCTTTAAATATTTAAACATGGCTATCATGTCATCCCTCAACCTTCTCTTCCCCAGGCTAATCATACCCCTCTCCCTAAGCTGCTCCTCACAGGACATGGTTTCCAGACCTTTTACCATTTACCATTTTGGTCACCTTCCTCTCAACATGCTCCAGCTTATCCACATCTCTTGAATTATAGCATCCAGAATTGTACAGAGTATTCCAATGAAGTCTGACCAAGGCAGAAAAGAATGGTACTACTCTCAATCTAGACACTATACTCCTACTGATGCAATCTAGGATTGCACTGGCTTTTTAAGTTGCCACATCATACCCTTTCAATTATTGCTGAATTCCTATTCCATTCTAGTGTAATTAGGACTGGCGATTGGAGTTAGTCCAGGTGTGGGAATCAGAAGGTCCAACAGATGTTTGGGGACTGCAACTTCCAGCAGTTCCAACCAGCATTGCTGATGGTGAGAAATGCTCAGAGCTATAGTACAACAATATCTGGAGGGTCATGCAATTCTCACCCAACTTAATCCGAAATTTCCTAAAGATATCACTGTGTTTGGAAGCTGAAATATAGGAAAAGAAACATTTGAAAACCTTTGGAGTGCTACTAAAGTATGTAATTATGTAAGTAAGTAAGTAAGTAACAAAGTTGACTTCTGAAATTGCATCAGATTTTCAAATGTGTGTGAAATTGAGTTTCAGCTTTAAACAGCGTATCTCCTGGACTTCCATCACAATGCAGCAAACCACATTCATCCTTACCGCAGGTGCAGCTCTGGTGCTCTGTGGGCAGAGCAGGCAGGCAACAAGGAAAGTGACCACCACCCACTTCTTCATCTTTCTCTTTTTCTTTCTTGAGTTACGGTGGGAGTAACAGCAAACTGGAGGACTCTATTTATGCTGGTTGCTATCAAAGGGAGTGTCAAATTCTAGAGACCAAGCCTGATGACTCAGCTTTGGAAGGACCCAAGGTCAGCTTCGCCTTGTCCCACCCTCCTACTTTTCCTGAGCTACCTTTGTGTACCATAGCTAACACTTTGGCTTCTTTCCCTCATCCTTTTCTTCTTCCCTATATATTCTGCACAACCACATATCTGTTCTGGTAATACATTATAATCCTCAGGGTCTTAGTGAAAGAAAGCGCTATTGTTGCAATCCCTTTCTTGGTATCTCCATGAAAAATGAAATTAATTAATTACTTCCCTTTATCATGACATTGCAGGGTGACCTACAGTGTCCAAATTATATTTGGGGGATCTAGTGGGACAATGGGAGCCACAAAACTAGTATTGTGGACCATATGTAGCCCTAGGGTCACATTTGCCAATCTGTCCTTAGTTATCCACATCTGTCCTGATTTGGCAGGTATGGCCCCAGCTTATCCTTGTTTGTCCACTTTCTCAGCTGCATTAAAAATGCCCCAGTTTCTCTCAGCTCATCCCCCTTTGCCACTTTTTTTTTGGGGGGGGGGGGTACTTTAATTTCTGCAAACTAAGTTCCTAGTAGAAAATAGTTTGCTCTCAGTTAATTGAATTAGAGGGGGAAGAAAGGAGCTGATACCTATCTCAGTAGGTTTTTTGATGTGACACCCCCCCCCCCATGCTTCCCAAAATTCAGCACATGCATTTGAAGTTTTCTCTGCTTAACATAGTTTTGTGTGTTCTTCATCATCAAAAACTTTGGCCTTTGGCCTTTTGACAATACTCTGGTGTTTTTTGGCCACATGTGTCACAGTTTTCATCTGTGCAGTGTTGGAGGCTATGCTATTCATTAAAAGGGTTAGATAAGTATGTGACCATAATGTCTGACCAGCTTTTGCCTTTAACCACTGCTATTAGACAAAAGCCATTTGTTCATCAGAGCCTATCGTACAGATTCTGACTGATGACGCTTTGCTTCATTATGTATTTGTTTTGTGATGGCTGAACTGCTTTCTTGTTTGCTGGCTTGCTTGCTACTCTGTCACTCAAATCACTCCATGTGGCTTTATAGTTTGCTCATATTTTTGTTATTTGCTTAAGGCGGATGGAAAGGTGATTTGCATAAGCTTAAATAAGGCCTTCTGAATGTTCAAGGAACTTGATTTGGATGTAAACACCTGTGGGAGGGGTCAGAAAAGATGTGGGGAGGTGTCAGTAAATTCACTGATAAAGTGGGATTTGTTTAGATATTGATAAGACATGTTCAAACATGATTAACTGGAAATTAAAGTGCAGGACAGAAACTGTAAGGGTGCAGCCTTTCCATCTTTCACTCAGTTTTTCAAGATTAGAAAACAAGATCTCCCATTCCCAAAGAGTCTTGAAAGAGTGTGGACACTAAATGGAGGACTCTCTGAGACCAATGCCCAAATGGTTTGCTGAGTCAACCGCTGACCTTCAGCCTCTACCAGGGAAGACCTTCACTCTTCTTTGGTTCTTCAACCCAAAGCTTTCTCCAAGTTGTTCAGTAGTTGATGCCTTAGTAAAGATTGGAGCATGGCATGTTGTAAGGTCAGAACTGGTCATAACAAGTGGTTCATTACCTGTTACTTTGAGAAGACAAGTATTTTAAAAATTGCCTGTAAACAGGAATGATTGTCAGACTTTGATCTTTCATATATTCTTGACTTTAATCCCCAGAATCTTTGAGAATTGATCATTCTGGCTAAGACTTCTGGGAGATGTGATTTGTGGATCAAAAATGTCTCATTCATGATGAGACAGACCGATATGTATCTTGCCAATTTGAGATACACTACCAAGAAATCAGCAATGCTTGTAAGATTTTATGTCCTCCTCTATAAGTGTGAAAACAGGGTTTATTTTTCACCAAGGCTTCAGAAATTTGCTCAAACTGGCCAAGAACCTACATCCGGATTTTATACCATAAATCTCCATATGCAGAGTTGCATTTTGATTGTGCCTAGAGAAGTGAAGACCCGGGAGGGGGCTAGAAAAATTGGGGGAAAATGTTTTTCTCCAAAGACTTCATTCTCCAGGAGAAAAAAATGGGGAAAAATTGATAGTGGAATATTTTCTTTTAGTATGATGAGTAAAATGTTGAAGACAAGGTGCTCACATAGTTACTTCCCCAAAATCATTCTTAAAAATTATATAAGAGAAGGGTTTTGTTGTTGTTGTTTTTTTTTTGGTAAGACTACTGTACAACCACAGGTCATTGTAGGTCCTAGGCCCTCTCTCAACAGGCTAAATAAACTGACCTCTTCCTGTATTCTTGGCAGGGAGACTGGATGGTGTATGGTTCAACCCCCAGTCTGGTGCAAATAGACCAGAGACATCCAGTCCATTCAGCACAAGAACTGGGGCATACTCCTCTTAAAACATATTAAAATACCTCCTGGTTTGCTCTTGGTTTGCTATGAGCATTCAGCAATCTTCTTATCTTGGATATTAGTAGTTCATGGTCTGTGCCACAGTCTGCCCCTGGTGTTTTTGCTGCAAGAATAGAGCTTCTCCATCTTTTGTTCCATGTTATGTAATCTATTTTGTTTTTGTGTCAATCATTTGTGATGTCCCTGTGTATAGTCTCCTCTCCAGTTATATGAAGAAGGTACTTGTGATGAATAGATTGTTGGCCTTGCAAAACTCTATCAATCCCTCTCCTGCTTCATTTTTCGAACCTAGCCCAAATCTCCCTTCTGTCTTTGATTTTTCTCTGCTTCCTACTTTGGCATTCCAGTTGCCTGTGCTGTTGGGTGTGTTATCCATTTCTTCCTGGACTCCATCATAGAAATTCATGTTTGCTGCTTCCTCTGCCTCCATGATTGGTGCATTATTTGGATTATGGTGGTGTTTATTGGCTTTTCCTGAATCCTTATTGACATGATTCAATCGGACTTTACATAATATCCTTTTAAAGACTTTGCTATGTCTTTCCTCACTTTTAGTGCTACTCCATTCATTCTTCTTTTTTAATTTCCCGAGCAGAACACTGGATAGTTATTTGATTCAAAATGTGCCATTGCTGCCCATTTTAACTCACTCACTCCTAGTATTGTGATGTTTGTTCATTCCATTTCAATTTTTACTATATCTAGTTTCAGTTGACTCATACTTCTCAAATTCCATGTACCTATAACATGGTTAGTGCAACTCCAGATTTTATTTTTGTTTTGTTTTGTTTTAAAATGTGTATTTCCTGCCTTATTTAGTTCTATTGTGCCCTTCTGGCATATGGTGAAACTATCACAGGGTTTTCTAAGGCTGAGAATGATTTACAATATACAAAAATGTATACTACATATATAAGAGATACAAAATATATGGCAAAAATATATAAAATGTATTGTTTATGAGATGAAAATGTGTATACTAATGCATTTTAAATGTGTGTATTAGTGCATAAAATAATGTGATTTATGAACTCATGAGAATCTGACACTAACCCAAATTAATCCATCTATCCTCAAGTTTATCCACTAATTTCATCTTGTCCTCTGACTTCAGGAAGAGTTCTCCTATTTCTTGTTGTTCTCCTATTTCTACTCTAAGTATGATGGTGCCCACTGGGTCTGCTTTTCAGTTGCCCAAAAAGGTTACATAGCTATACTCATTGCTGAAAATGAAGCTAGATAAAACATTGTAATGGGTACTATTTTGATTTCCCCCCAACATACACACATTCAGGGGGGAAAAACATTTGCCCAAGTAATTTCTCAATCATTGCATTTATTCCCATGGGTGCCAACAGTTTAGCAGATGATAGCTGTGATCCTACGTCATTCAGGTGGGACACAACACTGCCTGCACAATTCTGCATTTCATACAAGCCCAAAAGTCAGTTTTCAGGCACCAAGTGAGAGGAAGGAGAAGCAACTGGTAACTTCCTGGTGATCCAGGAGCATTTTGTCAGCTTTCTATTCCTGATGGCATAACTGCAGCCTGGACAGATGTTATATATGTAACTACTCCTTCCCATTGGGCAGTAAACAGTCATGGCAGTGCATTCCAAAAGCAGCTGTGGTGTGCATGTGTGTGTATAGGATAGGTAGAGGTTGTGCAAGGAGACAATGAATACCTTATTCTGCAATGTTCAAAAAAGTATGTGTGCATATGTAACCTAAGGCAACCAGTAGCATTCTAGCCACTGAGTTACTTGGTGATACTATCCTAAATTCTTGATCTAAATATTTTATATATACTCTTTGCATTATATAAAACATAGAGGTGAAGGAGACAGAGAGGGGAAGAGAGTGGAGTGGAGTGGAGTGGAGTCAATTAGAATGAGAGAGAGCTGGGAAACCTTGGAGTTTATTTGGACCTTATAAGAAACTGAACTCCACTCAGTCAATTCAGTTAAAAATACAGTTACCCCTCCATTCTCGCGGACTTCGAATCCATGTCCCTCGCCTATCCACAGGCGGTGAACAGAGGGGGGCAAAATGGGGTGCGTGCCCATGGTGCAGACTTGCACACCCATAGCACATGCCTGCATACCCCTGTGGGCACGTGCCTCCATTCAAAGCAAAAGCAAAAGCAGCTTCATTTATATACCGCTTCATACCACACTATGCAGTGTCTCAGCAGTTTACAACTGTAAACTCATTGCCCCCCAACAGCTGGGTACTCATTTTAGCGACCTCGGAAGCATGTAGGCCTGAGTCAAGCCTGAGCCCTGGCTAGTATTGAACTCGCAACCTTGTGGTTTATGAGTGAGTGGCTGCAGTACAGGCATTTAACCACTGCACCACCAGGGCTCCTATAGGGCTTGAATATGCACGATTTTCCATTCTTGCGGGGGGGGGGGGGGGGGAGAAGGATGACTGCACCTTGTTTCTTCTCTTGTTCCTTCTATCTGAAAGTGTGTGTGTGTGTATTTTGGCAGGCAGGGGACAAGCAAATTAGTTCTGATAGTCTCCTTCCCTTGTCAAACTGTTCTGCCTTCAGATATGTATTGTTTGTTCCATGTATCTGCAAGTGTCTCTGTCTTCTTTCTAAGCTGGCTTTGAAGGTGAATGGTACATGAGTGGTGTTGCATTAATGAGCCTTCACTTCTACACAGAGGTTCTATAAGCTTCCTGGGCATTTTAATAAGACTGTCCAGTAACATCATGCACTGGCTGGTTGAGCACTTGCCTAAAAGTAAGGATGTGTGACAACAGCTGTTACAGATACTTTATGTATTAGCAGCATGAACTTGTAACAGCACCTGAGTAGCTACTATGTTCTTATTATGTTTCTAAGTACTTTGAGCATAGCATGTTTTAATTATTTTATCTTTTTGACTGTTTTATTGATGTGATGTTTTGATTCTGATTTTTAAGTTGTACTATTTTAATCTTTTGTGAGCTGCCTTTGGTCCAATTTTGGGAAAAGGTGGCATATAAATAAAATAAAATAAAATATATACATACTCTATCAGAAAAGGAGGGATGCCTGAGTATTGAACAATGGTTGTAGTGCAGAGTTAGGGTGTCATTTTCCTCTTTGTTAATGCATGTACAGTAGTTTGTAATTCAGTTTGTTAGTTCTCTGTCACAACTTTGGTGGTTGTGTGGCATAGAGCAACATCAAGGGCTAAGGAAGTTGAGACTTGTAACCCTGTGTTCTTTAGTTCATTAAGTCCCATTATGGGACTGTCAAGACAGGCTTTCAGAGAATGTCCAGGTGGACCTTCATTACCCTCAGATGGTGGAGGATCACACAATGGCTGTGTTTCCAAGTGGTTTCTCAGATCTAATTTCCATTGCAGAAATAATGCCGTTTGACACCACATTAACTGCCATGGCTCCATGGTATGGAATTCAATCATTTGTAGTTGTTGAGAAACAAGATGCCTTAAGGGGATGGCAACTTGGTATCTTTCAGCTATTATTATGCTCTAAATACCATCAGGATCATCCAGCATGATCAATGGCCATGAATAATTGGAGCAAACCCAAAACAATATTGGGGGTGGGGCCACAGCTTCCATCAGCCACAATGAAGATGATTTTAGCAAGAACTTCTTGACTGAGATCCTACATTGAGCCAGCATAGTGAAAATTTTCACTCACACAGTTACATCGTGGTTGCATTAAGCCACCTTTCTGCTGACTATCATCATTTCTGACTATAACCTTTTCAAGAGAAACAGGACAAACAGGAAAGGAGGAGGAATAGCATTATATGTCAGGGATATTTACACCAGTGAAGAAATCCAGGACATCAATCCGGGAAGCCAAGTGGAGAGCATCTGGATAAAAATTAAAGGGGAAGGAAACAACAGGGGTGTTAGTGTGGGAGTCTACTACAGACCCCCAACTCAAACAGAAGAATTGGATGAAGCCTTTCTAGAACAGATGACCACACAATCAGAAAGGAGAAATACAGTAGTGATGGGTGACTTCAACTATCCGGATATTTGCTGGAAGTCAAACTCGGCAAAATCCTCAAGGTCTAGCAAATTCCTCACTTGCCTCGAAGACAATTTCATTGTTCAAAAGGTGGAAGAGGAAACGAGGGAGACAGCTATTTTGGATCTGATACTAACCAACAGGGAAGATCTAGTTAATGGGGTGCAAGTGGTTGGATCCTTAGGCGGGAGTGATCATGTCCTCCTGGAGTTTATTATACAGTGGAAAGGAGAAGCCAGGCATAGTCAGACATGCATTCTAGACTTTAGGAAAGCTGATTTTACTAAACTTAGAGAAATACTGAGGGTGATCCCATGGACAGGAATACTAAAAGAGAAGGGAGTCCAAGACGGATGGGAGTTTCTCAAAAGGGAGATACTGAAGGCACAATTTCAAACCATGCCAACGAGGAGGAAGAATGGGAGGTGTCTCAAGAAACCAGGATGGATGACTAAGGAACTTGCAACTGAACTATGTTTTAAACGGAACATGTATAAGAAATGGAAAAATGGGGAAATCACCAAAGAGGAATTCAAACAAATAGCTAGCACGTGTAGGGGTAAAGTCAGAAAAGCTAAAGCGCAGAATGAAATCAGGCTTGCTGGAGAGGTTAAGAACAATAAAAAGGGCTTTTGGGGGTATGTCAGTAGCAAAAGGAAAAAGAAGGAAATGGTAGGGCCACTGTGTGGAGAAGATGGCAAAAAGTTAACAGGGGACAGAGAAAAGGCATAATTACTCAACACCTTCTTTGCTTCAGTCTTCTCAGAAAAGGCAAAGGGTGCTCAACTTGAGGATAATGGAGCAGAGGACAGAATAGGAGAATTTCAGCACAGAATAAGTAAAGAGATAGTACAGAAACATCTGGTTAATCTAGATGAATATAAGTCTCCAGGACCAGATGAATTACATCCAAGGGTATTAAAAGAACTGGCAAATGTAATATCAGAACCATTGGCAATAATCTTTGAGAATTCCTGGAAAACAGGAGAGGTCCCAGCGGACTGGAGGAGGGCAAATGTTGTCCCCATCTTCAAAAAGGGGAAAAAAGAGGATCCCAACAATTATCGTCCAGTTAGTCTGACATCAATACCAGGAAAGATTCTGGAGCAGATCATTAAACAGAGAGTCTGTGAACATCTGGAAGATAATTTCATAATCACAAAAAGTCAACATGGGTTTCAGAGAAACAGGTCATGCCAGACAAATCTGATCTCTTTTTTTGATAAAATTACCAGCTTGGTAGATGAAGGGAATGTTGTGGATATAGTATATCTTGATTTCAGTAAGGCCTTTGACAAGGTTCCCCATGACATTCTTGCAAGCAAGTTGGTAAAATGTGGGCTAGACAAAGTAACTGTTACATGGATTTGTAATTGGTTGACTGGCCGAACCCAAAGGGTGCTCAACAATGGCTCCTTTTCAACTTGGAAAGAAGTGACCAGTGGGGTGCCACAGGGCTCTGTACTGGGCCCAGTGCTATTCAATATCTTTATTAATGACTTGGATGACGGTATTGGGGGCATAGTTATCAAATTTGCAGACGACACCAAATTAGGAGGAGTAGCTAATACCCCAGAGGACAGGATCAAAATTCAAAATGACTTGAACAGACTAGAAAGTTGGGCCAAAGCTAACAAAATGAAATTCAACACAGAGAAATGTAAGGTACTGCACTTAGGGCGGAAAAACGAAAAGTACAGATATACGATGGGGGACACCTGGCTGAATGAGACTACGTATGAAAGGGATCTAGGAATCCAGGTGGACCACAAGTTGAACATGAGTCAACAGTGCGATGTAGCAGCTAAAAAGGCCAATGCAATTTTAGGTTGCATCAGTAGAAGTATAGTGTCTAGATCAAGAGAAGTAATAGTGCCACTCTATTCTGCTTTGGTCCGGCCTCACCTGGAATACTGTGTCCAGTTCTGGGCACCACAATTCAAAAAGGATGTGGAGAAACTGGAGCGTGTCCAAAGGAGGGCAACTAAAATGGTGAAGGGTCTGGAAAGCAAGCCCTATGAGGAACGACTTAGGGAGCTGGGGATGTTTAGCCTGGAGAAGAGAAGGCTGAGAGGTGATATGATAGCCGTGTTTAAATATTTGAAGGGATGTCATATCGAGGAGGGAACAAGCTTGTTTTCTGCTGCTCCAGAGACTAGGACCCGAAACAATGGATGCAAGCTGCAAGAAAAGAGATTCCACCTCAACATTAGGAGGAACTTCCTGACAGTAAGGGCGGTTCGACAGTGGAACACACTCCCTCGGAGAGTAGTGGAGTCTCCTTCCTTGGAGGTCTTTAAGCAGAGGCTGGATGGCCATCTGTCGGGGATGCTTTGATTGGGAGTTCCTGCATGGCAGGGGGTTGGACTGGATGGCCCTTGTGGTCTCTTCCAACTCTATGATTCTATGATTCTATGATTCTATGATTCTATGATTTTTCAATCAATTGTGTATTTGTCAGTGTGCCTACTTATTTCTCATTGTACAATGGTAAATGCAGAAAGAATGCTTCTTTTATCCTAATGAATGCAGCAGTACACTGAAGGCCCTAAGAAAACTTTTTCCAAGAATGTCTAGCTGCATAGCTAGAATCCTACTGAGAATCCTGTTCCACCTAAACTAGACCCAGTCAATTAATTGCTGAATCAACATATAGATTAATCCAATTGCTTTGATAGCTATACTGTAGTCAGGACAAATAACAGAATTTAAGCCTATGTTAGGACTGTCCATGCCCTCACAGTTCATATTTCTATGTACTGTTGTTAAAGCTGGAGAGTGGAGAAAGCTGATAGGAAGAAAATCAACTCATCTGAACTGTGATGTTGGAGAAGAGTTCTGTAGATATTATGGAGTGCCAAAAAGACAAATAAATGGATTTAGAGCAAATCAAGCCTAATCTCCCATGAAGCCAAGATGACAAAACTGAGACTGCTGTACTTTGGCCATATCACGAGAAGATGCGACTCACTAGAAAAGACAAGCTTAGTAAGGAAGAAGGAAGTAGAAAAAGAGGAAGACTGCATTCCAAATGGATCAAGGAATCTCATCTATCCTTTTTGCCCTCTTTTTCTTTGACGTCATGTCCTGTGAATGGAAAGGGCTTGTATTACTATTGAATTTTATATGGAAAGGGCTTGGATTATTATTGAATTTTATAAGTTATTCAGGAACCTCTTTTTTAAAAATTCAAGGAAAACTCAATCAAGGAAGTCACAGCTTCCCTGAGCTGCAAAGTCTGAGCAGGGCTATTGATGACAGGTTGACTTGGAGGTCTCTTATTCATAAGGTCATCATAAGTTGAATTCGACTTGATGGCAGTTAAAAACAGCCAGAAAAGTACAACTGTTATGTGTGAGAGACCTTACACAAGTGAATGACATCAACAAGATTCTGGCACTTACGTTTTTTTCATGATCAGCTGGCAGCACTTACTATATCAGCCTGCACTAGAGGTAGGGAACAGTAGCAGGGCTGAACCATTCCTATCAGCTCTGCTGGGAAGCCACCACCTTCCTCCCACATTTAAATTTCCAGTTAATCAGGTTAGCGTTATGTCTTATCAGCTTTCTAATAAATCTTGCTGAAAAGCCAAAGAAGTCAACTCTTTCTTCTATGAACTATCAGCCATTATATCAGCTTGGATTGGTTTTCCTTTGGTTCTGCTGACAGATAAGCAACTTTTTGGCTCCATTTCTGTTGGTAGCCCTCCAGCTGGTAATTGTAAGAACTTTATTATGGAGGCCTAAAGCTGGAATCTGGTGGTCTTTTTCTCATCTTTCTTCCCTGCCTCCTTTTTCTTCGATGTCATGTCCTGTGAATGGAAAGGGCTTGTCTTACTATTGAACTTTATAAGTTATTCTGGAAGCCCCCTCTTTTTTTTTCTTTTTTCTTTTTTAAAAGCAAACCAAAGTTAAAAGAGACAAGTGAATGAATGATATCACATTGGATTAGTTCTTTTGGAACAATTGCACTCAGGCACATTTATTGATCTGAGAACTCATTGTTGAATTTGGAGAAGGGATTTCTTTGTTGAAGCAACTTGTGGGAATGGAAGTAGCAGCAGCCACAGCAAGGCTCAATGACTTTAACAAAAGAGAATCACCCAAAAGCGAACAGAAAGGTGGTCTTCAATAGGGCAGGTTGTTTGTGACAGGGCAAAGGCATCTGGCCAGATTTTGTGATGGATTTCGGTTCTGGGGTGCCTAATACTGTAAAAGAAAAAAAAATCTGTTAAAACAATCTCAGATACCAAGACTGGACAAGCAAGGCGGCATCATCATCATCATCATTATCATCATTTTTTTAGTTTATAGTTTTAGTCTGACTGTGATGTTATCAGGGCAGAATTTTTCTCCAGTCCCCTGTGACTGAAATCCTACTTCAGGATTTGGTAGGTATGTGGGTATAGGCCTTCAAGTTACCTGTCAACTAATCATGGTCCTATTCTTTTCATAGGGTTTTCTTAGAGAAGGAATATTCACAGGTGGTTTGCCATTGCCTTCCTCTGAAATATCACATCACTCCAGTTTTGAGGTCCCTCCACTGGTTGCCTATTAGCTTCCGGGCCCAGTACAAGGTGTTGGTTATTACCTTTAAAGCCCTAAATGGCTTGGGTCCAAGCTATCTCAGGGATCGCCTCCTTCCATACAATCCTCCCTGCGCTCTCCGGTCCTCTGGGAGGAATTTGCTGCAGCCCCAAAAATCAAGACTTGTGGCGACCTCCCAGAGGGCTTTTTCAGTTGTCGCCCCCGAACTCTGGAACAGCCTGCTGGACGAGATCCGTCAGTTGACATCACTGGACAGCTTTAAAAAAGCTGTCAAGACGGATCTCTTTCGGCAGGCCTTCTCAGACTAATCACCCCGGCCTTGGATTCCTTGACTCCTGCGTTCCTCTCTTGGCCCCATCAGTTGTTGATGGATGAGGAACGCAGTAGAGGTTGATTAGGGGGTGGGTTGGTTTTTCTTTTTGGAGTTATGTTATACGGGTTTTATTGTAAGCCGCTTGGATTGTCTGGCAATATAGTCCACTGGGCCTGGTATTCCCTGGCAGTCTCCCTTCCAGTACTAACCAGGTCTGATCTTTCTTAGCTTCCAAAATCTGACACTGTGTTAATTATCACATGTGGAGTTAAGCATTAACTACACAACACAACCGTTGTGTTGAATGGCAACAGTGTTCAGCTAAACTAAGCCACCAAATGTACAACTGAATGCACAACCAAATATTCATGCATATTGATGCACAATGGGCAGTGTTCTTCCATGCACAAGGCACTGTGTGTAATGCACATTCACACAGCATACATAGTTCTGCTTCCATAACTTTGAATTGAATGTGGCCATTCCATATCAGACAAAAAAGTCCAGTCACTTGTGAGGAGGAACTTGTACATACACAAAAACTAACATAATTCTGACTCAAGTGTTTCTGGTTCCCCTTTTTTCCACTTCAGTATTTACAGGGATGGCAGTGTTTTATCTGCTTTTGCTTCTCAGGTTTCCTATGCCCAGTCCAGAAAAGAATTTAGATGTCCTGAGCCTAGTCTGCAGATTTCACAGGAAGGCTCTCAAGCACAGTAAAGCTGACCTCCCATTTTGAATTAAATCAAGACATTCACAATACCTTTTAAAAAAGAGCTATCTGAAACTGTTTTGGTTTTTATGAATCTGATATTAGTGGAGAAGGAATCTCCCATATCTGTAATCCAGACTTTAAAGAAGTTGTTGAAATGCAGAACTTTTTGGTGGGTGGTGGAGTTTAGCACCTTGTATAGCTCCTTCAAACTTTGGACTAAAATCCAGAGCAGATACACACTCCACTCACATCAGAGCCAACAGCCCCATGGACTGTGATGAGAACATGTGATTTCCCATGTATTTATAAGCAAGCCAGTGAGCTACCATGGGGAGTATGTTATAAGAAGATAACTTGCCTCTCTTTTATATCTCAGTTCCATTCAACTCTGCTCAAATAGGTTTAGAGTTATGAATACTCACCCAGACCATGGGACCATTGTTGGTATTCTGAAAAGCAAAAACAATAGCAAAGATACATTATTTGCATTCTCATCTATCTATGTAAATCTAGCCCAGTTCTTTCATTTTCATACTGTAATACAAAACTCCTTGAGAATGCTCAAGTGTGTATCAAGATATTTGTAAGAAAGAATCTTGTGGTTTGACAACACAATTTCTAGCCCTAGTCTATAGGGAAAGAAAGAGGGTACAGGTTCTTTCACGTGATATAATTACAGAACTGTGATCTCACTTTAAGTGCCATGGTTCCAGCTAATGGAATCCTAGGATCTGTAGTTTAGCAAAGCACTACAACTCTCTGGCAGAACACTTATAATATTGCAAATAACAGTCCCAGGTTTCCATGGGATGGAGCCACGGCAGTTACTCTGAGATTATAGTGCTATAATTTTACAGTATGAAAGAGACCAACCTCAAAAGGTGGTGGACTCTGCTTCATTGAGGGTTCTTAAGAAGAGTTTGGAAGGATATCTCTTAACAGAGAATTAGATTAGATGGCCTTTAGGGTCCATTCCAACTTTCTTCCTTCCAGGAGTCTTTAAAGCATGATGGTGGTACTCTCTTCTATTTATGCTTCATAGTTTTAATCTGAACAGTTTGTACTATATGACCATACATGGAAATTAATTAATTTCACAGAATTCTTTGGAGCAGCAAAATAGTATTTGAAAAATAAGATGTCTGGAGTACCAGGAGATAATTTGGAGCCAGAAAGTTATCCATGTAGAAAAGAGAAGAGGGTCTTTCAATGACCCATGGTGATCTGGGACTGGTATGCTTAATGGATGGAGCTGAGGACTTTTAGAAGCAGTAAGTGTTTTTATTTGTTAAGGGCATTGAGACAGGGGAGCTGGATATTAAAATTGCCTTCCTTTTGTAAGAAGTTACATGGGACTAGTAAGATGTCAAGCTGGAATATGCCAAGGTCTGGAAGTGTTTGGAACAATATCCAAAAATACAAGGAAAGACATGTGAGTTGTTATGGAAACTTTAGTACAGCAAAGCTTCCAAAAGTGCAACTGGCCATTTGCAGCCATTCTGAGGACCCATCTAGACTACTTTTAGGTCTCAGGAGGTGATTGCAAGATTGGCAGGTTGGCAGTTTGAGGAATGGGTGCTGGAAGATGAAGTGAGCTCCCATCACTAGTCTCAGCTTCTGCCAACCTAGCAGTTTGAAAGCATGCAAATGCAAGTAGATAAATAGGTACCACTTCTCAGTGGAAAGGTAAACAGCGTTCTGTGCAATCATGCTGGCCCCATGATCACAGAGGAGTCTGTGACAACACTGGCTTAGTAACGGAGATGGGCACTGCCTCCTATGGTCACACACAACTTGACAATCTCCTTGACTGCAGTTCCTTTAGCCTCTCACAACTGGATATGATAGCTACACCTAATAGGAGAGTTGCAGTCCACCAACACCTAGAGGACCACAGTTGTCTGTCCTAGATTTGGAATATTCACATGGGGTTTTGAAATAATAGTTGACTCTCAACTTTAACAAATAGCCAGTTGACACACTGAGGAAAGAGTTGGTGAGATAAACTGGCAAAAAATAAATACTGTGTCATTTGTAGATTTCTAACACTTACTCCATTGTTGTTGAAGCTATTGTCACCAGCTGTGTTGTCATCAAAGCTCCCACCATTCTAGAAATAGAATACAAGAGGATATTTTAGTAATGTCTGGTTCTCTAAATAGCATTGGAAAAAGTCATGTGGCACAATGGTTTGAGTATTGGAATAGGACTTTGGGAGTCCAGGTTTCAAATTCCCAATCAGCCATGGAAACCTACTGAGTGCCCTTAGGCAAGTCATACTCAGTCAGCTGAATAAATTGTGCCAATAAAACCCTATAACAGGCTTGCCTTAGGGTTGCCATAAGCTGGAAATGAGCTGAAGGCAGTCAAAGCACATGTAAGTCTTACAGGCTTACTGTAGATGTAGGAAATTATTTCCAAGGAGGAATGTCTGGCAGGGAGGTGCAGGTGTGGACAACTGGCCCTAGCACCTGGCATCCATAGGCAGCTGGTACATCACTCCTACCCAGCAGGTAGGAGTGCTCCATTGCTATATGTTCCCTGACCCCCACACCACAGTTGGAAGCTGGGTTTGAGATCTGCCTGCCATCTGAAATATCCTACAAGTGCTGGAGCATTGAGATAGTATCGCTCTGTGACATTACTGAAAATATTAAATGGCATCCAGGAATCACCAGTGTGGAAACTGAAAACCTTGCTGAAGGCTCCTCAGATTAAATTCCACTCTTGTTGGAATGCACAATGGTAGTTTTCAAAGCTGTATCAGCTTCTGTAATGGTAGCACATGCTTGGTACTTCCTAGACAGCAGCTATAAATGTCAAGACTTATGTCTTCATCACCACTCCTTGCTAAACTATTTTTCCTTGAGCCAAAAAAGGGAAATGAGGTGCAGTTAGCAGCTCCTACTTCTCAACAAGTCATTGGACTACTTGGGATCAATTTTAGTTGGCTTAGGCTACATCCTACTCTGCACAGGAGTGAGTGAAAATATTTTGTTATGTTCTAACCACTAGAGTGCAGCAAAAGATATGTGCTGATCTATGAATTAGCATTGTCTTGTTTAATCTTACATGGAGCAGAGGTGTTATGTTTTGAAAAAGTTTCCTCAAAGGGATTATTCCAACACTCTGCTCAAGCTGATGCTGCTGTGATAGAGTACACTGTTGATATTCCCCAAGAGAAGCATAAAAAATGGAACCGGCTCAATCATTAGGTACACTGAGGCATTCTCTAGCTTAGGAAGCAAAATATATTGGTTTGCCCTGTCCCAGTTTGAATCTGGCAACCCAACATGTAATACTTATACAGATTGACTCCCTCCTATCTGAAATGCTTGGGACCCGAAGTGTTTTGGGTTTGGGATTTTTTGGGGGAGGTAAGGATTTGAGATTTGCAGATATGTACATAATGAGGTATCTTCCAGTTAGGACTCAAGTCTAAACACAAAATTATTTGTTTTGTATATGCTTTAAGTAGCTTTATACTTAATAATTTTCTGCATGAAACAAGTCTGTATACATTGAATCATCAGAAAGCAAAGATACCCCTATTTCAGCCATAAGGGAGACTCAACTTGCAGTAACGGTTAAGACATTTGGATTTTATGCTAATGGTATCAGAGGGGCACACAAGAGAACTAAGAACATATAAATCCTCACTTATCTAATTCTCATGAGGAAGAAAGGAAAATTTCAAAATGTTTGTTCTCTCTAGATAAAAAGTGGAAGATTTTTATGCTGCTGCTTCTTTTTGCAAAAACTATTCACATTTGCACAGCACGTTTTTCCACAAATTGTGCATACAATTACAACTATTGCAGCTTATACTCCTGAAAAGTATAAGCATTTAATGGGTTCTTTGCATCTTTCTGGCTCAAAACCTGTCCTTTTATGTTTGCTGTGTTTCTTTGCTTCACTTAACAAATTGGAAAGGTTATTTAGGGCCTCTACAGACCGGCCCAAAGGGCTGGGCTGGAGGCAGGGAGGGGGAGGGGCAGCCGAATGCTGGCCACCTCAACTCCATGCCGAGGACGTCCTGAAGCTGCACGCCATTATGCACAATGCACGGCATCAGGACATCCTTCCACCTCAGCGTTTTGATACACTGCACTGGAAGGGACGCTAAAGAGCTGTGCACCGGCTCTTAGGGCAGCCTATTTGCCGCCTTGGAAAGAAGCAGCATTTTGCTACTCCTTTCCAAAGCAGCAAAAGGGAGTATCAGGGCTGACGTGTCTGGCAGCCTTAGCCTCGATCCTCTGTTTCCCAGAGTGGCCCAGGGCCACCTGTCTGCATCCCCCTTATTTATTTTTCATAAATATACATTTTTCTGTATCAAACCTATATGCATTCATGCTTCTCAGTGTGTGTGTGTGGGTGGGTGGGGTGTTCAAAAATTATGAATGTTGAGCAAAACTACATAGATTTTTTACATTTGTGTTATTCTTCCTAACCAGGTTTTGTGAGTGTTGGGAAAGCCAAGTTTGCCCTGAAAACAAATAATGACAATTATCCTCCCACCACCAATCTCTACACAGAAAGTGAATAATCTCACTGCAGCCATTGATTTTTCAACAAGTATCTTACTTTGTTTCAGTGAGGCATGGGTGGTGGTGGGATGATGAATATTCTTTACACTCTTGTGACCAACTTCCAACAACCAAAGCATTTAGCTCTCATAAATCCATCTCTATTTCCCATGCTCCTAAGAAAACATTCTCTCTACTTCCACTCAAACTTTCTTTTGTGCTATGAATCCAGGAGGTTAGGGATCCACCAGCACATATCTTAATTTGGGTTGATTTGTGATTTGTTCATAATGTTTTGCTCCTGAAAATGACACTTGAGGTAGCTGGTCCAGGACCTATCATAAAAATAGTCTTCAGGGTAGTTTGTGTTGTCAAAATGTCAGGACACCTTATGATATAGTATAGCTAAATAAGAAAGTAATTTAGATTGATTGTGTATATACTTGATGATACTTACTCCTCCATACCCATAGGAATTCTAGAAGATAAAAAACAAACAAAGCAGGAATTAGGAATATCCCCCAATACATAATCTATAATTAGCATAGCACAATTGCTCCCATTTTAAAAATTATACACCCTCATTGTAAAAACCAATTCTTCAAAGTTGAAATAGTCTCCTACTGTACTATGGGGTGTAGCTACTTGAAAAGCAAAATTATAACATTGCCCTCCCAAATAATAATTCTTCCATCTTTAAAAAAAAAATCCCTGTAGTTTCCAAATTTTAGCATTGCAGAGAGTGAGATAATTACCATTACCATCCAATGTCATCTGGGGGAGAGACACTAAGCCCAGCACCACCCGGCCTAGAATAAGAAGAACCCTTACTTCTTAAAGGATGGGTGGGATTCGGGATTTTATGTTCTGTTTAATGTATGGAAATTGTAATGTTGTAAGCCGCCCCGATTGCTCTGCAGAGGGGCGGGATATAAATAAATATTATTATTATTATTATTATTATTATTATTATTATGAAAATTATTCACACTTAGGAGAAAAAAAGAAATTATGATGACTTTTTTCTCTTATATGATTTTTAACATCTTTGCCTGATGAAGAAACCAGTGAAACTTTGATTTTTTACATTTTGGTTGGCGGATAAAGGTATCACTGTTTTGTAGATTTTGTATGTTACTGCACTTTGCTACATGGCCAACATGGCTACTCTGGATATGTTTTTTGAAGTTTTACATGACTGCAATGCTAGAAATTTGGGGACTGAAGGAAAATTTTAGGGGGACAAGATTTTATATGGGAGGGCAATGCCTTCATTATGTCCTTCTTATAGCTACACCCCTGGCTAACAGAGCGATAAGCTATGGATAAATTTAACCTTTTATTTCAAAAAGGAATTCTTATGATTTAATAAATACATATAGACAGACATACTATATCTGTCTGTCTCTCCATCTATCCACAGGGTATCAAAGAAAAGGAAGCACATTCCGCTGGACCATTAGCTATAACTACAGAAATAACACATAACTATATACCAGGGGTAGGCAACCTTTCCCCTTTAAGTGCCGAGGAACTTCAGCTCCCAGAAGCCTCAGCCATGTTGACCAATAGTCCCATGTTGGCCAATAGTTCTTGGGATTCTGGGAGCTGAAGTCCTTCGGCCCTTAAAGGGGAAAGGTTGCCTATCCCTGCTATATACCATACAGCAGTACTACAGATCAGCTTGAAACTCAAATAATTTCTGGATACTCACTCCATTGTCATTCATGCTGCCACTTCCCACCTTGTTGCCATCAAAGCTGCCTGAGTTCTGCAAAGGAACAGAAAGGTTACCCTGTTAGGTCAACAACTGGAAAGAGCAAAAAGAAGTCCCTGGAGCATAGTCATCTTGAGGACTTCAGTGGCACCAACCAGGTCAGGATCTGGAATATATCTCTAGAAAGAAATTGGATGGTGAAGCCAAGCTAGATAAGTGGGTGGGTGGGAAACAACTAAGACTGGGAAAGAGCAAGAAAAGCAGAATACAAGCACCTAGTAAAGATTGATAGAAAGTTAAGGTTGCCAACTTTATTCCTGACAGGACTCCTATGCCTTAGCAGCAATCTGCCAGATACGTAGAAATTCAGCAAGTGCATTACTTGCTAAATGTCTCTCCCCCAACCCACACCACTATAATTAAAGACATATGAATCAAATCAGAAAAAAAGTTGGCAACTCTATAGGAATGGCAAGGGCTAGGCAAAAGGAAAGAACAAAACAGGCTCATTCAGGAGGACATCTCACTTAGGATGAACTCCACTAAGAATGGTGGTTTCCCATCTTTCCCATTTAATGATTGTTCTGTCTCTTCCCCACACTAGTTTGTGACTAAAAAGAAACCAACCATTTTGGTGCACTATTCTGTGCATTGTCCTAATATACATAATTTTGGTACACATTTGGTTACTGTACACATTTTTTAAATATGTTTTCTGATGTTTTTCACATTTCCCCAATAATCTGCACATAATTCACTTACTGTGCATACTCAACTGTAAGTTGACCTCATGTATAAATTGAGGTCAAGTTTGGGGGCAAAATTATGGATTTTGATATGACCCATGGATAAATTGAGGGTAAAACTTAGGGGCATGTAACAAAAGATGTAGAGGATAAAGCAAAGGAAAACAATGTCAAAGAACTTACAAAATTCTGGCAGGCATCTGGCTATGTGAAGAAGGTGACCAGATACAGGCGAGGTTAGGAAAACATGCAACATGTCAAAAAGGGTGAAAAGACAAAGCAAAGCAAATGGGAACTATGGGGGGGGGATGCAGACCAGCACTTTAGGCTGGACTGGGGCTGGAGTTGGGGCAGGGCAACTGCATGCCGGCTGCCCTGACTCTGCCCCGATGCCACGTACCCATCTGCATGATGCATGGTGTCAGGGCACTCTGTTGGGGCAGCACACGCTGTGCCAAAGGAGCGCAAAAGAGCTGCAGCAGCAGCTCTAAGGGCAGCTTTTTGCTGCCTCCAAAAGGAGCAGCATTTGCCCACTCTTTTGGGGGCGGCAAAAAGGAGGATTGGGGCTGCGCCATGTGGTTGCCACGGCCCTAATCTGCCACTCCAAGGGGTGGCACAGAGCTACCCCTTTTGGGCCATCTGCATCGACCCAATGTTATAAATTATTATAGCCTTTAACTTTAATATGATCACTTTGCCTAATTTTAATCCAGAAAAGCTAACAGACATACATAAACATATTATTCAGAGCCTCTCATCACTCCTTTGAACAGAACTGCCAAAAAGCTGCCACTGATACCATTTTCTTGCCCAGGCATTAAAAAAGGTTAGAGATGGCACCATGGAGAGCAGAGGGGTCTGGTACTTCTTTTACATGCTCCCAGGACAGACACAGCTCTTGCCTTTTGCCACTCTATTAAAAAAAGGGGGGATGGTTCCTTTTTTTTCCAGGGGTTAAAGTGCAGTACTTACATTTGATCCATGGATAAGTTGACCCAAGTTTTTTAGGTTAATTTTTTGACTAAAATTTCTAGACTTATAATGAGGATATATAATATATTAATTCTTATGGGCATTTTTATATTCAGAAATTTGCATTGCAGTTTTCCAAAGGATAAGTACATTCTGAGTCCCATAGTGATTCATGAAGTGCAAAATTGGTAAGTCCTTCATGAAATAGGAACCACACAAAAATTATCCTGAATCCCTATGTATCATAACTGGTTAAGGCCTACAGAATCTGTAGTGAACTCTGGAACCAAGGACTGTGATATTTAAAGTAAGAGAAGTAAGAGCAACAGAACTACTGTAGTTCTTCAAGGACAATGCTGAAGGACTGGTTGGACAAGTAAAATAAATTAATTTATTTTAAAGAAATAGAAATAGGGAACATTGAACTGGTCTGTATGTTTGTTAGAATACAAGTCACGTCATGATTCTGCACTGGCTATGCTGGCTAGGGCTAATGGGAACTACAGTCCAACAACACACTCTTTGCCTTAAAAAAAAAGAAAATAGTAGAACAGATAGGAGAGTATGGAAACAGAAGCAAGGAACAGTTCTTCCAGGCCTATTCTGCTTCAAATTGCATGTATATGGAGATAAATGCTGAAAGTGTGTGAAAGCAGTGGGCTCCTGGTACCACATTTAGTGGAACTGTCTCATAACAAAAAGATTCTGGACAAACACTCATATAGCTATCTGTGAAATATTGAAAATAAACTTTCGGATAGAACCTGAAGTCTATTTACTAAACATAATTAATAAGATATCAAATCAGGCTGGGGAGGGGAATTAGGGGGAAAATCTATATATGGTTTCTTTGGCCAGAGTATTTATTCCTCAAAAATGGAAATCCAATAATATTTCTATAGTAGATGATTGGTTAATTAAATTGGTACATGCAGCTGAAATGGACAAACTGACTTGTTGGCTAAATGGCAAATCTTCAGATGAAACAGAACTAGAATGGATTATGCAATACTGTAAAAACAAATGGAGCAATTAACTACTTTATGAGAAACATAAGAGAGAGAGAGATGATAACAAAGTCAAAAGAATACAAAAATCACAAAGCATACTGAAGTTATATTCAGTAATCCGACATAAAACAGAAGTAGACGAATTTTAAGGAACAAGTCACACAAACAGGAGAAACATAAAGAAGACCAATAAAGATAGTAGACCAACCCTGTAAAATAAAAGTATCAACAGGGCATAAACATTTTAGTTATGAGTTTATAGAAAGAAGGTACAGTTTCTTTTTACAACCTGTACAAACTTTATTTAAGGAAGAATTTAAGTACCTATATGGAAAGTCCCAATATATGGAGTATATGAAACAAATGAATGAAGATATAACAAAGAAATTGTAAAGGAAACTGAGATCATTTTATTCATGTATGTAATTTGTTTTCAATAAAATTTTAAAAATGGATGTATATGGAGTAGGATGTCCTGGTTTAAGGAAGCCAGATTTTAAAAATCCCCCGTCTTCTTCAGTAGGGATTTGATTCTTCACTTTCCTACCTTAATTTTAGCAATTTACTTCTTGCTTTTCAAAAATCTTTGAAAACTGGGCAATTTTAGAAGACTATTCAGTCTCTGCACAAAGTTTGCATATGGCATTTTTGCACAAGAAACCAGCCTTTTAAAAAAATTATATCTGTGCACCCATGTAGGAAAAAACAGTTCCCAGAACAGAAAATGTTGCTTTCTTCACAAAAAAGCACAGAAAAAGTCCAAGTGGCAGATTCTTACTAATTTAGGATTCTTTTTGGCAGGGCTTCTTGGCACGCAATAAACACAATTTTTGCCATTTTGAAAAAATATATTTGAATATTCCCATTCCTTTTCTTGTGCCTTGGACCAGAGTTTGCTCTTCAGGCCTTAGCAAGTGGTGATGCCATTTTTGGTGCCATGAAATACGCATCACTCTCCAATTGCTGCAGTTGAATTAGAAAGTTCAAGAAATATGAAATGTGGAATTTTTGAGTTGGAGAGGAGCGGTATCTTTGAATATCTTTGAATTGTCATCACACACCAAAACACACCCAGATATATTCCCTGACTACTCTTTTTGTTGCCTATAAGCCACGTTTATCCTTACCCATGGTGTAGCTCTAACACTCTCCAAGGAGAGCAGGCAGATGACCAGAAATGCAGCCACCACTTGGAATTTCATCTTTGTGCTGATTCTTTCTCTCCTGAGGTAAATCTTGGAATCATGGTGAGCAGGAGCATTCTCTTTATAGTGAACGTTATCATGGTCAGTGCCAAACTTTTTGTGCCCAGCCCTGTGACTCCACCTTACAAAGATCCAATGCCAACTTCTCCACTTTGTCTATAATCCTGGCTCTACAAATTCCTGACATTTGCAGGCTACCTACTCTCTTTTGTTCATTTTCTCATATATTTGTACTGTAATTAGTCACCACTCCATTTTCAGTTTGTGGTAACAGAATGAGAAAACTGACCTGGTTTGGATCATCAAGTGAGCAATATTGATTTTCTACATGGGTTTTTTTACAAAGCCAAAGTAGAGTGAGGGCCATGTATCCCTCCCTTCCTTCCTTCCTTGCCTTCTAGGTAATAGTAAAAAAGCAGCACAGAGCATAATAATAAGAACTGGGAAGTTCAATTTGAACTATGTATAGTCCTAGTAAAAGAGAAACTTCAAAAGAATCAACTGGAAAACATGGCAGATTACAGATGGTAACCAAAGGATTCTCATCAGGATGTAGAAATGATGAGGTTTTTGTGCATCCAGAGATTCACATGCATTCATAGAATCATAGAATGGAAGAAGATCACAAGGGCTATCCAGCCCAACCCCTGCTATGCAGGAACACACAATCAAAACATGCCCGACAAATGGCCATCTGGCCTCTGTATAAAAGCCCAAAGAAAGAGACTCCACCACACTTTGAGGCAACATGTTCCATTGTTGGACAGTTCTTACTGTCAGAAAGTTTTTCCTAATGTTCTTCCACCAGGGAGCCCTGTTGGTGCAATGGTTAAATATGGGTCCTGCAGCCACAATGTTGTAAGTTAGATCCTTATTACAACATCCTTCCATCCTTTCACAGGTCAGTAAAATGAGCACCCACCTTATAGGGGACAAGTGGCTTACCACTGTAAACTGCTTAGGGAAAGCTAGTTCACTGATAAGTGTTATAGACATGTCCATGCTATTGCTTACTGTCAGGAAGTTCTTCCTAATGTTGATGTAGAATCTCTTTTCTTGTAGCTTGAATCTATTGCACTGGGTCCTATTCTCTGGAGCATCAGAAAACATGCTTGCTCCATCCCCAATGTGAAATCCCTTCAGATATTTAAACAGGGCTATTCTAGCACCTCTTAACCTTCTTTTCTCCAAGCTAAACATACCCAGGTCCCTATGCCTCTCCTGATAGGGCATGGTTTTCAGACCTTTCACCATTTTGGTTGCTATTATATCTCCTCTGTTCTCCTGTTGGTTGGGGCATGGCAGACTGACATTTCCATTCCCCTCTGGCTAAAGATCTCTGGTGCAAGGAGGAATTGCAACAGGGATGCTGCTTCTAGCACACCAGAGATCACTTGCAAGAAGTGGATGATAATGTCAGAGCCAAATGGAGAAAAAGTGTCTGTATATATTGAATTATACAACAGAAAAAACTTATCCAAAAATCTTTCATTCCAACAAATGTTTTTCTTTAAAGGGAAGGTAGTGTGGGAGTTTTAAGTGACCATAAAAGGATGCTGCCATGATTTGACAGAACTGAATGGCCATAGGCTAGATCTCAACTTCAGGCAACTACATGGTTATAAGTTAAAAGCAGCTTCACTACGGTTTCTGGTTGATTTGATTTGTACAAAGATACAAGCACATAAGTTCTACAAACTACATTAAACCTTGTTGCCCCAATGGGGCTGGAGCTTTTATTTGTTAAAGGTGGGTTTATGTCAAATTTGCACACTGTGGGCAAGACCTACTAAGAATTTGAGGTACCCATTACGAAAATAATAAAAGCTTATGGGCAGGTCAGGAAAAGAACTTGGGAGAGAGTCAACAAACATACTGATAACATGGGAGATTGGCTTGGACATTTTGATATGACTTTGCCAAGAAAATTCAAGAGGGTCAAAACCAGACAACAGCGAGAAGATTCAATTCTTATAACCAGGTCCCCATTGAGGATACAACAATAAGAAAATTGGGGGGGGGGGGGAGGGGGTTGTCATATTAAGTGTCCCATCCATTTCTTAGGATGTCAAATCACTCTTCCACCTCTTACTGCTCCTCTGAAGCAGGAGGATGTTGGACTGGGACTTGTGAGAACCAGGTTCATGCCCCTCTGAACCAAGAAAGTGGATGATGTTGGCTCAATCATTTTATCTCTCAACCTCACTACTTCACAGGGTTGTTATGAGAGTAAAAGAGGAAGGAGCAGAGAGCCATATATGCTGCTTTCAGCTTGAAAGAAGAAAAAACATGATTTAAAAAATTGCATTACTTGCTACTTTATCATTACCTTTTGTTACTACTGGGAGGGGAACCCTTCTTTTAGTAAGAGAATGGAATACAGTGTGACAACATTTCTAATTAAACTGCCTCCAGAATACCTCAAAATGCTTTTGAAAAGTACCTGAAAAAGTAATCTGGAAACAGACTGGGATCTTATTCAGCAGTTATGAGAAGGTAACTGCCAAAAATAGTGCAAATTGAGTCCACTTTAAGGGTTAGGGTTAGTGCTAGGGAATCATGGGAATTTTTTTTTCTGAGACATTGAGCCTTCTCTGTCAGAGAGCTCTGGTGCCACAATAAAATAAGTTCCCATGATTCCCTAACCCTAACCCTTAAAGTGGACTCAATTTACACTATTTCTAGCAGTCTGCAAAATCCCTAAGATATCATAACTGCTGGGGATTTGTGCTCATAACATAAATGAGCAAACATGAATCCATACACCTAGCAGCAGACCCCTGACTGAAGCATTTCTGAGACACCACAGAGTGGCAATGATTGAGACAAGATGTTGTGGCAAGACATTGAAGGGTTTCTCCAGCTGCCTGTTTATGGGGTGCCCTGTGACCAGGAGAGCACAGCAGATGTCACTCCACAAAGCACCCCAATATTCAGTACCTCAGAAATGCTTCAGTTGGGATGTAGCCAGGCTGCAAAGGTAGGTTTTGGGGGTGATAACTTTGTCACACATAACAATGTTGATGGAGCTCTGTCATTGTAGTTATGTTGACAATGCAGGATCTCAGCTGGTATTCATTAGATATCCCAAAATTATAATTTTTCTCCCCTCTCATTGTTTTATTTGTCCCTTGTGACTTTACTGCAGGATCATGACAAAATGCAGCTCCTAGAATTATGGAATCATAGAGTTGGAAGAGACCACAAGGGCCATCCAGTCCCTGCTATGTAGGAAGACACAAGCAAAGCACTCCCAACAGATGGCAATCCAGCCTCTGTTTAAAACCTCCAAAGAAAGAATCTACGAGACTCCAAGGGAGTGTGTTCCACTGTTGAACAGCTCTTACTTTCAGGAAGTTACTCCTAACACACTCTTTTCCTGTGGTTTGAATCCATCGCTCTGCATCCTATTCTTTGGAGCTGCCAAAAGCAAGCTTGCTTCATTCTCAATGTGACACCTCTTCAAATACTTAAACAGAACTATCATATCACCTCTTAACTGTCTCTTCTCCAGGCTAACATAGCCTTTTGCTCCTTATAGGGCATAGTTTCCAGATCCTTTACCATTTTTCTTACCCTCATCTGGATACACTCCAGCTTCTCAGCATCCTTTTTGAATTATGGTACCCGGAACTGAATACAATATTCCAGGTGGGTCCAGACCAAAGAAGAATAGAGTGGTACTGTTACTTCCTTTGATCTAGACACTATATGTCTATGGATGCTGCCTAGAATCACACTGGCTTTTTACTCATGTTCAACTTGTGGTTTGCTAGGACTTATAGAGCCCTTTCACATGGATTGTTGTCAACCCAGCTGTCCTCCTTTCTATATCTGTGCATTTCATTTTTTTCTGCCTAAGTGTAGTACCTTACATTTCTCCCTGTTGAAATTCATTTGTTTTGGCCCAGGTATGCTACTTGCAACTCATTACGTGCATACTCAGCTCCCTACACCTCAATTGTCCCTCATGTTTCTGATGGTGGTGGAAAGCTTCAGAGAATGAACTGTGTGGCTATTCTATCTCTGACCAAATCTAGGCCATCTCTGAGGGGATTCAGCTTAAGTTGGGGCCTAGGTGCATCATCTGGTTGCTTTGCTAACCACGAAATATCTAGGTTAGGCCAACTTACTGGCCGCACAGCAGCCTCTCTACATAAAAAAAAAAAATGCAATCAATACATGCTGCATCTCTTTCTTCTGATTTGTGGCATAATCAAGAAGTTACAACAATTGCTAGCAGCAATGCATCCTGTGCCCTAGATAACTTGTCACAGAGCTAACGGGGTTAACAGGACATGCTTCTGAATGCTGAACATTAGGGACAAACAACATGGATTCACTCCAGCCATTCTGGTTGCTCTAGTGTGGTATAGTGGTTTGGGTACTGAACTATGGACGTTATCACACGCGGGTCTCAAAGCGGCAAGAAAGCGGTATAGAATCAATCCAGAACTATACCGGTATAGACCCCACAAGACAGAAATTGCTATCAGACGCAACTAGCATCATTGCGCAATTAACGAAACCGCAATAGATGCGCTCCTGGGAACCGTATCTGCCGTTCACACACAAGTGAGAAGATCCCTTCCAGAACCCAGCAAGGATGTTCTTGCACATGCACAGAAACAGAACAGCCGCAGCTGTCACTTGCCGTGGCTGTCAAACACACCCCTTCCCAAGCTGGCACAAGGTTGGGAAGGGGTGTGTGTGACAGCAACCCTTGGGACTTGGGAGGAGGGCACGGTCGGAGGATGCCTCTGACCCTGGCCTCGTCCCAAGGGAAGCCTGGTTGCTTTCCTTGGGAGGAGGCCGGGGTCCGAGCCCGGCCTCGTCCCAAGGAAAGCAACCAGGCTTCCAGGCTTGGGAAGGTGTGTGTGTGTGTGTGTGTGTGTGTGTGTGTGTGACAGCCGGCTGTCTCACACACACACACACACACCTTCCCAACACAAGCCGGGAAAGAGAGCCGCTCTGAGGACTTCTGCTCAGAGCGGCTCTCTCTTGGGAAGGGGTGTGTGTTTGTGACAGCCGGCTGTCACACACACCCCTTCCCAAGCCTTCGTGGGGCCTGGGCTCCAGGATACGTATCTGGTGATGAGACATACGGTGAAAGCACTATCATTGCGGTATCATTTTGGTCGCGCACTTGTACTTCTTCAAGAAACCTGCATTCAAAAGAACGGGGATGATGCCGCATTGGGACGGGGTTGGGACGGGGTTGTGTGCGACGTCGTGTGAACACACGGGAAAAAAACGCAATAGGATGGGATTGAGTGTGGATTGGGTCTGCTTTAGACTCCGTGTGATAATGTCCATGACTCTAGAGATTAGACTTCAAATCATGCCAAGAAAAATCTGTGATAAGGTTGCCTTAGGTTCACCATAAGTTGAAAATGACTTGAAGGCATACAACACATCTCTGTGTGCTAATGATTGGGGATGCTAAGTCAAAATAAGAGACAAGGAATAACTGCTGAAACTGCCTGCTTTATACGGTCCTTGAGAGCCAGTATGGCATAGTGGTTTGAGTGCTGGAATACAACTCCAGAGTCTAGGGTACAGATCCCTGCTTGGCCATGGAAACACACTGGGTGACCTTGGGCAACTCACACTCTCTCAACCTCAGATGAAGGCAATGGCCAACAACTTCTATATTATTTTCTATTGGAAAGTAAGCCCAAACAGGTTTTTTTTTAAGCAATAAAATAAAGTATAATTTTTTTATTATTATGATAAGCACATATTTACATTACATTACAATTCTTATCTGCTTACATAGTTATTTATCATCCAGTTTTAAACATTTTAAGCTAAAAAAAGAGCTTTAAAGAAAAAAAATGTGTGTGTGTGTGTGTGTGTGTGTGTGTGTCTATATATATATCTCTAACACACTTCTGATTACTTAGCATTACAATTGTCCTCTTTAAAAAATTTTAAACTTTTCCTTTTCTACTTTAACTATTTGTACTTCCTTTGATAACATTTTTATTGTGTGATTATTTTTAACAAGTTTAAAATACAGTATAATTTATAATAACAACAACAAATTACATTTTGCATCTACCGGTAGGAAGTGTGGGGGAGGATAGCTTACCTCTGAGTAAACAGATGTCTCTGTGCGGCTGAGATATGTACTCATCTGGGAGTAAGTCCCATTGAACTCAATAGGCTTCCTTCTGAGTTATTGTGCATATTTTTTTTTTAAAAAAAAACACCTTTGTTTTTTGTCTTGTTGACCATGACAGCACTTCAGCTGTAATTATGGTTTCAGAATTGTTTTCCAATAAAATAAAATGGATTGGTTTTAACTTTAACTTTAAAACAAGAAAAGTATATTTTTTAAAAAAATATATATTCTGTATTTTGTATTTCAATATTAAAAGTTATAAACAATAAGAAATAAAACAAAACAATCACTCTACTCTACCTCTTACATTCTACTTCTTACATTCTTTTCTTCATATATTAAACTTCAAACAAGAAAAATAATTTAGTTGGAGAAAAACTATTCTGTGAGATTCTGAAAGCTTAGCAACTATATTAATTCCTGCTGTCTAACACATATATACACGTGTCCCTCCACATTTGCTGGGATTAGGGGCACAGGACCCCCATGAATGTGGAAAAACTGCAAATAACAAAAACACTATGTTCTTACCTGAGAGAACACCTCTCTAGGAATCTCTAGGTCCTCCAGTGCAACTCTGTGGTCAATATCTGCCACACATTGACCATAGAATTGCACTGGAGGAGCTGCAAATGCCTAGTGGAGTGTTCTCTCTAGGCATCTCTAGGTCCTTCCATGCAACTTTTGTTGAATGTTGAGCATAGAATTGTGCTGGAGGATTAGATCAGGAGTAGGCAACCTTTCCCCTTTAAGGGCCGAGGGACTTCAGCTCCCAGAAGCCTCAGCCATGTTGGCCAATAGTCCCATGTTGGTCAATAGCTCCTGGGATTCTGGGAGCTGAAGTCCCTCAGCCCTTAAAGGGGAAAGGTTGCCTACCCCTGACTTGATATTCCTAGAGAGAACATATTAATAAAATCCATGAATAATCAAAGCCGCAAAAGTCAAAACCGCAAATGGGGAGGGACCAGTGTACTGCTATCAGTTTCATTTGGTTAAATGGTTAATCCATCACAATAAAGTTGTTATGATTCCAGAACTATGCCAGGAGAACCAAGGTAGAATGCAAATTTCATACAGCAGGTAAGAAGAATTGGTTCATTATAACATTAGGATGCTGATTTTACAGGACTATGCTGATATGCCCAAGGGAGAGAAGAATAGCAAAGGAAGACCAAGCAAAGGTTCTTGGTCTAAATCACCAAGATACTAGCTTTAGCAATGTTCTTTTGTGACTGATTGGAAGTCAGGCTGGACAGATGTTTATTTCTGATCCTTGCCAGTTTTATATGCATCCATTCCCAAAGTCTGTTCCATCCTGTTGTAAGAATGGCAAAAGGAGCAGCAGCAAAATCAAGGCTCTCTGGAAATCAGTAGTGACCACCTCCCCAGACACATGGCACTGAACAGTGCCAACCCTTGAGACCAGACATATGGCACCATTTTCACAAAATAATTATAGCCACATATATTCCACTTAACCTGCCATGGTTCTGTCCTATGAAATCTTGGGTTTGGCAATTTAGGAAGGGGCATTCTGAGCCCAGTGCCTCTCTAAACTATAAACCACAGGATTCCACAGGATGGAATCATGTCAGTTAAAGTGGAATAATAATTTTCTAATTTTCTACTGTGAATGGACCCCTGCTCTAGTGGTGCAAAGCTCCATGGATCAGTGACACACATGGAAAATATTGGTTTTCCTTCCTATCTGTTACTCACTCATTTATAGTAATCAAACATCCTAATCATAGAGCTGGTAACTGATAAAAGTGTCACAGCGGGTTATTGTCCTTTTCTAGGCCTGGCTAATGGTTAAAGCCAAATGTTCAGCATTTCCACCCTGTTAGAATTTTTCAAGGGAGGAGGCTGAAGATGGCAAGCTGATATGGTCTATTTGGGCTTCAGCACCACCCAAGATAAACCACTCTGCAGAAGCTGATTTCAGGGCATGTTGCTGATAATTACTGAGGGACATAAATAAAAGGAACATGATGAACACAAGGCAAATTTGTAGGTAGAGAATTCTGAAGACAATTCTCCATGGCATGGGATACACTTAAGATGGCCACTGATGAATTAGCCACACACCCCAAAAGAGGAAACTCACACCCCAAGAAGAAGAGAGAGATTTACACAAAACTGACACTTGCAGATTTAGAATCATTATCATTTCCAAAAAGAATACAATACACCTGGACCAGGACCAATTTATTATTACACTATTTATTTTTTATTACATTGTATTATTACACTAGGAAAACTCAGCCTAACTCCCCTCCCCACCTTGAAATGAAGAAAAAGAGTAGCATAACTGAGATTATTAGGACTTTAATCACACAAGGCTATAAAAGCAGAATTATAATAGGATTAAAGTGTTTTTAGCTGGTATTTATCACATGATGTTGTGTCTGTCCTGCCCCTTCCTTGGATTATGTTCATTACTGTAGTGCATCTTATTCACTGATGGAGACAAAGCCCATGAATAGGTTCTCAATCTTACTGCTATTCCATTACTGCCTTCATGCAATAGGTCCTTTCTGGTGCAGTTCTGCTTCTCAGGCAGTCAAGAGATGTGCATGGATGCGATTTTTCAACACCTTTCTGAAGCCCAACACTATGTCACATTCATACATCAGGCAGTTTTGGGAGGTGGTTGGCAGCAATGATTGCTTCCCCCATCTCCTTTTGATGCATGGGGCTGCTGTATGAATGTGCACACAGCAGCATTGAACTTTGGGAGAGGATGGAGCAGTGATAACATGTGCCAACACCTTCCCAAAGTTGGCTGCTGTTGTGTTCATTCACATAGCAGCCGGCTTCAGGAGATTCTTGGCTGCCACAACCACTTGTCTCCTATCTCCTGGAAAGTGGGATTTGGCAGTGCAGGAAACAGATTACACAACCATGGATCACCAAGGCACTATCATGGAAGAAAGTGTGATAAGAAATTATGCCAAAGTGCTATGCTTCCATTCTTTCATTCTTAAAGTAGCATGATTTTGATGGAACGCAGGATGATGTGATAATGTCCTTAGTTCCTGTGAGTCTAGTATTGTTCAAGAACACTACCTTCATCATTCACCATCTATATGCAGCCCTCACCACTCATTTTGAAGTGTTACCATATGTCCTCCTTCTTTCCAGACATGTCCTCTTTTTCAATGCTAACATTTTGGTCCAACTCCATTGTGAATTCAGAAGGAAAGAGGATGGAGGATGGCTCAGAGAGGAAGAAAGAGAGACAGCAACTACAGATGGGGAGGTTCAGGGAAACAGACCAGGAATGGGAGGGTGTGCTAACCAAGGAATAGGAAATAATAGGGCTATTTAAAGTGAGAGTTGAGGGCCTAAATGCCCCAAAGGCAACAGATCCTGTGTGATCTTGGAACCTAAGAAAAGTCAGCCCTGGTTAGTACTTGGATGGGAGACCACCAACAAATACCAGATGATTTTAAACTCAATTTGCACCAGTTTAAGTAAGCCAAGGACAAAGGTGGAAAGTAGAAGGAGAAGAAAGAAACTAGGACCATTTACAAGCCCCAGAATATTTGGGATGACAGAGGATTAATCAGGATTTTCCATGCCAAATCTGGACAGTTAGAGGACATGGGACATTACACTGAGACATCATAAATTCAGGTTCTAGTTTCAGCTGAATCAATTTTGGGCTTGTCATTTTCATTGAACTTCCTCACAGGGCTTTTGTGGAAGAAAGGCAGTACCTGTATATAAATGTGAGTACACTAATAAATGGAAATACATAACAATTTAAAAACAAGAGTTAAGGCCAGGGATCACAACAGGCATAGAATTTAAAATAAGAAAAATCTCATTTCACTTCCCAGTTGCGGGATCTTAAGAGGCTGGGTTGGATCTACCATGAAACAGCGAGGCACAGATTTTGAGTATGAAAGAGCTACAAATCAGGGATTGCCTAATTTATTTTTTCATTGCATTTGTGTTGAAAAGGAGAGAGAGTGGTTTGAAGGATTTATTTGCCTGCATTTTTTACACATCTATTTCAAACACTTTAAAAAAAAAATTGGATGTTTTTTAAATAGTAAAGTAAAATTTGTTTCTGAAACCCAGGACTGAGATTTTTCTAAGTTTATGGCTGGCTTAATAAAGCTTTTACCTTAGTTGGACTTTAAAAATAATTTGAATGGCCATAGCTAGGTCTCCCTGTTCTCAGAGTCATGCAACATCCTCTTTTCTTCATAACGATTAAAGGTTATCTCTAGTTTTCACTCTGGCAATGTAACATCACAGGGGGTCATTCCTAAGGAGTTTTTCGCACAGCTAAAAATTCTGACTTTGCCCAGTTTGAATCCTTTTCTAGGATGCAGCCAGGAGGCAGCATCGGTGACAAAATGCAAGTGATAATACCCAGCTGCATCCCGGAAGAGGATTCAAACCGGTCAAGGTAAGTCAGATTTTTTAGCTGTGCGAAAAACTCCTAAGTCTCGGGTTTTCATCCTGAAATTTCAGGCTGACAACTCTTGTCTAGGATATTCATCTTGATTTAGGAGATGGAGATCATTAGCTGCTTTGCCTCAAAAAACCAATACGTCTTGGGAGAGCCTTGTTAGGAGGGACAATTGAGTTTCCCTTCATGTGACTCTAATCTCTTTCACTTTTGTGGAGGAAACCTCATTCATTTCTGAACTGCCAAACTAGTTACCTTAAAGGATGAGGCTGGTACAGGTGTGCCTCCTGCTGGAAGTTTCTGCCCTTCTCTGTATTCCAAGTCCTTCCACAGGTGAGTAGGGAGGGATGCCTGAGAAGGCCATTTCAATTAATTTCTAACCAGGATTTGTCAAAATGTGCAAAATCTGAAGATGAGGGAGAAGCAAAGCTGATAGATTTTGCCCATCTGTAGAGCCAGATCCTACAGATATGTAAGAATCTTATACATATTTCTGTTCAGGATTCCAGGGCCAAGTTGTATCTCTTTCCTGAGCAATAAATATGACTAATAATAAATCAGTTAAGGCCCTTGTCCTAAGCTTCACAGTGGGAACTGAAATTAAGAAGAAAATGCAAAGAGGAGAATCTTATACATATTTCTTTGCAGCTGTAATCATAAGAGGCAGGCCTAGTTCTGCTTTGAGTTAAAGTGAGGGAGCTGGTTGGTTGTGGCTGAAAATAATTGATTATTTAAATTGATTATTCTCTTACTAATCTGTTATCTCTATTTTTCCTTATAATAGTATTCTGTGGCTGCTAGGCATGTAATGTCAGTCCTCCATGGTTTGCTTTTGTGTATGTGTGTCTGGAAGGTGTTCCCCCCCCCCCCTTGCCCTAGAATTTTTCTTTCTAAGAATTATTGATCATTCTACAGACCTTCAGATTTTCCCAGGCCAATTAATAATTGAGAAGAATACTGGTAGCATGGATTCTTTTAGAGAGACCACATACTTTCTGTTTTCTGTTGAAATCTGAAAACTTCAGCAAGGGGGCTGATATATTTAACCAAGACCTTGCATACACATACACAAACCTTCTTGTAGCTACAGCACATACTTATGGTATTGCTCTGGATAGATATCTTCCAACATTGTACGGATGAAAACAAGATATGTGTGGCCAAGAAACTTCAGAATGTGGTCAAGATGGCAAAGGTTTTTCCCAGAGGGCCTTCTCCGCAACCGCTCCCAGACTTTGGAATGGCCTGCCGGATGAGATCCATCTTATTACCACTCTTGCTGCTTTTAAGAAAGCAGTAAAGACGGATCTCTTTCGGCAGGCCTTCCTGGAATAACCTCCGGCTTAGAGATGGGTCCCTGATTTGTTAATCTGATTCCCCATGTTATTTTGTTGTTTGTTTGTTTGATTTATTTAATATTGTATTTTAATTGGTTTGCTGTTTAATTCTGTTTTAAGGGGATGGGAGGGTGGGATTATGGGATGAGGGAATGTTTTTAACTTTGTTCTATTTTAACATTGCTGTACCCCACCCCGATTGCAGCGCAGAGGGGCGGGCTATAAATAAAAATTTATTATTATTATTATTATTATTATTATTATTATTATTATATTTTTCGTGAGGTAGAACACATAATGTCATGGAAAGGGCAAGATTCTACTCTCCTCTTTCCTCTACAGGCTGCTGAGTTAATAGAGTAGATACTGCTTTTGTAGTTTGAAGCTTGCTTGCAGCAATTAGAAATAGGAGAGTATCGCAGATGAAATCCGCAATCGATCCGTGCCGAGTTACATGCAGGTTGTAACCATCAGCAATAGATCTTACTGCAATGCCCCATGCCTGGGCAGTAGCCAGCCCCTATCCAACCTGGGCTTCTTTTGCAGCTTTTCATAAATGGGAAAACCCATTCATGAAAGCTGTGGGAGACGCCTGGGCTGGATATGGGCTGCCAACTGCCCGGGCATGGGGCAGTGCAGCAAGATCAGTTGCTGGTGGTTACAACCCACATGTAATCCCGCATGGATTTCACATGCTATAATCTCCTAAAATGAGAACAAAAGGGGAAGTGAGAAGAGGAGAGAGAAACTGGGAGATTTTAAAAGCATCTGAAAAAATGGGACGACAGAGGATTAATTAGGACTGTCTCTGCCAAATCTGGACATTTGAAGAGTATGAGAATGTGATGGGCATCACGGTCCCATTTTGGCAGGGTGTTTCCACAATTGTAGTGACCAAAACAACATAGCCAAAACTGGGCAGTGCTGCTATAGCCACCAATAGAACTATGCCAATGAAAATTGCAAGGAAAATACAATATAATATAATTCCTCCTGGGTTTTGGATCTTTCCTTCCTGAAGAGAAGGATATCCTCTGCCCTGCATACTAGCAGGACTGTATGGTGCAAGACACTCTGTTGCTTTCTCTAGTATCATAGAGTCACCATCCAATGTATGTGACAACTTGTGGAGGCAAAAGAAACTTCTATGGTAGCTGATGATTCCTCCATCCCAGGAACCTGGTACAATTGGGAGCGGGGGATATAATGTGGCTCCTACCCAGAGAGTTGCCAACCTACAGTCTGTGCATAAGACTTAAGGCTGATAGGAAAAATATAAGTTTCCTTATCTGTAGCTACATTTTTTTTTAAAAAAAAATAATTTTTAAAAACAATAAAATACAACTATAGCAAACACCACACCAAAAACAAATACAAAAATGACAACATATATGACAAAGATAATGACAACAAAAATGCACTTCATTCCAATAATAACTACATCCCCCCTTATTCTCAACCCCCAACACCCCTATTCCATTTCCCTCCAGTTGTCTCTATTATATTTCTCATCAAAACCTGTAGCTCCATTTTGAAAGGACTTCAATGTGCACTTAAGGATGCTTGACCAAATATAAGAATCATGTTGCCTCTAGATTAGTTGCTACCATTTTGCCTCTCTGCAGCCCACGGTGCCAACTATTCTGTGATGCAGTTTCCTTCAGAGGTCATTGCCATCACAGGAGACAATGTCACACTGAGATGTGCCTTCTCCATCCAGACCGGGCAGGCTACTTCAGCCAAAGGGGCCATATCTTGGTTCAAAGGCCCCCAGGGAGCAGAATCCATTGTGAATCAGGGACACCGCTACAGCTTCTCCTATCCAGACACATTCCTCAGCCCAGGAGAGGGATCCCTGGTCATCACCAACGTTTCCTTGGAGGACAGTGGGAGCTACACCTGCCAAGTGATGGTCTGGGGTCAAGGCGAGGCACGTGGAAATGGAATAAAGCTTCAAGTTTATGGTAAGAGGCACCATGCATACCCTTTGGGGAGATGGATGCATTTGGCTGACCTGGCTGTAATGCATCTGAAGTAGACTGAAGTCTACAAAAGCTCATGCTGTAGTCTCAAAGGTGCTACAAAATCTCTCTACGTACTGATTCTACAGACTAGCATGGGTATATCTTTGAAATGTTTGCTTTATGCTGTTGTTGCTCCTACGGCTGATGTTAAGGGCTGGTATCTTGTGTAGCAGCATGAAGCTCCCTCTGGTGTGCAGAGAATGATATCTTCAGATAAACCATAAACCAACAAATCTGGCTTATAAATGTTTGTCTGATGTTTAGAGTCAAGTTAGAGTTGAAAGAAACAAAAAGTAAGATTGTCCCAAGGTTGTAGCTACAGGAAAGGGACAAATGAGGGCATTGCCCTGCCAGATAAGAATACTTCCCTGCAGTGAAATTTACGTTCTGTCCCTAAATTTCTAGGATTTCAGACAACTGAAGCCCATTCACAGCTAGAACTCTTCTCATTGCTATGTTTGCATGGCAGCTTTTCTGCCCCTTTTCTTTGGATGCCTAAAATGTAATTCTAAATAACATATCCAGGGCAGCAATGTACAATAACATCCAAAATCCACAAAACCGTGATAGCTCAGAGATGCCTCAATCCTGAAGCAATTTTGATCTCAAAATAAGCATCTCTTTTTGTCTTGCTAATGAACTCAAGTATTTCCCTGAAGTACTCACATGTCCAGAAGGAGTTGTGGTTGTCCTTCATGAATGTCCCTCCAACCATACCTGAACTGAAAACAGCAACCTCTTCAAAATGCAGGGCTGTGACTAATGTGGAACTATTTTTTTTTTCCTCCCATATGATTTGTAATGTCTTTTTTTGATGAAGAAGCCAGTGAAGCTTTGAAAGCTTGCAACATGTATTTTGTGCATTTTGGTTGACCAATAATGGTATCACTGTTTTGTGGATTTCGTAATCCAAAATGTTCAGCTGAAGTACTAATTTACTGCAATGCTTAGCGTTTGGGGACTGAAAGAAATAATGGGGGGAGGGTAGAATTCTTACGGAGAATAAAAGTTCTCATTTTGCATACATGCACACACATACATGCACACACCCACATCCTAACAAGACTTCAGGTTCTCCTGTTCAAATTAACCAATGGAAAACTGCCCTAGCTAAGCCCTCTTTAGTTCTAAAATGCATTTGTTCCAGCCAAAATTCCTGTTTAGAGTGTACTGGACATTATTTGATGTTTTTAATTTGTTGCTTTCTTTTTCTTTTTTTTTTAAATTTTTTTATTATTAAAGAAATAAATATTACATATATATACTATATGTATCACCCCCCCGCCGCCGATAAACATACATATAAAACATTCATTTTATCTCATACATTCTGATCATACTACGCACCTACAAGTATATACTTTTCAACATACAAACACAAAAACAAAACAAAACAACACACACAAAAAAATAATAATATTAAGGGCAGCATTTACTGAAAACGTTTTTTTGCTTTTTGTTACCTTATGTCCATTCTCCAACAATGATTATAACTATCATGTAAACATCTATTTCCATGTACTGTTTTCCATATATATTAAACTTCTCTATTATTCCATATGTCCTATCTATATGTCACTGTAATATTTGCAAGATAAACCACTTCTATCTTTGCCTCTACTTTTATGGCAACAACTTCTATATTTCTTCTTTTTGATGTTCCTAAGCCCCAACTTTGTAGGCATATCATTATTTACTACATGTTATTGATCCCACCTTTTATCACAAAACTCATAAAGATTATTCCAATCTATCATCTTCATATCAGTACATCTTTCCTCCTTTCCGTCCACTAGATTATCCATCTTAGATATTTCCACCATTTTTAATAACCAGGTATTTATTGTAGGTGGTTCTTCAGATTTCCATTTACTCGCTATCAAAAGCCTAGCCGCTGTTACCATATAAAGCAATATTTTCCATACTTTTTCTCTATCTGTCTTATCAATTATTTCCAACATGTTTAGTAAATATATTTCTGGAGAGCATTCAAATTCAATGTTTAGGATTATACAGATTGTTTCGTGTAGACTTTCCCAAAACTTTACTATTTTTGGGCAAGTCCACCACATATGGTACCAAGATCCATATTCCTTATGGCATTTCCAGCATCTGTCATTATTATTTTTGTATATTTTTGCAAGTCTAGCCGGAGTTAAATGCCATCTATTTTCCATTTTATAGTAATTTTCTCTCATTGTTTGATTTTTTGTAAATCTATAAGTTGTTATTCTTGCCTTATTCCATTTTTCTAAAGTAATCTCTTTACCAATATTCCTAGCCCATCTTATCATATGTTCTTTTACTATTTCCTCTTCTAATTCTCTTGTTAACAATGCTTTATACAATCTTGCAATTTTGTTGCTTTCTTTGTATTATCTATTTTATTATTTTGTAGAATGTATGCCATCAGCAGGCTTTTAAATCTATTTTTATCTATTTTATTAACTGTATGTACAGTGCTATATAAATAAACTGTAATAATAATAATAACCTTTTAGAAAGAATCTGTCTGCTTCAACTAAATGTTGGTGATATAAGGCACAGAATGCTTCCCTGTGGCATACAATTTGGATGTCTTCAGGGATTACTCTCTTCTGGTTAGATCTGTTACAGTACATTGATTTTGTAGTAAACAAACAAAAAAAAAATCTTTGATAGTTGTAAGTTGTTTGCACATAAACACTGTCAGGTCCCATGTGCTCTTATTTTGCAAAACTCCCCAAGGCAAAATTATGTTGCGTCTCTATGCCATCTTTCTTCTCATCCCTTATCCCAACAGGACTTGTGTCCAGGCTATCTGAAGGACCATATCCTCCCATATAGCCTGCTCAAACTCTAAGATCTTTGGGTGAAGCACTTATCCCACTCCCACTAACCATCACAGGCTTGTTAAGTCGGAACAGAGAAGAGGGTTCTTTCCCTGTAGTTGCTCCTATACTCCCTTCCTAGGAAGGGTAGGCTGTTTCTCTTTTTGCTCTCAAGTGAAGACTTTTAAACCCCACCAGGTATTTATTTCACATAACAAATTCTCTGTTTTAGTGCGGCACTGTTTTTAATCTATACTTATAAATGAACATTTTATATAGTGTTCATTCTATAGATAATTTTAGCTGCATGTTTTGCTTGTATCTCTTTATTCTGGTTGTTATTTTTGTTGCTTTGGCTGCTGTGTGTCTTCCAGTCATTTCCATCTTATGGTAACCCAAAGGCAAAATTATCATGGTGTCATCTTGGCAAGATTTGTTCAGTGGGGGTCTGCCATTGCCTTACTCTGAGGCTGAGAGAGAATGACTTGTCCAAGATCACCCAGTGAGCTTCAGTGGCTGAACATTCAAATGCAGATTTCTCACAGTTTCTAATCCAGCACTCAAACCACTACATTATGCCAGCTCTCTTGAATCATGTTCTGAGACTGGTTTTTCCTCCTGAATTGAAATTTGGATGCACTTTATAGACTTTTCCACCAGTATGCATTTTCCCTATTTTTTTTCCAATTAACTGAAATGTGTACTGAAATGTGAAAATTGAAATTTTCAATTCAATCATTTTTTTTAACCTTACACATTTTAAAAATGTAAGCGTAGTTTTGTACATGTTTTATTTCTCTGAAATTCAAGAGAAGGCTTGTAAATGTATGGGATTCCAAGGCAAGATATGCTTTTTGTTGCAACAAGTGTCAGAAAGTGCAAAATAATTGTTTTGATTAAAAAATTTAACTCCAATAAATACTTCTCAGACAAAAAAGGGCATTCCCCAGGTTAGCTAAGAAAAAGAAATTTACTGAACATGAGAAAAAGAAATAAAAAGCTTTATGCGTTTTGTTTTCTGCCTTGCTGAGAAAATAAAAATATGAGTAGAGTACAAGCACATATATTTGTGCTGTCTTTCTGCTGCCCCTGCTGGAAAAGTGGAGAATCACACATGCATGTTATTAAACCTTACTGTATAAGTCTAGAAATGTTAGTCAAAAATTGACCCCTCCAAAAACTGGGTTGACTTATCCATGGGTCAATGTTAATAAGTACTGTACCTTAATTCTTATGAAAAAAGGACCCATTCCTTTCTCTGAATAGATTAGTGAAAGATTGGAGCTTAGTTCATCCTGGAGGTACCTAAAAGAGGTACTTCCTGACCACCTATATTCTCTTTGCTGCTGCACTGCTACTGGCCTTTTTATGTGCCTGGGCAGGAAAATAACAGTGGTGGCAGCTGTTTGGTGCTTCCCCTGAAAGGAGCACTGAGATAGTAGAAGGTGAGTCAGAGTTTCTTTTAGGTTCTCCTGGGGACAGACTAAGCTCTCATCTTTCATCCCTCTACTCAGAGAAGGGGATCGTTCCTTTGTTTTAATTTATAACAGTCAATACTATACCTAGAAGACTATATTATACTAGAAAACTATGAATGGGAAGGGCAGTCTTGGAAGAACTAGATAAGATCTGAAAGAGTAGAATTGTCCATGCCTCATCATCATGTCCATACATAAAGAAAACAATAAGAAGAAAATCAACTCATTTGAGAGGTAGTGCTGGAGAAGAGTGCTAAGGATATCGCAGACAGCCAAAGGGACAAAGAAATGGGTCCTAGAAAAGATCCATCCTGAACTTAGGCTCTTGTACTTTGGCCACATCATGGAAAGACATGATTCATTAGAAAAGACAGTAATGCTAGGAAGGAGAAAGAGAGGAAGACCACATCCCAGATTGATAGACTTAATCAGGGCAGTCATGGGTCTGAAATTACAGTACCTAAGCAGAGGAGTAGAGGAAAGGGGGGTTGGAGATGTCACATCCACAGGGTCACTATTGGCTCGAGAGAAGCTAAAAGAAAATACTATACCTTAACTCTTGCCTTTACTTTCATTTTGAAATGTGTGAATTTTCTTAATCCTACCCCCATAATATATCATATTATGTTGCCTTCCCCCATAATATATCATACTACCACTATTTAATGTAGTTCCCTTCTCTTCCATCCAGCCTTTAGGGTGAGCATAAACAGTCATGCCTTCTAGAATTTTGTAGGTTATTTGACATCATTTCACATTGCTTCACCCTTTACATCCTTTTTGACAAGCTCCTAAGTTTTATCCTTGACTTATTCCTGGGTCATATCAAAATCCAAAATTTTGGCCCCAAAACCTGCCTTCCATATATTCCTGAGGTTGACTTATAGTTGAGTAGATATGGTACATATTATAAGAATGGCCTGATGTCTTTCTTGCTACCTTTCTCCTCCTCCTTTTTTTTTTTTTTTTTACTGGAAATGTCACAGTCCATTAGAGTATTTTAATTGCCTCCAGTGTAGGGTGAGGGTGTAATTTTGTGGTTGTATGAGCCACACTAGGAGCCCTGGAGACACAGAAATGACTGGAAATTCACTTTAGTTTTGAAGAATAAGATTTTCTGGTGCTGAATGGACCTGCAACATATTTAAAGAGTGATTGCAGTTTCAGGAGACTCCAGGAGGAGCAATTTACCTATTTTAGTTGGGGGGGGGGAGTGGGGGGCTCTGGAAAATTCTGAGAGCCATAGAAATGACCTTTGGAATCATATTTGATCCCTGGGCCAAACATTATCCAGTCTAAAACAGGCAACTATTCTCAGAATCTCTAACTTGGAATAGCTAAGTTCTATTAAATAATTCTTATAGTGGACTTGTTTTAAATATATATATAAGGAGTGTCCTGTTGGATGAAAGACCAAGATCTGTCTAATCCATACTTCTGTAGGGCAGGGCGTCTTGGCAGTCTACCAGAAAATTGATTTCCAAATCATAATCTACTTTCTTTGAATGTGCTGTGCTGTATGTATTGTAGTTCTGGAGGTGAAGCTTCAGCACAGATAGGGCATTAAGTTCCTTGATGGAAATGGTTGGATGCCTTTGTCTGATGTGGAACAGTTTAACTGGGAAGGGATGCCAACTAGAAAAGGCAACTCCTGCCCCTGCCACAGAAGTGTGATCTGGCCATGTGATTGATAACTACCTTTTCTCCCTCCCACAGCTCGACCCTCCCACCCAATCATTTTCTTGCAGCTTCAAACTGAACCCAAGCCAAGGTGGACCCTTGTTTGCAGAACAGAGGGCTTCTACCCAGCTCCTGTGCAGCTTATATGGTATCTTTCTGGACTCAAGCTAACTTCATCCCAGCAGAATTGCACAAACTCAGTTGGATTCCACCAAGCCTCCAGCCTACTCGACCTGCCCAATCCCCACCAAAAAGAATGCTATGCCTGCAGTGTGGAGCATCCATCTTTGACTGAACCATTAAGTGCTCAGTATTGCTATGGTGAGTAGAAGAGCTCAAAATATTTAAAGCACTTCTGTCTCCTAGGACGTTATCACACGGGGGGAATCTGTAGGTTATCCCACACAAATCCCCCCCCCCCAAAACGCACTTGCGCCTGACGATTTCACACGATGTCGCACAGAAGCTGGTCAGAAAGTGGTATTATCCGAGATCTTTTTAATTTCAGGAGTTTAGAGGAAATGCATTTGCGAAATTACAGTAATTGTGCATTTACTTTAATCTGAAAAGCAAATAGGCATGGACAATTCTCTTTTAAAACCTGGAGGAGGGCCAAGAGGAGGAGGAGGAGGGGACTCCAGGGAGGAAGAGTCCTGGGCTCCTGCCATGCAGGGAAGGGAAGGCAAGGCAAGGCAAGGCAAGTAGAGGGAAGTTTGGGACGGAGGGGAAGTTTGGCATTTGGGATGGAGGGGAAAGGAGGGGAAAGAAGGCTTCCCTCGCACCAGCTGTGGGTGGATGTGGGTGCAAGTGTGGGGTGTGCTTGTGGAGCAACTTGGAGATCCATCTCACCATGACGTTCTGCTTTGCAGGTCCTACAAAGGGGAAAGGCTTATGGGGGGGCATGGGAGATACCTCCAGTTTCCCCCTCTCCTGGGCATCATCCAAGGCTCTGGCTCTCCCCAGGGAACACCCAGCCCTTCTTTCTTTCTTTCTTTCTTTCTTTCTTTCTTTCTTTCTTTCTTTCTTTCTTTCTTTCCTTCCTTCCTTCCTTCCTTCCTTCCTTCCTTCCTTCCCTTTCCTCCTCCTCCTCCTTCCCTACCAGCTCTGCCTGTGATCCTGCCCTCCTTGCCCATCTCCCCAGCAGTTGACAGCCTCCAATGCCAGGAAAAGAGAGAGAGAAAAGGGAGGGTGAGTTATCCCAATCCCTCCCTTGCCTCGGCTTGCCTTGCCTTGCCTTTCCAGCCTCCTCCTCCTCCTCCTCCTCTGCTCTCTTGAGAGGTCCTAACCCCAACAGAAGGACATGACCCCAAATGGAGGACAGTCTGACATTTCCTCCTGGAAAATTCAGGACCTGCCCTGGAAAACGAAACACACCCATTTCCAGTACATGTATGGGTTCTTTTCACTTGTGTATGAAAGTTAAAAACGTCTTTTTTCGCTTTTAACTTAATTCCGTTATTACTGTAATTACGTGTGAAAAGCTTTTGCGCAATTAAGCTCTATTTTCACTTTCTTTTTGGGATGCTTCATTTCCACTTCATTATCTCTTTAACAACGAAACTGGCCCATATGTGAAAACGTCCATAGTGTTGGTTTGAAGTAGTAAAGAATGTTCTGAGCTCACCCATGGAAGTGACATTATGGTATTTCTCTTGGTAGGAGGACAGAGACATCATCATCCACATCACGTATCCACTAACAAAACTGGAATTCAAGGCAGCTTACAAATTAAAACAAATATGACATAATTAAAATTCAAAAGATTGACATTGAAATATAATTAAACCATTGATGCACTAAAAACAATTTAAAACATACAGTGCAATTCTAATGTTAGAAAGCAGTTTAAAAAAACTTTAAAATAAATTAAAGCAGTACAGCATCTGCTTGAAAGCCCTTCCTTTAAAAATATTCAGTTCTCAAAAGCCTATTAGAATTCTTTTTTTAAAAAGTATTTCATTGCTGACAGAAGGAGAATTGTGTGTGTGGGGGGGGGGGGAGTATTATAGCCTTTTTAGGAAAGAAGTTCCTGAGTTTAGGGGCAACCACTGGGATGCCTATCAGGTGTCCCCAACAAATGTGTCTGAAAAGATGGTGGGACTGAAAGAAGGGCTTCTCCTGAAGATCTCAGGGCTTGAGCAGGCTCATATGGGGAGATACTAGTCTATCAGATAAGCTGAACCTAAGTCATAGTTCTTAAGCAGTTACATGCACTCCTAATTTGATTCCATAAATTTTGATTCATGTTTTCTGAAACCAAGCCCTTCCACCTACATGGAGATATTTGTGTTTGGTATTCCCATCTATGAAGACTGTATTTATTGGCAAGCTACAACCAAGATAATTGGTGTCAGATTTATCAAGACATGATTGGAAATATTAAAATGTTTTAAGATAGAGTATGCAAAGTTACCGGAAAAAATAATCACATTTGAAGGCTCCTTTTTCTTTAAGCTCAAAGAAGCAGAAACAGTCAAATAAAAGCAAAGCCTATTTTTTTTTTTAGAGTTCAACCAACATCAAGCAACATTGTAACCTCTAACGTATTTGTAATCATAGATTATCACAGAGCTGTGTGTGTGTATACATACCTGCAGATGCATACATCTCTAACAATACTCGCTAGTTTTACTGTGAACCTGTGCTGGGGGGCATTTTAAATGTTTACATTTCAATTTGTTTTGTTTTATTTAAAATGGTATTTGTAAACTGTAAGTCAGCATGAAAAAATGTTGAACAGACTCCCATTGGTGGTTTAAACAAGCATAAGCTCCTGCGTTGAAACAGCTGGACATTTTTGTCCAAAGTGGAACATCAACATTCATTTTTATTTACAGAAGAAGAATCATGCATACAGGCTCTAGCACATCATGTTGCTTATTGGGTTGTGTATTGAGTTAGAAATTTGGTTGTACATTTCGTTGCATAATACTGCCATTGCATACAATGGTTGCTTAACAATCAAAGTGCAACTCCTCATGCAGACCTTCACCAATCTGCACCACTGTTTTTGAGGTATCCCTCAAAACTGACATGAAGTTCAACCCTAATACAGATATATCTTAGATGTACAGGGCAGAAACCTCCTCTCTTGGTAGAATTGGCCATATGTGATCTCAAAAGATAAATCTGCAGAGGGACCTCCTGGTACATTGCTTTGCTGGCTGAGATTAGCTGGTAGGAGAGAGAGAGAGAAAGGAAGGAAGAGAGGGAGGGAGAAGGGGTGGAACCAAATGACACCACATTCAAAACTCCTCCTAGCTTAGGGACATCCCACTTTAGTCAGTTAGGACTGAAGTCTTCTATCTGGAATGGATAGCCCTGGATCTAGGCCATCACGTTGCCTTGTGTTAATCTGGGCATCTGCAAGCCATATGTTGTTATGTGCAGTTGTTCTGTTCAAGAGTCTTCATCCTGTTGCCCAGGGGTAGGCAACCTTTTTGAGCCGGGGCCCGGGTTGCTGTCCCTCAGACAATTGGGGGGGCCGAAGCACCAAAAATAAATAAATAAATAAATAAATAAAATAAAATAATTAAAAATAATTTTAAAATTTAAAAAATATGCATGCACACTCTCTCAGCCCCAGAAAAGCCATGGCAAAACCCCTGTGGAGATTTTGCCAACCCCCCCCCCAAGAACAAGTAATAATAACAATAATCAATATTATCATGGTGGGTGGCGGCGGCAGCAGGGGGCAGCGGCGGCGGTGGCTGCAAGACTGGCCTGGGGCCGGTTCAAAGGCCTCGGGGGGGGCACATCCGGCCCCCGGGCCTTAGGTTGCCTACCCCTGCTGTTGCCTCTTCCACACAATTTTACAGTGGCTCCATTGTTGGGCAGCATTCCATGGGCAAATTGTATGCTCCATCTTCACTGGAATATTTTGGAGTCACATTCCTACATAGATTTTATTTCCCCTAAAAATAATGCACTTCAGCAAATCTCAGGATTTTGCCAAGCTTGGTGAGACTTTCCTCTTATGTGTGGGGATGCCATTTTGACAACATCAAGGAACCATACTCATGAGAGCTGAGATTCCTATTGGTATGTGGATGAAGGCTGGGTTTCCACCTTGTTCCTCAAAACTGTGGTCAAGATTCTGTTTGTTAGTTGCATAACATTATGCAAGCACAGTTACGCTGCAGTGCTGGATTACACAGCTGCACAACCGATGGTGCAACAGCCAATGCAACCATGTACTCTCCTCTTGTACAACAGTTGCTCCTGCTTGATACCCATTGCTAAGGCTTACACTGGCCAAGCACATCGAGGTATGTGTAATCGTTTACACTGGTGTCACATGATTTTCACTACTCTGAATAGGATATCACCCTTGTAAAACCTCAGAGAAAGTCCTGCTGCTTTCATAAGAGCATTTCACACTAGCATAAAGCCACAATAGGATTCTAGCATCTTTCAGAGATATAGCATTCAACAGCTTAAACCTTCTCTTAGTGCAGAGATGTAGTGATGAGAAAAGCTTTTATACTGAAACTGATGTTAGAGACAGAAGAAGTCTCCTGCAAAAAAATGTTGGCAAGCTTTGAAGAAACTAGATCACTTTTCTATGCTAATAAATCATGGACTCTTTTTCTTTCAGAACCCCACCTTCAGGCCTACTTATCCCCTTCAGTGATTGAGGTTCTGAATCTGCTCAAGATTGGGACAATCTTCAGCATTGCCATTTCCTTTCTGGCACCTGGTATGGAATAGCCCCCTTCCACCCCATACTCTATGTCTTCTAGGATATATTCTTCTTGGATAGATTTTTCACTGATATTTTAGATAAACATGGCAATGTCTCTGACTTCTTTCCACACCCTTGTCACTGTGCCCAACTTTTATTCCATCTGTTTATAATTACTGTTTATAGTCATACCACTCACCCAAACAAGCATCACACCCAGTCAAGTGGATGAGATAGTGCTATGATGGCATCACTAGAGCAAATCAAGACAGTTGAGAAGTGAGGGTTTTAGCAGCAGCTGGCAGTTTCCATGTAAGTGGAACAGTGAATCTGCTGTGAGGTTTAGCTCAAACTTTCACGAACCTATCCACAGCACTGGATCAATCTTGGAGACAGAGCCCAAGATTGGAGACAGAGCCCAGCATCTTGGATTCTTTAAAATCTGATCTAAAGCTTGAGTTGATTCACCATCCCACTAACATGGAAGCCATGAGCCACATTCTAATCAAGAAGAAAATGTTTTTTAAATGTATGCCAGGAAAGAAATTGGAAGGAAAGGGAAGTGGCTTTCAGGATTGTCCCAGTGGCTTGTCAAAACCTTTTGAGTAGATCTGCTCACCCAAGTATAAGCGCTTGTCTAAATGATAGACATTCAACAGGTCCAGTTTTTCCTCCTACAAGAGCCTCATGTCCTCTCTACCTAGTCAGAGTAGGGATGAGCATTACATTGTTAGATATTGATCTTCTTATAATCACATATCAGCAAATACCATTGATATGTATGGGATTTCTCAAATGTTTTTAGTTAGAAATAGGATTACAGTCTATATTTTTGAAGGTATAACTTCAAATCTTTTGAGTCTGATGTAGGGTTATATCAGAGGGAAAACCCATCTTGGCTTACTCTTGTGTCTTGAATCATCACTGGATGTGGAAAAATGAGACAGAGAGGCTTTTTCATAACACAGAAATCAACATAACTGATTGCTGAAGTTTCTCAACTGAGTGGCTGCGGGTGGCATAGCTACAGTGAGTGGTTACAAAACTGGCAAACTTAGGTGCAAGCCAAAAAACAAAAACAAACAAACAATATTTTCACCTATTTCTTTCTCAGTGAAGGAGATAGGGTGTATTTACACTGTACAGTTATAGGAGTCTGATGCCAGTTTAACTACCATAGCAATATAGAGCTATCAGTGCACTTAAGCACTCCCTAAATGGTTTACAATGTGTAAGCTAATTGCCCCAACAAGCTAGGTACTCATTTTAGTGACCTATGGAAGGATGCAAGGCTGAGTGAAGTCCCTGGGATCCAACTCACAATCTTGTGGTCGTGAATGGCTGCAGTACTGGCATTTAACCACTGCACCACCATGGCTACTTCCAATAGGATTTGTAGTGAGATACTGTTCAAAAGTCCACTTCTTTGAACTACAGCACTGGAATTCTTTGTAGTAGATAATTCTAATTATCTCAAAAAAAAAAAAAAAAAAAAAAAAACAAACCCTACAAATCCTAGCAATCCATACCACAGAGTCATGGAAGCTGGTATCAATGTGTTACAATGATTGTGTAATGTGGATGTATCCATATAGTGATGGCAAAAGTTTTATTTAATTCATCTCCATTCCCCCCTCCCACCACCACCCAATGTATATATGGGCATTGCCAGGAGGAAATGTTGACAATATTATCTATGGCACCTGGATCTACATGGCTATCTGCACACTTGACCACATGTCATCTTTGTTTCTCCTTCCACAGTGTGTACAACTTTCTGCAGAAAGCAGCCAAGAAGATCCCTAACTGGCCATGCTACAGGATCTCAATGGGTCCTGGGTTCCCACACCAGAGGAGTCTTCTGAGACAAAGACAGATGGAACTGTCAAAGAGCAGTGTAGAGCAGTGAATTCGGCTTCTAACTTTGGAAAACCCCTTTTGGATCTTTGCATTCACTACCAATGTGCCTCTTTTCATACCAATCTCTCTCTCTCTCTCTCTCTTCTTTTCCAACATCTTTCTCAAAGTTTGGAATTCACCTTTTTGGGAGTGGTATTTCAAAATCCCCTACTAGAACAGGCAGTGGTCATGCTAGCTGGGGGATTCAGGCCACTGGAGTCCAAACAAACAAACAAAAACAACCCCCACACATTTTTCCAACCTGTATGAATTAAGTTTTATACACTCATTCTGCTGTAGACTGCCTTCCATCTGTTTAACAGACAAGAATAGAGCATGTGGAAAGCTACTTTTGGAGCCCTGAATCCTATTGTTAGTCCCAATTACGGGAGACTCATTAAATCCATGAGATTTGCCTATATATTGACTCAATTGCCAACAGTTGATTTAATGAGCCTATTGTAGTGGAACTAATTAATAGAATCGAGGCCTTCTTTATCCTTTATCTAGATCAACTTTTGCAGAGGATTATGGAATTTATAGTCCAAAAAGCTGGAATTCATAATTGTAGTTACAAATGCATAACACAGAGTAACATTTGTAACTGATTAATATTCATGATCCCTATGAATTCAAGAGTATAGGGGAATATAGAATTCATAAAAAGTCTCCGAATATGAACTTACAAGGCAGCGGCTGCTGCTGCAAGTGATCAAGATTGGAGTACTGTCGACTAAGGTACAGCACACTGTTATTCATACACCCTCCCATGAGCAATCTGTCTTTTTTTCTTCACATGAGTACCATTGGCAGCCAGAAGAAACTGGACATATTTCATGTGTTTGCAATAGGGATGAGAATCATGCAGCTCTCCAGAGGTTGTTGGACTGCAACTTCTAGCATTCGTCATTGGCTATGCTGGCTAATTCTACTTGGACTTGCAGTCCAGTAACATCTAAAGGGCTAGATGATTCTTAACCCTGGTGGAAACCATCTTCTCTTGCTGTAGCCTTCCAAATTCAGAGAAAGAAGGAGTACCCAGCTTGTTGGGGGGCAATCAGCTCACAGTTGTAAACCACTTAGACACCCCATAGTGTGGTATGAAGTGGTATATAAATGAAGCTGCTTTGCTTTGCATTCCTATGTCTTTTCACATTCTCTTCTTTCTTTCTCCCTGCCCCACAATGTTTCATCAGGGCTGATATTCATTCTACAGTTATGGACCTGTTCACTGAAGCTTTAAAATGCCCTTTTATCTAGTCTGCAGTACTGCTGCTTAACATCTCTCCTGACAGCTTTTGGGAATGTAGCCCAAAGGAGATGCCAGCAAGCCCAACTGGGATTCCTCCTTCCTGCTTAGTCATTCATGTTAAGCCTTTTTGCTCTTTCCCAAATCTACAAAGCACTTCCAAAGTCATTGCCCTGCAGCCCTCTAATGGAGACTCTGATTAGAGTCAATGTGTGACAGATGAGGAACTGAAGTTCTACGTTCAGGAGATGAGCTTTCAAGTGATGTCACCAAGGTTCACATCCTCTGGCTTGAAAATAAATAAGTCTCTGCAGCTCATAATGTTTGTCTAATCTCAAACACTGACAGTTCCAAAATTGATGTTTGGGAGAAAATAATTATGCTGGATGATGATAGAGGAGGAATAATCTTAATTCCGTTTAACAAAATACAACCAACTTTGCCAGATAGTTTAGGACTATCAGGAGGGACAAATTGAGGCTGCCTCTAATTATCATCATCATACTGATATTTAACCCATTTTTGAAATATCCTGAGGAGTATTTGTTCATTACTAAGATTATTATATTATGTAACAAACAACCTGGCACCTTCCAAATGTTTTTGACTACAACCTCAGTAAGTCCCAGTTGTTATGGCTTTCCAAGGATGATGGGAATTGTGGACCAAAATATCTTGAAGGCACCATGTTGCTTTCTTCTGGTATAGTGGTGTTTTCAATTCCCATTAGACCATGCACCTTATAATACCTTTGGCCAGTGATTTTCTCTTAGTTTGTCCTATCTCACAGGAGTGTTGTGAAGCTGAAAAGGTATGATCTCCATGTTTAATTCTGAATCCTCTATCACAGTCTGTTTTAAGTAACTATGCATACTTAGCTATGCAGTAGAGGCACTAAGAAACTCTTTTAATGAACTCCAAAGATGCATAATGGGACACTGGCAAGTGTGTCTACATTAGTATAGCCAATGTACATCAACCCTCTTTAGCTGGTGTCCCAATGCACAACAGGATCAATGTGCATTGTTCCTGATGTGCATCAGTTCCATTGTGCATCAGTCCTAACACTCTGTTGGCTTCCCTATGTAGTAACATCATGGCAACCGCTTGCAGAGTATAAACATTACAGAACTGCCCAATTCTAATTCCCATAGATCTAAGTCCACTTCCAAAGTCTTGGAATTCTGAACATATTAAGTCAACAGCACCAATCATTTACGGCTCCCGATAGCATCTCTCCTCTCAATGACTGTCTTAAGGAATAGGAATTGCTTCAGATGACTAATCAGGTAAACACACCGGTCAGGAGCCCCTGTTATCAGCTTTGGCTGATACGCCAGCTGCACCCTTTCCTAGAAGTAAGGGATCTTGAAACTGTAGTACACACACTGGTAACCTCCCATCTTGACTTCTGAAATATGCTCTATATGGGGCTATCCTCATGCTTGGTCCACAAACTGCAATTAGTACAGAATATGGCAGCCAGATTGGTCATGGGAACATCAAGGAGACACCATATAACACCGGTATTAAAGTCTCTCCACTGGCTGCCTATTAGCTTCCGGGCCCAGTATGAGGTGTTGGTTATGACCTTTAAAGCCCTAAATGGCTTGGGCCCAATCTATCTTCGGGACGCTTCCTCCCATACAACCCACCTCAAGTACTTCGGTCCTCTGGGAGAAATTTTCTGCAGCTGATAAAAACTAGGCTGTCTGCAACCTCCCAGAGGATCTTCTCGGCAGATTTAAAACCCATCAGATTACATCCTTAACCAGCTTTTAAAAAGCTGTTAAGACAGATCTCTTCTGGCAGGCTTTTCCTGACTAGATCTCCTGGCCTCAAGAGTCCCCCTATCTCTTCTGCCCCCCCCCCACCTTGGCTATACTCACTGCCTTGTTTGCTTCTTTGTTATTGTTTATTTATGATGTTTTAACTAAGATGTTTTAATGGATAATTGGTTTAATACTTTTTTAAGGGGTGGGTGGGCTTTTGGGATTTTTGGACTGTGTTTTAAATTATTGTATGGAATTTTAACTGTTGTAAGCCTCCCCGATTGCTTGACAGAGGGGCGGGATACAAATAAAATGTATTATTATTATTATTATCATTATCATTATCATCATCATCATTGTTAATCAGTATGGAGTAGTGATTGATTTTGGACTATAATTCTGGGGATCAAGCTTTGATTCCCTGTTTGGACATGGAAATCCACTGGGTGACCTTGGGTGAGTCACATGCACTCAGCCTAGGAAAGCCCTGTAATAGTCTCACCTTGGAGGTCACCATAAGTTGGAAACGGCTTAGACGCACACAACAACAACAGTCATTGTACAGGATTCATAAGATATAACTGGAGGGTTTAATACATTACACCACAATCTGGAAAACCTAGAGTAATTAACAATGCAGCATGTAGGAATAAAGAGAGACGATTCAGAGGACTGACCAAGCTTGACAATTATAAATATGAAATCAAAGGGTTAGTTAAACGTAAAGGTAAAGATATTCCCCATTGACAAGGTTGTCAAGTCATGTCCGACCATGGTGTGTGTGTGTGTGCTCATCTCCGTTTGTTCCTTTAGAAAGGAAGATTGGTGCTTTATTTTCACTACCTGGTCTTCTGAGAAGCAAGAAAATACCTGAAGGGGAAACATCTCTCTCTTAGGTACTACAGTTAAGCTGAATTAAAAAGAGACTTACCTCACCCAAATTGAAGTAAAATTTGGGCTGCATTCAGACACTATTGAATGGATATTCCCTCAGAAACCACCATAGCCTGAATTAACTCGCTCTGGCAGCCATTTTTTGAAGTTGGAATGCTTCTGACTTTGAAAAATGGCCACTGGAATGAGTTAAGTTAGCCTGGCTCAATTCAGGCTGCATCTGGATGGCAGTTTTTTGGGCAAAATCTGTGCAATAGCATCCAGATGCTGCCCAAATTTTACTCCAATTCGAGCAAGGTAAGTCTCTTTTTAATTCGTCTTAACTGTAGTGTGATAATCTTCAAAGTTTGAGTCAGGCAGAGGCAGAGAAACATGCAAAGAATGGAGTTTGGGCTTTGAAAGCATTTTCAGGGGAAGCTGTCATTTCAGAGCAGTATTGAGCGAAGTGTGGTCCTACAGATATTGGACTACAGTTTTCATCATCCTTGGCTATTTTAATTAGGGCTAGTGGAAGTTGCAGTCCAACAACATTTGAAGGGCTGCAGTTTGCTCACCCCTGCCCTAGATGCCTGACATGGAAGCAGAAGACTTTGGCTGCTTATTTAAGGTATGTGTCCCCATCTCTAGTCAAACTGCCATTGTAGATTTGCAACCTGTGTGTTGTTGATAAAAGGCAAATATTACAGAATATCAGTGAGCTTTCTGTGAGCTTCCAAAGAAAGTTCACACTTATTCCCTGCAATTTTCCCTGCTTTCAAAAATGGAGGCTAATATTTCATATCTGTCCTGCCATCCCTTTCTATCTCAGAGATGTCACCCTTTGGTTCCTATTTTGGACTGTAAATTCCTAGAGTGCAGCATCCTATCATACTTTTGTAAAATGTTAAACCCAGTAAAGTGGAATTAATGAGAAATACCATAGCATTTGAATTGTATACAGCTCAGATCCAGGCTTATCTCAAGGATCATATTCTCCCATATGTGTTTGCCAATATTTTGAGATCTTCTAGGGAGGCCCTTCTTTCTGTCCTACCACCTCACAGATATACATGGTGGGAGAGGGCCCCAAGCCTCTCAAAGTCCCTTCCTTGAGGCTTCAAAAATCAATCCAATGAAAATTTCACCCATTCCTAAGAGCAGTGCTTGTCCTATGGCCTGATGGTTGTACCCAGTTGTTTCTGCTCACATACACTGCTGCTGCTACACTGCTACCCATGACCAATTCTCACTCTGTCACTGGTGTAATAATATATTTTATTTATTTTACCACAGGAGATAACTCTGCACACTTCATCACATTATGATATCATCATGGAGCATCAAGTGCTTTGCAAACATTAGCTACATTGTTTTCTTACCCTCCCTGGGTACTTGCTATATTAAAATTGTTTTATCATGTGCAATGTTTGGCACTTAGGAGACAGAGGACAGGAGAGATTAAGTGAACCCAAGAACCCAGAAACCATGTCTCCTGTCTCCACAACCACCCTTGGTCCAGCAATCATCTTTAACCATATATCTAGGGGCTAGATTACCTTCTTCATTAAGTAGTCTTTTGTTGATTAGGATACAGCAGACTGGTATTTCTACCCACCAGCAATCTCTGTTGCAACCATCAGAAGCAAGAACCCTGACTCATCTCATCCTCACACTGGAGATCACTGGTGAGAAATAGATGGAAACTTCAGTCTGCTTCACCCTTATCAACCAGGGAACAGATCTCTGCCCAGAAGCCCAGTTGGTGCAGTGGTTAAATGTTGGTACTGCAGCCACAATGTTGTAAATTCAATCCTAGAGAAGGGCTCCAAGGTCCACTCTGCCTTCCATCCTTTTGTAGGTTGGTAAAATGAGTACCTAGCTTGTAAACTGCTTAGGGAGTGCTAGTTCACTGATAAGCAGTATAGGAATATACTTGCTATTGATATCTGTCCCTCACAGTGGCTGATGCCCAGTAAAACAGGATTGGGGCACATTTACAATCCTGCCAATAGTGCCAGAAATGTGAATACTTAGGCTTTGTCAATATCAGGGATGTATCTCTTCACTAAATTTCTTATTTTCTTTCTGCTGCATGTAAGTCTTTGAAAACCACACCGTTTTTGAAGGCTACTTGCAAGTCATGGCATATTATGTGCAAAATTCTCACCTGGTGGTTTTCATTCCCCTCAATCCACCATCTCTCAGCTGAAGCCTCTCAAAACCTGCCATTTTTGTGTTGGTGAGGAGGAACATACCAGCATCCAACTATTTTCCTATAGCTGGATGCAGAACAAGAACATCATTCATAGGGACCTCTGCAAGACACTTTGAAGGTCCTTGCAGATGCTTATTACTGCATGTCCAGTTGTAGGTGAATAACTGGACAGTCATCTGCTTCTCCTCCTGAGATTGAAAATGACTGACATGGGAATGGTTGGTTTAAGGAGCTGGAGCTGAGAAAAAAAGTGGGAGTGTTTAATGAGAGACTATTGTAGCTACATCTCGTAATTATATCTCCCAAAACAGGATTGCAGCCATTGTTTCTGGGAAAATCAATTCCACCTACTATGAGGACTGCAAATGGGATTAGAAGGAACAGAAGAGCCTGCAAGGGATAGCAACTGATGTCATTGTGCCTATTAATTAAAAAATTTTAGCACTTCAGAGCTGATAGTAGGGCCCTTTTAAATAAATTTTTACTTTGTGTTCACTCTCCCATCTAAAAGGTTAATGAATGGAAGCTTCTCCACTATATATAATTCTGACATTCAGATTGTTAAAAGTTGTTTTTTTAAAGAGAGAGAAAATAGAAATTTACAAATATATTTACAAACATTATAACAAATTTTATTACTCTGCTCACTGTCAGAAAATAACCAAGTTAAAAAGAACCCCTAAAAATCCTATCAAAGCTTAGAAAAATTAGTTTAAAAACACAACTCATCTGGGATTGCAAAAGAGAAAATTCAGGGATTATTTTTATGTTTGGTTTGAAGTTAACATGCAGGAGACATTGAAACAGGGGTGAGAATTATATGGTTCATTGGTCAAATGATATATGGCAATTGGGTTTTACTGGGTGCCCAAAAGCCAAGACAAGGTGGTCAATTGAGTATACAACTATTACTTAAAAAATGTCTTGCCTGAGAGCCTTGGCCTCATTACACTACTGTGTACCTTCAAAGAAACATGCATAGAACTCACCTCTGTTCTTATCCTTCTACCTTTGCCATTACGTGTGAGTAAAAATTTGGCCCTACTCATTTATTCAGCAGAAGCTGGTCCAACTGGGTTTGAGCAACCAAGAAAGTGAAGATATACAGCTGGCATCCAGTTAGGTATTTACATCATTGTAAACTGACTTACAATCACATAAAGGTGGACTGAAATGTTGCACAACCCTCATATTATCAGGAGGGCAGCCAAGACGTAGCTACACAAACCATATTAGCAGTGTGGCCATTGCATAATAGTCACAATGCACAATGAGTCATGCTGCACAACAGTACACAGCACACATCACACAATGGGATTCCCTACTGCATAACGGAACATCTTGCATGATGTTCCATTATGCATTGATAGAAATCACTATATGGTTGTGTATCATGTCAGCATCATAGCTCCATCATCATAAAGTTACACATTATAGACGTTGATGCACATTCCTGGTCATATATCTGGAAAATGCCATTCTCTTAATAATAGATCCCACAGATCAAAATGTCTCATCATCCTTTCAATCTGTTGCATTCCTTCCTATTGTCCAAATCTGCATCTTCTCCTCTACACTTCTTGTTTGCATTGGAAGGGAAAAACTCCTATTAGTGTGAATGAGAGAAGGATCTGGGTCAGAACTAGAGCAAGGGACAAAGTGTTTAAGGGGTGGGGGTGGGGGTTGGATTGTGGAATGATGGAATGTTTTTAACTCTGTTTGTTTTAAATTGTTGTAACCCGCCCTGATTGTCGCGCAGAGGGGCGGGCTATAAATAAAAATTTATTATTATTATTATTAAAACCGTCCTGCTCTGGGTTCTAAAATTCAGACTGGGCACCCCTACATCCTATACACTTATTTAAATATTTAAGCAGTAATTCACAAATTCAGCTTCTAGAAATAGTGCAGCTGCATAGCCTACCTCTTGTGCATTTTTTCACAGGAGCACCTAATTTATACCATTTGTGGAGAAATAATTAATTAATTAAAATATATTAAAATATATTAAATACTACTGGGGACAATGGAACTTCTGTTGTCCCTAGCGGTGGCACAGCCGCATGCATGCATCACCACTGGGGAACAATAGGGACTGTCCCTAATGGTGGCATGGCCATGTGTATGTGCACCACTGGGGATACTGTGGGCTTGCCATCTGTGGATGCTTGAATCTGGGGATGGCAATTCTGTGGATATCAAGGGCCGACTGTACTTTCACTTATCAGGGACATGCAATTTCACATTTAGCCAACTGAACATGATATAAAACTCAGTAACTCATATCAATTGTATGAAAGCATTGATTTTTTTTTTCATGAAAGCACCATATTTACTCCACTCATGAAATAACACAACACAATCATTTTTGGGTACTGAGATATGTAGTAATACCATCCGGATTGCTGCTATTTGTTTTTCAAAACTATTTCTGTCAATTTCAGGAATACTGTCAGATCTAGTTTGGTCCTTAGACCAAACTTCAAGTCAACTTCAAGATACTCTCTAATTCCAATAGCATAATTAATATCTAGAAAAGTCTCCCCTGATCCAGTGCCCTTCAGATGTGTTAGACTATATTTTCCATCCTCTCATGTCAACATGGTCATTGGCTGGGGATACCCATGACAACCACTTTCCAGATGGTGAGGTACATAACATGCATCAATTCAGCATGAGCGTCCCTGCTGAGGATTACAATTATTGTTACCCAACACATCTAGAAGACACCAGACTGGGTAAGGCTACTCACTTAGGGACCCGATTTCTAACACTGTGGGAGAAATTAAAGTGGCAGCATGAGTTCCTATTGGATTGTGTGTTTCTACCCATTGTGGCGGGATGAGTAGGGGCCAACTTCCATCCTGTGATCCCCTTGTGAGTGACACCTTTGTGTTCCAGAATACTTGAAAATACTTCTGGTCAGTATTTCCCGCAAATTTGGGCTTTTTTTTTGGGGGGGGGGTGAAGGTTGGGGGTATTCTGGGAGGTGGGTAGGGTGATTTATTAATGGTTTTAGGGCCTTTGGGGACCATTTTTTTAGGAAAGCAACCTAAAAATCAGCCCTTAATTTTTGGGAGAGATCTACAAGTCTTAGAGAACCAGTATGATGTAGCAATTCAAGCACTGGACTACAGATCTGGAGATCAAATCCCCGTTCTGCCATGGAAACCCACCAGGTTACCTTGGACAAGTCTCTTAGACTTAGAAGAAGGCAAAGGCAAATCCCCTAAAAGAAATTTTGCCGAGTAAACCCTGTGATAGATTCACATTAGGGTTGCCATAGGTCAGAAATGAAGACACAGAACAACAGCAAGGGGCCTTCAAGTCTGTGGAGTTCAGAAATTTTGTAAACCCATTTGAGTGGCCTCACAGGGTGAAAGTTCACCCAGAGGATGCTTAGACTGGGCCTGTTCTTGGGTAACTTAACCTTTTTGTGCAGCCCAGTAGCTACGATTCCCCAGAATTTTCAAGCTCCGAGATTTTCCATATTTCCTGTAACTGTAATTTTAGAATCTTCCACACTTTATTCTCTTAAATCCCTCGTGTGAGGTAGGTGGCAGCATAGAAAGCAATATATGTCTTTATGGCATTTCATACATAACTGAAAATCATATTATGTATTCCGACAAGTGCATTTTAAAATACTGTATATTTAAACCAGGAAAAGTGACTGTATATTTAAACCAGGAAAAGTGACACAGATTTAAACAGGGGGGAAAAAACAACATTCTTAGTGCAAATATAAGGAATTCAAGACTTTTTTTCCACACATATAACAACTCTCTCTTTTCAAAAGAATCTTTCTTGTCTTCTGACTTGCTCTTCCTCATTTTTTATTTTTTTTTTCTCCTTCTGAATTTAATTATCCTCCTTGCTTTATCTTCCTGTGCTGTTTTAACATGATTAACTACCTATTTCCACATATGTTCCATAGCAACTCCTTCTATCACCAGAGACTATTTCAGAGACCTCTGTAACCTAGAATGACTGTGGTCAGTACCAAGGAGAAACCTCCCCAGATGTCTTGGAAGATAAGACTAATAATTCAAATGGAGGCAAGCACCCTGTTTCTTTCAGCCCTTCAGTGACTTGACACATTAAAAGAAAGTTCCACGACAGCAGAATCAATCCTATCATAAAGCAGAATGAGACAGCTGCCTTGGGTGGCTAAAGTATCTGGCAATCCCTTAGGTATTCCTCTTGAGTGCCACCTCCCCATGGCTTTTCCTCTGTTCTGAAGAACAGATCTATGTGTGCCACACAATCTGTCTAGCACACCAAAACTGCCCTGCTGCCCCATCAACTTTTAACTTCCAGTCCAATAAACTTCTGTATGGGGGGGGGGGGGAACATAATCTTATCTTTTGCCTCAGGTAGCAAATGTCTTCAGCTGACTTTGCAAGACAGGAACCAATGTGTTGCACTCCCTGTTCCTGAACTCTTAGATACCATGCACATCACTTCTCCTTTCCTTGTGGAGAGATGGATGTCCTTCTTCTGCTCATCAGAATTTGGAAAGCCACACTCACTAAATTGGTTTCCTCCTTCCAGCCCCAGAAAATCTCCTTTCCAAATATGGATGGAGGAGGACAGAATTCACCAATCATTATTGCCAGGTTTCAAGAATCAAGAGGTGAGAAGCCTGGCTATGGTTCCTCAAGCCAGTGAAGAAAAATCATTCCATAGATGTTCAGGGTTCTCTCTCCTTTTGAACAAAAATTTCAGTTCTAACATCATACAAGATTTGAGAGGTTCCTTTCTGGAGAAAACTATTCCTATCTTCACTGTCCATTTTGCCTACTCAGTATGTATTAGGAAGTTCCCATAGAGATGGGAGGTCACAGCTTGGAAGAGCAAACTGACCCTTGAAGACTTGGCTCCTTCAGGCTTTGAGTCCCTCTGCAGAGGAGCTTACGGATCAAAGGAGGCAAAGTAAAGAATCTTTTCACCCGAGTCAGAAAGTCCCAACATGAACGTTGTACAGCAGAAGAAGAGAAGTAGAAAATGATGGGGTCCAAACTGGCATTGAAGGTGCTGGAAAGCAAGGCTTCATCTCTCCAGTCTGGACTTTTCCACTGTATGAAGCCAACCAAATGGGAGATGTTGTAGGGTGAGAAGCAGATGATGAAAATAGCTAAAGTGGCAGCCACCAATCCTACAGCTCGTTGCTTTTTGCTCCTGTGGATATGAGCTGAGGAAATCACAATCCTCATAAAGCTAAAATAGCAGAAGCAGGTGATTAAAGAGGGCACCAGGAAGAGGACAATGCCTAGCTCCAGGCGGACAGGGAGCAGGATAGCAAGCTCATCATCTGTGAAGTTCTTGTAACAGATGTCTCTGGAGCTATTGTTGGGTAGAAAATCATTGGCTTGATGAAACTCAGTGATGTACACAATGCTGCAGTGTCCCAAACAGCAGGCCCAGAGGCCCAGGCTGGCCACCACCACATAAACTAAATGGCGCTTTAGTCTGTAGTGGATGGGATATGCTGCACCTAGGTATCGCTCCACACTCACTGCTGTGAGAAAAAGGGTACTAGTATAAATCGTGCTGAAGTAGAAGAGGCCACTGAGAGGACACAAAAATGCAGGGAGTTTCCAGCGGCCCAAAAACTGCTCAGATACCTTGAAGGGCAAAAAAGCCAGGAAGATAAGATCAGAAAGGGTGAGGTTGAAGAGAAGAATACTGTTAGGTGTGGCTTTGGTCTTCAGCTTCTTAATGAGGGCATGCAAGGCCAGCAAGTTGGTGGGAAAGCCAGTTAGGATGGCAAGCACATAGATGTAAAGATAGAATCTCCGGACTTCAGAGGTGGAAGGCATATTGGAAGCTTTTCACCTGTTGAAAGAGAAGGCACATGAGAGACAATTCATGGATTAAGAAAGAGGAGAAGGGAAAATAAATAGTATGTCCCACATATTCTTTTCACACATTCTGCCCAGACATGTAGAAAGATTTTTCTGAGCCCTCTGACATTTCAGGGTCCTGTGGCCATTCTACACTCTACTCTCCAAGAGGAGATGAGTTTTGGATAATCTATGCATTGAAATTAATGTTTCATATGGTTTTAATTCTACAGTTCAATATAATTTTAATCTGAACTTTTTGAATGTTTTTTAGCTATATGTGGTTTTCCTTGTATCTTTTGTTATTCTTGAGTTCCACTGTAAGGGAAAAGGCAATATATGGGCCCAAAACAGATGGACCAAATAAACTGGTTTCTGGCTGTGCTTGTGGTGTAGCATTTAGATGGCTCATTCCCTGAGCATGTCTGGAAACTGTGCTGAGGCCATGTCTTTTACAAAGTACTGCTCCTTTTGCCAGTCCAGTTCAAAATTGTGGCAGTGGCCTGGATCAGGATTAGGCACATGCAGTTGCCATGGCCTTGGTGCAAATTGCACCAGAGCAGCCATGATCCGCTTTACTGGGCCCATCTGTTTTGGGCCACGAATGGCTTTTCTATAGCATAGATTTGGGGAGAACAGAAGTCTTGGCCATGTATCGGTCTCTCCTCTCTTGTTTTTCTTAGTGGCTCTTATCTAATTTAGGCTTGAGTTTCTGGCCAGAAACATGTGGAATGCCAGCAGAGCTTTACATAAAGAGAGTAGTTGGCAGCAATATGGTGTGTGTGTGTGTGTGTGTTAACTTCCCTGTTATTGCAAAGACAATTTGGAGAATGTTCCAGTGGTTGTTCCAGTTGTGGGCTGGATACAGAACTGTGATCATCCTCCATTGTGCAATTGAGAAATGGCTTGTGAAAGTGTGTTATTAGATAACTCCTTTTTGGTTAGTCCCAATGATAGAAGGGCCATTGAATCAATTACTGAACGATGAGTCAACATATACGCAAATCCATCTGATTTAATAAGACTACTCAGGATTTGAGTAATCAAGATGGTTGAATCAATGTGATTTTTCTAGTGAATATTACACATTTGCAATGATGCCATGAGGTGATTGTGGGCCTTTCTGAGACTTGTTGGGAGTTTTTGAGGGACACAAAAATAAGATTCTAAATCTCAACCAGGGGTGAAGAAATGCTCACCATGGGCCACATGTGGCCACGAATCCTACTTTTGTGGATTCAAGCTAGGAGAGACTGGCACTTGGCTTTTGCTTTAGCCTACTGGGAAGGACAAGGCTAACCTCTCCTCTCTTCTCCTCCTATCCCATTGAGATAATTACTTTAGCACTCTGAACTCAATTTTCAACAATTGAAGTTAGCTGAGGACAAAGGGGAAAAGGAAAGGAGAAAAGAGAAAGAGAACTATTTTTTTAAAAACAGCTGAAAAGTGGGATGTTAGAAGATTAAAACTAGCCCCGCCAAATCGGGACAGTTGGAGTGCATGGGTAAGCAAATCTTGGCTTTTTTTTTTTCATATTCACTTGCAGGAATGATTAATTCCAAAGGTTTTCATAAAAATCATAGGGTTGGAAGGGGCTTCATGGGCCATCTAATGCAACACCCTGCTCAATGCAGTATCTCCAACTAAAGCATCCCCATCTGGTAGCTATCCAGCCTTTTAAAAAAAAAGAAAAGAAACCCAGAAGATACCCCACCACATCTCAAGGCAATTGATTCCATTGCTGAACTGCTTTCATTGTCAAGAAGTTCCTTCTAAAGTTAAAGCAAAATCTACTTAACCTGTAATTCCAAATCATTGGACCTGGTCCTACCATCTGGGGCAGCAGAGAACAGGTCTGCCTTTCCTCTCTGTGACAGTCCTTATTTAAAGAATGTAAACATGTCAACCCTCAGTCTTTTTTCACCAAGCTGAACATGCACAGACCCATCAAAATTGCTTCATATGTTTTCTTCTCTATATGTCTTACCATCCTTGTTTCCCCTTCATTCTCTTGGCTGAGATTATGAAAGCTTTTGTGCATTCTGATGACATTTTGTAAACTTTTTGTAAATGTAAAATACCCCAGCATTTTCCTATATTTTATACAAAATGCTGTTTCTTGCATAAAATAATCTGTTTTCTGCAAAATTTGGGGGATGTGGAAACAATTTTTTTAAAAAAATGTCTTGAAAGCTGAAAAAACCATATCAGGCTAGATAGCCATTTTTTAAGTGGGGTATCCTCCTCCCCTGCCTCTTTGACCCTAATCCAGGGTTAGCTTTAATCTACAACAAACTTTAATCTTTCACATCTATACATGGTAATAAGGAATATGATGGCTTGTATGATTCTGACTTTTGTGCGGAGTTGTAAGTCTTTGCATTTTAGGATCTTTTCTAATTATTTTATAGCTGCCCTCCCCATTCTTAATCTTCTTCTGATTTCCTGGCTGCAGTCCCTGTTCCAGTCAATGTTTGATCCCAGATATGAGAACTCTTTTACTATTTCTATTTCCTCATTTTCTAGTTTGAATGTGTGTAAGTTCTCTGTAGTCATTATTTTTGTTTTATTTTTGTTCAACAGTAAGCCTGCCTTTGCACTTTCTTCTTTGATATTCCTTAGTAGTTGTTCCAGGTCTGTGAGGTTCTCTGCTAGTATTATGGTGTCATCAGCATATCTCAGATTGTTGATATTTTTTCCTCCTATTTTCACTCCCCCCTCTTCCATGCCCAAGCTGAACAGATAGGATGATAGGATGCAGCCTTGTCTGACTCCTTTGCCAATTGGGAACTCTTCTGTTTCTCCCTGTTCTGTTCTGACAGTAGTCTCTTGTCCTGGGTACAGATTCCTCATCAGGACAATCAGATGTGTTGTTACTTCCATGTCTTTAAGAGCATTCCATAGTCTTTCATGATCTATGCAGTCAAAGGCTTTGCTATATAAAGCACATGCTGATTTTCTTTTGGAACTCCCTGCTATGCTCCATTAGCTATTGTATATTTGTAATGTGATCCCTGGTGCCTCTTTCTTTCCTGAACCCTGCTTGGACCTCTGAGATTTCTCTCTCCATGTATGGTTGGATCCTATGTTGCAGAATTCTGAGCATGATTTTGCTTGCATGGGAGATCAGTGCTTTGGTCCTATAGTTGCTGCAGTCTCTTGTGTCTCCTTTTTTGTGGATGGGGATGTATATTGATTGCTTCCAATCTGTTGGCCATCATTTTGTTTTCCATATCTATTGACATATGTTGGTTAACACTAGAATTGACTCTGCCAATATGGATTGCAACAGTTCCATTGGAATATCATCTGTTCCAGGAGCCTGAGTTTTTGCCATTTCCTTTATTGCAGCTTCCACCTCAGTTTTTAGAATTTTGGGTTCATCTTCACATGGCTCTTTGTTCCATGTGTCCTTCATGTTGTCATCTCTTTTAGATAACTCTTCTGTGTATTGCATCCATCATATTTTTATTCCTTCATGGTCTTGTATTATGTTACCTTGCTGCTACCTCCTCATAAAAAACAACAACAACAACAACAACTCCAATAAAACCAGTTTGCTTGGATCTTGATGGGTAGATTGTAGCCAATTTATGGGCCAGAGGAAAAGAAAAGGTACCTTATGTTGACATTAGATATCAGACACTGTTAATTGCCTTACAAAGAACTATGCCCTTCCCATCAGAAATAATTGCAGGCTACCATAATCTATCATTGCACAACAGTTTGATTAAAACCAATGAACCTGCCATATAATGTTATCATAAGAAGCTAATGAAATTTACCACCTGGATGCAGATTGGAGATAAAGCAGTATGAGTGGTGCTTAGCTCTGATCACACAGGTCAACTTAGTATCAATATCATCATGACCCTAAACCAGATCTTTAAAAAATCAGTTTGGGGACTATACCTCCCAGAATCCCTGTGTTGCCATGGTTCCTGTGGCATCTAGGTGGGATATTCTGGACATTGTAATCCAAAAATATTCCCCACCCCATCCCACCCAAAAAATCCTCTTTGCCTTTTTGTAAGGCTGTGCAAATAAGACACGTGAGCACCTCCACCCCACCCTCCACTCCCACATACAATGCTTAAACAACAGAGAAGCATCTTCAACTCTTGGGCCCTTGGTATCTGCTGGGGTTTAATTCCAGGACCCTCTGTGGATACCAAAACCTGTGGATGCTCCAGTCCTATTATATACAGTGGTGTATTGAAACTGTGTCCCTTATTTAAAATGGAAAAAACAAAGTTTGTTTATATATATATATATATATATATATATATATATATTCTAGTGCCTTACAGTTGTGTTTGACAATTTCCAAAAGCTTCAGCCAACATAGCCAATTATCAGCAATTATGGGTGCATTTGTACAAAACATTTGGAGGGCACCTGTTTATATATCTTAGCCCAATGTTCTCCTTTAGCCATACCAGCTGGGAAGGTTGGAAGTTGTTATTCATGGCACGTGGACAGTACCATGTCAAAGGAAGGTTACGTTAGTCTTTAAGGTATCTCAAGATGCTTTGCTGGTTTTGCTGCAATGAAAGGATACCACTACCCTTCAGCAAATTAAATGTTTACATAAACTTCACATCAGATCCTCAAAGACAAACATTGCTACAAAACAGGAAGATTTAAGATGCTCACTGTAGTATAGTGGGCTGAGATTAGTCCCAGCGAGTCATGAAACACACTTGGTGGCCCTTGGCTGTAGACTTCAAGATGGAGCAGTGCAGAGGGACTCAATCCCTCCTAAGGTTAGGCTGAGCAATGCTGAGATACACATGACTTTTTAATATGATCTGTCATAAATGGACCAAAAAGATTCTTATGTAGTAATACCTCCTCAAACATTGGCAATGTCTAAATTTGGCAGGGATAGTTCCAATTAATCCTTAGTCAATTCACTTTTTCAGTTACTTTTAAAATGCCCCAGTTTCTCTCTCCTCCTCCCATTGTCCTCCTTTGTCTTTGGCCTTCTTCAGTTGTTGGAAATTGAGTTCAAAGCATAAAAATAGTTTACACTCAATGCAGCAGGGGAGAAAGAAGCAGGAAAAGGAGTGGAATCTTGCCCTTCCACTAGGCTCAGGCAAAAGCAAACTGCTTCATCCACTTTTAGCTTGTGTGCTCTTCCTTCTTAATAATTTTGGCATAGTCTGATATTGCTTGACTACATATGGTCCTGGTTCTCATTTGTGAAATACTGGAGGGCATGTAATCAGGAGTGTACTAAATGATCAGCATTAAGAAATAGTGACATTGGGCCCTCACAAGAATATTAAAGGCTGCCTGCAACCTATCCCGTGCACATTTAGGGCCTTTACAGAGCTGCCCCCGGGAGCGGCAGATTAGGGCTGCAGCAACCACACACCGCAGCCCCAACCCTCCCTTTTGCCATCCCCCAAAGAGTGGCAAAATGCCGCTCCTTTTACAGGTGGCAAAAGGCCACCCTAAGAGCCAACGCCCCAGCTCTCCTGCACCAGGAAGGCGTCCTGATGCTCTGTGCTGTACGAACAGGTGCATGGCATCAGGACAGCGTCAGGGTTGAGTTGGGGCAGCCAGTGTGCAGCTGCCCAGCTCCAAGCACCCCTAGGCCAGCCCTTTAGGCCGGTCTGCAAAGCCCCTTACTTGGAAATAAACTACAATGAATTACAGAGGGCATTTCAAAGTACACATTGTGCTTTTAAAAGACTTTGTTTTTCAGGATGCTTGAATGATAATTGATGCAAAATGTATTTTGCCCTCCCACTGCAAGCAGATAAAATTATTAACAAAATCCCTGTCAAAGTTGAACCTTCTCATCTTAAAACATTTCCAGGGTCCCTGCCTTGGGCCAGTCACACTCTCTCTTCCTCTCTCTTAGCCTAACCTACATCACAGGGTAGTCGTGTGAATAAAACGGGAAGAAGAACCATGTATACTACCTTGAACTTTCCAGGGTCAGGATAGAAAGGTAATTAATTCTTTTATTTACTAACAAGTGAAGCCAAAAATAGGAACCAGCACTGATGACAGAGGAAACATATCATTCCCAAGTCACTCAATTGCCAAGGTTATCTGCATCCTTCTCTCTTCTTTCCCCTAGAGATTACAAAACAGCTAGCTGGAGCCTGCCGGATTCATGACCACAAAGTAACCCTCTGGTTAACAGCACCCATGAGGATAATGAAAAGGTAGCCAAGACAGAGTATCACTTTCTGATAGCAATGGAAACAATATTCAGTATTATTTGTTTCCTGTCTGAAAAGGAGGTTTCTTGACACTTCGGAAACCCAACCAAGGAAAATTAAGGGGTTGTTCACCCTACCTTATATACCAGTTTGCAAACTGGTCTAAAAGTGGGTCGTTCACACTTGAATTGGGTTTTTCCAGCCTGAATTGGGGTGGGCCGCGCGCAAATCTCTCTTAGCCTGGGTGTTTGGAAAATAGGGATTTCAGCAGTTCTTTTGAAAAGAACAGGCCTTTTTCTACCAGCTGCAAATGGGAACTTGCTGTTGATTCAATTCAAAGCACAGGAAGGGAGGCTTAATGAACGGGGGGATTCCCATCGGATCATTCCCACACCTGAAAGCCAAGGCCAGGGAGAAGTTCTTCTGAGAACATCACTAGTGTACTTTTTTAAAAATAAAAATAAAATGACAGCTTATGCACACCTTTGAAACTGCATGGCTGCAGTAGACAGTACCTTTAAATATTCACATCATCAATATAACAAAGCTGTGTATGATTTGATTGACTTTTTTTTAAAAAAAAAATATCAGTGGGGTGGGCATAAGGGGGTCGTTTTTTCCTCTTTCCTCAGAAATAAAGCCACATCAGATTCACTCCCAAGTTGGTGCAAACAAAACTCTTGCACACATATTGTACCCCACAATTTGTGGCAATGTTTCTTCAGATGGGCTTACCATTGCAATAGCTGCCGCAGACACATTTTGCAGGGCGTCTTGCCTTACCTTGGCTCACCAACCCCCCCCCCCCTGAGGCTAAACGTTAGGGTCTTTCAGCACCACAACTCCCTCCCGGGAGCCCCAGAGTCCCCTGCAGGCCAGTGTGTGGATGAGGTGGCCGTGAGCCCTCCAACCTCCTCGCCTGCCTTGCCATTTCTCCCTGCCTGGAGTCCAGATGACCTGAGGTTCTCACTGCCAAGGAGGATGAGGCACCGCAAAATAGAGGACACTCTAGTAAAAAAAGGCAGGACATGACAAGAGTAAAAGCTAAAAACATTCCTAGAAATATCAATCTATGTTTCTTAGTCAGGCTCCAAAGGGAGGATCTTGTGGAATTCCTCCTGGACAGAAGGCCAAAATGGACATCACATCCTAGAAAAGGAGGACCACCTCTGGTCACCTTGCATGGAAATGTCAATCCATGTTTCAAGTCTTGCTCCAAAGGAAGAACCTTTTGGAATTTCACCTGGATAGAATGGAGGGCATGTCATGGAAAAAGGAGGATGCCTGGCCACCCTGCGGGGAGGGATATGTAGTTCAGCTTCTATAGAGCCACAGGATGCCTCCCACCCCCCAATCTCTGGATGGAGGAAGGGGAGTGTGTCTCCTACTGGGTTCTGTGGCAGGACTGACTTCTGGGGAGAGCACCTGTACAAGAAGTTTGGGGTGCTCTCCTCAGGGGCCAAACCTAGCTTGTTGGCTGGGCTCCTGTCCCTCCACCTCACCTTCTTCTCTGCAGGCCCAACAGAGGAAGAAGACCCATTCACTCATGTGTGTGTGTGTGTGTGTGTGTCGGGAGAAAGAAGAGAGCCGGAGTCCCAATAAGCCTGCCCTTCTTCTTTCTCTTCCTCCTCAGGCACGCAATTGCCTGGACTGGTGGCCAGCCTTTCCAAGCTCCAAGGGATCAGTGAGAAACCCATCACACAAAAGAGGGGCTTTGATGCAGTTTTTTTTCCTGATAGTCACACTTCCTGAAGTCTTCTGAGGGACTATTCTGTGCAGAAATAAACAGTGTTTTCTGCATGAACACTGGGGCTTTGTGCAAAAAACACATTCTTTGCCTTCTTCGCAAAGGAGACAGAGTTTTGCACAGAAAGTATTTTTGTAAACATGCAGAGGTAGCTGTGTTGGCCATTTAGCAAATTCAAACAAAAATCCATCAAAACTAAAGACTGAAACTGTTGGGATGTGTACTCAAAGTGGAAATGTACAGATGTGGGAAAGTTCTAGCTGTGAAAGTTTTAGCCTGCAGGTGGATTACACGAAAACAACATAACCAAGGTCAGTGTGTGTCTGGGAACACAGGATACAAGAAGAAAACAAATTAGGTCATCAGCGTGTGTGAGAACCATCGGTCACATGATACAAGACACAGGAAGAAGGCTGGGTTTAGAAGCTGTTTATCAAATGTCTAAAAAGGTATCAACCTGGGGGTAGAGTTATGGCTTTTTGCCTTGAGTGGATTGCTGGGCTTGGCATGGAGTTTCCTTTGTTTTCTGACTGTTAATGGATGTTCTACAATGTAAATAGTTATGTTAATTCTGCAACTGAAGAATAAAGAACCTTCTTTTGAAGTGAATCTGGTCTCTGGTCTGGTTTCATAGAATGCTGCAAGCTGCAGGGAGCTACAGATCCAGAGAAGTATGGAGCTGATGAATGGCAGTCCTGCATACACTCTGCACACTCTCACTATAAATTCAGCAACATACAGGCATCTGACTAACACTTCTATTGTGTTTCTCCTGTTTTGTTTGTAACATCTTGCCTGATAGAAGAAGCCCATGGAGCTTCTAAAGCTTGCAACAAGCATTTTGGTTGGCCAATAAAGGGATCACTGATGGATTCATGTATATTTATGTGCAAAATAATTCTCTCCATGAGGAAAATACTACACAGGAAATATTAATTTTATCCCTCAGCAGGAAGATTGTAAGGTTCACCCTTGTACTTAAGGATATCCCTACTTCCTGAAAAATCAGTCCCATGGATATATCAGCACACTACCTTATAGAGAAGTCTATGCCAGCCAGCTCTGTTTCTAGACACAGTCTATATGAGACAACAGCAGTTGATGGAAGGGGATGAGGCCATAAGGTAACAGAGATGAGGTTTGTTCAGAACAGATGGCAAATTGCCATTAGTGGGGATGTTGCTCTGTGCTCTTGTTTAGGCAGGAGAGGAAATTGTCCTCGATCTAAGTCTATTGCCTTTGTCTCCTGATAAGGTGAATGAGGCATTTCCAGATGTGCTTATTTGCTTCTGAGAAGGCATTGCTCCTGGGAAGGCTGATGTAATTATGGTGAGCAGTATTTATAATTCAGTTTGAAAACCTCAGGATCCTTTCTAACTTTGAGATCAAAGAAGGAGAACATATGTTGTTGAACTCTTATTATCTTGCTTCTGGCTAGGCCTGATGGGACCTACAGCCCCAAAACATCTGGAGGGTCACATGTTTCCCAGCCTTGCACTAGATCCCAGGGCATAATCTGAAGCATGTGGAGTCTTAGATTTGTACTTGGATGGGAAAGATTCAGCCCACATCCAAGGGCCTGTATCTATTCTGCTTTACATGAAATTGGAACTTTGTCACATCAGGATCTCAGTCCTAGAATTTGTTCTAACAGCCAGAGGTATGGTTGTCTTTGAGCATGTACAGAAGTATGTCCCCCAAATGCAACATCCAAATGCCCCAAATGCAACATTTGCAAAGTCCAGGAAATTTAAAATCCATTTGCATCCCAACAGGGACCCCTCTTTTGCAATCCAATATGTCTCCATTCCAATGAGGTCACAGGCCTCTTTGTAGCAGACAACAATGGATTCCTCAACAAGTCTCCATGTGTTTGCATCAGGAATATTTTGGTGGATGTAAACGTATTACCACTTTGCAAATTGCCCTATAGCCACAGGGCCAGAAGGAGGAGGATCTTGCCTGCAAAAGATATTCTCCCCACCATATACAATCTTAATTAAAGACTGAAACCACATGTAGGCATCTGACTAACATCTCCAATTGTTTTTCTCCTGTGTGGTTGGTAACATCTTGCATGATGAAGAAGTCCATAGAGCTTCAAAAGCTTGCAATAAGTATATTGTGCATTTTGGTTGGCCAATAAAGTTATCACTGATGGATTTTTGTTCAAATTTGCTAAATGGCCAACACAGCTACTCCTGAATGTTAAACAAAGTAGTAGTTACGTTGATTATGGCAGCATAAATGACCAAGCGAATTCCTACTGACAAACAGATTTATCATAGGATGAGATTACTGAACTTGTTGAGGATGCACAGAGGTTGGTCTACAGCTCCCATCATTCACAGCTGGAGTCAGTCAAACATCTGGATACTTTGGGTTCAGGAAGACTGCTCTCTTCACAACACTACAACTCACCCAAGGGGAGGAAGGATAAGTGCTGAGCTGGACCCTCACCTCATAATTTCATCACCCTTTTCATTTATCATTTTTGCACCATTCAAGTCTAGCACTAGAGTATTTAGCATTCCCAGGGCTTGTCTACACTAAGGATATACACTAGATTCACCCCAGCACTGGTGCAATCTGTTTAGAAGACATACATCCACATCTGCAGCAAAACTACTATTTTAATCTGTTATTCTGTTTTAAGAGAACCCATGGTTTAGTTTGGAGTTTCCTGTAAACTCTAGAGGGAACTCGGGTATGTTAGACATGAGGATAGTTGGATCAAGCTGGATCCAGAGCAATCCAGCTGTCCATGCATCTACACACTCACAGCATTTTCCCTGTTGGGTTGTCCCTCTGGTGCCACTTCCGCAGCTTCTTATAAGATCCCGGACATCATCACCACATCTGATGAGGTCAGAACTAGGCACTTTGCCATATGATCAACAAGGAGATCACTGCCTCATTGCAGTGAGGCAGTAACAGAGGTGGCAAGAGCACTAAGGGGGACAGGCCAGAGAAACAATGTGAAGTTGCTTGGCAGGCTGTCTGGACACATTTGGCCTATATTGTGTCTACCTTGGGCAGCTCCAGAGCATAATTCTCCAGATTAAGGGTATCTTAATCTGGAGTATTATGCCTCAGCCATAAACTCTAACACCCAAGCACTCAACAGGATTCAGCCATGGTTATTCAGGTGGAACCACTGTGACAGAATTGCATAGTGTGAGAAAGTTCCAATAAATGCCCTTGTGCTCTATTCATTCTTGTTATAAATCAGTCTCTAATGACACATTCAGGTGCTGAGTGCTGGCAAAATGGAGCCAAAATAGAGCTTCTAAGAAACATGAAAGTGATAGGAAAAATTAAAATTCAACTTTAAGGAGTGCTTTGACTGTGTATTCTTGCATGGCAAAGAGGCTGGACTTCATTGCCTTTGAGGTCTATTCAAACTTTATGATTTAATGCAATTGAAGGAAACAAATAAATAAATCTTGCCTTTTCAAGTAGGCTCGTTTCACTCTCCTTTTTCTTTTCAGGTTTTCCTAAACTCAGTACATAAATTCCAGAAGTAGTTTCATGTGTTCTTCCTCACTTCCACTCTCCTTTTGACTAGCCACACTGTGGCAACCATGCTTTGTCCTGGTTTTCACCTGTGAACAGTTGGAGGGTATTGTGAGAGAATGGCTGAGTATGTGGAAGGTGAATGGGTTCCTGGAGTGACAAGGCCCTGAAAGAACCAAATAAAATGGATGCCGTGCAAAGCACTATTGAAGGAGGAACTTGGATGGTGGAAGCGAGGAATGGGAGAAACTTGGCCTCAGAAGCGGAGATGCTGACCAAGCATAACCAGGACAATACAATCTGTCGAATATGAATGATGTTGATATGGCCGAGTGAGATCCGGCACACACAGAATGTACTGAAACTTGTGCAAAGAACTGGACTGTTCTGAACCCATGGTGAGCAGAACATGTTTATTTCAAGAAAGAAGAGAAAAAGGGTATAAAAGGCAGTACTTCTCCCACTTCACCTTATGGTTCCTTGATCCGCGGCAACAGGGCCATCCACCCTTCTTGGAGGCTTGATCAACTTCCAGTGAAGGATCGTGAGTATGAATGTGTGTGAATGTGTGAGTGAATGAAAAGAGCTCTTGATACTTAAGGTGGTTGTTATATTGAGTATCTGATATTAGAAATGATTGTTTCAGGTGTCTCTGTTTCTGTGTTTCAATAAATGTTACATGCAAAGTGTCTAAACCCAGATCTGGTTTCCTATGTGTCTTTGTTGAAAGTCCTATAGTCCAGGGTGGCTAAATTTCTCTCTGGATTAAAAGAACAACAGAGAACCTCGGTTCATGACATAATTGGCGTAGTCGGCAGGATCCAGGAGAAATTTAGTTTTGCCTTGGTGAAGGATGAGTAAATAAGAGACACTGGGAATTGATTTGTGGGAATTGATTTGTGATTGAAAAGCCAAATTTGGTCTCTCTGTGCCTTTTTGCTTGTCACTTGTTCCAAGATCCTTGACACTTCCTGATGAAGGACATAGTCAGGGGAAAAGTGTGAAGGTTTCTGGAGCATTTTGATGGGGTTAAGGTAGGAGAGTGGAAAACAGAGGGACGCCTCTGCTTGAATTGAATTTAGAGTCAGAAGGAAATATGGCTCTATTTGGGAAAGGAAAGAACAAAAAGGGAAATGGGGAGGAAATGGACTCGTTTATGGAAACCCTTTCTGTTCTGTAGAGGGGAGTGTATTGGAAGCTCCTTTAACAGATGATTGTGGAGAAAAGGTAGGAGATTGGAGGATACATTTGCATAGAAATATAGTAACTAATAAGAAAACTGAGAAAGCATGAAAAAAATCGGTGCAGTATTTTAAGGAACAGTTAAAAAAGGATATGAGAAAAAGTGAGGAGAAACTATTTAAAGCTGTAGCTCTTTCAATAAGTATAATTTTAAAGCTGTAGCTCTGTTCTGCCAAAGAAACATTTAAGATTTAAAAGAAGTTCTAGTGGGGAAGAGTAAACAAGGAAAGAGATCTGCAAAAGTTTACTACAGTTTAGGGGATGACTATGATTGTTGTGAGGAAGGAACTTGCTCTGACTACCCTGATTGTAGTCCTTTAGGGGAATCAGGAGCTAGACAACAGAAACGACCCCACAGTATTAACTGCCACAACAACCCCAGAATAAAAGCAACAAAGAAAAGAACCTCCACTTATGAAATCGTGGAAGAAGAGGAGGGAGGAGATAGAGCAGATACTAGTATGGTTACAGTTAACAAATATACAAGAGAAAGAGAAAAGATAAAACACTCTATCACAGTTGAGCCCATGTCAGCAGGAGAAATGAGGGAACTAACAGAGTCTCTAGGACAGCCAGGGAATAGAAAGATAGAATGGGCTATTAAAATTTTGGAAGGCTGTTGAAGACAATGATATGACCTGGGACGAGACAAGTTGATTGTTTAGACAGATGCCGGGTATGCAGCCCTATATAACCAGAATCAAGGAGAGCGGCATAGGACCAGCTTTATAAGATTGTTTTAGAACAGGGAAGTGGTGTCGCAAAAAGGGAAGTAATAAACTTGGAACAGGGTCCAACCGAAGACCCAGTAGTATTTTGGAATAGAGTACATATGGGAATGTATTTAGCAGGACTTTTTAAATTAGGAGAAACAAAAAGGTAACAGAAATATTAGGAAAGTCCAAATCAATATCTGAACTAATGGAGGTTGAGCCTAGTGTTTTCATGGCTCCCTTTGAAGGATTAAATCCAGAATGGAAATCAAATATGGCTTTAATCATGGCCATGCTTGAACAGGATGATATAAGACCAAGTTGGAAAAAGTTACAAGAATTATTTGCTAGCTTAAGAAAACAAGGTGTTGGGACCATGAAGAAAGCACAGGTCTCCATGAAAGCAGGAGTAAAGCAAGTCACTTCAAAATGGGTGCCTAAGGGAATAAAAACCAAAGAAAAAGGAAAACCCACCCCCACAGAGAGAGTACTTTTGTGGAGAAAATTGAGAGAACTTGGGTGAGATATGGATAAACTAGATAGAATAAGTACTGAGTGTCTGAGACAACTAGCAGAGAAGGGGGGAAAAGAGAAAAATTAGTGAAAACCCTAGTGCCCCACCACAGGAAGACAAGAGAATACAGAACCAGACAAAAAGACAAAGACATAAATAAAGCCAGGAGTATGGCAGCATTGGAGAAAACTATTTAAAAAAAAAACTGGCAATAATAGAAAAATTGTGGTGGTAACTGATTAAAGAGGAAGGAAATATCAGAAACTACAAAAGCATTAGAATAGCTGGGGATAATCAAAAAGACTGTAAGTCTATATAAGTCACCTTTATGACCAATTAAAAAGAGTGATAAGAAATCCTGGAGACTAGTTGCACATTTTAAGGAAATAAACCAAGGTACACCCCTCATGGCACCTACACTTGGTAATATTATGGAAATGGTGGGGAGGATATTAACAGAAGGACAATATTATTTTGTGATATATTTGGATAATTGTTTCTTTGCCCTTCCCTTAGCTGAGAAAAGTGAACCCCAGTTTGCTTTTACTTTTAGGTTTTAGGGTTTTAGAGCTTTATAAGAGATATAGGATTCAAAGTAAACTTAGAAAAAGGATGGACTCAGGAAACAATGTCAGCAGATTTATACTAAAATACAGTCCAGTTATAAAGTTTTGAAATATAATTTTAAGAAAAAGCCCCCTCTCTTAGTACTGCCAAAAACAGATAGTTAAATTGAATCCAAAAGGGATTGATTTTGAGATCATAAACCAGCCGAATTAAACCAGCCAGACTTGATGATAACAATTTTAAGGGAGGGAGATTCACATGAATGTGATAAAATAGATATTGATAAAAGCCAGAAATCCAGGCAGTTATAGATGTTCTTTTACTATTAAAAGAACAAGAGGGGGAGGATGAAGAGTCTATAATTGTCATGGACAGTGAATATGTATATATTGAATGTACAAGATTTTTTCAATTTTGGAGAAAAGATGGGTTTTAAAATGTAGATAGCAAGGGCTTGAAATATCTTAGTCAATGGAAGCGGATTTGGACTCTTATGCAAAGGTTACCAAAAGTAAAATTTGCTTGGCTTAAGGCCCATCAAGATAAGAAAAAAGAGAACAAATTAGAATAGCAACAGCAAGGCAATGTATATATAGATCAATTGTTTAAATAAGGTAAAAATGATACCAATTGGAACTCAAGTGTTATATCTTCATTTGGGTCTTAAAGAACGTGCCTTGAGACCCAAATGGAAGGGGATATGGCCCACCAGTTACTTGACTGAAAAAGAAGGAAAATCTTAATGGGTCCACCATAATCAGATACAATTGTATAAAGTTGATTAATAACAAATATGTCTCATTATATGTTTTTTTATATATATGCAGAAACAAATTACACCAGACGAATGGATGAGAGGGTCTCCACAAGGAAAATCGGACCTAGTCCTTCTAGGAACTAACACATATATTTATATTTTGCAGGCTGTTGCACTAGCAAGAAGATACCCAGTTTTTATATACCGGTATATATATAATTGAAGGGGAAAATTGAAGGTGGTATATTAATTGGGATCACCAGCACTCAAAGTAGTTCCAGTTGCGATGGATTAAAGATCCCCCAGGAAATAAAGGAAAGCTATATGTAAAATGGAGCCATCCCAGAAAATAAGGGGGTGGAGGATAAAGGTCATCATTTTGGGTATTCTGATGTGGGAGGAGGTGCAGGGATATTGGATTAGATGATATGCCGAGCATATGTTTGAATACCATGGAAAAGATGTAACCTTAGTTTATACCCATCTACAATCAGTAGGGCGTATGTCCTTTTTGCCTGCTTTAATTGAAGACCCCGAAGTCATCTTATTGGGTTTATCGAAATCAGCTGTGGGTCTTCCCACAATATTTTCTTCACCAGAGAAACTAAATGCTACCCGATTCCGAAGAATGAGTTACAGAACTACCACAGCAGGAATGTGTTTTGTTGTAACAACAAAGGGACTTGGAATAACAAATTGAGGGATTACAGAAAACATGAAGACTTTTTTTTATGAATCTGAGAAGTTATACTTATTGTAGGGATAAATTTTATTTGTATGGAACCCACAATCAGAGTTATGTACCCAAGGATTTACAGCAAACTGAATGGAATGAGATGTATCCAGAATATCCAATGTTGCATATAAATGGAAGTGTTATCTTGGGATTAGGACAAAGTATGGGTAGTATATGCTCTGGGTGGCAATTACGAGATCCAAACCTATGTTTTTCTAATTTCCATCCAGGCAACTATCAATGTGTGGGAGTGGGATATTTGACTTTTCCAGTCCAAGTATATAAGTCCGAGTCTCCATAGACTAGTCATAAGTGGGAAATTTATGACAGGCTTTTGGGACCAGCGTGTTCAGATGAAGTCCAATACTTAGACACTTTGGGGAGCATAGTAGCAGCAGGGGCTATATTTGGAGCATTAACTCTAGAAGCATATCCAGGGACTGTCACTCAGGAAAATCATAGGAGCATATTGGGACTTACATGCAGACTGGAAAAATCAATAAATGCTACCAGGGAGATTGTACGCATGTTGCAATCCGAAATTGAAGAATTGAGCCAAATGGTAATGCAACAAAGGTTAGCTTTGGATTATTTGTTGGCTGCGAAAGGAGGATTTTGTAACATGATAGGAAACAAATGTGTGGTAAAATTTCACAATTTGAACAGATCAATAGAGGATGAAATGGAAAAATTAAGACAAATGATTCAGCATGATGTTTATGATACAAAAAGGGGTTGGTCTTTCTTTGGATGGTTGAGTGATTTGTGGCCTTCAGCTGTTTGGATAAAGGAAATTATTTACATAATAGTTATGATAGTGGTTATGATTGGTATAATAGGTTGTTGTTTCCCACTTTTTATCCGCTTGTGCCAACATAGTATTATGTCAGTAATACCCCAAAAGAAAGTAGATGCTTTTGAATTTTAATCCATTATAGTGTGTGTAATATATGATTTTCAGAGATCATTGATGATTTCAGTTGATTATACAATTAATTAAATTAATATAATTAAAAGGGACATGATTGTTTATAATTATTGGTGATACTCAATTATGAACTAATTAAGTATCAAGAGGGGGAATATGTGAGAGAATGGCTGAGTATGTGGAAGGTGAATGGGTTCCTGGAGTGACAAGGCCCTGAAAGAACCAAATAAAATGGATGCCGTGCAAAGCACTATTGAAGGAGGAACTTGGATGGTGGAAGCGAGGAATGGGAGAAACTTGGCCTCAGAAGCGGAGATGCTGACCAAGCATAACCAGGACAATACAATCTGTCGAATATGAATGATGTTGATATGGCCGAGTGAGATCCGGCACACACAGAATGTACTGAAACTTGTGCAAAGAACTGGACTGTTCTGAACCCATGGTGAGCAGAACATGTTTATTTCAAGAAAGAAGAGAAAAAGGGTATAAAAGGCAGTACTTCTCCCACTTCACCTTATGGTTCCTTGATCCGCGGCAACAGGGCCATCCACCCTTCTTGGAGGCTTGATCAACTTCCAGTGAAGGATCGTGAGTATGAATGTGTGTGAATGTGTGAGTGAATGAAAAGAGCTCTTGATACTTAAGGTGGTTGTTATATTGAGTATCTGATATTAGAAATGATTGTTTCAGGTGTCTCTGTTTCTGTGTTTCAATAAATGTTACATGCAAAGTGTCTAAACCCAGATCTGGTTTCCTATGTGTCTTTGTTGAAAGTCCTATAGTCCAGGGTGGCTAAATTTCTCTCTGGATTAAAAGAACAACAGAGAACCTCGGTTCATGACAGTATGCAGTAAGTACGTCATTCAGATAAAAAGCACCATGGTTGTTATGCGAGTGAGGAAATCACGCACACATTTTTTCAAGGCAGTATTCTTGCCCCGAGACTCCTCCTTCTTGTTCTGGCAACTGGAGGAGAGTGGTCCTGCCCTGAGATCTGGGAACCTTAAGTCTAAAACATTTCACTGCCTAAGCTTTTTTTTAAAAAAAGTGTCCCCACCCCCTAGACTTTTCCATGTACAAAAAAACTCCAGCTGGATTGGAAAGTGGGTATTTCTTCTACTCTGATGCTGGGACAGCATCTTTCACAGCCCCTGAAGGCACTTAGTTGCCACCTCCCAGCATCTCTCATTTAAGGCAGCCATCTCACTCTGCCTAATGGAAGACTTAGCCCTAGTTCTGATGTCCACAGTTCAACTCTTCTTGTGCAATTTATTTTTCAAAAAACCACCAACATTATCAGACTATGATAAAAGTAGACATTTCAGCAATGAGGGAATAAGCGATGGCAGATTTAAAGCCCCCTGGGAACTATTATATTCTGATGTGTACCCGCCTCTCTGGAGCCAGGCTGAGCTCCATCTGACATCATTCAGACCAGCATGTTCCTCTAGCTTGATCGACACCTAAATAGGCAATGACAATGAGTGCCATTCTTCCCATTGCTTTTGACACCATTCCCAGCTTGAATAGAGACAGTGCTCATAAGGCCAAAAGGAAAAGATCTACAGTTCTTGACACAGATCACATCTGTGAATCACACCATCATGCGATGCTTCCACATTGTCAAAGAACTTCGGCCATTTTGAATTATAAATAGCTCATGGGAGTGGTAATCCAAAATAAATTCGTAAATAAAATTTTCCAAGCTCTGGTTTAAAGTCTGATTCTGCAAGCAAAAAAGAGAGGCAGGGGTCTCCATAAAGAAACACAACTCAATTGTTAATTGATGCGAATGATGTTTTATCGTTTTTCATTCTTCAACCAAATTGGGTTGGACGAAACAGGACAAGAGGTGCATCATGAACCATTGTGCCTCAACAAGATCTCTCCGTGCTCCCAGTATTCTCAGGTTCTCTCTCAGTTGTGTTATACACAATTACTTTGCTACAACAGCTCCACAGGCTATTGGTCTCATTATGGGCACAATTCAGACTACTGGTTATGACCTATGAAGCCCTATACATCCACACTCTCCAATATTTTACGGTTCAGATCCAGGACACATGTGGCCAAGCAACACCAAAATGTGGTTGCGATGGAAAAGGTTATTAATGAGAGACTAGGAGAGACTACAGAAGTTTGCCTTTGCCTGAACCTACTGGGGAGGACAAAATCCCACCTGCTCCTCTCCTCTCTGTCCTGATGAGTTAACTGAGTGCAAACTACCATTGCATTTTGAACTCAGTTTGCAGCAATTTAAGTAAGCTGAGGACAATGACGGGAAAGTGGGAAGAAGAGAGAAACTAGGACATTTTGAAAGCAGTTGAAAATGTGTGATAGCAGAGGACTAATTGGGACTGTGTTTGCCAAATTGGGACTGTTGGGAGGTATACACTATGCTGGCTATTTGCCAAAATAAATGAATTAAGGGTATACATATCTTGGGCAAACAATGCCTAAAGATCTGTATTCTCCCAACAAACCTTGTCCGAGGTTTCAGATCTTTGGAGAAAGTTCTTCCCTTGGGTCCATGAGGGAGATGCTCTCCCAAGCTCTGAAGCTCCCAGGCTAAACTGACCCTTCTTTGTCCTTCCAATGGCATCTGAAGACTTTTTCTTTGATCCCAACAGCCTTTTCCAAACTGGAAAAGGGAAGGGCTTTTAACAATTTGCTATTCTGTGTATTTCTTGCTTTTTAAAAACAATATATTTTAAATTGTTTTTAATTCCATGCCTAGTTTAATTACTTTTGGGTGGCTGCTATACTGCAGAATGATTGTAATGCAGATTGACACTGCTTTAATTGTCATGGTGCTATCCTATGGAATCCTGGGATTTGTAGTTTGTTGTGGCACCAGGACTCTCTGACAGAGAAGGCTAAATATCTCACAAAACTACTAATCCCAGAATTACAATAACAGCCATGGCAGTTAAAGCAGGATCAAGCTGCATTAATTCTGCAGTATAGATCCAGTCATTGCAACAACTTCTTGTTCATTTTTACCTACATGTGCTGTTATGTGTATTACTTTTCATTTTTTCATTAATTCTGCAGTATAGATCCAGCCATTGCAACAACTTTTTGTTCATTTTTACCTACATGTGCTGTTATGTGTATTACTTTTCATTTTTTCATTAATTCTGCAGTATAGATCCAGCCATTGCAACAACTTTTTGTTCATTTTTACCTACATGTGCTGTTATGTGTATTACTTTTCATTTTTGCATGGAGTCATGAGTTCCTGTGCTGGGGGGAAAATAGGATACAATTTTTTTGAAACCATAAAAGAAGGATCATAATACGGTGGAAAGTATCCAGAGAAGGGCAACCAACATGATCAAAGGTTTGGGACTAAGCCTTATGAGGAACAATGAAGGGAGTTGGATATGTTTAGTTTGGAGAAGAGATGAATGAGAGCTGACGTGGAAGTTACCTTTAAATAATAATAATAATAATAATAATAATAATAATAATAATAATATGTATCCCGCCCCTCTGAGAACAATCGGGGCAGCTAACAGTTAAGAACAGACCCAAATACAATTGATCCCAATACCCTCCCCCTCCCTTAAAACAGTATTAAACTCAGACAAATTAAAACCATCCAAATTAAAACAGACAATAAACAACAATGAGTCGACACTTCAACTATTACAAGAAAAAGCGGGGATGTTCTTTTAAGCTAGGAGAGGACTTCTCGGAGGGCTCTCCTTAGATGGAATTCCTGAGGTTGGGATCACTATTCCAGAAAGGGATATCTGAAGGGATATCACATGGAAGACAGAGCAAGTTTGTTATCTGCTGCTTCAGAGACTAGAACACAAACCAATGAATTCGAATTACAAGAAGAGATTTCACCTAAACATTGGAAGAATGTCTTTACTATAAGAGCTGTTCAACAGTGAAACAGAATGCCTCAGAGGGTGGTGGATTCTCCATCTCTGGAGATCTTGAAACAAAGGTTAGACAGGCATTTTTCAGGTGGGCTGAAATAAGTGGCCCTTGTGGTTCCTATGATTAAAAATAATCCACACAGAGAGATACAGAGACATATACTGCCAGAAAAGCTCCTGGCATTTTGAATAGTTGCAAAGCCAGGCAGGAGTATAACAGGTACACAGTGTGGTTGCTGGTCTGAACCATGTGGCAGACTTTTCAACCGCTCACCAGATTATCATATATTAATGAGTAATAGCTGATATATATTAACTTCATGCCAGCCCTATTTTCATTTTTCTGTATAAAACCCAACTGGGGAAGACTGGATGTGCCCAGAAACAAAGCTGCAATGGAGATGTTTCCTCCAACCACCTTGGAAAGTTACTTTTTTGGACCATGACTCCCAGAACATCTCTCACCCAGCATGGACCCCAGCATGGGAGGCTGCAGGAACTGTAATCCAAAAAACTTTTCCAAGCTTTCAATAGCTTTGTCAGTCCAAAGCAGGAGAAAAAAGGAGTTAGGGGATGAGATGACAAATGTTCTCCTGAACAGCTCTTCCATCCTATATCACAGGAGAAGGGAACCTTTGATGCTCCAGATATTTTGGACTACAATTCTCACAATCCTTCACCAATGGCCAAACTGTCTGGAATGTCTAGGTGTTAATGTACAAAGCATCTGGACGGCCAAAATTTCCCCAAAAATACTGTTCAAAGAGCTGGTAGCCAGTGACGCAACCAATTCACGTGGCAGACATCGGAGGGTAGAAGCAGAAGCTCATATCCTCCAACATTTCACAATTGAAAACTGGGACATGTGTGGCCAAGCAACATCAGAGTGTGCCCAAGGTAGCAAATGTTATATGATGAAGGATAAGCTAGAAGAGGCTGCAGCAATTTGCTTTTGCTTGAGCCTAGTGGGAAGGGCAAGATTCTGCTCCATCCTGTTCCTGCTGAACTGAGTGCAAACCACTTTTGTGCTTTGAATTTGAAACAATTGGATATATGGCAATTGAAGTAAGCCGTGGACAAAGGGGGAAAGTTGGAGGAGAGAGAAATTAGGATGGCAGAGGATTAAACAGGTCTGTTCCTGCCAAACCTGGGCAGTTGGAGGGCATGGTAATATGGATTACTATTCACGCAGCAAATGATCTGAGAAAGTGTGTGTGTATGTGAGAGATCGAGAGAGAGAGATCTAGGGAGATCATCCAACAGTGGTTCTCTTGGGTAGCCCTTACTAATTTCTAGCAGGACTTGTCTAGGAGAGCTTTGAAGTAAATTGACTCCATTTTAATCAGTGTATTGTGGGATGGGAAGGAGGAGAGAGGCTCTATATTCACTCATAGTCAATATTCATTTTGTATTCACAGTCAGTCCAAAAAGATTATTCATTATACTTTTGTGCCCCCCTCTTCTGGTTTTGGCTTATTTTTCATAATAGGGTCTCTTTACTGTAAATTAAGGCATGCTGTCTTAGTGGACAATTAAACATTTGTAAGTCAGGAAATTAGATGCCCCTGAGACATTAGCAGTAATGTTACTTATTGCTGTCTATTTTATGGAGTGGCCAAGATGTGACAAACAATTAAAGAGCAATTTAGTATGAGATGGTGATGACCCAACAATGATAAATTAGAGCTGAGAAACACAAAGTTCAGGAGATAATTGTCATGATGGACCACAGAAGGCAACTTTATTTGGACAACCAGTGCTTGAAAAGCTTTGTCCTGTTCTAGGGTGCTTGGAAAGCTTTGTCCTGTTCTAGGGTGCTTTTCCCCAGTCTGGTATCCTTTGTATGGACCTTATCACACGGGGTCCAAAGCAGAAAGTTTCCAAAAGAAATCCAGAACTAATACGTATTAATTTTGCGTGTGTTTACACAACGTCGCACAGAACCGCTAAAAACCCACAACTAAGCCGAAACGGATTGAGATCTTTTGAATTTCGGTTTAATTAGGAAGTACAAATGCGCTTCCGAAATCATTGCACAATGCCCGAGTCTCCGAAATACATGTGTACACACAATACGTATTGTGGAGCATTTCCCCACCCCCACCTGTGCCGTGCCGGCTTGGGAAGGAGGGGTGTGTTTGACAGCCGGCTGTCATCCAAACCCCTCCTTCCCAAGCCGGCGCAGGGCCATGTCCGGGATTTTCTGAATTGTGTGTGAACGGCAAATATGTATCCAGGATGCACTTTTATGGAAGTGCGATAATTGCGCGATGATGCTAGTTGTGTCTGATAGCCATTTACGTATTGTGAGGGCTCTTTCGGTTCATTTCGGTATAGTATTGGATTTATTCTTATTTCGGTTTCTTATCGCTTTGTGGCCCGCGTGTGATAAGGTCCTATGTGTTTCCATAATTCCAGATAGCCCCAATGGAGGTTGTTACGCAACTTGGGCTGCATCTACATTGCAGAATTAATGCAGTTTGACACCACTTTAACTTCTGGATCACAATGCTATGGAATTCCGGGATTCGTACTTTTGTGAGAGATTTAGCATTCTCTGTCAGAGAGCTCTGATGCCACAACAAACTCCAGTTCCCAAAACTCCATAACATTGAGCCATGACAGTTAAAACATTGCCAAATTGCATCAACATTGCAGTGTAGCAGCAGCTTTGGAGTCCAAAACTGGGCCTCAAAGCAGCTTACAAGATTAAAACAATACAATTACAATTAATGGTGTGCACATGCTGCATTTTTAACTTTATTCTTGTGTTTTTGAATTATCTTATGCTTTTAACATTTGATGCGTTTTTGATATGACAACTAGTTTAATTGTGCCTCCACCTTTTTATTATCTGTCAGGTTCTCAGCATTATCTTGCTTTCAGCCTCCTCACATCCCATGCCAGGAGAAAGGTGAGATATAAATAAAAGAAAGTAAAATAAATAATAAAAGAACATATCCCCCCCTTTTTTAAAAAAAATCACTTTACTCCGTTCTGGTCATTTTCGTTATATTACTGCTATATACAGTTGCTATTGTGATGGGGTTTTGTTATCTCAGTTTCATGGTCTATGCAATATTACCAACTAGCATTTTGAACCATCTGTAGTCCAGATATTGTCCAAGAATTTGGGAAACAGTGAGATATCATCTAATAGTATTGCAGTGGGCCCTTGGTATCTGCTGGGGTTTGGTTCCTGGATCGCCTGTGGATACAAAAATCCATGGATGCTCAAGTCCTGTTAAATACAGTTGTGCATTTAAATGCTGCCCCTTATATAAAATAGAAAAATCAAGCTTTGCTTTTTCCAGAATAAATAAATAAATAATATTCCCAAGTCATGCATGGTTAAATCGACAGATAAGAATCTATGGATACAGATGGGCAATTGTGGTCCAAAACACAACTGCAGAAATAATCCAATCTGAGACCGCTTCAACTGCCCTGACTCAGTGCTAGGGAATCTAGAGAATTGTAGTTTATTATGGCACCAGAGCTCTCTGATAGAGTAGGCTGAATGTCTTACAAAATTACAGTTCCCAGAATTCCATAGCCTTGAGCCAAGGCAGTTAGAGCGGTCTCAAACTGGATTATATCTGCAGTGTGTTTGGGACATGTATTACTCTTATTATTACTGTTGTTGTGGTTGTTGTGTGCCTTCAAGTTGTTTCCAACTTCTTGTCAAGATTTGCTCAGAGGAGGTTTGCTATTGCCTTCCTCTGAGGCTGAGAGAGTGTGACGTGCCCAAGGTCACCCAGTGGGTTTCATGGCTGAGTGGGGAATCCTCAGAGTCATGGCACCACATTCAAACCACTACACCACTCTGGCTCTCATGCAAAGGGAACTTATAGGTGCTACAAGGTCAGGGTGACCAGATGTCATAACCACAAAGGAGGGCAAGGCACTCCAAAATGTAGGACATCCAAGACAATTGTAGGACACAGCCAAATAAAAGCTTACAAACTCTCATATAAATGCAAATCCAAGCTTCTTAGTCCTGCTCAATATGGAGGGCATTTTGCAATACCTCCTGGACCATGTCCTGGAAAAAGGAGGACCTCTGCTCACCCTGGCCAAGATCCCTTTGCCATACTGATATCCCAGGAGGATCTCATGACTCCCATCCCAATATTGCATCTCTTTCAATGGGAAAAGGTCCCAGTTGTATTGCACAAGAAGGGAGAAAATCGGTTCGCTTTGCATTTTAAGATCAGCTCCTTTCGTTTCTTACCTTCCCAATTAATACATGAACTGAAACAACCGTTTTTGTCAGGCAGCTGTCAGTTCAAAAAGGGCATATCTAAGAAGGACTGAACACAAAGAAAAATGTGGGCTTGCAAAACATGGTGGGAAATCCATCAAAAACCTATATATCGTCCCCTGTATAATCATACCCATAGGAAATTGTGTGCAGCTTTCTTCTAAAAAGATTTGCAGACTTATGCGAAGACAGGGGATCACAACTCATTTTTGGAAACTGTGAAAGCCCTTCTTGTCTCTGAATCCAGAGATATTCTGCCCCCCACCCCCATTTGATTCGCAGAGAAAAGGCAAGAGGGGATGCAGCAGGATTTCACAAACTGCAAGGGAGCTGTTCAACAAAAGATCACACAATCTCTTACACAAACATCCACACACAACTCCAGGCTTACCTGCTTGAGCACTTTGAGAGAAGGGGAGGAAAAAAAAGAGGCTACAGCATATCTGATGCCCACTTTTCCTCCCAGGATGTCTTCTGAGCTACCTTCCTTCTCCTCTGGTGTGGCTCCTGAACTTGCAAAGTGGATCCTTGCTTTGCGATCCCTTTCCTGCAACAGAGAAGCAGCGCAGCAGGCTGAGCGCAAGCCTTCCAGCTCCATAGATAGCCCAGGGGGCGGGGCCAGGCGAGTAGAGGGCGGGGCCAAGCAGACAGAGGGCGGGGCTTCGAGAAGGGGCCACCACCTGGGAGGCTGCTTACCTGGGCTGCTGGGCATCTCTGCAGGATCCCAGGTGCATCTTGGTGGAAGGAGCTCCTGCAAGGGCTCATTCCCAGGAAAGTGCTCAGAGGAGTGCAGAAATCATCCAGTTTTAGTCCAAGTTTAAATGTCATGGCTCCATCCTTATGGAATCCTAGAATCACAGAATCCTAGAGAAGCATAGGGTGCCCAGAGGAGTGCAGAAATCACCCAGTTTTGATCCATTTTTAAATGTCATTGCTCCATCCTTTTGGAATCCTAGAATCCTAGAGAAGCATAGGGTGCCCAGAGGAGTGCAGAAATCATGCAGTTTTAATCCATGTTTAACTGACATGGCTCCATCTTTATGGAATCCTAGAATCACAGAATCATAGAGTTGGAAGAGATCACAAGGGCCATCCAGTCCAACCTCCTGCCATGCAGGAACTCTCAGTCAAAGCATCCCAGGATTTGTGGTTTGTTGGGGCACCGGAGCTCTCTGACAGAGAAGGGTAAATGTCTCCCCAAACCTACCAAATGCATCTGAGGAAGTCAACTGAAGTCTACGAAAGCGCATGCTGCCAACTGCTTTCAGTTAATCTCAACTGTGCTGCAAGATCTCTCTACTCACTAAACTACAGTTCCCAGAATTCCACAGCACTGAGCCATGATAGTTAAAGTGAGGCCAAACTGGGTTATTTCTGCAGTGCAGATGTGGTCAGAGTTAAGGATGCGGCTTTCCTGCTCCACCTGACATAGTGGACGCAATTGAGCAGGGTGACCAGACACATCCTCCTTTTCCAGGACATGTCCTATATTTCAGCCACCTGTTGTGGAGGAATTTGTAAATATCCTCCATTTGGAGCATGGCTAAGAAGCCTGATTGTACATTTATATGAGTATTTTTGGCTTTTATTTGGTTATATCCTACATTTTTCTTGAATGTTCTACATTTTGCAACACCTTGTCCTCCTTTGTGGCTAGGAAATCTGGTCACTCTGATCTTGTAGCACCTACAACATCCCTTTCCATGAGAGCCAGTGTGGTATAGTGGTTTGAGTGTTGGACTACAACTCTGGAGACGTATGTCATAGCCTACATTTGTCTGGAATGTCCTACATTTTGGCATGTTTTGTCCTCTTTTGCGATTAAGACATCTGGTCACCCTGAGTGGGGAGTTACTTCTGAGTAAACCCACAAAGGATTGGATCACATTCTGTAGAGATAGAAAGAGAAAGAGAGAGAATGGTGGGAGACATGATAGAACTAGATGATGATTATGATTTGTTGTTGTTATTATTGTTGCTGTTGTTGTTGCTTATGATTTTGTTTTTAATTATATTACTATTTGTTGTTGTTGTTGCTGTTCTGTGCCTTCAAGTCGTTTCCAGCTTATGGCAACTCTGAAGTGAACTTATCATGGAGTTTTCTCAGCAAATTTCTTCAGAGGGGCTTTGACTTTTCCATCCCCTGAGGCTGAGAGAGTGTGACTTGGCCAAGGTCACTCAGGGGTTTCCCACACCTAAGTGAACCCTGGTCTCCAGGATCACAGTCCAATGCTCCAATCACTACACCATGCTGGCTCTCACAATACTATATTATACAGGGGTGGTAGTCCTGTATGAGAACCAGTGTGGTGTAGTGGTTGGAGTGCTTGACTAGGACTCTGGAAAACAGGGTTCGAATCCCCACTTGGCCATTTGGCTGTGTGATGCCATTGTGTGACCTTGGGCAAATCACACTCTCTCAGCCTCAGGGGCAAACCTCCTCTGAACAAATCTTGCCAAAAAAACCCTGTGATAGGTCCCCCTTAGGGTCACTATCAGTCAGAAACAACTGGAAAGTACACAACAACAACATCTGTCCTATTTACTCCTACCCCCGTATGTTCCTGAGGGGTAGGGAGCAATCTCAAATGTCTACTTAGGCAGAAGCTCCATAGGTACAGCCTTCCCCAGACATGGGTTTGCAGCCATGGTAGAAAAAAGAAGGACCTGTTGGACTTCTGTCTGTTATGCAGTTGATATAATTGTCATTGGTTGTACAGCCAGCCCTCCATATCCACGGATTTTTTTAATCCATGGATTCAAGCATCCACGGCTTGAAAATATTTTAAACATATATAAATTCTAAAACCTTTATTTTGCCATTTTATTTAAGGGACACCATTGTACTATGCCATTGTATTTAATGGGACTTGAGCATCCATGGATTTTGTTATCCTTGGGGAGTCCTAGAACCAAACTCCATCAGATAACAAGGACCCACTGTATCTTGTAATCCAGTCTTTCTCAGCTTTTTATTATCTTGAAATAATTTCCGGGTGTCAGGGAAACCCTGCATAACAAATATTATATCTACAGCTAAGCAAAACAAAAAAAGTGTTTGGTTGTTGTTGTTTTTCCAGTCACAATCTCTCACAGAGCCACTAGTGACCTGTCACAAAATCCTGGGTTTCAGGGAATCCTGATTGAGAAACCCTGTTGTAACCAGAGGGGGTGAAGTGTTGCACCCCAGAATCACAGGAGTAGTTTCCACTCTTCACATACTACAGGTCTGTGGTTGGTAGGTACAGTGGATCAAGTGTGTGTGAACTGGCACTTGCATACATTCAATGAATGACTTCCTTGCAGTAGATCCACCAGGGACAGGACTTTTGGATAGACATTCAAGACCCCATGGAGCAAAATGAGAAAGAGGATCCCCAAATGCTGCAGGGCTGGATGACCACATTTAGAAACAAGGAACTACCACTAAAGAGCCCATCTCCATAAGTGTAGATTGTAAATGTAGAGTCCAGAATTACCTTCCAGAGCTGGCCACAGACATTTTGGTTCCCAAGGCAAAGGAAAAGATGGTACCTCCATTTCAGGTCCAGAAGTTGGCTGGGATGGCAGCTGAACCTTTCTTCAGTACTGGCAAAAGACCAGAAAGACCTTTACCACACCTGATTGTAGGTCAGCTCTGTCTTCCAAGAGGGGATAAAGGGTAGGGAGTTCTATGAACAGTTGGTAGGTTGCCACTGCTTCCCCTTGCCACCTGAGGTCAATGCCTCATAGTAGGCTCTACCTTTGTTGGCACTTGGCACTTGGGTTCCTCGGAGCTTGACTACCTCTTAAATCAATGCTTCCCAAACTTTGGTTTTGGACTTCAACTTTCAGAAGCCCCAGCCAGCTTGGCCAACAGTCAGGAATTCTGGGAGCTGTCATCCAAAACATCTGAAGGTCTTAAATGATTGAAACTCTACACATGAACAATACAGTTCATTCCAGACAGAATAACTCAATCAAGGAAACCTTGGTCTTGAGTTTACAAGATCTGCACAGGGCTCATGGAGGGCTCTCATTCATTGTTTGTTGCTGTTTGCCATCAAGGTGATGTTGACATATGACAATCCTATGAGAGACTCCAAGAGCCCTGATCATCAATTGCCCTACTCATGTCTTGCACACTCAACACTTATTCATAGGGTTGCAATACATTAAAGTTAACTTGAAGATATGCAACAACATTGGGGAACTAGTGGCCATCTAGATGTGGTCAAACTAAAACTCATTTCCCATTGGCTTGGCTGACTGGGGCTGATTGGAGCTGGAGTCCAACAATATCCAGAGGTCCATTGGCTTAGCACCCCTATATTTTTTATTATTATTATTATTATTATTATTATTATTATTATTATTATTATTATATACTTATAGCTCACCTTTCTCCCAATACAGAGACTCATGGTGGGATATAAGTAAATAAAATATTTACTCCTCATATAGGGACCCATTCTAAAAAGAAAGCTGATAGGAGGCCTCAAAGCTTGAGCAATATGACTCCCTGGACACATTTTGGAGGTAACAATTATGATTACTGAGTATTTATTTATTTAATACAAGAAGATCAATATTCCATTTCCAAGACTGAAAGAATTTCTTTCTCGGCCTGATCTCCTACCTCACAGAATTGTTATGTGACTAAAAAGGGAGAAAAAGAATCATACAAATTTCCCCGAGTTCCTAGGAAGATGCGCTGGAGAGAAATGCAGCAAATAGACCTCTTTCATGGATACAGCCAGGTAGACTAGTTGTAGATAGAATTATTTCTGGTAAAGCAATAATCTCTAATGGTTACTTGCTGCAAGCCAAGAAAACCAAGGTGTCCATGCTGCTGGGGTGGCTGTATGTTGTAGGATACTTGGGTGTTATACTGACTATTAAAGCTATCCAAAAAAGCTGAACCACATGTCCAAAATACATTCAAAATCTTGGATAGCTCCTTCAGAAATGGAACTAAAACCCAGAGCAGATTCAGCACACTACTGGGAGCCTTTGGTCAATTTAAACATGCTCTTTTATTTTCCCTCTGAGTCATCAGATTGAATGGCTTACACACTGCTAGATTCCACAGAACATGACTTTATAGTCCAGACCAGTCAAACACCAACTGGCTACCCACCGTAATATTTAGATATCTTCTCTAGGTGAAAGAACATAACAACCCTATAGGTGGGGTGCCCCTATAGTCTCAATCTGTGCTTGACTGGAAGACCCAAAGGATTCTGATTCATTTATTCATCACCCAGCAACTCGGTGATTTATAATAATAATATAATAATAATAATAATTTTTTATTTTTATCCCGCCCCTCTGCATAGCAATCGGGGCGGCTCACAGCAATTAAAAATACAATAGTTAAAATACAATCAGGTATCCCAATCCCTCCACCCATCCCACCCACCCCTTAAGACAGAATTAAACTAGAAAAATTTAAAACAAGAATCAATAAGAGACAGAGTTATAACTAATAGTGGCAGGACAACAGAGAGCATGGGGAGGAGAGTCAGTATTCGTTCCGCAAAAGAGGGTCAATCTGGGAAGGCCTGCCGGAAGAGATCCGTCTTAACTGCTTTCTTAAAAGCAGTGAGTGTTGTAATGAGACGGATCTCATCCGGCAGGCCATTCCATAGTGTAGGGGCAATGATGGAAAATGCCCTCTGCGAGGTCTGTTTAGATTTAGATTTTGGTTGTTGGAGTAGGTTCTTCCCGGCTGACTGAAGGGCACGGGGGGGTCATATGGGGAGAGGCGGTCCCTAAGATAAGTTGGACCCAAGCCATGTAGGGCTTTAAAGGTCAAAACCAACACCTTGTACTGCGCCCGGAAACTAATTGGCAGCCAGTGGAGGGATTTGAGCACAGGTGTAATGTGCTCCCTCCTAGATGTACCGGTAATTAACCTGGCTGCCATATTTTGTACCAATTGAAGTTTCTGAGCTAGGCACAAGGGTAGCCCCATATAGAGTGCGTTGCAGTAATCCAAGCGTGAGGTTACCAGTGCATGCACAACGGTTTCCAGGTCTTTCTTATCCAGGAATGGGCGCAGCTGGTGTATCAGCCGAAGCTGATAGCAGGCACTCCTGACTGTCGCGTTCACCTGGCTAGTCATGTGAAGCGACGAGTCAAGGAGTACCCCCAGACTGCGCACACAGTCCTTGGAGGAGAGTGTGACCCCATCCAGGACTGGGGGCTGTAATCCCGGGCCCGGATTCGGACCTGTAACCGTGAGCACCTCCGTTTTGTCTGGATTCAGCCTCAATTTGTTTTTCCTCATCCAATCCATTACTGCTCTAAGACAGTCATTGAGAGGAGAGACGCCATCGGAGGTCTGAGACGATGATTTGGTCATGGAGAAATAAATCTGAGTGTCATCAGCGTACTGAAGACACCGCGCTCCATGCCTCCGGATGATCTCTCCCAGCGGCTTCATATAAATGTTAAATAACATCGGAGACAGGATGGCACCCTGAGGGACACCACAATTAAGCTCTATTTTAGAAGAGCAACTGTCCCCGAGCCTCACCCTCTGGGATCTGCCAGAGAGGAAGGAATGGAACCACCGCAAAGCAGTGCCTCCAATTCCTAACTCTCTCAGCCGATCCAAGAGGATGGCATGATCTATAGTGTCAAAGGCCGCTGAGAGGTCCAAGAGCACCAGCAGGGTCACACTACCCCTGTCAGTGCTCAAGCGGAGGTCATCGGTCAGAGCAACCAAGGCAGTCTCAACTCCAAATCCCGTCCTAAAGCCGGTTTGAAATGGATCGAGATAATCGGTTTCATCCAAGATAGCTTGGAGCTGGGAAGCAACTGCCCTCTCGATCACCTTGCTTAAAAATGGCAGCAAGGAGACTGGTCTGTAGTTGTTTCTGTCCAGGGGATCCAGGGAAGGCTTTTTTAAGAGTGGCCTAACTGCCGCCTCTTTTAAACAAGATGGTATACTGCCTTCCCCGAGGGACGCGTTGATTGTGTCTCGAAGGAACACCCTCAATGCGTCCCCACCCTGGACAACCAGCCATGATGGACAAGGATCGAGGGGGCAAGTCGTCTTCCTCATCCTTCCAAGCAACTTGTCCACGTCCTTGGTACTCACAAATTGAAATTGATCCAGTGAAGTGCCATCAACGGAGTTACTGGACGCCTCACTTACAGATTCTGCTGGAATACTGGTGTCCAAGTCGGCTCTTATCCGAGAGATTTTATCTGCAAAGTAGATATTAAATGCCTCACAGCAGGCTGTCGTCGGGTTAAGTAGAGGGTTCGGCGCAGGAGGTATCTGCGTCAAATCCCCCACCACCCTAAACAGCTCTGTCGGGCGAGACTCTGCAGACGCAATACGTGCAGAACAGAAAGATTTCTGCGCTGCATGTAAAGCCTCCCTGTAGGATTCAAGATGCTTCCTAAGGTGAGTTCTGTCGGATAGGAAACGAGTCTTCCGCCATTCACACTCTAGTCGTTGTCCAACCCGCTTCATCCTTCTAAGCTCTTCCGTATACCATGGCTTGCGGTTCGGAGCGGGTTGGAAAGGACGCTTGGGAGCGATCGTGTTGATAGCCTTGGTAAGGTCGGTGTTCCATGGTTGATTTCCTTTCTACATCCTTTTTATTTTCATGCAGCACCTGCTCCCATGCCATATTTGTGGTACATATGTATATCTTCATCTATGGCTCCAGCAGCAACCTGGTGGCTTTATCTCTGTCCTTTCCCTCTTTTTTATAACCTTGTTCCTTAATAATGCCTCTCAAATGAAAAGGAAGTATGGGTGGGGGAGAGAAGCAAAAATGAAGCTGCTGTTCTCTAAATAGTATTGACCTGGCTTTATTACCCACAATGCATCTGCTCAGAGAAGTAGTATAAGCTGGAGCAGGATTGCCAATGATCCCTTCTTTATAGACTCTGCAGGAGCAGCATCAAGATCTGTCAGGAAGATTCAGAGCTGCCTAACAGCACCTTTTCTGCTACATTAACCACCAATCTCCAAACTGGTATTTCTTAAAGTATGACAGACCACATCCTTCATCATCTCCCAGCCCAGCATGGCACCTCTATAGACCAATAGAAGGGGCTGGCCCAAGACATTTCGCTGCCTGAGGCACAGATGGTATCTCCTCGTCTCTATCTGTGTGTGTTTTTCTTTGTTTTTTGCTTATTTAGTGTATTATATCCTTTATGTCTGAAAAGAGCTTTGCAGAAGTTCACAAGACAATTAAAACACAGAAAAATTCAAATATTCAAATACACTTAGATTGGAAACACAGCTATAAACAATTTAAAACACATTAGTGAGAGGACAAAAATAAAGCTCCCATAGGATAGGAAGTGCCTTGCTCAGTATAATGTCAGTTGTCCAAAGCACACCTGAACAAAAATGTTCTCGCTTCTCAGCAAAATGACAACAAAAATTGAGCCAACCTTGGAAACAGAGGCAGCTGGTGGCTCCATTACTTCAGGATGGTGTATTCACACACAGTTTTATGGATCTACTCCACATTTTATAGGACCTATCCAAAGTCCTGAACCTATTTTGGAAATGAGGCTTCAACACCTTGGATAATTCCCATAAAATGGTCCTGTAAAACTTGGAGTACCTTTTATGGGAGCATTTTATGGGAGCTATCCAAGGTGCTGAAGTCTTATTCCCAAAATAGGTTCAGCACCTTTGATAGTGCCTGTAAAATCTAGAGTAGTTCCCATAAAGCTGGGCTTCAGAGCCCTCAAGCACATCTGCTTGGATGCCAATTGTACAGCCTGGGAGAAACCCTAAAGAAAGCCTTCACACGGATTTCCCTTTAACAATTTATATCATTCTGTATATAAAGCCAGCTAGATAGACATTTTTTTCTTCATCATGGGTGACCAAAATTTTTCCACAAGGGCACTTGAAAACACCAGGGTAATCTAGAGGGTACAGGACAGTCTGCCCAACACACAGCTCTCTCTTCAGGCACCTTGCTGCCACCTCCTAACATTTGCCACCCGAGGCAACTCCCTCATTCTGCCTAACTCTAGGACTGGCCCTGACTGCAGAGTAATTTAACACTATGCTCCACTTTCAGTGCCATGTCTATTTGGTGGTGCCAATCAAAAAGGCAAAATCTTCTCTGCTCATTGGCTTCTGAACTAGCATCACCTTTTGAATTGTTTTGTTGTTGTTCTTGCTGTTAACTGCTCTTCAGTCAATCTCAACTCATGGCAGCCCTATGGATGAGACATCTCCAAGACGCTCTGTCCTCCACTGCTCTGTTTAATTCCTGCAACCCCTTAATACCTATGACCTCCTTAATAGAGTCCATCCATCTGGCATGTGGCCTTCCGTTCTTCCTACATCCCTCCACCTTCCTCAGCATTATTGTTTTTTTCCAAAGAGTCATCCCTTCTCATGATGTGTCCAAAGTACGACAGTGCAGTTTGGTCATCTTTGATGTTTCTGGCTTGATCTGCTTTCGAACCCACTTGTTTGTCCTTTTGGCTATCCATGGGATCCTCAGCACTCTTCTTCAGCATCACATCTCAAATGCATTGATTTTCTTCCTATCATCTTTCTTAACTTTCTTACCTGTCCAGCTCTCACACCCATAGATGGTAATAGAGAACACAATGGCTTGTATGATTCTAACTTTTGTGCTGAGTTGAGCAACCCTCCCATTCTTAGTCTTCTGATTTCCTGACTTCAATCCCCATTTCTATCAATGTTTGATCCCAGGTTGATAAAGAGATTCCACCTCAACATTAGGAGGAACTTCCTGACAATGAGAGCTGTTTGACAATGGAAGACATTTCCTTGGAGTGTGGGGGAGTCTCCTTCTTTGGAGGTCTTTAAACAGAGGCTGGATGGCTATCTGTTGGGGATGCTTTGATTTTTAGTTCCTGCATGGCAGGGGGTTGGACTGGATATGCATGCATTTTAAAGTTCATGTTTTGTGTTTTGAGCTGTATTTGTCATGCTTTGAATTGTAAGCTGCACTGAATCTCAATTTTAGGGGGAAAAAAGAGGGGTGCTGGTAGTGGTGATTTTGAGATCCATAGGGGAACACTGTGTGCACATCAGGTAGCAATTTGAGTGTCAGAGTAGGAGTAGGGTTCAGATCTTTGCTCAGCAATAGAAACCCATGGAGTGACCTTGGGCAAGTCATACTCACTTAGTCTTAAAGAAAAGCAATGACAAACCTCTAAAGAAACCTTGCCAGGAAACCCCTAGGTCAGTAAGTGTTGACTTGAAGATTCATAACAAAAACAAGGGTAGTAGTCTCAGACCAGCCAAACATTATGTTATTAAAGTATTTCATCCTCCACAGAGCTGCTGTGTGGCAATCTGTTTGCCTTTTCCTATGCCACTGGATTATGTATCTTCATGTTCATCCAGAGGAAACCAAACCTTTCAGTTAGCAAATGTTTCTCCTTCATGTCTCTCTTTATGGCACTATACTATGTGTATGTACTCCAGAGAACAATTAACTGTGCTCTTTATCTCCACCTTTGGGTCTGGTACATCACTGATTTGTTATTGTTGTTAACTGCCCTCAAGTTGACTATGACTGATGTTGACTCTGTGGATGAGATATCTCCAAGATCCCCTGTCCTCGCTCTTTCTCACACACAGACCAGTAGTCATGACATCAGATTTAAGTCTGATCCAGAGCCAGGAAAAGTTTCTTTTCAAGTAAGGCTGTATCCACACTGCAGAAATAGTCCAGTTTGATACCACTTTAACTGCCATGGCTCAATTCTATTGAATTTTGTGAACAGCAGTTTTGTGAGATATTTAGCTTTCTCTGTCAGCAAGCTCTGGTGCCACAACAAACTACAATTCCCATAATTCCATAGCATTGAGCCATGGCACCTAAAGTGGTGCCAAAGTAGATTATTTCTGTGGTTTGGATGCAGCCCAAAACTCCTCAAATCTCCAAGTGAATTTGGCCACTGGTTGAGTAGATGGGGCAGTCACTGGCCACATGGACTGGGGGATTCTGCAAGTTACAGTCCAAAAAAGTAACTTTCCAATACTCCCCCCCCCCCCGTATGTAAAGAAAACTCCAAAGCTTTTGATGTCATCTTGAACCCACCTTAACCAAATACAACAGGTACTGTCTGGCTTTTGTTATCCATTAACTTTCTGTTTTGCTTGAGTGAGTGTGTATGTCTGTGTCTATAAGACCTACCAGTCATTTTTCTTCCCTGTCATCTGAATTTAATTAAAATGCTAAGCCAGCTTGCTGAAATTGGTGCCATTGACCCAGAAGCTTATCACATTCATTTTAAAACTGGCTTACCTGAACCGGATTAAATTTTAAAGTGGGCAGCATCCTGATATAATCAGAAGGATTTCACTGCCAAAAAAGCTGCCTGGGTCCATCCCAGGTCCATCCCCACATGCAGGGCCACTCCGGTAGCCATTTTCTTAAGCTGGAAAACTCCTGGCTTTGAAAAGAGGTGCACTGAGAGCCCCTGGGAGTGGGGATGCACCTGGGGTGGACCCAGGCAGCTATTTCAGTGGCTAAAACCTTCTGATAATATCAGGATGCCACCCACTTTAAAATTTAATCTGGATCAGGTAAGGCGGTTTTAAAATGAATGCAATATATGCCCCATTTTCTTCTTTTGAAACAGGAAACAAAGTGATTTCAGAACTCTCAAACCATTCAACACAAAATGCCGATTCTGACACTGCATGTGATTATTCCAGACAAAATCCCACTGTGTTTTATAATGATTCATCACTCAGTTTACAAAAGATCAAAGCCTAGGAGCTTATGGTCACCACAGTATAACTGAGGATCTATCATTCTAGTAATATCATTTAAAAGATTGTATACAACATGGGGCAGGAGCACAGGGTACTCAGGCTAGTGACTATTACATTCTTACAATGTGGAGTGTGGTGAATATTTTCATCTCTAGTATGCTGGGGATGCTAGGCTCCATTGCCCACCAGTCTTTTTGCTAGAGGTGGGAAAATTCACCTCCATACTCTAAAGGTTGTAGATGGCATTGCCATCATATTTGGTGCCTCCTAACCCTGCTAGTTGATAAAACTACTTGTTAGTTACACTCCAGCAACATATGGATGACCAGTCTAAGACAAGGGAGTGCCCAAGAGATTTGGGGGAAATTGCTCAGACTGCCAATCATGTGCAGTTGGCCACTGCACATTTTCAGGAGTGAGCAGTTGTGGCACTCCAGATATTTTTTGGATGATAGTTTCCATCAGCCCTAGCTGATGAGACTTGTAGTCCAAAACACCTGGAAAGCTATGGTGGTGTACCCTGGTTGTCAAGCAATTGAGCACGCAGACAAAGTTTTTCACAAGCTTTCTTCACTTCGCAGAGAAAAACACCCAGCAAATGGCTGTTCAGGAATGCATCCTCCTGCTTCTGATGAAACAGAGTGAAGCCAAGTGTAACTCCAAAGAGGCACTTTTATTCTTTAGTTGCAGTATGTACAGAAAACTATATACACTCACCAATGACAACCCAAGACAACCCACATGCTATGGTCTCAGTTTTTTATAGACATTTGCCATGCAGCCTCTAAGTCCAGCCTCTTCCTGTGACTTCTTCCTGTGTCACTTGAATTATTGTCCCCCAAACATGATGACACAATATGTTTACACTTGGTCTATGTGCTGTCTGGCACATCCTGACCTTGGACACTACTCAGATGTTTTGAGTCCCAGCTACAAACAACTTTCCCAGCTAGCAAGCTGTAAAGTAACCTGTAGTACCCTTTGTCACTTTCCCACATCTGGACATTTAAACTCAGGTTACAAGTCCCAACACTGGTTTACCCTGATGTTTCTTCAAGAAATAATCTTGAGTTCTCCTATGGGTGGGAGAGAAAGAACTCTGTAACAGAAGACTTCTTGCTGCTCTGAACAGAGTCTGGGAAATATGATGAATCCATAAAAGTTATTAAGAGCAGGTGGCTATCTTATTTCCTTATGGAGGGTGGCAATTAATCAAATTGTGAGGCAGGAGAGATAGAATCCCCTATCAACCTTTTCTGAGTAAGAGTGAACAACCTATGCTCATAAAAATACAGCTAACCACAAGTTTGTTTGTCAGTTTAATTCTCTACAATAAAAAAACTCCTGTATTCATCCTATCAGGAAGATTCCCTTCCTGAAATACACAGTACCAATGTTTTGCTTTGCTTTGCATTTAAAACCCATTTAACAGTCCCGAGGGTTTGTATAATCTGTATAAATGATAACAACCCTCCTATTGATTACATCAATGGCAAAGTTTTGTCTGGAACAGGAAGTCTGAACTCTGAGTTTCCTGGTTGACATAAAAAGCAAAACAGCCTATAAGAGTGGATTGCAAGAAAGAAAGAGAAATAAAGCATAAATTTCTTTAATGGAAACAGCAGGCCATGCCAATGGTCCAGGGTTCAAATCCTGAGATAGTTGACACCAGGTCTTAGCAGTCTTGCCATGACAACCCTAAGCAGATGAAGGCTGAATGGCATCAACTATGAAATGAGATCAGTCTTCCATTGAAACAAATGGGCTAATTGGAAATTGAAAAGACTAGTTCCAATGAGGCAGCTTCCCAACTCTGATCCTTCTCTGCCTCTTGGGAGACTGTTTTATGCAGAATGGATTTCAGTGAAAGCAAATCAATTCACTATGTGAGCCATAAGGAGAGTCATAATAACTGTGGAAGAGACTCTATGCAGACCTCAGAGTCACTGGGAAGAAATTTTTGTGTTACTCCACACAGACAACCTCTTTCATCCCAAAACATGAAGTAGAGTCAAACAAAGGTCTTCAAGGACTATCTCCCTCTCCCAAGCCTTTCTGGAGGCAGCTCTCCCATATTAGAAAGAGAGGACTTGTCAACCCCATTGCCATCTCTTTCAGTCTCACAGCATGGCAAACAAAGCTGGTAACAGGATGGCATCAAAGCCTGGAGCTTGCAGCCCACTCCAGTAAAGCAATCAGAAAAGGTTCTTTGGATGGCAGTGGAGGAGAAGTAGAAGATAGCTGGGTCTAAAGAAGCATTAAGAGTGCTGAGGAGTAAAGCATAGACTCTCCAGGTGGGGCTCTGGTTCTGAATGAAACCCACAATGTGGGAGATGTTGAAGGGAGCAAAGCAGATAGCAAAATTGAGCAATGTCACCACTGCGAGACCCACTGCCCGTTGCTTCCTGCGGGCTTGGATGTTGGGTAAGGAGATCAGGATGCGGATTAAGTTGACATAGCAGAAGAGGGAAACAAAGAAAGGGAGCAAAAAGAGGGTAATGCAAAGTTCCAGCCGAACAGGGAGGAGGATCTTAAGCTGTTTGAGGGAGAATTTCTCATAGCATTTTGAGACATTGGTTGGATTGGGGTCAGTCTCATTGAGTTCTGGCATCTGGTATTGGACAATGTATATAATGCTGCAGTGGGAACAGGCAAGCAACCAGAAGAAAAAGCTGGCCACTATCACATACGCCGGTCTACGATTCAACTTGTACTTGATGGGATAGGCCACACCTAAATAGCGCTCCACACTGATGGCTGTGAGGAAGAGGGTGCTGATGTAGATGCTGCTGTAGTAGCAGAAGCCAGTGAGGGGGCAGAGGAAGGCAGGCAAAGGCCACGTCATGTCTGAGGCAGCCTCCACCATCTTGAAGGGTAGGAAGAGCAGAATGATAACATCAGAGATGGTCAAGTTAAACAGAAGGATGTCTATAGGGGCTGCCTTCTTGCGCACTTTCATCAAGAATGTGTAGAAGGCTAGGAGGTTGGCAGGGAGTCCAGCCAAGAAGGCAAAGAGGTAGACAGCAAGGACAAGAGTGTCATATGGTGTCATAGCAATCCTTTTGGTTTCTGCAAGAGAAATGAAAAAAAAATTATCAATATGGAGCACACATAGATTACACATGCTGGCTTCCCAGTTCCTCATATTGGAAGTCCCATTCACTATGTTGCCCTATTCTTCTGCTATAAAAACAAACATCTTTCTTCCCTTAAATGCACAACATTGTCCACCAACCAATTTTGTGTATCTGTTTGTGTGTGGTAGTGCTGGAGCAATATCCATAGTAGTTGACACTTACTGAAAATACAAGAAACTTCATACATGTGCAAAAATCAAGTGTTGTCTTACAAGGCACATGCTTTCTGCATTTTGTACCTAAATATACAAGAAACTGGAGCCTATTCACTATGAGGGAACATGACAATGGCAGTTTTTATTGCAGTCAGCAAGAGTAGGACTGGGAGAGTATGCTAGCAGGTTTGGTGGGTTCTCTGACAGAGAAGTCTAAATATCTCACATCTGTAGAGACATCTTGTAGTACCTTTGAGACTAATTGAAATAAAGAAGTTGGCAGCATGAGCTTTCATAGACTTCAGTCTACTTCCTCAGATGGTATTTCAGAAAGGTGGGATTCTATTATTATTTGGAGACATAGTCAAGAAGAGAGTTTTCATCATGTGTCCTCTCTCAATGAACCAACACCTACCTTCAGCAGCATCTAAAGAACACAAGTGGAGTCTTCCTTCTCAGTTTTTCAGGTCAGTTAGCAGCTTCCTCTCTTCCCTGAAAGCATCACTGGGGGTAGGAAATAACAAGTGGAAGGAGGAAGGAGTAGGCAGAGAAATCCTGCTCTCTTTAAGCTTGGTTCAGCAAAGGTAGATAAGATTTGAAACTGGATCTTTTTTTTTAACTAATTATTTACAGAAATATTTCCAAATTCTCAAAAAGTAGTTTCTTCTTCTTATAATTACAACAATTATGGTATATTTTTTCTATTATAATTACTATTATAGCTATATGTCGTGCTTTGTTCTGCATTAACTAAAATAGTTGCTTTGTTCTGCATTAACTAAAATAGTTACTTTTGGGAGTGGGAGTACGGGGAGGCATTAAATATAGTAGCACAAGTTACAGCTCAAGCCAAGCATCTGAACCATACAATATTTCTCTTCCACTAAAGAAGGAAGCCACACTCATGTTACTGGAAAATTAACAAAAAGTCATAGTTATACTCGCAAAAGGAGTGAAGCTATCCTTCTGTAATACCATCATTAATGGGGGAAAGAGTTAATCACTAGGAACTCCTTATTTGTAACTAATTACTTTTTGGGAAAAGGCATAAATTGTAAAGAGCTTGTTATTTATAGCTAATTATTTACAAGTTCTACTTCAGAGTCTCAGATGGTGAGACATGATGCTATTACATAGCTAACTTAAAAGACAGCAACTTGAAAATGTTTCTTTTTGCACTATAGCACCTAGAATCACCCAGCCAGCACTGTCATTGGCTATGCTGGTTGAGGGATTTGGGGAATGAGTGCAAAAAATACCCCAATTTTCCCCCAAGCTCTGATGGCAACTGATATAGAAATTTCTTTAATATGCACAGTATTTCTAGAATTACTAAGTGGAAACACATCTCAAATTAATGGGACTTATTTCACTTTAGCACACTGAACCTATTGATTAACACAGCCACTTGTCCAGAATAGCAGCCCCTTTGAGGTCCCAGTATCACATACAAAGGGGAATCTAAAGGTAAAGGGGGCAAGGTGAATGATTAGAGCCCAAGAGCTGTAATTATGGAAATGTACATTTATTTTTCCAAAAACTGGTCAGAATATATTGGCCATAATTGCATTTGGAATGACAAAAATGGCAGCATAACTTATCTAAACACAAAAGTGCCAAAAGCACCAGACTGCAGAGATGAACAAAGTGAAAACTCTAATAAATCAAAACTGATATATTGACAAGAATAAAGATATTATGGACTGGAAAATGCCAGTAGAATCACTAGGGGGTTGCAGGGGGTGCGGACTGCACCAGGTGACACCCTAAGGGGTTGTGTGACACTACTTCTCCTCAAATATCTACCTTTTGGCAGAAATGGGCTGTGGCATTAACCTGATTCCTTTTAAAATGCTTTAAGAGATGGTAGGAGTGGGATGAAGCTCAGTGGGAGGAGAAAGGATTGACTACATAATTTTTTAAAATTAATTTTTATTTATTTTTTTAAAAAAATAATTCTTTTAAAATTTTCTTTAAAAGCATTGCATTTTAACCAAATCTTCACTATGTATATGTAAATACATTTAGGCTGTGTTTATGATATTGGAATTTAAAGGTATAATTTTTAATTTTGCTAGTTGTTTGTTACAACTATTTGCATTACATTCAGTGGTATATGGAATTATGATTTACCAGTAACATTAGTGCCAAAAAGCATGCCTAAGGATTCTGTATGGTATGAAATGGGAGGAGGTCAATGGGGGGTGACACTATGAGTTACCACACCAGGTGACACCAACCGTAGGGATGTCACTGGGCCATACAATATATGTAGTAACCAACTAATAAAACAGGATACAACCAATAATATGTTAGAAGGCATGTAAGGTAAACAGAGTATTAACCACAGTTGCATATAAGTCACACATATAATAGAAATATGTGTCTTGGCTCCAAACAAGCTCCAATTGCACATAAATAAGAATAGAGGTATGTGCCTTGACTGGAAATCACGGGAAAGAATCACACATATATCAAAAACATGTATAGAAAGCTTGTAAAATAAACTGAGTATTAACCACAATTGCATACAAATCACACATAAGAGTAGTATGTGGTTTGACTCAAGCTCCAAACAATTGCATATAAATGGCACATATAATAGATGTACGTGGGTTGACTGAACAAGTATTGGATCAGACACCTGTAGAGTTTCAGTCAAGCCACATGCATCTATAGTTCATATGCAATTATTTGAAGCTTGAGGAAATGGCAGACTGCTGTGTTAAATCATATAAGGAACATTTTCAAGATATATACACAAGTTACTTTGTTGGGTTTTCTACTCCAAATTAACAGTGAGTGTAGGCAAGTGTGAATGCAGCAGTGTTGTATTTTCTTAAACAATTAAATCAAGCAGTTTTGAAAAGTCTTGTAAAAGTCTTTTTAAAAAAAAAAAAAAAGCATCCTAATTAAGAAAACTGGAAGACTTTTAGTACAACCTCTGATTAAAGCAATTGGTAAGATCAATTAAAACAAAATCTCACAACTGTCCTGAACTTGCTAGATGGCTTTAAGCAAGCTAATCTCTCTAAATCTCATCCCTTCCACCCCCATTGCAATATATAGATTAACAAATATTGACTTACCTTACTACTTTGTTTTAAGGTGAGATAATGTGTATGCAGAGCTGGCTACATCTGCTGCCTAATAGGATATTAGGCTATATATGTGTAACCCATGAAAGCACTATACAAATGTTAAGCTGTTATCATATGAAAGCTGTGTATTTTATGCTCTTTCCTATTGTTGTTGTGTGCCTTCAAGTCATTTCTGACTTATAGCAACCCTAAGGTGAACCTATCACAGAGTTTTCTTGGCAAGATTTTTGCTCTTACTGCTGTCTATGTACTAGTTTAGTATTATCTCTCTAGGGAGACTATTATCTGCTGCATCCCCTTTATCTTAGAAGGAAAGGGAAGAGTTTAGAAGGGCATAGACAGCAATTTACAATGTATTATCTCTTGTTTGTGGTTTTCTGATCCTGGTTCCTTTACATGCAGCCAAATTTTGGTGAGCTCTGTTATTCAAACATGGTTGCAGAAATGGATTCTGTTGTATGCCTAAAAGCAGCTGTGTTTCTAAACTGCACATAGCCAAGCAAGAGATTGATTCTGTTTATTTCGAAGCTAAATTTTCATTGATTCTTTATTGCTATTGTTCTTGCCATCTCCAATGCTCTCACTTTATGTACCATCAAAAGCAATCTTAGGGCCTTTGCAGACTGCCAGAAATAGTGCAAATTGAGTCCACTTTAAGGGTTAGGGTTAGGGAATCATAGGAACTGTATTTTATTGTGGCAGCAGACCTCTCTGACAGAGAAGGCTCAATGTCTCAGAAAAAAAACAATTCCCATGACACCCTAGTACTAACCCTAACCTTTAAAGTGGACTCAATTTGCACTATTCCTGGCAGTCTGCAAAGGCCCTTAGTTGAATCCAAACTTAGGGCCTCGGCAGACGGCTAATTGAGCTGTCTTCCGGGCCCAGAAGAGGAGGGGCAGCCGCACGAGCGGTGCCCCTTCCTCTTCCTGAGGTCGTCCTCGGAGTCGCCAGCCCTCCGCACGGCCGGTGCTCCGGGGATGACCTCACGCCGCGGCGACCACACTCGCCGCAGCGTTTGAGTCAGCGAAAGTGCGCCCCCTGCTTTTGGGGCGCACTTTCCCTTAAATCTAAAAGGAGCGCCAATTTGGCGCTCCTTTTAGATTCGGCGGGGAAGCGCCGTGGTGAGGCTGCCTTGGCCCCGCGGCGCTGCGGACCAGGACGTCTTGGACGCCCTCGTCTGCATCCCCCCTTAGTCTTGCTTGAAACAGGACTGATTCGCCCATTAATTTCAATGGATCTGCCAAAGTAGGATTAAATCTAGACCCAACCCACTGATTTTATATCATCAGTGGGGAGGTTTTGTCCCTCTTCCAGATGTCCCTCTTTGTCCCTGATATCTTTTGGATATCAGCTCCCAGAAACCCATTCAGCATGGCCAAGGGATTATAGAAGTTGTATTTTAAAGCATCTGGAAGACCATAGACTGGTTTAAACCATATGTTCAGAGCAGGACTGGGAATTGTAGAGCCTTCTGTATGTTGTTGGACTGCATCTTCCAGCACCTCTACTGAGTGTATCTGATGTTAAGGATTGCTGGGGATTGCAGTCTAACAAGAATTGGAGGGCTACATGATTCCCATTCCCCTCCTCTAAACTTATGCTTTAAATCAGTTTAAGATGGGATTGAATATTTCACAAGAACAGGATTTTAAGTTTCAACCTTACAGAGCAAACCATATTTTTCAGCAGTGACATCACTAAGGTTGGAGTCACCCAGAGCAGTAACTCATGGTGTCACTTCCCACTGACCTCCTCCTATACCACACCATGGGCATATAAAAGCATTATTAGTAATGCTTTTATAACAATGTTACTCATACATCGCTTAATGTAATGGCAACAGTTGTGACATAAACAATGAGAAAAATTAAAATTATACCTTTAAATTACAATATCATATACACAGCCTAAATATCTTTGCATGTACATAGTCTCATATGGTTAAACTGAAAATTTCATAAGATGTGATGTTCTTAAAGAACATTTATATATGATGTTTCAGACATTATTTGTCTACAGTATATCCAAATGTTTGCATTAGTTAACAATGTCCTCCATTGATCTGAGAATGTCTTTCCATCCCGCTTGACTAAGATCCCCCTCTATCCCCTATTCTTATTTTTACCTGCCTTGCAAATAATTCCCCCTGCCCCCATATCATATATATATCAAAACTACAAATCCCAGGATTTATGTTCCATAAAAGAACATCTATACTCATCTTCAGTGGATGTGCCCCTATTTTCTAAATGTGCATCTGTGCATGTAAATAGACATATAGTAATTTTGTCAATCTGTGTATATTCTTTTGTTCTTATTTTTGGAAACATGTTGCTTCTTCTCTTGGTGATATTTATACATGACTGCCCTAACCCTGTCCTATGTCCATTAGGGGTAGCTGATTGTGGCTTTGTCCAGTAGTACTAAAATCTTGACTTAGTTCTACTTAGTTAGATGGCTTGTGTATTTATTTATCTGTATTTATTTAGGTTCCATTTCCTGTTCAGATAGTTCCAGTTCAAGAGGGAGGGAGAAGTGACAAGAGCAGGAAAGAAAAGAAAAGTAAAAGAGAGACCAGAATTGTAATCTAAAAACATGTGAGCAAATGAGGTAGGCAAATAGGGAGCTCTTAAACAAAAGAAGAAAAGAATAGATTGTTCCAAACAGTAAATGTAGAAGGAACTGTATTGACAAATGCCTGATAAAGATATCACTGATGCTGTAGTTGCTGGCCCCTAAAGCCATATTATCATGAAGATTTTTTTTAAATATCTGCACTGCAGAAATGATCCAGTTTCACACCATATTCCTACCCTAACAACTTCAAGAATATGCCAGACAACTGAACTGGATCGCTTCTTAGCCCTGCTTCTTAGTTTTGGTTCAAACATGCCCTTTGGTCAAGTCTTGTCCTATCCTATGGCTTCTGGATGCCAACTGTAGGTTCCCTATGGACTTAAAGGATTTAGCTCTTTGTCTTTAATGCTCCATCAGGTTGTAGCTTTGCTTAAGAGTTTCAGGTTTGGTTTCAGAGCCATGTCTGGCTCTAGTATTTGTGAGACAGTCCTAGACAGGTTGCCCATGGTGTGACTCCCCTTAGCAGCCCTGCATCCTCTAGCAAGCAGATCTACTGAACAGTGAGAGGCCATTGCAGTTACCTTGTAAGCATTAAAGGGAAGGAAGGCCACTGCCAGGTGCTTCATGGACATCTCTGTCAGTGGCACTGTGTCACTGTTGAATAAGCCCATTCATGAAGGAGAACCTACCCCCTTTACTTTCCCTTCTATGTAGTGCCACCACTACCAATGACAGCTCATGCTACCAACTTCTTTCTTTCAGTTAGTCTCATGGTGCTACAAGATCTATCCACATACTGATTCTACAGAGAAACATGACTGCATCTTTGAATTCTACCACCCAGGTAATGTCTGCTACATAGTCAAACCAAGGCCATTAAGCCTTGGTTTAGATAGATCCATCACAGTATTCTCAGCAGTTTGTCTTAAGGTTTTACAACCAGAATGCATAACTAGGTCCCTGATGTTTTTTTGTTCATTTAAATGAAATCATTGTTTTTTGTTCACATCCTGGAATGTTTTCTAACATGTGCCAGTGATTATGTATAGCCTTATGTATATCCTTGGTGATATGATTAAATGTCAGAGTGCGGCGTAGGTGAATAATTTGTGGTCTATGTTGTTGTTTTTAGAGTGGGAGCTTCAGACCACATCTCCCATCACATCCTAGCCCAGCATGGCCATTCGACATATTGGATGAGTGTGATGGGAGGTGTAGTCCAATATCTCTGGAGAGCACCAGGTCAGAGAAGATTGTTATAGGCTGTACATAGAAAGGGCTGGCCCAAACCATTTTGCTGCCTGAGGCACAGATGGTGTCTCCTCTACTGTGTGTGTGTGTATGTTTACTTATTTAGTGTATTATATCATTTATGTCAGAAAAGAGATTTGCGGAGGGTTACAGGACAATTAAAACACAGAGAAATTCAAATATTCAAATATACTTAGATTGGAAACATAGCTATAAACAATTTAAAACACATTAATGAGAGGACAAAAATAATGCTCCCATAGGATAGGAAATGCCTTGCTCAGCATAGTGTCTGTTGTCCAAAGCACACCTGAACAAAAATGTGCTCACGTCTCAGCAAAATGACAACAAAAATTGAGACAACCTTGGAAACAGAGGCATCTGGTGGCTCCATTACTTCAGGAGGTTGTATTCACACTCAGTTTTATGGGCGCTACTCCACATTTTATAGGAGCTATCCAAAGTGCTGAATCTATTTTGGAAATAAGGCTCAGCACCTTGGATAATTCCCATAAAATATTCCTGTAAAACCTGGAGTAGCTTTTATGGGAGAGTTTTATGGGAGCTATCCAAAGTGCTGAAGTCTTATTCCCAAAATAGGTTCAGCATCTTTGATAGTGCCAGTAAAATCTGGAGTAGCTCCCATAAAACTGGGCTGCAGAGCCCTCAACCACCTTTGCTTGGATGCCAATCACATAGTCCGGGATCAGCCCTCAAAAAAAGCCCTCTCATGGGTTTCCCCCTAACAATTCTTATCATTCTGTATACAAAGCCAGCTAGATAGACAATTCTTTCTTCAGCATGGTTGACCAGAAATTTTCCCCAAGGACACTTGAAAACATCAGGCTAATCTGGAGGGTACAGGACAGGCTCCCCAACACACACCTGTCTCTTCATGAACCTTGCTGACACCTCCTAACATTTGTCACCTGAGGCAAATTCCTAATTCTGCCTAACTCTAGGACTGGCCCTGACTGCAGAGTAATTTAACACTATGCTCCACTTTCAGTGCCATGTCTATTTGGTGGTGCCAATCAAAAAGGCAAAATCTTCTCTGCTCATTGACTTCTGAACTAGCATCACCTTTCAAATTGTTTTACAAGTATTATTTTGTATCCATACAGTTTTACCTAACTGAGTCAAATTTTCTCAGTTGATGTATTTTATATACAATTTCACAAAAGGCATACATGCACCTATGAGATTTTGTAATTCTGTCAGTCTATACATGATGCATATAATTAGTATCATGTCTTCCTTTTACAGCCTCTGAAGAAGGCTATTTACATATTTCTATGCCAAAATGTGTTGGCCTTATTTGAAAAATGAAGTCTTTTGTATGTCCTGAGATTCAGGAGCTGTTAGTTCTTTCCATTTTCATGATGTGACATTCCTCAGTTCCCTCTCTCACAAGTTCCAGGGAGTTAGGACTTTTACTTTTAAATTCAGACATAGGTTTAAGTCAGTATTCTCTTACCCAGTTGTATAAATCAGAGACCTATGATGTACTGATTTAATGGGCGAAACATAGCCCAGGTTTTCCATTGTTTTTACCAGATCTCCCTACCAGGAGTTCACTGATCATCTGGCAAAGACTCATGCCACCAGAGTGTCTGTGCAAAGGACTCAGGCAGCTGCTGTGGTGACAACTTAAGAGCAACTATCATACTTTGTTTCAAGAAAGTAACAAAACCACAGAAAACAAAACAAAACAAAAGGCTTTTGGAGTCCATTCCCAGAGAAGTTAGATCAACAGCCATTTTGCTACTTTTGCTTCATTTTGTTGTTGTTTGTTTGTTTGTTTCTGCAGGGCTAACTGCTCAGAGAGAAAAGGGCTTTCATGTGCTCTTGTTTATATGTGTTGTTCTTTTTAATGGTTATGCTTTTAACTGCTTCCAGTTTTATTGATCATTTAATTGCATTTTTAAAAAACTTTTATATCACCTAATTCCTTTTTTTTTAAAGCTGTATCTGTTTCAAATTTACTAAGGGGGGTTGCAGACTGCCAGAAATAGTGTGAATTCAGTCCACTTTTAGGGTTAGGGTTAGAGTTAGGGAACCATGGGAACTGTATTTTATTGTGGCATCAGAGTTGTCTGACAGAGAAGGCTCAATGTCTCAGAAAAATAACAGTTCCCATGATTCCCTAGCACTAACCCTAACCCTAAAAGTGGACTGAATTTACACTATTTCTGGCAGTCTGCAACCCCCCTAAGTTGCCTTGAAGGGGATCCAGTGTGGTACAGTGGTTCAAGTGTTGGACCAGGACTCTGGTAGAAACCAGGGCCCAAACTCTCACTCAGAAAACCACTGAAAGACAAGTGGCAAGCTGCGCTATCTCAGTCTCGCAGGAAATCTGATACTTGGGGTAAGCTTAAGTTAGAAGTAAGGTCAAAGAAGAAAGCGCAAAGTCAGACTTAATGCTGAACATAAAGAAATCAAAAATAATGACCTCAGAGGACCTACATATGTTCTTCTTAGACAATGAGAAAATCAAAATAGAAAAGAATTCCTGTACCTAGGACCAGACTAGATCCAAATAATCAGAATGGAGAATGTAGTGAAGAAATCAGAATAAGGCTAGGAATAGGAAGAGCAGCCATGAAAGGGCTAAAAAAAAAAGATCCTAAAGAGTATGGATGTACAACTCATCACAAAACATAGAATCATCCAAGCATTGTATTGATTGATAAAAAGGCAAGATACTGACAGCAGCAACAACCTGTTAATATCCCCCCCCCCCAAAAAAAAATATTTTTTTACCTGGCATGATGTGAAACACCCAACATTTAAAATATTCTGCAATGTGCAGATGGCACGACCTATTGGAGCATTGTGGGAAATATGAAGCACTGATGTTAGAGGGGCCCAGCAGTGGTCTACATTTGCTACTTTGCTACTTGCTGCCCTTTGCTACTTCCTGTCTTTATGCTTAGAGATGATCCTGTGGGAGATACAGACTGTCTTACTGTCCAGAAGAGCATTCCCCCCTCACTGAATATACTGTCAGCTGGAGGGGTGGAGGAAGACACTCTGATTTGCCTACTGTATTATTGGCATTTTTTCAACAATTTGCCTACTTGCTCCCTTTTCCTAGCACTTTAGCCACATCCTTTTCTTGTTTATCATCAATAAAGATCTTCCCTAGGGCTTCAACTCAGCACTGAATGAAAGTCTTACGGTAAGGGACAACCTCTTCTAAAAATCTTCTAAAAATGTCATTGCTATATTTTGGATGGTACATTTTAATAGCCTCAAATCCATGTATAGCCCCCCCCCCATGAATTGTGTACTTTTTAAAGTTCATGTTTTGAGCTGTATTCTTCATGTTTTGAATTGTAAGTGTGCCTTGAATCCCAATTTCAGGAGGGGGGGGGAGAGATGTGGTGATTTTGAGATCCATAGGGGAATACTGAGTGCACATGGCATAGCAATTTGTGTGTCAGAGTAGGACTAGAATTAAGATCTCTGCTCAGCCATGGAAACCCATGGAGTGACCTTGGGCAAGTCATACTCTCTTAGCCTTAAATGAAGGCAATGACAAACCTCTAAAGAAATCTTGCCAGGAAACCTCTAGATCAGGGTCACCATAAGTAAAAGCTGACTTAAAGATTCATAACAAAAACAAGGGTAGCATTCTCAGACCAGCCAAACATTATGTTATTAAAGTACTTCATCCTCCACACAGCTGCTGTGTGGCAATGTAAAAGCTCCTATGACTAGAATTCAACACACACATGCATCTGTTTGTCTTTTCCTATGTCACTGGATTACGCACCTTCATGTTCAACCTAAAGGAAAGCAAACCTTTCACTTAGCAAATGTTTCTTCTTCATGTCTCTCTTTATGGCACTATGTTATGTTTATGTACTCCAGAGAACAATTACATGTGCTCTTTAGCTCCACTTTTGGGTCAGGTACATCACTGATGTGTTATTGATGTTAACTGCCCTTGAGTTGACCACAACTGATGGTGACCCTGTGGATTAGACATCTCCAAGAGCCCCTGTCATCCTCTGCTCTGCTTAAGTCCTATATATTCTGGACCATGACCTCTCTGATTGAGTCCATCCATCTAGCATACAGTTTTTCTCTCTTTCTACTGCCCTCCACCTTTCCTAGCAATATTGTATTTTCCGATGAACCATGCCTTCTCATGATGTGGCCATAGCAACCTTCTCCATATGTGTTTTGACAGCATCCCCAGAAACCCATTTTTGGGGCTCATGGGAGTTACAGTTCAATAAATTTGGGAGTTTTTGGAGGTAATGTATATTGTTTTCTCTTGATTGTCCAGTATGTCTAGCATATAGAATTACTGAAAAACAACCTTATTTTGCACCAAATGAAAAAAAATCTGGCCTCTTCTTTGGGGACCTCTCTTCCTGCAGTATGTGAAGAGGTGGCCAGCTTATGCATCTCTCTCTCACACACACACTTCTCTCTCTCTCTCTCACACACACACACACACACACACACACACGGTGCTTTGCATAAATGTAATGCTTTGGTGCCTCCTTCTGTCTACATCACACATTGCAGACATCTGGATCTATTTGAAGACTGGAAATGTTTCCTTTCTTCCAACTGTTTACCAATAAGGACACTGCCTTGATCTAAATTATATAATTGAAATGAAAATGTCTTCAGAGTGGATTTTGCTGTGGAAAAACTGTGAGTTTCATTCAGTCATAGGCAGAGATAGCCGATGGCTACCATGACAGTGAAGTGGGGCAGCTGTTCTGTGTTTTAGAATAATAGAATCATAGAATCAGAAAGTTGGAAGAGATCACAAGGGCCATCCAGTCCAACCCCTGCCATGCAGGAACTAAAAATCAAACCATCCCCGACAGATGGCCATCCAGCCTCTGTTTAAAGACCTCCAAAGAAGGAGACTCCACTACACTCTGAGGGAGTGTGTTCCACTGGCAAACAGCTCTCACTGTCAGGAAGTTCCTCCTAATGTTGAGGTAGAATCGCTTTTCCTGTTGCTTGCATCTGTTGTTCCGTGCCCTATTCTCTGGAGGAGCAGAAAACAAGCTAGCTCCCTCCTCAACATGACATCCCTTCAAATATTTAAACAGGGCTATCATATCCCCTCTTAACCATCTCTTCTCCAGGCTAAACATACCCAGTTCCCTAAGTCATTCCTCATAAGGCATAGTTTCTAGACCCTTCACCATTTTAGTCACCCTCCTCTGGACACGCTCCAGTTTTTCAACATCCTTTTTGAATGGTGGTGCCCAGAACTAGACACAGTATTCCAGGTGGGGCCTGACCAAAGCAGAATACAGTGGCACTAATACTTCCCTTGATCTAGATACTATACTTCTATTAATGCAGCCTAAAATTCAATTGGCCTTTTTAGCTACAGTATCACACTGTTGACTCATGTTCAACTTGTGGTCTACTAGGACTCCTATATCCCTTTCACACATAGTCTCATTAAGCCAGGTGTCTCCCATCTTATATCTATGCATTTCATTTTTTTGCCCTAAGTGCAGTATCTTACATTTCTCTACGTCGAAATTCATTTTGTTAGCTTTGGCCCAGCTTTCTAATCTATTAAGGTCATTTTGAATTTTCATCCTGTCTTCTGGGGTATTAGCTATTCCTCCTAATTTGGTGTCATCTGCAAATCTGAGAAACATGCCCCATATTCCTTCATCCAAATCACTGATAAAGATGTTGAATAGCACTGGGCCCAGGACAGAATCCTGTGGCACCCCACTGGTCACTTCTCTCCAAGATGAAGAGGAGCCATTGCTGAGCACCCTTTGGGTTTGGTCAGTCAACCAATTACTAATCCACCTAACAGTTGTATTGTCTAGCCCACATTTTATTATCTTGTTTGCAAGAATATCGTGAGGGACCTTGTGAAAAGCCTTACTGAAATCAAGATATATGATGTCTATCTCATTCCCTTCATCTATCAATCTGATAATTTTATCAAAAAAGAGATCAGATTAGTCTGGCATGAATTGTTTTTGAGAAACCTATGTTGACTTTTAGTGATTATGGCATTCCCTTCTAAATGTTCACAGATTCTCTGTTTAATGAACTGTTCTAGAATCTTTCCTGGTATTGATGTCAGACTAACTGGGCGATAGTTGTTGGGATCCTCTTTTTTCCCCTTTTTGAAGAAGGGGACAATGTTTGCTCTCCTCCAGTCTGCTGGGACTTCTCCTGTTCTCCAGGAGTTCTCAAAGATTATTGCCAGTGGCTCTGAGATTACATTTGCCAGTTCTTTTATTATCCTTGGATGTAGTTCATCTGTTTCTGGAGACTTAAATTCATTTAGGTTAACCAGATATTCCTGTACTTCATCTTTACTTATTCTGTGCTGCATTTCCCCTATTGTGTCCTCTGCTCCATTTTTCTCAGGTTGAACACCTTTTCCTTTTGTGAGAAGACTGAGGCAAAGAAAGTGTTTAGTAGTTCTGCCTTTTCTCTGTTCCCTGTTAGAATTTCTCCATCTTCTCTGCACAGTGGCCCTACCATTTCCTTCTTCTTTCTTTTGCTACGGACATACCCAAAAAAGACCTTTTTTTTGTCCTTAATCCCTCTAGCAAGCCTGAGCTCATTCTGTGCTTTGGCTTTCCTGACTTCACCCCTACATGTGCTAGCTATTTGTTTGAATTCATCTTTAGTGATTTTGCTCCCTTTCCATTTCTTATACATCTCCCATTTAAAACTTAGTTCAGTTGAAAGTTCTTTTGTCATTCAACCTGGTTTCTTAAGACATCTCCCATTTTTCCTCCTCATTGGAACAGTTTGAGATTGTACCTTCAGTATCTCCCTTTTGAGAAATTCCCATCCATCCTGAACTCCCTTCTCCTTTAGTATTCCTGACCATGGGATGATTCCCAGTGTTTCCCTAAGTTTGTTGAAATCAGCTCTCCTAAAGTTTAGAATGAGTGACTATGCCTAGCTTCTCCTTTCCACTGTATAAGAAATTCCAGGAGAACATGATCACTCCCACTTAAGGATCCCACCATTGCACCCCAGTGACCAGGTCATCCCTGTTGGTTAGGATCAAATCTAAAATAGCTGATCCCCTTGTTGCCTCTTCCACCATTTGAACAAAGAAATTGTCTTCGAGGCAAGTGAGGAATTTGCTAGACCTTAAAGTTTTGGCTGAGTCTGACTTCCAGCAAATATCAGGATAGTTGAAGTCACCCATCATTACTACTTCTCTCCTTCTGAGTGTGTGGTCATCTGTTCTAGAAAAGCATCATCCAATTCCTCAGTCTTTTAGTGTGAACTTCAAAAGGAAATCCAGACTCTGAACTTATTTGGGGATGACACGGAAGCAACTGGCCACCACTGGTTCTAGGAGTCAGAACAAATTCCTGGGTCCAAGTTTGAAAATGCTTTTAATGCTTTTGCACTGGATTGTAGGTGATAGGTTGTGGAGTTCTAGTAAAAAAGGAATTAGATCCGCCAGCTTAAGGTCACCATTGCCATAGATTTTGGCTACTTCCAGATGAGGGTTGATGACAAAGTCACCATGGTGTGTTCACTCACATTTTATGAATGTTCCACATGACATTTTCAAAAGGGAGAAGATGTCTCCTTCCTTTTCTTCTTTTTACAAAAAAAAATCTGTCTTATCTTTCAAGGACAGAAAAGTCACAACATCTCCTTTTTGTTCTTAGTGAAAGAGTTGGAAAAGTACAGGTTTAGGGCCACACATGGCCCCTGGGCTGTTTCTATGGCCCTCAACTCCACCAAACATCCCCTAAATTCCCTTCTGGGAGTCCCATGTAATTTGAATTCTCCTTTTAAATAGCTTGTAGACTCTCCTCACCATACTGAACTTTAAAAAAATCCAACAAAAAACCAACAACCTAGGTTTTAATAAACAGAACATAATTTGTTTTGTATTTTTGGAGACATTTTGGCAACCTGTGCAGCCCTTTCCCAAGTCAATGAATTGGCCTGCACCCCTATGTTAATGCTTCTTTTTCAGCTTTTATTTGAAGAAGTGTGGTTGGGTCAAAACCTGTGATGTATTGGGCTGGTGAATTTGTCAAAACTCAGCACACATGAGCTTCTACCCCTTAATCTCTTTCACTGCTAATATCCTAACTGGCATCAAGGTATAAAGCTCCTAAACATGGATGTTCTGTATAGCTAGCATTGTTAATAGCCAATTCATTGAATGTGAATTCTTCAGTACATTCAAAAGCCATGATATGAATGCCAGAAGACATCACTGCATCTGTAGCAGTAAGTTCCAAAAATGTATTTATGCAGTGACTGGGGGGAAAAAGCAGAGCTTGTGAAAGTAACTTTTAAACTATAACCACGCGAATTCCTTTACAGGGAGCACTACTTTTATCACCCATATGGGATTATTTTTTATCTATCCTTTAAGCATTTCTGAGGCACTTTTCCACATTAAAATCAATAAATCAGCCTTCAAAAAAATAGAAAATGGTGACTTAAGGCCTTTGCAGACTGCCAGAAATAGTGCAAATTGAGTCCACTTTAACTGCACTGACTCAGTGCTAGGGAATCATGGGAACTGTAGTTTATTGTGGCACCAGAACTCTCTGACAGAGAAGGCTCAGTGTCTCAGAAAAAAATGCAATTCCCATGATTCCCTAGCACTGAGCCAGTTAAAGTGGACTCAATTTGCACTATTTCTAACAGTCTGCAAAGGCCCTTAGATGGAAGAACTTTAGAGTGCAAACTAGGAAAAAGTACTTTTGGGACTACAACTCTCAGAATCCCTCAGCTTCCATTTCCTCTGGCTAGGGCATTCTAGGGGCTGCAATCCAAAAAGGTATCAAATCCAAGCTATGCAGGCATCTTATTGACATGCAGTGGTGGCTGGTGGGCTCCCATATCAATGGGACAGTGGATTTTCTCTAGTTTTTAGTTTACATTTTAGCTATCCACGTTGCTGAGCCTGTTTGGGAGATTGGTTCAGCATCTTGGATAAAACCTGGAATAGATTCACCACCCCATTGACATGGAAGCCATGGATTTGCTCCAGAATTCCCTCTGGTTTTGGCCTGAACTTTCAAGGAGCTAGCCATGGTGTTGAACTTTTTGGGGAGATGAGCTCAGCACCTTGGATAAAATCTGGAGTGGATTTACCACCTCACTAAAAGGGAGGCCACCAGCTGCCACTGTTTAAAAGTTCAATAGGTAAGCACAAAAATATTCCACACATCCTGGAATCCCAACAGTCTCAACTTCTAGACTATGTACTTGTATGTACATTCACACACACAAAAGTCCTCTCCTTATAGACCAGGGATGAGAGTCACATGGCCCATCAACTGAATTGTGGCCCTGTGGTTTCATACTCCAGGCCCTTCCTGGCCTCCCCCTGGCAAATCATCAACAGCAGCATCCAACAATCAAAAATATTCTTCAAAGCATTCAGGAGTTGCAATTCTCCTCTAAATCAAGATGCAGAGCCTTGAGTTACTGCAGGGTGGCTGGGGCAATATCCCCCCCTCCTCTCTCTTTGGTCAGGCTTAAACATTCAGTGGTAGCCTTTTCTATTTGGATTATTGCAACATATCAATGTTGTATTAGAAAAATCTTTAACATTTTTAGATGCGAGTGTTCCCTTTGATGTGGAATTTAATTGATGCTCAATGATAATTGGATCCTACATGCATTTAGTGTTGCTAAAAAATTCATACTTCAAAGCTGGAAAGAAAAATAATTGCCATTCAGTGTGTACAGTCCATTTTTTCAAGGGACTCTTTTTTTCTGGACGACATTTGAGTATTGCACAAAGCCAACATCTCTTGCCCAGACCAATTTTTTTTGTTAAATAAATGCAGAAAGGTTAAAACCCTTTCAGGAGTTCACCGTTTCCCCAATAGTGTGTCTTAATAGGTCAAGACCCAGGCTGGCATCCAGTTAAGCAGTTACAATGTTGTAAGCTAGACTTATGGACTGTTTCACATTTATGATTATGATCATATCATGATTGCCACAAATGCAAAAGCCTCAAAAACCTACTCTAAAAGCCAGACAGCCATAATGAGTGAAGGAACTCTGCAGTGCTGGTGAATGGGGTACTGAAGAATAATGTGTCTGCCAGTGATCCATGTGTGATAAGGAATTGTTACAGAACTTTGCAGGAGTCCCTGCTTTTACTTGTCACATCACATATCCCTTTTGGAGGGAGGCTGGATGTGTCATCCTCTAGCTTCCCACTCATGGGCACTGCAGAATTCCTCCACTCAGTACAACGCCTGGTTTTTAAGGTGGATTTTAGGCGAACAGATCAGGAGACAGAGCATAGCTATGACATCTTAGCTGTCTGTCCCATGCAAGATCTCAACCACTCTTTTCTCACAGAGAACAAGGAAAATTGCATCCCTAGTTCCAACTAGAGAATAACCAGGGAATATAAAATGTATATAAGTGCTTAGTGCCAGTGCAGCATGATGGTTTGAGTGCTGGACTAAGACTTCTGGGGACTGATATTCGAATCTCTATTCAGCCATTGAAATTTATTGGGTAACCTTGGGCAAGACGCACTTTCCCAGTTTTAGATAAAAGTAAACCTCCCCTGAATAAATCTTGCCAAGAATAGAGTTGCAATAAGTAGGAGTTGATTTAAAGACACACAACACCAATGTATAAATGCTGACTTTCCAATTTGTCATGCATTCAATGGATCTACTTTACAGGAATACCTATTAGCAAAGGCTAAAGGAGCTTTGATGGCTGCTATTACCTACTAGAAATGTATCACCAGCCATAGCCAAGGTTAGATCAAACCAGGTTAGATCAAAACACTTTCATATTTGTGATGTAACAAGGAAAAGAGAATTTTGAATTTTGTATCTGGTCAGTCTCCCTTATCCAGAATTCCAAAATCCCAAATATTCCAAAATCCAACTTTTTCCCCCAGGGGGAGAGGGCTGGGATAGTGACACCTTTGCTTCCTGATGGTACACAAACTTTGTTTCACGCACAACATTATTTTAAAATTATTGTGTATAAAATTACCTTCTGGCTATGTGTATAAGATGTATATGAAAAATAAACAAATGTCATGTTTAAACTTTGGCCCCAGCTCCAAGACATCTTATTATAGATATGAAAATATTCCAGAATCCAAGAAACTTCAAAATCCAAATCACTTCTGGCCTTAGGCATTTTGGATAAGGGGGCCTCACCCTTTATATCTGTTTCCTCTACTTAATGGAAGAGACATGAAGAAAGTCTAAGCCTGGGAATTCCTAATGCATTAATGAAGCCAAGTATCCAAAACGCTATAATCAAACTGTGGATGCCCCCATTTAACAATAGATTTGAGGTTTTGCTTGTAGAGTAAGTTGTTCCTGCCTGTGCAGAGCCTTCAGTGCCATCTCACTGAGCCAACATCTCTTTTTGTACATGTTGTACTTGAAGCTAGGAACAAAGCAAAAACATTTATGAAGCTGTTACTGCCATGTACCCAAGCTCAACCCTTTGATCCTATGATGATATTCAAAGCTTGAGAAAGTTATCCCTTTCCCTTTTGGGTCTAGAACACCCAGAATCATGTTGGCTGGAGCATTCTGGAAGTTTTAAAAAGTACTCTGTCCAAGCTTCATGATATGCCCATGACACTTAGCCAATGACTGGACTGGTGCAGTGCTGTCTGAATCTCTGGACAATTCTTTGTGCTGCCTAAAGTTATAACTGCAGTTGCAAGCAGTGAGAAGTCCCAAATATAGGACTGCACATGTTTGGCTTCCTTTCAATGAGAAAAAAGCAGCAAAGAATTATGAAATTTTTGTAGCATGAGCTTCCTTTACAAATATGCAATTAAGGCCTAAATAAATAGCAAGCAGTTTTAAAGGGCAACAGATTTGTTCTCCGTATCGGATTCCCAAAGAGAAGCTATTTGTTTCAGCCTGTAAAATCTTTCCTTCCCTCCATCCCTCCCTCTTTCTCACACAAAGACCAGTAGTCATAACATCAGATTTAAGTCTAGTCCAGAGCCAGGAAAAGTTTCTTTTGGACTAAGACTTCATCTGCACTGCAGAAATTATCCAGTTTGATGCTGCTTTAACTGCCATGGCTCAATGCTATTGAATTCTGGGGACTGCAGTTTTGTGAGACATTTAGCTTTCTCTGTCAGGAAGCTCTGGTGCCACAGCAAACTACAATTCCCAGAATTCCATAGCATTGAGCCATGGCACTTAAAGTGGTGCCAAAGTAGATTATTTTTGCAGTGTGGATACAGCCCAAAACTCCTCAAATCTCCAAGTGAATTTGGCCACTGGTTGAGAAGATGGGGCAGCCGCTGGCCACATTGGCTGGGAGATTCTGCAAGTTGAAGTCCAAAAAAAAGTAATTTTTCCAATATTCCCCCCAATATGTAAGGTAAACAAAGCTGTTGATGTTATCTTGAACCCAGCTTCAAGTTCAACTGGTAGTGTCTGGCTTTTGTTATCCATTAGCCTTCTGTTTACCTGTGAGTGAGTGTGTATGTCTGTGTCTATAAGACCTACCTGTCATATTTTTTTCTGTCCTCTGAATTTAATTAAAATGCTAAACTAACTTGTGAAATTGGTGCCATTGACCCAGTTTCACATTTCAAAACAGGAAACAGAATCTGGAACAACATCTGCCCCAGGCAGGTCACAAATAGGTCTGAGACTACATCTACACTGCAGAGTCAATGCAGTTTGACACCTGTTTAACTGTCATGGCTCAATGCTATGGAGTTCTGGGATCTGTAGTTTTGTAAGATATTTTTGCCTTCTCTTTCATAGCAGTCTGGTGCCACAGCAAATTCCAAATCCCAAGATGCCCAGGATGGAGCTATAACAGTTGAAGCGGTGTCAAACTGCATTAATTCTGCAGCATGGTAACAGCCTCATCCACAAATCCTTCAAGCAGACTAGGAAAGCATCTGATGGAGAAGATCTGGCTCTCCATGTCCTGCATAAAGCTGAGATGGGACTGCAGCAGTGTTCCCCAAACACTGGTCTCCTCAAATATTGTCATACTTCCAACACTGTTCATGTTCTCTGGGGCTTCTAGACACTGAGGTCTAAAAACGTTTGGGAGGACATGGCCTTGGATTATAGAACTAGAGTGTCTCCTAAGAAAAGGTCTATGATACTAATTATGGGGATCCATAGGATTTGACACTAAAGGCATAGTTTGGATTGAGGCCACTGCCACTTCCACCTGTACATGACAACACAAATAAAAAAAGAATTGTTTTGGGATAATAAATAAGTGACTTTATTCATTGACACATTGCTCATGTTGCTCCATGCACCCCCAGCAGGTAAGTAATTTCAGGACAAGAGGGGACACAACTGCCTCTCTCTTGAAGGCCCTGCTATCTCCAGAACTTCCCACCTTTAAACAAAGTGATTTATGAACCCTCAAGCCATTGAACACAAAATGCCGAGTCTGACACTGCATGTGCTTATTCCAGACAAAGTCCCACTGTGTTTAATAATGATTCATCAGTCAGTTTACAAAAGATCAAAGCCTAGGAGCTTATGGTCACCACAGTATAACTGAGGATCTAACATTCTAGTCGTACTGTTTAAAAGATTAAAAACAACATGGGGCAGGAGCACAGGGTACTCAGGCTAATGACTATTACAATCTTACAGTTTTGAGTGTGGTAGATATTTTCATCTTTAGTATGCTGGGGATGGTAGGCTCTATTGCCCACCAGTCTTTAAGCTAGAGGTGGGAAAATTGACCTTCTTTGCAGGTTGTAGATGGCATTCACATCATTTTTGGTTTCTGCCCCCCCCCCCACTGCCCCTGTTTGTTGTACAAAAAATGCAAAGAAAATGCCCAAAAATGCTTTCTTGGTGGTTTGGGAAACATTTCCAACAATGGGGGGGGGGGGGGTCCCCCAGCCCAGCTTGGGCACAAGATAGGCCTTTTTTGAAATGGGAAGAAAACAGGAATTGACTTCAGATCATTTTCTGCTGTTTAAAAAAGTCTCTCATGGCCCTAAAATGACCCAGGATGGTCCCCAAACAGAAAAATACCCCCCATTATAGTATTTCAGGACATTTGGAGCACAGTGATTTTATTTTGCAGGAGCAGGTTTGGTTGAGATTTACAGATCTCCAAGATCTCCTGGAAGGCAAATTCAGCCCTCTACTGTCCACAGTTGCTAACCCCTAATGTAGAGAATGTTGGAGTATAATACCTATCACCCTTCTCTATTGATAGTGCTGGACAGGACTGATGGGAGCTGCATTCTAACAACATTTGAATGGCCAGTTTAAGACAAGGGGGTTCCCAAGAAATTTTGGGGAAATGCTCAGACTGCCAATCATGTGGAGTTGGCCACTGCACATTTTCAGGAATGAGCAGTAGTGGCACTCCAGATATTTTTGGATGATAACTTCCATCAGCCCTAGCCATCTTAACCATTGGCAAGGGCTTATGAGACCTGTAGTCCAAACCACCTAGAAGGCTATGGTGGTGTACCCTGGTTTATTGTTCAAGAAATAATTATGACCTCTCCTATGGATGGAGGAACACTGTAACAGAAGCCCTCTGGCTGTTCTGAGCAGAGTATGAGAAATATGATGAATCCAGAAAAGTTATTAAGAGCAGGTGGCTATCTTACTTCCTTATGGAGGGTGTCAATTAATCATATTGTGAGATAGGAGAGATAGAATCCTCTATCAACCTTTTCTGAGTAAGAGTGAACAACCCATGCTCATAAAAAATACAGCTAACCACAGGTTTGTTTGTCAGTTTAATTCTCTACACCACCACCCCAACTCCTGTATTAATACTGTCAGCAAGGCTCTCCTCCTGAAATACGCAATACCAAAGTGCTGTGTTTTGCTTTGCTTTGCTTTTAAAACTCATTTAAAAGCCCTGAGGATTTGTATAATCTGTATAAATGATAATAACCCTCCCATTGATTACAGCAAATGGCAAAGTTTTGTCTGGAACAGGAAGTCTGAACTCTGAATTTCCTGGTTGACATCAAAAGCAAAACAGCCTATAAGAGTGGATTGCAAGAAAGAAAGAAAGACAAATAAAGCATAAATTTCTTGAATGGAAGCAGCAGGCCATGCCAATGGTCCAGGGTTCAAATCCTGAGATAGTTAACACCAGGTCTTAGCAGTCTTGCCATGACAACCATGATCAGATGAAGGTTGACGTGCATCAACTATGAAATGAGATCAGTTTTCCATTTGAAACAAATGGGCTAGTTGGAAATTGAAAAGGTTAGTTCCAATGAGGCAGCTTCCCAACTCAGATCCCGTGAAGGCAAATCAATTCACTATATTTTCTGCTTGGTTGATATGCATCTCTTAGGTCAGCCATAAGGAGAGTCATAATAGCTGTGGAGGAGACTTCATGCAGACCTTTTTAGAGGTAGTCTGAAATTCTGTGAAGGACTTGAAGGTAGTTAGAGTCACTGGGAAGAAATTTTTGTGTTACTCCACACAGACAACCTCTTTCATCCCAAAACCTGAAGTAGAGTCAAACAAAACTCTTCAAGGACTACCTCCCTCTCCCAAGCCTTTCTGGAGGCAGCTCTCCCATATTAGAAAGAGAGGACTTGTCAACCCCATTGCCATCTCTTTCAGCCTCACAGCATGGCAAACAAAGCTGGTAACAGGATGGCATCAACGCCTGGAGCTTGCAGCCCACTCCAGTAAAGCAATCAGAAAAGGTTCTTTGGATGGCAGTGGAGGAGAAGTAGAAGATAGCTGGGTCTAAAGAAGCATTGAGAGTGCTGAGGAGTAAAGCATAGACTCTCCAGGTGGGGCTCTGGTTCTGAATGAAACCCACAATGTGGGAGATATTGTAGGGAGCAAAGCAGATAGCAAAATTGAGCAATGTCACCACTGCGAGACCCACTGCCCGTTGCTTCCTGCGGGCTTGGATGTTGGGTAAGGAGGTCAGGATGCGGATTAAGTTGACATAGCAGAAGAGGGAAACAAAGAAAGGGAGCAAAAAGAGGGTAATGCAAAGTTCCAGCCGGACTGGGAGGAGAATCTCAAGCTGGTTGGGGGAGAATCTCTCATAGCATTTGGAGACATTGGTTGGGTTGGGGTCAGTCTCATTGAGTTCTGGCATCTGGTATTGGACAATGTAGACAATGCTGCAGTGGGAACAGGCAAGCAACCAGAAGAAAAAGCTGGCCACTATCACATAGGCTGGTCTACGATTCAACTTGTACTTGATGGGATAGGCAACACCTAAATAGCGCTCAACACTGATGGCTGTGAGGAAGAGGGTGCTGATGTAGATGCTGCTGTAGTAGCAGAAGCCAGTGAGGGGGCAGAGGAAGGCAGGCAAAGGCCATGTCATGTCTGAGGCAGCCTCCATCATCTTGAAGGGTAGGAAGAGCAGAAGGATAACATCAGAGATGGTCAAGTTGAACAGAAGGATGTCTATAGGGGCTGCCTTCTTGCGCACTTTCACCAGGAATGTGTAGAAGGCCAGGAGGTTGGCAGGGAGTCCAGCCAAGAAGGCAAAAAGGTAGACAGCAAGGACAAGAGTGTCATGTGGTGTCATGGCCATCCTTTTAGTTCCTGCAATAGAAATAATAAACTGATCAATATGGAGCACACATATTGTGACTTAAACATATTGGCTTCCTAGTTCCTTATATTGGCAGTCCTATTCTCTATGTTGTCGTATTCTTCTGCTATAAAAACAAACATCTTTCTTTCCTTAAATGCACAACATTGTTCACCAACCAATTTTGTATATGTTTGTGTGTGTCCTGGGCCTTAAGCATCCTCCTCAGAGGCAGCTGAATGCCTGGGACAGGTAGGAGGAGGAGGAACAGGGACATGCCTTTTCCTCCTCTTCCCCACTCCGCATGCCAGGGAAATGGCTTTGTGTGCCATCTCTGTCATGCTTGCCATTGGTTCGCCAACACGGTCATAGGGCATGGTTTCCAGACCCTTCACCATTTTAGTCACCCTCTTCTGGACACACTCCAGCTGGTCAACTTCCTTATTGAATCGTGGTGCCTAGTATTCCAGGTGATGCCGGACCAAAGCAGAATGCAGTAGCACTATTACTTCCCTTGAAGTAATATACTATACTTCTATTGATGCAACCTAAAATTGCACTGGTCTTTTTATTTGTCACATAACACTGTTGACCCATGTTCAACTTGTGGTCTACTAGGATTCCTAGATCCCTTTTACACATAGTCTTGTTAAGCCAGGTGTCCGTTATCCTATATCTATGCATTTCATTTTTTGGCCCTTACATTTCTCTGTGCTGAAATTCCTTTTGTTAATTTTGGCCAAGCTTTCTAATCTGTTAAGGTCATTTTGAATTTTGATCCTATCCTCTGGGGTATTAGCTACTCCTCCTAATTTGGTGTCATCTGTAAATTTGATAAGCTGTCCCCTATTCTTTCATCCAAGTTGTTGATAAAGATGTTGAATAGCACTGGGTTCAGGACAGAACCCTATGGCATTTCACTGGTCACTTCTCTCCAGGATGAAGAGAAGCCATTCCTGAGCACCCTTTTGGTTTGGCCAGTCAACCAATTACAAATCCATTGTCTAGCCCACATTTTACTAGCTTATTTGCAATAATATCATGGGGGACCTTGTCAATATCACGGGGGACCTTACTGAAATCAAGATATGCTACATCCACAACATTCCCTTTATCTACCAAGCTGGTAATTTTATCAAAAGAAGAGATCAGATTAATCTGGCATGACTTGTTTCTCTGAAACCCATGTTGACTTTTTGTGATTATGGCCTTGCCTTCTAAATGTTGACAGACTCTGCCACTGCCCTGAACTTGCTTGATGGCTTTAATCAAGCTAATCTCTCTAAATCTCATCCCTTCCACCCCCATTGCAATATATAGATTAGCAAATATTGACTTACCTTGATACTTTGTTTTCAGGTTAGATAATGTATATGCAGAGCAGGCTAAATCTGCTATCTAATAGGATATTAGACTATATATGTGTAACCCTTGAAAGCACTGTACAAATGTTAAGCTATTATTATGTGAAGGCTGTGTATTTTTTGCTTGTTGTTGTTGTTGTTGTTGTTGTTGTTGTGTGCCTTCAAGTCATTTCTGATTTATAGCAACCCTAAGGTGAACCTACCACAGGGTTTTCTTGGCAAGATTTTTGCTCTTACTACTGTCTATATACTAGTTTAGTATTACCTCAAGGGAGACTATTATCTGCTGCATCCCCCTTATCTTAGCAGGAAAGGCAAGAGTTTAGAAGGGCGTGGACAGTAATTTGCAATGTATTATCTCTTGTTTGTGGTTTTTCTAATCCTGGTTCCAATTTACACGCAGTCAAATTTCAGTGAGCTCTGTTATTCAAACATGGTTCCAGAAATGGATTCTGTTGTAGGCCTAAAAGCAGCTGTGTTTCTGAACTGCACATAGCTAAGCAAGAAAAATATTCTGTTTATTTCAAAGTTAAATTTTCACTTATTTTTTTACTGCTGTTGTTCCTGCCATCTCCAATGGTCTCACTCTGTGTACCATCAAAAGCAATCTTAGTTGAATCCAAACTGTCTTGCCTGAAGCAGGTCCACTAAAGTCATTACTGATTTGCCCATTAATTTCAATGGGTCTGCCAAAGTAGGATTAAATCTAGACCCAACCCACTCATTGTATATCATCAGTGGAGAGGTTTTGTCCCTCTTTTTCCCCTTGATAACTGATAGCATGGCCAAGGGATTATAGAAGTTGGATTTTAAAGTATCTGGAAGACCATAGACTGGTTTAAACCATATGTTCAGAGCAGGACTGGGAATTGTAGAGCCTTCCATGTGTTGTTGGACTGCATCTTCCAGCACCCCTACTGAGTGTATCTAATGTTAAGGATTGCTGGGGATTGCAGTCTAACAATAATTGGAGGACTACATGATTCCCATTCCCCTCCTCTAAACTTATGTTTTAAATCAGTTTAAAATGGGCTTGAATATTTCACAAGAACAGGATTTTAAGTTTTGACCTTACAGAGCAAACCATATTTTTCAGCAGTGACATCACTAAGGTGGAGTCACTCAAAGCAGTAACTCATGGTGTCACTTCCCACTGACCCCCTCCTATACCACACCATGGGCAATCCTTAGTAATGCTTTTATACTAATGTTACTCATAAATCATAATTCCAGTACATTGCTGAATGTAATGGCACTAGTTGTGACATAAACAATGAGAAAAATTAAAATTATAGCTTTAGATTTGTGTCTAAATATATTTGCATGTACATAGTTTCATGTGGTTAAAGTGAAAATTTCGTAGATACAATGTTTTTAAAGAAAATTTGAAAAAATCTTTGATATCTTAAACTTATTATTGCTATTTTAAAAAAAAAACAAACAAACCTGGGGCTTCTCCTGTTTCCTCCCACTGAGCAAGCTTATTTTCTGCTGCTCCAGAGATTAGGACATAGAGGAACAAATTCAAGCTACAGGAAAAGAGATTCCACCTCAACATTAGGAAGAACTTCCTGACAGTAAGAGCTGTTTGACAGTGGAACACACTCCCTTGGATTGTGGTGGAGTCTCCTTCTTTGGAGGTCTTTAAACAGACGCTAGATGGCCATATCTCGGGGGTGCTTTGACTGACTCTTCATTTTCACTCACTCAGCACTAACAGCTTTCTCCATAGTGCTCACAAATGGACTTACCTAATTGCCGCAAGCTTGTAGGAACATCTGCTGCCACCAGTGTAGCCCACTCACAAATTGTGCATGGGCTATCATGTTGGTAGTGGTGGCACTACACAGAAGGGAAAGTAAAGTGGATAGGTTCTCCTTCATGAATGGGCTTATTCAACAGTGACACAGTGCCACTGACAGAGATATCCATGAAGCACCTGGCAGCAGCCTTCCTTCCCTTTAATGCTTACAAGGTAGCTGCAACGGCCTCTCACTGTTCAGTAGATCTGCTTGCTAGAGGATGCAGGGCTGCTAAGGGGAGTCACACCATGGGCAACCTGTCTAGGACTGTCTCACAAATACCAGAGCCAGACATGGCTCTGAAACCAAACCTGAAACACTTGAGCAAAGCTACAACTTCACAGAACATTAAAGACAAAGAGCTAAATCCTTTAAGTAAGTGCTCATTATAGCCTAGTTGTATTAGGTGTCGGCCATAGGGAACCTACAGTTGGCATCCAGAAGCCATAGGATAGGACAAGACAGGACCAAAGGGCATGTTTGAACCAAAACTAAGAAGCAGGGCCAAGAAGCAATCCAGTTCAGTTGTCTGGCATGTTCTTGAAGTTGTAGGGTAGGAATGGGGAATGTTTGGTTATCCAGATGTTTTGGGCTACAGTTCCCACAATTCCTTATCACAAGCAAAGTTGCCTAGATCCTCTGGGTGCTGAAATCCTCTGGAGACCCAAAGCTTATTGGCTGTGTCTGCACTGCAGAAATAGTCCAGTTTGGCACCACTATAACTGCCATGGCTCAGTGCTATGGAATCCTGGGCTTTTGAGTTTGTTATAGCACCAGAGCTCTCTGACTTAGGGGGGTTGCAGACTGCCAGAAATAGTGCAAATTGAGTCCACTTTTAGGGTTAGGGTTAGTGCTAGGGAATCATGGGAATTGTTGTTTTTTTCTGAGACATTGAGCCTTCTCTGTCAGAGAGCTCTCGTGCCACAATAAAATACAGTTCCCATGATTCCTTAACCCTAACCCTAACCCTAAAAGTGGACTCAATTTGCACTATTTCTGGCAGTCTGCAACCCCCCAAAGAAGGCTAAAAATGTCTCCTACAACTATAGTTTCCAGAACTCCATAGCACTGAGCCACAGCAGTTAAAGTGGTGTGAAACTGGATTATTTCTGCAGTGCAGATTTTTTTAAAAAAATCCTCATGATCATATGGCTTCAGGGGCCAGCAACTACAGCATCAGTTATATCTTTATCAGGCATTTGTCAATACAGTTCCTTCCCCATTTACTGTTTGGAGCAATCTATCTTTTTCATCTTTTGCCTAAAGAGCTTCCTATTTGCCTACCTCATTTGCTCACACATTTTTAGATTTCAATTCCAGTCTCTCTTTTACTTTTCTTTTCTTTCCTGCTCTCATCACTTCTCCCTCCCTCTTGAACAGGACCTATCTGAACAGGAAGTAGAACCTAAATAAATACAGATAAATAAATACACAAACCATCTAACTAAATTTCAGTCAAGATCTTAGTACTACTGGATAAAGGCCACTATCAGCTATTGCTAATGGACATAGGTCAGGGTTAGGGCAGTTATTTATAAATATCTCCAAGAGAAGAAGCAACATGTTTCCAAAAATAAGAACAAAAGAATACACACAGTTTGACAAAATTGTCATATGTCAATTTATATGCACAGATGCAAATTTAGAAAAGAGGGGTGCATCCACACAGGACAAATATAGATGTTCTTTTATGGAACATGAAATCCTGGAATTTGTAGTTTTGTGATAGAATGTTCTGTCCAGGAACTCCAGTGCTGTAGTTATTTCTGGGATTCTAGATTCATAGATATGGGGGGCAATGTTTTGCAAGGAAGGTAAGAATAGGAATAGAGGGAGGTCTTAGTCAAGAGGAATGGAAAGACATTCTCAGATCAATGGAGGACATTGTTAACTAATGCAAACATTTGGATATACTGTACACAAATCATGTCTGAAGCTTCTGTCACTGCACATGACATCCAGAGAAACTGGCAGGTAAATCCTCCTAATCCATAGAACTCCATGGTCAAGACAGACTCACACACACACACACACACACACGCACACACACATATAGAGGAAATATCAAATGGAACCCAATGTAAAAGTGAGACAAAATATCAGGATTTATACAAATGTAATTTTTTTAAAAAATGTATTTCACTCTGGAAATAATTGAACAGTAATCATTGGGGATGCAAGAATTTCCAGAAAAGTGTGTCCGATCCTCAGGATTTACACAGAGCTACTAAACAGAGATGAATACACTTCCATTCTCTATTAGACAGTTAAAATGGGCTAGTGCTGCTCTATGTTCTGCTCCTCCCAAATTCTTGGTGACCTTGCTTTGACTATGTAGCAGACTGTCCCTGAGTTCATTGTCAGATGTTTTGGTGATTCTCTTATTAGAAAGCATGCATATAAAATTTGCTCCTGAATTTCTTCCTGGATGTTGAAATCTGGAATAATCGTCTTTGTGCACAAATAATGCAGTTTGACACCACTTTAACTGCCATGGCTCAATGCTCTGGGAACTATAGTTTGCTGTGACATCAGAGTTCCCTAACAGAGAAGGCTAAATGTCTCACACAACTACAATGCCCAGAATTCCATAACATTTATCTGTGGCAGTTAAACTGATGTCATAGTTAAACTGGATGCCAAATGATGCAGTGCGGATGCAGCCTACAACTGTGCAGTGTGAATGGAAAAGGACTAGTTTCAGAGAGGGAGAGAGAGTCAACCTAGTCTCCCATAGTCTTATATAAATAAAAGTAGTCATACATGTTTAGATGTTGTAAGACTCCATTACCTCTGCAATGTATCCATCATAAAGTAGTCCTGTTAAGGTGATAACTGAGAGGCATGATCTTCATCTTCCTTTAATGAGTCTGTTATGTTCCATCATCCGAGCCAAAGGGGAAGACCTGAGGTACAACTGTTCTCTTGTTTAAAACAAATGAGTAACAGCAAGTCCTTTTACCAGGTTAGAGGAGGCCAAAGAAGGGAGATAGAATCAATATTTGAATGTGACAAAGCTGGAACAAAGTGGTTCACTGCCTGAGAGAAACATGAAAATGGCATCCTTTCAAGGTGGTGTGTTTGCTTGTAAGGAGGGATGCAAATCTTTCTGAATTTCAGTATTACAGGCATAACCAAATAATTTTACCATTTTCCTCCTTGCTGTGAGAAAGTAGTTGAAAACTGTGTAATTTATTTACAGTTCAGAACTTATTCTGTACATGTACACACAAAAAAGGCTCAGTGCCAGGGCAGTTAAAGCAGTGTCAAACTGGATTATTTCTGCAGTGTGTTTTGGACCTCAATTGTTCCCCACCACCACCACTGTTTGATTGTTTTCTATTATTCTTTCCATCCCTAGTATAGAGAAAAATAATTTGGAAATGTTACTTCTTTGGACTGTGGGATTCTGGGAGTCTTAGTGCTCCCCCACAATAAGTTCACATATTGAGATGGTGAGCCAAGTAATGGTCTGTTTGCTGTCTTTAGTGACACTCTGAAATCTGTTATTTAAGGACTATTAGTATAGCTGAAACCCAGCAAACATGCCACAATAGCCTGAGAAAAATGAGCATTCTAAGCATGAACCATCAAGTAGAATGGTGTGGGGTCTAGATTTTACATTTGAGGGGTGGCCTAAAATTAAGCTTGTTCATTTATATCTCATCTTTCCCCATATAATGGAACTCAAGGCAGTTTACGGCCTATTAAAAACAGTATGGTTTGAAAACATAAATAAACAGTATAAATATAAAAGATAAATAACATGAAACATAAATAAAAAGTATAAATATAAAAGATACTTAGAAGACTTAAAAGACAATTAAAGTTAAAGCCATGAAGACTCATTAAAAGACATACCAATAAAAGGCCTTCCCAATTGGTTTCTAAAAGCCTGCCAGCATAAGGATGCTTTGATTTGTCAACTGAAGGAGAGGAGGGTGAGCATCTTAACCTCCCTAGAGAGGTCTAGGAGCAGCCACCAAAAAGGCCCTCTCCTGTGTTTCCACCAAATAAGTCTGAGAAGGTGGTGGAACAGAGAGAAGGCCCTCTCCTGAAGAACTCAAAGCTCCAGTGGGCTCATAAAGGGAGATACATTGCCTGGCCCCAAATGGGTTAGGGCTTTATAAGTCATCACCAGCACTTTAAATTGTGCCCTGAAGCAAATGGTAGCCATTCGAGTGGTTATAACAAGCAATCCCTGTAGCCAGGCCCAGTTAATAATCTGGCTGCAGCTCTTGGAACTTGTAAAATTTATGAACACTCTTTGAAGGCAGCCCCAGATACATCGCATTACAGCAATATGGTTGAGCCAGAGGCAGGGAGGCTATCATAAGAAACAAAATATTGTATAAGGTCCTTGTAGCCATCAAACATCCAAATATGGAAAGAAGAAGTACTGGTGGCGAGGGGGGGGGTATGTTTCATCAGTATTACCCAAACCCCGACACAGTGATCTAAATTCCAGGTTCCCCCGTGACATGAGGTATGGCAGGGTGTTATAGGAAAAACAGGCATTTCAAGAATGCTTCTCTCAGATGTAATATGTAGAGCAGGGGTAGGCAACCTTTCCCCTTTAAGGGCCGAGGGACTTCAACTCCCAGAAGCCTCAGCCATGTTGGCCAATAGTCCCATGTTGGCCAATAGCTCCTGGGATTCTGGGAGCTGAAGTCCCTCAGCCCTTAAAGGGGAAAGGTTGCCTACCCTTGATATAGAGAGATCTTGTAGCACCTACTGAAAGAAAGAAGTTGGCAGCATGAGCTTTCATAGACTTAAGTCTACTTTCTCAGATACATTTTGTCCAAATGAATCTAAGAAAGTACACTTAAGTCTACAAAAGCTCATGCTGCCAACTTCTTTCGTGTTACAATATATCTCTACATACTATTCTACAGACTAACACGGCTATAGCTTTGAATTCTCTCAGATGTAGAATGTCCTCAGTAGGATTCTCTGAAGCCTCGCTTCATAGCCTCCTGGTGACAGTCAAAGATGTTGGGTATTTTTTTTTAAAAGGTCTTTATAACTGCAGAATTTTGATGGTTTTTTTTCCCCATGATGTATACCTTTCAGTTCCTCAGTCTTTTCCTTAAAGAACAACCCTAATAAGTTAGACCAAGGGCTATCTAGTCCAGGATCCTGGTTCCCACAGTGGCCAAACACATACCTCTAAAGAAGGTCCCAAGCCAAGACACGACAGCAAACAGCAAATGCTTCAGCAAAAAGAGGAGAATTTGGATAATTTCCTTTCAGGACTCCAACTCCCAGAATCACCAGCATCACTGGCTGGGAGAATCTGGGAGTTACAGTCCAAAAGGCAATTTTTCCAAACTTTGGATAAAACTGCCATGCCTTCTTGCATGACTGGCCTGACATCTGGGTACAGAGTTGTCAATTAACTATAAGTCTCAGCTTATCTTTGTGCCTTCCAACAGCAGTTTCACCTGTGAAAAAACAGCTTGTGAAGATTTCTGGTTGGAGGATGCTGGAAGATGTATTTAAAGACCAACATCCAATAGTTACACTGGCAGAACATTACTTTCCATAGCTATCCATAGCCAGAACATTGACCCTGGAATAGGGAGCAGGGGGGGTTCAAGCACCCCAGTCTCCAAAGCTTGGCTGGGTGAAATGAACCATCCTAAATGATCAGGAGCCAAATGATTAGAACCACTAAGAGCCCAATATAGTTGAGCCTCCTGATCAATCAAAAAATGTCTTAGTCAATACTAATCTTTGCATTTGCTTAACAGGGTCATATATATTTCCCCTTTCCTTGATTTATTAATGTTATACTATTGCATTTATTACATTAGCATTCCCTTCATGGTAGTCACACTGTTAACTACTTTAGTGGGTGGCATTATTATTATTCACTGTATTTTTGTTGTTGGGAGTGTGTGCCTTCAAGTTATTTCTGACTTACAATGACTATAATTTCTTCATAAGGGGTTTGCCCTTGCATACCTCTGAAGCTGAGAGAGTATGACTTGCCCAAAATCACCTAGTGAGTTTCCATGATTAAGCAGGGATTGAAACCCTGGTTTCCAAAGTCACCGTTCAATGGTCAAACCACTACACCTCACTGGTTCTCTATTTATTTTTATTTTTTTGTATTTTTGTATTTTGTGTTTTGTATTTTCACTGTTTTGTAAAAAGATGCATGCAAATGCACAATATTCATAATGAGCTGCCTGACAGTCTTGACTGTCTCCCATCTAAAAACAGTTATTGAGCCCCACTATTTGGAGGCAGGGTAGCAGTTCCTTCTCCACTCCTGGTGGCAGGGACAGCTGAAAGCTCCTTAGAACAGCTTCAGCTTTGGCCATTCTTTAGCCCTTGGCATGTGCCCAGGAGCCATTTGGCTGTCCAAAGGGTGCAAAGAAGTCCTCAGGCAAGGATAAAAGCTGCTGCCTCAATTCCAGGTGTGAAAAGGCAGCTGGATGACTCTTGAATGCATACAATTTCCAAGGAGACAAATCTTCACTTGGAATCCTCTAGCCGCCCTTGCATACCCAGAACAAAAGTATTGTGCATGGAGATACAGGATACCAATTTCCACAACAGCATTAAAATGATTTACATTGGCATAAAGTGGGGATTATATTATTTTAAGCTACCTAAAGCAGTCCTTCCTATGCTATCTGGTGCAGGATACCAGTGGTTCCACCTCCCATGCTCCAGGGACTGGCACCATCCTTATGCCCATTGGCTTACAGACTGGTACTGGTCCACAGCCCACTAGGTTGAGTATCACTGGCCTATAGGATTGCAGTCCTGAAGGATAACTTGTCCAAGCTCTGGTTTTATCCTTCCATTTCTGGGTCTGCATTTCCAGCATTCTGTACGCCTCCTTTCTTCCTCCTGCACATCTCATAACTGCATCTTTCTGCCAGCAACTTGCTTGTCTCCAGTCTAAATAGTGTGTGGGTGAAAGAAGCAGGGCTGCCACCCAAGTGGGGGGATTATTTATCCATTAGTGTCTTGGAAGGATAAATCATAGACTGAGAAGTTAATACATCCCCTAGGGGGAAGGTGAAAACCCAGGAGCTTGAATGTAAACAGACTGGTAATAGCACTCTCTTCTCCAATCTCTGGCTCAAATGCCGCTTGTAAAAATTGTTCTTTGGTACATGGCCTCTCGCTGTTTTTAGATCCTTGGCAGAGCTTGCTTTTTCAATTGCTTCTCACTATTTTCACCTGCTGGAGAAGACTAAAGTCTGTTTATGTACGTGTGTGCCTTCAAGATGCCTGTTGAGGTATGGCAACCCCATGAATTTCATCAGGTTTTCTTATGCAAGGAATACTCAGAGGTGGTTTTGCCAGTTCTTTCCTCTGAAATTTTGGGGGGTTGCAGACTGCCAGAAATAGTGTGAATTCAGTCCACTTTTAGGGTTAGGGTTAGTGCTAGGGAATCATGGGAACTGTTATTTTTCTGAGACATTGAGCCTTCTCTGTCAGACAACTCTGATGCCACAATAAAATACAGTTCCCATGGTTCCCTAACTCTAACCCTAACCCTAAAAGTGGACTGAATTCACACTATTTCTGGCAGTCTGCAACCCCCCCATAGTCTACAATACTTGGTATTCCCTGCTATCCTGCTATCACTATGGGCTCAGGGTAGAAAAACTGTCTCTTTGGCTTTCTCTTGCTTTTGAATTTTTTAAACTTCAAGTTCTTCCCATCTTGAATATGAAAAACCAATGGGATGTATTGGTATATTCTCCAAAACCAAAATGAAATGCATTTCTCTCCTATTTGCTCCCGTCAAATTTAACAAATATACCTGTTCCCAGCATGGAGAAGACTGTATTGCAACCGACTGATATATACAGGTATATATCAGTTACCAAAGTACATGTGATCCTGGACATCACTTCTTCAATAGATAATTTGGTACCAGAGGCAGAAATAACTTGAAAAGAATAGGGATAAGTTCCTACACACACACATGTCACCAAAAGGAAAGCAGGTCAATATGTTTCGGTAAATATTTTCTTCAAAGCTAACAATATGCACATGTGAAATGAAACAACCAGATCAAGTAAGCCACACATTTGTAAACAAAAACATTTTGAACCTTCTAGAGGCCATGTGAAAGCTTCTTCCTAAATACATCCAGGGATGACTTTTCTTTCACTAGCTTCTACTTTTCTTATGATTTTCAATTTGATGGCCAGACTTAAAGATCTGTATTTTAAAACAAACAAACATCCTGGGTGTGCCTGATGAAGGGGGCTTATCTGTTCTCTTTTTTCCCGTCTGTTTTGCTGTGCAAAGATGCTCAATAAAGGATTCTAGAGGCAGCTGTTGCTTACGTTCCCTGTTGTAGGCAGGCATGATCAGGTATCAGCTAGAGCAGAACCTTACTTTTCCCCAGGTCGATATTTGGTTATTGCATAGTTTACTACACCAAAACTGTTTTTCTCTAGCCCTCCTTCACTATCCTCCCAGTATAAATGCTACTAAAAACTATCAAGACAGAGGACAAAGAAGATAAGAGGTGGGCATGTAAAATGACTTCTCAAATAAAAGAAGCTTCTTTGTCAGAGGTTTTGTTAACTGAGGTGTGCTTGAACATATTGCTTGGAAAACAAAAGTGGTAACCCAAATTCAGCATCACAAATCACAAACATTGTCTGAGTTCCTGCATTAAGGAGACAGAGCATAACTTTACACCTGTAGAGTTACTCAACATCATCTTATTAATGAATTATAATACTCAGTTTGCATGCACATCTGCATCTACAATGTTCTCTACACAATTTGTATCATTGTGGACCCATCCTCATCCATGCACAATGGCACCATATGTGAGACTCTGTTTTGACAGTCTTGAACTGAATACAGCCTTTTGGCATTGGACAAAAGCATCCTTCCATAGGGGAACTTACAAATATGTAAGACACCAGTAGGATAATGGGCATGGTTGAATACATAGGCCCAAATTTTTTAGAGTTGAGCATTCGAAGCATTCATTAGGCTGTGACAGTCAAAGCTGTAAATTTGGGTTTTAATCTCAAGTTTTTTCTATCCTGACTATGAAGGAATTTTAATTTTCAGTTTTCTGGGAAATGGTCATCAAAATAAAGCTGAAATAGGGACATTCCTGGTTGTTGTTTCTGGCACCATAAATTACTATTCCTGAGTTTGCTGGATGCCATATTAAAATGTGTCAGTGTGAATTGCTGTCATTCCCCAGAGAACTCCATCATGTCTCAATAAGTTGAATCTCTTTGTAGAAGGTGGACAGATCCCAGCTGCAAAGCAATGTCGATGAATGAACCATTGCTGATGTCAGAGGAGCTTACATCTACATAAACATGTGTAATAATGCCCCGTAAATGAAGGAATGAAACGAGCAAGAGATTTACTGTGTGCTGTAGCAGCTCAGCTGTCACATAACTGTCAAATGTTGGTTGCAAAGTGCATGGCCCTCTTAAATCCTGACTGCTACTGATAAATAACTGGACAGTAAATGTTTGGGTTAAATATCAGATATTTGCTCTCTGGAGACCCATCGGGGAGGGGAGATGCTATCAAAATCTGCAAAAGAGGCAAAATCCCTTCTCACTTCTAGCTGTAACTATTGGCAAGTAGCTGATATGTGTAAAGTAGCCCTCTGTCTAATCATTCTCCTTGAGGGCTAGAAAGCTGGCAGTGCCCTTTGCTTGGTGCCAGAGGCCAGCACTTCTAGGGAGCTGCCAAGATGTGTATTCCAGCAGAGGGGCCTGCAGCTGATTGTCCCAGCCCTCCAACCCAGCTTCTTCCATTTGTCCTTGCTAGGGCTTCCTGTTTACCTGTTTCCTCCAAGAGTGCAGGCAGAAGAGCCTCAGAAAAGTTACTTTTGTGGATTATAATACCCAAAGTTGTTCAACCAGCATGGTCAATGTGGATAGTGGTGTAGTACAAAAAGTAGCTCTTTCAAATTCTGACAAGAGTAGAGATAGATCCCTGCTTGCCTTCCTTCCTTCCTTCTGGACTAGGGCAAGTAAATATACAGTGATGATAATGACAAAGAAATGAGGCCACTTTAAAAAAGGGTCTCATCAGGGAAACACACCCACGGCCTCCTCAAAATCTTAATCTAACAATAGACCAGAATGAATACTGAAGCTGCAAGGCTAGGCATGCTCATCTAGGAATGATTCTTATTGAAGCTTTGTGCATAGGATTGCAAACCACAGCTAGCTGTTTAAGACAGTTCAGTTCATTAGTGATTGATAGCTTCCATATCAGTGAACAGGGCCCCATTCATAGTATGCATTTATAGCACTATGATTCCATTTTTAACTGCAGTGATTCTGTCCTGTGGAATCCTGAGATCTGGACTATAGGGAAGGCATTTAAAATTCTCAGCCAGAGAGCAATAATGCCTCACTAGGGGCTTATTCCCACTATGACTTGAAGCGATTTGCTGATCGCTTTATATGTGTCTCCTCCCCATTTGAAATGGTTTCAGATGCAACTGTGATTGTTCAGACTCGTTTGGAAGTGTGACAAATGCAAATTAATAGCTCTTTTCAAACACTAGGTTTTTTGGTGGTTCTTTTGAAAAGAAGCGATTGGGATCAGTGTTCCACAAGTGGGAACGAGAGATGTGATTCTTAGAAAGACAGAGTAACGGGTGACCAGAGGGATGTTTTTCAGTTCCAGGGAGACAAAAAGCCCTTGACTGGAAATGAGTGGAAGACAGCCTCCCTCCCATCCCCGTGCTGCTCCTGGGGGTCCTCACACCACCTCAGGCCCCGAGCTCCAGCAACCTCCCTGGTGAGGTGCACTGAAAAGGAGAAGGGGTGGCTGAAGCACGGTCCTCCCAGGGGGGCTTTCTCCCTTCCTCCTTCCAACTCGGGTGAAGATGTCCACCTCACTGAGGGTCAAGGGGACGTGAGTATTTGAACTGCCACCCCAGAGGGTGCCAGGTCCCCAGTCTCTGGTCAGAGGAAAACTCATTGGGTGTTTGAAGCCCTCCAGAACATGCCACCATTTGCTACCTGAGAATGGAGGGTGTGTGTCAGAGGGCCACCCTTCAGGGGCAAGGTGCCCAAGCCCCTTCCCTCATCCCACTGTTGGGCCTCTGGAGTTTCTCTCCATCTAAATTCCAGCATGCCAAAGGGGGCACAGAGGTAAGGCCGTCCATGGAGGCCTCGGACACGGAGCCTGCAGTGGGCAGGAAGGCCCCTCGAAATGGCAGAGGGATGGGAGGGAGTCCATCTTCCACCCGTTTGCAGTCAGAGGCATAGTAGTTTCCACACCAGTTGACCACAGGTCCTCCTTTTCCAGGACACAGTCCTGCCTTTCAGGCTTCTGTCCAAAAGCGTCCTCCATTTTGAAGCACAGGCTCATTCCCACTAGTGCTTGTGTGTGTTCTGTGGGAATGACATGGAATAAGGACATAATTCACTTCCATAGTGGGAACTACGCATCAGCCTGAATCGAATCCATGACTCAATGTCAATGCAAATTTAAAAGGAAGTGGGAATGAGCCCTCGGCTGATAAATATCTGATAAAGTGGGCTGCAGTCCATCGATGCTTTGCCAAAGAACACTCGCAAATCTTAATAGGCACCACAAGACTATTTGTTGTTTTTATGTGATGTACCTGGTGTACCTGGTTTGAATATTTGGATATTCAGTTTACAAAAGATGGAAATAGCATTGCCTTGACTGAGTGATGATCTTGGATACGTGATAGTCCCACCTTCGTTTTCTGTTGGTGCAAACCAGCCACCCTACCCAGAAGACAACATGCCTATTGATAACAGTGACCCTGAACATGCAAACCCCTGAGCAGTCTGCAAGTAATGCCACTTGTCAACTTTGTATAAATCATAACGAAGTGGTTGGAGTTGATGTGGAACCAGCCATGATGGCTGAATAGAAGAACAGGTGCAGAAGTATGCTGAACCCTTTGCACTCTGCCAGTTTGTGCAGATGCCATTGTTTCCATAATGGCTGAGTTTTGGGAAAGGCCTCCTAGGGACCCCTTGATACTTAACCCCAGGCAGTTTCTGTTCAGCTCCCCAATAAAAAGGGTTATTACTAAATCTGTCAGATTTGCTTCCTCCTACATTTATTTATTTATTTATTTATTTAAAATATCAAAACATTCAAGTTCTTCCCATTAAACTTTTTTGGGGAGGAAAGGAAAGTGGGTCAGTTCTTTTCACAAAGAGAACAAAATTCTCACCTATCCACACCAGTCAAATTGAAGAAATGCAGCTATTCTCTGCATGAAAAAAAACAAGTTGCTCCAGTCTGCTATAGAACTGCCACAGAACAAGTTTAGCAGAACACACACAAGCAGTGATAACTTAAGAGCTTGGTTGAAAAACCCTCCCCAAACTCAACCATACTGGGTAATTTCACAACAGACCTCCAGTATCCCATTCTGGAACAAAATCAAGCTTCCAGCATTCCTGTATAAGATGGATCATCTAGACTTACTGGCAAACATCAGTGTCCCAAACAGCTATGGGGAGAGTTTTGGACATTGCACAAAGGGGTACATAATATACTCTGCACTCTATATAAAACCAGACTTATCCATGTGTAAGCCACACTTGTATGTCACTATCAGGAATGTGGGCATAGTCTAACCGCATCTGGAGGTCTGCTTGACTCCCATTGTTGTATTCAATTCTGACTGTTGCTAAATAATTGGATAGAAACATCTAATTTAAACAGCAGATATTTGCTGAAAATACACACATCCAGAAAGCATTTGATATCAACATTTACAGAATAGAATTGGTGGGAAAGAGTTATTTCTCTTCAGCTCTTTGTATGTACATCTGTAAATTAGCCCTCTAAGAATTCGCCAATCTTCCTCTAAGAGGGATAGAAATCCAGAATTCACTTCTGCTCATATAGTGAACAACAACTACTCATGTTTGCTGTGTAGAAATGTTCACAAATGCAGTTGCTAGGTATTTCTGGCAGTGACAATAACTCTGTGAGCATAGCCTACTCACAAATACAAGACTGGCCCTACCACTAGATAAGGTGAGGTGACTGTCCCAGGTGTCAGGTGCTAAAGGGGAAGAAGAAATAGTGAGATGGCGAAGGACTGAATTTCATGTGCTATGTGGTTGCCCTCTAGCCTAACATGATCTCTTGGATGCAGTGGAAGATGCTATCCTATTACCTGGATTGACATAAGATTCAGCTGACATTTTGCTCAGTGTCTGCAATAGAAATTCATTTTGTCACAGATTGCTGAATTTCCTAAACCAGCCTTGTGTGGATAACCATTTTCAAAGTGAAAAACCCTTCTTACTGGATCTTTTCCATTCATCATAGGGAACTGGAATTAAAGTGGCAGGGGGAGCAGAGATCTTTCACTTTGTGTGATATATCTGATCCTAATGTTTGTAATTCATGGGAGGTGCAGTGTATTTTTTTCCAAAACACAATGACTGAGATCCTGAATCTCAGATATAATGCTCTCCTACACAGTTCAGTGCCCTCCTCCAACCCCAACAGTTATTAAACTGTGGAGGATCACTTCTACAGTCATCTAGTAGCTTGTGTGGGGAGCAGGAGGGCATGCTCTCCCTCCAACTCAACTGCCATTGTTCTGTCCTCTTAGGGAGAGAAGAGTACCCAGTATCTGTTGATCCCTTCCCCCACTGCCATCCCTTTTTCCTTGGGAATCCTTTTTTATTTAGATTGTAAACCTAATGGCAGGGAACTGTCAAATTTACAACTGCAAACCATTCATGTAAAGTGTCATGTCCACTGATGGTATATACATAAGCTGTGGTGATGGTGGAGGTGGTGGTTTACCTCCCTAATGTGAATGCAGCCAATGTAGAGACAAACAGTTCACTAGGTACCAAAACATAGAGACCTAGGAAGCTTTCTTATACCGAGTTACATAATTGATCTATCTACTCCAATATTATTAACTCTCATTGGCAGGTCCTCTCCAGATTTCCAGCCCTGAGTCTCTCTCTGGCCTACCCACCTGGCTAGGTATCTCTAGGAACTTGAGGACTTCTACATGTAGATCGCTATCAATGAGCAATGGCCCTTCATTCTAGGGGTTACTGGTGGTTCCCCTGTCAGTGGGGCAGGGAATCTGCCCTGAGGTTTAGTCCAGACTTTAAAAGTACTACTACATGATTAATATGAAAGCTACCAGCCACCACTGCTTCCTTCAGTGAGCCTCAACAATTATGTTTCTCAGTCAAAGGCTCATAGTTAGAAGTGTGGTTCACTATCTGCCAGATCGGTGAGATCCATATGGATTTCTAGGCCTATGATGTAATAAGACACCTTTGAAGTTGAAAAAAAAAATTCTGCAATTTCATCTTTACAGTCAAGATATATTATCTAATTGTCCAATGTAAACTATACAGTTATTACAAAATATACCATTGAAGCACAATCCAAGTGCAATAGCCACAGACTAGACATTGTTTAAATGAAATGGTGAGTTTTATAGTGCTGTAGGACAATAAAATGGGTGCATTCTATTTTTTTTTCACCCAGGTGGGAGATGAGGACTCACATGCTAGTACTGTATTGCAAAACACAGAGGAGGATGTACTCTGAACTGTGACACCATGATGGTCACATGGAAATCTGGAATGCCTCCTATTTTATGAGACAGTAAAAATCTGTATGCCACTTCAGGTACATGCAGTAGTGTATCATAATAAGTAAGTTTATCTCCATGATGCAGGCTGGTTTGACATTGCCAGGCAGCTGCTGAGGCCCAGGAGGGAATATTTCAGGTCCATAGGCCGCCTATGGTGGGGGACAGGGGGATTTCTTTTCAGCTCTCATTTCTATAGTAGTCATTGCCTGGCAAACTGTTAGTAGGATATGCAGGTGTAAATCAACCTGGCTGTGTAGATTTTAGGTCAATTGCAGAGGTTTTCATTCTCTCCCTCTGTCCCATTTCCACACTGACAAAAACAAAACAAAACAAAAACCTACTTGAAACACACTGCACCCCCTGCCCATGGCCATTCTGTGCTTGACTACACCTGGTGGCGCAGTGGTTAAATGCCTGTACTGCAGCCACTCACTCATAGACCACAAGGTTGCAAGTTCAATACTATCCAGGGCTCAGGCTAGATTCAGGCCTGCATCCTTCCGAGGTTGCTAAAATGAGTACCCAACTGTTGGGGGGCAATGAGTTTACAGTTGTAAACCACTTAGACATCCCATAGTGTGATATGAAGCGGTATATAAATGAAGCTGCTTTGCTTTGCTTTGCTTTGCTTTGCTTACATTCTCATAGCCAGATGCAAAACAGATATATTATCCACTGAGACTTCTAGAGGACTCCCCACATATTGTACAATTTAATCATTTCACATTTTGCTACTTGGATGTAGCCCAGATGTTTCTCCAATCCCTCACTACTCTCACTAGATATGGAATGGCCATGGTGAAGCTGCAGAGACTCTATAATAGATTCAGGGGTCAGTGACTGGCCAAATGTAGCATAGTTCCATATGTGGAACTACTACATTATGCCAGACTGTACAGGATTGCAGTCAACAAATGTTTGATGCACATGTGAAAATTAGTTCTCTGACAACTGTCTAACCAATGTCCAAGAGCAGGGATAGACCAAGTGCAATATGGAAGCCACCAAAACTATCTTTGTGCTCCTTGCCCTTCCAGACTGCCAAAATGCCCCTCTTCTGCCCCCCAAAGCTGCATTTTCTCTCTTCAAAGCCTCTAGCACCAATATATTAAACATCCAGCACATCACAGTGTTTAAAATTAAAAAGCTATCTTTTTTATTTATCAGAAGTGAATTTCTGGCCACTTTGGGGGGAGGTGTTTTGTCAGTCCCTGCAGCCCTCCATCCCCTGTGGGGTCCCAAGAGGAAGAAATTGCCCTGTAAACCCTCCATAGTTCCCCATCCTGTTTTCAGAGAGATAGACAAACTTGACAACACTTTCTGTTTGTTGTTAAGGGTGTGTATTATTGTATGGAGAATGGCAGCAAAATGTCTTGTTCTCAGTAAGGTAAATAGTTTTGACATATCAAAACAGCCTGAAAACTAATTGCTAGGTCCTGCAAGAATTCTTGCTTCTAGGCTGAAAAAGAGACAAGGAGGCATTTCTTCTCTGTAGTTTGCACAAAAAGTTTCTGCACAAAATGTGTCTCCCCCTCCCCCCCCCCTTTGTAAAGTGAAGCACATGTGCACAGTAAGCACAGAAGGACTGGCTGATTCATCAAAAAGATTTAAGCAATTCGTTCAATGCTTCTGATTTTTGAAAGCCTAGGCATCAAGGATAAAACTTCATAGTTTTGTGCAACAGTGCAGTTGTGCAACAGAAAGCTAGACAATGTGGCCCCAAATCCTAATTTTGGTCATGTAAAATAAACCTACACTGATAGAGTTATATGATGGTTGTGCTACGTCATTCTTCTGCCAGGTACTGACACTGTGCAATCGGTTGCATATCTAACAATATGCCTGCTTATTGTCCCACTGTACAATGGGCAATGCACAGTGGATTTTTCTGCAATCCCAGTGAATAAAATGGTGTTTTGAAGGCACTGACAAATAGTTATATACCATCCCCAAACGTGCAACTGCTTGGATAGAATCCTGTTGTTTAGACCCAACTAGAGTACCCCTATTGAATTAATTGTTGAATAGTGAGTCAATAAGTAACGTCAATTGATTCAATGGCTCCTCTTAAATCAGGATTAACAATAGGATTTAGGCTTATTTGAAATGACTACACTTGTGGAACTCCACTCATGCAACCTTGCCCACTGCACTATGACCAAAAATATTACAACCATAGGTGCAAGAGAACATAAACATATGTATGACACCAGCAAGTTACTAGCCTTGCTTTCCTCCAGACCAGGGTCTGAATGAAGGCCATCAGACTAGACAGTTTGGGACTATAGTTGTCTTTTGCCTTAGACAGCATGGTCAATGGTCAGGTGTTATAGAATGTGGAGTCCAACAAGTGTGGATAACTGAAATGTAATCCATCCCCTCCAAAAAAAAATCTGTTTTGGGATGGGGTGATTTGGAAAAGAAAAGTAGCAGTGGGAAATAGGGGTAGAATTCTTCACTAATTTCTTGTTTTAGCAAATTTTTCTCACTGTGCAGTTTTCCAAAACTCTTTATAATTCAGGACTTATTCCATTCACAATTTGCATGTGGTTGTTTTGCATAGCATTTTCTCTGCAGAATTTTCTCTGCAGGAAACAGCCTTTTCTGCATTGAAAATAATAATGTACACATTTGAAAGACTTTCTCACAGCAATAAGAAAATTACTCAAATTACTCATTGCTCCTTTTGAGAACCAAATTATTAAAGAATTAACATCCCTTATCCAGCATTACCAAACCATCACAGCATCTTAGCCATGTTGAAGAAAGTGATTAACCAAAAGGCTATAAATTCTATGCACACTCTTCCCAATTGTTCCTTGGAACATTAGTTCAGGTTCACTGCCTTACATTATTTGGATTAAAAAAATAAATAAGCAAAGGCAATTTTGTACCTTTATGTCTAAGACACTCTTATGTTGAAGAGTGCAGGTTGTATATTCTGCAAGTCAAATCTTGTCATGACCATAAACTTTCTAAGGACGTTATCACATGGGGGAAATCTGCTGGTTAATCCACACAAATCCCAAACAGAAACTGGATTTGTGCCTCACAATTTCACACGACGTCGCACAGAAACTGGACAGAAACTGGACAGAAACTTGTGTTATCCAAGATCTTTTGAAATTCAGTAGTTTTGAGAAAATGCATTTGCAAAATTACAGTAATTTCACATTTACCGTAATGTGAAAAGCAAATGCACATTTGGGAGCATTTCCCTGCTTTTTCCCATGGTTCCACGGCGAGCATTCCTCTATCTGCACATGTGCAAGAAGATCATTTCTGGTACATTTACGGGCTTTTCTCACTTGTGTGTGAACGTTAAATGCACTTACTGTAATTTTGCAATTAAGGTAATTACGTGTGAAAGCCATTTGCGGAATCAAGGTTTATTTTTGGTTTATTTTCGGAATGCCTCATTTCCACTTTATTATCGTTTTCTGGCCCACGTGTGATAACATCCTAATTTCACAGGAAGCCATCCCTCCTATTTCAGCTTCAACATCCCCATTCCCATCTGTAAGATGGGTATAATAATACTGGCTTATTTTTTCAGAGTTGTTCTACTGAAGGACCAAAAATATAGTATATCCCAGAGACATAGTCAAGGTGGCTGTTACATCAAATGCCACAAACAGTCTTGTGACATCTGAAAAGGGGGGAAAGACATTTCTTTTGGCATAAATTTTCCATAGATTTAGAGATTACTCTAGAAAAGCTATAAAATGTGTATTATTTTATATGTACCTGTTTTATATATGTAGTGGGAAATGTAAACCATGGGGTCCTAAAGCCATGATGACTTGCAAAAAGTTATTTCATAGACTTCTGAGGTCCACTCCTTGTTTATCATGTTTTCTTATTCTCCAAAGAGCTTCCATCCTCCCAGCAATCTGCTGAAGCAGGACTCAGGGATGGAGAATAGCCCAAGGTCACCCAGTGAGCTTCATAATAGTATGGGTATTACAGTCCACCTTTTCCCAGTCTTTGTTTTCTTTTCTCAATCTATTACATCATAATATATGTTTACATTTCCCTCCTCTTATGTGTGTCCATAAATGTGTGTATGTGTATATATAGATAGATGCATATGAACCATATCCAGAGCATGCCAACAATGGATAAGATTTCCTGCATCTGACAGATGCTCATGCACATGCTAGCTTGCATTCTGAGGAAAAGAGATTTTCATTAGTCTCAGGGCATATGGAAAAAGGTATATTGTTCCCAATCCCTATACACCATCAGAGGGCAAAGTGCACTCTTGCATCCCATGTGGTTATCAAGATTATTTTCATGCCCCTCAATTCTTGCACACTCCCTGAACTTTTCTTTTCTGGGGGAAAAGAGATGAGCCTGACCTGCCACTCCTGGAAGTTTTTGAAAATAGCTTCTGCCTAACATCACAAAATTTCCTTTTAAAAAGAAAATTAAAAGTGGACTTTTGCACACTTCCAATTTTTGTAGTTTTAATTTTTAGAATTATAGTATACACACACATGCACACCCTACACACACACATGCCCATCCCAATGAAAAACACTAGCTTTCAGACTGCTGCAGTTGTCCTCCTCACCATAGAACCATAGGTCCAATCCTATTGACCCATACACATCTCCCACTCCTCCTCCTTCTCTCTCTTTCTCACTCACTCACACACACACCATTGTTTCTGCCTTTCAAATAAAAGCAAGTAAGCCCAGTGCATCTATGTACTTAAAGTATTCCTTCATGTGACAGAGTGCCAACCGTGGAGCACATTTTGGAAGAGCCAAATAATTGGGCTTCATCCTGGGAGAAGCTTTTGTCACAGTAAATCATCTAGCCGTAAAGACCCCATGGCATTCTTCTGTCTTATTTTTTAAAAGATGTATGTAAAGGGAGGTTTATGATGCCTCCAAAAACTTCTTATCATATTTCCCAAGCCATCTGCAGCTGCAAGGAAAAGCCAATTCTCACCTCTGTCCTGATTTCACGCTTGGCTCTGAGACCCTCTCTACAAAGGGAGGGACTCCTTCTGCAATGGATCAAGCAGTGACCTGTCCTTCCAGAAGTCCAGAAGCTCCCACGCCCCCCAAGAAGAGATGAAGACAGTCTGTCTAGCCCAGAAGAGGCTGTGATCGCTTGTCAGTGTGCCTTGACACACACAACTGCAGCAGGAAGCTGGCCGGACTCCACATGTGGCAGGAGGGGGATTTTTTTTCAAACAGGGAAACAAACTCTGGGATGCGAGAAGAGGCAGAGGAGGTATCTGATTTCAGTGTCATGCTGAGGGTGCCACCCACAAAGTGTCTAACCTTCTTTTCCGAGTCCAACGAACACACCACTGATTCACACCACTCAAATCCTTTCTCTCTCTCTTTTTTTTAACCCTACATGGTAGTGCTGCTGTTAAATGGAGGCACAGATACACTGAATATTGGTTAACCCTCACCCGCAACAAATTGTCTCTCAAAATTATCGGCCTTCATTTATTTATACCTAATTTGTGTAGACCAATTCACTGAATTTCACCAAATTTCTATAGTAGCAGGAGAAGTTTTTTTTTTTACAGCTGTGTATCACAGCAGGGCTTCTCCATCTGCAATGGCAGTCACCATCCTTCACACTGCCTATATCGTACCCTATTTGGCTCCCTTATTGTGATGTTGAGTGGACTTTTTAAGGGCCTCAGAAGGATCACATTGGCTTGATGGGAAATTGCATCTCTGGCAGCTAAGGACTAGCCTAGATAAATGATGAAAGCCTGCTTACCAGAGTATTAGTAGTAGTAGTAGTATTATCCCACATCTTCTCCCAAGACTGGAACTCAGGGCGGCTTACAATATTAAAAAACAATACAATTAAAAACATACAAAAATAGTTCATTAAAATAGAATTAAATTACTACAATAATTAAAACAGATCACATGTTAAAATATCAAATACTTTTTAAAAATGCAAATGTTTAAAATAATTTTAAATAGTATAGCACCACAGGCCATTCTTTAAAAGCTTTTTATTTTGAATGCCTGTTGTCTGTCGGTGGAAGGCCATCAAGGAAGGGGCCATTCTGGTCTCCCTGGGCAGAGAGCTCCAGAGTCTAGGGGCAGCCACGGAAAAGGCCCTCTCTCGTGTCCCCACCAACTGTGCTTGTGATGGTAGTGGGGTAGAGAAAGGGGCCTTCTCTGAGGATCTCAGAGCCCAGGCCAACTCATATAGGGGGATACAGTCTGCCAAATAGCCTGGACCTGAGCCACTATGGCCAAGTGACAAATTGGCAATAGTAACTATGAGGTATCAGTGTTGTGATTGGCATCAGTAAAAAGGCTGGACCACCCTTACAAATAAAATCACAGATCTCCAAGTTATATATTTAATGCTGAGGCAGCTTGTTATTATTTTGGTTTATTACAATGCTTTTCTTTAAAAAATAGAGGAGGGTGGGGGGAGACCCAAGTCCTTTTGAAATTTTTATATGCACAAATGGTATACCATTTTACATCCTCCACAGTTTCCTAGAGATTACAGTCAGGAAAGTGGGGGCAAGAGATAACAGAAATGAATGGTAGAGGATATCCAGATATGAGTCTGCAAAGTAATTTTCTTAGAAAATGGGGGGGGGGGAACCTTCTGAAAAAAATCACCTCAGCTACAAAGTGAACTAGTACAGGTACAAAAAGGGTAATAGCCCTATTCAGGCATACGGAATCCAGACACAGTAACAAGCCCTCTTTGTTATGCATTTCAATCACTCCCTACCATAGAGAGCAACTTCCTGAAGATGTGAGCCCCCACTGTCTATGAAGACTCTTCCCACATTGATTCACCAATTTTCTGAATCCTGTGGAGAGACTATGCAAACAGATAAGGCTCTTCTTTTGAAAAGGTTACCCTCCAAGCCAATGGTATCACTATGGTGGTGCAGAGGATTCAAGGCCGCACCAGGTGACATCCCACAGCGGGATGTCATTCAATGGGGTGGTACACCCAGAGGGACTGGCACAGCTACTGGGCAAGCAAGAAAGGGTGTTTTCCTGCTTGTCCAGCAATGGACCTTTAAACAGACCCTCTTGAGGCCACATCACCACCCACTCAGTAGCAATGGCTGCTGGGGAGGCCATACTTTCGGAGTCCTGTGCATGTGACAATTACAACCTGAGACTCTGAAGGCTGGGGGGGGGGGATGTAGGGGCTTTCAGACTCCCATGTGGCACCAACCATGTGGGACTCTGAACCCTAGTGATGCTACTGCTCCAATTTCACAGAGTGAAAGGAACACCTGAGGAGGGATGGAGTTGTCATACTGTCCCTGGGCACATGTATACTCTGCCTGGATTCTGAATAGGGCTAATCTGTACAGATGTGAACATTCCATCTTTAGACTTAAAAAAGGTCCCATGCCTTTGTCATGCTTTGTTTGGTAAACATGGGTGGAGAAATGTAAGAACTGGAGCTGATTCCAGCCCTTTTGGATTCCCCACAGGGCCAAACACATTTCTCCATGACAACATTGTTTCGTGGTTTTCCAGCCTCCATTTGTTTATTTCCTCCTCGATTCTAAAAGGCTGAAATGTCTCTCTTTAGGCTTAGTTCCTGGCAGTGAGAGGATGAAGCATAAATATGCTGGTAGTTTTGGTTCTGCCTTTTTACTTTTGGCTCTACCTACAGCTGGAATCTAGCTCTCGAGAACTCTGAAATTAAATTTGGCCTTCAGGCAAGAAGACCTTCTCCATCATTGGTGTAAGAAGTACAACTAGATAATGAATGTGAGGCTATTCAAACACTTGAAAATATTATGTAACTCTCATCTTTTACTGTGGGATTAAACTAACACTGACTACGGTCTCAGCCTAATTGTTACTCTCAAAGAGAAGACACCCAATTAATCAATAGTAATTTGGAAATTCCACAGCTATGGCATCTCTTTTGATTCAATAAGTCTGCTTTTAATTAGACAAACATTATATTAGTACTCGTTGTTGTTGTTGTTGTTGTTGTGTGCCTTCCAGTTGTTTCTGGCTTATGATGACCCTAAGGTTAAGCATTAATCTCCCATGCAAGCAAAATTATGCTCAAAATCCTGCAACATTGACTCCAACCACACATGGAGAGGGAAGTCCCAGGGATCCAAGGAAAGGAAGAGGCACCAGGGATCACATTGCAAATATACAATAGCTAATGGAGTATAGCAGGGAGTTCCAAAAGAAAATCAGCATGTGCTTTATAGACTATAGCAAAGCCTTTGACTGCATAGATCACAAAAGGTTATGGAATGCCCTTAAAGACATGGGAGTGACAAAACATCTGATAGTCCTAATGAGGACAAAACATCTGATAGTCCTAATGAGGACAAAACATCTGATAGTCCTAATGAGGAATCTTTACTCGGGACAAGGGGCTACTGTCAGAACAGAACATGGAGAAACAGAATGGTTCCCAACTGAAAAAGGAGTCAGACAAGTCTGCATCCTTTCACCCTATCTGTTCAAATTCTATGCAGAACATATTGTAAGGAAATCAGGCTTGGATATGGAAGAAGGAGAAGTGACATTGGGAGGAAGAAATATCAACAATCTGAGATATGCTGATGACACCATGATACTAGCAGAAAACCTCCCAGACCTGGAACACATACTAAGGAATATCAAGGAAGAAAGTGCAAAGCTGTTAACATAAAGAAAACAAAAATAATGACCACAGAGAACTTACACACATTCAAACTAGACAATGAGGAAATAGAAATAGTAAAAGAGTTATCATATATGGAATCAACCATTGATCAGAACAGGGACTGCAGCCAGGAAATCAGGAGAAGACTAAGAATGGGGAGGGCAGCTATGAAAGAACTAGAAAAGATCCTAAAATGCAAAGACATACAACTCAGCACAAAAGTCAGAATCATACAAGCCATCGTATTCCCTTTTACCATGTATGGAAGTGAGAGCTGGACAGTCAAGAAAGAAGATAGGAGGAAAATCAATACATTTGAGAGAATGTGGTGCTGGAGAAGAGTGCCACAGACAGCCAAAAGGACAAACAAATGGGTCCTAGAGCAGATCAAGCCAGAGATATCCCTAGACACCAAGCTGACAAGACTAAGGGGGGTTGCAGACTGCCAGAAATAGTGTGAATTCAGTCCACTTTTAGGGTTAGGGTTAGTGCTAGGGAATCATGGGAACTGTTATTTTTCTGAGACATTGAGCCTTCTCTGTCAGACAACTCTGATGCCACAATAAAATACAGTTCCCATGGTTCCCTAACTCTAACCCTAACCCTAAAAGTGGACTGAATTCACACTATTTCTGGCAGTCTGCAACCCCCCTTAGACTGTCTTACTTTGGACACATCATGAGAAGACATGAATCGTGGGGAAAGACAATAATGTTAGGAAAGGTGGATGGAAGTAGAAAGAGAGGAAGGCCACATGCTAGACTTTATTAAAGAGACCACAAATATGGGTTTTCAGGAGCTGGGCAGAGCAGTAGAGGACAGGGGGGCATCTCATCCATAGGATTGCCATGGGTTGAGACCGATGTAAAGGCAGTTAACAACAAAAAAGGTTAGCTTATCACAGAAGTTTCTTGGCAAGATTTCTTCACATGAAGTTTGCATTACGCTCCTGTGAGGTTGAGAGAGTATAACCTGCATGAGGCCACTGAGTGGGTTCCCAAGGATTGAGCAGTGGTTCGAATCCTGCTCTCCAGAGTAGTAAGCCAACACTCAAATCACCACACCATGCTGGCTCAGCATTTGGAGGGACTATTTTCAATTGATTCCTTTGCTCTTTAGATAAAGGATTATTGTTTGGAGTCCTAAGTGATTTAATTCTACATCTAAGAATGCTCTAATAGGGCTCAAAATTGTGCTTCAGTATCTTTCTTCTTTTTTTCTGGAATGCAAACTACTGCTGAATCCAATACCCAAACTAGGTTCACCACCATGGAAAGCTTCTTTAAAACTGGCAATAAAACCACTATACCACTACAAGGAAGTCTCTGACTCCTGCTAATGAGATTATATCAAATTCTTCCATTTTATTGTCTCCATATTTATTTATTCTTTTTTTAAAAAAATGTTTGTTGAGGGAGCTCCCATTTTATCTAAGTGATGGGCCTCCTCTTCCTGGGTGTGATTTTCTTAACCTGATTTAGAGATGTAAAGATATCCTCATTTTGATCTCAAGGTTGTCTTAATCTCATCTGCATTTTCTTTCTCTCCTAGTTTCTATGGAGTTGCAACACCTTGGGCTGTTTTCCAGTGATGACATTTGTATATATTCTTAGGCATCCTCCTCCAAGTTATTATGTTTATTACATTTACCAGTGTAATTTACTGAACTGAAAAAAGCATCTTTGTGTATATATATTTTTCCAAACATATGCCTTTTAGCCATTCGCATTTTAAAATAGCCTTGTTTTATCTGCTTTTTTCCATGTAAGTGTCCTGTGAACTTTGAATATAAATATACAAAGTAAGGCCATCAGTTTCTCACATTTCTCACAAGGTTGGACATGCAATTGAGTTGTTGTGTTGTGGCCTCCATTTCTGTTCATCTGCTCTGAATTTTACTCTCAATTTTGGAGACACAGCCCAAAGTGCTGTACCTATTGTGGAGATAAAATCTAGGATATTGGATCACTCCTATAAAGTTCCCACTGAAATGCAGAGCAGATTTACCACCACAATGGCACAGGAGTCACCAATTGTTTCTGGACTTCCTGGCCAAGGAAATTTCCATCTGTTTTGAACTAAAGCCTCTTCAAAGCTTCTTTTAGTTTTCATCATTGTCCTTCTGCTATATAGTGATGCCAAAGACCATATTTCCTGAGCCATAGAAGTTCAGCAATAAGACTGATCACAGATCTGTCAAGCATCATGTCTAATGTTGCCATTATGATCCTTGTTGGAAATCTACCTACAACTGTTACTATTTGTTTCCCTGTTGCCTTAACAATAGCAAGCAAAAGCTGGAGAGACCTGAATAAAATTGGCTGTGGTATGCCTATAATAAACACATGCAGAATTGACTCTTCAGTTGAGGTTGAAGCCACACATTTATAAAAGGGTTAGTTTTCCTCTGAGCATTCCATCCAAGGATGGGTCAGCATTTTGTTTCAGTTTGGTTTTGATAAGAATTTACCAGCATTTGCACAGTTGTCCACATGTGGAATAAAAAGAATGTGTGAGCAAATACAATAACAAGTGTGAACATGAAAGAAAGCAAAAAATAACACATTCGCCCAACCAGCTTTATGGCTTTAAATGCGTAACACTTACAAACATGGGAGGGAATCATTTGGCTTTCCAAAGGACTGCAACTCCCAGCAACCCTAGACAGCATAAGCCAGTGGTGAGAAATTCTAAGAGTTGATATTTAACAATTGAAGGCAGAGGAGGACAACTGCAGGGGGGGGCACAGACCACTTTCCTGACTTAGACCACTTTCATGGGCCAGACACAACTCCCCACAGCAAAATTTCCATTTTCATCTGCGTTGTCTCTCCAAATCAAAGCAGGAATTGGCAAGAATCATTTTCTGTCATCATTTTCAGAGGAAATGCAGAGGAAAATGGGGCCATTTGAAATTAGTATGCATTCTGGAGTGCTTATTGGGTAAGGTGCCTGTTTTCCCCCCATGCTTTAATATGCTAGGTTTGGGGCAAAAATTGCCTCATAACTATATAAATTTGATTTTTAAAAGGAACGTTTGGAGGACCGCAGAGGCCCAAAAACTAGGCTCCAGTTGCAGCATTTGGGCTGGATGCAGACTGTGGGCCATACTATGCCTACTCATGCTGTAGGACCTCAACATTTCCATGCTTGTTTAAATGTTCTGACTTGAGTCCCTTTATATATTCAGTGATGATGCTGAAATAGAGTTGCCATCTCTTCTTTTGGACAGGTCCCCCATCTCTTTAATTATATGGTAAACAGGAACAACACAGTCCCCTCCATGTTGGGAATAGCTATACCTCCTTCAATTTGGCTCTTCCAGATGGGAGATAATTTTGCTACAGTCTTATTTTGGAAAGAAATTACCAATATTCACAATTTTTTCATATTTGAATGAGAAAAATACTTGAGATTGTAAAAATAAAATAAAATGGGGGAGGATGTGTAACTGACAGATTGTTCTATCTCAATTCCAGTCCTATTTTATTCAAAATTAGCTGACAGCACTGGGAGGAATGTCTTTTGGTCTTCAGTTCCCTGGGTTTTTTTCTTTTTCTTTTGGAGTACATTTTTTATTTTATTTTAAAATTTATTAAAACATATAACATATGTACACAAAAATAAACATATAAAACATACATAACATACATAAAATAACTTCCCTTCCTTTACTATGAATATTGTAGTAATATTTCTCTCTTCTGACTTTCTGATTTCCCCTTAGTTTTTCTTATATTTTGTTACTTATATCTGTAAAAGTGGAGTACAAATTCAAGCATCTACTCACCATGAACAAACGTTAGAAAAGAAAAGTAACTCTCTAGTAACTTTTTACTTTGGGGAAGAGCTCCACCTTATTGGTAGAACACAGCATGAAGAAGAATGTGGAATCAATCTACAAGTAACCAAGAAGAGCTAAGAAATTTTCCTTTGTGACACTAAAAATCGACTACCATCAGTGAAGTTCTGGGGTGGGGAATCTCCATCCTTTTGATGGATTCTAACTCCCATCACTTATGACCATTGGCTATGCTGGTTGTAGCTGATGGGAGTTAGAATCCATCAAAAGCTGGAGAATAGCAGCAGCCTCCCACCCACCCCCCAGTGTAGACAGGACTAAGGTAGATAGATCAACAGTCAAAACAGGTAAAAAGTAGCACTCTATTTTCTTAGTACTGGCCCTGTAAAAGCAGATGCCCCTAAAATTTCCTGTTCCTCAGGGAAAAGGGTAAAGCAAAGCACCAGCACTGTTTTATTGTTACATTATATAAACAGGTCATTGCTCACATAGTCAAACTTTTTTTTAATGAACAGGCTATGGAGTCAAAAGCAATAAACCTGTAAATCGAGTCATGGCCATGTATCCAGCAATGTTCTGACCCCAAACCTGAATGCCAAGAAGAATCCATCAAAATAGAAATGGGTGGGACCAAGTGATTTCACTTGAAGTGGAAGACTCCCCGCTCTGCATTATGACTGTATTGTCCCTATATTTCCAGAATGTACATGATTTCATCTGCTAGGGTGGTTTCCAGGTCAGTAGGGTAGTGAATCCCAAGTAGGTTCAGCACCTTGGACAGCACTTTTGAAGTTGAGGTTAATCCAAAGTGGATTCACTGCCCCACTAACATGGAAACCAGCATTGCTAAGAAGCACTACATTCTAAGCAAGTAAGCAATGACAATTGTGAAGAGAAGAAAAAGCTTTGTCCACACTTTCTGGACACTGGTGTAGTTTGAGGCCAGAGGAACAGAGTGAAGCAATGGACAGTAGCAACAATGTTGAGGAGATGGAAAAGACGCATCCTGAGGACATTTTGTTCACTTACCCTCCCACTCCAACTTGGAGTTAAAACTGTCTTTCACACTCTGTTATATCTCCTCCCCTGAGCTCATTGACCTGGAAATCAGAGTCTGCAAGTCACAGAAGCTTTCATCTCCAGCCCAGCACATAAGCAATGTTTACATAGTTCATGGCCTTCACTGGAATGACTGGCTTCTTCCCCAAGACTTGTGATAAATTTTCCAAAGCAAAAACAGATGCAATCTTTCCTCAGAGTAACTTGGATTTTCCATGCAGAAAGGCATTGCATATGTGTATGTGTGTGTACTATATCAGTTGGATTTCTGTCTGACATATGCTTCATATGGTTTCCCTTCTGTTTCAAGGAGGCCCACTCTTCTTTATATAGCCAATACAATCCTATACATATCTGTTGTTGTTAACTCCCCTTGAGTCACCCTTGACAAGCTCCTCACCTCATAACACCTGCATGGCAAACAGATACACACAGTCCCTTCCATGCTGGAAACAGTTGTGTTGTTGCTGTCAACTGTCCTTGAAAAAGCTCCAAGTTCTGGGGACCTGTGGATAAGACATCTCCAAGACCCCCTATCCTCCACTGCTTTGCTTAGGTCCTGTAAATTCATTGGGGGCCCTACCCACAGCCTCATTTGTTGTTAACTACCTTTGTGTCGGTCTTGACCCATAGTGACCCTATGCCTTATAGGAGCACACAATCTCACCACTGTGGAAAGGTAGTGCCATTGGTGGAATATGGGAAGATATGGTCCTTTAAATATGAGCCATATAGGACTTTATAAGTCTTAACCAGCAATTTGAATTGTGCCCTGAAAAATCCTTCTCACTAGACATTTGTTCTGATCCAGAACTGACCTTGGCTGAATCCGCACTACAGAAATAATCAAGTTTGACACCATTTTAATTGCCATGGCTCAAGGGTGTGGAATGTTGAGAACTGTAGTTTTGTGAGATATTTAGCCTTCTCTGTCAGGCAGCTCTGGTCCCACCGCAAACTACAGTTCCCAGAATTCCATAGCATTGATCCACAAAGTAGTGTCAAACTGAATTACTTCTAGTGTGGATGCAGCACCACACTCAGCACCTTAAATAGTGCCTTTAAAGTCTGAACTAAAACCCACTGCAGATTCACCAACCACTGGTACAAGATGACTTCTGGTAGCTGGAAATTAGGCTCCTAGAAGCCAAGCCACTTAAATTCAGAGTTATTTGCCCTTCTTGACAGAGAACTACAAGTGTTAATTTTTCCATGTTCAGTCTTGAATATCTGTATTTTTGACCATTTTTCTGGTTCTGAATTAGGATTGCCATCCTCTTTGGCTAGGGATGCTACTCAACTTTAAAAAAACATGTAGAAGGCAAGTATAATATGACCCTTCCCATACTGGGACCAGAGTTACCTACTGAATTTGGCCAGAACTGAGAGGTATGTTTTTATAATTGTATCATTCTTCTAAATTGTGAGCTGCTTTGAGTCCCAATTCTGGGGAGAAAGTGAGATATAAATCATCATCGTCATCATCATCATCATCATCAGCAGCAGCAGCAGCAGCAGCAGCAACAACAACAACAAAATTTAACTCAATTTGGGTTTATTTGGTTTCGGATAGAGGTCATTGGACTGGATGGCCCTTGTGGTCCTTTCTAACTCTATGATTATATGATTCTACTGGTTTTTACATTTCTCCTGCATCCATAGCTGGAAGAGTACACTTTTCAGTATTACTGCAGAATGTGAGAAAAGGATTGCCTCCATACCACCATGGCTGCCCTGATCCTGCTTACACTTCTTTTACTAACAATGGCAACTTCTACATCCTATGTCAGTGGGATGGTGAATCCATTCCAAGTTTTGAAAGCTTTAAAGGAGCTGAACCTATTTAGGGGATGTATTTCAGTGTCTTAGGTAACTGAATTTGGACTAACACTTGGGTTGGATTCACTGCCCTGGTGACATGAAAGCCACCAGCCGCCACCACCTACAGATCTTATCTTAAGAAAATAAGTAGTGTGTGCATTAAAAATTACACCATTTAACATCACCGGGGGGGAAAAATTAAAATTTTAAAACAGAAATGAAACCAGCTCGGGCTGGAGCAATCTCCAGGTCGTAACTCATTCTGATACAGATAAGTAAAAATGAACCAGGAAGGAGAGAGGGAGGGGGAAAGTGACCTTATTAGTCTTCAAGTGCTATGAAATCCATGTTAGGTTCAGGTTGTGGTATCTGAGGACGTGTCTTAGTGCACATTCATTAGCTTCTCTTCCAGAAAGAACCAAGCAAACCACACCACAGAAAATAGAATAAATCATAATTTTAAAAACCAAAAAACACAGTCCATACCTTGTCAATATTATTTTGATTTTCTGTGCCACATGTCTACTACAAAAGAAATATTGTTGTCCTTTAGGTGGGATAGATCTAGACAAAGAATAGCAATTATCTCAGTGATTACCAGATCTTCAGCCAGGCTCTACCTTCAACAGTATCTTGATCTAGGGGAAGTGTCTAGCTTCCTGTTCAACAAGTACATTATCATAAAATGGTCTGACAGTCTTGTAACTGCTGGAGATGCACATTTATGCTTGATAATGGCCAAATGTGACTCCACAAACCTATCAAAGGAAACATATATGATCCTCATCCTCTCATGTGTTTTTTATCCTCCAAACAACAATAAAACAGATTGTTGTTATTTGCTGTTAATCTGATTTTGATTTATGGCAATCCAATAAATGAGAAATCTCAAAGAGTCAAAGGTCTTGCAAACACAGACCTGTGGCTCCCTTGATTGAATTTATCTACCTGTACTGTGGTTTCACTCTTTACATACTACCTTCCACTTTACCAAGTATTATCATCTTTTCTAATGGTTCACAGAATTTCATGGTATCTCCAAAATATGGCAGTCTCTAATTCATCATTTTCAATCTTAGGGAGAGTTCTAGGAAGAGTTCAGACTTGGTTTGCTTTAATACTCATTCATTTATCTTTTTAGCAGTCCCTGGTACTCATATAACTTTTCTCCAACATCACATTTCAGATGGGTTCATGTTCTTCCTATCAGCTTCCTTCACTGTACAGTTTCAAACTCATACATAGAAATCAAAAATACTATGACCTGGATGATTCTGACTTTACATATGAGGATCCTATCTACTAGTTCCTTTATGACTGTCTTTCCAAGTCTTAGTCTTCTTCTGATTGCTTGACTACAGTCTCCTTTTTGATTAATGACTGAACCAAAGTACAGGAAATAGTCTTAAGTATATCTCTCCTGGTAGACTCATTGAAACATATCTATAAAAGCTGCTTCTTGGAAGAATCAGTTTCCTCCCCAACAGAAGAATCTCACAGTAACTTCTCAGTGAAAAACTGCCGTCACTTTTGTGCATGAAAATATTTTTGTAAGACAAGATACACCAAGTTATTATTCATACATTTTGAAATGTTACAAATAAGAGAGAGACTCAGATATGCCTCTAGTATTACATGCAAAAACATGAGAAGATTTGTATAAAGCAGAATGTATTTTCAGTTACTCTGACTAGCTTAGGAAAGGTGAAGGATGAAATTTGATCATTGCCACCAATATGCTGATGAAACCCCACTCTACATATTTCTTTTTTCTATCTGGACCCAAAGAAGCTGTTTTACTTTAGTGCCTGGTGTTAGCAATGGGTAGGATAAGAGTGAGACTGTTTTTAAAAGTGTTCATAAAATTCAATTTGTCAAAAATATTGGGGCCAGATTGTTGACCAGGACATGCAAATGCTGTGTAAAAATAATTTCACTGGCTATTTGGGGGCAGAATTCCAAGTTGTAAAACCGTACAAGTTGGGTTCATCTTATAAGAAAAAGCTGTATTCTCCCATACAGAGGGCCTACCAGGTCAGCTGCAGCTCAATCCCTGAGATATCAGAGCCAAAACTTAGACTAGCCTAAGAAGAAGAGCCCTCCCTTCACTCCATCGGACGTCATCTGGGGGGGGAGATGCAGGCCCATCTCCATCGGGCCTAGCCTAAGAAGAAGAGCCCTCCCTTCACTCCATCCAATGTCATCTGGGGGGGAGATGCAGGCCCATCTCCATCGGGCCTAGCCTAAGAAGAAGAGCCCTCCCTTCACTCCATCCGACATCATCTGGGGGGAGAGATGCAGGCCCATCTCCATGGGCCTAGCCTAAGTGGGAGGGAAAATGTTGTTTTATGTTATATGCTAATTTTTATGCTGTAAACCGCCCTGATTGGACTACCAATGGGCGGTATAAAAATAAAATTTATTATTATTATTATTATTATTATTATTATGGCCCCTGTGATGTCACAGAGGTGTGGCAAGAAATCCATAGTCTAGCTTTGAATTGGAATCTCCACCCAGAGAGTCACCCCAGTATTGGACAGAGTGAGGCAGTTAGTGGTATGCCTCATGACCTGCCCTGGTTCCACTAAGCCAGGAATGGACACACTGCATATGATAGACTGCATGCAGCCCCCATTTTTTGTGACTTCTTCTCTTTTAAACTGTTTTGCCTGAATTATTTTGGAGATGTAGCAACATTTTGTCACTTTTCATCCAGGCTATTTGAGGTCTAGAAGAAGCTCTCTTTTTTTTAACAAAAGAGGAAGTGAACAGGAAGCCCATCTTCCAGCCCCTGAACCTCTGATAGTTGGGCTATTCCTGTTCCCAGCAATGGAAAAAACTGTCCTATCTCCAGTGTTGAAGAAAGATTCAAGGGCCAATCTGTTTGGCTTTTGTATATGGAAAAGGAGTGGCCAGCATCTTGTTTTCTGTCTTGGGATGAGCCTGCCACTGTCACCACCACTACCTCCCAGTTACTCTTGCAACATGTTTCAAAAAACAGAGATGAATTCACACATTTTCATAACCATGTGTACTTTTTGGCTTATAGTCAAGGAGGATACACAGTTCAGAGAGGTTAGCTACCCTCCCAGGACTGCAGAATATGCAAAGAAGTAGTCAATTAAGAGGAGTAGTCAATTAAGAGGCAGATCAATCCAAAGGTGGTGATGGTGGTGGCAGTGGAAGGATAAGGCATGATAGTAGAAATGCTAATTGAACCACTGGAGTAATCAAGTCATCAATGATGTACTGTCTCCACTGCCACACACCAAAGGCTGGTTGGAAAGTTTAATATGAAGTTACTTCACAGCTACTCTGTGGTTAAGCTGTGGGGCCATGATAGTGACTCAATGGCCATTAAATGCTCACAGTTCAAAGATCAGTGTTTCCTATACAGCCCAGCCCTTCCCTTAACTTTGTGTTTAGGGAGAGGTTCAGGCACTGTAAACATCCTTGCTTCATTTTGTCTAATTGAATCTGGTTACAAAGTGCAACTGATTCCCTGAGGGGTGTAGTGAACTACAGAAAAATATGAGGGAAGTGGCAGATGTCAGAGATGAGATGCACAGGAAAGAGAGGAGACCAAGTTTAGAGCAGCAAGTAGTGGGTAAGAGAAAGTAACTCAGAGATAGGGTGGTAAGCTTTGTTAACAGCCTGAAAAGGTGAGCTTTAATAGTTGTAGAGCCTTATTAGTTGTGGAGGAGGGCATTTCAGCTGGGACATCTGCTGGAGCTGCCTCTTCCAGGTACAGGAGACCTGTCCTCTTTTTCATCTGACCACTCTGCTCAGAGTTTACTCATGGTACCTCTAAAAATATGTAGAGTTTATTTCCATCCCAACGGAAATGGAGAAACAGCTTAGTAGCAGAGTGCATGCGTTGTTCAGGTTCAATCATTGGCATCTGTCAATTGTTCAGTTCCTAGCCAAAGGCTAGGAAAAGAACCTGGTTTGAGATGATGAAGAAATCCTGCCAGTCAGAATAGATAACACTAGCTAAGTGTGAACTTGTATAAGGCAGCTTCCTGAGCTCTTGCATGGAGCTTTAGAAAGCCTCATAAGATATTACTAAATTACTTTCCCATAGAAAGTACTTTCCCATAGAAATATGTTGGAGACAGAGCTGTTTCCAGAACTTGGTTTATTTTAAGTTGATTCTCTTTGTGGTCTGAACCTCAAAATAAAAGTTAAACAGTTTGGAGGAACTTGGACCTCATTCCAATTGTTAGCACTGCATTAGGGCTATTTCCCTGGGGTATTTGCCACATTTTGGACAAGGTTGGATACTGGCTTAGTTTGCAGGAAAATGTACTGTATCTGTTGTATATCCCTCTGCAACTGACTGCAGCAAACAGGCAGAATTCAAGTGACCAGTATGTAACTGAAAACTTTACTAGTTTCCTTGTGTTTGTTTCATTTCTGTTCCACTCTGTTTCACCCAGAGTGAGGCCCAAGGTATCTCACTGAAAGAATCAGCTAAAACCTAAACAGTAAAATTATAAACACAATTCAAAACCATCATATTAAAACAATAAAATCACTTAAAACACACAAAAAAGTAAAAAATAAATAAATAACCCACCCTTTTCTTTTACACACAAAAGAAGGCTCCCTGCAAGCACTTATACATTGAAAGCCCACTTGAACAGAAAGTCTTTCCCAGCCAATGAAAGAAGAGGGGGCCATTCTAGCCTCTCATGGAAGAGAATTTATTCCACAGTGTGGGAGCAGCCACTTAGAGGTGTCCTTCCCAGGTCTTTTCCAAACAAGACTGTGGGCTTTTGCAGACTGCCAGAAATAGTGCAAATTGAGTCCACTTTAAGGGTTAGGGTTAGTGCTAGGGAATCATGGGAATTTTTTTTCTGAGACACTGAGCCTTCTCTGTCAGAGAGCTCTGGTGCCACAATAAAATACAGTTCCCATGATTCCCTAACCCTAACCCTTAAAGTGGACTCAATTTGCACTATTTCTAGCAGTCTGCAAAGGCCCTGTAATGGTGATGGGACTGTGAAAAGGCCCTCCCCTGTGGATCTTAAGACTCTGGCATTAAATCCTAGTGTGTGTGTGTATTGAATCACTGTATTGAAGTGATCATATTTGGACAAAGCTTGCCACTTCTGAACTGTGGCATTGAGTCTTCTGAAATGTGGCACTGTCACATTTAAACTAACATCTAGGTATCACATTTAAACTAATATCTAAACTAATATCTAACCCTTATCAGACATATTCATACTCCTTCCATCACTCTTCATTCTCTACAAGATGAAATATCTTAAAAGTCTACAAATTTAAGTTGTCTTGTGAGTAAGTGGGTATAGAAGAATGTGATGGATCACCTCAATAGGCTGGTCCCACAGTTGCTGATCATTGTGCTTCTTTCACTCATCTTTCCCCTTTGTCCCTCAATATCCCTCCTTCGATCTAGTACTTGGTTCTAGTTGATCCCTATATTGATCAGTGGATGTGTTGTTCAGTGGGTTCACAGTGGTGTGATCAGATTCTCTATCAAAACTTAACAGGAATAGCTAGAAACAGTTGTTTAAAAAAAGAATAAACAAGTAGAAGTGTATTAATACAAAATTAGATCACACATTTAACTCCTGGACAATTTAATTCACAGCTCCCCAAAATCATATTCAGTACCTCTCCCTGGATGACTGTCCTATTTCTCTTACAGCTTTTCCCTGTCATCCTTCCCCTATCTGCCTTCAGTTGGAGACAAATGTCTGATTCTATTATTCTATGACTAGTCTCAGTTCTATATCCCTTCTCCTCTGTAGGACCTAAAGGTAAAGGTAAAGGTAAAGGTATTCCCCGTTGTCAAGTCATGTCCAACCATAGGGAGCTGTGCTCATCTCCATTACTAAGCCAAAGAGCCAGTGTTGTCAGAGATGACTCTGTGATCATGTGGCCAGCATGACCGCACAGAACACTGTTTACTTTCACACTGAAGTGTTATCTATTTGCATTTGCATGCTTTCAAATTGCTAGGTTGGCAGAAGCTAGGACTAGTGATCGGAGCTCACCCCATCACGTGGCACTTGAGCCTTGAACTGCCAACATTCTGATCTTGCAATCAACAGAGTCAGCGTCTTAACCATTTGAACCACTGTGTACCTTCTCCTCTTTAGGACCTCCATCACAACATTTCCTGGGCTGGGATTGGCTGACACCAACCAAGCTTGCCTGGCTTTTCTCTTCACAAAGATCGCTAACAAATGCAGAAGGGCTGGAGCCTGGCATCACTCATTAGAATCTAATATGATCCTGTTATAGTTAGAGCAGATCCACTTAAATCAATGGAACTGAAGTTAGTGAGGACTATCAATGGGACTTCTCTAGCTTTAATGTAGACCGAGATCCTATATCAGGGTTTCATAGAGTTAGGTCTCTGCATGCAGGGTTATGAGCTGATTGTACCACTGTTGTGTTGAATAGCAACATTGCTGAAATGAAAGCACCACCAAATGTACAACCAAATCAGTACTACCACTCATTTCAACAGGAACTTGGGAATGAGCACCTGCATGGTCAATAGCATGCAAAGGCAACTCCACTGTGTGGACATGAATTGAATGTGTTCATGGCACTTCAGACAAAAATGCCCAACCATTTTTATGGGGACATCTGGAAGACAGCAACAGGATTGTAAAGTAAATATATTCAGCTGACCAAGGGGTTGTCCACATGGGCCAAATGGCCTGAGTCCCCTCCTCCCCAGCCTTGTGTTGTCTAGTGCAGACAACACAGGCCAAATCCAGTGAGGCAGAATCAGACCCAATCCTGCCTATACATATGTGGATCCCAAGAATCTGGCTTGACCCTGGGGTAAAGAGCTTTGGCCCCAGGGTAATTTAGCGCTGGTTTTCCACTGAGGGGGGAAGCAGATGGCGCTAAGTGCCGTCTTCAGGGCAAGGAAGGGGAGGGGCAGCCACACGCTAGGTGCCCCAACCCCTTCCTGAAGGCATCGTCAGAGCGCCAGACCCTCCACACGGCTGGCACTCTGAGGATGCCTGTCCGCCGCAGCGTCTGCACACACTGCGGCGGAAGAGGCGCCGAAGATGCGCCGGTAGCCTTTTGCAGTGCATCTTCGGCATCTTGTGGAAGGAGCGCTATTTTAGCACTCCTTCCTGGGGCTGGGAGACTGCACTGCGGGGCCGAGGTGTGCGGATACCTCGGCTCCGATCCACAGCTTCCTGGGGCGGCCCATGGCCACCCGTCTGCTTAGCCCCTGAGTTTCTAGGAATCTCCACATAAAAATTGGCCTGTGCACATACCACCCCCCCATGTTCCTTGCCTTTCTGGCAGTTGATCCAACTGAGAAACCCCCAGCTGCCATGTTTGACATGGAAATGGGGCACCTGGCCATGTGAGTACAGCCAGGCATTCTGTTTCTGTGTCATATGGGGTGACTGAGGGGTTTCTCAATTGGCTCAACTTCCAGAAAGGTAAGGAGCTGTGTGCCAGTCTTGGGTTCTCAGTCAGTGTGGAGACACATGTGTGACCTCTTGCCCATCCCCACACTAACCCAGAGACAAACCTGGGAATGCATTGGGGCCAGGATAGCATGGATTCAGCCAGTCAGACTATCTTGTGCTATCCTGGCCCTTCTTCTCAGCCCAAAATGTTGAATTCCTACAACATTGCTGAAAATACCTTGCCAAGTAATGTCTAGTTAAATTTTGATAGTACATCCCAGTACGTTTTACTTGTCTGAAAAAGTAACTTGATTGCCTACTTCCTCTTGTTGTTGTTGTTTCTACATGCCTTCAGATCAACTCTGACTTATGGCCTAGGGATTTCTCAGCAAGATTAATCCAGAGGAGGTTTGCCATAGTCTTCCTCTGAGGCTGAGAGGCTGACTGGCCCAAGGTCACCCAGTGGGTTCCCATGACCAAGAGGGGATTGAGACTGGTTTCACAGAGCTCCAGTGCCATACTGAAACCATTATACCATGCTGGCTCATATATTTATATTGTATATTGGTATACTGCAGTATATATTATATATTATATATTTAGTCACAAGTATATATATTATTTATTTTCATATTATATTATTTTTATTATGGGATATAACAGAGAGAGATAATATAATATAATATAATATACTAATAAAAATAATAAAATCATAGAATCATAGAGTTGGAAGAGACCACAAGGGGCATCCGGTCCAACCCCCTGCTATGTAGGAACACAGAATCGAAGCACTCACTCAAATCATTGAGTTTTCTTACAAATATTTGAACATATATTATCTGATGGAATGTCTTTCTTTCCTGTGTGCAGGTATATGTGTGTGTATGTGTGTGTGGAATGTTGTTTTTATATTGAGGTGATATGTTAATCTGCAACAAATTATCTCTGAGCTTGCTACTGTGGCACAATTTTGTGCTCACCTTAAGGCCACTGTAAAATGGGTCACTTCATTCCCAGGCTCTGTCTGTTGCTGTAGCAGCTGGGGAAGGCAGGGATGACCAAGAAATATCTACTTGTGTCCCTGTTAGGGGCATCATTAGTGTCAGCCACACCAGGTGACATCCTAAAAGAGGTAACAACACTGGTGCCCAAACACCTGCCTTTTGGCAGAAATGAGCTGTGGCATTCACTTGCATCCCTTTAAAATGCTGAAGAGATGGTGTGAGTGGAGCAAATCTCAGTGGGAAGAGAAAGGAGAGTCCCCAGGTATTTTAAAATATATTATTTAAATTTTAATTTAAAATAAATAAATAATTAAATAAAGCTAAAATTATTTTTATTCTTTTTAAACTTTTCTTTAAAACATCACATCTTACCAAATTTTTACTTTAACCACATGATGTAATGTACATGTAAATATATTTAGCCTGTTTATATGATATTATAATTTGAAAGTATAATTTTAGTTCTGCTGGTTGTTTATGTCACAACTATTGTCATTACATTCAGTGATATGTAGGAATTATGATTTATGAATAACATGAGTACAAAAAAAATTACTAAAGAATCTGTATAATGTGGTATGGGAGGAGGTCAATGGAGGGGTGATACCATGAGTTACTGCTCCGGGTGACATCAACCCTAGTGTTGTCATTGGTCCCTATAGCTGATGTACAACAACAAAGGTACCTTCAAGACTACCCAATGGTCCTGCATTGTTCTAACCAGAGCATTGAACGGTTATCTTTTCATTGTGCAACTCAGAGAAGTCCCCAGCAACACGGCCAGTTGTAATACAAACAATGTGATACAATAAAGTAGCTTATTCAAACTCTACTTGAGCTTATGTAGACCTCTATACCCTTCTTCCACCTTCCTTCCTTCCTTCCTTCCTTCCTTCCTTTCTGATCAATCACCAGAAGTTATTATGGACAGGAGAACTGGCCATGACCTTTACATTAGAGAAAATGACATTAGTCTCCTTGTGTCTAAAATGCAGAACTGACCACTCTAGCATTGAGACCACACTTGCTTCCTCAGCTTACAGAAAGTTTTTAAGAAAGCTTTACTTAGCTCTCTTAGAAAATGAGTTCTTAAAGATACTTCTCTTTTTCATCTAAATCTTACAGAAGACTGATTCAACTGAATTTAGTGTAACTTCCTGGCCTGCAGTTTCTGGCGAATTTCTGATTTGTCAAGATTATCTGATGGGGGGGGTATGGTTATGGAAATCATGTGCACAAAAATAAGGGCTGATACCACAATTCAATTTCCATCAATATCTAATCATAAATACTGTTTAAAAGCATTTGCAGATGACATAGTTATATTTTTGGAAAATCCAATAGAAAATATACAATCTCTGGAATGAATATTAGATCAGTTTACTAACCTAGCTGGTTTTAAGATCAACAAAATGAAATGTGGTATCCTAGTTAAAAAATTAACTAAAAAAGAAGAGGATGAATTGAAAATTAAAACAGAATACCCTCTTACAGACAAAATAAAATATCTAGGGATTGTAATATCCAAAAATAACAAAGAATTATTTAAAAACAATTACATGACTATATGGAATAGCATCAAAACAGACTTGATGACTTGGGATAAGCAGCAACTCTCTCTGCTAGGGAGAATAGTTGTAATTCAGATGAACATTTTACCCCGGATGCTCTTCCTCTTTCAAACAATTCCTATCCTAACTTCTAAACATCTGTTTAAAATATGGAAGCAAACTATTCAAAAATTTATATGGCAGGGGAAAAAGCCCAGGATTAAGTTAACTGTGTTATACGATAGAAAAGAGAAAGACGGAATGGGCCTACCCAACCTAGAGATATATTATGATGTTTGTGCACTCTCATGGATATGAGACTGGATTACTCTTAAAAACTCAAAATTATTAGACTTGGAAGGAACTGAAATGAGAACAGGATGGCATACCATAATAGGATATGAAAATGAAAACTATGTAAAGGATTTTAAAAATCACACTATAAGGAAAGCTCTCCTTAATGTATGGAAAAGATGTAAAAGAAAATTCTGGACAGGAATACCATTATGGGTATCTCCTAGAGAAGCCTTTCATAAAAATGAAGGACCCACCACTTATAAATGGTTAACATATGAGAAAGTGCTGTTTAAAACTCATGAAGGGCTAAAACTTAAGACGAGAGATGAACTTAGAAATGAGAAATTAGATATCAACTGGTTTCACTATTACCAACTAAAAGAGGACTTTTAAAAAGATAAAGAAAAGCAAGGATTCGATTTAGATCCCAATAATCTTGATCAATTTATAAGGAGTAATGAAAAACACTGGATAGGGAAAATGTACAAGATATTTCTTGATCATGAAATGTATAAAGAAACAGTCAAAACAAACATGGTAAAATGCATGCAAAACATAGGGAAAGTTATACCATTGCAAGACTGGGAAACCATGTGGAAAGAAACACAAAAATTCACCAAATGTAATGCTCTAAAGGAAAAATTTTATAAAGTCTTTTATAGATGGTATTTGACACCTACAAGATTAAGTAAAATGTTAAAAAAAAAAAGTGGTGATCTCTGTTGGAAGTGTAAAATTGAGAAAGGAACTATGTTCCACATGTGGTGGCACTGTAAAATGGTAAAAAACTATTGGGAAAAAAATACATGCTTTGATGGAAAACACTCTACAGAAGCACATACCGTTTGAACCAGAACTATTTTTATTAAACATGTTACCCATTATCAAAGATAAATTAACTCAAGAAGAAAAAAGTATAATCTTATACATGGTAACAGCAGCAAGAATCACATATGTGCGACACTAGAAAGCAAACAATCAACCGCATATACATGAGTGGTATAACAAACTAAATGAACTAGCTGTTATGGATAAATTATCAATGTATACAAGTGGGAAATCTATACAACAATACGAAAGAAAGTGGGGAAAGTTAGAAGAAATCTTAAAAAGAATTAAGCCAATCAATTAAACTATACAAGAAGTTGGAAAAAATTGTAAAATTATTATCTGAATAGGATTAACACAATTATGTTTAAGATACGTATTATTTTCTTTAGTTAATAGCTAGAATAAAATTTATTTATATGTAGACACTGATAAACATTTATGAACATGTTGTAAATTAGCCATGAGCTAGAACCAAAAATGAGAGAAGAACTGTTTAAGATGAAAAAGTTAATTATGGCTATAATGTTCTACAACTTGTGTGTTTTCCGTTATGGAAAAGAGAAGTTATAATTTTTTAACTATTAAATAATTGTTTTTAAAAAAAATTATCTGGTGTAAACACAATGGCCAAGAACTGGAGCCCATCCTGAAGAGTCTATGCTTTATTCATCAGCCCCTTCAACACCAGTTTGGATCCTGCCATATTTGACTTTTCTTCTGCTACCGTCCACCCAACCTTTGCTGACAGCTGGTTGCCATGAGCAGCAGATTTCCTGTTGTAGTGTCCCAGTACTGTTTGCTGGGGTGCAAAGTCGATGACAATGACAATGGAGCAGAAGCTGACTAATATTCAGAACCCAATCTCCAAAGTAGATTAACAGCAAGGTGGATTGACAGTGGCACCTCTACCATTGCTAATGGGAACTCTTTGACTACAAAGGTCTTGAAAATCAGAGCTGTGAATACTCTTGAAGTTGCACATTGCCAACAGCAGCAAGATCATGCAGTACATGGTATCTGAAACTCAGATGAAAGAGATTTTGAAGGTGAAATGGTTGAAGTGTAATTATTAGGCTTTAGTTTTGCTTGCATAAGTCAACCATTGTCACAGGCATCTTAGATGAGATTGTGCAAACTAGTGGTAATGATGAGGAAGTTTACTTGGATCCATTGAATACATTTCGTAAACCAGTTCTCCAGAGAAAGAGAAACTGCTTTGGACCAAAGATTTATTAGGTTTTGGACAAACATACTGGTACCAGCAGTGAATGGGGCCAACCCACTGGTGGTATGCAGTCCCTAATATGATGGTCTAACCTGCCCTCCCCCTTGACTCTTTCTCAGTAGCATGTTTCAAGTCTTGATCACACAGACTACACTTCAGAATTCAATGAATATGCAAAGTGCAGGGAGTGTCATTACAGCACAAGCATTCCCACCATTTAGATTCTATATCAGGGGTAGGCAGCCTTTCCCCTTTAAGGGCTGAGAGACTTCAGCTCCCAGAAGCCTCAGCCATGTTGGCCAATAGCTCTTTGGATTCTGGGAGCTGAAGTCCCTCGGCCCTTAAAGGGAAAGGTTGCCTACCCCTGTTCTGTATCATGAATGGAAAATTACATTTAGGCACTCTTTGTTGGAGGGGCTACTCCATCCATGTGCCTTATCCAGGGTCCTGAAATTCCCGCAATTGAGAGCCATATTGTATTTGAGAATAAACAGTTCTGTGGATATATAAATTTATTATGTAAGAGCCAACATGATGTGGTGCTTTGAGTGTTGGACTATGACTCTAGAGACCAGGGTTCGAATCATGGCTCAGCCATATAAAAACAGTGGGTGATACTGGGCAAGCCACATTCTCTCAATCCCAGAGGATGAAAATGGCAAAGCCCCTCTGAAAAAACTTGCCAAAAAAAACCCATGAAAGGTTCACCTTCAGATTTCCATAAGTCAGAAACAAGTTGAAGGTGCACAACCACAACACAACAAATAGTGGGTATAGAAGTACGTTATTAAGATTATGGGGACTACAATGCATTGACATGTGAAGCTAACCCTCCTTCATCATCGTCTTGAGTGTCAGCCCCTGCTCCTCATAGCAAAGCTGCTACTGGCTCCAGAAGGAAAACTTTGGTTGGCACCAATGAAAGCTTTCTTCCTAGAAAGACTAAGTTGACACTATAGTGAGTGCAGCAAGCTAAATCCCTTTCCTGAATGCCAATAATCAAGACTTGGGGGTTGAGATCCTATTTAATGTTGGTTACCAGGAGGGTAACAACTCCAAGTTGATTGATTGAGAGAAAGATCTCTTAGCATAACCTTACATGCCCCTATGGCAAGTCAGTGGCCATTTGAATTAGGGTAGAGCTGTAGCACCACCTGTGTGCCTTAGCACAAGCTGAGGAAAAGTGTTGTGTAAGGTCCTGGTACTTCTTGAACAATGCTCAAGAAAGTGTTTTGGCTGACATGATTCCAGGTTACATCAATAAAAGTTACCAAATGGATTTTGGACTCATATTTTGTGCTTGACAGGCTGAGATCAGCATTACACAGCATAAGTCTTCAAATCTGAATTTATCTTTTGCTTGTGCTACACAACATTCGAATGGCAACATTGCATAAACAGAAGCACAAACAGATGCCCGATGGAATGTGCAACAGAATACATGATCTGGATATCCAGTGGCACCACATGTGCTACTCTGCTTCTATGGCCTTCAACTGAATTTGGATGTTGTGCAGTGGACAAAATTATCCAAACATTTCTGTAGGAGAACATTCATATGCATAAGACACCAACAGGACTCCATACATATTGGGGTTTTTTAACAGTCCCTGGAAGTTCAAGTGACATGTTTAGCTTCCTCCGTAGCCTGCCCCCCCCCCCCCCCCCACAACATACACAGGGTCTATTTCCTTGACAAACTGCCAGCTTAGCTTTTCAGGCATATTGATGTTGCCTTGGATTCTGTCTATCTAACCTATTCCTGATCTCGCTTGAACCCTAGGATGATTAATAGAACAGCTTCCTCTTCTCTTTATCCATAATATCTACCTTGTCAGGACCAGGTGGACAGACCTTTCTGTTTGTATCATACCTCTATAGGTTGTTATTTACTTTAAAATAAAACAAAACTATTTTCACAGTCAACCCAGCACACCACGTGCAGCTAGGATATTGTTGTCTTTTCTTTCTTTCATTTCTCCACATCAGAATGCATCTCATTAGTATGAAATACCCAATCCTCATTAAAGGGTATAATACCTCACAAAAAAAATTCTCTTCCTCGTTTGATGATATGGAGATACCAGGTGGCAAGAACTAGAGATCTATATGATCAGTTGATGTGATGAGGCAGGAGATGTGTTTCCTTTTTCTAGAATAAAAAGAGCATTCTTGTGTATGTGTGTGTGTGTTGTGCCTTCAAGTCATTTCTGAGTTATGGTGATCTTAGGCAAATCCTTTCAAAAACTGGCAAAAGGATATCACAAATTTTATATGGGCAGGAAAAAGATCCAGAATTAAGATAAAAAATATTTACAAGATACGACAGATAGGGCTGCCAAATTTAAAACTATACTATCATGCAAATGCATTAGAATGGATAAAGGAGCAGATCAGGTTAGCTGACAGAAGACTGCTATACTTGGAGGGTATAGACAATGTATATGGCTTCCACGCCTATTTATATTATGATAAAGTGAAAGTGAACAACGACTTTAAAAATCACTGTGTAAGAAGAGCAATATGGAGAGTTTGGGAAATTTATAAAAGACAAATCAATAGAGGGATACTGATGTTTATGTCACCCAATGAAGCATTACATAGAAATGATAAAATGATAGCAAATAAATGGATAACTTATGGAGAGATACTAATAAAAGAGAAAGGCAAATGGAGGTTAAAAACAAGGCACGAACTTAAAACAGATGGAATAAATTGTAATTGGTTTCTCTATATGCAACTAAATGAAAGATTTAAATTAGATCAAAAACAATATACGATTATAATGACACAAACTGATTTAGAAAAAGTTCTTTATAAAGAAACAGAACATCTAACATCAAAGATATATAAAATACTACTCAAATAGGACACGGATAATGAACAGGTAAAAAATTGTATGGTAAGATGGGCACAAGACCTAGGAATAACAATACATATGGACGAATGGGAGCGTACTTGGAAATCAATGTCAAAATATACTTTAAATTACAACCTTAGAGAAAACTGTTATAAAGTACAATACAGATGGTATTTTACACCATCAAAGTTTGTAAAAACTAAGAAAGATAAAGGCACAAACTGCTGGAAATGCAAAAAGAAATTAGGTACAACGCTCCATATGTGGTGGTGTTGTCCATTAACCAAAAGATATTGGGATAAAGTACATGCCAAAATCAGAGATATTTTACAGATAAACTACAAAAAAAGAGCCTAAGATATATCTTTCAGGTATACTTAATGATGATTTGGGGGGGGGAAATGGAAAATTATTTATATGATAACTGTGGCCAGAATAACCTATGCGGCAACACGGAAAGAAAATAGAACACCAGAATTAATAGAGTGGTATAAGAAACTATTAGAATCCATGGAAATGGATAGATTGACACATTTAATCAAAAATAAAAACACAGATAAGTTACACAAAGAATGGTCCCCAGTTATAAGAAAAATTAAGGCACTCATCAAAAGAGAAGGAAATTAAAGTATAAACAAATTTATAAATTCATCCATATAACTGAAAAAAATAAAGTAAAACAAATAAAACAAATAAAAGTTTAATAGAGGATAGACATAAATCAAATATAGTAATAAACAAGAATAAGAATAAGATAAGAGAAAATAAAATAGAAAATAGAATATATATCTGGCTGAAATTGAGGAAAATACACAAAGGGTCAAAGAGAAAAGTCAATAAACAAGAGGAAAAAATGAGGTGATGGGGGAAAAATAAAACATATCTAATTAGATTACATCAACAGTACATAAAATAATGTAGCATATATATTAGGAAGTCTTTTAATGAGTGAATAGTATGTAAGAATGCACTAGAATGAATGAAGGATTATTGTTATGCAATAATTAATGTAATTGTGTTTGTTGCTTTATGTTTTATAAATATATTAGAAAACTAATAAAGATTATGGGGGGAAATGCATATGGTAAACAGACAATATTTCATGAATGAAACCTAACAGGAATTAATGGTTATTTCTGGCAGCAAAGAAAGGGCTAATATGATTACACAGAATAATTGCACAGACAAAAAAGGGCATAATGTATCTCTTTTTCCTGAAAGATGCAATTAACAAAATTAAGAGTATTGAATAAGAGAATTGTGTATAGTCCAGTGTAGTGTAGTATTTCTGCATGCTGTACTACACTACAACTGGCAATCCACTGAATCCCTGCCAAACTACTTCAGAATCACTGCAACCCCTTTTCTCCCATGCCCATTCTGTACCTGGTGGAGAGCAGTAGTGGATTGGAAAACCAAGTGGCTATATCTCCCTAGCCAGACATGAAATGATTACATTTTCTACTGACATCCACTGGGATTGTCCAGAAGTCTCACTGGGTAATGTAACAATCTTGCATCTGGCTGCAAGGACACAGCCAGATGCTTCTCCAGTCTTCCACCACACTCCATCAGGAATAGAGTAACCATAGGATTGGGCTACAATGTCTCTACAGTAGGTCTGGATGGACCTTTGGCTGGTGCAGTGGGAAGCAAGGAATGCCATCTTCCACATAACCAAAAAGAGACATACATAGATGTAATGCAGACCTACACCTGTGTATGCTACTGACAGGATGCCAGACAAATCTTGTTGTCTTTATAGACCTAAATCCAATGATAATCCCACCTAGGGTAGTCTTATTGCCTTAATGGAAGATACACTGCATTAATTAAATATATATGTTGACTTCCCAAATTCCCATTGATTCAGTAGTCCTACTCTACTTGGATTTAGGCTACATTGTTTATAGAGTATTTCCCCATGCTTAAAACCTCAAGTCAAAGGTATGCTGCCCTAGAAAATCTCAACTATGCTTTCCTTGGTTGGCTTTTTCTTTTAAAAAAAAATGGAAGAAATCCAGTTCAAACTAGAAGCAAATGGCCATGAAGGAAGGAAAATTGACAAATTGGCTGCTTGGAGCTGGCCTGAACCCATTCAAAAATACACAAGGATGCAGTTGGCCTGAATTCTGAAGGTAAGGGAAGCAAGGGGCATTCAAGTTGTAAGTGAAACCCCATTTGTTATGCCCTCCATGTTGAAAGCAGCTGCTTCCTCATCATTTGAACTGTTTCCCCTCTGCCTCTCTTCCCCACTGACAAACAACAGCCCTTCTTGGGCCCTGACAGTTGTCAAGGTAGGGAGAGGTTATAGAACTATGTAACTAGAACATTACATTCTGCCTGTTCAATGGAGGACCTCAGTCCATGAGACCAATGTTAGATGTGTGGTGGAAATATAGTGTGGGATATTGTATTATCAAAAAAAAAGAACTGAAAATAAAAGTCAAAATAGTACAAATTTATGTGGAAAGAGTAGCAGAGGGAGGCATCCCCAATATGTTTTTTAAAAACATTTTACTGTTTATCTACTGTAAATTCCTGTACAACTATTTCATATTCAAGCAATAAATGTATAATATAAGTTCAGTCTTTAAGTTTCATCTTATCAATAAATGTCATGTTTGCATTTCTCTTTTTCAGCAATTTAGAAATTAAAGATGTTTTGTGTTTAGTCAGTTCGTTGTGTCTGCTTTTGAATCAAGCACGTGCAATTATTAAGAAAAATAAAAAGTTTTCCCAAATCTGCCCAGCACGTGCTCATCTCCTTGTGCAAATTTTGCATTAGAAAACATGAATCGAACAACCCAGCCCTCAAACAGCCATCATGATACTTGCTGGAGAAGCTGAGTTTGCTGGCCCCAGAAGGAAATGAGGCCAGTAGAAAATAAGACATTGTATCTGTTGACAGGCCAGGTTGTTCAAGACCAAACATAACATAACAACAAACCTTCCCAAGAATTCAAAACAGGGAGGATCCCCCTATCCCTCACTCCTCCTCCAAGGCAGCTCTTCCAAAGAGGGAGTTCCCCTTTAGTGTCATCCCCATTAGTGTTGTCCCTGCTGTCAGTGACCCTGTCACCTCAACCAGCCAGCCTTTCTTCCCTTAGAAGAAGGGGACAGATGAAGCTCTGGGTGACATTTTGTCAGCACCCAATTCAGTACCAGAGGGGGCCCAGGACTAGAGAGGAGAGGTGAAACAGATAGCTGTCCATCTGGGAGAGTGGCATCAGGAAGAGAATAGGCAGCAGCAGCAGCAGCAATAGCAAATACTATTGCTCCTCTGCCTCTGTCTCCTCTGGAGATGATGTTGTATCTTCTCCCTTGGTGTCCTGTTTCCTTTCCATTGGTGTGCTTAATGCACCAAAAGATTAAGTCACAAGCAGGAGAATGCAGCCTTCCAGGTGTTTTGGAACATTAACTCCCCTCAGCACCATCTAGCATAGCCATTGGTGGGGAAATCATGGGAATGGCAGATCAGTAAATATTCTGGAAGACCATATATTCTCCCACCCATTGGGAACACATCACTCATTTTTGTTTCCTTCTGTGCCTTTCGTAGCAGCATTAACAACATCCTCACTCTGAGCTGTCTAGTCATGGCAGAGGCTCATGGTTTTGCTTCCCAAAAGGAAGACACGCTCCAGAACTAAGGATGGAATCGTGCTGATGTACTATACTGGCATAACTACTCTTGTCATAAACAGCAGGAGGAGGAGAAAAAAGGCTGAAGGTACAGAAACCATGAAGGAAGGAAGGCATTGGGGAAATGCTTGACATTTTGACAAAACCAACAGATTTTGTCTGTTTCCTGCACCACCACTGCACGAACTTGGAACAGAGATACCACACTTTCATAATCTCAATGGAAGCAATTAGTAATTTTATCAGCATTCTTATCCAAAACTTCACAGCAACATATCTGCACAGTTTTTGATGACTATTTACATTTCAAGTCTTATCTTACACAAAACGTACATTGGTGGTTTTTTAATTAATTCTTCTTATCTAGCAACAAAATATTCCACATATCATAAATTTCTTCTTAACAGATTTCTCCAACAGCATCTAAATAACACACAACATCTACTCTCTACAACCACAGAACATAAATATACACAAAGAACCTAAAGCATTTTCCCTTAGCTTTCCATTTTTGAGCAAATGCCATTCTGGCTGTTGTAACAAATAGTGTAATATTTTACCATATTTTCTTTCTATTCCATCTTCAAATATACCTAAGAGGTAACATTCTGGTACCATTGTAACCTAATGTCCAAGATATTACTCATCACATCATTAACTTTTCCAGTAAGTGTTAGCTAAATGACAGTGGAAAAGGTTCCTGGAGCTTCATCACACTTCCAACATCTATTGTCTGTCTTTTTGTAGATTTTAGAAATTTCATCAGGGGAAATTTTATCAGGGGTAAGCTAAGGATATCCCTAAATAAGAGGGCTGGCTTTTAAAATTATATGAGGCAACAGAGTTGGATAAGTTAACTTGGGGCCAAAACACACTGTCATGAAAAGCTGGCTTCCAGCTGGCTTGGGGGCATGGTGTACAGAGGATGCATGCCCCCAAAATATCTGGAAGTCGTGCCACTGATCAAACATGGGCTGGCTTCCAGGCATTCCAGCGTTGCAGTATTTACATGCCACGTGCCTCCAGAGCAAATTGGAGCTGCCTATGGGCCACAGTGGAGCAGAAAAGCTGCCTTTTTGATGGCCCAAAGAGGAGCAGTGACTCTTTGCTGCTCCTTTTTCAGCCAGCTTCAAGGCAGATTGGGACTGCAGTGTGCAGTTGCCATGGCCCCAATTCAGCTTCGGAATCTATTAAGGCCATCTATTTCAGTCCTCAATCATTGAATAACAAAGTGGTAGACATATTTCATAAAAATGGAATTGGGTGACAAAATTGGGGGGAGGGGATGAGGTCCATTAGCAATCATAAGTTCTCAACAAAGACTGTAGGAGACATAACAGATGTGTAAATTAAATATAAAGAATTGGAGAAAACAATGAATATATAGATTGAACACATTTTTTTTAAGGAAACCATTCTAAGGATAAAGAAGGGGGGAAATGGACAAGGCAAGAAAGAAAAGAAGTTTGTATGAATGAAAGGGTACAAATGTTAAGGAAGTGTTGAGAAGGTTAAAGTAAGTGAGAAAGTGTGAGACAGTGTGAGAAAGAGAATTGTGGAATTTGTAGAATGATGTGAAGAGGGAGGAAGGAGGTGGTAAGAGGAATATGAAGAAGTAAAGGGAAGAATGTGGTTGAGGGTAAGAAGAGTAAGGAGTAGTTAAGGAGAGAGTATGGAGATAGATATGAACAGAGGGTGTTTGTAAGGAATGTATGATGAATGTTTAAGGAGGTATATTGACTGAATTAACATTCCCAAAGAAGTAGAAAGACAGTAAGAATGAAATGGGATGTATTTACTGCTTTTGATACTGTTTGATACCAGGATGTCAAGTGATATAAAATTAAATGTCTGTTCAATGAAATATGTGATAAGTGAGGAAGATATTTGTTCTATGTTTCAATGTTATAAAATTTTGAATAAAGATTATTAAAAAACAGTTTTCCTACTTTGGTTTCATTGGTTAAAATCTGATATTAACTCATGCTTCCAACTAAGAAACCACTGATCAAGAAAAATATGTATTCTGAGCTTCTAATTATAATTTCAAACAAAAAAAAAATATTAATTCTCAAAACCTGTCCATATTATCTTTTCATCCCTCCCCTGGAAGAATTTCAAAACGGGTCCCTACACTTTCTGGAATCTATCCACTGACAGAGTAATTAATTTGCCTATTTCTATTAGATCTATCATTTTCACCATCTTTTACTTTTACTTTCAGAATCTCTACACTTTTCCACCTTTGGGTGTAAAGCAGTCTTTCTGCTGTCATCAAATGCTGGAATAAATTCTCATGCTGTCTGTCAGACCTACATGTGGCATTTATTTTATTTTATTTTATTTTTTGTACAGAGAACAGCATTTTCTGTGGAGGAAACAGCATTTTCTGTACAGAAATACTAATTTCTTTACAGAAAATGCTGTATCCTGCACACAAAATGCTGTTCTTGGTGCAAAACAATCATGTGCAAATGTCACATAGAATGAAACCTGAACAGTGAAGATTCTTATCAATCCAGGATTCTTCTTGTCAGTGTTTTTGACATGTAAGAATCATGAGCTTGGAGCATTTTTAAAGAAATATTTTCTATTATTCTTCCCACTCCACCCTGGAAAACGTATATTTGCTGGAGTAATACGTCAACAGGGACCATTGCCTCAAACTTCTTTTTTAAAAGGAAAGGTTGTGGACTCTGAGACATTATGCCAAAGGCTGGCAATGCATTGGATCCAACCACATGACCTGGGGCTGTGAGGCTGTGGCTGTGGTCTTTCAGGTGAAAATCTTCATTAGCTTCAGAGGTCACAAGCCACATGGACGTTCTTCTCCTTTCCCCTCATAATTGTTGCTGCTGCAACAACAACAAGAGCAACACTGACAAAGCTTAGCTTCCATTTTGCATTTCCCACAATGCCTTGGATGTATCACCATGCTGGGACATGAAGCATGGGTGGGGGGCAGCTGGTAACAAAAAGGAGACAATTCAGAAAAAAATAGTTCTCTGAGAGTGGTATGTAAAAGACAACTCTGGGGAGTTTTTTTCTCAGAAAAAAAAGCAAACTTTCCTGAATTGCCTCTGCTCTAGTTAAACACACAAACACAGGCTAGGCTATTCTGTTTAGTCAGAAAACATATGAAATTTTCCTTGGTAAATGCATGAGAGGATGGGAAGTGGTCTAGTGGACACATGGGTTATGGAGTAATTGGCCTACCATTGATGAGTTGTGAGGAAGTTCTGATATGGTTCTCAGAAAACCCAAAGGTTATCTAGAATGTGGTTCACTAGACCACAGTTCCACATCCTTTCACTTTTGGTCCTTTCCATATCAGAGAGATGCTTTAGTCTTCCTACAGTGCCTGTGAAGGAAGCTACCCTCTTGCTTTTGGAAGGTACACCAGGGCAGTGGTTGGATCATCTCTGGATACTTGTGATTCTTTTCTCCTTCAAAATCCCACTGTGATTCATCAACTACAATACAGGTAAGTGTTTTGTTTTGTTTTAATGTAACCACAGCTTACTCTCTTTTAAAGTTGAGAGAGGGGGAACAGCTAGAAAACTAAACTTCAGAGCTTGGAAATGTTATTATTTGGGCTATAATTCCCTGAATCCCTCAGCTAGCATGTACAATGGCTTTGCCAATGCTAGGGATTGTAGTCCAAAAGAGCAACTCTCCCTTTCTGCTAAAGAGTCACATATACATTCATTAATGAAATTTACTAGGACTGAACTGATCTCTTTAATAGCAGGGAGACTCTAAAAAGAAAAGAAAAATAACAGAAAAATTGCTGGGCAGTGCTAGTCACATGTTAAGGTGTCAGGTGTCAGATGCATGCAATCAATTAAAAAAACTGTCCTTATTCAAATGCTTACAGCTGGAAAAGAAATGGTACAAAAATATAAGTGTTGGGAAGAAAAGAGAGGGGAAATTAAGTATATTTTCAGCAGAGATGGCAAGAAGTAAGCAGTCCTGCTTCATATATCCATGGCCTCTGTTACAGCATGCAAAAATGGTTGTTGAGGGAAGAAACTGAAACACAGAGAGTGTCCCAGTAGCAATAGGAATACAATGGTATAAAGCTGTATCAAATCATTGAACTTACTCCAGAATTCACTCCTACTGATGTCATGTGCAATATTTTATCTTCTCTCCCTTCACTTAAAGACCCTGAGAGGATGGCCCATAAAAGTGTGGTCCTGACTGTTTACATCTTTGCTTTTGTGACTGGGCTCCCTTCCAATCTCGTGGCCTGCTACTCATTCATGAAGAAAGTGAGACAAAAGCCAGTACCCATCGACATACTCTTGCTCAACTTGACCATATCTGACCTCTTCCTTCTATTCTTCTTGCCCTTCAAGATGGTGGAGGCTGCATTAGACAACACTTGGCCTCTCCCTTACTTCCTTTGCCCTCTAGCCAACCTTTTCTTCTATGGCAGCGCCTACCTCAGCAGCCTCTTCCTCATGGGGGTCAGTGTGGAGCGCTATCTGTGCACTGCCTACCCTGTCAAGCACAAGTTAAACCATAGACCAACCTATGCAAAAGCGGCCAGCATCTTCTTCTGGTTGCTGACCTTCTCTCACTGCTTAAGCATTGTCTATGTGGTAGAATACTATGATGGAAGTGAGAAGAAACCTGATGACAACTCTACGTGTTATGAAAATTTCACTGCTGAGCAGCTCCGCATCGTCCTCCCTTTCCGCCTGGAGTTCTGCATTGTCCTCTTCTTCATCCCTTTCATTATCACCCTTTTCTGCTACATCAGTGTCATTCGTATCCTCACCTCCATGCCCAACATCAAGCCGCAGAAGAAGCAACGGGCCATAGCCCTAGCCTTGGCCACTGTGCTCAATTTCTCCCTGGCCTTTGCTCCCTACAACATCTCCCATATTGTGGGTTTTATTCAAAATAAGAATCCTTCCTGGAGAGTGGAGACATTCTTCCTCACCTCCCTGAACACCACCCTGGACCCTGTGATTTTCTTCTTCTCTTCTGGCACCATTCGTCAAGTTTTTACTGAGTATTGGCTTGGAATACGCTCTTATCTCCAGGCCTTTGTTTCATGGTGTCTTTTTCCTTGCTGTTCAGTTCTTAATGACAATGATGAAGAAGATGATAGAAGATCCACTTCTAATCCTGACATACAAACAGAAGTGGTTGTTCTCTCTTCTGTTCTAACTGCACAGCAGAGATCTGGAACATCAGAACAGTGATGACTCTCCAAGGATCTCAATGTCCTTAGCTTTCACATTCCTCAAATTGGGGGTGGAGATTTATTTCATCTTTCCACAGAAAAGTAAAGATTTTTCAAAAGTTTTCCCCATGGTGAATGAGATTGCAAGAGGTTTTGTGTATTTTTTTGATGGACTTTTGCATCACTTATGGGAGAATAAAACTCTTTTGTGAAAAAGCAACAATGGAATTCTAGACTATATCAAATTATTAGTCACTGCTTTCTGTGCAAAAAAAAAAAAAAAAAATTGCACCAAAAACATTTTTGCAGAAATATTTATTTACCAAAAGGCCCTGAAATACAACATCAATAGCAACAAATTCATATTGTTTGACCATTTTAAAAAGTCTGTGTGTGTTTTTGAAAGAAATATAAGTGGAATCTGGAGGTTCGTGATAATTATGTACAGAGATATAATAACCTAACTACACTGCAGTTGCCACTGGATGAAAATGAAGACAAACTGATTTCTGTAAACCAGGCTACTAAAAATACAATAGTTGACTTGTATGAGTTTACATGCATTGGGGGAGGGAGGTCAGTTGACAATTATTACATCACTCCCCTGGGGTTTTCAATTGTAGGGAACAATTGGCAGTGCTGGGCATGGCAGGTTTTTCAGATGTTTTTCTGCTGTTAATAATCTTTGAGGGCTTCCCAGAAACTCCCATTGTTTCACATACTTTTGATTACTTGGTCAACATGGTTTTGGTCAGAAATGGGTTGAAACCTCCAGAAGGGCCAAAGAGGAAGTATGCTTTTCTCATCTATGGCCAGCTTCCATATATCTTAGCCACTGTCACTTTAGATTGCTGAGTGCCAGTTTTTCAAAGAATGGCAGGTATTCTAGCCATTTCTCTGCTACATGCTCAGAGGATGAACATTCTCCTCTTATTTACTTTTTGCTTTGCAGCTAGTCCTTGTCTTGGTCAAATTCTCAAACAAAAAGTGAATGTGATTCATTAAAACCTGACACTGATATGCATCTCCAAGTGTCTTTCCAGAATCAAGAGAAAAGGGTAGAGAAAGAAAATGGTACCAGATGGGAAACTGGAAAATGTTACCATGTTTCAGTTTCCTGTGTGAAGTAGTTCCTATATGAAGTTTCCTATGTAGGTAGACAGATGATAGAGAGATAATAGATAAACAGGCAGGTGTCTTAGAAAATATGACATGCTTACATCCTGTTTCATCAGATGTTGCTTTCCATGAAAGCTTATGCAAAATAAAACATGTTAGTCATTTAGATGCCACAAGACTAATATTTCTGTCACAACAGACTACTGTGGTTCATTCCCTGAAAATATTTTCACTTAGAAGTCTCCAAGAGGCACAAAGACCATAATTGATTACTGACTGTAAGTTTGTGATGGATTTCCTCACATATATTTAAATGAAACTGCTCATATCAATAAACATTTATATGAACAGTTTCGATAAAGTGTATGGGGGGGGGATTTCTAGATAAATATTACCTTCCTAATGTTTGTAATATTCTGCTGACTTCAGAAGAGCAGACAAAGAAAAGATATGAGCTCAGTGGAACATGCTACAAGCTTTGAGGTAAGTTGGAAATGCCACTTCCCGATAGTGGCTTGGTAGTGGTTAGGCCTGACTAATTTTTTGAAAGGTTTTACTTGCTAATTTCTGTAGATTAAGCTTGTGATAAAACAGAAATGCAGGCTAGGACAGTGTTTGTTTTTCAGTCTCTTGACAACTCTCACTAAGCATCCCACTATGCACCATGTTGAACAACCCATTGTGTGACATTGCTTAGGATGATGGTCTATTATATTGCTCCCTATTGTCAATCCCACATAAGGTCTGTGTGAACATGCCTTCAAGTCATGTGCCAATTTAGCTTTCAAGATCAGACAGGATCTGCTGCTTTTTAAGACATTTAGGTGGCCCCCAGATAAAGCAAATTCATTGAAATATTAATTCACTGGGTTTACTGTATGTAGAGAGGTCTTTTAGCACCTTTGAGACTAACTAAAGAAAAAAGTTAGCAACATGAATAAAGTCTACTTCCTCAGGGTTTACTCTAGTTGGGATCAGCCAAAAGGATTTAGGCCACTGGATGGCACTGTGTTACACTGTACGAAACTCATGGCCCAATTTATGAATGTTAACTGAGCTTCTGAGCAGTTTCCAAAGGCAAGCCCATGTACAGTGTGTTAACAGTAATCCAGATGAAATGTAACTAAGGTATGTACTACTACAGTCAGATAAAAATTGGTGCAACTGGTGTACATGTTTTAAGTGTGCAAATGCACTCTTGGCAACTACCAGGTTCAGAGCAGAATCCAGGAGTACACTTAAAAGCAAACTCCATTGAAAAAGAAAAGAAAAGAAAAGAAAAAGTAACCATATGTGCATGCAACCTCACACACATACACCCGAAAAGCTTTTGTGCTTCCCCAGGGTCCCATCGGACCCTTTGAGAACCATTGTACTAAAACAAATCAAGGGCAATCAGAACAGATACTCCTACTTGAAAGCAGGATCACATAGAAGGTAGAAAAAAAATTAACATGTTAATACAATAATATATCGTTACCAGCCCCAAATGGATAATGGTAGCTACAATGATAGGTGTATTTACCACTACAAGCTTCAATCCTTTTGAAGTCTACTGCTGATTTGCAACAGATCTTTTGGGCTTCTACTGCATAGTAAATAATGGTATGTAAGTGGGGGGAGATGCCAAGCAAGTCCATACAGAGTTACATTTGACTTCAAAAGAGGAAGCTTCTCAAGAATTAGAGATTTGCATAAAAAGGAAGTCGAGAGGGAGAACCAAGAGTCCAAATACCTCCAGACTTCATGGGAATTACTCAATGCTAGAATAACAGAAGATCACTTAGAAGGTGGACCCCAGGTCAAGAAATTTACTTCCAGGTCCAAATGACAGCTACCATATAGTTAACAAGAAGAGCTGAAGAGGCAATCAAAGAAAGAGAAAGGTTTTGTTCAGAAAATGGAAGGTAAGAGAAGTCAACAAGAAAAACCGAAAAGGAACACAAATTTTCATGAGTTATAAAGCAGGTTTAAGTTCAATTTCCTAACTATCCTGATTATTTTAAAACAGGTTTGAGTTTTGTTAAATTGTTCATACACACTTCAGACAATCAAAGCCCCTTATGCCCTGCCCAAATTCCATAGACACAGCCATTCCCAGCATAGAGAAGACCATAAGGTCTGAAACACACTGGAAAAATAATCCAGTTCGAGACTGCTTTAACTGCCCTGGTTCAGTGCTAGGAAATCCTGGGAACTGTAGTTATTGTGGCACCAGAGCTCTCTGACTGAGAAGGATGAATGTCTCACAAAACTACAGTTCCCAGAATTCCCTAGCATTTAGCCAGGACAGTTAAAGCACTCTCAAACTGGATAATATATGCAGTGTGTTTTGAACCTTAGTGGACCATAGGCTAAACATGAGCCAGCCAGACAGCAGCTATGAAAGCAAATGCAATTCTAGGCTGCATCAGCAGGAGTATCGTATGGTATCTAAATAGGGGGAGTTACAGTGCCACTCTATTCTGCTTTGGTTAGACCTCACATGGAATATTGTGTCCAGTTCTGGTCACCACAATTCAAGAAGGATGTGGACAAGCTGGAGTGTATCCAGAGGAGGGCAATCAAAATGATAGAATCTCTGGAAACTATTACTAATAAGGAGCACCTTAGGGAGCTGGGTATGTTTAGCCTGGTGAAGAGAAGGTTAAGAAGTGATATGATAGGAATGTTTAACTATTTTGGATGTCATATTGAGGATGGAACAATCTTGTTTTCTGCTGCTCCGGAGACTAGGACAAGAAGCAATAGATTCAAGCTACAGGAAAAGAGATTCCATCTAAACATTAGGAAAAATTCCTGATGGTATGAGCTGTCCAACAGTGGAAGACTCTGCCTTGGAGAATGGTAGAGTCTCCTTCTTTGGAGGTTTTTAAACAGAGGCTGGATGGTCATCTGTCTGGAGTGTATTGATTGTGTATTCCTATATGGCAGGGTTTGGATGGCTCTCTTCCAACTCTACGATTCTAAGCTCTTTTCAGTGTAAATATGATGAAATCTGTGAAATCTGGCAAACATTTATTCAAAACCAAACTGAAATGAAATACTCATCTATTGCTCATCCTCATCCATGCAACTCATCACCCTCTCTCACCCTCTCTCTCTGGTAGCACCAAAAGTTCAGAGGTGGGAAAACTAAGGATACTGAAGGATTTCTTTTCATCTTCATTTTGAAATGACTCAACATGTTTTGAAGGCTCTTCACTCACAGGTCCTCTGAAAAAACAAGCACCCAGATGTACATGAAGGCTTACATTTTTGGATAAAGTTATGTTTTGAAATGCATTCTTTGTGAGAAAAATACTTTAGACAGTTGATTCTAATGAGAAAATATGATCAAACTTGCACATTGAAACTGACATCTCTGTGTGGGTGTTTTATTTAAGAATATCACAGATTGAAGAGTAAATAGGATAGATCAGACTTGAAAAGAAATGTGTATGAAGACGAAATGTATCAGAATAGACAGATCTCTTTTTCCATCTATAGATGTTGAATTTATCCAGTATGCTGACATAGAAAAGACATTTTTATTGATGCAAAAGCTGGGCTTCGGGAATGCAACATCCACATCCCACAGGCAGTGTAGGAATCCACTAGGCATTTAATCTATGGTTCTATGGTCCAAGTCAAAAGTAATGATGGGATAGGTCCATGGTGACATGTCTCACTGAGGTCTCCAGCCTCCAGCTCCTTTTGTCCCATTTTTATATGGCTTTTTAAATCTTAGCCCAGAAATCTGGGTACCTATGCTTTTTCAAGTTGTATGTAATTTTTGGATGCACACATCCATTGAAGAAAGTGATTTTGTATAGATTTTAAAAAGATATACTTTTTCTTTGCATATTTTTTGGAATATATACACATGTTGTTCTTTCTGTTCTGCAGAGTTTATCACAGACCTGGAAATGAATGTATTTACCACTACAAATTATGCTAGGTTCAGGGTCAGTTTTCTGTTTTACTTTTACTTGTTCACTCTCCCTAGGTACTTTTAATATTGACCATGGAGATAACAGTTCTTTGCTGTAATAAGGACTAGAGAATGAAACATGGAAAATTATTATGACTTAAGAAAAGGGCTGGACCTGATTTTTCAAGGTAAGTTTGCACAACAATGAATTTCACTGACTTCCTATATAAAATTGTTGCTACTGGTCATAGGTTCCTTTCTCAACTGATGACCTCACCTAGGGCCTCTACAGACGGCCAGAAATATTGCAGATTGAGGCCACTTTAACTGTCCTGGCTCAGTGCTAGGAAATCATGGGAACTGTAGTTTATTGTGGCACCAGAGCTCTCTGACAGAGAAGGCTCAATGTTTCAGAAAAAAATACAATTCCCATGATTCCCTAGCACTGAGCCAGGACTGTTAAAGTGGCCTCAAGCTGCATTATTTCTGGCAGTCTATAAAGGCCCTTACTCCCAAATGCAGTATAAGGCCTTCATCTTTCATATAATCAGATACTTCAGTCACTTTAGGAAGACAAAATCCAGACCTGTCACAGGATCATCTCCAGAAGGTTTGAAACTGGACCATCTGTGAAGATCAAGCAAAGGATTCAGTGTACTACAACTAAAGTAAGATTTTAAAATGTTGCAGGAATTGATATGCTATGTATTGACAAAACACCTCTGGTAAAATAGTCATAACTGAATTTGTTGTTGTGATTATTTAATAATCCTCATAACAAGAAATGTGGGTGAAAGCTTGAAAAATTTATTTGCTTAGAACTTTGGAAAGAAGAGTATCTTTTCTGAGTGACTCTTTAAAAGGATTTCTTTGTTCCGTGCAAAGAAAAACTCAAAAGAAATGTCACACAGAATTAAACTTTGATAATACTTCAGAATTTAAACTCAACCTTTGAAGAATATCAAAGGTTGGTGTGTTTTTTCTCCCAAAAGTTACTTTGGAAATTCAGCTTGAGAGATCCGAAACAAGTTTTGTATTTCACCTTAGGGACTGAATAGGATTTCCATAATGGAGATGTAATGGAGTTTGAGTAAATCAGTTTTGATGACAAGTTTGTGTTTAATCTGTGGTAAAGCATACGTACAGGTCAGGGGCAGGTGATGGCTTCTACATATGTGGCATGGTGAATCTATTGCTAGTCTTAGTCCAACCTTAAAGGATCTTTCCAATGTGCTGAACCTATTTGAAGACTGGGACAGCATTTTTGGGTAACTCCTTTAAAGGCTGGATGCTACAAGCTCTCTCTTCATACTGATCTCTCTAAAATACTGATTTTACAGACTAACATGGCTATATTTTTGAATTCTACACACAGGAAATGTCCACAGTTTACCCAGATACAGTGTGCCGCTGCTAACTGAGGACTGCCATCCACACATTTGAGCTTCCGTGGATGGCAAGCCCCAGCTTTTAAAATAGGTGTGTGTGCACGTGGCCCTACACGTGTGTGTGTGCCCATTGAAAACAATGAATTTGAGCATCTGCAGTTTTTACTATCCTTGGGGGGGGGGTTGAAATGGATCCCCTGAAGATAGCAAGGGCTGACTGTAATAATAATAATAATACATTATTTGTATCCCACCACTCTGACAAGCAATCGGGGTGGCTAACAACAGTTAAAATTTGGTACAATATATTAATACAATTCAAAACCCCAGAACCCACCCGCTATACCACACAAGTCTCTTCTGTCTCAAAAAAGTTGTCCTGAGATCAATGAACCAGCCCCTGTAATCAAATTTTACCTACATGTTGACTCATCGTTCAACAATTGATTGAATAGGTGCATTCTTGTTTGGACCAACAAACAAGATGACAGCCAGTATGTCTTTCCGTTTCTTGTACTAGATGTGCAGTTTATTGCTCAGCCACAGATATCTATACCACAGGCTGCTGAGATATAAGTGGTGGACAATGCACATCACCCCAGTGTACTGTTAAATTGTTTCTAAATTGTTGCATGTCTTTTCAATATATTGCTTGATTATTTGTTTAATGGTTTTGTATTACTGTAATTTATTGCACCTTTAGTTATATCTATTTTTATGTTATGTTGCAGGTCACCTTGGATCCCAGCATTAAGGGGAAAGTGAATAAATAAATAAAGTTGTTTAAAATGTTAAAAAAGAAAAAGAGAGAGAGAGAGATTAGAAAAGGGAGGTCACTTTTTCTTTAGGCTCTCTTCTTCTTTCCTCTTTTGATGGTGGAAATGCAAGTGTGAAAAAATACCAGAAGAGTAGGCTATTTCCTTTGCAGCTTCCTCAACACCACGATCAACTGTATAGATTTACTGTGTTGCAAAGAATTCAAAGAGATCTTAGAGCTTATCTAGTCAAACTAGATGCAAGAACTGGAGTTCACTCTTGATAGATGGTCCTCCAGCTTCTTAAAATCATCCCATGAAGAGGAACCCACTGCCTCCAAACACTAACATTAGGCAGAGTGGGTAAGATAATTCATTTAGCAGTGAGATGCTGTGGGAAAGATGTGGTAGCTCCTCAGCTATTCCTTCTGCCCCACCCTACAATTTTCCTTTTGTGGAAGACAGAGTTGTACACCCTAAACTCACTTTCTACTCTCAAGTATGGTGGCGGACTCTTTCCCACAGGAGATGCTCACATAACATTCAGTTTTCAATCAACTGGCATTCTGGTCTCCACAAGGAATGGAGAAGATGCCATTTTATCCTGTGCCTCAGTAGCAAAACGTGTAGGGCTGGTCCTGGCTTGAAGCTTCCCACCTTACCCCATTGTTGCCATTTCCATGTCATTGGAGAGTGCAGTGTATTTTTCTGCAGCTAGAATTGCTGCAACAAACATCCAAGGGGACCTCCAAAGGTTTTTGTGAGGTCCCTAAGACATGCAACATGTCTACCTACAGGAAAATAGTTGAACCAGTAGCATGGAGGGGTCCAATTTACTTAAAAGGAGAGTTTGGTGGGGATGATGGTTGTTGTTATAGTGGAGGGAAAAGGTATGAAAATTGGGGGAAAGAACATCAACAGTTTAAGATATGCAGAGACACAATATCACTGGAAGAAGAAAGCAAAGACTTGGGAAAACGATTGATGAAAGTCAAGAAAGAAAGTGCAAAATCTGAGTCACAGTGGAATATGAGAAAACAAAAAGAATAACCACAGACTATTTATAGAACATTAAAGATTGCAATAAAGATAATGAAATAGTTCAAGATTTTCTATACTTTGGCTCAGTCAATAATAAAAATAGAGACTGCAGTCAAGAAATCAGGAGGAATCTGGGCTTGGAAGGACAGCTGTGAAGATGATAGATAAGATCCTCAATTGTAGAAACAGATACTTAAATAAGAAAGTCAGAATCATTCATACCATAGTACTTCCAGTTTCTATGTGCAGTTGTAAAAGCTGGACAGTGAAGAACATAACAGTAAGAGAAGCAACTCATTTCAAATATAGTTCTGAAAGCAAGTCCCATAAATACCCTGAACTTCCAAAAGACAGACAGAAGCATCCAAGAGTACACACACACACACACACTTGAACTCTCACTAGAAACCAAAATGAATATACTTTGGGCATATTTTGAGATGACCGGACTCATTAGACAAGATGATTTGTATACAAAAGGATCTTGTAGTACCTTTGAGACTAACTGAAAGAATGTAGCTGGTAGCATGAGCTTTTGTAGAATTGAAATTACTTCTTCAGATTCATGCATTCTAAACCTGCATCTGAGGAAGTAGGCGCAAGTCTAGGAAAGCTTTCGGTTAGTCTCAGAGATGCTACAAAATCCATCTGCATACTGATTTTTCAGACTAATATGGCAATTCTAGAATTGGGTGCAAGCTTCAGGAAAAGAGATTCCACCTCAACATTAGGAGGAACTTCCTGACAGTAAGGGCTGTTCGACAGTGGAACACACTCCCTTGGAGTGTGGTTGAGTGCCTTTCCTTAGAGGTCTTTAAGCAGAGGCTGGATGGCCATCTGTCGGGGATGCTTTAATCAGGAGTTCCTGCATGGCAGGGGGTTGGACTGGATGGCCCTTGTGGTCTCTTCCAACTCTATAATTCTATGATTCTATGATTCTATGATAATTCTCATGGAAGGCAATAGTGAAAAAAGGAGGACCACATCACAGATTGATGGGCTGTGGGAGGTCTCTCATTTATAAGTTCATAAAGAGGTTTGTTTCATGCCCTATAAATCTATCACATTTTTCGTCATATGATTTCATGACCCATTACATCAGATAAAGCAGTCCTTGAAAATTTATGCCAAACATTACAAGTTAACATTTAAGACATCAAACATTCTAATTTTCTGCTACAACACACAAGCAGAAATCCCTGAAAAATCCCTGAAAAATATTTGTTTATTGGACAGCTGTATTTATTGGCCTTCAAGTTCTAGAAACAGAAATTTTCAAAAAATCAGTTTAGATCTTTGCTTTTTATTGATATGGTCATTTTCAATAAAAGTGTGTCAAAAATGTGTGTAGCTAAATATTACATACTTAAAATGTGTAACATTGGGCTAGCTCTGAGGAAGGAGACAAAGAAGAGGTATCAGCTAAGGAGGAACACCCTGCAAGCTTTGAGGTAAGCTGGAAATGCCACTTCCCAATTGTGGGTTGGTGGTGGTTAGATCTGACAAATTCTCTAAAAAGCTTTACCAACTGCTTTCTGTAGCTTACATTGCCGATTGCAGTAATAAAACAGAAAAGCAGACCAGGGCTGTGTTTGGTTTTTGGTCACTTGGCAATCCTCCCTGTGCATTGCACTATGTATCATATTGAATTTCACACCATATTTTGTGATCCTGTTCAGTTTGCTGATTTAACAGATATTGGCCCACATTTTTATTGTTAGATCCAGCTAGACCAGACCCATTTATTCTATGGGATCTACCTATGTGTAGATTAACCATTAAACAATTCATTCATGGATCTACTTTAGCTAGAAATAAACAATAGGATTCAGTCCACTGTGTGGCACTGCACACAACCTATGGCCTAATTTTTGAATATTAATTCAAATCCCAGCAAAAAAAGAAAACACAAGCAAGGCAATGAGCTAGTGCCTTATCTTAAATTTATGGGCTTTGGATTTCTTCATAACTCATAAACATGGGATAAGGTTCAGAGCTATAAAAAGTAACTTTTCTGGACTACAAGTTCCAGAATCTCCCAAAGAGCATGGGAACTGTAGGAACTGTAGTGCAAAAAGAAAGAAAGAAAGAAAAGCTTTTCAAAGTTCTCTGTCTGCCATTCATAAAGCATCAACCAGGTTTTCTTAATTTTAGGTATGTCTGCCAGTATATAAAAACAACACTTTGGGCTGGAAAAGGAGCATGACATCTCTGAGAGATTATTCAGAGCAGCCCATCAAACTCTAATTTCCAGTATTGTCTAGGGCACAAATGGGCAACTAGGACATTAATGCATTGCTTTAAAGCGCCTTATCCCCAACGGGATAAAGGTGCATTTAATTTTCAAAATAGGTGTTATCACATTCACCCGTGCTGGGGCAAATGCAACCTGTAAACCATCCAGATGCCAGCCGGGCTTATCCTGTGCCTTTTCAAAAATAGATGATCAGCCATTGGAGATAAGGTTCCAGAAGTTCAAGATAAGTCAGCAGTCCAAGAGTCAAGGTTTCAGGCCAAGGAACAAGGAGAGACATAGACAGAGGCCTTTGTTAGGAAGTTCAGATAATCTCTGGCACCGAGATTATTATAATTACCAAGCTGCAGGAGCTCAACTGAGGCATTTTTCATAAAGTCTCCTCAAACAATGAAGGCCCTACCTTTATGCTCAATGCTGGCTGAAGATAGGCATCCCTTGATCCTCCTCCATATCTGAAGATTCTGCTGCCAACACAGGGCATGAAGTGGGCCATTTTTGAGAAAAGGTCCACCACCACCCAAATGGTGGTATAGCCAGCAGAGAGGGGTAGGTCCATGATGAAATCGATGGACACCACCCTCCATGGTCCTGAAGGCATAGGCAGGGGCAACAGCAATCCTGTGGGCCATTCCGGGTGGTCCTTAGCATGGTGACACACTGCCTCCCTCTGCTGCATGCTGTGCCACCAACAAGTCCCAACTCTGGAGGTTGCAAATCTAGTCCAACAAAGTGGCATCTCTGGAGGGGGGGTGGTGGCAAAGTTCTCTGGGTGCAGAGTAGTAGCCCATAGCTCCCCCTCCAGGTCCGTAGCACACTCTGGGTTCTGGGAGAGGACGTTGGCCTGCCAGTTCTGGGCTCAGGGCACATACATGCTTGGAGAGCCAGGACATTCCCAAGACCAAAGGGAAGTGAGATAGGTGGCCAGCAGAAACCAGCTCTCCTCCACATGGCCTTGGATCTCAAGGTGGAGCACAGGAGTCTGGTACATCACCAGACCAGATCAGAGGAGCCATCCATCAATAGTCTCCACTGGTCTGGGCTCTGTCAGGGCCTCCAGAGGGATCTGGTGGCACTTAGCAAATCCCAGGTCCATAAAACTGCTCGAGGCCCCCAAGTGTGGACTTGAGCAGAAGAGCTCCATGGTGAGGAATCTGAAGTTGGCAGCCACCAACAGAGGGTCCTTCCAGGAAGCTGTGCTGGAGGAAGCAGGTTCAAAAGACTCTCACAGGTAGTGAACCCACTCTACACTTCGGAGGCCCCATTTCCCTGCAGTGTGGGTCGGTGTCCCTTGGCAGGACATTCCTGAGCAAAATGTCCTTGAAGGCTTCAGTACAGGCAGAGGCCCTCTCTCTTCCTCTATTCATTCTCTGTACCAGTGAGCCAAGGCCAGGCACCTCCCTGCTGCATAAGTTCCTCTGCTGGCTGGGGAGAAGCAGCCACAGGTGGAGTTGCAGGAGCCAGTCAAGCAGGACTCAGAAGCAGTGGAAGGCTGCTCCATTGAGCCTGTCTGCATGCTGAGAGGTGGCAGTTGAGTAGCCTGCATGATCAACAAATCCAGAGGAGCGGCCAACTCGTCCAGCACCGGGTCCAACAGACTGTAATGGACTTGCACTTGCAAGGCACTATTGTTCCATTCCAAATCCTGCACTATAGGAAGAAGGATGTGGAGTACTCTGCTACAGTCCCCTTGCTTTGCTGGAGAGTCTGGATTTGGCTCTCTGCCGTCTTGGCCTTCACAGGATCCCCCCCAGGTAGCTTGCATTTCTGCAATAGAGTCCTGCAAGCTGTTAAGGATGAGGCTATCCTGGGTACCCCATTTGCTGGAAGGCCCCAAGAGCAGACTAATAATAAAAGCCACCTTATCAAAGTCATCAGGAAAGTCATCACCTAGCAATGAAACTGTCCAGCATAGTCCTGTCTCCCTGGAATTTATCTGGAAGGGAAGTAAAGCATTTCTGGCATCATTTGGGAGATGGAGGGTTAATTTGCCCCTGGAGTGTAGCCACGCTTTGAGTTAATTGCTGCACCTGGGCAGAAAGCTGCAAATTCATTTACAACAGGTCGTCCAAGGCTTGTTTTCCTTCCATTATGCTCTTATCAGTCTAATTAAGGTAACCAGAGATTATTCTGTCCAAGAAAGCTGTCAAGAGTGCTGATAACAGCTTCCTGTGAGGGTTGAAGGTAACAAAAGTCTTTTGCTAATGCAAAGCAAGAAAGCAAAGGTCTGTATTCCCAATTCAAAGGTCCAGCCAGAGAATGATCAAGCAGTCTGAAGGTCTAGGATTCCAGGGAGGCAGAGTGACAAGGCAATCTGAAGGTCAAGGGTTCCAGAAGTTCAAGATGAGTCAGCAGTCTGAGAGTCAAGGTTTCAGGCCAAGGAACAAGGAGAGACAGAGACAGAAGCTTTCGCTAGGAAGCTCGGATAATGTCTGGCACTGAGGCAGACCTTCTGCACCTGCTTAAATTACTAAGCTACAGGATCTCAGTTGAGCCTGATTGCTCCAGCATTTTTCATAAAGTCTCCTCAAACACCGAAGGCCCTCCCTTTCTCCTCAATGCTGGCTGAAGGTAGATATTGTGCTTTGATCCTCCTCCGTGTTTGAAGGTTCTACTGATGTGGAGCCTCCTGGGTGACCACAGGTTCTACTGGAGGCCCTGCTGGAGCTGGCAAAGCAGAACTAGGGTCAGGCTGAGGCTCCACAGCTCAGGTCCCAGAGGAGGTTCTGGCTCATCCTCCAAGTCCTCCTCCAGGCAGGAGGAAGAACAGGGGTGACAGAAATGCTGTCCTTCCAGTTGGAGCTGGGTTTCCTTCGGGACAGAGAGGAGGGTGCTGCCAGATGAGCCAGGCTTCCCCAGAACTGAGAAGAGGAGGAGGAGGAGGAGGGAGCTGGGATGGGTCTCTGGGAGGCTCCCCTTCCCAACAACCCAACAGCCCCAGCAGAGCCCCAGCTGAGAGGAGGCCTAGGGAGGGACCACCGAGCAGCCTTTGGGGAGGTTAGGAGAGACAGAGGGGGAGGGATGCAGTGACCAGCGGTGCCCCTCTGGGCAGAGGCCAACTGCCTTCCAGTGCAATTCAATACAAAATTTCATTCACATTTGTTGGACATGGTGGCAAATCATTTTTTTTTCCAAAATAACCACCAAAAGATCCATATTCAAAAAATGTGATTCTTCTGCATTTGCCTCACTTCACCTCGATTCTCCACAATTTCAACCGAATGCAGTCAGCTCTGAAATCATTTCCAGTGTGAATGAGGCACATATAAAGCAAATTGCAAACTGATTTAAATGCTAGTGAGAATGAGCTCACACTTTCTCATCTTCAGAGGATGGTAATGGCAAACTCCCTCTGAAGGTACTTGCCAAGAAAACCCTGTGATAGATTCACCTTAGGGTCACCGTTAGTCGGAAATGACTCGAAAATAAAACAGCACACACACACGCACACACGAAATGGCTAGAAATAGTGTGGAATGTCACAGCTCCTTTTCTCCATTAGGGGGTGTCAGTTCCCAAGGTAGAGTCAAATTAATCAGATTTAGAAGGGATGGAAAAGGAAGATTTAAACTTTTCACTCCCATTTTTGGTTTGAATAAAACTCTTAGTAGTGAAAGCAGTGTAAGGTCAATAAGTACAAAAGGGTAAAAGGAGTATATCTTCTCCCAACCATTTCCCCCAGAATAAGCTCAGAAGACCTGCACTGCACACTGTATAAACATCCTCCCATAATTTACTTAACTGAAACCGGTGGCTGAGCTATTCCCAAGACAGCCTCACACAAAAAGATGTGATGTGAAATCTAACTTTGCAAGTAGAAAGGTAATTTGACAAAGCGCTTTGCAAGAACAGGAATTCACAATTCATTTGTAGGGAAGGGTAGATCTGTCAAACTTATTTTCACATTAAATATTTAGATAAATAAAAACAACATAGAATTCAATAGTATTAATTTAATACTATTAAAGGTGAGAAAAAGGGAAATGAAAAGAAAAGGAACAGATGAAATGGTAAAAGAAAAAGAAAAAGAATGAACAAGAAGGTGGGGAATGGAAATAGTAGAATTAGAAGGTAATGTAATAAGTAAGTTACTTGATAAGAGGAGGAAAACCCAGCACATATGGTGAGAAGTTGAAATAGGGGGAATATGACAAAAGGACAGAAAATGTTATGTTAGGCAAATTAGTATTATTTCTTTTTTTTATTTTACTTTATTTTACTTTGTGTATTCTATGTGATATATAAACTTTTAATTTACTTTATAAAATTTCAGGAAAATAAAAAGACATATCATGACTAGAAGAAAGAGGAAAAGAAGGAAAGAAGAGGAAAAGTAAGGAGGGAATAAAGATTAAAACAAAGTAAGAATAGAAAGAGGAAAAGTTAGAAAGAAAAGGAGAAAAGTGAGAAACAAGAATCATAGAAAGGGACATAGTAATTGAAAGAAGGTATAGAGTAAATGAGAAGGCTGGAGGATGTGGGAAATAAGGGATTCTGAGAAGAGGGGGAAAGACAGAAAGAGAAGGAGGAGAAAAATACGGAGGGAAAAGAAAGATTATGGAAAGGGGAAGAAAGGATGGAATGAATAAGGCAGGGGTAGGCAACCTTTCCCCTTTAAGGGCCGAAGGACTTCAGCTCCCAGAAGTCTCAGCCATGTTGGCCAATAGCCCCATATTGGCCAATAGCTCCTAGGATTCTGGGAGCTGAAGTCCCTCATATCTTAAAGGGGAAAGGTTGCCTACCCCTGGAATAAGGAATGGAAATAAAATGAGCCAGGGAGGAGAGAGAAAAAGAAGAAGAAAAGATGAAAGATTAAGAGGCAGTAGACAATAGGATAAATATGAATGTGAGTTTGGTGCCAAAATAGGTTTTGCAGCCCTCAATTCCCCAAGGCTACCCTACCCCAAAATGGGAGTGGACTTATCAACACACTGGCTTGAATTTTTTCACAATTTTTTTGGTAACTCTCAACCTGGGATGGCCTACAGTGAATCAGTGGGGGGGGGGGGGGCTTTAGATAACTGAACATTAGGCCATTGGATATTTTCCTTTCCTTCATTAGTCACTTAGGAAAATGTTTTAAAAATGTGAATGTTGGGGAAAGTGTGTAAATAAACATGGAGCGTTGGGCAAATGTATGTGAAAAGCACTCATGATGTTTCCATGTGGGAAGAAAAAACCAAGTCCCTCAACCTGAAATGAGCAAAGGACAAGATGGGAATGGAGGTGGGATTTGGTGAAATGCAGCAAAAAGAGACTGGTTTTGTCAAATGTGATATACTACTGAGCTTCCTTAAAATAATGGTTGGGTCCTGACTACAAGAAAATGCTAAGGATTTCATCAGTTCTATTCTCTTGTCACCCAGCCAGTCCTTATTTGGACTATTTTGACATTGCTTTTACTCTTGGGTTTTTTTCATAAATATTTTTGTACTTCTGAAAATCTTAAGAGTTCCCCAAGCCTGCTGAAACTTCCTCATTGTGTGTGATGGCCGGTGGTGGTGGTGGTGGTGGTGGTATTTTGACTGCACAAGCAGCAGGATTGAGAAATAGAAATAAGGATGACCTAAAATGCCCAGAACATAAATAGAGGTGGCAAATGAAAGTCATTGGGACCCACAGATAATGATTCATTCTCCCTCCCTCACAGACCAGCTGAGGGGCTGACTGAGCAAGCAGTGTGTATAAAGAAACAAAAGGATGAAAGTCTGTTAAAAGACTAAGTACAGGGGATGCCTTTTCCTCCTCTTTCCCACTCCGTGTGCCAGGGAAAATGGCTTCATGTGCCACCTCTGGCATGCATGCCATAGGTTTGCCAACATGGGACCTTATCACACGGGGGTCTAAAGCAGTCCCATCCCCGTGGCATCCCCGTCCCATCGCGCTTCCCTTACCCGTGCGATCAAACGACGTCGCAGAGAAACCCCGCCCATCCCTGTCGCATCCCTGTCGCATCCCTGTATCATCCCACGACTTTTGGCTTCCTGGTCGAAATGGGAATTACATTTCCCGCGACCTGAAGGAAGCGCAATGGGACAGGGATGCGACTGCTTGGACCCCGTGTGATAAGGTCCATGGTCTAGGTAATGCTAATTTATAGCAAGATGTAAAAGAGCAGAGCTGGCCTAATTCTCTGAGTGTTGTCTTTTTAAGATGCACCAAGGCCTCTCCAGATCTTTTAGCATTGCAATTCCAATATGCAACATTTTGAAGGTTGAAGTGACTCAGCTCCTGTTCTTCAGTTTCTACACAACAATAGCAGGTACATTTCTGTACTGCTTATCAGTGCACTTAAGCACTCCCTAAGCGGTTTACAATGTGTACGCCAATTGCCTCCAACAAGCTGGATGTTCATTTTAGTGACCTTGGAAGGATGCAAGCCTGTGTCAAGCTTAAGCCCTTGGCTGGTACTGAACTCGCACCCTTATGGTTTACAAGTGAGTGGCTGCAGTACAGGCATTTAACCACTGAGCCACCAGAGCTCTTCGACCAGGGCTCTGGTCCATGTTCTGCTTCCAGGGCAAAAATATCAGTTTCCTTTGGTTCTGATTGGAGCCTATTATCATGATCCTCCCTTACTCCTTCCTCATTTAAGGACATCTCCTCCCAATAAGACAGGACACATCTCCATAGGCAAGTGCAGGAATCCAGCAGACATGTGGTCCAAGTGTAAGTTGCTTTAGACCCTTGATGAGTTATCTCAATAAGGGTCTTGTTTTCGCACTGCTATGCTCTTATCCTATTTCTATATGAGTCTCCACACAGAAAGAGATAAATCTGTACATCTTATCTGCATTTGTTTAATAGTATGCAATTTGGGATAGGAATATGTTTGTGTGCATTCTTAAAATGTATGTAATTTTTCTACACATTTTAAAAAAATCCCTGCATTGCCAAGTGCATTATTTTTGTTCTGCAGAATTCTGAAGTGGAATGTATTGTTCTGACGACAGAAATGAATAGTTTCCCCACTGCAAATTATATCACCATCCATGCACAATTCTAGAAGGTGTCGATAGGGTATAACTGGGGAGGGACCTTAGGCAGAGTGATTTTGCCACACATCCCTAGTGACGAACAAGTGTTAATTTCCTCTTGGAACATTACTTGATTACACTTTTGAGAATGATTATGGGAAGAAAGGTTCTATGCTTTTATGATGAGCACAGAAAACGTTCACAACTAAAGGAGGAGGTTGGGCTTGGCTTTCGTGGTAAGTTTGCACAAGTTTGGACTTCTGCAGCATCACTGACTTCCTCCCACTCTCCAAAATCATTTCCCAGGTGAAACTGTGTCCATTGGTAATGAGTTCCTTTTTCAGCTGATGACCTCACTTCCTCCAATGCGTAACATCTTTCATGTAACCAGACAGCACATCAGTTAACTCACAGTATCCAGCTGTATGGTGTGAGAAGACAAAATTCAGACTTGTTCACAGGATCATCTCTGGGCTGTTTTGAGTTGAACCTTTTCTGAAGATTGAAGAGAGCGATCACTCTACTAGAACACAAGTAAGATTAATAAATGTTGCAGGATTTGATATGACCTTTTAAAAACATGTTGATAAAACATCTCTGGTAAAATGGTCACAACTGAATTCACTGTCGTGATTACCTAATATTCCGCATAGCAAGAAATGTGGGCAAGGGTCAAGAGGAAAAAGAAATTGTTTAAAACATTGGGAAGAAGATTTTTCCCCCTAAAATGACTCTTTCAAAGGGTCTCTTTTGTACTACAAAGAGGAAAGCTCAAATGAAATGGCACATAAATTTAAAATTAAAATTTGATAATATTTCAGAACCAAAACTCAACACTTGTAGAATATCAGCAAGAGATGCTTTAAAAGAGGAAGACGAGGTTGTTGTGGTGATACTGATATTAGTCTCAAACAAAACATAAGAGGTCAAACAGGCTTCCCACTATGAAGCAGTTGATGGTGTTTGACTGAATCAATTATTGATGACAACTTTAATAATAATAATAATAATTTTTATTTATAACCCGCCCCTCTGCGTGGCAATCGGGGCGGGGTACAACAAGATTAAAAACAGAACAGAGTTAAAAGTCATTCCCCCATCTCATAATCCCACCCTCCCATCCCCTTAAAATAAGATTAAACTACATTTAAGGTGTGGTAAAGTTGGGGAGAGCTGGTGCCCTCCAAGTCACTGGGGTGATCAATTTACTAATAGACATAATCCAGCCTTAAAGGAGGGCTCCATCATGCTGCACCTATTTCAGGGATAGTGTTCAGTGCCTTGCTTCACTCCTTTAGAAGCTGGACTAAAATTCAGAGTAGATCCTTTTAAATTATCATATATTCCTGTGATGTGAAGTTTAATTGTGAGACAATTTTGTTTGCTCCTCCATGCTTTTAATGTTGCAAGAATATTCCGGTGTTGGAAAGACAGTCACCATTCTGGTCAGAAGATCTTACTACTTTAACTATGCATGTTGTATATTTTCACATGACTATAATGTTACAGTGCCATTATTCCACTTAAATTACTATGGCTGCCTGCTGTGAAATCCTGGGATTGGTAGTTTAGGGAGGGACATTTAGAATTTTCAGCCAGAGGACTCTTAGGCCCCAATAAACTACAAAGCCCAGAATTGAACAGGAGGCAGCCACAGATACTAAAGTGGAATAATAGCACTATGAGCTTTATCATATAAGAAAAGAAAGCTGAAACAGAGTGGGAAATAGCGGCTTTGTCTATTCCTGTCCGTATGACATGGTAGCACTTCCATTCTCTCCCAAACAGTCATAAAAACATGCCTTTTGTCATGTTGGAAAAAATCCATCTGGCAAAAGGCACATTTTTAGAAACATCTGTCTTGGAAAGGAGAACAGAAGTATTACCATGTCATGTGGAGAGGCATGGAGAATGCCACTACTCTCCTATTCCATTTTTACTTTTTTCATGCAATAAGGCCCAAAAACAGTGTAGTGTGAAGTTGTGCAAGTTCAAAGAAATGTATTTTTGGAAATATGATCAGTATATATTATTGCATATGCCTACTGAAATTCTACAGCATATGCCTACTGAAAAGAGCATATTCACCACCCTATTGACAAAAAAAGCACCACCACTACCACCCCATACAAGTATTTCCCCATACAGGTACACCATAAACCATGATTTATATCAGTAGGTGCAAATCTGTGTTCCAAAGAAACACAGACTACTTTATCCAGCGTTCTTTGATAAGAAGGCTCTGAAAGATAGGTTGCCCATAAGTTATCTATATTTGCCTGGATCACTCAAGCACAAGGGAACATTTGAGTGTGTTATATTCTGCAGTCTGGTCTCACATAGGACCATAGTGAGGCTTGGCCTGTGATCTTCACAGAGAGAGACAACCCTGTCATTAGGTAAAATGAGGATATTGCCTTGGGTTGTAGATTCTGGGTATCATAAAAGAGCAGCAAATATATTTTTATCGTCAGAGAGAAGAAGAGGTGCTTATGAGATTTTCTGCCTAAGGTACTATCATTACTTCTCTGGGTAGTTATTATCCATTTTGATTTGGGTTGGTCTTCTGCCTCAAGCAGCAACATATTTCGTTCAGCCCTACATATGAACTGTCTAAGCATCCTTAGCACATGGCCCAGAATCTACCACAACATGCCAATAAACTCGTATGGAAAGAATTCTCTTGTTTCTTCAAGTTATAAAGTTCAGACTAAACTATATACATGGGCATCTATGGCTAATCACTAGGAAGGCTTATTGTTGTCACTGTTACAATAACCACAGCCAGGGGACACCACAGCCAGGGGTTTCCAATCTTAGGTACTCAGGCTTGGGCCCCTAAGACATCAAGTATCAGCTCCCATTGTTCCCAAACAGTGTTCAGAGATTATAACAGCTGAAGTCTTAAGATATCTAGAGAGTCATGCTTGGGAACAATGGGTACAAGAAAGCATTCCCCAACCAAGGGGTAGTATATTCTACTATGGCAAATGCCATCACTCTAATGAGAATGCCATTGGACATTTAGGTAGGAAAACATGCTGTCTGAGAAAGGGTTATAAGAAGGATGGCAAATAGATCCTTCTGTTCAATGTTTTCCTTGAAGAAAGAGATGCACTATTCTTAACGTTCAGCTTTGTAATGACTCCTGCTTTCACTTACAGGCCCTGGGAAGATGGCACCTAAAGGTCTGGTCCTGGCTGTTTACATCTTTGCCTTTGTGACTGGACTCCCTTCCAACCTCCTAGCCTGTTACTCATTCCTGAGGAAGGTGCGACAGAACCCGGTCCCCATCGACATCCTTTTGCTCAACTTGACCATATCTGACCTCTTCCTTCTAATCTTCTTGCCCTTCAAGATGGTGGAGGCTGCCTTAGACAACACTTGGCCTCTCCCTTACTTCCTTTGTCCTCTAGCCAACTTCTTATTCTACAGCAGCATCTACCTCAGTACCCTCTTCCTCATGGGGGTCAGCGTGGAGCGCTATCTGTGCGTTGCTCACCCTGTCAAGCACAAATTAAACCGCAGGCCAACCTATGCAAAAGTGGCCAGCCTCTTCTTCTGGTTGCTGGCCTGCTCCCACTGCTTAAGCATTGTCTATGTGGTAGAATACTATGAAGGGACTGACAAAAAAAATGATGACAACTCTACATGTTATGAAAATTTCACTGCTGGGCAGCTCCGCATCGTCCTCCCTTTCCGCCTAGAGCTCTGCATTGTCCTCTTCCTCATCCCTTTCATCATCACCCTTTTCTGTTACATCAGTGTCATTCGTATCCTCACCTCCATGCCCAACATCAAGCCCCAGAAGAAGCAACGGGCTGTGGCCCTAGCCTTGGCTACTGTGCTCAATTTCTCCCTGGCATTTGCTCCCTACAACATCTCCCACATTGTGGGTTTTATTCAAAATAAGAATCCTTCCTGGAGAGTGGAGACATTCTTCCTCACCTCCCTGAATACCACCCTGGACCCTGTGATCTTCTTCTTCTCTTCTGCCACCATCCGTCGAGCCTTCACTGACTTCTGGCTCCGCATTTGCTCAACTTCTGCCTCACCATGCTGTCTGGTTTGCTGCAGGACTCCAAAAACAGATGCCAAAGAAGAAAAAGCTGGTCAGGTATCTGTTTCAAATATGCTGGCTGGATCCAGCACACCTACTCCTTTCACAAGATCTGGGATATCTGAGAATTGATCCCTCTGCAAGAAGTGCCCTATATGGTGCAACATTTCTGGACTCCAAAGTACAGTTAAGGCTTTGACATTTGTTACAAGAACCCTGGGATTCAGAGCCTTGCTAGTGCCAAATATACTCTCTTAATGCCAAGATTTTGTTTAGAGTGTCAAAACTTCATGGCACTCCCAATTTTTTCCATTACAAGTAACTACGTCCTGTGAATTTCTGTAATATAATGGGGATGAAGGGGTTTCATGTTCATGTTATGACTGATATTTTTGAACTATTGTGTGTCAGAAAACTTTGCCAGTCTACTAAAATTCACCAATGGATCTACCAGCACATCTACCAGATCTACCTTCTGCTCACCTCTGCTTTAGAGCATGCCTAAACAAACAGCCAATCAAATATTTGAATTCCAACTCTGTCAAATGTTCTCATTTCTCTATGCAAGTGTCACATTTGAAATCAGGCACCCAGATATTCAAATTGAATGAGAAATAATTCTTAACCTCCTTAAATTCTTAACTTTATAAACCTGGTTGCTGTTGACTTTAATGGATGGCCATTCTCTTGACTTTTTACAGTTTAAAAAAAGATTTTTTTTTCTTTCAATGGTTTTCTTTCTTCAAAGAACTCTTTCGATGTCAGATTGTGTGCCAAGGATCCCTTACAAACTGGAAGAGCTTGTGGTGATGTTAGGATATTCTGCACAAAATAAATTTATGTGAATAATTAACCAGGTGTAACTGGGCCATGTTAATTGAGCCTGTGTGCCATAGAATACACTACAACACTAGAAGTGTCCTTTTTTAAAAAGCCACCTTTCCATCTCCTCCCACATCTTTTAAGTATCATTAACAGGTGATCATGGAGCTCTCCATGAAAAACAATACTGGCAGATTTCTGCAGACCATCTGCAGAACACTGCTATATTCTAAGCTCAAGAGCAACGCAGGTGGGAAGCAGACCAGGGCGTCTGGGACGCCCTGGGACGGTGCGCCGCAGGACCATGGCAGCCACACCGCGGCGCAAAGGCGGCGTCCCTGAAAGGAGCGCTAAATTGGCGTTCCTTTCAGAAGTCAGGGAAGTGCGCCCTAAACACATCGGGTGCACTTTCCCTGGCTTTTCTGCCGCAGCGTGTGAGGACGCTGCGGCGGGAGGTTGCCCCTGGAGCGCCGGCCGTGCAGAGGAGGAAGGAGGCACCGCTCGTGCGGCTGCCCCTCCTCTTCCTTGCCTCGGAGACAACTTAATTAGTCGTCTGCCGAGGCCCTTAGATAAATTTCTTTGAGTCAGTTGGACAAGTCATTTGGAAAGATTTGTTGGCCGTTACTGATCTTCTCTTTGAGGAATCTCTGGTCAGCCACAAGATTTCTTAAACCAAATCCCACATCCTATAATTTACTTCCTGTTGTCTAAAGAGAGCAAACCTAGATCTGTTGGCTGAAGAGGGTTAGATGGGAAGGACACACTCATCCATTGCTGGAGAAGAACTTCAATGGATCAGGAGGTATATGCCCAAGAAGCTTAGGTTAGATCTCCAGCCATAGGTTGATCACTGACAGTATTTGGGCTGGTGGTAAGCCCAGAATTGGGGTGTTCTGGGGTGGATCATGGGTTGCCTTCAGGTTTGTAGATTCCAAAGGCCTCCATTCCCATAAGAAGTCTCAGGATTGGAATATTTAGCTACCTCAACCTGGAACTGGTGTTATTGGTTCACTCTATTGGTTTAAGTGGAGTGGAGTAATTCTAAAAAATGCTGCCCTCACTTCCCACCCTGGTTGGTCTGAACCTTTCTCTATCAGAGCTGGATTTGATTTCTATATACGATACAGTGCTTTTGCTATATGAACTTGATTTTAGTCTTTTTCACAGTGCTTTGCTATAACTTGAATAGTTACAGTCTGTTTTATATATTTTATCATTTTCATAAGCTGATCTCATTTGTTTTGTAAATAAAAGGTGTGTGTGAGAGAGAGAGAGAGAGAGAGAGAGAGAGAAATTGCATGTCAGAAGACAATAGTGATTAAAATTAGCCATGAAGCTAATTGGATGATTTCAGCCTAGCTTCTCTCTCAGTCTAACCTACTTTGCAGGGCTGTAGTGTGGTTAAAATATCTGTTTGTAAGGGAGAGAAAACCATGAATGTTCCTTCAAATCCCTGGAGGGGGGGGGAGATGTAATAAAGAACTAAACTAAAAAGATAAATAGTATGATTTTTACTTTTTAGCCACATCTGATGTTCAGCTAAACCAGCTTTCCACAACTTGGTCCTGGTGCTTGGGACTGGATGTTGTCATCCAAAGTATCTGGAATTCAAATGGTTATCTACATCGGCCCTGTAATAATATGTTTAAATATGTTTCAAATGTGCTTTAGACTCTTTTAGCTTTGTGTTTTTAATGGAATTGTTTATTTACTTTTCTTTTCAAGCAGGTTTTTAATGGGCAGTTGCACTCAGGGAGGATTGTTATTGGGGTGTTGACTTTTGTACGTCTGTAATGGTTTCCCACTTTTAACTTAGCATGTTTTTAGTGATTTTTGTATTTTTACCTTGTTTTATTGATGTGACGTTTTTAACTCTGTTTTTAAAGTTGTATTGTTATTATTTTTAAGCATCTTTTGTGAGCTGCCTTGGGTACAATTTAAGAGAAAGGCAGCATGTAAATACAATAAAGAAAATTATATTTTTTAAATGTTTGTACTAACATTTGTACTTTGTTTTAACTTGTAAGCCAACCTGTGTCGTGTGTGTGTGTGTGTGTGTGTGTGTGTGTAAACAAACAATTTAATAAACAAACAAACATGCTTCATAGGCGGAGAAGTATGTGGTCTAGCTATGGTTACATGACTGTGAGAAAAGGAAAACTGAGAAGAAGTGAAGCCAGACCCAAGAATATCAGTCCATAAGCAAGGAAGCAAACAAAGCTAAGATAAAGAAGGAATATCATGGGAAACCCTAATATCTTTCTACCTCTACTGTTCCCTATAGGCACAGTTGCTTGTACAAGCAAGGTTGCACATTTCCTTCATTTCCAATGTCTCCATACCAGTCTCCTGTCACAGCATATGCTGTAGAAAACCTGCAGTTGATCAGGGTTCAAGGGAAAATCTGCATATAGACCATAGGCCACATACAGTCCTAAGGACCCTATTTTCTGCCCCTTCAAACCTCCAAGAACCCCCATGAAATTTATAGCTCATGTGAATGGAGGAGCTGAGCAAGCTTGGTTAGAGCCAGCCAATCCCAGTTCAGAGAATGCTGTTAAGATGGGTCTGTGGAAAAGAAGGGATGTGAAACTGAAGCTTCTCTCTGGCTTTGTCTACACTGACCAAAGACCACAAATTCCCCCAAGACTTACTGCGTCTTGTTTGCACAACACAGGTGCAAAACCCTAAATTGGGTCCCGACTATCTTCACAATGCTCAAGCCCAATGTGGGGTTTCCACCCCTAACCCATATTTACTTAACTTACCTTTTACTGTAAGTTTTCTGGTCAAAACACAGCTGTTAGACAGTGGAACACACTCCCTCAGAGGGTGGTGGAGTCTCTTCCTTTGGAAGTTTTAAATAGAGGCTGGATGGCCCTCTATTGGGGGTGCTTTGTGAGCTCCTGCATGCCAGGAGGTTGGATTGGATGGCCCTTGTGGTCTCTTCCAACTCTATGATTCTATTATGGCATCTGTCTTCACATGTGCAGTCCTGAGGCACCCACTGTCACCATCACTGTTGGCAGGTTGCTCTGAGGTCAGAACAAGAAGCCCAGTGTCATTAGGATGATGAAGTGCCTCATTTTGTCCTCAGGGTGAAGTCCCTACAGGGGTGGTAGGAAGCCCAGGGCTCATCACTTCCAAAGATCTGAGTTGCCCACTGCTGCTGGATGGCTGGGCATCTCATTTTGGCCTAGAGCGACATGCCTTCAGGGGTAATGGGCAGCAGCATCACTGCAAAGAAGGCAAGGGGCAAATCTAGGGCCAGAATACTCACTTTCAGAATTTCCAAATCCCAGAGGGTAGATAGGGAAATTATGTGAAGCCCTAGAACTCTCTGGTGAGAATTCTAAATACCTCTCCCTAGCCTCCAAATCCCATAACTCCAAAGAATGGAATTCTGGCAGATAAAGTGGAGCTATAACACTATAATAGGATAGTGTGAAAGGAACCTTCCTTGTTGCTGTATCCCTTTCCACCACCAGTTTCAGCCATGCTCATCAATGGTGCACATATAGTTGGAGAAATGTAGCCCACAATTCAACCTTATCAAAATTATATATTTCAGATTATAATTCCCAACATACCCCAACTAATAGTCATGATGATTGGAGGATTCTGGAAGTTGCAGCCCAAACAAACAAAGTGTCAAACTCTGCCCTGGGCAGAAAATAGGGTTGCCTGCAGTAGAGAGGCTAGTATGAGGCACCCTCCTAGGTTTCCAAAACAAAATTCTTGCCATGGCAATATAGGACCCACAATATTTATTTATTTATTTATTGCAATTGCAATCCTCCCAGCAATCTTAGGAAATTATTCTTATTCTTATTACCCCACTTTCCCCCCACAATTGGGACATAAAGCAGCTTATAATTTAGAAAACAGTACAATTAAAAACACAAAATGGGCATTAAAAAGAGAATTAAAATAGTATAATTTAAAAAACACATAACCCTTTTAAAAAATAACCCTTTAAAAAACAAAAGGGTTATTTTTTAAAGGGTGATGTGTTTTTTAAATTATACTATTTTAATTCTCTTTTTAATGCCCATTTTGTGTTTTTAATTTAATTCAGACTATAATTCCCAACATACCCCAACTAATAGTCATGATCATTGGAAGATTCTGGAAGCTGTGAAAGGGACCTTCCTTGCAATCAATAGGCCAAGAAATAGCATTGCGGCCTGAAGAGTCATTTCACCTCATTTGAGGTTTAGACCAAATGAGGAAGCAGATTTACATAAACCAGAATGATCATATTTTGAAAGGGGAATAAAGCAGTAGGTCCTGATGTGGGACATGTACTGTTTTGGCACTGTGGGTAACCCACCCCTTCATGTTGTCTGGAGATGTTGGGTGTTGTAGTTCAACACATCTGGAATTAACAGCAGTAGGAATGGAATTAGATTTTGCAAGGGAAAATAAAAGAAAGTGTTTTTGTTTTGTTTTTTGTTCTGTAGTATGGCATTTCTTCTTTTTTTTCAGGTTCAAGTTAAGTAATTGAATATGCATATGAAAAGCTGTGTGGTGTAGTGATTTGATTGTTGGACTATGAATCCAAGAGACCAGCGTTCAGAACTTCTACTCAACTATAGAATCCCACTGGATAACCTTGGGCAAATCACACTCTCTCAGGCTCAGCAGTGTCAAGCTGCCTCTGAGTAAATCTTGTCAAGAAACCCAAAATGACAGAGTTGCCATAAGTCAAAGTCAACAACCAACAACCATATGCAGACACCCACTTTCTCCAGGTCTTGCTTGTAGACAGATCCCTTTCCCATGCTTTCAAAATGTTGCATGCTGCTGTCACTTTGCTAAGAACACTAAGCAGAAGCTTCACCTTTACCAGGGTGCATAAAGTAGCCAAACCTGTTTCTGTGTGTCTCTCTGTATGCTCTCCACTACATTTGCAGTTTTGACCCTTATTTACACAAGCTTGTCAACTGAATTGCTTGAGGGAATAATGTTCTATTCAGGAGCAATGGGATTTCCCCCACTTTGCATTGTGTCCAGATGAATGGATGTAGACATAGTTCTTGATATATTAACTTTCAAAAAGAGAGTTGTGTCTTGTGTTAGGAGCTTATCACACACCCTAAAGAAGCATTTTACCTCTTCCGGCTTCAATCCTTGATCAAGGATACAGCCGGATATTATCAGACATAATTCGTTGCTGATTCTGCCACGATGCTGCTGACCGAATGCAACCCAGGTTCAAGGACCACTCAGCTGGCCAATTTCTCAAATCAGAAAACTTCTGTTTCTGAAAAAGTTCTGGGTGTGCACAGTTTCGAGCACTGCATTCAGCCAGCAGCATCATGGCAGAATCAGTGGCAAATTATGTCTGATAACATCCGGCTGTATCCCCAATCAAGGATTGAAGCTGGAAGAGGTAAAATGCCTCTTTAGGGTGTGAGATAAGCTCCTTAGTCTTCACTATAAAAAAAGAAGGATGGTGATAAAATAACGGGGGTAGACAGGTCTCATGGCACCTTTAAGACTAACACTTTTACTTCATTATGCAAAGGGATCTTGCAGCACCTTTGAGACTAATAAGTTTATCGCACGGCACTTACAAGAACGGGAATGGAATGGAACGGAACAGAATGGAATGGAACAGAATGGAACGGAGCAAAAATGCATTTTACTGCACGGGAGAATGCCACGGATGCCACCAGGAGTCCCCAAGACTTTCCTCAGCCGTTCCTGGCTGCCGATTTTTGAAGCATGATTTTGAACCATCCTTCAAAAATCAGCTGCCAGGAACAGCTGGAGAATGCCTTGGGGACTCCCAGTGGCATCAGTGGTGTTCTCCCATGCAGTAAAATGCATTTTTGCCTCGTTCTGTTCCCATCTGTTCCGTTCCGTTCCCATTCCTTAAGTGCAGTGTGATAAGCTTATTAGAGACATGTTAGGCTCAGAGGTGCTACAAAATCCCTTTGTATACTGATTTTCTAGACTAACAAGGCTATGTTTTTGTCTCCATGTGCCTTTGTGTACTGTCTTTTGCTGTTGTGTTCCTCCAAGTTATTTCATACTTGACCCAAAGATGATCCTATCATAGGGTTCTTAGTAAGATATTTTTCAGAGGAGGTTTGCCTTTGTCTTCCTCTGACACTGAGAGTGTGTGACTTGAGAGTGGAGAACATACAGAGAGAGAGAGAGAGGTCACACTCTCTCAGCATCAGAGTCACTCAGGGGGTTTCTGTGAGAGTCCAGAGAAGTCACCCAGGGGATTTCTATGGCCAAGTGAGGAGTCAAACCCTGATCTTTAGTCCAACACACAAACCACTAAATCAGGGGTAGGCAACCTTTCCCCTTTAAGGGCTGAGGGACTTCAGCTCCCAGAAGCCTCAGCCATGTTGGCCAATAACTCCTGGGATTCTGGGAGCGAAGTCCCTCGGCCCTTAAAGGGGAAAGGTTGCCTACCCCTGCACTAAATCATGCTGGCTTTCTCTCATGTATAACCCCTCTTTTATTATGGAATAGAGACTGAGATATATATGCAGATATGCATTTATGCCCCTTTTCAGTTACATTTAAATTCAAGAAATTCCATTTCAATATCTGGGGAACAGAATGACTGTGAGGAACAACTACCACCCACTTACTAATGGATTCCTTTTAGAGGAACAGCGAAGCAGGAATATCCATACATCCTTAGGGAACAGGTTGGGATAGGCTGGATTCTATTGTTCACATGCATTCCAGAAGTATGGTCCTCCCATGTCAGTGGAGTAGTGAATCCATTTTGGATTTTACTTTGAACTTTAACTATCCACGGTGCAAAATGCTATCCACAAAATAAGTCCTGCATGGTGGATAAGTTCCAACTAAAAACCAGAAGAGATTCATCACTTGCCACTGTCACGTGAGCCACCACTGCTTATGGGAAGCATGCTGCAATCAACACATCTACTTCCTCCTTCTCTTTCCGTATGTCAGATTGGAGATGTTTGCTCCATTACATCACAAGCTGTGTATTTTTAGGTACTCCTGTTCAATGGTAGGCAGAGGAGACACACTGACGGGTGACACACCATATTACACATTTCACCCTACCTAGACTTATGATAAAAGGAGGAAATAGACATAAGTCTGTCATGCATAGCAGAAAACAAATCTTTAAAGCAGGTACGTGGAACCAGTAGTTCTCCAGAGGCTGTTGAACTGCTGGTCCCATAATCCCTTACTAATGCCTGTTTAGGCCAAGGCTGATGGGAGTTGTTGTTAAGCAAAATTTGGAGGGTTCAACAGTCCCCATCCCTGTTTTTAAAACAACATTTCTTTCAATTCTAATATTTTGCATTTGTAGGATCCAGATGTTCTTATTTTTGAGGATAGAATTATAACTACATGATTCCTTAACTGCCTTGGTTGCATCCTATGGAATCCTGGCATTTGTATTTTGGTGAGACACTAGAGCCAGCATAAGGTAGTGGTCTGAGTATTGGACTAGGATTCTGGGAAAACAGGCATCTGATTCCCATTTGGCCATGAAAACCCACTGGGTGGACTTGGGCAAATCACACTCTCTCAGTCTCAGAAAAAGAGAATGGTAAATTGCCTTCTGAACAAATCTAGCCAAGAAAATCCCATGATAGGGTTACCTTAGGGTCACTGTAAGTCAGAAATGATTTGAAGGAACATAGCAACACCAGCATCAAAGCACTGTGGCTCTCTTGCTGGGAAGTCTCAAAAAATCTTCCTAAACTGTAAATCTAAAGATTCTATAGGATATTGCCATGGCAGTTAAAATGGAATGATAGTTCTTCCCCCCCCCCTTTTTTTTTTTTATTAAAACATATGTAAAACCTCCACAAGGTACAATTACATACATTAAGGCATGCATACAAAAAACATAAAACATGACTTCCCCTCCTTTACTATGAATATTAAAATGTATTATCTTCTAACTTTCTATATTTCCACACTGTTTTCATTGTTTCTTAACATAATTTCCATAAGTTTGATTTTTTTATATACCTTATTCTCTCATTGTCATCTTTTCCTGATCAACACCATATAAACCAGTTCTAAAGTTTCCAAAAGTTCTATTTCTAAGAAGATGCTATCTATACCTTTCACATACTCCTGTTTTCTTGATATAACAATAACAAATAAAAGTGGAATGATAATCCTATAATTATGTAGTAGGAGAAGACCTCCAAAAGATTTCATTCTTCTTCTTCTGTCCTCTGCTGCCAGATTAAACTAACTCTGGACAATCATCAGTATCTCAGAAAGAGGCATTCCTTCAACTTGGGTTACCATAGATCTTCCTTTTCCTAGCCATCTCTTCTTCTCCAGAGCTATAATTCCTTCTCCGCTAGGATAAGGGATGGAGGCCAGTCCTGCAGTGTGCTAAGAGAAAGAGAGAGATTTGGGGATAGGAGGAGAGAAGGGAGGCAGACCTGGGGGGGGGGGGCATCCAGCAAAACATGGACAAAGAAACATGGAGGCTTCTTGGAGTGGGTGAGGTACCTGTCAGAAGAGATAAGGAAGGGGAAAAGGAAGGGCAAATTTGTTTTTATTTAAATACAATGAAGGTTAGAAACATTTCTAGTAGCAGTTTACAACAGCGTGGCCATGAAACCAAGGGTGACCTTGGCCAAGTCACATGCTCTCAGCTTCAGGAGAAGGCAATGGCAAACTTCGTCTGAACAAATCTTGCCAAGAGAACCCCAAGATAGGTTCCCTTAGTGTCACATGCAACAACAACGTACCATGTTTTTCTGGCATATAAGACGACTGGCAGTATAAGATGACCCCCAACTTTTCCAGTTAAAATATAGAGTTTGGGATATACTTGCCGTATAAGACGACCCCTCGTTCAACTCACACCAAATAAAAATTTTAAAAAATCAGATTTGATTTCAATGTAGTAGTTTTAATTCAAATGCTTATGACATGCAGGTACTTAGCAGGAAAACTGTCACTAATAAACACAACAAACTACAGCTCCCATGTTCCCTAGCATTTATTTCTGCAGTATGTTTTGGACCTTATTTTCTAAAAAATAGTCCAGATTTAAATGCTGCTTTAAAAATTATTTCTATCTCCCAGCTATGAGATGGTTGGGGGAAAATGAGAAAGTGTTGTTGGGGGGAAGGACTGCCAATATACTAGGTGATGCATTTTGGGGTATGTACAATTTGTGGCCAAGTAAGTGACCCTGGGCATGTCACACACGCTCAGTCTCAGAGGATGGTAATGGCAACCCCCATTTGAAGAAACATGCCAAGAAAACCCCATGATAAGGTTGCCTTAGGGTCGCCATAAGTCAGAAAGGACTTGAAGACCCACAAGAACAACAAAAAAGTCTGCAATTGTTTCATAGGTAATACATGGGAATAGAAGCCAGCATGGTGTAGCGGTTTGAGTGTTGGACTACCACTCTGGAAACCTGGGTTTGATTCCCCACTCTACCATGAAACCCACTGGGTGAACTTGGACAAGTCACACACTCTCAGCCTCAGGGAAGGCAATGGCAAACCTCCTCTGAACCAGTCTTGCCAAGAAAACCCCAGGAGAGGATCGCCTTAGGGTTCCTCTCCTCCTCCTCCTCTCCCAAGGCTTTTTGCTGCCCCCACCTCTGTCCTCCTTGTCCTCTTCTCCTCCCAAGGCTTCTTCCCTCCCCCACCTCTGTCCTCCTCCCCCCTCCTCCTCCTCCTTTCACCCGGCATATAAGACGACCCCTGACTTTAACCCAGATTTTCCTGGGTTAAAAAGTTGTCTTATACGCCGGAAAATACGGTACAGTAGAGGTATTTAAACCAAGAAGACGTTACAGCGATCTGTGGTTAGATTCAGATCAGTTAGTAAATACATCCTCTTATTGCTTTTCAACTCAACCCTACTTTTTGTCTGTTTTATTTCATCTTATCTTATTTAAAGAATTTATATTCCACCAAACATCTTTGTTTGGATGTCAAGATGGCGTCCTAATGGCACAGAGCCAATAATACATCTACAAAATGTATTTATAAAATAACGTATGACAGATTGAATTATGTTAGTTAAAAAATATTGCAACATGGTTCTGAAAAACTTGTAAAGTTGAGGCTAGGTGGGCTTTTCTAGGGAGGTTGTTCCATAGTCATGGTGCCACCACTGTAAAAGGCCTTTCTCTTTTTGCTGTATGTAATGCATCATTTAAGGAGGCATTTGAAGAAAGGATCCAACAAGAGATCTTAGGACTACATCTAGGCATGGTGAGGACCTGTGTTGCTCCAGATTTGTAGGAGTTCAATTCCCAGAAGCCAGGCAACATGGTCGTGATAAGAAATTATGGAAACTATAGTCCAAAATATCTGGAGGACCAAATATTGTTCTGAATTCTTATGTTCAGGGTTACAGATCAGAATGAATGAACATGTTAAATAAGGATGGATAACCTCTTTCAGCCTAAAGGTGAAATTTAATTTCAGACAGGTTCTCAAGGGCTACGTTCTAGTGGCAGTTAGGGTCAAAGATGAAAAGATAACACTAAAAATAGCAGCATATTTTTTGTTCTTACTGCTAGTAACTAAGGAGGGGTATTTTCAGATTTTAAGCTCATTTAAGAAACTTAGAAGCCATTCAAATGATAGTATCATAGGGAAGGGGGCAATGTCAGCTGGTGACTTACATGTCAACAGGCAGTGAATCCACTCTGAGTTTTACCCCAAATGTTAAAAAAGTTATCTAAGGTGCATAAACCTATCCCCAACATATGCCCAGTACTTTGGATCATTTTTTAAAGTTCAGAGTAGATTCATTGGCCCATGGATATGGAAGCATCCAACCACCACTGGAAAAAAGTAGCGTAGGCCTCTGAGGAAGTTAGAGGTCTGGACTGGAACCTCACATATTCAGCATTGCATTCAGGAGCTAAACCACCTCCTGCCTAAAAACAGACACCAGTTAGCAAATTTGAAACCCTAAGGGGACCTGAGAACACTCAACAAAAATAGACCTATTTCTGGAACAAGATAGAAAAAGAGGATCTGAAAGTTGAGACCATAATATGAAAGGAATCATGGTGAAAGTGTGTGTCTGTAAGAAAGAAAATGTGTTCCTACATTCATATAGCAGGAGAGATTTTGAGGGCAATGGATACAACAATTAATTCCCCCAGAATTCTGCTAGCTTTTTGCCATTGCCAGCCACTCGTAGAGGTGGTCATTTCCTCCCATAATGTCCTGATATAATTTCACTCCAGGGCCTTATGAGAAACAAACATGGTATCAACTATTGAAAAAGCCAGGAGAAGAACTTTTTTTCTTGTACCCCACACTAACATTTTGCCACATTTGCTGAAAATGATAATAACACATACCAATTTCATGATCAGCCAACTCTCTAAAAACACACAGAGGGCATTTGGATTTGATCCTAACTGAATGAAAGGACCTAAGTAACCTAAAGGCACCAGATCTTGTCTGATCTGACAATCTAAGCTGAGTCAGCTCTGGTTAGTTCTTGGATGGGAGACCACTAATGAATACCGGGTGTTATAGGTTATATTTCAGAGGAGGTAACTGGCAAAACCACCTCTGAGTAGTCATTGCCTAAGACAACCCTCTGAAATTCAAGGGGTTGACATAAGCCAACAGGCAACTTGGAGACACATACACATATGCACACACAACTGAATGAATTGCATCATGAATGTGCAGTCAGTATCTTTGTAGCATAAGATGCAATAGGAGACCTGGCCTGTAGTGAACATTTCAAGTTCCATCATAGCACACATAAAAATATCAGTAACAATACCCATATTAACTACTCCATATGGAAAACATTTATCATCAATTTGTAAACTTCTTTATTAATTATTTTTTAGAATTACAAATGAACCAGCTTAGATCATCAGAATGTAGGATACACATTTGTTAAAACAGAGATGTAGGAAAACTGTGTTTCAAACAAGTGGGCCATATTCTCAGTTTGAGTCACACAATAGACAAAATCATGGGATGCTGCTCTTGCTGAGCTGTAACACTTCAGAGTCTGAATTCTTTCCCAAATGAAAATAACCAATTCCAAAGGTGTCCCTTTGACATGCTATTTCCCTATGTGCAGAAAGTTTTGGATGAGATTTTAGCATGTGATCCTTCAACAATCACAGTTTGAAAGGCTATTGTACTGTCCAGCAAAACTGAGGTCTGCTCTATGTGATCCTATTATATATGTATACATGCATTTACAGCATTTATAGCCCTCTCTTTAGCCAAAAAAGCTTCCCAGAATGGCTTGCAAATAGTGTAATAAATAGACAGTATAGCTCAGTGTTGGCCCTAAGTAACTGTATCAGCACTTACCCAAGCAAATGAGGAAAAAAAGGTTGGGTGAGTTTCTTTATGGCAAAGTTATGTTTAGAATTGATGTGTACTTAACACTAATGCAGGACTCTACTGGAGAACAGGTGTTTTATGTCACATAAGCCTGAGCAAGCTGTGATATGATTTAAACTCAAGTGAATTACATGCATCTGAACTGAACAAATTTGCAGATGAAATTAGAAAGGTCTAATCATCAGTCTAGCTTCCCAGGGAATCCTGAAAAATGTAATTTCAGAGATGGGAACAATTATTCTTCCTATTTCTGATTTTCCAGCATGTCACTGCTCTATCATCCACCTTCATAACCCACCTACTTGCAAGACCAAGGTTTGCAAACTACTTCTTTAAAAAAGAAAAACTTAAAGAAAGGTAAATGAGGACTTAATGTGATTTTTATCTACAGAACATTAAGGAGAGTAGAGAAGGACAAAGATGAATAACTGGCACAGTTAACAGGACTGCTTCATGCTGTGATATTCTGGATCTCTAGCAGCATTTCTCAGCACCCTCACCAAACTCCACCTTCCACAATTCTTTCTGGGACACCGTGATACTTTTCCTCCAGGCTTCAGTGTCTTGTGTTCCTTCCCCATTGGAGCATGCAGACCAATGGTTTAGCATCTTGGCCACATGCTTTCACTATCTCTCTCTGCCTTGGGAGATTGTATCTTTTAGATCGCAATTCCCCAGGGAAGGAGGCAGCATTGGTGATGCTGATTGCACAATGCCAATTTCCTCTCATTGCTGACCATTCCGCCAGCTGTTCCTTTTCATTCATGGGAGCAACCCATGAATGAGCTGCAGGTGCCCATGAATGAAACCCATGAATGAGCTCTGGGCACTCATGCAATTGGCAGTCACGTGGTGTCTCTGTTCCCCCCCCCTCCTTTCCTCTCTCCCTCTTGCAATTTTTAAATATATTTTTTTCTGTTTTTCATGCAATTCCAGAGCTCTGAAGCCTCAAAGTTAAAAAAAATCATTTTTAAAAGCTTAAATCAGTGCTGTAGAGCTCCAGAACTGTGCAAAAATGTTGGGGGGGGGGACCCAAAAACCCAAAGGCGTGCTGGGTAAGGCATGCGGGAGAGGTTAAGGGAGAGGACGGGAAGAGAGCGTTAGGGGTGCAGTAGCCCCTGTCATGCGAATGAAAGAAGTGTGGTGATGGCTGCTCCGAAATCAGTATGTTTTATTTTTTTATTGCATGACTGCAGCATGAAAGGGACTGGTGTGATAATGCCCTTGGTGCTATTGCAGGAGAGAAAAAAGGGGGATGGCAGGAAAGAAAGGAAGACGGGAAAAGAAAAGAGTTTTTAAAAAGAGAGAGGTGGAAAGGGGATGGTCCTCCCTTTGTCATATCAGAATCTGACCCTGCTCATTACCAGCTCTGATCCACTGAATATCCCCCAAAAGATTACATCTGACTAGTGATGGTTGGTGGCTCCCTTCCAGGTTTCAACTCAAGAGCTCTCCAATGTCCTGAATAGTACATCAAAATAAAAATCCATCAGTGATACCTTTATTGGCCAACCAAAATGCACAATATACTTGTTGCAAGCTCCATGGGCTTCTTCATCAGGCAAGATGTTCCAAACCAAACAGGAGAAAAACTATTGTAGATGTTAATCAGATGCCTACATGTTGTTTCAGTCTTTCATTAAGATGGTATATGGTGGGGAGGATATCTTTTGCAGGCAGGCTCCTCCTCATTCTGGCCATGTGGCTATAGGAACATCTCCAATTGTTTTTCTCCTGTTTGGTTTGGAACATCTTGCCTGATGAAGAAGCCCATGGAGCTTTGAAAACTTGCAGCAAGTATATTGTGCATTTTAGTTGGCCAATAAAGATATCACTGGTGGATTTTTGTTTGAATTTGCTAAATGGCCAACGCAGCTACCCCTGAATGTTTTCACTACATCAAAATAGTTTCATCATCTTGGAGAGCTCTTTTTAAGCTAGAAAAAGCTGGGATGGATTCACTGCTAAGCTGCCGTGGGAGCTATCAGCTGCCACTGCTCCTGAGAAAATGTATTCCTTCATCACTGCCACAGACAGACTTCCCTATGCAACTGATTCATCCATTCCATAAAGATACTGCCAAAATAAAATGAAATAAGGCATCTTCCTCTCTATAGTATGGATCTCCACCTACACACACACACAAGCACACATACACCTAACATGTAGCTGATAACATAGTGATGATTGTCATCTTAGCCCTTGATTATATATGAGCCCTGAAGAAAGATCATCTTTTTCTCCCTAGTTCCAGAAACAGGTCTATTTTTGTTGATTGATCCCAGGTCCCCTTAGGGTTTTCCCTCTTCACCTTGCAAGATAATGATTCAGTTCCTGTAGTGAATATATCCCTCTCTCCCTCCCTTCCTCCCTAGAGATATAACCACATATTTCCTGCACAATGTGACATTTGGCCCCAATTAAATTCATGAGTCATCCAGGATTAGTGTTCCTTCATTAATCCACGATCAGCACATATTACATTTCTGAAAATTAGCAAACTTTTTTTTCTTTGTTGTACCCAAATTTCAGTTTAGTCTTTTAATGCAATGAAGACTTCACCAAGAAAAGCTACTGGTCTCAGATTGTTTTTTCTTTTTCTTTTTCTTTTCTTTTCTTTTCATTCATTTCATTTCTTTTTTTCTTTTGGCCTGGATCCCCAACTCATACAATTCTTGAGATGATAACCTTGAAACATGCTGCTTCCATGTTCATCCCAGCTCATCATTTTTCCTCTTGATGAGACAGTTCACCACCCTAATCTCTTTTCCCAAGTGGTAACAGTATGAATACATATTGTTCGATGCAAAAATGTTCACCTAAGATTTGGAGGCCACAAGAGTGTGAAAGCACAGCAGAAAAGGATAATTTTCAATCACTCAGGTAAGGCTCAAGTCTCTCGGTTGGCTCCCTTGTTTTCCATGGGATGAGGCAATTTTCAGTCTGATGGAGCTACATTTTTCCTTCAGGGATTGCCACACTTGGACAATCCCATCATCCACAGCAGTGGAGAGGAAGTAAAATACAAGAGGGTCCAGAAAAGCATTGCATGCACTTGGAAGCAGAGCCACACTGCGCCACCAGACATCTTTCTTGTAGATGAAGCCCACAACATGGGATATGTTGTAAGGACCAAAGCAGAGGACAAAGACAGAGACAGTGGCCCCTGCCACCCGCACTGCATGACGTTTCTTCTGCATGTGGAGATGTGATCCAACTAGGACCCGGATGCAGGCAGCATAGCAGAAGCAAGTGATGGCCAAGGGGAGGAAGAAGAGCACCACAGACAGTTCCAGCCGTACAGGAACCAACAAGGCCAGTTGTTCATCACTAAAGTTACTGTAGCAAGTCAGGGTGTTGCTAGCAAAGAATCCGGAACTGACACCACTGGTGTTCTCCAGGACCAAAAGGAGAATCCCATGGAATCCTACTATACTCCATATCCCTACAGAAACCAGGCAAGAGTAACAAGGCTTCTTGTAAACCTGGTACTGGATGGGATAAACAATTCCCAGAAAGCGTCCCACACTGACAGCAGTCAGAAAACAGACACTGGTATAGATTGCGCCAAAGTGGATCACATTGTAAAGAGCACAGAGGAAGCCTGGCATGGCCCAGTCCACTTTTCCCACTGCTAGCATCTTGAGGGGTAGGAAGAGAACAAAGACCAGGTCAGAGAGGCAAAGATTGATCATGTAGATGAGGTTGGGTGTCACACATACCTTGGCACGGCAATAGAAGACATAAAGAGCCAGGACATTGGAGGGCAGCCCCAAAAGGATGGTGGTCCCATAGACAATCAAAGAGATTATATTCCAGGCTTCCATAGCATCAATAACAGAGAGAAACTTAAGCCCAAGGCTTTTGTTTTCATTTGCTCCTCTACTACCAGCTTCCCTCATCCATTCTGCAGCAGCTTGTAGTGTTGAGGATGTCTCAAGTGTAGAGCAAAGGAGTTGTGTGAGAGAGTGAGCAGGGGATGCAACAAGCATGGTGCACACAGCAATCAAGGTGAAATGGACCATGAAAGATTGTTCAGTAAGGATGACCATGTACTGAAGCAATAAAGCCATAAACTCACAGGAAAGCCCTGCAATAGCAGAAATTGTTAATGGCCCATTGGACTTCTGAATAGACCTGGATTGATGAAGGGTACAGGAAGGAGAAATAAGTGATTGGAAAACAGGAACTGGTCTCCTTGACATTTTGAAGCTGAATTACCTTTAGGGGGAAATAACTGAGGGCATAGGTCAGAAAGGTTAGTTTTCCAAGTTCTGCCATAGGTAGGATTCTTATTCTTCATCCAAGATCCTATTGATGACATATACAGGCCAAGGTTCTGCTACAGAGTGCAGAAGATGCTGACAGGAATGAAGATCCACATGGGGAAGTGTTGCAGATACACAATCATACAGCTAGAGTATCCATGCACATTGCATGTTACATGTGCCATTGTGCATTGTGAAATCAGGTGACAGTTATATGCATTCAACAGTCCTCATACATAGCCTCTACACTGCTCTTCAGAGAGCCAGCATGGTTAGTGGTTTGAGTGTTTGGACCAGGGGTAGGCAACCTTTCCCCTTTAAGGGCCGAGGGACTTCAGCTCCCAGAAGCCTCAGCCATGTTGGCCAATAGTCCCATGTTGGCCAATAGCTCCTGGGATTCTGGGAGCTGAAGTCCCTCGGCCCTTAAAGGGGAAAGGTTGCCTACCCCTGGTTTGGACTATGACTCTGGAGACCAGGATTCAAATCCCAGCTCAGCCATGTAAATCCACTGGGTGACCTTAGGCAAGTCACATTCTCTCAGCCTCAGAGGATGGCAATGGCAAATCTCCTCTGAAGAAACTTGCCAAGAAACCTCTGATAGGATCACCATAAGTCAGAAACAACTTGAAGGCACACCACCACCATAACAACAAATTGCATAGTACTAGCACAGTGTAACTCCACTTGTACTGGGAGGAAAGTGAGATAACAACAACAGCAGCAACAACAACAACATGCTGAGGCAGTGCAGCATTACTCCATGAAGCTGTTAGACTGGTCAATTTCTATGCAATGTAACATCCAATAGAAATTGTACATTGCATTTCTATACCACTTTATAGTGAATTAAGTACTCTCTAAGCCAGGGGTAGGCAACCTTTCCCCTTTAAGGGCTGAGGGACTTCAGCTCCCAGAATCCCAGGAGCTATTGGCCAACATGGGACTATTGGCCAACATGGCTGAGGCTTCTGGGAACTGAAGTCCCTCGGCCCTTAAAGGGGAAAGGTTGCCTACCCCTGTTCTAAGCAGTTTACAACATGTTAGCCAATTGCCCCCAACAAGCTGGGTACTCATTTTATTGATCTAGAAAAGGATGTATTTTGGTAAAAAGGATGTAAAGCTGAGTCAACCTGGAGTTCTGTGGTTTCAACTCACAACGTTTTGGCTGCAGTACCACCGTTTAGCCACTGCACCACAAGGGCTCAGAGATTATCTGATAGCTAATCATTTAGTTTGAAATTAATTCCTAGCTGCTGGGATTTTGGGACAAAAAAAATAAATACATACTCAAAGAATCCTGGAATATTTCCACAGCACAATTATTGCAGTTGGTACCTTTTAAACCACCATGGTTCCACTGTATGGAATTTTAAGGTTTTTATATACCACTCTAGCATCCATCTACAAATAATTTTAAGTACCTCATCAAACTACAACAAATCCTGGGACTCCATAAAATGGAATCATGGTAATTTACATGGTATCAAAGTACTATAACTGTAATTTCAATGCATCATAAATCCCAAAAGGAATCTGCCTCAGATGGAAGAAGGTTAAGACCTTTGGATTAGCCCACATTTTAAAGTGTGTTTTACATTTCACTTATGGTCAAATCACATGGCTTTGCTTCTCCTGCTCTCCTGTTTTTGCTATTTATTTTGTATTCATTCATGAGGATTATTTTATATTTTATTTAATGGAAATTGCTTCAGGAGATTTGCCTAAAAGACAACTAGATATGACCTTTGAGGCCAGTGGAAGTGCTCCTTTGGAAAGGCTTTTCCTCATAAATTCAGTGAATGGAGAAAGTACAGTGGACCCTCAGTATCCATGGGTTTGAGCCACCATGGATTGAAATGAAGAAACATTTAATTATTTTTAACCTGCAATGGCCAAGCTTTCCATGCCTCCTGCTGTCCATGAAGGTTCAAATCCCTGTTTCACCCTTGCAGCCCAGTAGATCTGTCACTATGTTTCCATAGGCAGCTCCATTCCAAGGAAAAAACAAATATGCCCTCAAGTGACACAACCTCTTTGGAAGAAATGTCGGAACAAATAGATCCCTGCCCCTTTTCAAAACATTCCATTACTTTTTTCTGGACAGTGGACTCATAAATGTCATCATAAGTAAGAACAAAAGTCTTGCCTCTTCCTTTATTTTTTAACACACAGAGAGAGAGAAAGAGTATGCAAAGGGATCTTGTAACACCTCTGAACTATGTGAAAGATTGTGTGAAAGAAGTTGTAACATAAGCTTTCTTACACTTGATCTACTGCCTCAGATGCGTGGATTTTGCTGCTATTATTTTTGTTCAAAGACCGATGTCCCAAGGTTAGAGGTGAAATGCCCAGGAAGAGTGAAGTGTTCTGAGACAGGTTTTTATGTATTTCCATTTCTAATGTCTGGTTTATTGTTGGGATTTGTAAGCTGAGTTTAAATGTCCAAATGTGGGAAAGTGACAAAGGGTCATTTTACAGCTTGCTAGCTGGGAAAGTTGTTTGCAGCTGGGACTCAAAACATCTGAGCAGTGTTCAAGGTCAGGATGTGCCAGAGAGCATGTAGACCAAGTGTAAACATATTGTGTCATCATGTTTGGGAGACAATAATTCAAGTGACACAGGAAGAAGTAACAGGAAGAGGCTGGACTTAGAGGCCACATGGTAAGTGTCTTTTTAAAAAAAAGAGACCACAGCATGTGGGTTGTCATGGATTGTCGGTGGTCAGTGGTGAGTGTATATAGTTTTCTGTACATACTGCAACTAAAGAATAAAAGTGCCTCTTTGGAGTTAAACTTGGCTTCAGTCTGTTTCATCAGAAGCAGGGAGGATGAATTCCTGAACAGCCAGACAGCTCCAAGGTCGCTGAGTATTTTTCTCTGCGAAGTGAAGAAATCTTCTGAAAAACTTTGTCTGTGCGCTCAATTGCTTGACATTTATATCCAGAAGGGTGATAAAAATCAAACAGGAGAAAGAAAAATATGACAGTGTTAGAGTCATAGGCCTACATTTTGTCAAGATGTGGTTGTTCTCAGTTAAGATGGTTTAGGGATATCCATGTAAGCAGAGGCCACTCCTTCCTTTTGGACATGTGGGCTCTGGGAGACAAAGAGTTGTACAGTCCAGGGAATAAAATTTAAACTATATTGGCAACACAAAAGGATACTTCCTTTGAGATCCAAGACATCTCTGTCCTTTGACAGGTTGCTCGCCCTCTTCTTAGGCAGAGAACATTCAATTTCTCAAGAAGCCATTGTGTTGTTGGATTTGGAAAACTTTTAGTTGCGGTTTAGGTAAAACTTTCCAAATGTAGTCCCAGTTTTAAAACGTTTTATCTTTGTTGGAGGTAGAAACCTCAAAGAGTTAAACTCCAGTCCCTTGGCTTCCTCTTCAAGATTCTTCTGTTGCAGCTAAAATGCAGTATCCTCAAATCCAGAAAACACATCTGAGGTTGGCTATGTGTTGGCTATAACAAAGCACAATAACATCAAAAATCCACAAAACAGTGATATCTTTATTGGACCATTCAAAATACACAAAAGACAAGCTTTCAAAACTTTCCACTGGCTTCTTCATCAAGCGAAGGTGTTAAAAATTATGGCCAGAATACTCTATCATGGTGTATGTATATTATGCAACTTTAACTATACTTAGCTACTTAGCAGAGGTGCTAAGAAATCCTGTTAATGAATTGTGAAGATGTGTAATAGGACACCAGCAAGAGCATCCCAATGCACATTGGGCTCTACCAATATGCAATGGTACCTCTTAGGGGGGGGTTGCAGACTGTCAAAAATAGTGTGAATTCAGTTCACTTTTAGGGTTAGGGTTAGTGCTAGGGAATCATGGGAATTGTTATTTTTCTGAGACATTGAACCTTCTTTGTCAGAGAACTCTAGTGCCACAATAAAATTCAGTTCCCATGATTCCCTAACCTTAACCCTAACCCTAAAAGTGGACTGAATTCACACTATTTTTGACAGTCTGCAACCCCCCTTAGTCAGTGTTTCAGTGCACAGTGGGACTGCTGCACAATGGGAGCAATGCACTTTACTGGCTTCTTTACATAATAACTTAACAGCACCCTTTTACTGGATGCAAATGTTATGGAATTCCCCAATTCTAATTCCTGCAGATGTAAGGTCAGTTACAAAGACCTAAGTCCCCAGCCGGATTCTGGCATATATATATATATATATATATATATATTCTATCTTCAACTGTATTGCATTTTAATTCATAAACTAACTTGAGTCCCGGCTTTGGGGAAATAGCTGGGTATAAAGAAGATCATCATCATCATCATCATGAATATCATCATCTTATCGGAATGCTTTAGTTGTATACTCCAGGGGGTGGACTAAATGCCCTTTGTGGTCCAGCTCTATGATTCTATTATTCAATGATGATGTTATGTCAATAAATACATAAATCCTATTGATTCAATAGGCCTAATTCTATTAAGACTAACAATAGGATTTCGGCTTCAATCTTTAATAGCAGGTTTAAAAAATCCAAATTTAGCAAATTAAGCTTTCCCTCAGGACTTTGTCTGCGTGCCAGGTAAATCTTGCCTGCCCTCCATTTCTCTGTGCTGCAGCACCCGAACCAACAGCAGAGGGGAATCTGACAGCCCAAAGAGGGTAAAAGAAAAAGCATATGTGACTTCTGGAAACTTCCAATGAGTATGTGCCACAGATTCAAAATCACTTTTCCACACTACATTTAACCAAGCCCACTGTTGTCCAGCAACAAAATACCTTCTTAGACTAGTTAACACGTTTATAGCAGATGAAATTGGCATGCTGTATAGCTGAGTGGCAATGAAGCAAACATGCTCACATTATCTGATATGGTAGGAATTGGTTCAAGGGGAGGAGGGCCTCTTTAATGAAGCATCTTACGACTCCTGGGCAGGCAATGAAACCAGCATGTATTGACTGCATTGCTTTTCATGCCATTCTGCCTACAGATGTTGTTTGTGTTCCCTGAAAATGGCAGATGAAGCACAACATCAATCTCACTCACAGCTTGTGTTGATTTTTCTCACAATTGCTGTAGTTAATAGCCTATAAAAACCTTTCAGTTGATGGGGGAATGCTTTCCCATGTAGAAAGAGTAGGTGAATTAACACCTACTGGCAAAGTACTCTAACAAAGTGCTGGCAAAGTGCTCTAAATTTGGGTGCCCAACACAAAGGTTGTGTGGGAGAGATGAGAACTAAGAAGCACAGGGAACTTTGCTGAGCTGCACATCCTAAGGGCGTCCAGGTATCCATTCCTACCACTGTTTCTTCCAAAATATCTTTGTCTGCTCATTTTTGCATATTGATCCTCAGGAGAAGGCTGAGTGTCTCAGCACCAGGGGTATAGTAGTTTTTATGTTTAACTATTAATATCCACCCTGGGACACAAGGCAGCTTACAAAAATCAAAACACACAAATACAAGGTCATACCACTTAAAAGAACAGAGGTTAAAATATAATTAAAACTATGAGCTATTTCAAAATAGTTAAAAGATATCAGTTAGAAAAAACAAGAGTTAAAGACAATATTGTGCATTATTAAAAGCCTTTGCCCAATCGTCAGTTTCCAAAGTCCCATTTTCACTGTGGAGGAGTCCAGTCTAGTCAATTTGTTAGCAGCTACTGAGAAGGCCTTCTCCCATGTTTCCACCAAACATACCTGTATGAGATAAGGGCTTCCTTTAAAGATCTCACAACCCAGGCAGGGTCATATAGGAGAATCCAGTCCTTCAGATAAACCAAACCCCGTCCAATAGTGTTTTAAAGATCACAACCAGCCACCATTTTGCTCTGAACCACCAGACAACAAGAGCTTCCTGCTGCTGCTGCCTCCTCTGCCCTATATCTCTTCACTTACAGGCAAAATGGTGATTGCAGTAACATCAGACACCAAAATGACTATCTTATAAAATTATTTGATAGTCATTTCAGATTACACCAACCTGCTTCCTCCAACCAAGGAGAACCTGGTCTGTCCCCATTCAAGTGGGTCCAATCTACCTTCTCTGTGTTGATCTCATGATTGAGTGCTTTTGGCCACACAGAGCTACTTGACCTCAGAGCAACTTTGTGAGAAGGATTCAGCAGGGGATGCAGCAATGTTCCTAAGAAGAAGGAGAAATGTTTCTTTCTCCTTCTCCTTGGAGCTGCTGTCACCACCCTGGCCAAACCCCACTTGCAACGTTGCTCTGAAGTCAAGTGGCTCTTATTTCTCCTTCTCCTCAGGGCTTTCACCACCACACCATGCCAGCCCAGTCCTGCTCATCAAGTTGCTCCAAAGTCAAGCAGCTCTATCTGGCCAAAGGCTTCAACCAAAATGAGGCACACAGCCATGGGATCAACAATGAAGAGGTATCCTTGACCTACCCACTTGGACCTGCTTGGTTGGGGGTAGGCTGGATCCTCCCAGGTCAGAAACTTATGTGTGACAAGGCAATGGAACAGCATCAGAGATGTCTAAGGCACACAAAGGCCATGGAAGGGGTGGGAAAGAAGTCAAAATTTGTTTCGGGTCTGTGATTGGGAGGTAGTATTTTTTCATAGGAGGGTGAGACCAACCCTAGTGATGCCACTGTTCCCCCCCCCCCCATTTGTTTTACATGGGCCTTTAAAAAAAAAACAAATCAGAAATGAACAGAACTCACAGTTTTATCCAGGGAAGTCAGACATACACTAGGCCTAGAATATCTTGAGTTGACAAAAATATTGAGGTCGTCAACTGTAAGTCAAAAGAGAAAGCAACTACTTTGCATTCTTGTTAAATGTTCTCTTCTTCTGAAGTTTCCTGGAACTAATAAAACCTGATCATCTCTTTGGAACATCATGAATTCCTATTTATTTTCATTTTAAAAATTGTTATGCAACATCTCACTTTCAAAACACAGAACCGTTGAAGAGCTTCAGAGCGTGACTAGTTAGCAATGTTGTGAAAGACATCCATTGCCTAAGTAAGACAGACAAATGTTGTTGTGACAGCAAAAAATGTGGTTGAAGAAGTTCCTGGAAGTGAACAGAAATTTAAGTCCCCCTCCTGAAATATGAAGGAGGACTCCTTTTGACTCTTTAAACCTGATTAAATTTAATATGCATAAAAATTGCATAATATATTTTGCAGTAAATGAAATAATTTACATAAAGCTGCTGTAAATTAGAGTGTGATCCTTGAACATCTCATATGATTATTGTTTGCTCTGACTGGCAGTGATGTCATTCCTTCCAACTGCAATGTCATTCCTTCCTATTGTGGGAAGGACATAAATGCTGCCATAAAATGGCAGGAATATCCAACTAAAATTCTGCAAAGTAGCTCTTCAGAAAAAAAAAATCAGATGTCCCTGAAATATCCCTGTGTGGTCTATACTAGATTTTTAAAAAAGCTTGCAATATATGTCTTCAAATTTCTGAATCCTTGCCCATTTGGTATAATGCTTATTATAAGGCTAGGGTAGGAATCATGTGGCCTAGTTGATGCTGTAGGACTGCACTTCAAAGCATTCCTCACCATTGGCTGTGCTGTCTAGGACTAATGAGAGTTGCAATCAAAACTGTATGGAGGGATATATGATCCTCCATCCCTGTGGTAAGGCCTAAATCCACTTTCATAAATATTGACACTGATTTAATAAATGTGCTTTGGTTGCGACCAACAGTTGGATTTCAGCTAAAGTCATTTTGGCAGGGGTGGCAATCATATGGTTTTTCACTTGCTGGACTGCAACTCCCAGGCTTCTTCATAATTAACTATGCCAAATACAGATGGCAAGAGTTGTGTCCAACAATATCTGGAGAATGGCATGATTCCTGTTCCTCCATTAAGGGTTTGAGCAAAAAATTCACTCCTCTTCTTAACTCCATCTTCAGTCACCCTCTGCTCTCCCCAACTCCTGTGCCACTTCAACATTTTGCTAGAATGTGAGTATTTACAGTGGGTTCTTGGTATCCGCCAGGCTAGGGTTTAATTCCAGGACCCCCATGGATACCAAAATCAATGGATGCTCATGTTCCATTAAATACAGTGGCACACAAAAATGATGTCCCTTATATAAAATTCCAAAATAAAGGGTTTTAGAATTTATATTTTTTGGAATATTTTCAATCTGTGGATGGTCAAATAACAAAGATAAAAAGATTTAAAAGGGGGCCGACTGTACAAGTTCTTGTCAAAGCTGCTGTGGGAGAGGGAGGGAGAGACAGAGAGATGCTTTTTCACATATGGAGAGTCCCTCCAAGTATTGCAAAAATTATTCTCTTATTTTGGGGTACTTCACTTTGTACTTGAACTGATTGGCACTCAAGCACCTGAGTTCACTGTTCATTGAATAACAGAAGACAAGAGTTTGGTATCCATTCTGATACCAAAGAATGTGTGTGTGTGTGTGTGTGTGTGTGTGTGTGTGTGCAATCATGTATATGTGCATAACACACACACAAACTTATGAGTGATCAACAAACAGAACTTAATAAATTACCGAAACATCTTGCTGCATCTGCTAAAAACAAAAATAAGTTGGCAGTTAAGAGCACTCTAGTGTTCTGAGTTAGTTAAAATATCTAGCCACTTGTGAACCCAGAACAAACTTTGTTAGAAGTGCAGTTTGTTTCTCAGTCACATGCATATTCTTTGTATATAAGAGGCAGGAATATAACTTTGTATTATGTATGTTACCCCAAAGGAGTTCTTTAAGATGAAGAAATGAACACTGTGATACATTGCCCACTCAGCTTATAGTATGAGGGTAATGATAATATAAGCCAAACTTACAGGGTTGTTTTGAGGATTAAAACAAGATAAAGAATGTGTAATAATAGCTGTTACAATGTTGGACTGGCATTTAGGAGCTCTAGGTCCTACTACCCACTGAGCCATGAAAGTCACTGGCTGACTTTCAGATAGTCATTCTCTCTCAACCTGATCTGTCTCTCAAGGCTGTTGTTTGAACTGCATTGGAGTAAAGGTGTGATCTAAATGTAATTAATAATAAATAAATAACCCCCTGTTCAGTAGATGTGTTAGAAGAGGATATTTGATATTTACACATGTGGCTCACCTGCCTTTCAAATCATTACCATGTCTGTTAAATGATGCAAAGAATATGCATCTGGTTACCAAGTAGATGCCTGCTGCTAAGGGAATGTTTTGCAAAACATGGGATATTACTATTTGCTCAATCAATAGCTGGAATTGAAAGCAACTCCATGAATAGGTCATGATGTCAGAACTGTCACATTGTAGTACAGAGAAGAGACAAATTCAAATATTTTTTAGAAATATTTTATTGGTCTTTGGAAACTTTTAGGGATCATAGTACTATGAACCCAGCTTAAGGGGAACATAAATCTGTTGCAGAGTATCTGGCTTGCACACATAAAGTCAAAGTTTGGCATATTCATTTTATGGAATTGCAATAGCAGGACTAGGAAAGAGACATGTTTGTGACTTTAGAGAAATATTATCCATAGATTAATTAATTGTGCTTATATAAAGGTGAAAAGATGAACTGAGTGTGTACATCAAGCATGAGGGATGTCTTTCAGTCCAAGAATTAAATTTGATTTCAGAGAATTTCTTGGGGGCAACATTCCATTGTTGGATGGGTTCAGAGGCTATAGGATGGAACCAAAAAGAATCATCACATATTGTTCTTCTTGTTGTTAGTTGTTGTCAAGTTGGCTTTGACTTATGACAACCTTATGGATGAGAAACCACCAAGACTTCTCTTAGTAACATCCCTGCTTGGATCTTGCAAATTCAGGGCTGTTGCTTCTTTAATGGAGTCCTTAAAGTTTACATATCTAGCAACTAATTTTTGGGAGCTGCACTTCAGACTCTGGTGGGTGGGGGGAGACAGGTATACAAAAGCTGTCAAATCATCAAACTGTGATATCAAGGGGTAAGGGGTTTGGCATTCTTGAGAAGTCCAGAGGCTACTGTGACCTTAGGAGCATGGATTCAGCCCCAGGACTGACTTTCTCTCCCTCTTCTATACATGTAAACTTGACTCTCAATGTCTTCATCTCCTGTGTTATCTTCAACTTCTTTCTGTTGGCAAAAACATGACAGCAAGGACCTTTGGCCTGAAGAGTTTCTGCTAATCAACATAAATCATACTGGTCTAGATGGACAAACATTCTGATGGATATAGCGGTTAGTTTCTAAAGTATAAATTAGCTTGCTGGGATGAATAAATGCAACAGCAGATCTTTCCCATTTGACAAGAGTTATGGGAGCTAATTGTAGGGAGCTGGGCATTCCCATGACCTACATCTCCTCTATTGTCCCTCATGGATAGTAGATCTCTTAGGTCCAACCTTATTTGTCCCTTGTTACAGTCATATCATCTCTCCTTTATCCTCAAGATCTACTATCTGAACTGCAAAGAGCAAAACATAGGCTCTATATAGGTAATATAGGCTCTATCTCACACATAGCACTTGTGGGTGGAACACATCTGGAAGTAGTAACTTTCAAGAAGATCAGTGCTTCAGTGCTGCATACTGGATGCTATCCTCTGTTTCAGAGTCTGTCTCTGAGTCTGTATAGGTGGGGCCAGGTCGTGGAGCCAGGTTCACCAAAGAAGAGTAGTGCACTTCCTCTTCCATCTTGTTCACATTCTCATAGTCAGGCTTGGCATCTTCCTAAATACATTTAGAGGAAAGGGAGTTGCTTAGTGGAAAGGATGGGAAATTCTGTCAGTTTTAATAATTTCCTTCATTAGAATTTGTTTTGTTTTGTTTTTTAAAAACCATTTCAAATTAATAATAATAATAATAATAATAATACATTTTATTTCTAACCCGCCCCTCTGCTAAGCAACCGGGGTAGCATACAACAAGTTAAAACAATACAAGAGTAAAACACATTGATCAAGTTACTCCCCCTAACCCTCCCACCCCTTAAAAATAAATTAAACTAAGATAGTATTAAAAACAGCAGAATAACAAAAGTATCAAATAATAAATCATAAAACAAGATAACAACAAACAGTAGTGGCTAGGGGAGTGGATTGACAGAACCAGACCATCTTGGGGGGAGCCGGAAGATTATTCTGGGAAGGCCTGCCAGAAGAGATCCGTCTTTACTGCTTTTTTAAAGCAGTCAAGAGTGGTAATAAGACGGATCTCATCCGGCAGGCCATTCCATAATCTTGGAGTGGCAACAGAGAAGGCCCTCTGGGAGGTGTGTGACAGCCTAATTTTCATAGGCTGTAGCAGATTCCTTCTAGAGGACTGGAGTGCATGGGGGAGATTGTACAGGAAGAGGCAGTCCCTGAGATAAGTTGGACCCAAGCCATGTAGGGCTTTAAAGGTTAAAACCAACACCTTGTACTGCGCCCGGAAACTAATTGGCAGCCAGTGGAGAGATCTCAGCACTGGTGTAATGTGCTCTCTCCTAGATGTACCAGTAAGTAACCTGGCTGCCACATTTTGGACCAATTGAAGTTTCTGGGTTAGGCACAAGGGTAGCCCCATGTAGAGCATGTTACAGAAATCCAAACGTGAGGTTACCAGGGCGTGTACCACAGTTTCAAGGTCCCTGATCTCCAGGAAAGGGCGCAGCTGGCATATCAGCCGAAGCTAATAACAGGCACTCCTGACCATCGCATTCACTTGATTAGTCATGTGAAGTAACGAATCTAGAAGTACCCCCAGACTGCAAACACAGTCCTTGGAGGAGAGTGTGACTCCATCCAGAGCTGGGAGTTGTATTCCCAAGCCTGGTTTCGGGCCCGTCACTGTTAGTACCTCTGTTTTGTCTGGATTCAATCTCAATCTGTTTTTCCTCATCATTACCGCCTTAAAACAATCATTGAGAGGAGAGACACCATCTGAGGTCTGGGCAGACAATCGGGTCATGGAGAGGTATATCTGGGTGTCGTCAGCATACTGAAGACACCGTGCTCCATGCCTCCAAATGATCTCTTCCAGCAGCTTCATATTGAATAGCATCAGGGACAGGATGGCACCCTGAGGGACGCCACAATTAAGCTCTATTCTAGAAGAGTAACTGTCCCCGAACCTCACCCTCTGGGATCTGCCCGAGAGGAAGGAACGGAACCACTGCAAAGCAGTGCCTCCAATTCCTAACTCTCTCAGGCAATCCAAGAGGATGGAGTGGTCTATTGTGTCAAAGGCCACTGAGAGGACCAAGAGCACCAGCAGGGTCACACTACCCCATCGATACCCAAACGGAGGTCGTCGGCCAACACAACCATGGCAGTCTCAACTCCATATCCTGTCCTAAAGCCAGTTTGAAATGGATCGAGATAATCGGTTTCATCCAAGGCAGCTTGGAGTTGGGAAGCAACTGCCCTCTTGATCACCTTGCTTAAGAAGGGTAGCAAGGAGACCGGTCTATAGTTATTCCTGTCCAGGGGATCCAGGGAAGGCTTTTTCAGGAGGGGTTTGACCACCGCCTCCTTTAAACAGTATGAAACAAAGCCTTCCCTGAATGACGTGTTGATAGTATCCCGAAGGAATACCCTCAACGTGTTCCCCCCCCCGCCCCCCGATGACCAGCCAAGATGGACAAGGATCGAGAGGGCAGGTCGTCTTCCTCACTCTACCAAGGAGCTTGTCCATGGCATCGTTACTCACAGATTGAAGCTGATCTATTAAAATGCCATCAATGGAGTTGTTGGACACCTCACCTATGGACTCTTTCAAAACACTGGCATCCAGGTCGGCTCTTATTCGAGAGATTTTATCTGCAAAGTAGGTGTTGAAAGCATCACAGCAGGCCACTGTAGGGTTAAGTAGAGGGTTCTGCACAGGTGGTACCTGTGTCAGTTCCCCCACTACCCTAAACAGCTCTGCTGGATTGGACTCTGCAGACGCAATGCCTCCCAATAGGAATCAAGATGTTTCCTATGGCGAGTTCTGTCGGATAAGAGCTGAGTCTTCCGCCATTCGCACTCTAGTCATTGCCCAGCTTGCTTCATCCTCCTAAGCTCCTCTGTATACCAGGGCTTACAATTTGGAGTGAGCTGGAAAAGACACTTGGGAGCGATTGTGTCGATAACCTTGGTGAGATCGGTGTTCCAGGTATTGACCAAGGCTTCAACAAAATCACCGGTGTTACCAACCATTAAACCCTCTAAGGCTTTCTGGAAACCAATTGGTTCCATTAGCCTTCGACGGCAGACCATTCTAATAGGTCCGCCGCCCCAGTGGGGCAGACAGTGGCTCTTAGTTCTATCTTGACCAGGAAATGATCTGTCCATGACAATGTGGAGGTTGCGATAACCTCCACCCATGGATATTCCTGTTCCATACTGAAGACTGCATTGAGGGTATGACCCACACAATGTGTGGACCTGACAATCAGTTGGGATAGGCCCATGTTCGTCATGGTTTCCATGAACTCCCGAGCCACGCCAGTTAGATTTGACAAACTGGTCTTGAGTGGAATGTTGAAGTCGCCCAAATGAAAAGTCTGGGCGACTCCAACAGCAACTCAGAGACCAGTTGGGTCAACTCAGTCAGGGAGTCTGTTAAGCAATGGGGTGGCCGATATATTCTATTCCAGATGAGCAATTTCTGAATTTGATCTAATCAAAACAAACTAACTGACTAAAACAGAATTCCACTACATTGTCCTGGCCAAATTAAATACATCTAGTTATTTCCAGCATGAAGACAACCATGTTGTAGCTTCCTGCACTACAGATATTAAAAATGAGAAATCTCTCTCTCTCTCTCTCTCTCTCTCTCTCTCACACACACACACACATACATCCATAGGAAATTCTAATTCCAACAATATCATTGAAAGTTGTTTTTTTAAAAGAGTTAAATACCAAAAGCTCTGTATAGAAAAAGCTCTTAGTTTTGGTTTCTGATATGTTTGAATATGTTTAATCTCACATTCAAATTTGTGAAGAATTACATCCCTAGAGGACAGAACACATACTCTCTCACTAATTAGAAATGTGGGAAACTTTTGTTGGTAAATTCTTTTCAAAAACAAATAGAAACAATTTCTCTTCTGTGTCTGTGGCATACACGTGGGGCCGCGCACAAGTGCGCGTGGCCATTTAGAGTATAGCCTTGTCCCTCCCCATGAAAAGCGAGACCATGGACTTGAAGTCCAGGAACAAAGAGGGACAACTGTACAATCCTATTTAGACAAAGAACTATGACTGAAACATAATTATTTTTCCCAACTAAATTAGTTCCATTAAATCAATTAGATTTTGGACTGGAAATCCTATTGATTTAATTGGTCTACTCTAGTTGGGGCTAACACCTGAGTTTGGGTGTACGTGCTTACAGTGGGAAGTAGGGTTACAGACAGTTAGGGTTTCCTGGTGTAATGTCTAATCTGTCTTTTTATTACCTAGGCAGGAACATTTCACTTCCTCCCTCTCATTCCAACAAACAGCTGTTTCTCCTAGCCATGTAGCTCGCAATACCATTGCTGTGAATGATGAATGAATGAAGCAAACATAAAATGTACTACATTTTCATTGCAAGTCAGAATGATACTGTCATATAGTGACCCCTGCTGTTTGTCAGATATCAAATTGGCTGCTGCTAAATCACAAACACAAAACATATAGCAGTCTAGCCTATAACTTCAGCTGTACTAGCTAGGGCTGATGAAAGTTGCAGTCCATATGTGAAGAGACACATATATGTGGAGGGCCTCATATTCTCCACATGCATACTAGACAAATCTTTTGAAAAGTTACATGTTATGCGATAATCAAAGTTTGGCCAGTATCATAGTTACTATCAAAACCTGCTTTATATCAGATGCTATTAAAATACTGACTACTGTTGGACAACCAACATTGTCAAAATTTACAATGAAGAAATTTTCAAAATTATCATTATCTATGATAATATTAGCAGACATCCCCTCCCCTAAACATTTTGTAAGACCTTCTCTGCAAATTTGAGGACCAACATATTGCTAGTTTAACAAAAATGTAAGTGTACTTTTTCTGTAGTTCTTACTTTCCTGGAAGACAGCAGCTTTTCTTTTAGGAAAAACCCCCAAAAATCTCATTTGAATGCATGACGACTGCTTCAAACAGCCATTTGTTATTTTGAGTTCTTTAGTTCTTTTCAGATCATCTGAGGTCTCCAACATCTTTATTATATAGGCACTTAATTTTATTATTATTATTGGCTTGAGTTTTCTTTGTTAATTTGTATTGTGTGCTTTATTTTCTTTCTATGGTGCAAAAAGAAGCCACTGGTCTAATAGATAAACGTATAAAGGTTTGACAATTATACTGAGTGTCCACATAGAAATCCTTTGTAGGAACGTGTGTAGAGGTCAAAGAAAGCTGGCGAATGGACAAGAGGTATTAGACACAGGAAGTCTTTTTTTAAATGTATTAATTTATGTGATTCATCTATCTATATTTCTTTATATATGTATAATTACTGAGATATATAGATATGGATGTAATAGGATTAATTTGTTTTTTGTTTTTGTTTTTTGTTTATTTTTAGTTTTTTGTTGCTGTTTTTTTTTTCTTTTTTCCCCTGTTATCTTTTTGTTTTAATCCTTTTCTTTATCCCTTTGTTATTGTTTATTTTCTTACTTTATGTATATACATTCGGACATTGTATGTATGGAATCAATTATATTTTGTTTTTAATCAATAAAATTAAAAAATTAAAAAAATTATTATTATTATTATTATTATTATTATTATTATTATTATTATTTTAACATAAGATAGCCAGTCTGGTGTAGTGGTCTGAGGGCTGGATTAGACAGTGGGAAACCAAGGGCCTTTGCAGACTGCTAGAAATAGTGCAAATTGAGTCCACTTTAAGGGTTAGGGTTAGGGTTAGGGAATCGTGGGAAATGTATTTTATTGTGGCACCACAGCTCTCTGACAGAGAAGGCTCAATGTCTCAGAAAAAAAACCACAATCCCCATGATTCCCTAGCACTAACCCTTACCCTTAAAGTGGACTCAATTTGCACTATTTCTGGCAGTCTGCAAAGACCCCAAGCAAAGCAAAGCAGCTTCATGTATGTACCGCTTCATATCATGCTATGGGATGTCTAAGGGGTTTACAACTGTAAGCTCATTGCCCTCCAACAGCTGGGTACTCATTTTAGTGACCTCAGAAGGATGCAGGCCTGAGTCTAGCCTGAGTCCTGGCTAGTATTGAACTCGCAACATTGTGGTCTATGAGTGAGTGGCTGCAGTACAGGCATTTAACCACTGCGCCACCAGAGTTGAATCTCTGTTCAACCAAAGAAACCCACCAGGCTCCTTGGGCAAGTTATACTCTCTCAACCTAAGAGAAAGGCAGTGACAATGCTCCTCTAAATAAATCTTTCTAGAATAGGGTTGTCTTAAATTGGAGTTAGCCTGAAGGCACATAATAACAAAATCAAGAGGAATTATAGAGATTCCCCCCCCCCCCCATCTCACCAGAGTGGATAATCTTTATTTTTCTTGTTGTTAACTGCCTCAAGTCGACTCCAACTCATGGCCACACTGTGGATGAGCTATCTTCAAGATCCACTATCCTCCACTGCTCTGCTTAGCTCAGGGGTAGGCAACCTTTCCCCTTTAAGGGCCGAGGGACTTCAGCTCCCAGAATCCCAGGAGCTATTGGCCAACATGGGACTATTGGCCAACATGGCTGAGGCTTCTGGGAGCTGAAGTCCCTCGGCCCTTAAAGGGGAAAGGTTGCCTACCCCTGTGGTGTGTGGTCTTCCTTTTTTTTCTACTACCCTCAACATTTCCTAGCATTGTTGTCTTTTCTAATGAGTTGTCCCTTCTCCTCATGTGGCCAAAGTACAACAGCCTCAGTTTAATCACTTTGGCTTCCAAGGAGGCGTCAGGCTTGATCTGTTCAAGGACCCGTTTGTTTGTCTTTTTGGCTGTCCACAGTATCCTCAGCACTCTTCTCCAGTACCACATATCTTAGATTGATATCCACATATCTCAGATTGTTAATGTTCCCTCCTCCTATCCTCACTCCTCCTCCTTCTGAGTCTAAACCTGCTTTTCTTATTATATTTTATATTTTTAATATTTATTTATTTTATATATATATATCTTTTGCCCAGTGAAATTCTTTTTCTCATGCACTTGACCAAAGCACAGGAACTATATAAAAGTGAAAGATGACAATGTAGGAGGAGAGGATGTGAATAGCAGAGGCCCATGGGACTCTGTTACGCTCTGCAGAGATTCTATCTGGCCCATGAAAAGGAAGCACATGTTTATCCTTTTTAGACAAATAATTTTATTTCAAGGAGGCCAGTTTCTTGTAATCTGCATTCACAAAAAGCATCAAAAAGAGGAAACTGAATTAGAACAGCCCAGTATTAGCATTACTCTGAGGTCTCTTAGAACAAATTAAATACTGAAACAAATGTCACCCACTGAGTTCAGTATTCATTTGTTACACTATGAGTACAAAGATTAACAAGTGGATATGAATGGGGACCATTTTCAGTTTCTTATTCATAGTTTGTGAGCTGTTTTTTTTAAGCGCATTGTTGCAAGTTTTCAAACTTTCGCATCAATGATTATTTGTCTCCAGCTGCCAAGAGTACCAATACAATTAAAACACTGTTACCAATCTGTTATCAAGGATTAAATATAACAGGAGGGTGTCTTGTGGTTGCAGTTGAGGTATGGTGGTTCTCCTTCTCAGATACTGACCCAAAGTGTGGAAAGGTTAGTAGAACTCAGGGGTTCTTAAAAGAACCTTTCTTCACTGAAGTGGACTTTTTCAGTGTCCCAGGAGTTCATACTGTGTATGTAGGAGTGTTATATGAGTTACTCCACGTATGAACTCCTTAAAAGCCTATTCTGGTCTTTCTGCCTGTGCATGGCAGAGGGGAAATAGCACCCAAATAACAGCAAAAATGGCTAGGATAAACCATGGAACCCAACAGGGTTGCTATAAGGAACTAGTTGCATGATCTAGATCAGGAATTGGGCAGAAAATATTTCTGCCCACAAAAACAGCTTCAACCCATCACTACCACCACCCCAATAAACCTGAGACTAGAAGATACTAGACAGGATGATACATCATGTGGTGCAAGCACAATGTTCCATCCATGCAGTCCCCCTTGCCAAAAGGCAGCTTTCATGACAAGTGTGCTGCCATAGCCATTTACTACCTAAGGGAGTACATGGACAGCACCCCAACAGCATCTGACTGTAATTCTGCTGATGGGAGAAGATTGCCAGGATTGCCCACACAAATCTCCATCAAGAAGTATAGCCAGGCACAATCCAGACTTCCCTCAGGCAGTAAATAGCTGCAGTAGTGTGCTCTAGTGAAAGTTGCCTTACAGTGACAAAGGGACATTGTACAAAGAGGTAATGAATTTTCTGCAGCATCCAAGAAAGGAAACATGCTCATGTAGCTTGGAATTGTACGAGCATATGTCATCAAAAGAATTTCAGCCATTCAGTGAAATCCTATGAGCATTAAGGCATTCCATATTAGTTTTGTTACACAACCATTCAATAACACACTTTTTAAAACTACTAAAAGGACACATCTGTTATTAAGGTTCCAGAGCAAAATTGAAACGATCCTCCTGGATCATTCACTACATCAAAGAAGGCTTCTCCTACCCCACTGTCCTCATCCATCCCTGTTCCACTTCGAACTGCAACATTAAAAATGGGAGGAAAGTGATGCACAGACTGAACCTCTAGTGCTAAAGTGAAAGTTGGTGGAGTTTCCAGTGTTCTCTGCAGATACAGATACAAAGCTCTACCTCTGCATCGCATCAAGGTGTGAGTCAGCCTTTCCTGGGCCAATGTCAAAAAGGCAGGTTCACAGCAACCCTCATCTCCACCAGCCTAGCAGTTGAATGGGGATGGTGAGAGCTGGATGTCAGGAGGGTGCTGGGTTGGGGAAGGCTGTCCAGTGGCAACCAAAACATAGTGTGATATCAAAAGTATCAGTTAAGAGTCACCTGGGACCAGATCCCTTGGTAGCTGATCCTTTTCAGCTGAATGGGCCACCCAGCCTCTTCATCTCTGTTGCAGAATATATGAGGCATGTGGCTACAGGAATGGGAATGTTGCCTATAACACAGAAGAATTTAGTACAAATGGAGTGCATACCTTTGTCGGGAGTCCAGGTTTCTTTACCACACTGTAAATTACACTTTCTTCAGAGGCTCTTGGCTGTTTGATACTGTAAACAATCAAAACATTCTGCTTAGAAGGATGTTAGAGGTATGTGCAGAAAAAAACCCATTGATGGCGCTACTTGGGATACAATAGATCATTTGTCTGGATCAACATTTTAATTATTAGTTAACTCTATTGGAACTATAAATGTAACTATTTGCCTTTTATTGTCATGGAGTTTTTAAAAACTAAAATAAAAAAATAAGTAAAGGCCAAAATAACCACTGCATGCAAAGAATTACTCTTATGCAACAGAACTTGGAAAAGTTCCTCCTTCTCCTCCTTCTCCTCCTTCTCCTCCTCCTCCTCCTCCTCCTCCTCCTCCTTTTTTATGTACACCCCACCTTTTCCCCAACACTGAGTACTGCAGGTTTTTTTTACAACTTCTAGAATACACCAACCACCATGGGGGATTCTGGTAGTTGTAATCCAAGTTCCCATCATGCAACACAGGTATTTTCAAAAGTGGGATCTGGAGGCCTCACAGTCTCCATTCCTTCCCACCTCTCCATTCCCTCAAGCCTTCTGGTTCAGTTCCTCCTCTTCACTGTCTCTTCCTGTTCACCTGTCCTCTTCAAGCAAGGATAAAAGAGAAGAAGCAGTGAATTCTACATCCATTATCATCTCTTTTTCTTTTTTGTACACTCACTTACTCCCTCTTTCCTCTTTCTCTGAAATGGTGCCTATTGGTCCCAGAGGGAGAGGAAAGCAAATGTGAAGAACTGACAGGGGCAAGGAAGAGCAAGTGAATAGTCTGAGATGGGGCACACTTAGGACATCTTGCCAAGACTTAGGGACCCTCACATATTTTCTCACAAGAAAATGTGTCTGGATACATCAAGGCATTCCTTCAAGAAAATGGTCAACTGCCTGGGCTTTGTTTGGTATGTGGGGACCTCTTTGTGAAAAATTCATTTGAGCAAAAATACTTGTTTTTCTACAACTCCTTGACCTTATTGCTTATGGGAGAAACACATTTTTGCACAGAAAGCAATACTTTCTTCAATAAATACATTGTTTTCTTTGGGGGGAAACTGTTATTTGTATAACAAATGAGGATAAATGAATTTTTTCACCAAAAATTTCAAAGTGAGTAAAATAATTGGAAAATGCACCAAAATTCTCATAATCTAACTCACCAGAGAGAAAACTTTTTTTAAAAAAAAATTTCATGCAGGAATGAAAGAAGTTAGGATTTACATACCTACATACTGACATACATACATAGATTCCCCTGATATCTTAATCCCCTATCCACTATACCTGGCATAAACCACACGGCCATCAGAGAAACTGGGTGGGAACTGGACAGTTGCATAGATAGTGAGATCTTCTGGACCCTGGTCCAGGAATCCAACACAGCCATCGCTTTCCTCTTCATTTCCTCTGTTGTTATTATTACAGAGTTTTTCTGTCTTGGCCTATGGAACAAAATATTTACTTTCCTGCCTGAGGAGAGGGGTTTAATTTTTTTCACACAGAGATCATTTCTTTATTATCACCCCAAACTCTTATGAAGGAGTATGCAAAGGGATCTTGTAGCACTTTTTGAGACTAACTGAAAGAAAGAAGCTGGCAGCATGAACTTTTGTAGACTTTTGCCTACTTTCCCATGCATCTGAGAAAGAAGGCTCAAGACTATGAAAACTCATGCTACCAACTTCTTTCTTTCAGCTAGTCCCAAATGTGCTACAAGATTCCTTTGCATACTGATTTTCTATACTAGCACAGCTATGTCTTTGAATTCTTATGAGGGAGGGCAAGGGTACAAATAAAAAATTAATTAAATTGATTAACTTAATAATTACAACTATTACATTTATCCCAACTTTCCACCAAAAAAAGCATTCCATTTTTAGTGTGGAGGCACAAGAATACAAGGTTACTAAGTTGTTACATTAAAATATCAAATCTTACCACGTTCCCATTTTTGCCAGTCCAAATCACTTTTGTCATAGAGCCTGACAACTTTCAGACTACAAGAAAAGTGTGACAAACCCTTGCTTCTGAGCAGTATTTATACTTGGGATGGCCACCATGCAGCCCACAGACCCCAAAATCTGCCCTTTGCCCTTTGAATGCTCCAAGCCCCTTTACTGTTTTTTTTAAATGTTCACCTAAAATAATAATAATAATAATAATAATAATAATAATAATAGTTTTATTTTTATCCCGCCCCTCTGCACAGCAATCAGGGTGGTGTACAATCAAATTAAAACAGTACAACAAATTAAAACATAAATCCATCAACCCCATTCCCTAACCCACCCACCCCTTAAAAATAGATTAAACTAGTACAACATTAAAATAGAAAAGGATAAAAACAAACACATATATAATTAAAACTTTAGAAGAAACAGTGGCGGCTGGGGGAGCAGGTAGCCAAGACTTGTCTGTTTGGGGCCGGGACAAAAAACACCCACCCCCCTGAAGCAACTCAAACCATTCCAAAATGATAGCATACACAAGTAGAGTTAATGCATCTATTTTTGAAAGTCATCTTGTGAGTTTTACCCTGGACAGCATGGTGTAACTCTGACCCTATCTGTATAAGTGAAAAATCCCATTCCCATCCTGTACAGCAACGCCCGGTGAAATACCTCAGTTCTTCCCCATTAACCCAACTTTACCCCAGAGTTGGCAAAGATGCAGAAAGTTGTTTTCATGCCAGGCATTGTGCCATTCCCCTTCCCTGTCCAAGGATAGGTGGCCCAGCATGCCACCAATTCTTCTGAGGGTAGGCTCACCTATGTGACCAATGAGAAGAGAGAGTAAAGAAGACACCCCCCCCCATCATATGGCTAGGGCCCCTGAAGACCCCAGCCATGTCATTGGGGAAGCCTCACTCAAAAATGTGGGGTTCCCTCTGCTATCTCTTCTCATTGGTCACACAGGTGAGAGCACTTTCAGAACCAACAGCACATTGGGCAACCTATTCATGGAGCTCCTGGGGGTAAAGCAGCAGCAGCTGTAGCTCCAAAGACGGGACAGGCTAGCCATGCTGATGCGATGTGGGCACGGCTGGCCTGTGCAACCAACACTGAACCTCCACCCTAGGTTTGGCTCAGGGCATACAGTCACCATTGTGGCCAGTCTGGGTCTAATTTCAAAGCACAGTGCTCCAGGACTGGCTCTAGATTTATGGCCAGTGCAGACAAGGCCCAAATCAAATAAATTCCAGTCTTGACTCAGAAGAGTTAACAGCAGGTTCCAAGTTACGCAAGAGGGGATGTGTCCCCTCTCTGACCATCATAACAATATTCTTGCTCCATCATTGACAAATTGGTTTTTGTTTGTTTGTTTTGCTAATTAGTATGAAAAAAGGTTCCATGACAGTGGCAGAGCTAAAATTGTTTTTTTCCCCCTGCTATACATGTACCTATTATCTCAAGGATAGGAATCCAGCAGCCCTCCAGATACGGTTGGATTGCAACTCCTAGTATTCCTCACCATAGGCCAGACTGATTAGTCTCACTGGGAGTTGTAGTCCAAGAACATATATAGGACTGAATGATTCCCACCTCCATGGGATCAGCTCAGTTCACTGCTCTCAACTCCCAATGTTGTACAGAAGTCACTTGAGGCAATAGAGTACTTAACCTTTTTCACAAAAAATGAGCTGGATCTCTGTGTTCCACCAGTGGCTGAATCAATATTTTTCTTCCTGCAGTGAAAGAAAAAGTACAGATCATATTCCACCTGATAGTTTATGAAGCAATTTACTGGAGGACTGCCAGAAGCACTTTTTTGATACTATACTGAGTGGCGGGTACATTTTTAAGTGCAAACATTCATTCTGAGAATCGCTATAGTCCCAATGTCTAGCATAGTTCAAAAAGGCAGACAGCAATATTGGTCAATGTAGTCACTAGTTTGTCTATTTTCATTTCTACCAGGAATAGGACTTTTGAAAAGCTGATGCTTTACAATTCAGAACTGAACCACAAACCACCTTTGCCCCAGAAGACCTTGCATTACAACCAGGATAGCTCACAATATACTACTACAAACCATTTTCCCTTAGTTACTGTGTGGGACTCCTGTTTATCTCAGGACCAGGGCAATTTTAGATTAATGGTATCCCTGCTCATGAGAACATGCCACTGCTTCAAAACTGTGAATAAATAGGGCCAGCTAGATGATAGTAGAGAGCGAGCACTGACAACCAGGTAGGGTTGCCATTTGAAAACTAGAGTGTGTTCAGAGGGCAACTAAAATGACAAAGGTCTGGAAACCATGCCTTATGAGGAGAGGCTTAGAGTATGTTGAGCCTGGAGAAGAGAAGGTTAAGAGGTGATATGCTAGCCCTGATTAAGTATTAGAAGGGATGTCATATTGAGGATGGAGCAAGTTTGTTTTCTGCTGCTCCAGAGAATAGGACCCAGAGTAATGGATTCAAATGACAAGAAAAGGAATTCCACCTCAATATTGCAAGAACTTGCTGACAGCAAGAGCTATCTGATAGTGGAATATGCTCTTTCCATGTGGTGGTGATTCCTTCTTTAGAGGTTTTTAAAAAGAGGCTGAATCTCTCAGGAGTGATTTGATTGTATATTCCTCCATGATAAGAGGCTGGAGTTGATTAACCTCAGCATTGCAACTGAAGTGACTCATTCATTGTTGGCATGGAGGAAGACAGGAAGAGCTGCCTCCTTCAACTACATCCATATTATGTGACTCCCCACTCTAGGATTGGATTTTAAATACTTTAAATAAAGTGTGACTGGAGTCGGCAAATGGGTGCACCACCATTTAACACATCTCCCAAACCATCACTTACCATCTCCGTAGACCAAGGACCAGAAATCCCAGCAGGATAGTCAGGGCAAGAACTATGCCCAAGCCAATCAAGGTGTGTTTCAGCACTGTGGCTCTACTGTCTATAACACAGAAAGACAAAGGGGCACAGTTTGCAGGTGCTGGATTTAACAATGAAAAACTTTTTTCCTCATTACAAGGAAATTTGTACAGGTTTGTGCTGCTTCAGTGCACCTAGTTGCTCATTGCAGGTTCACCAGCAGGGGTGTCACTAAGAGCTTAGAAAGTGACTTTCAAAAAAAAAAATAATTAGTTAACTGTTAGGACTAAACATACTGCTGTCTCCCTCTCTGACTGTTATCTCTCAAAGCTAGCTGGAAAAGCACTGTATTTTCTGTCATACACATCAAAACCTGATCTCATCCACCACCCTGCAAAAGGAACTTGTCATTATGGAAAATGTTCTCTTATTTTTGCTTCCTTTCAGGTCCAGCCCTAGTATGACATAAAGTGAGGCAAGTGACTCAACGGCAGATACTAGGGATAGCAGTATTCTTCCAGAACACCTCAACCATTCCCCTCTCATAGGACAGAGCTGTTCATCTCATATTCCTCTCCTGTTGCTCTCAAGTATGGTGGAAGGATGGAATAATGGGTTTTTTAAAAAGTCATACACACACACACACACACATATTAAAAAAACTTGTTTCCTTAATATCAGAAAACCCTATTGAGAATTCCAAACTGATATAAATCACAATTCAAGACTTATTCTGTGAAAATCTGCATGTAGTATTTCTGAGTAGAAAATAATATTTCTCATGCAGGAAACAGAAATGTCATTCAGGAAACAGAAATGCACAGAAATTGCTTTTTACTACACTGAAAATGTCGTTTATCCAGAAAAACACAACATTCTAACTTAGTGCAGAATAAGTTCCAACATGCAAATAATTTTCAAAACCTGTGCAGTTTTTGAAGACTTACTGAAAGGGAGGGGAGGGAGGAACTGCTGAAAATTATCCTCTATTTCCTTCAAAAATTAAATTAGCCAAGCACTACATCCCTTAGTGGAGGTCCCTGTCTCGTTGCCAATGTTGAAATAAGATTTCATTCCCCCATTCTAGTGAGCTTCTGTAGGGCGGCGGCGGTGGCAAGCGAGAGGCCGCGCTCCAGGGCCCCACCCGCTCCTCCTCCCCTCTGGCAAGCGGCGTGGGCGGCGGCCAAACGGCCGGAAGAACCGGGCCGATAAAAAGGCCCCAGCGAGCCCTCCGCAGTCGATGGGGGTGACTATAAGAAAAATTTGTATTTGTGCCCCTAGCAGGCAGTGGCCGGAGTGCTTTTCCAGTTATAATTTGATTAGTGAGTCTTTTTTTTTTTTTTCCCCTCTCTCTTCCTTATATCTTAATATTATCATTGGGGTGTTCTCAGTCTGAGTGTAGCGTGGGTAGATACCAGGTCAACTTGTGAAAACATGGCTGTCAAGAATAGTATTAAGCGGAAAAGGAGGCTGACCAAAAAAGAAGTCTGTACAAATGTTAAAAGGACTAAGAAACTTGCCAAGAACTTAACACCGAGTTCATTGAATCCAGAATTAACGGAGGCTGCTACTACTCTGAAACAATTAAAAATGGAGGAGCTATTTCTATCTAAGGATAATGATAAGCTTACTTCTGAAACATCTTTGCTCTCATTGCATGAAGAGCATGCCTTAAATCCCGATACGGACATTGGCATGAATCATATGACTGATTTAGACACTGTAGCTAGGAATTGCCTGCTTACTGCCAGAACTGTAATCGCCATTTTTGACAAATTAACAAGCATTGACCTGAAACTTGATAGGCTAAAAGACCTCATGACTAAGCAGAAACTTTTATCAAATCCAGGAGTAATATCTAACAAAAAAAGGGTCTGAACAAACCCAAAACAATGCTAAAGCCAGAAATAGTGATAAGCTAGTGCTGTTGCAAAATAGCATAGCTCTGCTAGTGGCCAACAACCATTACAACTACGCCAGGTGGCATAATAAGTCTGCTATATTGCACTCGCTTTCCCTTCTTTTACATCGACACTTGCATTATAACGAGCTACTTGGAATTGACTGGCTGCCTGCTTATAATAACACCAAGAGAATTGTCCTGCGGTTTAACAATACAACAACACCTTCCCTGATATTGAAAAATTGGAGCTCACTTAAGGAATTTTCAATCACGCCAGTACGTGTCTTTCGGAATTCTAATATCCAGTCTTTGATGAGACCTTATCTAAGTCACGAAGTCCCACATCAGAAAGCAAATCTCGACGGGGATGCTAAGAGGATAACATCAATATCTGAGAGTCTCTTTGATGATGACAGTAAACTAACTGAGATGTTTGGTTCACTTACTAATGAGGAGCAGAAGCTTGTACTAAATAGGTTCGATGATGTTAAATCTATGCTGATGTCAGTAACAACGGACACCAAGACAATCAAGGATCTACTACCGATCAGCTGCCCTTTATCTGACCCTCTGCCCCAATCTAAAAATGGACTTAAACGGCGTATTGGTGAGGAGGAGGATGATCTGATTCCTCTAATGTATATGTCTCCTAAACGCCCATTGGACTGTTTGGCAGATCCTCTTATTCCTTTGACTCAAACTCCCCCTAAACACATGACCGGACAACACAGTGAGTCTATGCAGCTAATATCACTGAACACCCCTAAATCCATCATGAATACACAATTATCCGAGATCAAGAGAAGGAGATGTTCCAAATCAAACTCTTCTGCAGCCAAAATAACCAAGCAGAACCCATCTGTCAGTTCAACCAATTTAGCTCCAGAGAAGGGAAATATATCTAATGGCTATGCAATTGCCAATGAATTGCAAGTTGCCACAATTCAAGAACAGTCAGTAACTTCTGGCAATTGACATTCAGTTAATCTGTCCACTTTGCATTTTATTTCATGGAATGTAGCTGGCTGGAAGTCTAGATGTAGGGACTCTACTTTTGTGTCTTTTGTCAACAGACACCATATTATTCTTCTACAGGAAACGTGGCTTGCTGAAGAAATATCCATAGAGGGTTACAAATTCACAGGTTTGAACGCTATTCCTGGTAAAGGGCATGGGAGACTATGTGGTGGTTTAGGGGTGTTGATATCACTGGCACTCAAGGTTCAAATAACTAAGGTCTCTGTATTGGAGCAGTATGCTCTAGCTGTTCTTTTGAAGCTTAATAATAATTTACTATACTTGATTAATATCTATATTCCCCCACTTCAGGGTCGGGCCAAGATAGTAAGCATATGGAATAAGCTTAATTGCTTCATCAAAGGCTTAATGTTTGAGACGCCTACAGCTAATTTTATTGTAGCAGGGGATCTTAATGCCAGAATAGGTGCTGATGATGTGTCTTTATATGCCAAATACAACTGTCAACCCCCTTCTCCCATAGTTATCCCTCCAATATTGTGTCGCAAATCCAAAGATATGCTTTGTGACTATAAGGGATTCTGTCTTGCCCGTACTTTTGATGAACTAAACTTAATTATCCTTAATGGTAGCTTCAAGGACGATTACCCAGCCGAATATACACATTGGGCAGGTGTCAGACCATCGATTCTTGATTATATGGGGGTTTCTCCAAACTTAATTTCCCATATTTCCAAGTTTGCTATCATCAGCAGACCTGACAGTGATCATTTTCCAATCTTCTTGTGTCTTGAATTTCATGACTGTCTCACCTTGTCCTATGACAAGGTATTTATCTGCGCAAATGATGTCAGTTTAACCCGAGTTAAATGGTCCCCTCAACTGTCTAATACGCTTACTAAATTTCTGTCCAGCGAATCAATTAAGTTGCTGTCTCTTGCAATAGCGGACTCCAATCTGGATTCTGAAATACTGTCTAATTATAACACTCTAATTAGCTTTTTACAACCATTGCTAACTGTCTCAAAAGGCAATTTTGTCAGACACAAATCATTACATCACCAGATTTGGTTTGACTCTGAGTGCAAAGAACTTTGGGTCCACCTCAAATATCTGTTTAAGCAACATAAATTAGATCCAATACAATTTCCTGTAACTGAACTCCTGGAACAGAAGAAAAGATACAAGTTTCTAGTAAGACAAAAGAAAAAGGGTGCCATGATAGATTCTTGGAACAAACTAATTTTGTCAGCTAGTTTAAGTAATTCCAGCTTATTTTGGAAAGAGGTTGCCCCTTCGTTTAATAAGAATGCTAACATTCTTACAGCTCAGATCCCAGCCCATATATGGGAAAGTCACTTTTCCAATCTCTATGACTATGCAGAAAGCTCCTCAAGTCCATTAGTTCATGATCTCATGACACAAGTTTCGGGTCTTCCTCCTTGGCCTCCAGTCTCGCATTCTGAGATAAAGGGTCTAATCACCCAACTTAAACCTGCTCGTGCTCCAGGTGCTGACTACATAACCAGCGAAATACTTAAAAATAACCTCGATTGGTGGGTCCCTGTTCTTTCCAAATTGTTTACACCCATAAACAGATCCGCTTCCATTCCAAAAGACTGGGGTCTGGCTATCATTATTCCGATCTATAAAAAAGGTGATAGAACTGACCCCTCTAATTTTCGACCAATTAGTCTCTTGAGTTTGGTAAGCAAATTGTATACAAAACATCTTCTAAACAAATTCTTAGACTGGCTCGAGTCCGAGGATATATTAAGGGCAGAACAGGCAGGCTTTCGGCTCGGACGCTCTACTATCGATCATGCAATGATACTACATTATCTTGTTGAAAAGTATCTTCATTACGTTCAACCATTATATGCAGCATTTATTGATTTTAAGTCTGCTTTTGACTCAGTTAATAGACCTAGACTATGGGAAAAACTATTGTGTACCAACATAGATAAGCGACTTCTTTTGCTTCTCATTAAGATCCACGAGAATTCCAATATCAAGGTTAGATGCAGCCCTCAAGGACATGTCACCAAGACCATCTCTGTTAAGACAGGGGTTAGACAAGGATGTGTTCTGGCCCCTACCTTATTTAATTTCTACATTAATCCTCTTGTCTCTGCTTTGAATAACCTTTCTTTTCATCCTCCAAAGTTGGCCAATAAGCATATTAATTCACTGCTCTATGCGGATGACGTTGTAATTCTTTCATTATCTCCCATTGGACTCAAAAGAGCCTTAAAATCTCTGGCTTTGTTTTCTAAAGAGGAGAAATTGATAATTAACTCCTCGAAGACTAAAATTCTAACTTTTGCTCATCACCCCAAAACGATACAATGGACTCTTGAAAAACAACATATAGATCAGGTTAAGACCTTCAAATACCTGGGTATTGTGTTTCAGAACACGGGTAGGAGAACAGCCCATTCAGAATATATTATCAGTAATGCCAAAAGAACTGTAACGGCCATATTAAGATTCTTTTTCAATAAAGGTGCTCAGTTCATTCCGGCTGCAATCAAGCTGTTTAATGCCAAGGTCCGCCCTCAACTTCTATACGGAGCCCAATTGGGACCATACAGTAACATCAATGTAATTGAACGAGTACAAACTAAGTTTCTCAGGAGAATCTTTCAGGTTGCTCATTGTGTCCCGAATGCTCTCTTTAGAAGGGAGGCTGGGACCATCAAAATAGAATCTAGCTTGTGGGTCAGTATACTTACTTATTGGCAGAAACTGTGAAAGATCCCTGGAGGCCTAACTAATTTGATATTCACAGATCCATTCAAATCTTCCTGGGGAAATTCTATTCTCAAGAAATTAAATGAATTAGGCCTTAATAACGATGAAATCTCAAAGCTTGATACCGATAGAGCTAAATCTCTAATCAAACAAAAAATTATAGAAGTAGAAAGACGCACGGATTCTCCCTCCTTGTCAAAATATGTACTGTTCAGCTCATCAGCCTTGGCTCCTTCTCCGGCTCCCTATCTTTTCCATGTTACTATTCCAAAGTTTAGAAGGGCTTTAACGTTGGCACGCTTCAATGTGATGCCCACGGCTTTGCTGGAAGGCAGATTCAAAAAAATACCTTTTGAATTTCGTCTTTGCCCATGTGGTTCGGGCAATGTTGAAACCAATGAGCATGTTCTCCTTTACTGTCAATTCTATAGGGACGTTCGTCATGAATTGATCAGCCCATTACTGAGTAAATTCCCAGGTAAATCTGATACTTTTTATTTACGCCTCCTATTAGATAACAATGACCTAACAATATCTCATAGGGTGGCCAAGTTCTGTTACATTGTTTGTAAATTGCGGTCTCAACTGACTAATTGATAAATGGACATCCCACAAGTGTGTAGAAAGTTTGGTTGGTCATTGTATTTATACAGTGTATTTTAGTCGTCCATTGGTCTGTTGGTCCCTGTACTTATGTATATATACATATACTTTTCTTTATATCATATTTTATATTCTATGTTATATTTTAAACATTTTTCATATTTTATATATTTTATATTTGTACAAATATATATTTGTGTACTGGTCAAGGACCGAATAAATTGAATTGAATTGAGCTTCTGTATATAAAATGGAAAAGAGTACAATTTTGTCTTTTGCCTCTGTTTGCAAAATGTCTTAGACTGGCCCTGCAACTCTTGCAGAAACCTCTACTGATTGGACTTGTACAGCAATAAGCAGGTAATTGTTAACAAACTATGTTCAGCCACAAGCTAAGTCAGAGTTCTGAAGGACCTGTCTTAAGAACCATATCTCCCTGTGTGAACCTATTATCTAAGGTCTTCAGGATAAGTCCTTCTCTCAGTCCCACAACCTTCTCAGGTTCATTTGATGGAAATGAGAGGAGGGCCTTCTTGGTGGCTTCTCCCAGACTTTAGAACTTCCTCCCTAGACTACGATGTCTCCCTCCTTGCTTACCTTCTGCCAGAAAGTAAAACCATTATTTTTCAATCAGGCTTTTAGAAATTGACTGTGATGGTATGCTGTGCTGTCTTGTTAATTTTAATATGCTTTTAAAGTAAATTTTAATAGTTTTTAGCTTTACAAATTGTGTAATTTGTTTTGAAATGTTTAAACTTTTTATCAATTGTTTTGTATAGTTTTTAATAAGCTATAAAGGTCAAAATATTCCATGTTGACAAGGTTACCAAATAATGTCCAACCATATGGGGTGGTGCTCATCTCCGTTACTAAGCCGAAGAGCAAGCGTTGTCAGAGACTACTCTGTGATCATGTGGCCAGCCAGAATGCTGTTTACCTTTCCACCAAAGTGGTACCTATTTATCTACTTGCATTTGCATGCTTTTGAACAGCTAGGTTGGCAGAGGATGAGCCTAGTGACAGGAGGTCACTCCATCATGAAGCACCCAGAACTTGAACTGCCAACCTGCTGATCTTGCATCAACAGAGTCAGCGTCTTAACCACTTGAGCCACTGCAGCCCCTACATAAGCTATAAGCTGCCTTACAAATTACAACAAGTTGTACAGTCACACACACATCCACAGATTCAAACATCCATGGTTTGAAAATATTTTAAATAATGCAAAAAATCAAACCTTGACTTTGCCATTTTATATAAGGGACACCTTTTTACTAAATCATTGTATTTAATGGAACTTGAGCATCCACTGATTCTGGTATTTATGCAGGGTTCTAAAACCAAACCTCAGTGGATACCAAGGGCACATTGGAAGTTCCATTATTGGGGGAAAGGTGGAATATAAATGAATAAAGTAAAAAAGATAAATCGTTCTGGACCTGTTGCTATGAATTACTCACAGGATACTATGAGGGCCATAGGCAGTGACTCCCCCTCTGCAACTTGATTTGCTACTTTGCAAAAATAGTCTCCAGATTGCCCGACCTGGATCTTTCGGAGTTCAAGGAGTTGGGTAGTCTTCTGAGCAATCTCTTCCCCATTCCAGTACCAACTATAAATCTTTGCTGAAGGATTAGCATCATTTTCACATCGCAGGGAAACATCCTTTCCTTCAATGATAGCTTCTTGAATATTTAGGGACACATGGATGTCACGGGGCCCATCTGCCAGAAAGAAAAGAAAGAGCTGTTTAGCTCAGCTCTGCAACTGATTTTCAGGTACTCCACAACCCAACAGTGCAGGATAATTTGAAGTATGAATTCAAACAACCCACTCCAGCAAGAGCTCCAATTAGACTAGACCTGGGACTACAACTACACTGCAGAAATAATGCTGTTTGACAATTCTTTAACTTCCATGGCTCAATGATATGGAATTCTATGATTTGTAGTTTTGTCAGCTATTTAACCTTCTTTGTCAGAGAGCTCTGATGATACAACAAACTACAAATGCCATGATTCCATAGGATGGAGCCATGATAGTTAAAGCACTATTAAACTACATTAATTCTGTAGTGTGGCAGCAGCCCTAGATGATTTTTTAAAAAGCAGCAACATCCAAACGTAGTGTCTAGTGACCACAGATCCAACTGGACCTGTTAATGTTCCTCAACCAAAAATGGCCCTCTGATCCTTGATACCCATCTTTGTGTTAAAGGATGGGGAAGGGGAGACCGATATGCACATGCCTTTTCATTATCAGCTGTACATTTACTAGTTTGGGTTAGCACATGTACAATATTTAGCAAAATATCACAAGCCACAGGGAGACAAAACAGAGCTTCCACTAGGTTAGTAATGGCTTTCCCCATCCACCCTTCTTAGTTTGATTCTGTTGCTTTGAAACATATCTTCCTTTTTCCTCTAGGACCTTCTACTTCAGTGGAGGAGGTTTCTATGAGTTTGGGCATATGATGGAGTGGAAATAGCAAAAAGCACCCTCTAATCAATGTTCCAAAATCAGGTTCCTCCATATGTGCTTGACTACAACTTTGATCATCCCCAAGCAACAAGATTATCAGCTTGGTGTTTGAGAATGATGGTATCAACAGTAGTCTTGCACACATGGTGAGTGCCAATTTCAGGAGGGATGCTCTAGCCCATTTGGAACATAAATGAATCAATGGTAAAGACAAAACATCAAAAACAAAGTTTGGGGTACACTATTGTACCCAGCTCTGAGAAAATGAGGTTTTAAAGGAATAGTAAAGGAATTCCCATTAACTGGTTTATTTATTTATATTAAATGAATTTATCTCATTGATGGTCTGCAAGACTATTAACAAATCCATGCATCACTATTTGGTTTCCTGTAATTAGCAGAAAATTACAGGGATCAAGTTCTTTTTCTTCCCTGTTTTCAGATTGTATACAAGCAAATATGCACAACTAAACATGTGCATATTCAAAAAAGGCATGCAAGTATGCTTTAGTTGGGAAAATATGTAAAAATAAAAATGTTCAAATTAGGGAAACTACACTGCAAACAATTTTTGTGCAGGGGTGGGGGAGTCTAGCAATCTTCTGCAGAACATGAAAAAGATGAGAATGCTGGTAAGATTCTGAGAACAGCAACCACAATGAAAGTGATAGATTTCCACAACAGGGCTCACTGGGTATTATCATCAGCCTATCTGCAGATAAGGCCTAAATACCCTAAAGGTACCCAGATACCATATGATCTAGGAACAGAGTCAGTCCCGGTTAGTACTTGGAGACTACCAATATATACCAGGTGCTGTAGGTTATACAGAAGAAGGAACTGGCAAAGCCACTTCTGAGTATTCCTTGCCTAAGAAAACCCTCTGAACGTATGGAGGTGCCATAAGTCAGCAAGAAACCTGAAGGCATATGCACACATGTACAGAACATGTTTATTCTCTTACTCACAATGCACATCCAGCAAAACAGGGGAGGAGGGTGATGTGCCCACACTGTTTTTCACTTTGCATTGGTAAGAGCCAAAATTCATTGCAGTCACTTCCTCGATGGTCAATATGGCAGTTGCATCGATCATTTGATGTGTATCTTTGTACCATATATAGGTGAGATCCCTAGGATTTGCTCTTCCCACTTCACAAATCAGCTTCACATATGAGCCTTCATTAACCGGCCCTGGTGGGCTTTGTACAGCTTTTACTTCCTTGGGAGCAACTGTGGGAAGGGAAAAACAAAGTATCACATAGACACATTCATCTGTCCTCTTAGGGATACACTGCATATTATTCCTCTATGGTAAAACCAGTGAATCAATGTGTAATCTAGGTTTGGTTTTTTAAAATAAGTCTATTGTGCTATATTCAAAATCATTTTGCCTCCATAGATCTCCTTTGTGCAAGTGGTAACTGAAATGGTCCACAGATTTTGCTAAGCAATGTGCAAAGGTTTTGTGTGATACAGCATTATTAAAGCATTTGAAGTCATTAGCCATAATCTTAGATGGCTCATTATGGTGCAGTGATTCTGCAGCAAATCTACATTAGGCAGAGTGATATATCACCAACATAAAATTTACCATAAAGCTTTTAACCCCCCCCCCCACATGCCATTCCAAGCCTGCTGCAGAGTGGGCAGGATTGAAGAAACATCTGGCTATGTCCTGTACCCAGATGTGAAATGATTACATCAGTGCTGATTTGGCTGAGATCCACCAGGGTACTTCACAAGTCTCAGTGCTGCTGTCATTATCCAAATACTTCCCCATGAGGCAAAAGATGGCCATGTGGATGGGCTTGAGAGGCTGGGACGGGGCTTTGGCTTCTCTGAAATGGAGATGGGAATTCCAGCCTCTATAGAACTATAAAGGTGCACTCTATAGCACTTTATAGAGGAACCCCAAATTCTAAAAACCAATGTGGAAACTGCAATAAGATAAATACCAAAAAACAAATGAAGCAAAAGCAAAGCAGTGCTTCATACCACACTATGCAGTGTCTAAGTGGTTTACAACTGTAAGCTCATTGCCCCTCAACAACTGGGTACTCATTTTAGCGACCTCGGAAGGATGCAGGTCTGAGTCAAGCCTGAGCCCTGGCTAGTATTGAACTCGCAACCTTGTGGTCTATGAGTGAGTGGCTGCAGTACAGGCATTTAACCACTGCGCCACCAGGTCTCCAGGAATAACCAGGAACAGATGATATTCCAATTGAACTGCTGCAATCCACATTGACAGAGGGCCTTTACAGACTGCCAGAAATAATGCAACTTGAGTGCACTTTAACTATCCTGGCTCAGTGCTAGAGAATCATGGGAACTGTAGTTTATTGTGGCACCAGAGTTATCTCTGACAGAGAAGGCTCAATGTCTCAGAAAAAAATACAATTCCCATGATTCCCTAGCACTAAGACAGAGCACTTAAAGTGTACTCAAGTTGCACTATTTCTGGCAGTCTGTAAAGGCCCAGAGTCAACTCTAGTGCTAACCAACATATGTCAACAGATATGGGGGGGGGGGGGGGGGGGGGAAAGGCCAACAGATTGGAAGTGATCAATATACATCCCCATCCACAAAAAGGGAAATACAAGAGTCTGTAGCAACTATAGAAACATAGCACTGATCTCCCACGCAAGCAAAATCATCCTCAAAATTCTGAAACATAGACTCCAACCATACATGGAAAGAGAAATTCCAGAGGTCTACTAATGCAAAAGGGTCTATCTACACAAACCTGACCTGAGTGGGGATGCAGCTGTATTTATTTTTTCATTTCTGAAATTACTGTGTAAAGAGACAGGGAAACTATATAACCTTTGAAACTATAATCATGTAAAAGTGCCAAATGAATGTACCTGTCCTCCCATAACCTCCTCATCTACCTATAAATTTGTTGTCCAAGTAATGCAGTTGAGAAGTCAAATAAAATTACTTACAATGTACATCCACATTGACTGCTGGAGATTTAGTACAAGTAATCCTGTTGCATGCTTCACATTTGTAAGAAGTAATGGGTCCAGGTTCTGCAGGGAAGGTTATTACCGGTAGATTTGAAGGCACAGGCATGTAATTTGTTGACTTCAGAAACTTGTACACATTATTTCTGGGGTTACTGCTACCCACAGAACAGTTAAATGAGATATTATCTCCTTCCTTTATGGGTAACTGATTTAAAATGACAAGCTGGACATCCTTAGGACCATCTGGGGGGAAAATCAGATCCGTATATTTCTTTGTGTTATCATATCTCAGCAAATGTATATTCCACTTGAAATAAAAGGGAAGAAGCCTTTACAATATGGGGATAGGCAAACTGATACCCTCCAGATATTTCCTCAGATATGTTATTGTTTTTACAGAGGAGGTGAGAACATTGCTATATGGCAAGGGCTGCTTCAAAAATTGAGTGCACACTTTAAAATCCTTGAATGGGAGTAGTTAAAGCCTTTAAAAACATTCAGAGGGCAAAAGTCTGTTAGTTGCATATATGTGTGTCAAATGTGGCTTACGCATATGTACAGTGGGAGTTCACTATCCTCGGGGTTGCTATCTGTGGATTTGAGCATCTGCGGATGGCAAGCCCCTTTGTCCCCAATGGTGGTACATACACATGACCACACTGGTGCCTGAGTGCATGTTGTGCTGCCAGGTTGTGTCAAGACAATGGGACTTGAGAGCCTCACCCAGCCACAGCTTTTGAGACCAAAAGGGAAAGCTCCTGCTCCATACCAGTCGGGAGAGCAATGAATGAGAAGCAATTCAGAATAAGAGAAAACAGCTGGTGTTAAAAGAAGGGAAGGGACAGTGCTTTCTATCTGGGATTGCACTCTCATTTATTCTCCTCTTTGAGGCTGGACCTGCTGCATTTTCCTCCTTTGAATTGCTTTGTCCCACTTCCCCATTACAAAGGAGCAGATGCAGTGGCTTGGCAGATAACAGCATGACAAGGAGGATGCAGAACTGCATAGGTGGATTGTTACACTATGCTGGCTTGAGGCAGGATCTTGGCCGGAGGCACTGGCCAGAAATAAGGAGGCCTCCTCTACTTACTTGGGCACACTGATACACAGAGCACACTGGCAACAAAAGGGTAATGTCATCAAGGTTGAGGAATACATTTAGCAAACCCCATAGCCATGGCTAACAAGAGGAGTTTAAAAACACAAGGAGCTATATCGATCCATATCAACATGCCAGTTCCAGCAATTTTCATCTCCATCAATACAAAATATATTGTAAAATTAATGGATTTTAGGTGATCCATTCAAGGTCTAGTCACAAATATTTTGTATTGCAACAGTAATAGCACCAAACACTGTATTGATATTGAGAAAATTCACCTGACATCATGGGCAATGGTCAGAGATGATGGGAATTATAGTCAAAAACCATCTTCAAGACCACTAGTCCTGCATGATGGCTATAAACCCTCCACTTCCAGAATCTATGCTTACTTACACTGAACATCCAGTGTGACAGATGGAGATGTCGAATTGCCAATGTCATTATAGACTCTGCAAAAGTAAGTGCTGGAATCACTTGGCTGGATTGACTCAAAATGGAGCTCTTCATGGTTGCTGATTACAGATTGCTGATTAACTTTGTACCACTCATAATAGCTGACAGGGGGATTGCCTTTAGAAGAACACTGCAAAACCACTTGGTCCCTCTCCTTGACATATCCACCACATGCTGAACATATAACTTTGGTCTCTTTAGGTGGATCTGGGGAAATAAAAAGAAAGGTGAAATTTCAACCCCAGTTTCAAGATTTGGGGTCATTTCTTGGATGCCTGAGGAAAAAGTATTTCTTTTTTTTTTTAATAATAATTTTATTGATTAAAAAAAAGAAAACTATTCACACACATACAATCACACAATATCAATTGCAAATTATGCATTTCTAAAAAGAAACAATCAAGTAATATCCAAAAAGCAAGGAGAATTAGTCTAGCATATAAAGCCTAATATAGTTGTATAATTACGCTATCTTCAATTTGATCTTTAACATTTTGTATTCTAAAATAAATAAACAAGCATTTGTTATTTTTCTCTGCTTGCGTTATATCAAAGCAAAATTCATCGTTCATAATTCTCCCCTAAAATCCCACATTTGTATCTACGTTAACTCTCTGCTATGCCTAAACCTACATCATCCATACCCTTCTCATTCTTCCTCACCCAATCCAGGTATGAGTATGTAGGAAGAAGGAGAGAGAGAGTGTGAAAGGAAAGATGAGAAGTGGGAAGGTGGAAAGGAATTATGGATGAAGAGGGCATGGATTGAGGAAAAAGTATTTCTGATCAAGTTCCAGGAAGATAGCCAAAGGGTCGCCATAAGTCAGAAAATGACTTGAAGTCACAAACAACAATTGGGAACTTCAACCAAGGTAAAACATTTTTCTTCTTCTTAAATTTGGATTGAATTCTCATGTTTGATCTCTACATCCACCAAAAGATTCTTGATGTAAAAACATGGAGACTTCTTGAGGAAGCTATTGATCTCTGCCACAAGATCAGTCACTGGAATGGAGACATATTTGATTGCAAAAGAGGGGTCCCTGTTGAGATGCAAATGGATTTTAAATTTCCTGGACTTGGAAAATCTCCCTATAGCCACAGGGCCAGAAGGAGGAGGAACCTGCCTGCAAAAGATATCCTCCCCACCATCTACCATCTTAACTAAAGACTGAAACAACATGTAAGGATCTCACTAACATCTCCAATAGTTTTTCTCCTGTTTGGTTTGTAACATCTTGCCTAATGAAAAATCCCATGGAGCTTCAAAAGCTTGCAACAAGTATATTGTGCATTTTGGTTGGCCAATAAAGGTATCACTGATGGATTTTTGTTTGAATTCGCTAAATAGTCAACACAGCTACCTATTTGAACAACACAGCTACCTGAATGAACAACAATATGTGTTTGAAATACCTGGGAAGATAGCAAAGTACCCCCTACTCCGAGGCAACCCACCTTGGTGGCAGATTCAAAATGAAACTGGAGGAGGAGGAGGAGGAGGAGGAGGAGGAGATTATGATTATGATGTTTGACAGGGGTTAGTGAAAGTGTTAGCATTGATGTGTTTGAATTCTCTGGTGGTATCAGCAATTACTTCTTTGGGCCTCTGAGAAAATACACATAGAATTTATTGAGAATCTAGGGTTATAAAGTGTGGGGCCTTATGCTGGCCAAACTCTAAGGGTTGGGCTCCCTGAAGCTATTGAAGGCTGCACTCTGTGTACCAAATCTTCTTCTTAGTACTAACTAAAGCAGACCTGTTGAATCATAGAATCATAGAGTTGGAAGAGACTACAAGGGAATCAGTTTGATCTACATTTGGTTGGACTCATCATTCAACAACTGGTTCAGTATAGAGGACTAAGAAAGTTCACTGGATATGAAGATATGTTTCTCTGAGGTGTTCCTCTCTTGGACTACTTTAATTTTTTTTAAAAAAAATCTTCTGCTTCTTATAAATAAACTAATCTGTCAGGGTTTGGTTTGGTTTGATTTTGAGTTTTTGCATGGCAGGGGGTTGGACTGGATGGTGCTTGTGGTCTCTTCCAACTTTATGATTCTATGATCCCCCTGCACACCACTTGCCAGCTGAACAAACCTCCATCTCTAGAGGTGGCTGCTGCTTGGTAAAGTAAATTTGGAAGGACATTTATGGTCATGGCATTAGTGCCATAATCATGATGATGTGGTATTAGTGAATGCAGCTACAAACTCTTATATATTCTCTGCTTTCTTCTCTTCCTTAATAATAATTATGTATTGCTTAAATGAGAAGACATTTCTTTCTGGTGTCTATGGAAGAGCCCACAGGAGAACTGGGAAAGGGAAAAGGCTGAAATCGGAGATCTTAGTAAATACAACTTATGGGTCAAGAGACTCATTCAACAGACCAGTGAACCAACTCACATTGAACATCTATAGTCAGCTCTTTTGAGTTATTAAATCCAACCTCATTTTCAGCTCTACATTTGTAATGACCAGAATCCTGCTCTCGTATAGGATTGAATTCCATGTTGTCCTTAGCCAACCACTCAGATCTCCTGATATCGTTCTTATACCAATGGTAACGAGAGACAGCTGGGTAGCTGCTGTTGACCATGCACTTGAGGGACAGTTTCTTCCCCTCTTGGACTGTGACCCCGGGAGTAGCTTTCAACAGAATTCCTTTGGGAGCATCTGAAATAAGACAATGTTAGGAAAAGAATGGGGGAAAGAAAGGTCAGATAAGTTCTACAAAAATGAGAGAAGCAAATGTGTGTAAGGTCCTTGAATTTAAACAGGGTCATTCAACTCTCTCTTTGGATGGCAGATTTTTTTATAAAAAATAGTGACCATTTTCAAGATAGCCATTTACTAAAGTTTCATAGAACAGACATTTCCCTTCTCACCAGAGAAAACATGTCCTCTCACACATTAGCTACACATGGGGCACAATCTTAAAACAAAGGGGGGAGCAATCTTCATAACTATGGTCCTATGCATACCCCCATATAATTGGCTAAACCTATGTAAAATTTATTTAAGGTGAGTGTCAAAGCTGCAACACTATACACACATTAGTTGGGAGAAAACCCACTAAAAATAACAGGGTGGGTTCAAATTTAGGAGATTATTGCACTGCCATTTCATCCCAGGATAGATGAGGGATTTAATCTTCAATCTTGGGATCCTATCACACAATTGTGGAGTAGACATCCTTCAACCAATCCTGCAGCCTTTAAAGAATGGGAAAATTCCTCCTCGAAACAACCTATTAAAAACAATGAGACTCAATATATTTATGACCAGGTTTAATGCCAATGATATCAGTGGGCCTCTTCTAAGATCCGAGCTAATGGATATGTTGCAGATTCCCCCACCTATAGTAAAAAATGTGGGACCGTAGTCTGCTCTTCTCAATGGGTGCATGCTCCCACTTGGACTGTCGTGTGTGTGCATGCCCATTTAGAAAAGCCGGCGCTTGCCATCCTCAGGAGCTCAAACCATGGACGGCAAGCCCACACTTGGTGCAGGTGCACTGTATGGCTGTTAAAGACTGTTCAGTGTCTTCGTTTCATAGTCATTGTAACAACATACTAGGAGCAGAGTTGGTGTCATGATTCTAGGACTCTGGGACATTAGTGTTCAAATTTCTCACTCAATCATGATAATCTACTGGGTGACCTTGAGAAAGTCACTTTCTCAGCCTAAGAGGAGGGCAATAGGAAAACTGTATTGCAAGGGCACCATAAGTTAGAGCTGATTTAAAGGTACAAGACAAAAACAAGCACTACACATTATTCCAGAAAACTACACTTGAAATGAATAGAATTGGCATTCACAAGTCACTATGTGATTGATTTTCAGTGTTCCTGAATTTTGTCCCTGCAGAAAGTTCTTTTAAAGAGCCTCACAGATCCCATTTCCTCCATTCCCACAAGACACTCACGTTTCACATCTAGTTCCATAGTATTCTGGGATAATTCTGTCCCATTGTGGCTTTTTAGCACACACGTCAGCCATTTCTTGTGGTCCTTCCAAGTCGGTTGAAAACTTAGCTCTCTTTTGACAACTCTGTCCACATAAGTTGTTCTTTGGGAAAGCACATGCTCCTTCTCCAAGCCACTGATAATCACCATTACTGGCTCATCAGGACAATGGTAAGATACTGAGCAGATCACTTCAGTTCTCCTCCCTTCTTGGATTTGTGCAGGGTAGAGCATTATCTTGGGGTTTGGAGGTGAGTCTGCAACCGGAAGATAAAGAGAAAATGCTGAGTACTCTTTTTTTAACAATATGTTTTTACTGAGAAAAAAATAAGATAATATATATTAGGAAAAATGAAAACAATTAGCATATAGAAATTGTACATAGTAAGAGTATAAATGTAGATACATACAGTGAGTATTTCAGTTGCTTGAGATTCATGTCCTCATTCCAGTTCCATAGTATTTGAGATGAGAATGAACATCCATGTACAAATATGAGCAAAGTCAATGCTGATCATAAGATCAGAGATCATCAGAAACACCATTTGTTCTGTCAATGGCCTAATGGGACATCAGTCTATCTGTCTGTCTGTCCATCCAGCCATCCAAGTTATATCAAGGAATATTATAAAACGGGGAGAACTGGTCTTTCAGATGGAGTTAAGACACTTTGCACAAAGATATTCTTTGCACAAAATATGTCCTTGTGTAAAATAAATGTTTTTCTATTGCATTTCACATGACATGAAATCACAATTTTTATCTGTATTTATCATGTTTCTGTGTCAAGACAAGACACCCTATTTCACTGAGGATGAGAAAAATGTTTAAGTATTCTTTGCCCTAAGGAGAACCAATTCAGGTTTATACTCCAGCTGTAACCCTATTTGGAATAACCAGTCTTAACCTCAGTTATTTATATACTAGTTTGTTGTTAACCGGCCTCGAGTCGATCTCAACCCATGCTGACCTTATGGATGAGACATCTCCAAGACCTTCTGTTCTCCACTACTCTGCTTAATTTCTGCAACCCCATACCCGTGACCTCCTTGATAGAGTCCATCCATCTGGCATATGGCCTTCCTCTCTTCCTACTTCCTTCCACCTTTCCCAGCATTATTTTTTTTCTAAAGAGTTCCCTCTTCTCATGATATATCTGAAGTACAATAGTCTCTGGTCATTTGGGCTTCCAGGGAGGTTTATGGCTTAATCTGCTCTAGGACACACTTATTTGTCCTTTTGGCTGTCCATGAGATCCCCAGCACTCTTCTCCAGCACCACATCTCAAATGCATTGATTTTCTTCCTATCAACTTTCTTAACTGTCCTGATCTCACATTATACATGGTAATAGGGAATACGATGGCTTGTATAATTCTAGCTTTTATGCTGAGTTGTATATCTTTGCATTTTAGAATCTTTTTTAGTGCTTTTATAGCTACCCTCCTCATTCTTAATCTTATTCTGAATTCCTGACTGCAATCCCCATTTCTATCAGTGTTTGATCCCAGGTATGAGAATTCTTTTACTATTTCTATTTCTTCATTGTCTAGGTTGAACTTGTGAAGGTTCTCAGTGGTCATTATTTTTGTTTTCTTTATATTCAACCATAAGCCTGCCTTTTCACTTTCTTCTTTTATCTTCATTAGTAGGTGTTCCAGGTCCATGAAGTTTTCTGCTAGTAATTTGGTGTCATCTGCATATCTTAGATTGTTGATATTCCTTCCTCCTATTTTCACTCCTCCTTCTTCTGTGTCCAAGCCTGCTTTTCTTATCATATGTTCTGCTGAGAGGGTGAAAGGATGCAGCCTTGTCTGCCTCCCTTGCCAGTTGGGAACCATTCTGATTCTCCATGTTTTGTTCTGACAGTAGCCTCTTGTCCTGAGTACAGATTCCTCATCAGGACTATCAGATGTGTTGGCACTCCCATGTCTTTAAGGGCATTCCATAGCCTTCCATGATCTATGCAGTCAAAGGCTTTGTTATAGTATACAAAGCACATGCTGATTTTCTTTTGGAATTCCCTGGTGCACTCCATTAGCCATCATATGTTTGCAATGTGGTCCCTTGTGCCTCTTCCTTTCCTAAAACCCGCTTGGACCTCTGGGATTTCTCTCTCCATGTGTAGTTGGAGTCTATGTTGCAGAATTTTGAGCATAATTTTGCTTCCATGGGAGATCAGTGCTATGGTTCTATAGTTGCTGCAGTCTCTTGGGTCTCCCTTTTTGTGGATAGGGCTGTATATTGATTGCTTCAAATCTGTTAGCCATTGTTTTGTTTTCCATATATGATGACATATTTTGTTTGGCACTAGAGTTGATTCCCTTAATGTGGATTGCAGCAGTTCAATTGGAATATCACTTGTTCCTGGTGATTTGTTTTTCACTATTTCTCTTATTGCAGTTTCCACCTCAGTTTTTAGAATTTGGGGTTCATCTTCATATGGCTCTTCATTCCAAGTGTCCTTCATTTTGTCATCTCTTTTGTATAATACTTCCTTGTATTGAATCCAATGTCTTTTCATTCCTTCCTGGTCTTGAATTATGTTATTTTTATTGTCCTAGAGCATCCCACTCCTTGGTTTGAATTTTCCTTTGATTTCCCAGATAATGTGAAATAGATCTTTTGTTCTTCCCTTTTTGTTGTTGACTTCTATTTCTCTGCATTGGTCTTTGTAGTAATTTTATTTATCTTTCCGCACAAGCCATTGTACTGTTGCATTCATAAATCTTAGTTTGTTCCCATCTCCCTTTTGTCTTTTTTTCTCTTCTTTTCTTTATTGTTTGCAGTGTTTTTTCTGTCTTCCATTTTTTTCTCTTTCTTTTTGTTTATTGAAAGTGTCTGTCTGCATTCTTCTTTTATTATGTCTCTGGCTTCAGACCATAATTCCTCCGATTCTAGGTCTATTATGCTTAGTAATATGAATTGGTTTCTTTTGTTATCAGTAATCTTCTGTTGAGATATTATTTAGATCATATTTCAAGTATAATCACTGGTTTTATTTTCTTCTTGAGTCTTATTCTTATTTTTGATATGAGTAATTCATGATCTGTGCCATAGTCAGCAGCTATATACTAGTTATACTAGTTATATACTATACTGCATAGAGCTGCCTTTGAAGACAGTTTGGAACCTTCTGTTGTTGCAAAATTTGGCTGCACAGATGTTAATGGTGGCCAGGACGCTGAATCTCATTTTTGCACTAGTTGATTCATTCACTATCAGTACATTTCCAAGTGTTTATGAAAATGTTAACATGTTGTTTTCAAATTATAGCAACCATAAGGCAAAACTATCACAGTGTATTCTTGTCAAGATTTGTTCAGAAATGGGAATCATGCCAAGAAAATCCTATGATAGGATCACCATAGGTTGGATTCATCTTGAAAACACATAACAAAAACAAATATTCTAGTATAGAAAATCAAACTTTATTGTGAACACTTTGAAAAGGTTTTTGTTCTCAACTAAATTACCACCTTGGGGTGGTATAAGAAGGCAAGAAGAGAACATCTGAAAGGTTCTTACCAGAAACTTGAACAGAAGGTTTGAAAATCCACCTTTCTAGTTTAGACGTATGTTGATCAAACCCATAAAGTCTTGCTCCGAAGACACCTTCATCACTTTCTTGGATTTGAGAAATCTTCAGGCTGCAGTTTTTGCTTTGTAAATCCCCAGTAAACCTCACCCGATCATGAAAAATGGGGCTTCCTGGGGTTATAGAGCTATTGTACAACATGGTACCACTATAGTCTTGCAGGTTAGTATTCCAAACAGGCTTCAAATACCAAATCAGGGAGATGCTGTTGAGTTTAAATCTACCAAACTCTGTCTTGAACTGGCATGGAATCAACACACAGGATCCTTTCCAGGCAGTCAGGGAACTGGGGTTTATAATCAGTGCATTTTCAGTGCAGAGAATACCTGCAATGGCAAAGTTCATGAGATATTTTCACCAGGTCATGCCATCTTTTTTTTTGGGGGGGGGGGAATTGCCCAAAACTGCATTGGTCTCCACAATGTTATCTTACCCAAAGGAAACTGAACTGAATAATTCTGTCCCTAGAACATTCCACTCAGATGGGTACCACACAGCCATATTCAAAAAAGTCCCCTCGCTGATGTTATTTTAACTATATTGTCTTTAAAACTACAGCCCCACTTTCCCGGCCCCGAAATAGCACCTTCTTATATCACAGTTGGAATGGATTTCTATGCTAAGCAAAAAGTCTGAAATCCTGAATGATGTTAACCACTCCTAAGATCTCACTCAGTTAATGTTTTTCAGACATCAGCCTTTGTTTTGATTTGCCTCTTGCTTCTTAAATTTCCCCTCTCCATGATGCTTCTTTTCTCAGGTTCATGATCCTGGATTAAGAATGGCTGGAAATTCAATTTCACTTAGATGTTTTTTAAAATAAAAATCTTCATTTCTGCCCTTGCATTTGAGCTAGAAAAAAACTTGTCATTCTTCTCTCAAAAAAAAAAAGTTTGAAGAAGCCAAAATTAAGACATTTATGTATCCAGACTCATGGCTTTTGATGCAGAACTCTTTAAAGTCTGGATTTGAATTATTTCATATGTATCTTACCCCTCCTTATGTTACTGATAAATTAAGGCTACTGGCTGTTCTTTCCCCTGAGACACTCTTTAGCTGTAATACCTATGGATTAAGTATTATGGCTATGTAATAAGCCCTCTCTGTTCTGCAAACAAATTGTTCTGCAAACAAATGAACTTCTATAATTTCATTGGTTCAGATGGAGGACAATTTCAGTTTAGCTCATTTTTAAGGATTTGTGAACATTTCCAAAGTCAGCATGGTGTTGTGCCTCAAGCATTGGACTAGGAGACTGTGAGGACAGAGTTCAAATCCCTGCTTGGTCATGGAACCCTACTGGGTAACCCTGGGCAAGTCACACTTTCTCACTCTCAGAGGGAAGCAATGCCCAAACTCCTCTGAATAAAAGTTATCAAGAAAAATATAAAATAGTTTCATCCTGGGTCAGAAACAACCTGAAGGCACATAACAAAAAACTATTTTTCAACATTTAAAATTTACATCTTCCTATCTTTTCTTACAAAAATCTATGATAGATAATAAACAACAATAAGAATCAGAAGTTGAGAAAAGTGAGCAAAATAAATGTTTATGAAGTCTGGAGAAATAGAGATGTAGGAGAAGTATGTAACTGTGTAAAGTATGTGTCTGAAGGATCATTGATATATGTTATAATTTTTTAAAGTCAATAATTTTTTTAATGAAAATATCATATTTGAGGTCCCAAAAACTTGAGGTTTAAAAAATGATTATGCCCCCCCAAAAAGAGGGATATCAAATTTTCCCATCCTTACACTGCAGTTAAAGACTGGGGTGTTTTCAGCTTCTTAGCCCATAGTTGGAAGGGTTTACTTTACATTTACTGTGGCCTCGGTTGCCTCCTGTCTATCCTGTCCCATAGACCAAAGAGTACAATAAGCCTAAAACAACAACAACAACTAAATCAGAAACCTAAATGACTTTTGTTGACACAAATAAATTCGGTAGTGCCTGAATTACCCTTAAAGAAGAACAGCCAAAGGCAATGCCACATTGTCATTCATTCAAGAGCCAAGTCTGTGAAAAGAAAAATGGATTATTGATTAAAGCCACTGATTCCTTTGTCATTACTCATCATATAAGAAATGATCATCCAGTTGTGGCATGTGCATAGAGTAGAGTTGTCAGGCCAGCAGATTTCAGGATTGAAAACTGAGATCAGAGAGGTGGGTCACAGGTATAGGGCAGGTAAGGGTTGGGAGGTAAGCATAAACTGCTTCTGGGTCAACTATAGGTCAAAAAAATAATCTAGTTTGAGAGCATGTTAACTGCCCTGGTTCAGTGCTAGGGAATTCTGGGAACCATAGTTCATTGTGACACCAGAGCTCTCTGACAGAGAAGTCTCAATGGCTCACAAAACTACAGTTCCCAGAATTCCCTAGCATTGAGCCAGGGCAGTTAAAGAATTCCCAAACTGGATACATAGATCCAGTATTTGAGTACACCCTAAAGTTGTCAGTTGGCAGAGGTCCTGTTTCAAGTTACAGTTAGAATCTATTCAATGTCTAAGTGAAATTTTGCCAACAAATGTGGAAAACAAAACAATGGCCCACAGATAAGAAACACTCAATATATACCAGAGGGGATACCAGCAGTTATAGTAACCATTGGATTATTTCATTAACCTCCCATGCAAGCAAAGTGATGCTCAAAAATTTACAAGAAATAGTTTTACCTTATAGGCAGCAGAAAATGTTAGATGTCCAAGCCTGGTTCAGAAAAGAGAGAGTCACTAGGCATCATACTGCAAACATATGTTGGCTAATTGAACACTTGAAAAAATTTCAAAATAAAATCAGCCTGTATTTTATAGATTACAGCAAAGATTTTGATTGTGTAGATCATAAAAATCTATTTGCTCTAAAAGAAATGGGAAAACCACCACATTTGATTGTCCTGATGTGCAACCTATTCTCAGGACAAGAGGCCACTGTAAGGATGCAATTTGGAGAATACTTTCTAATTGGCAAGGGGGATTAGCGAGACTGAATTTGATCACCCTATCTATTTAATCTATATACATAAATATCATACAGAAAGCTGGATAGGAGGAAGGAACCGTGAAAACCGGAGGAAAGAAATCAACAATTGCAGAAGACACTGTACTCCAGTGGGCCTTCCGTATCGGCAGGCTAGCCATCCACAGATTGAAGCTCCCCTAGATCACACTGACCCATATTAGCCAAACATGGTGTGCATATCACCACCCATTGACTAATAAGGGCATGAGCTCCGGGGGGGGGTTTCCTACCTACTGGGGAGGAGGTAGAACCAAACCCCCAAAGATAGCAGAAAATCCCACTGTTCTAGCAGAAAACTGAAGAAAGTCGAGGAAGAAAATGTGAAAGCAGGGTTACAGTTGATTATTAAGAAAACAGAAATAATGATCGCAAATTATTTACTCAGTCTTAAAGTTTATGGTGAATACATAAAAATAGCCAAAGACTTTATATACCTCGGTTGAGTCATAAATCAAAATAGAGACTGTAGTCAAGAAAGCAGAATACTTGGACTTAGAAGGGCAGCTATGAATGAACTAGATGAGATCCTCAAATGCAAGACACATCATTGAATACCAAGATCAAGATCATTCACTCCATTGTATTTTTCAGTTTCTACGTATATTATGAAAAATGGCCTTTGAAGAAAGCTCGAAAGGAATGCTAGGCAATTTTGTAATCTCCCATTTTATCCTCACAACAGCCCTGTGACAGAGATTAGCAAAAACTGTCTAGCAGAAATCTCTCAGATATTAACTATAATACATCCAATGTCAAGCACTGTTATAATAGTATCAGAATTTAGGTCTATGAAGACACTTCACTAATATTTTGCTTCTGGTCATGACAGGCTGTCCTGATCCAGCAAGACAGCCTGTTGGAGTTTGCTCAGCCTGCAACTCCATTACATGGATGAGGCACCATGCAGTTTATTTTTTTTTATCATGTTTGCACATTTTTAAAAAATCATTGTCATTTCTCACAATACAACCCAAGAAAAACAAGCTGCTTGCTCACTGTTTCTACTTGCTAATACTCCAGGCAAAAAAAAAAAAAAAAAAAAAAAATTCCAATATATTTTTTAAAATTTACATTTACATAAATGCAGAAAAACTGGTCTTGCAATGTGTAAATAATTTCCAAGATAGAAAAAAGATCCACATCATCTCATTATAAGAGCATTTTTGTTTATTTGTTTGTTTGTTTGTTTGTTTAGTGCTCATCCCATGCTCCTATTCTTTTATTTTATTGTCTATTTTTGTGCATTTACAGACATGCACAAAATCAACCTTGCAAATATGAAACTTGTCTCCAGGACAGATGAAAACAGCCTCACTGCTTCCTGATGAGGAGATTGGTACATAATGACAATCCAAGTTTAAATCCCACTAGGAATGTTCAGAAATGTCACTTTCATGTATTGATCACCCAAGGGCACAACAGAAGAGCCACTGAAAGAAGTCTAAAGACAGCAGCATCACAACATCTTGCAAATTACTGATGGAGTCCTCTGACAAAAAAACAAAGCTCTCCTGAGTAAATGCATATGTCTTTGTAAGAATGTAACTGTTTTCCTACCTGTGCAAATCTGAAGTGTAGCTGGAGATGAGTTCAAGGAGCTAACCATATACCACTCTTTCTTGGGTGAAGTGTCAAGCCTTGTTGGCATATTCTGTGGAAGACCACAAGCTTTGAAGGTCAAATAATCAGGAGGCCAAAGGCCCTACATCTGTCACATGAACTTCCCTTTCACTGCCCTGTTCAGGCACCAGAAGAACTCAGCAGCACATCCGTTTCAGCAACTTCAAGCCTGATTGAGTCTCTGTGGTTCAGGTTGAGGTATTTTTGGTAAAGTTGATGCCCACCCAAAGAGAAGTGGGTAATAGAGCAAAGGAGTGTGCAGTGCCCAGCAGGAACTCTTGTCAGTAGAAGTACCAGGCAGTGTTTCAGTGAATAGTTAGACAGAGTTCATAGTAGTACCCAAAACAGTGAAGTTACCCTTCTATCATCTTTACATACCCAGTTGTATTACTGGACACAAGAATGCCCAATCCTCTAGTAGCTGAACAGTGATTTAACATGCAAAAGTAGTGAAACACAAAGCATTGGTATTGCCCATTTCATCATCTTTATATGCCCAATTCCACCACAGAACACAGGAATGCCCAGTCTTTGAGCTTATAGTTGTTTCACATTGTAAAAACAGCAGAATGGGCTCTTTTACTTCCTCATTTCAAATTGACAAAGAAGACAAGGAATAACAGCCATGCCAAGAAGGGCCATGGGCATGTCCAGCCTATTTGCTATACCAACTGTGCCCACCATGTCACCAAGGATAAGACTATTAAGAAGTATGTCATCCAAAACATTGTACAGCCAGCTGCTGTCTGAGACATCTCTGAAACACGTTTTTGTTGCTAACTGCTCTCGAGTCGATCTCGACTCATGGCGACCCTGTGGATGAAACATCTCCAAGATCCTCTGTCCTCCACTGCTCTGCTTAAATCCTGCAACCCCTTAATACCCATGGCCTCCTTAATAAAGTCCATTCATCTAACATGTGGCCTTCCTCTCCTCCTACTTTCCCCCACCTTTCCCAGCATTATTGCTTTTTTCCAAATAATCCTCTCTTCTCATGGTGTGTCCAAAGTATGACAGCCTCAGTTTGGTCATCTTGGATTCCAGGGAGGTTTCTGGTTTGATCTGCTCTGGGACCTATTATTTGTTTGTCTTTTTGACTGTCCATGGGATCCTCAACACTCTTCTCCAGCACCACATTTCAAATGAGTTGATTTTCTTCCTATCATCTTTCTTAACTGTCCAGCTCTCACATCCATACTTGGTAATAGGGAATATAATGGCTTGCATGATTATGACATTTGTGCTGAGTTGTACATCTTTGCATTTTTTAATTTTTTCTATTTCTTCCATAGCCACCCTCCCCATTCTTGTCTTGTGGGCATGGTATCCATAAAACCTGGTTTTTAACTTGACTGATTTTGTTCTTTCATTAAAATAAACAAAGGGGTTGGATTTTTTAGAAGCCAGGCTGCCCACAAACCTCACCTACACACTTTCAAAGGATTCCCTCCCTATAATAAGAACTAGAAACTTACCTCCTCTCAACTGCAGGATGAAACCTCTATGGAAGAATATATTTCCACACTTAACAGAAACACAGCAATCTTAAAAGCAAGCTATTTGTGTTGCCATTGCTTTTTCTCTGAAGATACACAACAGAATTCAGAAGAGTAAAGCCAGCCTATCCATAGCAGAAAAAGACCATATTCTTACCTATAAATGCAAAAATTCAGGAAACTGTTTTGCAGTCAAACTGGATACGAAAAAATATGTTATGTGAGGGAAAGCTCTCGCAAATGAAAGAGAAAGCATCCGAATAGCAATTGTTCCCTTTTTTCAGTTCAAAATATTTGAACAGAAACAGGAAGGTTGGGGGATTACTGGCAACGATTTGCATGATTTACATATGTCTTGGGTTTTCTTTTGTTTTTTTGGAGGGTTTAGCAAATGTTTTCTTCTGTTAGTGGCAAAATGATGGTCATTGTGATGAATTCTTGGGGAACGCTGGAGAAAGATCAGGTGGGTGATGAGCATTGTGCCTCTGCCACTTCTTAAATATATATATATATATATATATATATATATATATATATATATATATTGATCCTTCATTGGGGAACAGTTGCTCAGCAATCCCTTTGTTCTTCTAGATACGAGCCAAAATCTCTGCATGCGCAGTTACACATTCATTGTGCTATGTGACCCTTGTGTTGAATGGCAACATTGTACAACTGAATTCATAGCCAAATGCACAATGGAAAGAGCATTACCACAAATTTTAGCAGAGGGAGATAAGTATGTACAGCCAAGAATGGTCATCTGCAAACAAAATGGCATCCTACATGCATCTCCATTTCTATGACTTTGACCTGGATGTGGGTATGGATGTTGTACACCAGAAAAAAAATATCCAACTGCTTCTGTAGGGGAACTTGCATATGAGTAGAACACCAGCAGGATCCCATGCACAGAGTTTATACCTGAGAAAATAGAGACTGGAGTCTTTTATCTGATTAGGTGGATCAGAATCTTGCAAACTATAAAGATCTCAGAGTTTCATCACTATGGTCAGTGCTGTTCCACATTCTTATCCAAATGCAACAGTGATCCATTGTCTGATGGGAAAACCCCTGACCACTGAAATTCTGGACCATACCAACAACTATCAGGTCAGAATGCACGGGGAAGCCATTGAAATCCACAAATGCCTAGATAATTTCAACAGGAAAGAAGAAACCTTTAAAGTAAACAAAGTTTGGCTACCAGTCCTGAAAAACACCAAAATCAAGACCCAACAAATGCAAATGGAAACCACCCAGGGTCAGGAGTTTTCTCAGCAGACAATGGATCACTAATGAAATAGAAACAAATCATCCCTGCATATCCTCCCAGCCTGAGGCCTTGCCACCATTCAACAACAGAACACACAGATTAACATGTAAATCACTCCTCCCAACCTAAAGTCATACAGTATATATATATATATATATATATATATATATATATATATATATTGCTCACTTCCATGCCAGCATTCTCTGAAGATGCCAGCCACAGATGCTGGTGAAACGTAATTTCTTCCAGAACACGGCTGCATAGCCTGAAAAAAACCATGAGAAACTATAGATTTGAATGTTGTTTGCTTAATTTTTTCCCCTTCCTATGATTTAATGTTTTTGAAGCAAAAATGAACCATTGTCAACAATCATGTCAGACTTTGTTTGGTTTTTAAAACAACACACTATTTAATGGAAATTGAGGGAAATTGAATAATTTTTTTTAAAAAAATAAGCAAACACAACATATCTTTGAAATAAAAACAGAAGAAAAAGAAAAAAGAATCAAATGTGGTGTGGTGGGAATTTCAGTTTCCTTCCTCCTCTTCATGGACTTGTTCTGAATCTTCCCATTTTAAACATCCAGAGCCTGCTTAGGGGGTCCTGATCCTCTGCTTTCTTCTACTTGCTCAGCCTGCTGACAGTACAGGGAAGTTCTTTGGGTCTCCGTGGCCCAGATTTTCTGGGAATGGTGGGAAGAAAAAGGCTTTGTAAATATCCAGCATTGGCCCCAACAAAAGGCAAGTGCTAGGGACAGGGTTAGCAAAGTGCAACCCTATGTGGTCTCCAGAGATCCTTTTTGTTGCCCTCAGTGCCTCCAGCCGGTTGGAATTGTTGTTTTTCTGGAATTCCAGAGGTGTATATTTTCTCTCCCAGGAGCCTCAGAAGAGGCAAAGACCCCCCCCCCCCCATGAGTCAGGAGGGGTTTCTTGTTGAGCTGGCCAAATAAGGACAGGAGACGACTGGTTGGTCAAGGCGTGTGGGGGAACAAGTACACCTGCGCGCATTGTCCGATCGGGTTGTTTGATTGTTGCTCCAAGTCTTGCGGTGTTATTGGTCTCGCGAGACTTGGGATGAGAGTTTGTTACTTATAACTCTGTGCTGCCACGTGGAGGCAGCCATTTTAGAGCTGAGATGGAGCGACCCATCCTACCCACCCTTTATTAAGAGTCTTTAATTATTACTCTCAGGCTTAGGCTGGTTGCCTTCAGGGGCCGGGAGGGAATTTTTCCCCAGGGTTCTTCCCTGGTTTTTTCACCCTCCCTGAGATTTATTTATTATTATTATTATTAAAATTAATTTGGGAATGGGTCATGGTGATAATTCACTTTGTTATTGTTTATTGCTTTGTCACAACTTTGGAATAGTGTCTATAATTTAAAATTGTTGTTGTACTTTAGGGCGGGTAATGACCCCCACCCCACAGAAAAATGTAATCTGGCTATTTAAAAATTGGGGGGAAATTGGCATAACACAAATTTAAAGGAAATGATGTATGCATTTAAATACATGATGTCATAAAATTGCATGACATCATTTCCGGGGGAGGGGTTTGCAAATTTGTTGTTATTATTGTTTACTTTTTTGTCACATGTGGTGAGAGACCACCCACTTGGGGGGTTACACCTTCACTTACACACATGACAAATTTGTTAATGTTTATTTGTTTGTAAATAGACCCTGTACAGCTAAATAAAAGTTGTGGCCTGTTTAAACCCAAAAGAGGCATCTTGTGTCCTTTGTGCCAGTGCAATTTGCCTTTTAGATAGGTTACGGAACTCCCATTAATGTTTAAATGCCAAAATGATGCTGATTTTTTTAAAACAACAGCAACAACAACAACAAATACAGACATATATGTATGGCCACTTTTTTAAGGTTCTTGGTTTTTTAGCATATTTTCGCACTCCATGTGGTCCCAGAGTGTTCCAGAGGCACAAATTTGGCCCCTGGTGGCACCACAGCTGTCCACCCCTGCATTAGGGTAAGGCAACTTCTCTCTAATGGATTATATTGGGCAACCCATTAAGACAGTAGTAGGCAAAGCATGGTCATGGGTTTAGGTGTGAATTCTGAAGCTATTTGGGGGATCATTGACCCTTCCAAATGCACTAGACTTCCCTGTTCCTGTCCATAAAAGGGATTAAATTGCCTCTACTGGAAACATCCAACTGTTTCAGTTCTGCACTGCTCTAAATGTTTGTTTGAAATTCCATTTATAGTTTTGTTTCATTGACATTTGAGGGAGTCTTTTGTCACCCTGAATGCAATCCCAGGGAAAGAAATCTGGCTCCTGGATCCACAACTGTTGCCCACCTCTGCATTGGGGAAACAATTTGCCAATTGTTATTGACATATTATTATGTCATATCTACATATGTTGAAGAAAAGGTGGTCAGGGCCAAAGTATGTGTAATATAAGATTGCCTGGTCAGGTAGTAAATATTTTACATGCCATGCTTTAAACACACACACACACACACACACACACACACATGCTTCCTTACACATAATATGCTTCTTTTGCTGGAGTTTAGGAAATGGAATGGAATGAGGGAATTTGTAATGTAAAAAGGAAAGTTTCCCAAGCTTTATACAGTGGGCCCTTGTTATCCACTGGGGTTTGGTTCCAGGACCTGCCATGGATAACAAAATCTGTGGATGCTCAAGTCCCATTAAATACTAGTAAAATGGCGTCCCTTACATAAAACGGCCTAGTAAAATGGTGTCCCTTACATAAAATTTAAAAATTAAGGTGTGTTATTTGGAATTTACACAGTTGCCCCTCCATTTTCACGGACCAAGTTCACATTCATCACCCATTCACACACAGGAAATGGAGGGGGATAAAATGAGGGGGCGCCCCCATTCAAGCCTATGGGGCTTAAATATTTGCAGTTTTCTGTTTTCGTGGGGGGGGGAGTATGGAGCGGAGGTGCAATTTTTTTGAATATTTTCAAGCCATGGATGCTTGAATCTGTGGATAAAGAATCCATGGATAAGGAGAACCAACTGTATAGCCTAATGTATTTTAAGTGTGGTAAATTCTACACACACACAAATGCCCAGCAGCTTCCAAATCTATCCATCTATCCATTCCTTTACTTATATCTTGCCTTTCTCTGACACTCGGATTCAAGATGGTTTAGGCTGCATCCAAACCACAGAAATAATCCAGTTTAACACCGCTTTAATTGCCTTGCCTCCATGCTATAGATCTGTAGTTTTGTGAGTGATTCAGCCAGCTCTGTCAGAAACCTTGGGTGCCACAACAAACTACAAATCCAAGGATTCCATAGCATTGAGCTATGGCAATTAAAGTGGTATCAAACTGGATATTTTTATGCAGTGTGGATGCAGCCTTACTAAAGGCAAGTGCCATGGAGATCTGGGGGAGCAAAATCAACCATCTTCTCCTGGCTTCACAGATGCAACTGAGTGCAGCCTGGTGCCTCTATTCCTTTCTGTCCCCTCTCCAATAAATAGTCATTTCAGTGTGCTCTGGTCATCTGCAAGCTACCTTCCAGGAGCAGGAAGACACCGAATTGTGTTACACTCCACACACACACACACACAGGCTTGAATCCATCCAGATTAGCTCTTCTTGCTTACCTCCAGTTGCTCTTAGCTCCAGACTTTGATGTAGCAGTCTATTGGCAGTGATGGGCTAGAGATAAGAAAACAGCACCCTTTGTCATTTTGGCCTACTTGTGCAAGACAGGATAAGAATAAGGCTTGCAGGTTTTATTATTTTTGGTGTTGTCTTATTTTCTTACCCACAGAAATGCTTCAACTCAATCGGTAAGGACCGTGACATGCCAACCTTGTTTCTTGCTTCACAATGGTAAATGCCAGTATGCTTTCGTCTCACTTGTTTTATGGTCAGCAAGACATCTGTCGAAACCAGCTCCAGCTGTTCCTCATTTTTATACCATTCATAAGTGAGGTCCTGGGGGTTTGCCATTCCCACTTCACATCTTAGCTGAAGGGAATGGTCCACTCTGACCACCTCTTCTGTATCAGCCAGAGCTCTGACTTCTCTGGGGGCAACTGCAGGTAAGAGGGAGAGGATAAACCAAAAGAAACATTGCCCAAAGACACAGAACTTTCAGGAACACATGAACCTGCATGTTTTTATGTAACCATCTCTGGGCCAAATTAGATGTGACATTAATTCCAAACACCACTGAGGATGTAAATATATGCTTTATAAATAAATAAATAAATAAATAAATAAATAGCAAATGAAAATGCATAAACAAAAATTACAAGAATTTTGTGCATTTTGTGATTCATTTTTATTTGTTTTCTGTTTTGCTTTTTAAATTTGGGAACGTTTTGTGAAAATGTTTGGTGGGGAAATTTTGCACACAAAAACCCATACTGAAACAAAAATGAATCACTGGGAGAAAGACACTGATCTTTTTACTCTCACTTGGGAGTAAAACTCTCATGAAAGTTAAGTCTTTTTGAGCAGGTGTCAGTGTGCTGAGACAGCTTTTTTTGTGAGTAATCTAAAGATTTGTGTATATTTTTATATCCCTAATTAGCATGCATATTTTTGTTAAGTAAGTCCCATCACCAATGGTGGCCTCTTTTGAAATGTATTTATCATCTTTGTACAAGAGATTTAGGGAGAGGGAATTAAATGCACCCTCTCTGCAACTCCAGCCCCATTCCCAAAATCAGGCAAATGTGGTGTAGCAGAGCAGATATGTCTAAGCACACACACACCACACACACACCAATCCTGAAGCAGAAATAACAGATCAGGCACTTTGTAAAATAGGACACAAGAAGGTAGTTTCCAGGACACCATAAAATACTGACTATATTGATGAGATCTTCCCCTGGATAATCACCTATCGAAATAGGTGGAATCCATCAGCTTAAGACACCTGAAGGACCTTGTGGTCCCATACTAAGTAATGCCATTCCACATCAACTTTAATAGGATCATGGCAGAATCACAGATGGTGCACTCTGCCTCTCATATCTGGAACAGCCAAGATGGAATCAATGCATACTTTTCTCTTAAAATTGGTGGGAGCTTGAGTGGACAGAACAGAGTAATGGTGTTCGGAAAGTCAGAAAGCAAAGCATAGCAACAGCTTTGTTCACACAGATGTCAAGAAACATTTTCACAGAGTGTCTGAAATCTAGGTGGCCATTCATCAGATGGTGGCCAGATGACTGGCATGGTTGGCTGGTTTGGTGAGCATCAGTTGCATACTCACAAATTCCACTGCAATTTTGTGGATTTTAAAATATAGTTGGACTCCTAAAATTTCCAAAAAGAGATTTGAATTCAGCATTGACTCAAATGGAGTGGTCTCTAAATTACTATGGGATAAATCAGAATGTTTTCTAAATTGGTTTCCAAGCTGAATGATCTCAGTTCCCATCCCTATCCACAGTGTGCCTAATTCATGCATAGGCAGCTTGTGAGTCTCCAAAATGTTGCTGGGCTGAAACATCCAGCAGTTGTACCCAACATAGCTAATGATGAAAAATAATGGGAGTTGCAACCCAACAATATATGTAGGCTCACAAAGTACTCATCCCTGGATGTGTTCTTTCTCATGGGTTCCTTTGCCATTATTCACTTACATAGCACATTTAGTATCATTGTACTCTTGGATCTTTGTGACCCAACCTTGGTCCTTAGAAGGCATGTCAGCACTTTCCCATGATCCTCAAAATTGGGTTCAAAATTCAGCACAGTGCGGACCACTCCATTTTCAATTATTGTGTCTTCCGAAGACAAACAATGTTCCTCTAAGCCACTGAGAGTCAATGTTATATTCTCCTCTGGACAATGGTAAGGTGCCGAACAGATCACTTTAGTTATCTTCCCTTCTCGAATTCTCACAGGGACAGTTTCTATTTTGGGTGCTGGAGGTGATTCTGCATCAAGAAAATGATAAATACCAGCCAATGTTTTGGGAGAGAGAGAAATTATCTGATTCACAGAGGCTTGTTGTCCTTGATTCCCACAATCAAAAGTGTTGATGACAAATTCAAAATTTCAGAGATCACAATATCTAGTCTTGTCTTTTAGCATGTTCTGATATATCAGTGTGGCCAATAAAATACTAATTTTAGGTATAGAACTCTTTGGGAAGAGACAATATTTGTTTTCTTCATTTATTTTGAACATTTCACACCTACATGCCAGAAAGTCAGTGGTCCTTCATGAAGATTCAGACAAGAACAGGGAAATATTGAAGCCTGAAGTAACTAGAATACTCTTGAGGCTTTATGTTATGTTTCATCCTGCAGTATAGCAATAGCAATAGCAAATACATTTCTATACCACTTATCAGTGCACTTAAGCACTCCCTAAGCAGTTTATAATGTGTAAGCTAATTGCCTCCAACAAGCTGGGTACTCATTTTAGAGACCTATGGAAGGATGCAAGGCTGAGTGGACCCTGGAGCCCTGCCTGGGATTGAACTCACGACCTTGTGGCTGTGAATGGCTGCAGTACTGGCATTTAACCATTGCGTCACCACAGCTACTTCAATATGCTTGTGCAATTTTACACTCTGAGACGGAAATAGGATCTTGGTCCCTTCTTTATTTGGAGAATAATAGAGTATGTTGCTGGTAACTCCAGAGAGCTCAGCTGATGAGAAGATGGCCTAGGCCAGCATGAGGAAGGCCACAATAGGAAAACTTTTCCATTTGTTGTTGTGTGCTTTCAGGTTATTTCAGACTTAGGAGATCCTAAGGCAGGCCTGCACAACATACAGCCCACGGGCCACTTGCAGCCAGTTAAAGGATTTCAAACAGGCCACAAGGATGTGGAATGACTCCTCCGCTGCTCAGCCTTCTCCCAAGGAGAGGGCCAGGTGGTGGAGGAGGAGGATGGGTGGACTCTTGCCCTGCAAGTCTCCTCTGCTACTTGGCCTTCCCCTGAGAAGAAGGCTAATGAATTATTCATTAATAGATAATTAATTAAAACCTATCTGTGGCCCAAAGAGGTTTACCCAATTTAATTTTGGCCCCTACTTACTGCAAAGTTATGAAAGTCTGCCCTAAGGCAACCTTATCAAGGTCACCCAATGGGTTTCCTTTGCCAAGCAGGGATTCAGACCCTGTTTTCCAGAGTGGTAGTCCGACACTGAAACCACTACAACATGCTGGTACTCTCAGACATGAATATTTGGGTCAATTAGCCTAGGAAGACTGACTGGGGCAGAGGTGAGAAGGAAAGTTATTTTCTTGCTGTCATGCGTGGCCATACTTTTTAGATGCCTGCCTCTCTTTTTTCATTCCAAATGAAATGTGCTGACTAAACTTTGAAGAAACTGACTCCTTGGTTTAGGGCAGGAAGGAGAATTATGTGGTATGTAGAACATGTGCAGAGCTTGGGGGGGGGCAGTTCACACCTTTAGACCACTGAAACCCAAGTCACTGGCACCACCACCCCATTTTTGCCAGAAAAAAAAAAGATTTTAAATCCCCCTTGTGGAACTGTATAATGTTTGGGGGAGGATCAAAATGAAGTTCCAGAAGAGGCTAGAAGAAGATAGGACATGATACATTATCATTTCAGGTCACCCAAAATGTAGGTGGGATGACACACTGTGGTCATCCAAAGCTCCTGAGAAGTCAAAAATGGGCCAAAGAAGCCCTCCATTGTCTGATGCATGCATATAGTAGGTTTAGAGTGTTTAAAAAGGCATTTTTGACACCCCTTTCCACTTTAGGATTGTTGATTTGGGAACTACACATACACATGCACACACACACACACACACACATCTTGTGATTTCCTCATATCTGTTCCATTTATTCATGGATAGTTGCTTCTGACAGCCTGAGAGATTGACTCTTACCTCTAAATATCAAAGTTCAAGGAAATAATTCAAGGTCATCAGTAACAACCTATCACAATTCTGGACTGAAAGTTGTCAGTTTCAAGCATGGGGTGATACTGTGAAAGGGAAGACCTTGTGTCATAACTAAAGAGCAACTTCTATATGGAATGTGGAAGAAATCAAAACTGCCCTGCAATGTTCTTACCTGTAACATTTACTGTAGCACTAAGAAACCTCTTGAGTGGCCAAGGATAGTCTGTAATTGAAGCAAGAACTCTTGTCCTGTACGTGCCACTGTCCTTTGGCTGGAGTTGGGTAATCATCAGGCTACAGTCTGCATTGCTAAGATCCCCTACAAAGCTTACCCGTCCCTGAAAGTCAGCAGATGTTAGGTTCACCAGGTCCATTGGTGTTTTGGAGCTGTCATACAACAGGTGATCACTATAATCATACCAAATATCAGGATCAAAATACCACAATACAGAAATGGAAAGGACAGTATGAGGAGATTCATTGATGTAACATGGAATCCACACACAGGATCCTTTCCAGGAAGCCAAGGGACTCAGAGCTATGCTCAGTGGGGTTCTGTAACATTGGTAACCTGAAATAAGGAAGTGAATGGTCAGTTCCCTAGTGTCCATCTAGAAGCAAGTAGTTTAACTTCAAGCTCCATGCTCTAAACCCCTGTGTGCCTCCCAGAATTCAGAAATGCTATTTCTTTGACTATTCATCCAATAGACTTATCAACAAAATAAATGGAATAACATAAATTATGCTAGCTACATCGTACAAATTCACACATATACACACACACATATGAAGTGGCCGCAATCCTATAATGAGGATTTCCTGATTTTCTTTGTCAGAGACCTCTTTGGATTTCCATTGTCTGGACAGCTATCACACAGTTGACACCTGACAAGATATTTTATGATCTGGGAGCAGTATGCAGTTTGGGGAGGTTATATTTTGTTCACCACAGAAAAATGTTACCATTCTTAGTAGGTGCATTTGAAATCATTTCTCAGGCTAGAATTCACTCTATCCCATTTTCCTTGCAAGTTCTACCTCGTGGTATGGTTTCTTGCTTTCATTCATTCTTACGTTCTTAGTAAGCAAATCTTGGAACTAGAATCTGTCCAGGCTGACTTTGATAAATTTGGGAGATGTCTGAATTGAATCAAGACTCCTCACTGAATCTGAATCTGAACATTCCTGATAAGGCACTGGCAGTTTGAATTTGGAGGAAAACAGATACAGACTGTGGTACTGGTGGTTTATATTTATGTGTGTACGTGCCTTGTCTCTCAGCCTCCAAGGATGGAAACGGACAACTCTATCTGAAAAACCTTGCCACCCAAGCACCAAAAAAAAAAAACCCAACTTATGATAGGCTTGCTTTAAGTTTGCCATAAGCCAAAAAAGACTTGGAGTCACACAACTACAACAACAACAATCTGCCTTCAAGTCAAATCAATTTCTGGTGCCCCATGAATTTCATAGGGTTTTCCTAGGCAAGGAATACTCAGAGATGGCTTTGCAGTTCCTTCCTCTGACATATAGGTTAGAGCACCTGGTATTCATTGGTGGTCCCCCTCCAAGTACTAACCAGGGCTGAACCTGCTTAGCTTCCAAGATCAGATCAGATCTGGTACCTTTATGATATTTATGTTGTATGTCCATGTATGTGCCTTCAAGCTGCCTGTGGACTTATAGTGACCCCATGAACTTCATAGGGTTTTCTTAGGCAAACAACTCAGAGGTGGCTTGTCTGTTCCATCCTCTGAAATGTAGCCTACAGCACCAGCACTTCCTTGGTGGTTTGTTGTCAATAATTCTGGTCTAGATTTTAAAACCTTAAGTGAGTTATCCAAGAAGCCGAGCTTATTCCTTTGGTGGAGATCTCAGTCAATAAATCAGAAGAAAACTTGGACTTGGAAGGGCAGCTATGAAGAAACTAGACAAGATCCTGAAGTATAAAGACACATGATTGAATATTAAAGTTAGGTTTGTCTGAAGAAAACTGATAGGAAGAAAATCAATTTTCAATCAATCAATCAATCCCCACCACATTTAAGATGTGGTGCTGGAGAAGAGTTCTATGGATACCATGGACTGCTAAAAAGACAAATAAATGGGTCCTAGAGCAAATCAAGCCTGAAATCTTCCTAGAAGCCAACATGACTAAACTGAGACTATTGTACTCTAGCCATATCATGAGAAGACAAAACACACTAGAAAAGGCAATAATGCTAGCTAAGGTAGAAGGCAGCAGGAAAAGAGGAAGACCATATTCTAGATAGATAGACTAAGTCAAGGATGTAACAGCCCTGAGTGTCCAAGAGTTGAGCAAGGCTATTGATGTCAGGGTGACTTGGAAGACTCTCATTCATGGGGTAGCAATAAGTAGAAGCCAACATTATGACAGTTAACAACAACAACAACAATACAGAGAGAGAGAGACACCATACCCCTCACAAGTCCCAAAACATGGGGAATGACTATGTTTCAGCTAAAATCCAAAAGTGATCACTTCTGGTTATACTACAAGCAATGGTGCAGGTCATAGAGGTCTGGGAGAAAGGTGACAAAGACATGAAATGAAATAAAATGTACAAAGGAATCAGTGGAGGACCATTTTCAGAATGGTCCATCCTGAGTTAGAGCAAAACTAGGACCTAAGGTTTTATTATCTACCCATTCCAGCAATTTTCTCGTTCTCTGACTCACAAATGACTTGAAGCAGGACTCTAGGTGAGATGTTAGTGCCCACACTGTTGCTGACTTCACACCAGTAGTTGCCAGACTGTGCAAAAACAATTTCTGGGAAGATGAGCATTTCATCAGTAGCATTCAGCTTTTGCCCATCATGGTACCATGTATAGGTAAAATTACGTGGGTTTGCCATTCCCACTTGACATCTCAGCTGTACAATACTGCCTTCATCAATATACTTGGGTGCTCCTTTCCAAATTTTTACATCCTTGGGGGCAACTGTGGAGGTTAGATCAAAAACAAAACATCAAAATGAGCCACATTTATATCCAAGTAATGAAATGAAGAAGAGGCATATAAATATGGGATATGCTACATGTTGATTTAATTACTTTAAGTTCAAAATAACAATATAGGAATCTCATTTATCAGCTAGAAAGGCACATGCCAACTGCACTCAACAGATTTGCTCCTAACACCCACCTTTCTATTTGTGCCAGTGATGGATGCTCACTGGTTATATCACCATGAACTTCTAGAAGCACCAAAATATTCTTCAGTATATTTTTTCCTCAACTGTATGTTTTTGGTTCTTCCTTTTTAAGTTGTGACTGACAATGACTCACAATTTCTAAAGACAAAGTTGCAAGCTTTCAAGAAATGAAACAGTATCAAATATTTACTCTGCAGAAGATACCGATCATCCCTATACATACTGATACTAAAATACTTTGTTCACAGTCTAGGACTTCATTTCTGATTGGGCTTTGTCAGTTATATTCATTCTGCAATTCCTGCATTTCCAGAACACAAACAATAATAGAGCTAAATAGCTGTACATTTCTGTCACACAGTTTGAATAGCCCACACATGAAGAATGAATACATATGCCTCCATATAACCTCTCCCTCTCCCTGTTAACATACTCTAGCTGCCAATGGTGGACCTCCAGATGGTAAGTTAAATTATATTACTCACAGTGGATATCCACAGTGACTGTTTGAGATGAAGTACATCCAACCCAGTTGCACGCTTCACATTTATAAGAAGTTGCTGGTCCAGGTGTTGCAGGGAAGGTCAGTACTTTTGGACCACTGTATCTATGTTCAACTGTATGGGAATCTGACTTAGCCCAGTTGTACCAGTTGTCATCAGGCAAACTTCTGCTCACAGAGCAGTTCAGTCTGACATTATCTCCTTCCTTTATGGGCAGATCATTTAAAAGAAGAAGCTGGACACCTAGGGGACCATCTGGAAAATCAGATCAATGTGTTTCTTTGTGGAGGAAATAGATCATAACAGTATTGCAGTGAAAGTACATATACAATCAAGACAATAAGGTAATATGCTAATGAACCAGTAAACAAAATAGAGAAGAAACGTATACAAGTGCATATTAGACATTGTAGTCAAAATATTTTACCTTGGCCTTCATCTTGTGCTATCACTGTGGTCAGACTCTCCCTATCTAGGAATTATCATAGCTAGCAAACCAGAGGCTAATGACTGAACATTAGAAAGAACTTCTTGGCGGTAAGAGTGGTTTGGCAATGGAACCTATTGCCTAGAGAGGTGGTGGGATCTCCTTCTCTGGATGTCTTCAAAAAGAGATTGGACAGCTAGCTGCTGAAGATACTTCAGTTGGAGATCCTATACTATGCAGGGGGTTGGACTCAATAACCCATGAGACCCCTTTCAACTCTATGATTCTATGATTAGGAACTTAGGTCTACCAAGTTTTCAAATTAAATGACTGATAAAAGGACTAACGCCAGCCTACACGTGTGTTTTTTCAGGGAGGTACAGCTCCATGTAGGACTGTGCATTCTTCTTGGTTATGAGAACCACCTCCCATGGAGCATCAATAAACAATAAACAGAGGTCTTTTCATTTCCTTGTCTCTGTTTATTGACTCTAATCCAGCTCATTATGAAACCCAAACTGGTGCAGAACAAACTGATCTGACAGAGATCAAACTATATAGATATTTTAGCACTTATTTTACAGAGATGCTCTCTCAAGTGTCTGTTTCTCATAGTATATTTCCCCCCTTTCCCTGTATGTTACATTTGGCCTGTTTGGTTTTGTGACTGAAAACATAGGTTTAAGTTGCAAGTTTGGTTGCTTATTGGTGAATTAAACATCTCTGAGGAAATCCCAGTAGGAAAAGAAATAACCCCCCCCCCTTAAAATCTATTTTGACCCTCAGATGACATGGATAAAAAGAATTGTGTGTTACCAAAACATGGCTAATACCTCATCCTAGATCCTATGCCCACCTCACTTAGAAGCTTCATGTAGAATCTGTGTTAAAAATGTTAAAATTCGTTGGGACAGGAGGAAGAACAAATCTTAGAGGATCCTCCAGCACATCCTCCCCCATGTGGTCCAGTAGAAATCCCCCAATGTCACTTTATGAAAGGAACCACTGAATAGTTTTTTGTGCCCCATCCAAGAAGACATACATGTGTATAACCCAAAGGTATGTGTATGAAGGCTAACAGTGAGTTTATCATAAAGTTAAATAATACAGCTTACCTGATCCAGCTTAAAATTTAAATCAGGTGGCATCCTGATATTATCACAAGAATTTAGCCACCAAATCTGCTGCCTGGGTTTATCCCAGGTCCATCCTTACTCCCAGGGCTGCTCTGGCAGCCATTTTCTCAAGCTGGAAAACTCCCGGCTTCGAAAAGAGCCACGCTGAATGGCCCTGGGAACAGGGATGGACCTGGGCTGCATTCAGGTGGCAAATTTGGCAGCAAAATCCTTGTGATAATATCAGGATGCCACCCAATTTAAATTTTAAGCCGGATCAGGCAAGCCCTATTATTTAACTTTGCAATAAGCTCCTTATTTTCAGTTAACCTCATTCAAAATGCTTCATTCTTTCCCCATCTCACACTCACGTTTCACATCCAGCTGCAGCGTACTCTTGGATTTTTGTGACCCATCCTTACTAGTCAGCAAGCATGTCACCTTTTTCCTCTCTTCCTCCCATGTTGGTTCAAAACTCACTATTGTCTGGATTATCCTATTTATTATGGTCCTTTTTGGCAGATGCTTTTCTAAGCCATGAAGACTCAACATCATTGGTTCATCAGGGCAATGGTAAGAAGCAGAACAGATCACCTTCATTGTCCACCATTCTTGGGTTCCCACACGCATGGCTTCTATCTTGGGTTCTGGAGGTTTTTCTGATCCCAGAAGATATAAAAAACAAGAACACTTGTGCATGTTTTGGAAAGGAGGCTAAAATCAGACATTTGGTAAAATTGAGCCTTTTCTACTTGACACCTTATGAACCAGAAGCCTGGCCACAATCCAGTAATCCCACTTTCCTTTTAATACCTGGGGTTGTGCAGTGTACATTGCCACACATGGAATAATGCATCAATTGTGCTATGCAACTCTTGTGTTGAATGTCCACATTCCACAATTGAACATGAAATCCAGGGTGTAATTGCACTGCATGCACTATTCTGCTTCCATGAACATGAAAGGAATGCAGATGTTCTACTTCTGTAGGGGAATTTATGCATGTCTAAGTAAACACGGGAGTCTAGCCATAATGCTGCATGATACCTGTTAGCATAGAGTTCCCATTCCAAATTTTGAAAAGGGGCTTCACAGAGCAAAATCCTCAGGCCATCAGGAAAGTTTTGATTCAAAGAGCTGGCAATGGCCTATAAAGACCTATACTGCTTAGGCCCAAACTATTTGAAAGGCTGTGGCTGCAATCCAACATCCCCTAAGTGTACTATAAATATTCATATGCAGAGAAATGCTGTGGCAGCACTACACAACCCCTATGCAGAATAGTAACATTGCACAGCACATATCAATGGCATGGGTCAGTGGGTGCCATTACACAATGTGCAATAGAAATGCACAACAGTATACAATGTTCAATTACAATGTGTATGTACAACTGCAGTGTCCAACATTACTGTGTACAGAGCTCCACTTCTGTCACTGTCAGATATGCAATGTCTGTTGCATTTTGATGAATAATTCTAGAGCAACTTATGCGTGTATATGTCACTAACAGGATGCTGGCCCACATCTCTCTATATGAACCAACCCAAGTCTTAAGCTCTTTGGGAAAGGTCTTTGCTGCCATCTCATGATAATCACAGCTCTGTTTGGTGGGGACACCAGAGAAAATCTTCTCACTGGCTGTGAAATTTTATTTCCTGGGGGGCTAGATTGGCCCCTACTTTGTTGGCAAGGGAAGACCTTTCTATTTATTTATTTATTTTTAAAAGACATTTGAAGGTTACATTTTTGTGAAACATCTCTTTTATAGGGTTTTTCTGCTGTGTTTTTAATATTCATGTTAAGTTTGCAAGACTCGGACGTCTCTCATTCATAAGATTGCCAGAAGGCAAAGTCGATGTGAGAACATGAACAACTCCAGAACTGGAAATATTGTGAAGGCTTGGGAGGATCCTGTGGGACATAGGAGGTGCAAAAAATAGTTTGGGATGGGCCAGGCTTTCAAAACTTATATTATATAGGATGATAAAAAAATAAAACCCATTCTGCAAAGTTTTTACCTCTAACATGAACTTTTATACTCTGAAACATCTGTCGCCCATCTTGGTTTTCACCCAAAGTGGCTACTTTTGCACTGTATGTGCCACTGTCATTCATGTGGAGTTGAGTAATCATCAGACTACAGTCTCCTATGGCTAGATCTCCTACAAACTGCACCCGGTCCTGAAAGTGAGGACTTGTTAGATTTACATGGTCCTTCAAAATTTTGGAGCTGTCATATATTGGGTAACCACTATAGCCAAGCAACATATAGGCCGAAGAAGGTTGAAAATACCAAACCACAGTAGCAAGGGTGAGATTAGCAAAATGAAGTGTTTCATTGATTTGGCAAGGAATCAACACACAGGATCCTTTCCAAGTCACCATGCTTTCAAGGCTCGTGGTCAATAAACTTCCATTACACAGAACACCTGAAATGCACAAGGAAGATGTTGATCAGCAACTTCCATCTGCCCATACCCATGATGATTTGCTTCCATCTTTCTGATACCTTCTATCTCCCACACATAAGGAACAAAGCAAAAGCAAAACATAACTATTATGACAGCATTAGGTCTAACTGGGTCCCAGATGCATTGGTCTAAAATTTCAATGTGTTGATTTAGATCAGGGGTAGGCAAGCTTTCCCCTTTAAGGGCCGAGGGACTTCAGCTCCCAGAAGCCTCAGCCATGTTGGCCAATAGTCCCATGTTGGCCAATAGCTTCTGGGATTCTGGGAGCTGAAGTCCCTCGGCCCTTAAAGGGGAAAGGTTGCCTACCCCTGATTTAGACAAAAAGGGACACTAGGTTATGTATCATCGTAATTTGCTAGAATCTTAATCTTCTTTTGTAAAATAAGTAAACATTGATTTATATCAGGCCTTTATGTCACAAATGGGATTCAAGGCAGCTTGCAACTGTCTAGAACAAAAACAATCAAACCCTAAAATGACTGCAAGCATTAAAAAAATTAAACAGTTTTAAGACACAATAAAGTCAAAAAACGTACATTATAGTGATAAGTTTTATTAGATCAGAAGGCAACATCAATCAATGCAAATGTTGAAAGTTTACAGACTTCTTCATCAGGCATAGCTGGTAAAAATGATTTTTTTGGGGGGGGGGGAATGTGATGCTAGAGTGTCACAGAGCTGGAGCTTTCTTGAGATATTAAAATGACATCTAAATGACATCTAATCTTGCAGAGAAGGTTGATGCAGATAGAAGATATGCTTCTTGTTGGCCATGAAGCAGCCCAAATAAAGCAATAAAATTTATTTCTCCATTGTTAGAAACAAGGAGATTTCTTTCCCAACACAGCTAGTTAGTGCTGTCATCCCTCTTGCAGTTTCTCCAACACCCACATTCAGTAAATATCTGTGTTGGGTGGGGAAGCTCCATGAGCTAAAAGGTAGGCTTGCAGGAAAAGGGAGGAGAAATGTTGTAGTTCCACCTGACCAAAGTTTACAATATGTCTTCTTGATCCAGAATCAGCTAAATATTAAACCTACAGCTGACTGTTAAACCTATCTAAAGCTGAGCTGGAACATCTGAGAAGACATTTTCTAGGGAAATTTTTTGAGATTTTTTTTCTCTTCCTTATATCTTCCCAGAGGTACAGCTGCAGAGGTGAACAAAATGAGACATTGATCTTCCCAAACAAGAATTCTGCTTTATCCAATTGAAATTTACCTTCATTTATAGTATAGTGTCTAGATCAAGAGAAGTAATAGTGCCACTCTATTCTGCTTTGGTCAGGCCTCACCTGGAATACTGTGTCCAGTTCTGGGCACCACAATTCAAAAAAGATGTGGAGAAACTGGAGCATGTCCAAAGGAGGGCAACTAAAATGGTGAAGGGTCTGGAAACCAAGCCCTATGAGGAACGACTTAGGGAGCTGGGGATGTTTAGCCTGGAGAAGAGAAGGCTGAGAGGAGATATGATAGCCGTGTTTAAATATTTGAAGGGATGTCATATCGAGGAGGGAACAAGCTTGTTTGCTGCTTCTCCAGAGGCTAGGACCCGAAACAATGGATGCAAGCTGCAAGAAAAGAGATTCCACCTCAACATTAGGAGGAACTTCCTAACAGTAAGGGCGGTTCGACAGTGGAACACACTCCCTCAGAGAGTAGTGGAGTCTCCTTCCTTGGAGGTCTTTAAGCAGAGGCTGGATGGCCATCTGTCGGGGATGCTTTGATTGGGAGTTCCTGCATAGCAGGGGGTTGGACTGGATGGCCCTTGTGGTCTCTTCCAACTCTATGATTCTATGATTCTATGATTCCCACACTTCTAGCATTGCAGTCCTGAAACTTCAGTTGATAGTCAAAGAAAAGGGGCAAGCAAAATTTAATAAGGGAATGTGAACATAGCATATAAAAGAGACCTAGGTGCAGATTATTTTCAGTGTTTTCAAAGAGATCAAAAGGAGCAGTAATAACCACTAATCCAATCTATAGTATGCATACATTACCATGGAGGAAAAACAGCACCAAGAAATGTTTCATTGTGGCTCCATCCAATTGTCAAGCCTGGGTAAGGAAAGACAGGTTGCTGATTTGTACCTTCATTCATTCAGAGAATATATACTTATAGTCAAAAGCTGCAGGGGTAGGATGGGATATGGAATGGAACAGATTATCCTGGCAAGAGGGAATGACTGGCTTATTAGTCCACTGAATATGCGTACTCGACACTGCAAAATGTAATTGTACATCTAACTTCTTTAGTGCTCCTCAACAACAGGAATATATTCAGAAATATGTCCAAAAACATGGCCTAAACTACTCAGATCTGCAACACTTTAGGTATTGTCATTGAGCATTTATTTATGTGCCATATTTTCCATAAATACACTGTGCTCAAAGCACTTCACAGAAAACACCATTTAAATACAATAAGAAATAATTAGAAACCATCACATTAGTGATTTGTCAGCTGCGGGGCTCTTTGAAACAAGCAAAGTGGAGGTAAATTTTAAACTGCAGGTGTTCATTTTGACAATCTGGATAGTCAAATCCCCACGGGGAATCCAAAAATGCAAACAGCCATAATGATCAATATGAACAAACTAAATCCTGGTATTTATAGTTTGCTGTAGCACCAGAGCTCTCTGACAGTGAAGGCTAAATAGAGCACGAAACATCCCAGAATTCCATAGCATTGAGCCTTGGTAGTTAAAGCAGCATCAAACTGCATTAATTCTGCATTGTAGATGCAACCTTAGGTGACCCAGATTCCTAAGACCCAAAGCCAAGTTTTAACTTGATGCCAAACTTCATTAATTCTGCAGTACAGAGGCACCCTAAGTCTAAGAGTTTTTTGGGGGTTGGGGTTTTTTGGGCTATGTGGCCATGTTCTAGAAGAGTTGATTCCTGATGTTTTGCCAGCATATGTGCCTGGCATCTTCTCTAGAACATGGCCACACAGCCTGAAAAACCCACAAAAAAACATGGGTGCCAGCCTGAAAGCCTTTGACTTCACATCGAACAGTTTTGATCTCCATTAGGATCACTAGGATTTTACAGTGCTAAAAGACCTTAATTGGTCATTCAAAACAAGTCCCCCCCCCAGAAAAAAAATGCTTGTATTACAAACTTAGCTCACTCAGCTCCATATATTCTTGTAAGAGAAGGCAAGTTCTTTCCCCATCATTTGCTTTCAGCTAGGCCCATAAGTTAACAGAGGAAATTGCCACTAGGCTGTGGCTGGCTGGTGATGCTGTTGTCCCTGCTATTCAAAATATCCTGGACCTTTGATACTGTTTTATCTAATATTACTTGTCCATCAGTTCCAAGTAAGGATTGCCAAATGATCAGAAAAGCACAGACTATGTTCTTGTGCTTTGAAGCACCACTTGCTCTCTAGGGAAAAAATGCTAAAGATTTTCATATCATGAAGACAAACATGTTCACCTATGAATGTTTTTACATCAAGCTGCTAATAAAGGCACAGGAGCAGAGCAAATAAAACAAATCTAATATCTGGAACTTGGCAGGGTTAAAAACCAAGAGTTTGTTCTACCAATACTGTTACTTCTCTGGCAATTCAGAATGGAGGAAACAGAAGGCAAACTATCTGTCCAGAGCAAATTAAAAGGCACACTCACCTGTCAATGTGGAAGGTCAGATCTGACAGTGTTTCTTTTGCTGCAGCTGAAGCATTTCAGACAGAAGAAACATTTGCTTTTCCTTTGGTGTGTTTTTCACCCAAATCCAAATGTTTGCCTATGTGGAAGAAATAAGAACTGGCACAAAAAAAAAAGTCAAGGACAGTTATTGGCATCTACACCTTTTGCATGAATTGTACAGCCAAATGTTCTTATTGTCCCCCTTCTGGAGCAAGCAGCTTCTGCACCCAGGAGAATAGGCTTCTCTTATCAAATGCTACATAGAACTGGAGAAGCAAAGGGTGACAATTCTGTAGAATACTTGGAGATTCTGGCTACCTGGAGCAAGTAGTCTTCTGCTCTGTATCTACATCTATGTATTAGAATGGGATATATGGAAAGCCTTTGGCTCTCTGCAAAACTGCCCAGATGTGCCCATGGGCTATCACAAGCACAGTTTGAAGCCTCTTCCCAACAATGCAGTATTCTCATTGAATTGTCTCTGCCTACTCAGAAGCATTATTGGGAACCATGGAAAAGGACGTAGTATCAAAGACTTCTTGTTTGGATTAAGATTTTACCTAATCAACTGTGGTCTTCTTAACTCTGGTTTATTAGCATAACTCCCGGTTCCCTTCTGACACTCTGCTGCCCCAGCAGTGTGGTAGCTATGAAGAGGGCAGAGTCAAATGGATTGGCACTTGGTGTTCTTCTGTACACGTCCATCCTTTCTTGTGCCCTCTTAGTTTTTGTACCCACCTTTGATCAAACTCTGTCTCTCCTGGAATTTCATGTTCCATCTTCCCACCCACTTGTTCTGCAATCCTTCCTCTCTTTGTACAACCCATTTGTTCTGCAATCCTTCCTCTCTTTGTACAATTCCCCTTGGATTCTTGACAAAGCAAACACTGAACTTATCATTAATAGAACACAGAATCAGATGGTGTGACACTTGTCCTCAATTGGCTAGCATAAGCTCCAACATCTGGTTCTTGCTGCTAGTGGTTTGTCTTGGACTGGGTAAGTGTGATTAAAGAGTGACCTTGGACATCTGGAGTCTGGGTGTTCATCTATGTACAAGATGCATAGTGTGGGAAGGTTACTTTTTTCATCCACAAATTTCAGATACCTCCATCCAATGTGATCACTGGGAGATACTAGTAGTTGTAACATTTGTAACAAGCTACAAAATGTTTTAAGAAGGGAAGAGAAAGGGGTGGTGTAGCCATCTTGGTCTCAGTAAAACTGGATGTTGTGTCTGAAGTAACCTATCAGTCTAAAAACAATTTCATCTTGTTTGTATTGTTAAGAGGCACTTGAGGGCCAGAAATTGATGCATTAATCTGTGTAAATGTATATTGTCCACCTGACAAATACAGGTATGCAGGGCTAATTTGTGACAAATTGGAAGAGGCTCTGAATCTTTGTGAGATACAGTATCCCAAGGCAACTATAGCAGTGTGTGGGGATTTCAATGTGTTGGCTCAGGTCCTAACAGAAAGGAAAATGCTTTTGGATTGGATTATAATGAGGTATTTTTACCTGATCATCTCTCACTAGACAAAGAAGTTAAAAAAGAGAGGAGGAAATTACTTGAGCTAATGTCCTGCATGTGGTTGACATGCCTTCATGACAGCTTCAGGGATAATTCTAATGGATATTATACTTTTCTTAACATCAGAGTAGGTACCATTATTGATTACATCTTCTGCTCTTCAAATTTATTGCCCTATAGGATGAGTTATAATATTTTAGACCATCCAGAAAGTGATCATTTACCTATCATTCTGGCAATTTCTATTCTGCCTCCCCAACTGCCCCCTCCATCTATTGATTTGGCAGAGGGAACAAAAATTAGTGGAAAACACCTAAAGTGGTCTCCTTCTGTCAAACAGTAAGTCCAGGATCATTTAAATATTCCTCATGTTGTGAAGATACATCAGGATATTGTCAAAGGAAACAGTGATCCTGTAGAAGGTACTATGACAATTTCTACATCATTAAGGCCACTATTAACTAAAAAGATTCATCACCATAGAAAGGCCTTTGGCAAAATGAGCTGGTATGATTATGAATGTAGGCAAGCTAAACAGAATCTGACCTAATTAACCCGGAGGGTTAGGTGGACACAACTGGAAGCAGACATGGAAGCATCGGCTTCCTGCCACTTAGTTTATAAGGATTTAGAAAGAAAGAAAGAAAGAAAGAAAGAAAGAAAGAAAGAAAGAAAGAAAATTTATGACTGTTCAGTAAAAGGAGTTGGGGTTGGAAGCCTTAGAAAGGAAAGAAAGATGGTTCTGGAATTTGATCTCATTATCAGACATGGACTTCACTCCCACATTAGATGAATGCATTTCAGCTAATACCTGTGTACCTACTTTAGCAGTATTTGTGAAAGTGATGTCAATAGTAGTTACAATGGTTCAAGCAGTAATAATCACTTTGTTGAGAGATAGATCAGAAATACCAGAATGACCACCTGTTTCAGTACAAGAAATGAACAAACTTTAATAATAATAATAATAATAATAATAATAATAATAATAATAATAATATATTTATACCCCGCCCCTCTGAGCACAATCGGGGAGGCTAACAACAGTTAAAAATACATAAAATACAAATTCAAAGGTCAATACCCAACCCCCCCTTTAAAAGAGTATTAAATAAACACTAATTAAAACATCTTGGGTTAAAACATAGAATTACTTAAAACCACTGGTGCCTGGTGAAGATATGATTCCACCAGAGGTTTATAAGAACAACTCTGAATGGTGGGCTACCTTGTTAGCAAAATTATTTTCCTATATAAACTCCACAGGCATTTTTCCCAAGGGCTGGAAGCAGATTATAATCTTCTCAATTTAGAAGAAAGGACACAAACAAACCCCTCGGAATTATTGGCCAATTAGTTTACTGGATATAAGATTTACAGCCACTGTCTCCTCCAGAAGCTGATGAGTTGAGTGGAGGACAATAATTTTCTTCATCAGGAACAGGCAGGGCCATAGTACAGTGGATCAGAAAGGGCCACAGTACAGTGGATCAGATTTTTGTGTTATATCATTTAATTTATAAATACACTAGTAATCCTTCCAAATGGCTGTTTGCTGCATTTATTGATTTCTACTCAGCTTTTGATACTATTAATAGGAATCATCAGTGGGACAAGTTTGCCAGGACTAAGAGGCTATTACTCCTAATTCAGGAGCTATACACTAATATAACTATGAGGGTAAGGATCAGTACAGGTGGTAGGTTGCTGTAGAGAATTAACACAACAAAAGGAGTCAGACAAGGCTGCTTACTAGCACCCCTCCTGTCTAACCTCTATATTAATAATATTGTAACCATGGCAAATTGTCCTGATCACTTCCCTCCCTCAATAGGGAATTGCAAAATGGCAATTCTAATATATGCAGATGACACTGTATTATTATCTATGAATAAAATTGGGTTGAAGAGATGTCTCAATAAACTTCATGAGTTTTACCAAATAGAACAAGTTAGAATAAATTACACTAAATGAAAGGGGATTGTCTTTGCCAAATGACCTTCTAAATTTGATTGGAATATAGAGGAAATTAGATAGAGGAGGTCCCCTCTCTTAAGTACCTAGGGTATATTTTGATTATAAAACAACTTGGAAGACTCATCTACAAAATATCAAAATAACAGCACAGCAGTCAGCCCATGCCACTCTGAATTTTTTCTACACTAGAGGTGGCAGGCTTGTAATTCCAGCACTTTTTTAGGGAAAGTAGTGGCTCAAATGCAATATGCTACTGAGATCTAGGGGTTAAATCTCAATAATTTTTATGACCTAGAGTCTGTCAAAACAAGTTCTTCAGGCACTTGTTGGCAGTGCCTCCAGGGATTCCAGCTGTGTTCCTTAGGACAGAGACAGGGCTTGTATCTGACAAAGCTAGGGCCAAGATGGTAGCCCTTTCATATTATAAGAGAGTTTTGGACATGCCAGAGGACTGCCTACCCAAGCTCTATTTATGAGGAGGTATCATAAAGTAATAATTATCACCAGGAAGTTATTATGGTGATTAAATTTTGTCAGTGTCATCATTGGTCCCTAAGTGCATGATTTATTGATCTCTAAAAACCTTTCAACAGATGTTTTTTGTTTTTTCTGGAGTTAAAAATTAAGCTCAGGAACTGGATTTATAAGTGGGACAATGACCAGGATTTACCCTCAATTAAGTCTTCAAATCTTTCCCATTGGTACCATCTGTTGAAATCAAATCATGTAAGAGCTTACCTTTGCCCCCTTGAGAATGGCATTAACAGAATTACATTTGCAGACTATGCCAACATCTGTCTTGGATGGCAGATACAGAAACATTCTAAGGAACTTAAGGTTTTGCATTTGTGGCATGGGAGAGGTAGAGGATGTCTCACATTATTTACTTTATTGCTAGCTTTATCAAGATCCCAGGAAAAGATTCTTGGGTCAGATACTGGCTTCTCTGTAGGGGGGGAGTTCCTACATGAAAATATGCTGGTTACTTTCATACTGTGATCTATATGTTATACATAGAACAGCTTTATTTGCTAAAGTGGCTAAAAGTATATGTGTTACCTATCTGAAAGATATTGCTATAGACTAGGCCTGCACAGCATACAGCCTGGGTGCTTCATGTGGCCCGCCAAAGGATTTTTGGTGGCCCCTAAGGATGTGGAACAACTTCAAGGCTCCTTTGCTGCTCAGCCTCCTCCTGAGGAGAAGGCATGCAAAGAAGGAGGAAGAAGAGTGAATACTCACCCTGCAAGGCTCTTCTACCTCCTGGCTTTCTCCTGAGGAGAAGGTTGGGTGGAGGAGAAGGACAGGTGAACACTTGCCCTGCAAGTCTCCTCCACCACCCTGCCTTGTCCTGAGGAGAAGACCAGGTGGTAGCGGCGGCAGTGATGGAAGATGGGTGAACACCCACCCTGCAAGGCTCCTCCACTGCTCATCTTTCTCCTGAGGAGAAGTCCATATGGAAGAGAAGAAGGACAGGCAAGGCTGCTCTGTTGCTCAGCTTTCTCCTGAGAGGGCTGAGCAGAGGAGGGTGGAATTAATATTAATTAATTATGATTAATATTACTAATTCCTATTAATATTAATTAATTAATTAATTAATTAATATTTAATTAAAACCAATCTGAGGCCTGAAGTTGTTTAGTCTATTTTAATGTTGGCCCCCACCTACTACCAAGTTGTGCAGGCCTGTTACAGACTGTGGGGGATTCACTTATATGGTTTTTAATTGATATATTGTCATTGTTAATGGAGTTGTAATGGCTTTTAGTCAAATACAATAAACACTTGACTAACTGACTAGTAGTTGTAGGCTTGCCCCCGAAAAACATTTCCATGCTGTGAGTCGAGGTGTTATAAGGAGTGACAATGAACATAAGAACCAGGTGAATCTAAGCAAAGGGTTTGGCATCAGTGGTAAGAAGGTAAGTTTTGCCCATCTAGTGGACCTGCTTCAGTCTTTAACATCTTCAATTAAGGGATAAAGCAGAGATGAGAAAAGTGTAGCTTTCCAAATACCATTGGTCTGCTATTTTTCACCACTAGTATCCTTGCTAATACAGTTGGGAGGCGTCCCCTAGCAACATCAGCAATAGCATCAGACTACTAAGGTCTGTCCAGGAGGATTCTTCTTGTGAATAAATTATGTGGTGAAGAACAGGCAAGGGCTTCTCAGCTGTGACACTCTGGCTGTAGGCCTGTTTGACTGGCACTGATGCTGGCCTCCTTTTGGCATCAAGTTAAAATTTTGCTTTATTAATGTCTTTGGGTCTTAGGAATATCGATCAACTAAGGCTACATCTGCAATGCAAAATTGATGCAATTTGATACCACTTTAACTGCCATGGCTCAATGATATGGAATTCTGGGATTTGTAGTTTTGTGACATATTTAGCTTTCCCTGTCAGAGAGCTCTGGTGCTAGAACAAACTACAGATCCCAGGATTCCATAGGATGGAGCCATGACAGTTACAGCACTGTCAAACTACATTAATGCTCAGCACTGTCAAATTACATTAATTCTGCAGTGTGGTAGCAGTAGAGAACCAATATGGCATAGTGATTTGAATGTTAGACTAGGACTCTGTGAGACCAGGTGCAAATCCTAGCTTGGCCATGGAAATCCACTAGGTAATCTTGGGCAAGTCATTATCTTAGCTTCAGAGAAATGGGAAACCTTCTCAGAGGAAATCTGCCCAAGAAAACCCTATAATAAGTTCACCTAAGGCTTAGGGTCGCTGTAAGTCAGAAAGGATTTGAAGGCACACAATAAGAGCAACAATAATATGGCCCTCCAGGTGCTATTGCTAACATCCAGCATCCAATAACATCTGAAGGGTTGCATGATTTCCACCTCAATTAAGATGCCTCAGTATAATTTCCCCTGCACTGTTGTTGTTTATTGTCAAGTCAGCTTCAACCTAGAGTGACCTTATGACTGAGACACCTCGAAAAGCCCAAATCCTCAACTGCCCCATACAGGTCTTGTAAACTCATGACTGTGGTTTCCTTGATGGAATCAATCCACCTGAAATGTGCTCTTCTTCTTAAATCTTCCACCATAACTAGCTTTATGATCTTTTCCAATGAGTCAAGTCATCTCATATGTCCACAGTATGTGAGCCTCAGTTTAGTCTTCTTGACTTATAGGGGCAGTCTTGATTTCCTCTAGGATCTTTTCACTTGTCTTTTTAGCAGTCCATGGTATCCATAGAAGACTTCCCCAGCACCAGATTTTGAATGAATTCATTTGTTCCTCACATAGAACTATTCCACAGACCTAATGTGTAATGTTCTTTTTGTGTAGATCTTTCAACAAATATGTAGTTGATGCACAAATCTCACCTGGCTACTACCTCTACTATTGCTCTCCTTCTATTGAACAATTTGTTGCTGTGCCTTCAGTTCATCACCCACTTTTGGCAACTCTGCATGGGGTTTCTTGGCAAGTTTCTTCAGAGGGGGAGTTGCCTTTGCCATCTTCTGAGGCTGAGAGAGTGTGACTTGTTTAGAGTTACCCAGTGGGTTTCCATGACTAAGCAGGGATTTGAAACCTGTTCTTCAGAGTCGTTGTCCAATGCTGAAACCACTACACAATGCTGGCTCTTCTATTCAACAGTAGGTGGTGCTATATTTCAACAGCACTTGAAAAATGAGGGAAGCTGTATGATGCAGAGACAGAGTAATGTATGACACCTGCTGATCTTTCTTGAACTAAAATTGAAGGCATGGGGCGTAATCTTTTAGCCTCTGTCCTCCACTGTTCTGCTTAATTCCTGCAACCCTATACCCGTGACCTCCTTGATAGAGTCCATCTATTTGGCTTGTGGCCTTCCTCTCTAGCTTGTTTTCTGCTGCTCCAGAGAACTGGACCTGGAACAATGGATGCAAGCAACAGGAAAAGCGATTCTACCTCAACATTAGGAGGAACTTCCTGACAGCTGTTCAACAATGGAACACACTCCCTCAGAGTGTGGTGGAGTCTCCTTCTTTGGAGGTCTTTAAACAGAGGCTGGACGGCCATCTGTCAAGGATGCTTTGATTTTGAGTTCCTGCATGGCAGGGGGTTGGACTGGATGGCCCTTCTTGTCCTCTTCCAACTCTATGATTCTATGTGTTGTTCCCTTTCAAGCCACCTTCCAGCACAGTGCCATGCTCCTGTGGGCACCAACAACCCACAGAAAATGGGATAGGGAGCACAGAGGAGGCAGTGCCATCACCAGTAGCTGCTAAAGATGTTCCAGAGTGGCCATTGCCCCAACTGCAATCAACTGGTGGCCCTCACCAGTAGCAGCAGCAGGATTGGGGCTTACTGCCATTGGACACAGGCAGAAGAAATACAATAACTTCCAAATGGATCAAAGAAAGTACTATTAAAATATAATGATATCAAAAATGTGTTTGTGCAATCATCAAGACTATTTATGAAACCTCAAACTGACCAACTCTGGGTGTTTCAAAAGAAACATACACCACACAGTGTGGTATACAATCAGCAAATTAGAAAAGTAGATTCTAGATTAACTGAATATACTAATACATAGTGTCCATATGTGATGCAATGGTGATACAAATGACTCAGATAAGATGATGATGACATCTGTTTCTGGGATCTTGAACTGGATGTTTCGACCTGATAGGTATTTTCAGATTGTTATGTTCAATCAATATTTTGGTATTCTTTCTTTTTCACACAAAGAATCTAATAGGGATATGTTTTTAAACTGAAATTATCTAAATTAAATTACCTACAGATTCAGAACTCCTCAAGATTAAACAGCCTTTTCCCATACTTCTAGATTTCTGCACAGATTCAGTCTCAGGCATGCTGGAAAGTTACATAATTCTCCTAATTCTCATTGACATGTGACATGTCCCTTGAGCTACCTTGGCAGAGTCGGGTCTTCTACCTGTTTGCATTCTGCTGGATTTGCATGAGATTCTGAGCAACTGACAGGCCTCAGGCCTGTGCATTGTGGTCCCTCTGTCTGCCCCCAGTTGGTGGTCTAGCCATCCACTTGCCTATGTATCATTTGAATGAGGTTAATCTGCTGGGTTGCCACTGTTTATGCCAGCCTTCCTTTATCTCATTCAGTAACTAGTGTCTTCTGTCTCCTCTGTTTTGTATTGTGTGTTGTTTTTTTTTAATGAACCGCACTCATGGGCATACGGTAGGACAGGGGTAGGCAACCTTTCCCCTTTAAGGGCCGAGGGACTTCAGCTCCCAGAAGCCTCAGCCATGTTGGCCAATAGCTCCTGGGATTCTGGGAGCTGAAGTCCCTTGGCCCTTAAAGGGGAAAGGTTGCCTACCCCTGCGGTAGGATATCCAGTGCCACCTCTGCCAACCCCAGGGGGTTCATTGAGCCTCTGGGAGAATGACACTTAGCCCATTTCCCTGCTAAGATCAGACCATTGCAGGAAGATTTTTTTTTCTGAATTGGGAGATTGTTCCTCATAGGCTACAAGGTGCAGGATTTCCAGAGTATTGCTGGGTCTTTCTCCCTGTCTTCTATGCCCCAATAAATCTCCTTTTTCGGATAATGTGCATGTATCCCTGGCATTTGGATACTAAGGTCATACCCTGTTCTAGTGTGTCAGCATAGTGTCCATGGCATCCTGTGCTGGCATGCCTAATCCCCTCTTTGTACTTCATGTTGTGATTGTACACTACAGTGTTTGTGTAGAGTATCTCTGTACAGTAGAATCAAATGCCATAGATAAAGAGGCACAAACTACTCACTAGATACAACCCGTAACAGAAAAATGAGTGCCTTTTGTAGGCCTTATCTACATAGTCTAATCCATCATCTTTGCCATTGACAAAGTAAATATAGTGGCCAGAATCTTGTTGCGGACTTACATTTTCATAATTGGACTTACATCTGTGGAGTTTGGAATTGGGTGGTTTGGTAATGTTCATATTCAGTAAAGGGCTGCTGTTATGTTACTATGTAGGGGAGCCAGCAAAGTGGCCAATGCTCATTGGGACAGATATGCATTCCTCTTATTGTTGTGAACTAGTCCCATTATCACATCGGAACATCAGTAAGGGGATGGTGATGTGCATCAGGACACTCTTGCTGGTGTCCCATTATGCATCTTCATAATTCACTAACAAGGTTTGTCAGTACCTCTGCTATGCAGCTCAATATATGTGAAGTTACACAATGTACTCTGTGATAGTGGATTCTGGACATTATTTTAATTTTGTATATCTTTTGTATATTGCAGCCTACATTCAATAGCTAGCCTTGATTATATTGTATATACTTTATTTCAAGATGAATTTTCAGAAGAAATTTGGTAACATCCATAAACAATTGATGAGGGGTGTGTGTGTTCATTTCCAATCATTGTGGACAGTTCATCATTTAATGGAACACTTGTTCCACCCATATTTATCTTTATTATTAAATCATTTCAATTGTTCCATGTTTCTGTTTATTATTAGATTGTTTCAACAGTTATTTCATTTATAATTTTATAGGGCATCCCTTTTCCCTGGCCCACATTATGGAGAAAAAAACAGTTACAATAAGATTCATGGTGTTCCTCCATATAGACCACAGGTTGGAAAGATATGGTATTCTTATATATGTGTGAATTAAATCTTGGAATCCTATGGCTGTGTGGTGTAGCCATGCATACTTAGCCCAAGATCCAATAAGCAGACTGCCACAGTGCAAGTCTCCACCAGCATATTTACTTGGTTGCCTGAAGAGCAGAGGCTGTTGAGGGTTTCCTCTTTCCCATTGCCTCCTTGGTTGCACAACAGAAGCTGGGGATTTCACAAGCATCACTCTGTTCTCTGAGTTTCTGATTAGCTGCAAGGGAATTCATGGACATGTACAAGCTTCCCAAAGCATAAGGTTACTCCTTCTTCCCTGCGTGTATAGGAGCAGCCAGAACATACCTGGGTGCACCCCTACAACCAACTGGTAGCCAAGAGGATATAGCTACACCTACAATCAAGCCAGCTGCTATTTCACACTGCAGTGAGGAACATTGCATAAGGAGGTACAGGATACCTTCTTCCATAATGTCCAAAAATATATACATGTGTGAAACTGGAGATTACGTCTGCATAAGTCACCAACAGGATTCTAGACATAAACTACTATACTAAAGTTTATGCTTAAAAAGCAACACTGTTGAAGCAGGGAGGACCAGGGATGGGGGATAATGAACAATTTTGTTACCCCCAAATACTATGGTTGTAGAGGATGGTGGAAATTAATATGCCATGGGTGCTACCTGATACTGGTTCTAATGGAGGAGAACCAGCAAGTGATCATAAGTAAGGATGGAGGATGTGAAGCGCCACATGACAAAAGAGAAGCTTTTGGTTTCTTTGTCCTATACCACTAATCCAGACTTCACTACACAGCCCCAGCATTTCATAATCCAAGGTCATCACACTCTGTACACATCAGGCCTCAATGCCAGAAACATTCACCACGGTGCTCTTCCCAGACTTTGAAAGCATTTTCCTGTAGAAAGAAGGAAATAAACATGAAATAAAGAGAGGCTGATCAGAGGGTACTTCAACCGGTTTCTTGCTGTGGGAGAGTACATTTGCTGTGGGAGAGTACAAAATCTTGTAGGAGTGGGGAACAAATAAATGAGATTGGGTCTAAGAATTCCCTCACCACCACTGTCATGAAGCCCTACCCGTAGACCTCAAAATATTGAGTTGGATCTAGACTTAGCTCCATTCAGATCAATGAGAATTGGAATAGTCCTTACAAGTAAGCCCCTTTGATTTAAGTATAACTTTGTGACTCTTAAATACTCATTTAATGAATCCAATCCATTGTGTTTTCATTGATTCCACATTGATGGAATGGAATCTTTGTAAGGTCAGAGACACTGTACTGAGAGGATGACAGACAAAATAGTCAAGGTAGGTTGATGGTCATATTAAAAGAAATAGCCATGTTAGTCTGTATCACTGCACTAAGGGATCTTGTAGCACCTTTGGGACTGAGCGAAAAGTATCTGTAGCATAACCTTTCACAGATTCAGTCTATTTACATGTGATGAAATAGACCCAGACTGTTGACATACTGCAGAATTAATGCAGCTTGACATCGCTTTAACTGTCATAAATGCATCCTATGGAATCCTGGGATTTGTAATTTGTTGAAGCACCAGAGCTCTCTCACAGAGAAGGCTAAATAGCTCACAAAACTACAAATCCCAGAATTCCATAGCATGGAGCCATGGTAGTTAAATTCTGCAGTGTAGATACAGTCCCAGTCTACAAAAGCTTATGCAATAAACCTTTTTCTCTCAGTCTCAAAGGTGCTACAATATCCCTTGGTAGGTTGCTGATATCATCATCATCATCATCATCATCATCCACAGAGGAGTAAATGATACAGAGGAGTAAATGATACGCATTATCAAACCTCCTCATTTTTATAATAACCTGCAGGACTCATCAGAGGCTTTGATCCTGACCTGTGAAAACCACTGCCACAACTGAAACCAAATTTATGTGGGATCATCTAGATGACAAACTAAGCATATGAGATGGAAGCAGTAAATGAAAGAGGGTGATGGGGAGAAGGCCACCCTGTTGTGTTGTCGAGTTTTCAAACCAACAATAAAGAACAGTCAAAATTAATGACAAGTAGAGCTGACAATCAGGAAGTAGTTATTAGCAAGTTTATGTTCTCCCTAAATATCAAACACAAGTATTGCATTCAGTGAGTTTACCTATGTATTTCTCTGTAAAATTAGTATATTGACCACATATTACACGTTGCACACATTTTTGCCTTTATCAAAGGTCTATACCCAAATAATACAGGATTTTTTGACATCTCGTTTTGTCTAGATAAAAAGAAAAGCTTTTCAAATCCTTAAATGGAACCCTCAAATAAGGAATATTCCTTATTACAAGGAACACTTAACAAACCTAGACCCTTTCAGAGAACAAGATGAGATTGCCAGCCATTGCCCTTTCTACCCCTGGCTTCCATTTTCTATGGCCCCTATCCTTATCTCCTCCATATTAACTCACCCATTGTTTTCAGCACTTGTCCTGGATGATTTTTTGTCCAGGATATTGTTTCTGCAGTACATCAGTAAGCCGCGACGGCGTTTGTAATAGCAAGATGCATCCACCACCAGCAAGATCACCAGGAGGATTGCCAGCACCATGGCCAAGATGCTGCCTGTGCCCAAACCTTTGTCTGGAAGAAGAGAAGAACTTCTGCTTGCAAATGCAAATGCAAAAGAGTAGAATCCCCATGCCATTCCCAGTTCCATACGACTGGTGGCTCACAAAACTACAAATCCTAAGATTCTGTAGGGTGGAGCCTTGGCTGTTAAAGTGGTATTAAAATGTGTTATTTCTACAATATAGATGCATCCTTAGAATCCCTTGGCCTGCTGCCACACTGCAGAATTAATGCAGTTTTACACTGCTTTAACTGGCATGGCTTCATCCTATGTAGTTTACTGAGGCACTACATCCTATGTAGTTTACTGAGGCTAACTATCGTACAAAACTACAAATCCCAGAATTTTATAGCATTGAGCCATGGCTGTAAAAGCAGTGTTAAATTGCATTAATTTTACAGTGTAGATGTAGACTTGGACTGGCCTCTGTGGGTATTTTTCATTATATAGCACACACATAGATTCTTCCTACTAGAAATGTTCATTTCCACTTCATTCTCATATTTAAAAATGAAAAATTGTACGAGTTCTCCAGGTGCTCCTTTTTTGCTGGTTTTTTTTCCCAATGGCTTTTTTCCTATTTGGAAACCTTTTGCAAACATTTTACAAAGTTCATTTTTCTTCAAATAATTATTGGTTTGCTTTCTTGCTTGCTTGTTTTTGTACTACTGGTGATGAAAAGAAAAGCACTGCGGCCCTTTCCTACTACACAATTATACCACAACTATACCATATTAACTGCCTATGAAATCCTGAGGTTTGTAGTTTGGGAGGTACTAGAGCTCTTTGGCTGAGAATTCTAAATGCCCTCCTTTAAACTGCCAATCCCAGGATTCCATAGCCATTGCAGTTAAAGTGGAATAATTGTACTATAATTCTGTAGTGTGAATGGGCCCTTGGTCTTATCACTTGTCCACAGGATCACACAATCATGCACTGGCTGACAGTTCTTTAGACAAGTTGTCCCAGTGTGTTAAAATACCCTTTCTCACCAAGACAAGAACATTTGTGAATATCTTTGATTTTGGTACCTTCGCTTATGGGCAAAAGAAAAAGTAAAAAAGGGAGCCCGGTTGGTGCAGTGGCTAAATGCCAGTACTGTAGCCACAAAGTTGTGAGTTCGATCCCAGGCAGGGCCCCAAGGTCCACTCAGCCTTCCATCCTTTTGGAGGTCAGTAAAATGAGTACCCAGCTTGTTCGGGGCAATTGGCTTACACATTGTCAACCATTTAGGGAGTGCTGGTTCACTGATAAGCAGTATAGAAATGTAGTTGCTATTGCTATTTTATATCCTATTAACAAAATTCTCTGCCCTACTCCATGGCAATTTGAGAAGAGAGGGAGATATTGGTGCCAAATATTCTTACCTCACATTCTCCAACAGTTCCGTAGGAGAGATGACTGTTTGTGATGCAATTTTCTTCTTTTGATAAGTTTTTGCTTTAATATTTACTGGTCTGTTTCCACAATAGCTACAGCACTGGTTTTCTGACTGTGTATGTGTGTGTGCTTGCCTTCAAGTTGCCTTCTGGTGACCCCATGAATTTCATGAGATTTTCTTAGGCAAGGAATACTCAGAGGTGGTTTTGCCATGGCTTTCCTCTGAAATATCACCTACAGCACTTGTTATTCCTTGGTGGTCCCCCATCCAAGTACTAACCAGGCCTGGCCCTCTGAACTTCCAAGATCAGACAAGTTATGGTGCCTTCAGTGTATTAGGCTGGTTATCTGACTACCATTTTGTAAACTCCATAACATTACAGATATAGCATCCTTCCAACGGGGATGGATACTGAGAGTTATAGTCCAATAACATACAGAGAGCCACACTTTATTGGCCCCTGATGTACAGTATCAGTTTAACTGTCATGATTTTGCCCAAGAATCCCAGAAATTGCAGTTGAGGGGGGCAGTGCTTAGTAATCTCTAGAGATTCATAGACAACTACCAGTACTGTAGTTCCCAAGGTCCTCTGCGGGGGGGGGGGGAAATTACATTTAAAATTTCTTTAAACCAGGAATGGGTGACTTGTGGCTCTCCAGATCTTGTTGAACTGCAATTCCCGTCAAACCTGGCCAGCAGTGCTAATGAAAAGAGATGATGGGATATGTAATCCAATAACAGGCAAAGGCCTTTTTGTTTCTCTGAAGATGCCAGCCACAGATGCTGGCAAAACGCCAGAAAGAAACTCTTCTAGAACTTGGCCACACAGCCCGAAAAACCCACAAAACCCTTTTTGTTTTGGCAGGCCTTTGAGGGCTGGCTGCTCTAGAAAAATGGCATTTTATGTGCAGTGTTGTTTATGTTGGTCTTCCTTTCAATGGTTATGCTTTTAATTGTTTCTAATACTATTGATAGTTTAATTATATTTGTAACTTGCAAGCTGCCTTGAGACTTCAAAATGGTGGGGAAGGAAGAGGATTTAGGAGGCATGATTTACCAATCCTTGTTTACATTTTAAAGTAAAGTTGGCCCTCCATATCCATAGATTCCTATCCACAGATTCAAGCATCCATGACTTGAAATTATTATATTCATACTCATATATTCCAACAAGCAAACCTTGATTTTGCATTTTATATAAGGGACACCATTTTATTACACCATTGTACTTAACAGCACTTGAGCATCCATGGATTTTGGGGTCCATGGGGGGGTCCTGGAACCAAACCTCAGCAGATACTGTAAGGGCCCACTGTAAACAATCCTTAGTCCTAACCAACAGATAAAGATGGGGCATTTATAGCTCACCGTCTTGAAGAACAAGAGCAATTGTCTTTTCAGTGTTGCCCAGTTCATTGGCAGCTGTTATGAAGAGTTCTGAAATATCTTCTTGTGATGCTGGAATGAACTGAAATCAACACATTAACAAAAATTAATAACACTTCCTGATATCAGGAAGTCTTGTATCACTTTTGGGACTACAGCTTCCACAATCCTCCAGCAAACATGGATCATTTACACATTAATGTAATGTAAGAAGAAGAGGGGCTATTTTAATGAATAAATACAAAGCTGAAAGTAGGATAAAGCAGAAATGACAACTTTGTTTCCCCCTAATTGTGACTGAGACTCATCTGTCTTTCCAGATACTGGTCTGGTCCTACATTAAATCCAATTTTCATTGAGGTGGAAGATAGTTATGTGCCTCTGGCTGAGATCCTGGATCAAAGACTATACAGCATAACACTGCATCTGCAACCCTGCGTCTCTTAGCATAGCATAATAGTTCCACATGCAGAACTACAGTATGTGAAGCCCTTTACTTTTCCCTGGACCTAGCACAGAGCCACTGAGGCCCACACCTCATGGTTATTCTGTGCCTAGACAGTAGGAGCGGGGTCACAGAAGCATCTGGCTATGTCATTGTAGCCAGATGCAAGGTGATTACATCTTCAGCAGCTGTATGGTAGGTCTAAGAGGCAGTGTTGGTTGCTAGGGAGGAAGGAAAGGAATATCAATCTCCAAAACAACAACAACAAAAACAAGTCTACACCAATGTTCAGTTGTATATGCCACTAACAGAATGCCAGCCTTCATGTACAGGCAGCAGAATTGGCTCATCACCTCCCCACTTCTGGTCTGACAGCTGTCTAGTAGGTTGTTTTAGGGCACAGCATAAAGACCTAGTGAATAGCTCCTTGCACATCCTCAAAAATAGACATGTCTTTATGTGCACCTAAAATTTCAAAGACATATCCCATCCCATCCCAGTGAGTGTCATGTCTCACCTCAAAGGAGTACGTATATTTATCTTGGCTCTCTGCCATCTTCTTGATATCAGCATCTTCAAAAACTTTCCCATTCCAAGAGATGGAGACAACAGGGGAGGGGTTGGCTAAGATGGTGAAGTTGAATTGAGTGGGATTCCCAATCTGGGTGACAAATAATTCATCTGTAGGGATTTCTATCCTTGGAGTGACTGACAAAAGCAAACCAGATTAGCATTTAGCATTGGTTACTCAATTAAACTAACACCTTGCTCTGTCTTCCCTGTGTAGCTACAGCTGTCTAGGATCACATATGCCCTTTAAACATGGTGCAGGAAACACATACTATTATGAAGTAACTGTATACTAAATGCACAACATGTATTTTGTGCATTTTGGTTGGCCCAATAAATGCACCACTGCTTTGTGGATTTGGGATGTTATTGTACTGTACTAGATGAAAAATATTGTTATCAAGATTATTATTAAAGTGTGTTCCAGTCCTAAGGTTCTTCAGATGGTTAAAGTAGGAAACATGAATTGAGTTGAGAGTGGAGCAACAGCACTCAGGTGGATTTTTCCAGTAAAATGCAGTTGCTTTGTCATATTTGAGGAGTAGTTTAAGGCGACCAGTGTGGTGTGATGGTTTGAGCTTTAGACTATTACTTTAGAGACCAGAGTTTGAATCATTGCTCAGCCATGGAGACCCACTGCAATCCCCCTCTGAACAAATTTTGTTAAGAAACCCCTGCAATAGGTTCGCCTTAGTATTGTCATAAGTCAGAAATGACTTGAAGGCACACAACAACCACAGCAACAACAGTGTATGGGGTGGAGAAAAAAGACCTGACTGTGCCTCCTACTCCCATAGTTTCTTCTTGTGCCAGAAAGGAGATATTTTATTGACTGTCACATCCAACAATAGAGCCTTGATGAGCCCAAAGTAAATTGCAGGACCTTCATCCAGTCCAGGTTCTGAATATGGTTTTCTGTACAACTTCAGGCATCAGATGGTGGGGTGAAATGAGAGTATATCGGAATGTCCCACTTACAAACCTATAAACCATGGTGTACAGTTTGGTGCTTTTTCATGTCTCTCGGGGCTCTAGGCTAAACCTTGATGTGCTAATTGTCAACATGTAAAAGGTTTGCTTTCCCTGATAGCATCCAGGAAAACTTGTACTATGCCTGATGCATAAATTGATCAGATTTGCCGTACTGTTTGCCATGGTTATAATCAACTTCTTTGGGCAGATGTGGAGGTAGACTGTAGATATTCCAAGCAAAAAGCATGCCTTTTAGGACCTCCCCTAATCTATCTTTGCCAAAGTGGTGTGCTGTAGATGTGATGAATTATTATGCCCATAATTAAATTATTTTTCCCATAATTAATTCCCTTTGTTTAAAAAAAAAAAAACATCCCTGAATTCCACAATAATGAATAATTATCAGCCAGTGTCCAACCTACCATTTTTGGGCAAGGTTTTAGAATGTGTGGTGGCTTCCCAACTCCAGCAGTTTCTGGATGAAATGGATTATCTAAATCCATTTCAATCTGGTTTCAGGCCTGGCTATGGAACAGAGACAGCCTTGATCACCTTGGTGGATTACTTATACAAAGAATTAGACAAAGGGAGTATGTCCCTGTTGGTTCTGCTGGATTTCTCAGCAGCTTTCGATGCCATTGATCATGGTATCATTTTGGACCACCTCTCTGGGATGGGACTTGGAGATACTGTTTTACAATGTCTCCATTCCTTCCTGGAAGGGTGAACCCAGAAGGTGGTGCTAGGGGACGCTGCTTGACCCCCTGGCCATTAGCATTTGGGATCTCTCAGGGTTCTGTGTCATCCCGTATGGTATTTAACATATACATGAAGTCTCTGGGAAAGATCGTCTCAGGTTTTGGGGTGTGGTGTCATCAATATGCCAATAACACTCAACTCTACTACTCCTTTCCACCCCAATCCAAGGAGTCATCAGTAATGGACTGGATAAGGACAAACAAGTTGAAACTTAATCCAGATAAGATAGAGGTGCTCCTGGTCAGTCGGCAGATCAGGGAATAGGGATCCAGCCTGTGTTAGATGGGGTCACACTCCCCCTGAAGACACAGTTTTGCAATTTGGGGGTACTCTTGGACTCAGCTTTGAACCTAGAGGCCCAGGTCTCTGCAGTGACCAGGAGTGCTTTTGCACATTTAAAACTTGTGTGCCAACTGCACCCATTCCTTGAGACACTGGATCTGGCCTCAGTGGTACATGCCTTGGTTACATCCTGTTTGGACTACTGTAATGCACTCTACTTGGGGCTGCCTTTGAAGAGTGTTCAGAAACTCCAGCCAGTTTAAAGAGCTGCTGCCAGGCTGCTAATGGGGGCAGGTTACAGAAATCATACAACACCCCTGTTGAAACAGCTCCATTGGCTGCCAGTTTCCAGACACAATCCAAAATGCTGATGATAACCTTTAAAGCCCTATATGGCTCAAGGGAGGCTCTTCTCTCTGTTCCACCACCATCACAAGTATGGTTGGTGGGGACACGAGAGAGGGCCTTTTCCATGGTTGCCACTAGACTCTGGAACTCCCTGTCCAGGGAGACCAGAATGGCCTCTTCCTTGATGGCCTTCTGCTGACAGGAGAAAACTTTCCTTTTCAGACAGGCATTCAAAACAGAAAGCTTTTAAAGAATGTATTATTTTGGTATGTTTTTAATTGTATTGTTTTAAAATGCTGAATTTGCCTGGTGGGATTTGTAATCAAGCACACCTCAAACAATGCATGACTGGGAGAGACTGTAGTAACGGATCCATACAGATCCCAGCTTCCACTGTATCCACTGTATTTCACTGTGTTTCTCCCTCAAAATCTTTTGCACTTTAATTCCCATCAGTCCCTCCAGCATGGCCAACAGTAAGGGACTGTGAGACCTGTAGTCCAAAACACCTCGAGGGCTATAGTATTCCCCAACTGTGCCCTATATCATGTCAGTAGAAAAAAGATATCTAGTAGGTATCCCAGTTGGTCATCTGAAACATCAACATTTAACACCCTTCTCTATCAGACCAACAGAAACATGCATTCCATGCTTCCCAAACTTCACTGGCTCATTCATCCCCCACCTCCCTCAAAATGTCATACAGAACCTTGACCTGCCAGCACAGACCGATGCTCCTAATTTCCCACTACAGTAGAGACACCAAAACATATCTTACATTTAACATTGAGAGAGACATTTATGGAAACCACTTCATTTCGCTCTTCAATCCTGGCTTCACAGGTGTAGACACCAGCATCTGTAGGTCTTGTTTCCTTTATCACCAGTATCCCATGTTCAACAGTGATTCGTCCTGCCAACCCAAACGGAGAAGGTTCACTTTTTGTATATTTTTAGCTGTATTGTTCTTCTTTAAATTGTAAACTGCTTTGAGTCCTAACTCTGGGAGAAAGCAAGAGGTACAGATAAACAGAAGATGAAGATAAAGACAAAGACAGAGGAGGACGAGGAAGAGGAGTAACTGGCAACTTGCAAGAGCATGCAGAGATGGGCAATATGTAGCCTGTGGACTGCACATCATTTGTCACAACTGTTGAGAAACTGCTGCCAAATACTGTCAGCATCACCGGGGGGGGGGGGGGGTCCTTCTTCCTTCCTTTTGGAAGGCAAGGAGGCAGCCTGTACTCTTCTGTACCATAGACCAATGCTGTCATTGCAATCGAATTTTGGTAGCAATACCAACAGCAAGTAACTGCCACAAAACTGGGGGAGGGGCGAAGCTTCCAGATGGATTCAGTGAAGTCCCTCAAGCCCCAAAAGTTGCCCACTCCAAATCTATGGTTACCTGTATTTGGATTTTCCTAACTTACCATCCTCAGTAGTACTGAGGTCTTGATTTCCAGATATCCATCTGACTGTCGGTGGTGGAATCCCAGAAGCCTTGCAATTTAAATCAACACTTGTGCCTTCATGAACATCCTTCACAGGCTCTATTTTAGTCACAAATGTGGGTTTCTCTATGGATCACAACATGAGATAAAATTCAGAATTAAGGGCATCGTGTTATGAAGACACGGCCATGAGAAGGGACAGAGGAGACTCTAGTCTACTCCCTTTAACACATGGGTGAGGAAGCTTAAGCCCTGGGGCCAAATCTATTCTTCCCTGACAGCCACCCTCCCTCACCCATGGCTGATCTCCCAAATTTAAAAAGAGGTTTTGCCCCAATTTAAAAGATTGAAATGTCTCCCCAAGGCTTAATTATTAGCAGCATGAGATTTCATCTGAAATAGCCAATAATTTTAGTCCCATTCATATATGTTTGGCCCTGCCCATCACTGAAATGTAGCCCTCCAAATATTCTCTGAAAATTTATGTGCCCCTTGTACTCTGTGAACCAAAAGATAAAAGTGGACAATCAATGTTATGTAAAGTGCCAAGGATTCATTACAATTTTTTGAAAGGTGTATGCCTAGGGATTATGTTTTCATGTGGCAGCCCATCTCAATTGGTGGCATACAACTTTTGTCACCAAGATACCTAAAGCCATCTTTTTTCTGATTTTTCTCATTTATATTGACTACATGTGAGCCAAATGTCCAATTTAAATTGTAAAACTACGGTGGAAAACTAATGAATCTTCCCACAGAGATATTCTTTGATACATGGCTTATACCATAAAGATGGTCATATTCATTACCATCTTTATGGTATAAGCCATGTATCAAAGAAAAGAATTTCCCCCTCATATTACACAGTTTACTGCATATGACACTTTGTCTGACCTAGATATGTAAAGTGTGGGGGGGGTACTCTTTGCAAAAGCACTCACAATGTTGCAATGGGGAGGGTGCATAAACATTCGGTCAGGGCATCACACATTCTGAACTGTTGAGTTTGCTTTTCTCAATAAACCTTGCGCTATTCTTTGTTCTCCATTCCAGGGACATGGAGTGTGGCATTTCACTTACAAAGCCAACACATAGTGTAAGTACCTCTATTTCTTCTGCAGTAAAAACAATCAATATTGTCCTCTAGATTTCTGATAAGTTAGAAAAAGATGGCTGCAGCCATCTTGATGGCACCATAAAAAACTTACATTCCCAATCAAGTTGGGCTATCCACATGAAAACATAAACCATAAAACATATGCCTTTCCAAAACAACAAAAGAAAATTTTGTCACCTTACTTTACCAATGTTTCATCTTGTCCATGGACTAACTGAAAGCAATTCTCTGCCTTTGCTTTATCTTTAATGTTGTTCCCTTTTATTTCAGGTGATTAGAAAACTAAGAACCAGGAAAGGAGTGATAACTGGGAGAGTGTAAGAAGCTGCCTTATGTAGGAAAGTATCCATACTACAAATACAGCATTTTATACCACTTTAACTGCCATGGTTCAGTATTATGGAATCCTGAGATTTGCAGTCCAGTGAGATAGTTACAATTCTCCAGTCAACTCTACTCAACATTAGAGTTTTCTGGCAGGTAATCTGAAGTATCCATAGACTGGAGTATGACATAGTATTCCAAAATCCATAGACTGGAGGCATGACAATTAAAGTGATATAAAACTGTTTTAACTCTGCAGTGTGGACCAATCGCAAATCAGATTATTTATCTCTCTAACCCAGTACTGCCTCACTTGCATTGGCTATGTATTCATTTATTCAAAATCTGTTTTAAAACATACTTTTAAACCAATCAATCAGTAATAAACAACATGCATGGTATATACAAATTAGTTAAACGATCCTATTCTTTGCTTCAAGAATCCATTGCACTATAGTTGGTGAAAGTTGCAGGGAGATGTTTGATGGAATGATTTGCCTCTGCACTAAACTACAATTCCCAGGATTCCTAGAGGAAGGTGCAACGGTTAAACTGAGACCCGATTCTTGTTTAAAACATTAAAAATGAGAATGCAGGTCTTCAACAACACCTGATTTAAATGTTGCAAATCATCTTTTTATCTTCCTTCTCCTTTATATGGGGGCTATTCTGCTCACAAACTCTAATCCAGGTATGTATATGTAAGTGCCTTCAAGTCACCAGTTGACTTATGGGGACCCTATGAATTTCAGGGGGTTTTCTTAGGCACGAAATACTCTGGAGTAGTTTTGCCAGCTCCTTCCTCTGAAATGCAGCCTGGTATTCATTGCCAATCTCTCATCCTAGTATTAACTGACCCTGCTTAGCTTTCAAGGCATAGGATCTGTTAGGGTATATAAGCTTCTTCAATTCATAGTGGAATTACTGTACAGAGGAATGATCTATATTGCCCTCAGAATAAGAATTAAACCCCAATTGGGTGTCACAGTCACTTACGGATCACACTGATTCTGATCTGGGCGGTAGCAGTCCCTCCAGTTTCGAAATCCCCCTTGCATGTGAATACCCCTCCCTTTTGGGGATCTGACAGAGTCATCTCCAGCCCCTTGGAGAGTTCATCAACACGCATCTCTTTGTATAGCTCTGAATTCTCATCAATTTCAATGTCTTCAGGGTCAATCCATGTCAAGGTAGCCTCCCCACCTTTTCTCACTGTCAAGTAGAAGAGGGTTTAAAACACACACATACACGACTGGAAACAGGAAAAAATGATAGAGAAAAATCTATCAGGTAAATAGAGAGGTAGATAATGGCAATGTTGTCTTTCAGCAAAATCAAACTATGACAAAAGAAAGAAAGAAAGAAAGAAAGAAAGAAAGAAAGAAAGATGCTATGTGTCTTCAAGTTCACTCAGGGTGTAGCTATGGCAGAGGGGTGAAGCTTTTGTCCCCCAAATAAGAATTCTGGCCCCCAAAATTATTTTTTTCTTTACTCCTTAAATGTCTTGTCTTACAGGAATTTATATTTCAGTTCAACAGTTAGAAATACAATTTGGAGAAAGCGAGGGGCAGGCAAAGCTACAAAGAGAATATTAATGTAGCAAATATAAGAATTCTAGGTGTGAATGTCTTTCAGTGTCTCACTCTCTGAAACACTGTAAATTTGGGTACATGAAGGAAAAAATTCATTTGGAGGGGGGAAAATTCTTATGTGGGACAAATCCTTCATTTCTCCACCCCTCATAGCTACACTCCTGAGTTAACTCTAAATTATGGTGACTCTCTGATTGGGTTTCCTTGGACATATGTATTCATAGGAGGTGTGGCATCACCTTCCTCTGAGGCTGGGAGAGGTCACCCATTGGGTTTGCATGGCTGAACAGAGATTTGAATGATCTCCTGGAGTCCTAATCCAGCCCTCCAACCCACTACACTACACTTGCTCAATAGATAGATAGATGGATGGATGCACAATTTCTTACATGGATAGATAAAAAAGATGGTTGAATGTTTCAAGGAAACACCAGGGGTAGCCAACCTGGTCATCTCCAGATGTTGTAAACAATGTGTTCCATACTCCCTGATTCTTGACCATGTTGGTTGGGATATATGGGAACTGGGAGTCCAGATATCTATGCCTGCCCTGTCCAGACCAGGGGTAGTCCATGGTTCATGCATGTTGTGGAAGACACACCTGTGCTTGGACCATGAGCTTCTGGTGCCTACCCTAAAGACATGCCTAAAAACAGGAGCCACTCTGCTCTCAATATTACACTCACCACCTTGCTGTCTATGTATAGAGTACAGAGAAAAGCAATTTCTGCTGCTCTGAAACAAAAAAGAGACTTTGCAGAATATTGACTGGCTGAGAATCTGTGACATCTCAAGGCACAATTTTCCATTTCCCCAAAATAGTTCATAATTTTAAAACCAACATGTTGATGGATACTGGCTCCCATCAACCACTCATCAATGGGCAGTCTGATGGAATGTGTAGTCCAGCAACATCTGGAAAGGGACAGATTCCCTAACCATACAACAAACCAGAGTACAGGTTAAAAGATATTTTGAACAATTTTTTTTCTTTTAAAGGAAAAGCACCCATAAAAAATGGTGACAACGCAAGGTAAAAGAATAGCATTGTAGGAAGCTGCTTTATATTGAGCCCAACCATTGGTCCATCAGCTTTGTTAACTCTGAACCCACAAATCTGGAATCCTCTCCAACCTTGTGCCAACATTTTTCAATGAAAAACCTATGTTTTGCAATATCTCCAAAGCTGTGGAATTGACAGATCAACTTAGTGTTTCTAGTAAACACCTCAAAATCCAACATTTGCTGAGTTCATTCCAAACCTGTACCAAAGCTTTGCAATTGCTTTGCAACATTTTGTAATGAAAACCCTGCATTTTGCAACAGCTCCCAAAAATGAGATATCTCTACACTTCCTAGAGATGCTGGGGTGAAAAGGGATTTGCTTGAATTCAAATGTGAACCTTCCTAATTCACACATGCTGCATTAATATGTGAACCAAAAGGCATTTGCAAAATTTGGAAATGCTGTGTTATTGTTCACAATCCTCATTTGTCTCAATGTTGTCATTCTGTTCTCAATCACACATTAATTGGCACTTTTACAGGAATGATCTGAATGAAAATTGATATGCATCTCCCTACAAATTTCTCCAAACATATGCAGCTTTTTTATCCAATGTTGCCTGACATACACACCTTTTTACAAATTTTCCTTTTGACAAAACCACCTTTTTGCAAACTGCTTGCCAAAGAATGTGTCTATTTGGTAAATTTGCATACAAAGATGTATCTATTTAAAGAATGTGTAGTCATGTATATTAATTTTCAAACAGATTGGTTCTTATAAAAGTGTAAAAAAAATAGATTTAATACTGGACAAATGAGAAACTGCCAAAAAATACAGATAAATTCCCAGACTGAATGTGGAATCTTCTACATGAAAAATTTCACCCTGCCTCTGAGTTCCTCACTCAAGGACAAAAAAATTCCATTGGCTCCTGTTTTTATGCATGCCTGTACATACCCTCAGTAGTTACTAGCTTTCACCTTTGCATAAAAAATACGCCTTCTGGCCCAACTCCACATTCCCATTGCTTGGGATAATCTCCAGTGCTTCTCTTGAACAGTAAATGCTCCCTGGAAGAGAAAAGAAATAGATAACATGAATTCAAAGATATAACCATGTTAGTTTGTGGAATTAGTATGTAGAGAGATTGTATAGCACCTCTGAGACTAACTGAAAGAAGTTGGCAGCAGGAGCTTTCATAGCCTTAAGTCTACAAAAGCTCATGCTGCCAACTTCTTTCTTTCAGTTACTCTCAAAAGTGCTACAAGATCTTTCTACATAATGTAACATGAATGTTTTGATTCCTACCAGAAGGTAAAGTCCTTTCATCCAGGGCATCTTAGACTAAATGATGTAGAGGCTGAGAATATTTTTCCAATATGACTAATATTATGTTTCTGCCCATTGCCTTCAATTGTTTGTTTGTTTCCTGGAAACTTGCCAGAGACTGGCAGTCAATGGCCCAGAGATTGGCCCAGATCCAGAGATCACCAGTTTGAGTAGCGCTGTTTTTATCTATGAGCATCCTGACACATCTAATCCAAAAGCAGTGCCACAGATGATGATGAGGTACAATTCTCTGGAAGGTAAATTGATTGATATTTGGTGTGAAACATGTGTGGGACCAAACTTGGGTTTAGCCGATCAGTTTTATGAGTTTGGGTTGGTTAGTTGATTAGTTAATTGAATTTACATAGCAAAAAATTACTCTAAAGAGGGGAAAGTGTGTTTTCTTTGTATTCAGAAAATGAGTGCATTGTTACAGCCTCCAATGCAACTAAATAATGCATCTTAAAACATGTATTCTTTATTCTTTCTCAAAAAACAAGGAAATATTTCTTCTAAACTAGCAGTTGGCTGTAAATATTAATATTTTAAAATGTTTAATCTGTCTCCTGATCAATAGGGGACTTCTCCCTCTTGTATGCTTTCAAGTAATTTTCAATTTATGATGACCCTAAAGCAAACCTAACACAGAGTTTTCTTGGCAAGATTTGTTCAAAGTTGACTTGCCTTTGCATTCCTGTGAGGCTAAGAGAGTGTGACTAGCCCAGCATCACCCAATCAGTTTCTATGGCTGAGCAGAGCTTCAAGTCCAACACTCAAATCACTACACCACACTGGATCTCTGACATCTCCTTAGTCAATATTTTTTAATAACTTACAATGCAAGCCTACATGTCTATTCCACTGAATTCAATGGGACTTAAGCCCAGGTAAGTGTGCCCATGTCTGCAGCCTTAAATTTAAATGATGATTTAAGTAATGCAGCAAATATTGTATTTTTGGGGGGGAGGGAGGATATTTAAAGAGGTATGCTACAGGGAAAGGAGAAGAATGGGGGGGGGGTCACCATAGTATCTAGCTGATCCAGTAAGGATTGAGAGATAGCAGAAATTTGTTCCATCAAAATATGTCAACCATCTTCTCTATGGGGTAAAAACTATACTCAAACATCTCAAGGACTGCTACGAGGAAAAGACTGTGATTTTGTTTTGTGTTGTTCCAGAGGGAAGGACCTAAACAAATCGCCTCAAATTCAAAGAAAATAAATTCTGCCTGAACCTCCTAATGGTAAGAATAGTTTAGTAGAAGAATAATCTCCCTCAGAAAGCAATGAACTCTCTCCTCCACTAGAAGTTTTTAAAGAGAAGTAGGTGCCCACCTTTCAGGGCTACTTTAGTGGTAGATTCCTACACTCTCAGGGTGTTGAACTATATGCTCCTTGGGTTCCCTTCCAAATCTATGTGTACATGGACTGTGCAGGGATTGTGGAACCACTTCACTCCAGAAGTGTCCTACAGGGGTCACTATGTAGCTCACAACTTTTTCATCTATCATTGCTAGTCAGTGAGTAGCTATAAGGAACTAGTTACCATCAGGGATCCTTTTCCATGGAACTGAACTCTGATCCTTTCACCTAAGAAATCTAAGGCTGCATTTGCACTGCAGAATTAATGCAATTTGACACCACTTAAAATGCCATGGCTTAATGCCATGGAATTCTGGAATTCACAGTTTTGTGAGATATTTAGCCTTTTCTATCAGAGAGCTCTAGTGCCCCAACAAATTCCAGGATTCCATAGCATTACGCCATGGCAGTTAGAATGGTGTCAAACTGCATTATTTCTGCAGTTCAGATGAAGCCTGAGAGTCTTGTGATTTTGGCTATTCCTGAGACCTCAGAACAGGAATGGTCAACCTCTGTGTTCTCAGGGCCCACTCTTTTCTCAAGAAACTAGTATAGGAGCTAGAACAATGAGACGCCCCCCCCCCCTTATGGCTGGCCAGGCACTATGATGGACAGGTAATAAAACCAATATGTGATCCATGGAAGAGGTCTGGGGGAAAACTATACCAAGTCATTTCCATTTGGCTTGTTATGCCTTCAGTTAGAACAGTACTACTCAAAGTGGAGGTCCATTGACCAATGCTGGTCCCTGATCCATCTGCTTCTGATCCCTGGAGGGCTTTCAGGAAAGAAAAAATCAATTTTAACCAATGGGAGCAAATATGGTACTGGTTCCTCAAAGTGAGGGTGCAGGAATTGCCTGTCCCCCCATAACAGATGTCTTAAGTACACCTTCAAATTATAAGCAGCACCATATTTATATGCTTATTGAAAGTCTACAAGGTAGATTACACAAAAAGTCACCAAACACTTAAAACAGAATAAAAATACAGCCATAAGACACAATCAAATGAGTTTAGAGCAGCTGACCTGAAAACAAAAAAGATACAAACTGCTAGAATCAGACCATCTTAAAAATTACACATCCACCTCATGCAAGCGCAAAGGATTAACCCTCCCAAATATGTACTCCATGCTACAAACTTTTGTTGTAGATCCTACTTGCTTTCTTAAATCACCCTCCTCTGACATGATGTCCTTCCAATGTTGTAGACTACAACCCCTCAGCCAAGATGGAAGTGAGAAAGGTTCCTAAGCATATGGAAAGCATCACATTGCAGAAATCTACTTTAAATTAATTAATAGGAATGAAGTAAACCAGAAGCAGGTTAATTGACTGGGAGGCCGTAGCCTCAACAGAGCTAAAAGCCACTCTTCTCTGTGAAGAGGAACCCTTTGAGCCATTTGTCTTACCTGCTGCAAAAATCAAAATGAGAAACCTCCCTGGTCCCATCTTATAAGGTGAGGTGGATGTATTGGGTATACTTGTCTCTCAGCACCAGCAGCTGGGAACAGGTCCTCCTGGGTTATTTATAAAGCTTCTCCCCACCCACCCACCCACCTAACCATCTTTTTACTTTTTCTTTTATCCTCTCAGATCTGTACCCTGTAACAGGAAATAAGTTGGGGGGAGAAGAAGAGGATTGAAGCAGGAAGCTAGATGGGGTGTGGAAGGAGGCAAGAAAAGGGAAAATACTAATATAAGCCTGTTCTATTAGAAAGGGAGGGGATGCCATGTCTGAGTGTATCTGGACATTTCAAAGACTCAGAGTTGGAAGAGACCACAAGGGCCATCCAGTCCAACCCCTTGCCATGCAGGAACACACAATCAAAGCACTCCTAACAGAGGATCATTTATATATGCATATTTTCAAATGAACATTTGCATAGAACATTTTTCCCCTGTAATTTTAGACATCAATGATTTTGGAATTTGGAATTTGTCACATAAGCTTTACTCTATATGATATCTGTAAGTGGGATCTGCAACAAACTGTTGCAATATGGAGCATTTTTCTTCAGCTCCAAACAGCCAGAGATTCCATTCCATGTGAATCTGATTTTCTGTTCCCCACTGGTGAACATGCACAGTACTTGTTCTTGTGGTTTTGTGGCTTTTGTGGTTCCTCCCTGCTCCCTAACGGATTTTGCAATGAGATCTTTCTGTTTGCTGCTACAAAGTTTGGAGGCTACTCTGCACCTACTGAGGCATATCTCTTGTACATAGATAATGCTTAGGTATCTAAGCAATGACACTCCCAGGATGAACATAAGAAACAGAGGCACTGGATGTAGGAAGGTTCACAAGGCTTCTTGACAGAGAGATTTCTCATTCTGTCTCACAGAGAGAGAGAGACACACACTTATCCAGTTCCTAGGTCTTTAGCCAGTGATGACTGAGGACTCTCACTTCAGTGGGGTGCTGAATCTGGTTCTGGTTACAGTCTGAACTTTAAGGTACTATCCAATCTGCTGAGCAAACCCCCCAAAATAGGTTCAGCACTATGGATAGCTCCTTTTAAAAAAAACCAACTCATTGCCCCACTGACATGGGAGCTACCAACCACTATTGTCTTCAGCAGGAGGCAGAAATATAGAGATTTTTGCCCTGTGGTCCATTATTTATTGTGATACAAAAATGCTAATTCTCCTAAATTTCCCAACAACACACTAATGTTATAGCACAAAGGGGTGGCAGGAGTAACCACTGCACCAAAGATCTGACACTTCTTTATTGCACACATAATGATAAAAGGTATATTCTATCTATAGTCTATCTATATTCTATCTATGCATGAACATAGCAGTACTGGGGGTGAGTAAGTTAAAATGGACAGGAATGGGCCACTTTGAATGAAACAACCATACAATGTTCTTCTCAGGCAATGAAAAGACAAGAAGAAATGGGGTAGAGATGTGGCAAAAGCTGTCAGAGGATACAATGCAAAATAAGACAGAATCATTTCAGTAAGGCTCCATGGTAAACCTGTAAATATCACCATAATTCAAGTATATGCACAACCACAGAGGCAAAACAGAAAGAAATTGATAGATTCTATGAAGGAGTGTGGAAGAAATTGACAGCACATCAATACTAGATGTCAAGTTGATCACTGGAGATTGGAACTCAAAAGTTGGAAGAAAAGAAGAATCAAAAATAGTAGGCAGATTTGGATTAGGTAAAAGAAATGAAGCTGGTGCACATCTGATAGATTTTTGTGAAGCCAGTAACCTATTCATTGCAAACACATTCTTCATACAACCAGAAAGAAGACTATACACATGGATATAACCAGATGGACAACACAAAATCAAATAGACTATATAATTGGAAGCAAAAGATGGTGAAACTCTATACTGGTGGCCAAGACTAGACCAGGGGCCAACTGTGGCACAGATCATGAACTACTCATATCAAAAATAAGAGTAAGACTCAAGAAGAAAACAAAAACAGTGTTTATACCAAAATATAATCTAAATAATATCTCAACAGAATTTACTGACAACATAAGAAACAGATTTGCATTACTAAGTATAATAGACTGAGAAACAGAGGAACTATGATCTGAAGCTAGGGACATAATAAAACAAGAATGCAGCCAAACACTTTCAAAAAACAAAAAGAAAGAAAAAAAAACATGGATGACAGAAAAACGCTACAAGCAATGAAGAAAAGAAGAGAAGAAAAACAAAAGGAAGATGGGAACAAACTAAGAATAATGAATGCAACAGTACAACGGCTTGTGCGGAAAGATAAAGAAAATTACTACAACGATCAATGCAGAGAAATAGAAGACAACAACAAAAAGGGAAGAACAAGAGATCTATTTCACAAGATCCAGGAAATCAAAGGAAAATTCAAACCAAGGACTGGGATGATCTATGACAATAACATAATTCAAGACCAGGAAGGAATAAAAAGACATTGGGTGCAATACACAGAAGAATTATACAAAAGAAATGACAAAATGAAGGACACATGGAACGAAGAGCCATATGCAAATGAACCCCAAATTCAAAAAACTGAGGTGGAAACTGCAATAAGAGAAATAGAAAAAAAACAAATAACCAGTTGTAGCCAAAAGTCTGTTATGGGGAATTTTATTTAGGTCAAATAGGCTAAAAGGACTCTGCGATACCATCTCCCACGTGTATACCAAGAGTCCGATGGATTTAAGAATTGATGCAGAGACAGAATTCTCCAATTGAAGTATTATTTATTAAAGGGGGAAATCACACAGCAATTCACATACATACACTCACTCATTCAAGGCTCAGGAAATCAGGGGTTAGCTTAGAAAAGATGTTGAGGCAAAACTATGGGTGATACCACAGATGAGGCTTTATCTAGGATCCAATTGGGTGATGTGGAGTGGAACACAACAGCTCCAAGAGTGTTGGTTTGAACAGAAGTGTCAGTAACTAGACTAGAGAGCACAGTGACGTAGTGTCCCCATGAACTCTAAACTAGTGACACTGAGGGGGGAAATCCAGGGGTTTTTAAGGGCTAAAACTAGTTGCAGGGTAAAGGTGTGAGATTGTATGGGTGGGGTAATCCAATCTGGCAATATTCAAGGTGAATGGAAAAAGGATTAAGTTGTCAGCTGGCCCATCAGGTGAGACATCTGGACAATTATCACTCACTCATCTGATTATGGAGGTGATGAAGGTCCATTTCCAACTCCCACACTATCCACCTGGCTTTGGGGATGGGTTTTTCCAACTGACCTTGGTATGACCTGCCTGTCATTGCCTAGGTGGCACTTGGGGTCCATTATAGTGTACATCTGGGGTTATGTAGAATTCATACACACACTAAAATTCAGAAAAATACACTTTGGCTAACACAGAAACACACTCCCTCAGAGTGTGGTGGAGTCTCCTTCCTTGGAGGTCTTTAAGCAGAGGCTTGGTGGCCATCTGTCGAGGAGGCCTTGAGGAGTACCTGCATGGCAGAAGGTTGGACTGGATGGCCCTTGTGGTCTCTTCCAACTCTATAAATCTATGATTCTATGATATTCCAATTGAACTGCTGCAATCCACACTGAGGACATCAACTCTAGTGCTAACCAACATATGTCAACAGATATGGAAAACAAAACGATGGCCAACAGATTGGAAGCGATCAATATACATCCCCATCCACAAAAAGGGAAACACAAGAGACTGTAGCAACTATAGAACCATAGCACTGATCTCCCATGCAAGAAAAATTATGCTCAAAATACTGCAACATAGACTCCAACCACACATGGAGAGAGAAATCCCAGAGGTCCAAGCAGGGTTCAGGAAAGGAAGAGGCACCAGGAATCGCATTGGAAATATATGATGGCTAATGAAGCATAGCAGGGAGTTACAAAAGAAAATCAGCATGTGCTTTATAGACTATAAAAAAGGCTTTGACTGCATAGATCATGAAAGGCTATGGAACACCCTTAAAGACATGGGAGTAACACTATTGATGTATTTGTAAGGAAATCATTGTTATTTCTATTTTTTCTTCTATCTATGTGGTGTACATACCTAGATCTATAAAATGTGTTAAAAATATAATAATAATAATAATAATAATAATAATAATAATAATAATAATAATAATGACATGGGAGTGCCAACACATCTGATAGTCCTGATGAGGAATCTGTATTCAAGACAAGAGGCTACTTCAGAACAGAACATGGAGAAACAGAATGGTTCCCAATTGGCAAAGGAGTCAGACAAGGCTGTATCCTTTCACCCTATCTGTTCAACTTGTATTATAAGAAAAGCAGGCTTGGACACAGAAGAAGGAGGAATGAAAATAGGAGGAAGGAATATCAACAATCTAAGATATGCAGATGACACCAAAATACTAGCAAAAAACTTCATAGACCTGGAACTCCTACTAAGGAAGATAAAAGGAGAAAGTGCAAAGGCAGGCTTATGGTTGAATATAAAGAAAACAAAAATAATGACCGCTGAGGACCTTCACAAGTTCAACCTAGACAATGAAGAAATAGAAATAGTATAAGAATTCCCATACCTGGGATCAAATGTTGATAGAAATGGGGACTGCAGTCAAGAAATCAGAAGAAGAATAAGAATGGAGATGGTGGCTATGAAAGAACTTGAAAAGATTCTAAAATGCAAAGATATACAACTCAGCATAAAAGTTAGAATCATACAAGCCTTTGTATTCCCTGTTACCATGTATGGATGTGAGAGCTGGACAGTTAAGAAAGATGATGGGGAAAAAATCAATGAATTTAGATGTGGTGCTGGAGAAGAGTGCTGAGGATCCCATGGACAGCCAAAAGGACAAACAAGTGGGTCCTAGAGCATATCAAGCAGGAAACCTCCCTGGAAGCCAAGATGACCAAACTGAGGCAGTCATATTTCGGACACATCATGAGAAGAGAAGACTCTTTGGAAAAAACAATAATGCTGGGAAAGGTAGAGGAAGAGAGGAAGGCCACATGCTAGATGGATAGAGTCTATTAAGGAGGTCATGGGTATTAAGGAGTTGCAGGAATTAAGCAGAGCAGTGGAAGACAGGAGGTCTTGGAGATGTGTCATCCATAGGGCCACCATGAGTCGAGATCGACTCGAGGGGAGTTATCAACAAAATATTCTATCTATCTATTTAAAGATTTGCTGTAATTAGCAAAATTTCTCAGGGTGGCGCATGAATTACAGAAAAAACTGAAGTGAAGGGAAACCATCTAGTAACTGTGAGTGTGTCTCTGGGTGACTCCAAAGTTCTTGTACAAACTTTCTCCACCCATCATAATGACAAGCATTTGGGTAGTTACATATTTTAAAAATAGGTCCTAACTCCAAAGGATCTACAGTCTCAGGGAAATGGGATGTTTGTGCAAATAAAGGGGAGAGCAGGAAAGACAGGGTTGGAAGATAGATTTCCTTTTCAAAAATAGATTTGCTTCTCCTTGATCACTATCATATCAAATTTCTGGCAGAACACCATCATTCCAATCCTTGTACCCCTATCTCATGTTTCCAGGCAATGCCTTACTATGCCAACTTGTGATGGCATGCATATGTGCTAGAGATGCTAACAGGCCAGAAAATGTAGCAGCATTCTGAACAACACTAAGGGAGCAAACTCCAGCACCATCATTCAATGTCATGCATTCATCATAAGTTTCACTAGCAAGAGACTAAAAGCCCAAAATATTTTCAGCTGCAAAACAAGCAGCAACAGCAGTTTTTCTTCCTCTCTCATAATACATGAATCCATATCATCCACAGAAGCTGTGGATGGTGAGATTGTGGAATTTGCTACCATGTAATGATGGCAGTCAACCTGAATTAGAGAATTATTAAATCTAATGACCCCAGTACTTTCCATGGTGGCTACTAGTCCAGCTGGCTATATAGCCCCTTGAGTAACAGCAGCAGTATGGCACTGCTGGAAGAATGCAAGTTGCTGGCAGATGGGATGCAACTTCACTCATGTCCTGTTAATGGCTTCCCATAAACACAACTGATTCACCAAAGCTTATATAAAAAGCTGGAGCAGGTGGGCCTTCCATCTGACCCAGCATGACTTTTCTTGTCTTCTAACCTGTTGGGGGTTGGCAAAGCTGAAATAAAGAACTCTGTCCTTTCTGCCGCAATCCACTGTATTTCTATGCTGAATGGTGGAGGAGGACTTCCTTTCTGTTCCAGCTTGCTTAGTTTCTATGCTAGGCATCACACTGCAAAATAATGGGTTTTCCAATGATTGAGAACCTCCTATGGGAAGAATAGAATACTGGCCAGATTCTTGGTATTTTGCAGTTTGAAGAGTCACACACACGTGTGTGTTTGTCTGTGCAAGTTGTTCACAGAAGACATGCCTTTTGCACACACACAAAAATTGTTTCCTAAGCAGGAGACTTAAGCAGGAGATTTCAAACTAATCACTGGAGACCTGAATGCTAAAGGTGGCAACAAAGAAGAATCAAAAACAGTAGGAAGATTTGGATTAGGAACAAGAAATAAAGTGGGAGAGCGTCTGATAGAATTCTGAGAGGCCAATAATGTATTCATTTCAATTACCTGCTTTATACAACCAGATAGGAGACTATACACCTGGACATCACCAGATGGTAAACACAAAAACCAGATAGACTACATAATTGGAAGCAGAAGATGGAGTAATACTATCCTTGTGGCCAAAACCAGACCAGGAGCTGATTGGGGCACAGACCACAAACCACTCATGACAAAAATCAGAGTTAAGCTGAAGAAGAAAGCAAAAGTTATCATTATACCAAAATATGACCTGAATAACATTTCAAATGAATTCAAGGACAATGTAAGAAACAGATTTGAACTATTGAGTATAATCAACCAGGAACCTGAAGAACTGTGGACAGAAGTCAAAGACATAATTAAGGACGAATGCAAGAAAACACTGACAGTTGCCAAAAAGAAAGATAAGAAACAATGGATGACAGAAAGAAATAAGAAAAGCAAAAGCAAAGGGAGACAGGAACAAAGCCAGCAGTATGAACACAACTGTCCAACGTCTGACACACAGGGATAAGGAGAAATACTACAATGACCAATGCAGAGAAACAGAAGACAACAACAAAAAGGGAAGAATGAGAGACATCTATCAAAAAATCTGAGAAATTAAAACCAAGTTCAAGCCAAGGGCAGGGATGCTCTATGGAGAAAAAAGAACATAATACGGGAACAATAAGAAATAAAAAAGATCCTGGAGGCAATACACAGAAGGGTTATACAAAAGAGATGAGGGAATGAATGGTATTTGAAATGAGGAGCCATATGAAGATGCACCCCAAATTCTAAGAAGTGAAGTGGAATCTGCAGTAAAGGAAATGGGGAAAAATAAATCACTGGGAACAGATGATATCCCAGTTGAACTGCTACACTGCCTACAGGCAGATGCAACTTTAGTGCTAACTGAAATATGCCAACAAATATGGAAAACAAAGCAATGACCAACAGACTAGAAGTGCTTGTTATACATACCAATTCACAAGAAAGGAGATACAAAAGACTGCAGCAACTATAGGACAATAGCACTAATCTCACATGCAAGCAAAATAATGCTCAAAATTCTGCAGCATAGACTCCAACCAGACATGGAGAGAGAAATTCCAGAGGTGCAAGCAGGATTCAGAAAAGAAAAGGTACTAAGGACCACATTGCAAACATAAGATGGTTAATAAAACAATTATCATGTGTTTCATAGACTACAGCAAAGCATATGATTGTATAGATCACAAAAAAATATGGAATGCACTCAAAGACATGGGGTGCCAGTATATCTGATAGTCCTGATGAGGGATCTGTACCAAAGACAAGAGGCCACTGTCAGAATTGAATTCGGGGAAACAGAGTGGTTCCCAATAGGCAAAGGGGTCAGGCAAGACTGCATCCTATTACCCAACTTGTTTAATTTATATGTTGAAAACATCATAAGAAAAACAGAATTAGAATCAGAAAAAGGAGGAGTTAAGATAGGAGGAAGCAACATTAACAACCTAAGATATGTGGACAACACCATAATATTAGTAGAAGATGTTCAGGAATTGGAACAGTTAATAAGAAAGGTCAAAGATGAAAGTGCAAAGGCAGGTCTGATGCTGAACATAAAGAAAACAAAAATAATGACCACAGAAGAAATACACAAATTCAATCTAGACAATGAGGAAATTGAAATAGTTAAAGAATTCCCATATCTAGGATCAAATATTGATCAGAATGGAGACTGCAGTCAAGAAATAAGAAGAAGACTAGGAATGGGAAAGGCATCTATGAAAGAACTGGAAAAGATACTGAAGAGCAAAAAGATACAACTGAGCACTAAAGTCAGAATCGTCCAGGTCACTTTATTGCCAATTACCATGTACAGATGAGACAGGTGGACAGTGAAGGAAGCAGACAGAAAGAAAATCCACTCATTTGAAATGTGGTGCTGGAGAAAAGTACTTAGGATACCATGGACAGCCAAGAAGACAAACAAATGGGTTCTTGAACAGATCAGGGCTCTCCTTGGAAGCAAAGATGATCAAGTTGAGACTATCGTACTTTGGCCACATAATGAGAAGGCACGGATCACTAGAAAAAACAATAATGCTAGGAAAGGTAGAGGGTAGAAGAAAGAGAGAGAGAAAGACCACAAACCAGATGGATAGACTCAATCAGGGGGTTATGGGGAAGGGCTTGCAGGATCTGGGCAAGGCAGTGGAGGATAGGGATTCTTGGAGATGTCTCATCCACAGGGTCACCATGACTTGGAACCAATTCAAGGGCAGCTAACAACAACAACTAGCAGGAGACAATGACTAAAATCCTGTTGGTGCCCTACTCATGCAAAAATTGACTTATAGAAGTGGCTGGACATGGTTGTCTGATGCAGAATGTCTGCTTTCAGTGCAAGGCTGCAGAAGTGGAGTTATGCATGTGGTGCAATTGCAGATGGAGATGTGCATTCGATTGTGTATTTGCTTGCTGATTTAGTTGTGCAACCTTGCCATTTTGTACAAGGAAGGCAGAATCTATGTGCAACTCTGCATGCAGAGATTTGCAGTACACTGCACTGAGTTCCTTATATTTACTTACTGCGAGGAGAATACTGTGGAAATTATTTGTCCTCCCATGGTAAGATGCACAATGTGAAGATTTAAATCCACAGGCACAGAGGATGGCTGAATATTCTATCATTGATCTGCTTAGCCCAGAAATGCATGGTCAGATACGATGAGACATAACCAAGCCTTATGATGGAAATCAAGCCTTATGAGAAATTACTTAGGGAGCTGGATATGTTTAGCCTGGAGAAGTGAAGACTGAGAGGTGACATGATAGTTATCCTTAACTATCATCTGAAGAGATGTCCTGTAGAAGATTGAGCCAGGTTGTTTCCTGCTACTCCAGAAGCTAGAATACAAAGCAATGGATTCAAATTGCAAGAAAGGAGATTCTACCAAACATTAGCAATAATTTCTTGATGGTAAGAGCTTCAACAGTGAGATAAACTGCCTCAGAAGGTGGTGGACTCAGTCTTTGAAGGAGGTCTTTAAACAGAGGTTAGATTGACATAATTCAGGGATGCCCTACTTGTATATTCCTACAGGGCAGGGGTTGGACTAGATGACCTTTGTGAACACTTTTAAATCTAAGAGTTTATGATTCTATGATTCTGTAACATCCAGGCTGGCAAGCAGAAGCCAAGATCATATTAGCCACTGTAACTACACCAGTAGAAGAGGAGGCAGCAGGAGAAAGGCCATGGATACTGCTTGGACAGCTTTATCTCCTAACATGAACATCTGTTTATTTCCTTTTACTGCTGTTCCCTAAACACAGCAGGCCTGCCACTTCACATTTTGAAATATGAGAAAGGATTATGTGAAACATTACCATAGTTTAAAAGACTCAGAATTGCTTAACTGTACCGTAGCATAATTAGGGGGCTGAGATGCAAAAAGTGTTTGTAAAGAATCAAGAAGTCAGGGTGCCTTTTGAACTCTAAAATTTGCTTCTCAAGTTAGGAGGAGGCAATGGGTCCAGCATTTGGGGCCTTGACCTCTTTCCAGTCCTGAATATTTGGTGCCAAATTTATTTATAAGGGCAGTGTTTGCCTTGCATCACTGAAATCCCTATTACATTGTCCTCTTGCAACTGGGTGTGACTGTAGGGATAGGACAATAAGAGCAAGATTACTGAGAGGAGGGGGAAAAACAAGACAGGATGTTTCTGTCTCTTGACAAAGACCATTGTATAGTGGATGCTTTATTTAGCTTTACTGTCCCCTGTTCCATGTTTACCATGCTCAGAGAAGGAGATAATGGTTTTCCAACCTGTTTCTGAATCCAAGCTTGAAAGAGTCTCCCCATCACCTGGGAGGGATGACACTAGATGCTTGCATCATAATAATCTCCCCATTGTTTTCTGAGCCTTTGGTGCAAATAACATCCAATTCCCAAATATCATTAATTTGGAATTAGCCTACGTGTATTCTAGCGGGTAGAACTCAGAAGTGTTGCTTTTTTTATCCCTGATGAGAAACCATCCTTCTAAGTTGAGCACGCAGCCTGCATTAGCAGGCTGGTTAAACAGTAAAAGAAGTAAGACAAGATAGGCAAGCAATTCCTACTTTATAACTTGGGAAGGATTAGTGCCTAACAAAATAAGGACTAAAACATCTTGTCAGTTTGGTTATAATGCTTCAATTGATCCTTCTCCAAAACCCAAACAAATCAGACTGTCAGATAAGTGAACACAAGGACACTTGTGTTCACTTGCCTGACACAGTGGTGCAACCGTGGCCCTGCAATAGCCTTTCAGTAGAATTCTATCAGTCCCCCTCTCAGAATTTGCTTTACCTTGCAAATACAGGCCACAAAGCAAAGCATGTTCATGTAGATCTGGAAAAGCATGTGCTATCATTACTTTGATGATTATTATTTTGATCACTTTGTTGAAATGAAGCAATAATTTTGAGAAGAGATTAATGATAAGGAAAACTGAAGAAACAAAAACTGAAAACATCTAGGGACTGAAGAAATGTACATCAACGAACCTAAAAACAAATTATTTACTGATATATTTCTTGATTTATGAAATACAAATTTCTTTTTATTATTATTGTGGGTGATATAAAACTTACTAAAAATATTTTTAAATAAACATGTGCCTTTCATGTGAGAGAACATCTCTTCTAAATACAGTGGTACCTCTACTTACGAAAGGCTCTAGTTATGATATTTTTGAGTTACGAAACGCTTCTCCTAAAAAAATATTATCTCTACATACGAATATGTCTCTACATACGAATGGCTGTAGAGACATATTTGTATGTAGAGACAATATTTTTAGAAGCATTTTGTAACTCGAAAATTTCCAGCCGCAACCTCAGCTATTCCTTGGGCTGACTCTGGAAGCGGAGGATTCCTCCGCTTCCAGGATCAGCCCAAGGAATAGCTGAGGATGCGGCTGGAAGGAGGCCTCCTTCAAGTCGGAGCCACAGCCGTTTCTTGAACTGATCCTGGAAGGGGAGGAATCCTCCGCTTCCAGGATCAGCCCAAGGAATAGCCGAGGATGTGGCTGGAAGGGACTGGAAGGAGGCGGCCTTCCAGCCGCAGCCTCGGCTATTCTATGGGCTTGGAACGGATTAGGGCATTTCTATGCAAAATGTACCTCTACTTACAAAATTTTCTACTTACGAAATGGGTTGTGGAACGAATTAATTTCATAAGTAGAGGTACCACTGTTTAAGGTAAGAATATAGTGTAACCCTAAAAATACATAATTAACTACCCAAGGATGTTATTCTACAGGCAGAGGGGCTTCTTAGTTCATCACTGTAACCTATACTATGGTAGATCACAGCATCAGTCCAACAGTGACACTTGATCTTGGGAGAGCCAGATATGTCTAGTTAATCACTTAGAAGAGCCAGGTATATCAAGTTAACCACACAATGTTTTACTTCCTTGGCTCTCCAGGCAGAGAGAAAAACCTCAAGGCAAATACACAGCATGGTTTCATGGCAGCCTTGCACTGAGGCATATTTTGCTAACCTGTGCCCCTACCAAGCTGCACCAGAATGTCCACATACACCAAAAGTGATACCACTCACCATTTTTCAGCCAGGAAAAAAAATGAATTTTAGAAGATTTGGGAGGGTGGGAGAATAAGGTGGCAAACTGCTACATCTGCCTACAGCTTTAAGTGGTTTGAGGGCAGAAAATCATGTAAAAATGCACTTTAAAATGTGGAATTTCAGGGAATGATGGAAGACAGAGAAAAGTATATTACACTACAGCTGCAACTTAACAAGAGATAACTTCAGGCCTTTTGTGGTGTAACTGTACCTTTTTAGTTACTTTTAGAGTTTCAGAAGTATGGTTTCATGGGATGATGAAAGAATACTGTATCACACAGCTCAAGTGCTGGTTCAGGTTCTGCTTCAGGCTGTTGACTTGTGGGTTTTTTTGTAGCTGTTCATGCAGTAACAAGGTTGACAGGAAGAAGAAAGCACTTTGTACCAGGAGGTCATGGCTTATAGTCTTCTTCTTTTTTTAGGAAACAGTAGTAGCCATTTATAGCTATGTGTAACAAACAGGAAGAAGTTAATTTAAAATGTAACTATAATGGTACTAAGTTATTTAGAAAGCCTTAAAGCTAATTACTTTTGAAAGTAACTTCTGATGGTTTAAGTGTTGGACTATGACTCTGGAGACCAGGATTCAATTCCCAATGGGTGACCCACTTGGGCAAGTCATATGCTCTCAGTCTCAGAGGAAAGCAATGGCAAACCTCCTATGAACAAATCTTGCCAAGAAAACCCCGTGATAGTGTTGCCTTAGGGTTGCCATAAGCTGGAAACAATAAAGACACACAAAAACAAACAACAAAAGTAGCCCTTTATAGCTATGTGTAAGAAACAGAAAAGGTTAATTTAAAATATAATTGTAATGGTACTAAGTAAGTTAAGGGGCCTTAGAAGTAATTACTTTTGAAACTGGACAGGTTCCCCACCCATCTGTCTTAAAGGAAATCTCCCTGCCTTTTATCGCTTCCTTTACTCTATTGGTGAACAACACTAGCTTCCTTTTTTCCCCTGTGCACGTTCCCAGTCTGTGGTTATACAGTTTACTTGTTTCTGTTATTCTGTTTTTAAATAGGTTCCATGCATCCTGAACAGACTTCACCCTCCTCTCTCCCTCTTTGAACAAAGGCATTCCTGATGCAATCATCTTACGCTTTCTCGACGGCTTTCCACATAGACCTATGAAACTTGAAAATCAACTAGATGTAGGCTCAGGACAAGATGTTTTTCTGCCATTTTCACATCTTTTAAAATATTCTTTCCATCCTTATGCTTCTAAACTGACAATGTAATATCACTCTCCACTTCACCACACCTGATACTGCAGGCTAGTTTAGACTTTGTATTGGGGTACTGGATCTCAGGGCTCCAGCTGAAGCCCCAAGAAAGTGTTGTGGTTCTGTGGGCCTCCAGGAAGAGAGAGAAACCTCAAGCCAAGAGGAACTAGAGAAGAAGAAGCTTTGATTCATTTATTTATTTTTTAATTTGAGGTGATATTGAAGGCCGCTCCAGCCATTTCCATCTGACACCAGCCCTCAAGAGCCAGCATGAAGGTATTTTTTGTGTATTGAACTGTGGGATACACCAAAAATTAGAAATGAGGAGATAGAACCAAGGAAAGATAGGATATGAATTTGTGCTCATTGTGCCATGTGGAGCAAGGCAGGAAATTGGACAGCAGGGTTTTAATCCTTGGACCTTCTTGATGTACACCTCTGGAAGGAGCAGTGCAGGGCTTGGGAGGGAAAGCAACCTCTGTTGGCATTAGCTTTTCATATGTTCCAGCAGCAATGGAGGGTCTGGAAAGAACCGCCCACATGTTACATGCATTGCAGGTAAGGCCATGCAGGATGTGAGCCTGCAGGAGAATAGGGATGGAAAAATATTTATAATTATTCTTTCCTGGGCTGAAAAACTCAAACTTATATTTGCAGTGATCTCCCAGGAAATGATGGTCACTGCCCATAATTCTGTTAGGGACATATACACATGGAAGTGTCCTTACACATGTGGATGTCCTTTCTGGACACTTCAGGTGTTGGTATTTCCTTCCTCCTTTGGCAGAACCCAAAGACACACACCCCAACATAGTGAAAAGTCCCTGAGCTGTCATGTATGGCCATTCCATGTTTTGAGGTGAGCAGGCAAAATCAGTATATGGCTACCTCCCCATAACCAGATGCACATTGATGTCACCAGTGGTGAGATCTATTTGGGGCCTCCAGAGGCCTCAGAACTGCTGTAATTATTGGGTGTCTGGCTCACCACAAAAGTATGAAATGGCCATGCTGGGCAGCTTCAGAGACTTTATACTAAGTCATGGGGGGGGGGGGATGTTGAATCAGTCCATTGTAGGTTTGCATGCAGATACCGAGGGCATGTTAGGTTGTGGCCACAGAATGTATCCTGTTCTCTGTTCCACAAAGCCTGTGACCAATCAAATTATGAAGACGTCATTCCACCAAAGCTACATTGTTTATCCCTTTACTTTTACTGCCTTTGTCTCCAGTCAACTCATGGACACCCTTCCTCTGTGCCACCTCAGAGTAAAATATGGATGCCATGACTTCACTGTCACGTTCCTTCCCCTACATCCCTGCCCATTTTTCTCCTGGTAACTCAAAATGTTTTATTTATTTATTTATTTATTTATTTTCATGTATATGCTGCCTTTCTCTCTGGAGGGGAGAATTCCTCTTCTGTATTATCATAGTAAATGGTAAAGGTAAAGGTAGCCCCTTGACATGAATGTCTTGCTGTAACTGACTGTAGGGGGGGGGGTGCTCATCTCCATTACAAAGCCAAAGAGCCAGAGTTGTCTAAAGACAAATCTGGTGGTCATGTGCCCAGCATGACTGCACAGAACACTGTTTTTTTTCCCACCAAACAGGTACCTATATATCTACTCATGCTTTCAAACTGCTAGGTTGGCAGAAACTCTGACTAGTGATGGTGCTCACCCCATCATGTGGCACTTTGGCCTCGAACTGCTCCTTCCAAACTTACAATCTTCAGAACTGGCATCTTAACCACTAAGCCACCACATCAGGTGTGGTACTGAAGACAAATTTGTAGGTTTGGAATGTGTTCAGAGGCACTCCTGTTCTGATTTGAAGAATGTCACTTTTTACTTATTTACTTCTCATGTATAATAAATTATTAACAAAGTTTTCTCCCCACTGGGTGAGCTTTCCCTCCAGTCTTTTGGATTTATTTATTTATTTGCAAAAATATTATTTTCAAAAAAAAAAATAGGTTATGTGCAAAAAAAAAAAAACCTAAAACTTTTTTTGTGCCAAAATGAGGCATTTTGACAAGAAAACACTTTTTTTCTGCCCAGAATGTTGGGTTTTTGCACATGCATTTTTACACAAAAAATAGTCCACAAATACTTAAATATGTATATATATATTACAGGACTGGCTATTTCTTGGCATAGTATCTTGATATGTGAAGACTAGAAAGAAAGATGTTTTCACCAAGGACAAGAAAATCTGTATTCTTAATTCCCTACTATTCTTTCAACTATAGCCAAGTTATAGTTGCGATTCATTGATAAGAAATACATAAGACAGAATGGTATGCAGATGTCATGGGGAAATGAACTTCAGTTGATCAAAACAAGCCAAGGATGGTCCCAAACACTGGGATCTGTTAGAATGTTCAGTGAACAGCATGTCTAGGCTGCAATCCAGCCTGGTTGGGTACAAACCAGAGGTACAAACAAACAAAAAGAACTGGAAAGTCTCAATGTTTTCAGCTAATCTACATTTATATCCAGAATTGTACAAGGAATAGGAGATAAGGATATGTTCTGGAAAACCTGTTCTCCCTTTACCCAATATATTAGTGAATGAGGAGTCTGAGAATTAGGAGGTTCACAAAATTTTCTATGGCCCACCCTCCTTAGAAATTTTTAAGATTTGCATCCCCTACAGAGGTAATATCACATTTGAAGATGAAAAAGTCTAATTTCTAATATTTGAAACACAAATTGAACCACATACAATACTACAGGTGAACAAAATGAACTTTAAAAATAAACTTTTAACTCAGTGCATAAAATGCAGATCTAAATTGAGCAATTAGATTCTAATTTATTCAGAAAAAAATTGAGTGATGACTCGGGACTCATCACTCAAGGACACAAGCCACTCAGCAATATAATCTCTCATATTTTTGATCAATATTCATGGATTGTTGTACAATGAATCCACAAATGGAATAAATGTCCCCTTTACCTCACATTTTCTCCAGAACACAGTGTAGAGGTAGAGATGCTTCAGTTTAGCCCAGGGTTTCCCAAGATGGAATTTCTGGGGCTACAACAAAGAGTGCAGCATATTTCAAGGAAAGTCTAGGTGGAAGAACAGGAAAATCCATGACTATAGAGGTACAAACAAACAAAAAGAACTGGAAAGTCTCAATGTTTTCAGGTAATCTATCTGAGCTCTAACATTTATATCCAGAATTGTACAAGGAATATGAGATAAGGATGTGTTCTGGAAAACCTGTTCTCCCTTTACCCAATATATTAGTGAATGAAGAGTCTGAGAATTAGGAGCTTATCTCATGAGGTTAAAAGGGCAACTTATCTCTTCCGGCTTGAATCTTCTTCCGGGCTGCAACTGGGTACTATCATAAGTGAATCACTGCCGAATCCACCAGCTGAATCCAGCCTCGGTAAACCACAGCTCCCAAGCTGCACTCAGCTGGCCCTTTTTCAAAATGGAAGCTTCCGACTTCAAAAATTGGCCGGCTGAAGGCAGCTTGGACTTGTGTTTTACCCAGGCTAGATTTGGCTGGCGGCATCATGGCAGAATCGAAGGCGACTTACTATGATAATACCCGCATGTTTCCCAGAAGAAGATTCAAGCCAGAAGAAGTAAGTCGCCTTTTTAACCCTATGCGATAAGCTCCTTAGTCTGAGATGCATTCTGGAGAGGCATTTGCTTAGGATTGACCAACGTCAAGAATTGTAACAGTTTTCATCTTTCATATTGATCTTATTTGCCTCACCTGCAACAAAATCTCCTTCAGCACTACCTATAACAATAAAGTTCTAGTCCCATCCTTTAGGTTTAAAAAAGTGTATTTGTTTGTATTTGTACTTTTCTTATTATAATAAATTTTGTTTTTAAAAAAGAGGGAGACATAGGGTAGATATATTTGAAATTAATTTGTTCAATATCTCCTTCTAACCCACAAGGTTGGACACATTATTCTTTCTTGTTAGCCACCCCGATTGCTCTCAGAGGGGCGGGATACAAATAAATTTTATTATTATTATTATTATTATTATTATTATTATTATTATTATTATTAGATAGAGGCAGAAGTGCAGCTGGTACAACTTGTCCCATGCTGAATTCCTTCATCACCACTCTGGCCCCTTCCCTCCTAAATATTTGTGTTTGTGAGGCACTTGATTCTACCATCTCCTTACACCATTGTATTTAGCCTCATAGCTAAAAAATAAAATTTCTGGAAACAAGGCCATTTCCTATTCAGCTGCATCCTCTTTCCCCAGCTACCTCCAAACCTGTGTGGATGACAGATATCCTATGAGCGGGTGGAGTCTGGGAAAGAAACAACAGAGTCCAAGATGAGGTAAATTATTTAGCTTTGGTGTCTCTTTTAAGGGAGACAAGGGGACTCCTAACCAGGAACCTAAACCTAAAGTAAGCAACGGGATAGATAAGGTAGAAGCTAGACAAGAGGAAGGGAGTTGGCTCCAAATACCAGTATTGCAAGGGAGAATCACATCTAAACATTAGGACAGGAGAGCAAGGAGTCAGTGAGGTACCTGCATTTTATTCTGAGCTCCAACCCCTTGCAGAAACATCATCATGGCTGCCATCAATTGGCATTCCTCCCTGACAAATGGACGCTTCTTCCTATGGCTTTGAGCTAGTTGCGCATTCTGCTAAAGACTTGTGCAAATGCTTGGCTGAAAGACATCATCTTGGTACCAGCTCCCCTGCTTCCAGGAAACAGCTGTAAATAATATGATAATTCTTTCCCTTTGCCAGTGCTGCCATCTTCAGCCAATAGCTTTGTGCTGCCCTATCATGGATGCAGTGGATATGTAGAAGAGGAAATGAAACTGCTTCTTTCCTTCCTCAAAAACCTTAGCACTGCAGAGGAAGAATGGGTCATTAGTATACGCCACAAACTCATCTCACAATCTTCCCTCAGTTTTATCCCAAATATGCCTTTTGTAGCTTTTTGAAGCATTAAAGGCATTGATATGGCGTCTTCTGACAAGAATCCTCTTCTGACTTTATTCCAACATAAGTAGGATCATGCTAGCTCAGGGATGGGGAAAGTGCAGCACATGAGTTGCAGGTAGCCCCTAAATTTCTGCTGTTCCCTAAATTCCTTGGCCTCATGAACCCTGCATTTAATTTTCAGACCATTTCTCAAGACATTATCATGCCAAGCCCTTGCAGGAATCATGTCAGTATATATATATATAAAAAAACAGAAACATACCAGTTGCAGAGCAACCGTTATCAGATATAGAATCATAGAATCATAGAGTCGGAAGAAGCCACAGGGGCCATCCAGTTCAACCCCATTCTGCCATGCAGGAACTCAAAATCAAAGCATCCCCAACAGATGGCCATCCAGTCTCTGTTTAAAAACCTCCAAAGAAAGAGATTCCACCACACTCCAAGGGAGAGTGTTCCACTGTCAAACAGCTCTCACTGTCAGGAAGTTCCTCCTAATGTTAAGGTGGAATCTCTTTTCCTGGAGCATGCACCCATTGTTCCGGGTCTCTGGAGCAGCAGAAAACAAGCTTGTTCCCTCGTCAATATGATATCCCTTCAAATATTTAAACACGGCTATCATATCACCTCTTAACCTTCTTTTCTCGAGGCTAAGCATCCTCAGCTCCCTAAGTCGTTCCTCATAGGGCATGGTTTCCAGACCCTTCACCATTTTAGTCGTCCTCTTCTGGACATGCTCCAGTTTTTCCACATCCTTTTTGAATTGTGGTGCCCAGAACTGGACACAGTATTCCTGGTGGGGCCTGACCAATGCAGAATAGAGTGGCACTATTACTTCCCTTGATCTAGATACTATATTTCTATTGATGTAGCCTAAAATCACATTGGCCTTTTTAGCTGCGGTATCACACTGTTGACTCATGTTCAACTTGTAGTCTACTAGGACTTCTAGATCCTTTTCACACGTAGTCTCGTTAAGCCAGATGTCCCCCATTTTATATCTATGCATTTCAATTTTTTTGCCCTAAGTGCAGTACCTTACATTTCTCTCTGTTGAAATTCATTTTGTTAGCTTTTGCCCAGCTTTCTAATCTATTAAGGTCATTTTAAATTTTCATCCTGTCTTCTGCCTTTTCTCTGTCCCCTGTTAGAATTTCTCCATCTTCTCTGTGCAGTGGCACAGCTTTAACTGTCCTGGGCTTTATAGTTTTGTGTGGCACCAGAACTCTCTGACAGAGAAGGCTAAATATCTCACCAAAAATCCCAGAATGCCATACCATTAATCCATGCCAGTTAAAATAATAACAACTGCATTAATTCTGCATTATAGATGCAGCCCTAGTCTCTGGAACAGCCAAAAACAACCTCACTCTTTCTCCTACATTACATCACAACACAAAAGGAAAAGGGAATGAGAGGAGAAGAGAGGAGAAGAGAAGAGAAAAGGACTGAGAAATAAATTCCAGAACTAATTTTTAAAATTAAATAGTAGGTCTTGATAAGAGCACATTGTTAGCATACCCCACACACTTCTCACACTGAATATGGGGTTTCATATTTTCATATTTTGATATCTGGATTCAGACATGTTTTTAAGAGGTCACAATGACCTTTCGAACACTATGAAGTTTCACATGAATAAGGCATGTGGGAAAGACATGTGGAAGAAGTAGACAGCACTTAGTAAAAGTTAAATGGGTTTGCTAATCACTCCATACTCACCCAGGATTCTGCATATCCTCTCAAATAGGTATTGAGAGAGTCCCAGCACAAAGCAATTAAACACCATATCTCCTTCTCACCCTGGGTTGTGTCTCTATTCACCCCTTCCTATCCAACCATCCAGGGGTTGTCTCAAATCCAATCAGTGTTTTGTCACTCCAAAGTTAAAGCTATCAGTTGTTCTAGAATCCTATTGCCCATACCATGAGAAGACCACCAGATCTTTGTTAAACCATACGGGATTGTTAAGTACCACTCAAGGTGCAAAACAATATAAATAAATATCTGTCCCACACATGGCCAATTTGCTGCTAAAGACCAAGGCTCTGTCCCACAAACCAGCACCCCCACTCTCTGTATTACCCTCAGAATCCTTCTGAGCTATTCTCCATCTTCTGTGGAACCCTATCTTCAGGTAATTACCACCTTTCCTAATTCCTGATTTCCCACTATCCAGCCTTTCACACCTTTCTTCCTTTTACCCTTGTATGATTGTTAAAATTGCACTGGTTTTGTGTGACTGTGTGCACCTTTGCATATTTCTAAATAAAACTTTTTTATTCACTGAAACCAGAATCTCTCTGCCGTGAGTACTGGTATACACAGGTTAAAAAAATGACCTTAAGTTACCCACCTCTTGCAGGCCTCCTGTTTAGCTAATAATTCCCTGAAAATATCAAGGAGATGCTGTCACTATTGATGGAGACCCTAAGTCTTTTTTGGCTAACAACCTGGAGACACATCAGGAGTAGAATAGCTTGGTAAAGCTGTTTTTTCAATTGAGTTGATGAAATAACCTGCTTTCTATCTCCCTCTGCTGTAACTTGAGAGAATAGCTGCTGCTCAGGGAAAGTGAAGATTCCAATCAAGATGTGCAGCAGTTGTTTCAGATCAGATGAATGTAAGAACTTCTTCATAAAAGTCGTCTTTCATTTGAATTTCTAGCCAGAAATTATGCCATGGGTGCTAACTAAAATATAACAGAGGGTGGCTTCTATTACAGTGACATAATGAATCTGCTCTGGGTTTTGGTCTGAAGCATAAATGAATCAACCCAGGTGCTAAACTTATTTTGAGGATGGGTTCAGCACCAATAGATAGCTCCCTTAAAGCTCACATTAAAACCTGGAATATATTTACTACTAGGAATTATAATATATCCTTGATTATTTTGTCCTTGCATATGGGGATGAACATCTACAGTAGGTTTTTCTCCACTACGGGGGAAAAAATGAGCATGGAATTCTTGCCACATCTGAACATCCCAAAGTGTTGAAGAATTAGTCTGCATAGTCTGCATACATCCTCTAAAAATTAGCAGCATTGCTCTTCCTTACTATCTTCCATCACTGTGATTTACAAGCCAGAAATAGTTTTGGATCTGTGAAAAGCCCACATTGGGAGGCTGCTGCATAAAACAAAATCTAAACAATAAACTTGTTTATGTATCTGTTGACATCATGGGCCACTAGAACCTTTGGTAAGATGGAAACAACAAGAACAACAACAAAAGCAATACAGGTTTCCTCGAAGGGTGTGATGAGAAATTTCAGCAGCAGCAACAAACAGAATCCAAAGTAAACCATATGTACAATAATATAGTTTGAAAACAGGCAATAAGCCCCCTTTACAAATTATGCAGTCGAGTTTCCCGCATTTAATATTTCCCATTTTATTCTTGGTTTTTTCCTCACCATATAAATTTTTTCAGCTCCTTATTCTAGTTCAAAAAGATTTTTTTCATTGAGTCAAGTTGAGAAACAAAAACATAATTTTAGGAGGAAGTGCATTATTATTACGGAAATTCTCCCCAGTAGTGATAGGTTTAACTTATTCCATTACTGAAAATCCTTTTGTATCTCTCTCCATACCGTAACATATGGTAGTTGTTATTGTAAAAACTCAGATTCTTATTGGTTAACCAGATACCTAAATACTTAATTTTTTTACATCCCAATCTGGATATCAACTTCTCTTCTTCTATTTTTTGCATATTTTTACTTAAAATGTGTGTTTTTTCTTTGTTCAATTTGATTCCCAAGAATTTTCCAAAAAAAATGTACACCTCTCCTAATGTTTGATCAATGCTTTTAAGTAAATCTTCAAGTATGAGTACCATATTATCAGTGAAAGCTCTTAATGTATGGTCCTAACTTTAAATTCTAGTTCCTTTTATTTTATTGTTGGCTTTGATTGAGTTGTCTACAATTTCTAATGTGAGGATAAATAGGAGTGGTGAGAGAGGGCAATCTTGTCTTGTTTCTTTACTGCTCTTGTCCTTACTTGTCTGGGAAACATTTCATATCAAAATGTGAAGAGGAGGATCCTAGGGGGAGCATCTTGCTCTACACTTGAGACTTTAGCTACTATGTACTCCCCTTATGGCAAACCACAGACTCTGAATGTCATGCAATGACGTAAACATTTCCCAGAAGCTTTTAAAACATAAAAAGGGGAACATAAATCTATGGGGGGAAATACAACCATATTTAGGAAACATTTAAAAGATCTAGCATACTTTGAGAACAACTTTAAATCTTCTGAAACATTCTCATAAAGCAATGTTTCATACTCTCCACTTGCCCTGCTTTGGCAGGGACAGTCCCAATTAATCCTCTGCCATCACACTTTTCCAGATGCTTTTAAAATGTCCCAATTTCTCTCTCCTCCTTATTCTTTCTCCCTTTACCCTCAAAGTACTTTAGTTGCTTTAGCTGAGTTCAAAATATAAAATTAGTTTGCATTCAACTGAGCAGGAGGGAGGGGAGAGAAATGTCCCTAAAATTCAATACATAACTTCCAGGGTTTTGTTGTTTTAAATATTAGTTTTGTGTTCTTGCTCATTAATCATTTTTGTCCCCTTGTTGACTGACCATACCCTTTTGACTGTACTCTGATGTGGGTCACCTGTTTTCACCTGTGAAATGTTGGTGGGTATAATGTTTACACAAGGGACGCAGCGGCTCAAGTGGTTAAGATGCTGACACTGTTGATTGCAAGATCAGGAGGTTGGCAGTTCGGGTGCTGCATGATGGAGTGAGTACCGATCACTAGTCCCAGCTTCTGCCAACGTAGCAGTTCAAAAGCATGCAAATGCAAGTAAATAAATTCAGTGGGAAGGTAAACATCATTCTGTGCAGTCATGCTGACCACATGATCATAGAGTAGTCTCTGACAACACTGGCTCATTGGCTTAGTAATGGAGATGAGCACTGCCCCCTATGGTCAGACACAACTTGACAACCTTGTCAACAGGGAATACCTTTACCTTACCTTATAATGTTTACACAGTAAAACTTGCATAACTACAGCAGGCATAATTGATTTTATGGCTATGAAGTTTTGCTCTGAGTTTCTCTTTGAAAACCAACCAAATAAATGACGGTGCATTGGCAATCATGGATAAGAAAGTTATCTTTGAAATTCTGATATCTCTTTCTTCCTTGATATCAGCACTTTTACACTTCAAGGACTATAGAAAGGAGAACACATCATAAAGAAAACAATGAATCACCTAGTCTCTCCCAGTTTAGCTGTTCATTTGCGTAGCAGGGCCAAGACCATTGCTTACAGGATTGAGCAAGGATTCTTCCCAAAGCAATAAAAAGCTGACTTTGTTTAGATATTGCAACACTATTTGGTTCATGTCATGGATTGCTAAAATGGAGGACACGTTTGCAAAAACTTTGAAAATGAATTTTATACCAAGGAGTTATTTACTTTTTAGGAAGGTATTTAGGATAGCCAACTGTTACACAGAGAGAGAGAGAGCTGCCTGACACACAGGAAGCAGACTAATGTAGTGGGTAGAGCATTTTTCCTCACTGACACCATCCAGATGTATTGGACTCGTGCTTACATTCCCTCCTAGCTGGAGATGATAGAATTTGTAGACCATCACATCTGGACAGAATCAGGTTGGGAAAAGCTTAGTTAAAGTGTTGGACTAGGACTGGAGAGAACAGGGTTGAGTCCCCACACAACCATGAGGTTTATGAGCAGCCCAACCTACCTCACAGTTGTTTTCATGATAAAAAGGGAAGAGTTCCTTAAAGAAGCTGATTGTATATGTTCAACACATGCTTAGTCTATAAAAGAACTGGTAACCCATACCCTCCAACTGTCCTAATTTGGCTGGGAGCTCATATTTTCCCCAAAATACCAAGGAGACGCTGACATTGTTGATAGGGACCCTACACCTTTTAGGATAACAGGATGTATTCCTTCAAGTTCCCTCAAGTTGGCTATTCAAGTGGCCATTTCAGTGTGGCTATTCCAGCATGCCCAATTCAGGACAGTCTTTCCTACCTTAATCCTTTGCAACAAGAGCTACAAAAAGCTACAAAAAGACAAAGAAGCAAACAAGTGAAGCATTAGTTGGAGGGAGCTGGGAAAGCTGACTTCAGAGTTTGGAAAAGTTAGTTGAAGTGCAATTTAATTGTTGATTAGAGGATTCTTAACATTTTAGTCTAAGCTAAGCAGACCATGGCAAGGCATCACTGATGAAATGAGCAAGCCAATCCTGAAAGTACAAACAAGATTATCCTTTTCCAAGTGAGAGTATCATTTGCCTTAAAATAATATGCCAGAGCTAATTGTGTTGGGTTATTCTTGCTATTTTCCCCTCTTACTCTCCTTGTTTTCATGTACCTTCCTCTCTTTGTGTAACCTTGTCATCTTTTTTCATTTTATGAAAAAGAATTAGTGACTTTATTCCAACTCCTACTGTTTGTGTAATCTTATACATAATAGTTTACATACTTGAAACAAAGATAATAAATTGTCATTGATAGTCTCTATGGTTTAAGCAGAATCATCATTTTCAAAAAGGAACAAATATCGCATTTGACTGGAACTCTGTGTTTGAGGGCTAAATGTTCCTGCCCTTACATACACCAGATTCCTCTCTCATGCAACACATATCCTCTTTATTCTGGTTCCCACCAGTTTTCTTCATGTTTTGCTAATTTCTTACAACCCTCTTGGATCAAACTGTTTTCATTCTGTCAACATTCAATTTTCTGGCCATAATGCCTAGCCATAAGTCACTGACCCTCAGTACATCCCCCATGCCTAAAGAATACAGTTGGGCATTACATCCAGCAGACTCTGGCTACAATCTGACATCCTCTCAGCATAGCATAAATATCCACATGGGGAGATACAAAACAACAGCATTATGCAACCAACATAAAGAATAGCAACTTTGTCCAACATATGTCAATGACTGGGTGCTATTGTAGAGTGTGCAATTGCAATGTTCAGTACTCCATGTGCAATCTCAATGTACAAATGAAATCTGAAACTGCAGACTTCATTTGATCTACACTTTCCAGACTACCTGTCAGCTGGACACAATGGCTGAAATTCTACATGTTTTATATGTTTCTACATATTTTATATGCAGAGCAGGTAGATATTTTTGTCCGGCATGTAATGTCAGCATTCAGTTCATGATCACAGAAGCAGAGCTGTATAAGTAGTGCCATCATACCTGGAAATGCACACCCACTGCTAACGTATGTCTGTCAGCCCTTGCTGAAACTGCAGGAGTAGTTCTTTGGCAGCACATTTGATTGCACCTTGTCACCATTCAGCACAAGGGCTGTGTAAGAAATCTATCAATGCATAACTCCACATGCAAAGATATTGTACTCTCCGACTTAAAAAAAATGTCAGGGGACCATATCCAATGAGCAGCAGCTGAGGGAGCTGGGTAATTTTAGCCTAGAGAAGAGAAGATTAAGAGGTGACATGACAGCCATGTTTAAATATTTGAAGGGATGTCATACTGAAGATGGAGCAAGTTAGTTTTCTGCAGCTTCAAAGAATAGGTCCTGGAGCAACAGATTTAAACTACAGGAAAAGAGATTCCACCTCAATATTAGGAAGAACTTCCTGATAGTAAGAGCTGTTCAGCAGTGGAATACACTGCCTTGGAGAGTGGCAAAGTCACTTTCGTTGGAGGAGATTAGTTATGTACGGTTTAGTAAGATGCCACCATTGCCTGCCAATAAATTTCTTGGTGAGGGAAGCCGCTGCAGAGAATTGCTCCAGGGGCAGCAGCCAATGCCTACACTCACATCACCCGCTGAGCCCAGCTTTCCTCCCCTTCCACTACTTCTGATTGGCTTCAGGGACAATGCATTCCCTTCACCCTTGCACCCAGAGCAGATCCACCATCCCCACCATCACATTGGTACAGCACTACCCGATTAATCCTGTCTTCCCACTTTTTCAGCTGATTATTAGATGTCCCAGTTTTTTCTTTCCTCATATTTTTTCGTATTTAGTCTTCAGTGTAGGTCAGTTGCTGAAAAATGAGTTCAATGAGCAAATGCAGTTCATCAATGGGGGGGAGGACATGAGGGGGCAGAATCTTGCCCTTCTCAGTAGACTCAGGCAAATGCAAACCGCTGTAGCCTCTCCTAGCTTGTATTTTCTTCCTCGTTTACAACTTCTACCCTCTTGACCACATTCAACTGTTGCTTGCCCACACATGTTCCATTTTAATTCTGTGAAATGCTGATGGGTATTTATTGGCCCAGGAAATGTAAATTACTGTATTAAAGGAGAACAGAATGCCATTTCTCTCCCATCCTTACTGTTTTCCCTTCAAAGGAAAAGTAGCCACTTTAAATACACTTTCAGAGCAGCATGGATAGCCTATCATTTGACCCTGAAAGGGGGGAGCAAAACTCTGAAGAATGCCAGCTCTAGCAACTCATACAAACAAACCATTAACCAAGCATCCCCCATACGTAAACACTAAGACAATGAGTTATGGGGGAATACATCAAAACAGGGTTTGTTCTTGAGAAATAGGCACCACTGGAACACTACTCATCAATTTACGTATGTGTTTTTACTTGTTTAAAGATATGTCTGTGCTGCCCACTCACAAATGTTCTTGCATAGTTTACAGGAAAAGGACTGACACATAAACGACAAAGCTATTAAAACTAAATGCAAAGTAAAACCATGCCACAGAAGCGCAAATGGATATAATGAAATTGGTTGCAGCACCAGGAAGTGCACACATTGTAAATTCTGAAGCTGAGTTTGGGAAATTTAAACATAGAGGACTGCAACACCCAGTGTCCCTCAGCAAACATGATTGCAGTTGAGGGCTTCTAGGTGCTGTAGGCCTGATTCCTTTTGGTGATCCCAATTCAAATAGGTCAGTAGAATCAATGGGAGTTCCATAAGTGCTGCTCACTGTTCAATAATGGATCAAGCAGGTCTACTCTAGTTGAGATTACCCATAGGAGTCAGTCTATAGTCTCCAAAAGCTACTTTTCTAAGCTGTCCTCTTGAAATGATGCAAGGTCTACATATTACTAAAGTGCAGTTGCTGCATCCACACTGCAGAAATAATCCAGTTTGATAGCACTAACTGCAATGGCTCAATGCTATTGAATTCTAGGAACTGTAGTTTGCTGTCGCACCAGAGCTTTGCAATGGCAGTTAAAGTGTTGTCAACCCAGATTATTTCTGCAGTGCAGATGCAGCTAATGTCAGTAGAAGCAAAGAGGAGTTATGTGGGAATAGCAGACTGGGAGGGGAGCACAGATCCATTCTTCCAACATGTGCCCTGGAGCTACTATGGGCTCCTTCTCTCCCACTGCAATCAGGGGCTCTAAAAATAAAACAAACAAGCAAGGAACAAATAATGAAAAATTAAAAGAGGGGAAACCCACTGTGGCCAGAATCAGGTTGGTGGCAGTTCCCATTTTCCCAAGTAGTGGAGTGGTGACAAGACAGAGAACATCTGCTGGCTCTGAGCAGCCACTGCCTTGCTTCCTGCAACCTTCTGCAGGGATGTAGTGACAGGAGGAGCAAAGTGAGAATATTGCATGCACAGATAAGTAAGTAGCAATTGTGCAAAAGTAACAGTTACAGATGGGTGAATCTAGGTAACTGTTTCTGAGTTCATGATCGTGACTTAGGACTTTACCACATGAGCTAAAACGTGGAATTTTAACATGATAAAAGCATATTTTGGCCAATACATATCAGATGTTGTCATGTCTGTCTTGCTACCACCCTAGATTCCATTTGTTACTGTGCTGCATCTTTTTCATTGACAGGGAAAATCTATTAGTAGCTTTTATAGTACAGCTGCACAGGTATGAAAAGCCACTTCACTTCATTTCAGGCATTACAGCAGTTACATGGCAGGATGGGGCCTGATTCTCCTCCTTTCCCCCTCCCTCACACTTGCTATTCCAAAGCAGGCTAATTTCATACCTGTGGGGTTTCTTTAATTATTATTTTCATCTTTGCTGTGCTTATGCCTTTATGGACAAATGATAAAAGAAAAGAAAATAATTTTAATTGTTTTGGTTTTTTGTTGTTGTTGTTTTGCCATAATGCAGCAAAATTAAAAAGAAATAAACCAACAAGCACAGAGTTCACCTGCTTTGAAATAGTGAATGGGAGAGGGTTGAAGAGAATCGGACCACTTTATAACACTGACTATTGAAACACCAAAACTGCAGCGAAGGGAACTATCATACCCAAGGAGTTTTTCAAAGCAGTGCAGTTGCATGGAATCAGGGAGAGGTGTGATCAGTTTTCAAGGCAGTATGTTTCTGTTTCCTTGTATAATGTGATTGCTGCAAGATGCAAGGCTGGTGTGATAACATCTGTAGTCACGAATGTGACACTATTGCCATGATCATGACTGACATACATACACAAACCAAACCTACTTTACTAGGCATCAGCTGAATGGGGAGAAGGAGATTCAGTCTGCCAGAGATGGGAGCATGGATGAATGATGTTTCTGTTGGAGGTTACTTAGAGGTTACTTAGGGCCATTGCAGACCAGCCTAAAGGGCTGGCCTGGGGTGGAGTTGGGGTGTGGCAGCCACACCCCGGCTGCCCTGACTCCACCCAGACCCCGTCCTGACACCGTGCACACATTCACACGGCAAGTGGCATCAGGATGCCCTCTTGGCACAGTGTGAGCACACACTGCACCAAAAGGGCACAAAAAGTCACTGCTGCGGCTGAAAGGGCAGCCTTTTGCCACTCTCAAAAGGAGGATCAGGGTCGTGGCATGCAGTTGCCGTAGCCCCGATCTGCCACTCCCAGGGATGGCTCTGTCTTGCCCCTTTAAGCAATTGCATCGGCCCTTAGTTAAGTATACTTAACTATAATTATGTTATAGTTAAGACCCACATTATTAAAGCCCTGCAAAGTCAGATTCATGGCTTCCTTGAATTAGAAGATTATTGCATTGCTTTTAAAGTAACTCATTCCCAATAGGATAAAGGCACATTTCATTTTAAAACCGGATGTTATCACACACTCCAGTGGCTGGGAGAATGCAACCCATATGCAGCCCGGATCCCAGCAGCATTTATCCAGCATTTATCCAGCATTTATCCAGCAGCTTTTCAAAAATGAGATTTTTGAAAAGCTACTGGATAAGTGCGGCTGGAATCCAGGCTGCATATGGGTTAGCTCTCACTCTGGTGCTACAACCACTCTCACTCTGGTGCCACAACAAACTACAATTCCCAGAATTCCATAGCATTGAACCATGGGGAAGATTTCCTTTCATCAGAACTTTCCCTGGGGAAAGGGAAAACAGAAACAAAACTGAAAGTGTATGAGGGGCTGGGCAGACTTGGTAATTATGTTTGGAAAGGGCAGGTATGTTTTAATTTGTAAACAAATCAAAATAAAGCCCATGCAAACATTAGGGTGGGACGTCATTAATTTTGGGCCAACATTTGTGGAAGATGAAAGTTCTGTCTATAAACATATTTCTGCTAACACCTATGATTACTGGAATAAAATTTTTATATTTAAATACAGAAGGCTGGTTTTCTGGACTGTGGGAGGGGGAGGCAGATCTTGACAGAGACAAGGAAGGATCACTATGATCCGTTGATTATTGACCATGAGACACAGAGATAAACTTTGTGAATCAGAGGAGTAATTTTTCCCCTTCTCCAGTTTTATGGCCTCTGTCTAAGGACCAACCCTACCTTTCAAACTCCAACTGATGTCAATAATTTGTATTTCACACATCCTTGGAGTGAACATTGTTTTAAGCTTGTACTTTGGAACACATTGCTGCAAGGAAATAGTTGGGGTGGAGCTGTGCTTTTAAACTTGTACCCAACCCTCTCTCAACCTTTCCAGTCATGCATAGCAGTGGTTTTTGTAGTAATGATTTACTGCTGATTTAACCACAAACTAATTTCCTGCCAAATAAAAACATCCTCCTTTCTCCCTCTTTAACAATCATCATCTCTGTACAATATCACACTACACTGTTATAGCACTATTATTAACTGCTATGGCTGAAAAACCCAGAATCCCACAGGAAGCATCCATAGCTGTTAAAGTGCAATAAGAGATCTATAACACTGTAGTGTCATATTGTCCAGAGAACAATCTCCAAGCCCTGCTATCCTCCATTCCTCTACTTAAGTCCTGTAGATTCATTCCTGTTAACTTAGGGGCTAAGCAGACGGCGCAAAGCGCCGTCTTCAGAGCAAGGAAGGGGAGGGGCAGCCACATGCTGGGTGCCCCAACCCCTTCCCCAAAACGTCCTCAGAGCAGCTGACCCTCCACATGGCCGGCGCTCTGAGGATGACCTCTCGCTGCAGCGTCCGTACACGCTGCAGCGGAAGAGTCACCGAAGGTGCGCCCGCAGCCTTTTGCGGCGCACCTTCAGCAATTTGTGGAAGGAGCACTATTTTAGCACTCCTTCCAGGGGTGGCGAAGCTGTGCCACGGGGGCGAGGTGTGCAGATACCTCGGCCCCGCGGCGCAGCTTCCTGGGGTGGCCCCGTGCCACCCGTCTGCTTCCCCCCTTACTTATTTGAGTCTACCTATCTGGTATGAGGTCTTCCTCTCTTTCTACTGCCCTCCACCTTTCTAAACATTAATATTTTTTTGAGTGAGTCGCACCTTCTCATGATGTGGCCAAAGTATTATAGCCTCAGTTTTGTCATCTTGGCTTCCAGGGGGAGTTCTGGTTTGATCTATTCAAGGACCCATTGGTTTGTCTTTTTCTCTGTCCATGGTATCCTCAGTACTCTTCCCCAGCACCACATCTCAAATGAGTTGATTTTTTTTCCCTATCTGTTTTTTTCACTGTCCAGCTCCCACATCCGAACATGGTGATGAGAAATACTATGGCTTGGGCAGTTTTCAATTTAGTGCTCAATTGCATGCCTTTACTCTTTAGAATCTTATCTAGCTCATTCATAGCTGTCCTTCCCATCTCTAGTCATCTTCTTATTTCTTGGCTGTAGTCACCATTCTGATCAGCAGATAGCACAGAGATCCCAAGTACATGATTGTTATCACTTTTCTCCTTAGGCCCTGTTTCTGTCAACTTTATCACACAGGAGGCAAGCATCCTCCTCCCGTGTATAAAGTGCATTTAATCCTGAAAATATCCCACAACAGCGGGATGATTTTCAGACGACATCCCCCAATGTTGCCATTATTCCACAATTAACCTGTGAATAAAGCAGCAAAATCCCACCGCTTTTTATTCATGGGAAAATCCCCAAAAGTGTTAATGGTGATGTTGGGAATGTCATCTGAAAATCATCCCACTCTTGTGGGATATTTTTGGATTAAATGCGCTTTATTCATTTATTTATAATTATTTATTTAATGAAGGTGACTTCAATGTTTTGTCAAGTCATTTCCAGTTTATGGTGAACCTAAGGTAAACTTATCATAGATTTTCTTTGCAAATGTCTTCAGAGGGGGGTTGCCATTGCCTTCTCATGAGTCTGAGAGCATGTGCAAGGTCACCCAGTGGGTTTCATGGTCGAGCTGGGATTCAAAACCTGGTCTCCAGAGTCGTAGGAGTTATTCAGGCAGCAAAAATGATCTGGATTGAATCTGGGTTGAATCTTTGTTGTTCAGATGCATTATGAATGTATCCAATTAAGTTTTTTTGGAGAGGATTGCAAAAAAAAAAAAAAAGGATTTAACCCAGGATAATCAATATTGTTTCCCCCCCCCCCAAAGTTTTTTTAAAAAGATTTGCATAATAGGCAGTGTGAATAACCAATGTGAATAGACCTGGGATAAACTGGGATGAAACTCCGCATGCCTTGAAAATATTTTAAATACATCTGCATCATTGACTCCATCTTTATTTGAGTGCTGGCACATATGAGCAACCGAACTCGCAGAGATGCACATAGAGACAGATCCATAGTATGAACAGCAAACCTAGAATGCATGAGTGAGATTATTCACATAATCTGGAATCCTGTGGTCCAACACTCATGTGTAGGATTATTATTTAAAATTCAGGAGCACCATGTGAATGAGAGAGGACCAAAGTCCCACCCCTTACATTTTGTTACAGCCTCCCATTAATATTTTCTCAAAGTTATCTTGAGGAGGGCACAATTTGCCTAAAATTAGAGAAAAATCAAAGAATGAGTCTTTTAGAAAGAATTTATCTCAGCCACCGCCCATCTAGCCTGGGTTTGAACATTGTCTAGGAACACTTGGTCTGGGAAAGTCAATTTTGTGACTGCAGTTCCCAGAACCCCATGCCAGTGTGGGTGCTGCCCATGTTGACTGAGAAATGCACAAGAGTTTTGGGCCAAAAGCGGGGGGGGGGGGGGGGGGGGAAATCCACGCTCTGGAAACTGTGATTAACCAATATGTATCATCTCAGTGTCCTTCACAGACTGGAATTTTGACCTATTCGGGTTGGATCAAACAGAGATAATTCTGTGAGTGGGAAGAAGATAGGTAAATTGTTAACCAAACAAAAAGGACATTGTGTGCTGAATCCATTATGTGTTGTCAACTGGAATAGACCCATCAAGTCAAATGTTGACTGGAGAGTCAATACATGGGTAAATCCCACTGATCTGATTGGTTTACTCTATTTGGGACTATAGATACAATTCAGGCCATGTGATCTACATAATCTACATGATTTTACAAGTTCCTGCATGGCAGGGGTTTGGACTGGATGGCCCTTGTGGTCTCTTCCAACTCTATGATTCTATGATGTCGCTGGAGCAGTATTGGGACATTTAATGGCCTAATACCCACATCCACATACACACATGTTCCATAATCCATTGATAATAATTCTTTCTCATTCCACTGTTTTGGTGTTTCAAGCTAAGAACATTCAGCAACCATGAAGAAACATGGGTAGATGGGACACTGATTAGCAAGACCTCTTCTGATCCCATCCCTACTTTGGCACACTATGGCAGCAGGTCTACAACAGCCTTCTCCCATCTGGCACCCTCCAGACATGTTGGACTATGATTGCTATCATCTCCAGCACAGGTCCATTGTAGTCCAGATGAAAAAGCCAAACTTGAAAAAGCTTCTTTGATACCTTCTAGCCCTCATGCAGATGGAGAGGTACCTATGGACCCCAGAACAGAGGAGTAGTGATATTTGAGACCCCTCTAAGACCAGGAAGAGTTGGTGTGGGAAAACACCTTAAAATGATCTAGCAAAAATTGGATGGCCAAGGCTGCTGCCGCATTACAGAAATAAAGCAATTTGACACCACATTAACTTCCATGGCTCAGCGCTATGCAAATTAGGGATTGGCAGTTTGGTGGGACACCAGAGCTCTCTGACAGGGAAGGCTAAATGTATCATAAAACTACAAATCTCAGAATTCTATAGCATGCAGTCATGTCAGTTAAAGTGGTGTCAAACTGCTTTATTTCACAGTGTGGATACACCCCAAGATTCCTATATAATTGGGCTTCCTCAGATATTATCAGTAAGAAGTGTAGTAATGATCATGCTCTCAGAAATACTAAGACAGCAATCATTGTTGAGCCATTCCAGGAATAATAAAGTCTACCTGAAACCAGAGAACCAGTGTGGTGTAGTGATTTGAGTGTTGGACTATGACTTTGGAGACCAGGGTTTGAATTCTGGTTCGACTATGGAAACCCACTGGGTAACCCTGGGCAAGTCTCACTCTTTCAACATCGGAGGAAGGCAAAACCAAACCCCTTCTGAAAAAAATCTTACTAAAAATATCCCATGATAGTCACTTTAGGTTTGTCTTAAGTCAGCAACAGCTTGCAGGCACACAACAACAAGAAGAACAAACCTAAAATTGAAATGAAACACACTGAGGCTTCTTCTAAGTATACAATGTGCTAGTAAGAGTCTTCATATTTAAGCATGTTTCCATGATTATGGATAGGAAAAATCATGTGCTTCCCCTCCCTGCAAGTCCCTGCAAGAAGACACCATTGACAACAAGCTGCCTGCCAATGTCACTGGCGTCAATGGAGTTGCCAACTGCTTTATTGACCTTGGCCATATGTCCTTGGCAGCAAACTAGATGAAGTATTGCTCTACAACGAAATTAACTACTCCCTTGTTTCATCAAAGGGGAGTGTCATAACCAATTCATTGGCCTAGTATATTTGCATAGTACATACTCCATTTGTGGCTCCATAAAGCTCCATGTTAACACTACCCTGAAAGGGGGAAAACCCAGTGAAGCACTGGTGTTCCAGGATATTAGTATTATAAAGATTAAGTTAAATTAGATTAGATCCATGAACTGTCCTCAGTGCCAACAGGAAGTAAAGAGTATCATTGCTATTTGCTTGTTTCTCTGACATAAGACTTACCAAACACACACTGGGTTTTGTTTGTTTTTAAATTTACCACTGTAAACACATAGACCAAACAGCAGCCTATCCAATTTCCCCCATATCCTTCTAGGGCCAGGGCTGATGACTGGTTGGGAAAAGATCTAAAACTCACTAGAAGAAGGGGTGAAGTAGAAGAGTCAGTAGCACAGTGTGCAAAAGAAGGCAGAAACCATTAGGTAAAAATTAGTTTTAATTCTGATTTGAGTAGACTCAATGAAATGTAGGGCTTGTCATCCTCATTATCATGTGCCTTTAAGTAGATTCTGATTTATGGCGACCTTATCATGGGGTGCTGCTCAAAAGATTTGTTCAGAGCGGGTGTGTCACTGCTGTCCACTGAGGCTGAGAGAGTGTGACTTGTCCAAGGTCACCCAGTGAGTTTCCATGGCCAAGCAGGAATTCAAGCCCTGGTGTCCCACAGCCCTAGTCCTGCACTCAAAGCACTACACCTCGCTGGCTCTCTAGGGCTTGTTAGTTGCCGTTTATATAAATCCCATTGATTTCAATGGATCTGCTCAATTTAAGACCAAAATAGAATGTTAGCCAGGATGGACAAAAAGTTGTTCTTCAATTCCTAGCATTCACTATTGACATGTCAGCTAAGATGGAGATGTAGTGCAACAATATCTAGAGAGCTGGGGATTTGTTTGTTTGCTTGTTTGTTTGTGTCCACCAACATCTGCAAGGATAGAGATTCATTCATCCATTCATTTGGTGTATTTATACTCTGTCAATCTGCCAAAAAGGCTCCCAGAGTGTCTCAAAATTGTTAATCTGACAGTTCCCTACCCTCAGGCTTACAGTTTTTCCCACCCCTAATTTAAACTATTAAAAGCTAGTTCTCAGCTTGCAAACAGTTGCCTGCAAAACACTCTCTTCTTTGTTCCATGTACTGTTTTGACCTACAAATCTTCCAGCATGGTGTAGTAGTCTGAACATTGGACTAGGACTCTGGAGAGAAGGGTTTGGATGCTGGAGAAAAGTGCTGAGGATACCGTGGATGGCCAAATAAACAAACAAATGGGTCCTAGAATAGATCAAATCCTCCAGTGAGGTCATGGGCCTTGAATCTGCAGGACATAAGCAGAGCAATGGAAGATAGCGTATCTTAGAGATGACACATCTACAGGTTGCCATGAGTTGGGGCCAACCTGAGGCCAGTTAACAACAATAACAAGTATGTGGAGGGGGGTGATGTCTACATGTAGATATAAAGGGGGGGGGTTCTTAAAGGTAAAAATTTACTTTTTACCCAAAGGAAAAAATATAGTCTGGGGCATCTATATGACATACACTACATTCATACACCCCATTTTTAAAAAATGCAGAAGTCCACTTAAGCTCTTAGGGTTCCAAGGAAAATCAAATTAACCATTACCAAAACTTTCTGACTCTATTATCAGCTAACTTTCTACCAATATCAATTTCTTTTTTTAAAAAAAATTAATACATTTTGTTATACAAATTTAAACATTCCAAAACATTCCAAACATTCCAAATTTACAAAACAAAACAAAAACACATTTATACAATACAATTAATAACAAATTCATTGGTCAGGCAGGAAGGATAAAGGAAGGACTGAAAGAAAGTAGGGTTGGGACCGGAGAGGATTTGTAAGTTTTAAAGGTGAATTTAGAAAGGAATATAGAAAAGAAGGTGAAGCAGAAGGTGGAGAAAAATAAGAAGATTGGAAGAATGCTGAAAGACTAACATGGTTAATTTATGTTTATTTTTAGAATCCATAGATTTGTCAACTCATGGTTGTAGGTCTACCAATATCAATTTCAATAACGATCTGAAATGTAAGGAAAAGATTCACCAGGAATAGTTTCTATGTGATGCTTGCTTGGTAATTTTCTATTAATACTTGATAACTGCTGTTTCATGATTGGGTATTATATCTCCAGTATCCTTCTCTCTGTTGTTGTATGCTGCTGTTTTGTGGATTTTACAAAACCACTATAATAAATGATAAGTTGCATGTTTGCTTCACAGCTTAAATCTAGACTGGTACTGTGTTGTCAAATAAATTTTGCCTTCCATTCACTATGCTTCCATTCTTGGATGCCAAACTAGGCAAGTTTCTCCTTCAGTGAAGAAGCTCCAGGTTAGAGCTGGGTTTTTGGTCCTTTGTTTTTTAAAATCATTCTTATTTTTAATGAGAGTCAAGGAAAGATATGAATACAGTCTTTGGATTTCAAAATGGAGATTCGGAACTGTGTCAAATCAGGTATTTCTGAATGGGACTAAGGTGAAATATAGTACCTGTCACTGAATATTGAGGATGGCTCACCACCTTTATAAAGGGACTGTCTCTGAGAATCTAATGTGACATAAAAGGGTCTTTTGCTTGCCTCCAGTCTAGATCTTCAGGTGTGTGTGTGTGTGTGTGTGTGTGTGTGTAAAGAAATCATTTTAAATATATGAGTGCTAGTCAACATCTTGGACTCTGAGAGACCACGGTTTGAATCCCCCATGGAAATCTACTGGGTGATCTTGGGCAAGTCATATTCTCTCAGCCCCAGAGAAAGACAATGGAAAATCTCCTCTGAACAAACGTTGCCAAGAAAATCCTGTAATAGGGTGGGCTTGGGTCACCACAAATAAAAAACAAAACAACTGTCTCCCTCACTCTATCTTTCGTTTCTTCCTTTCTTTCTTTTTCTTCCATCCAGAAAAACAATTCTATATAACATACCCTGGATGTCTCATTTCTCTAGGACCTGAGGAGTGCACAGCAATACAGCTGTTGAATCCTACATCTATGAGAATTCCAGGGGTACAAGTATTTTCTAGTGCTTGGTTTCTCTGAAATAAGATTACTCAAGTTGATATTGTGATATATGCTTTATATCACATACACGCACAGGCTGAGAACCAGTGGAGACACACAGCATTAATATTCCTTAAGATGCTGCTCCTTCCTAGGTTTCTTAACAGGACTGTTAATATCATACAATTCTTGGAGAGACAAATTCAGCTCTCCGTGAGTCTCTCCCAGTCTTGTTCTGATAGTGCAGGTTTCCAAACCTTTCTCCTCTTTCCAAAGTATGACCCTCAAGATTAAAAGCCAGATGGTGAAGCATTCACTTTTGTATAAGGTTCCCCAGTGCTGAAGCAGATTGCAGTTTCATCTAGCCAAGTGTTATCTCTGGGGGCAAAGGTTTATCGCGCAACCCTTCTTTAAGAAATCTTTTAACAATGTCTAGGGATCATGCCTAATTTTTATAACTCTTACCACTGAGTAATAAAATCTTTGCACTTATATGCCTGCATCTATTTTTTTGCTAAGATAGGGGAATACATTTTTCTGGGTCAACATGTTTGCTACAGTATGTAGTTTGAGGAAAGGGAGACTTACTTGTAGTCAATGGCTACTTGCCCAAGTTACTTCAAGATCTTGGAACAAATTATCAAGCTGCCAACAGTGCAATGATTAATAGAAGCTAACAAGGTTTTCTCAAAAATAAATCCTGCTAGACAACTCTTACCTCTTTTGATCAGCTTATTAGATTAGTGGGTGGTTGGTACACTGTGGGTATCATTTATCTTTATCTCATCAAAGCATTGGGCAAGTTTGTATAGCAAATGTTGATCATAATACCATATGTTGATCATAATACCACCTGATGGATTCATGACTGGTTGGAAAACTATACTGCATCAATAGCTCTTCATCAAACTGGGGAGGGGGGAAGATTTCAAATGGGGAACTGGAGGGCTCTGGCCTTAACCCATTGTCCTTAACATTCTTAAGCACTACAAAGAATAATTAACATATCAAAAGATGGGAATAAAATTTACTAGAATGCAGAAGCAGACTGAGGACATTTTCACACGGGGCAAAAAAGGGAGTCATTCCTACCTCCATCTGGCCCCACTCCGGCTCTGTGCAGGAAAAGTTCACACGACGTCGCAGCAAGCCCCTCCTCATCCTTCGCCATCCCTGCGCCATCCCTACCTCACTCCGGGGTCTTGCTCGACGTGTTCAAACTACGTCGCAGCAAGCCCCACCCCATCTTGCGCAATCCCTGCGCCATCCCTGCCGCTAGCCGGCTTTAGCCCCATCTTTTTAATTCCTTTTTTAAAAAGGAATTACAGGCGCTTCTGCCGGAGGCAATCAGGAGTCATTCCGGCGGCTGCTGTTTTCGCCGCCGGAATGACTCCTGATGGCTTCCAGGGGGCTTCCAGGCGGCTTTAGAGCCGCCTGTGTGAATACGTCCTGAGACTACAAATAGAATTTGAATTGAGGCAAAAACAAAGTTCCAGAGAAAGTACATCAGCTAGGAATTGTGACTGCCCATTTGCCTTTCCATAACTTTTTAAAGTCTTCAAAAAGTAGTTCAAAGTGTTAGACAAAGTGGTTATGCAGATCAGGCAAAGGAAGTTGTGACAATTCCTCTAATCCCTACAAAACCTTTAACATATTTTTTGCCACTGCTAACCACTTAGAGACAGCAGGGAAGGACAGGAAGGAACTGATGGAGGTATTTTTAAAGGCAGAGGGCTTTATTGTTGAATTGTGTTGATGGATTTATTGCAAACAGTCTATAAAGCCAATCACCAAAAAATCTGGTATCTCCAGCAAGCTTTTTTTATTGTAAAACAGCATGAGCAAAAACAAATAATAATAATAATAATAATAATAATAATAATAATAATAATAGCATCTTCACTTTAGCCAGAATGGCTAAACAGGAACAAAGCTTATCTGCTACATGGTTAAAGTTAGTTAAGCTTCAGCATCAGCAAAAATATGTCTCAATTAGTCCATTACAGCTTAAAGTTAAAAGACAAGTGTGAGACTTTTCTGGATCACAACTCTCAACCCCCAATTCTCCACCCCTTTGGGTGTAGCCCTTTCAGACTGATTGGTTGACGTTACATGGCGTGTGTTAGCCCAACCTTTAATTACCATATTAAATCATGTGACTGCAGTTCCCATAACATTCCCATGTTTATGAAACCTCTTATTGTAAACAAAGCACTTTCTCACTGAACTGTAGCTCGTTAACTGCTTGTTTGGGCTAAAGCACACCTGGGCTGATAATTGTGAATCTGGCCTTAGAAAACAACTTTTCTCAGCAAGAAAAAATACAGACACACATCTTTACATTTCAACATTGGCTATATGTCCCATCAAATTCTAACATTTATCACATAGCAACAGCAATAGCAAATACATTTCTATACCACTTATCAGTGCACTTAAGCACTCCCTAAGCAGTTTACAATGTGTAAGCCAATTGTCCCCAACAAGCTAGGTACTCATTTTAGGGACCTACAGAAGGATGCAAGGCTGAGTCAACCCTGAGCCCCTGGCTGGGATTGAACTCACAACCTTCTGCTTTGTGAGTGAGTGGCTGCAGTACTGGCATTTAACCACTGCACCACCAGTTTTTAAGTAACCATGTATCCCAAACTCTTGCCCATCATTTTTCCTCTCCCATCTTCCCAAAGGCAGCTGTTTCAGTTCTTGCAGTGGCCAGAAGGAAAGTGACATGTTCAGATATATTCTATGTTTCGGAACACAGTTTTCTTTTTTCTTTTTTATTCTTTGGTTTTGTTTTGTTTGTTCATTTGTTTTTGATATATAAACAGAGTAACAAAAGTGCAAGACAAAAATGGATGGTTTGTTTGGTGATATGTTTGATATATCACTGCAGTCAAAAAAATATTTGACTTTAGGATATTCTATCAACAGATGGAGATAGGAGCTAGTCTGTCTACAACTTCACCAGCATAATGGTGGAAGATTTTAGCTATTATTGATAATTGGATGGAGGTTATATACCACCTGCAAACTGTTTTAAGTATTTCTTCCCTTGTGTTAGTTGATCTGGACTAATAAGAGGAAAAGGACCAAATATGAAACCTATTTGAGTTGATGATGTTCACTTCAAGATCTCAATAGGCCCTTGGTTTGGGGGAAAAGACAGAGTGTAAATAAAGATATGAATAATAACAATGACAACAACGACAACAATAACATGTGCATTCAATTGCACATTCAGTTTGTCATTTAACATAATGGTTGGGTAGCATAATCAATGTGTAACTCCAAATGTGGAAATGTACAGTCTACAACAGGGGTAGGCAACCTTTCCCCTTTAAGGGCCGAAGGACTTCAGCTCCCAGAATCCCAGGAGCTATTGGCCAACATGGGACTATTGGCCAACATCGCTGAGGCTTCTGGGAGCTGAAGTCCCTCGGCCCTTAAAGGGGAAAGGTTGCCTACCCCTGGTCTACAACCTTGGTATAGGATTTCAGCCCTTGTGTTTAGATGGTGCATTTTTAAGTGTGTAGACAAATGTGAACAGGGCAGAGATGACCAACAGAGATGGTCAGCAGAACAGAAAAGAAATGTTGACAGGAAAATTTCGGGGAATTAGGCATGCTTATCATAGAAAAGTTAATATTGAATTGGAATGGGCATGGGAGAATCTTTAAGTGCCTGAAGAACTGTCATCTTTGAAAAGGCTAAGATTTGTTCTCTGCTGACTCATACCCAGAAGAAAGGATTAAATTTAATTATCTTCAGTTAAAAGAAGTTAGATTTTGTTAGAGCATTAGGAGAAATACCTCAACGGTAAGACCAGATTAACAATGGATTCAAGTTGTAGATGTGAACCATCAGTAGTCAGCATTCAACTCCTTCCTGAAGGTCTCCAAAAGTTAAATCTTGGCCTCATTCCCACTACATTTTAAACTGGTTTGCAAACCAGTTAGAAGCAGTTTAAATGATCCTGATTCGCACTTGAACCAAATCACTGAAACAGTTTGGAGGGGGGAGCATGCTCTAGACCAATTTTTGATGCTGTTTTTTTTCCGCATCTTTTTCAATAAATCTGTGCAAGTGTGAACCAGATGCGGATCGGAATCTATTTAAATTTGCCCTTTGGATGGCTGAAGCAAGTCCATTTTGAATTGATTCATTCGTCAATGTGGACCACAAGTGGGTTATTTTACAGCAAGAAGATGTGATTGGGACAAATGTAGTGTGAACCACACTCCACTGTCAAACCAATCCATCAATTTGGATTGCAAACTGATTCATTTGTAAGTGGGAATGAGGCCCTTGAAGGATGTGGCTGGATACGTCTTGTCTGTAGTCCACAGTTATGCCTATAAATGTATATACAAACACTAACACAGTGGTTCCCAAAATTTGGTCTTATAGGTATTCTGACTCCAGCTCCAAGAAACCTCGCCTAGTTTGATCAACAGTCTTGGACTCTAGGAGCTGAAATCCAAAACATCTGGAGGACCAAAGTTTGGGAACAACTGTACCACAGCATCATAAATGATACTGCAGACTGCCTTTTCATATTTTGCATCTGTTAAGGTTAGTTTTGAGCAGGTACTACTATATGAAGTAATGATTCCTCTTCCTAACATGCCCTTGAATCAGAGATAGGCAACATGTGGTGCTCCAGATGTTGTTGGACTGCAAATCTCATCAGACCCTAGTCACCATAGCCAATGAAGTGGGAGGATGAGAGTTTCAGCTTAACAGCATCTGGAGGACCACAAGTTGCTCACCCTGACCTGAAATGAACCACTCTCCATCCCTCCAGCATTTTCCATCAGTGGAGGACAGAGTTATGGCAGAGTCTATAAATACCACATGAAGAGCTTCCATCAATATGAACTAGTGGAAGTAAGAGACTCACAAAGTACAAATATACTTCAGTTAATGAAGCCTCTGAGAGCAAAGCTGCTTTGTTACAAAGGCTTTTGGGCATACATATTACTGGGCAGACAGGAGATTTAACTCTTTATGTTGTTTACAAAAGCTTTACTGGAACTAAAACTTACATACCTAACAGCATAAACCAGATAAACTCTGCCAGTGGAAAGAGTGAAAGACAGACACAAACAGGATGTAGATGCAGGGAATTCCCAAAGCCTTCTCCCAGCTCAGTGGGGTATAAGTTAATCCTTTGTGTTCAAGTTTTCAGAGACCCAGCCCAAGCCTTTCAAAAGCAGCCTCAGAGAACTGTACTCATATAGATTGCTACAGTGAATTCCTAAGTGTTTGTTTTTTTAAGGCAAAGCAGATATTGCTGCATTTTGGAAGAATCCTTCAAGTGATCTATATAAGGCAAGCAAATGTTTTTGTATACTTATGCAAGGCTTACCTGACCTGCTTATTTCATTTCACACATGCACATTGTTAGTTTTGAATAAAAAGTTTGTGGAAACACATTGAACTGCTGTTCTGTTCATTCATGCATACATTCATTCATTTGCAGTGTAGGAGCTTATCCCTATTCTTTCCATGTTACTTCTTCCCTGGTACCATAATTTCTGTTAAAGAAGTAATGTGCTAGGACACATCAGTTCATCTTTATTATGGTCATAGACCAGCACAACAGGGCACATCTATCTTGTTAATTGAGGTACATCTGTAAACCTTTCTGTAAGCATCTATTTTTTCAAAAGCCCATCCCTGTTCTCAGCTGTGAAATGATGGCGAGTATGAGAAAAGTGCTGTAGAGTAGTGTGTTTGCCCATTCCTCAGTATGTTTGCCCATTTCTATAGTACAATTACGAAATTGAGATTATAGCTCTTGGCTCCTCAAAAATATCTTTCCCCCTTATCTGGGGTGCCACCCAACAACAGTCTGCTTGCCTAGTTATTCATTGCCTCCTTCCTCATCCTGGCCTCTTATTGTTCTGTGTGAAGGACAAAGAAGTCACTCAGCCCTACGACCAGTTTGGGCCAGTGAAGAAGCCCACCTCTCCAAGAGGCTGAGCAACTTTAAAGGTTGGAGAAGAACTGGCTATCTTCTAATGCAACCATCCACCCCAAAGAAGATCTGAAAAAGAAGGAAGGAGAAAGAGAGGAGAAAGACTGATCATACAACACCGAGAGAAATAAATCAGAACCCCAAGCAGCTTAGCAGTTTGAGAAAAAAGGAACATGGAAAACTGAGAAAGGAAGAGAGGCTACAATTAGACAATTGCAAAGGAGAGGAGAGAAAACCTGGACTATGGATCCACCTCCCAATTATGAAAAGCAGCTCTTCGCAAGGCCTCCTTTGCTACAGCCTCCAGCTGGACCAGCTCCTGCCATAGGCTATGGGGCACCTCCCCCTATGCCACCCCAATACCAGCCTTACTATATCCCACCTCCTGCAGGATTCAGCCCAAGTCCATCTATACAGTCTTCACAGCCTGCCACCATCCCAGATGTCCAGCTCACCGAGGCACCAGATTACCTGGCCTACTCCATATTCACCTCCATCTTCTGTTGTATTCCCCTGGGTATTGCTTCCTTGTATTACTCTCTACAGGTGAGCCTCTGTGTGAGAATGAAGGGTGCTGAGTTATAAGTATGAGGAAAGGCCCAATAACAAAGCAGCTGGGGACATACCTAGGCCAGCAGACAGGCAAATTAGGTGGCCGTGCAAGAAGAGCTAAGTAATTATCCTGTTATTGCATAAATTATTTTCTGTATTGTTTTATGGAGCTGAGACAAGGGCACAGTAATGGCACTGTGTACCAAGAGTGAAATTCTAGTTTGGAGGGGATTTGGTAGAAAACTATAACTCAGGAGGACTTTAATGTTGGGTTCGACCATAGTCAATCATAGGCAACAGAGTGGGGAATTTGTGGCATAGTGCAACCCCAATCCTCTTTCCTAAAATGGCCAAAAACCCTTGGTAGCCTTCAAAGCACCCCTTCCCAAAAAAACCCTCCAGTTGATTTGTATGGCCAAGTGGCCCAAAATGCCAGAAAACTGTCTGAAAAAGCAGCAGTTTAACTTTCTAACTGCCTCTAAACTCCAAATCTCTGTTGACTCCTATCTGGGGCTAGAAAAGATGGTAATCATGTCACATCATTTCTTGGTCACAACAACAAACTGGTGTGGCCTATAGGGATAAAAATTGGGCCTTGCCCCCCTCCCCTTACAGTTGCCTACATCAATATAGGAAGAAACAGAAATAATAATAATAATAATAATAATAATAATAATAATAATAATAATACAGAGCCAGTGTGGTGCGGTTTGACCACTGGATTATGATCCTGAAGACCAGGATTTCAATCACTGATCAGCCATGGAAGCCCATTGGATGTCCTTGGGCAAATCACACTCTCTCAGCCTCAGAGGAAGGCAAGGGCAAACCGCCTCTGAACAGATCTTGCCACGAAAACCCTGTGATAGGTTCACCATAGAGTTGCTGTACATCAGAAATGACTTGAAGGCACATGCAACAAATAATAATATTTATTTCTTAACCACCTTTCCCCATAGATGGAGGAGAGCAGCAGCAACGCATGTATCACTTAAAAACATATAACGTAACGTAGGTATTGCCTATGCTGCAGTTGGAAAAATTTAAGTGACTGGAATACTCCTGCACAAAAAATCTAGAAGAAAGCCAGGTTTTGGAAAGAGGATGTAAAATGCGGGATTTTAACAAGGATTTCAGGGCTCTTCCCAAATTGATTTACAGAAGTGTGAGTTCTCACAATATAGCTCCTCGGGATTTTCTGGGATTCACCAGTTGTCTCATCCATGTCCTCTTGTTTCATTATTTTTTTGGGGGGTGGGGTGCTTGTGGTGATTTCTTTCATCTGTATGAGGGCTCTTTAAGGTTTTTTTTAAAAAACTGGGGCATGGCTTGCTCAAGTGAACCTATGGTGTGAAGGGCAGATTTTCTCCACTCTAATTTTTTTAAAAAAAAGATGTATAGTGCAAAAGTGAAATTTCACTTACATGCTATAGTACTATATGTCTAAAAAAAAATCAAAGGATTGTGAAATGTGCCAGAATTAAAAAGAATCCCATTTGAGGATAGGAATAAAATATTTCACATCCAGAATTGTTATGCTACATCTTTGTGAGGCAGGATCTTGGCCATTGTTTTTTTTTTTTCTTTTAAAAATTGGAATGCTACAAACTGCTGCTGCTGCTGCTATTGCCATATTGTACAAAACACACTCTCCTCTCCACCTCATTGGACGTTTTCACACTAGACCCACCAAAGCCGCCTGGAGCCGACTGTGCCGCTCATTCCAGAATGGCTCCGGCGGAGGCAACTTAATTCCTTTTTTAAAAAGGAATTACCTTGCCAGGGCTGATGCCGGAGTTAGCGCTGGATCGGCCGGAGTGAGGCCGGACTTGCTGCAACGTGAGTGTGAACACACGGAGCAAGGAGACGGACTGACGCAGGGATGGCACCGGAAGGGGCGGGGTTTGCTGCGGCGTGAGTGTGAACACACTGGAAAAGGAGCCGGACTGGGGGCGGAGGGAGGTAGGACTGCGTCCGCCTAAAGCCCCGTGTGAAAACGCCCATTGTCCCTTCAACACCCACAGCAGAACACAGCATAGATTTGCTGGATCACAAAATGCTGGCTGGAATTTCAGGTTAATTCTATGTTTCTCCATATCTTTAGGCAGGGATACAAATCTTTGTGGGTGAGTGCACAATATGAGAAGAGAAGACAGCCTGATATCTGGACATCTGTCTTCACCCATTCTCACTCAATACCAGGGCTACTCACTCTCTAATGAATATGATTCTTCTTATTCAGGATGTCAGGGATTTCTGGTTTAAAACATTTGAATGAGAAAGAAAGGGGAAATGACAGACTTTACCATCCCTTTCCATATATTATGCATATCCCTGTTAGAGCTGAATCCCCCAACCACATCCCAGAATCCCCCAAGCAGTATCTAAGATTTGTTCTAAAAGTAACTGTTTCCATCCCTGGTCAAGAAGGTATAAGATGTTGGGAAAAGAGTGAGTGCATAAGATGGGAAGAGCTACCACACATTTGCTCCCCACTGTTCCACTACTCAGCTAAATACACAGCAAGCTAAACTTCAATATGGAAGTGTAAGCAAGCATGCAAGTTCTGCCCCTCAATATCCCAAGCACCAGAAAGAAATTTAGGCCTTTGCTCACATTCAGCTGAACAAAGTTACAAAACTCCTGTGGATAGCGATCCAACCTTATCTGGGTTCCTGACCACTAGGGATGGAAAGAATATTTGAAAATATTTGGGAAATGGTAGAAATATGAGTTTGTCAAAACCGTGGTGAGGAGAAAGCTAGACTGATGAGAATCTTCAGAGTTTACAACATTTGCACATGATTTTCTTTGTGCAGGAAACAGCATTTTCTGTGCAGAAATTTATTTTCAAGGCAGAAAAACTGTTTCCTCTGCAGGAAATACTGTTTTCAGAGAGAAGCCTCTGACTATGTTCCCTAGCAAGACATGAAATAATGTCATCAGTGCTGAGATTCACTAGTGTCCTCCAGGGATCTTGGTGCTGTTGTAACAATTGTGCATCTGGCTATGGCGTCTTTGCCAGACACTTCTCCGATCCTGCTTGCTTGCTGTGAAGCACAAATGGCTGTGCATGGCAGTTTCAGGGACTTTACCATACAATGAAGCAGCCATCTATTGAGCACTTGGAGATGTGTCTTCAGTTATTTCCTGTGGATTCTATTAGATGCTTTCCAGTGTTTGTCTCTTTTAGCATCCTTTTACTGACATACACATGTGTAAGTCATGCTATGTATGTAGGGCAAATTATTTGTCATAGTACAACAGACATATTCTGCTGAAGCAGAGTTGCTCATACAGCAATGCTGAGCATTTCAAGTGGACATTGTAGTTGTGCTCTGCGCATTATTTGCTGTGCATTGCACATTGACAATTGACATGTGCTATGCAATGTTGCTATACTGCATGGTGGCTGTGTGGTGCTGTGTAGCGTTATCTCCACATGCAGGTATTTCCATTATGCTGAGGGGGTACTGGATTGCAGCCATTATCTGTGATTTTTTAAAGCTATGGTTTTACATGTATATGTTATTTTCATGCAGGAATTAATAACAGAAAAGGGGTAATGGGCTTGTTTTTTCTTTCCTGTGTCCTCCTAAATCACATCAGTGCACCCAACATCAGGAAATTTTGCAGCATTTCCATCCATTTTGAACAGGTTTGGGGGCAAAAAATGACCCAACAAAATTTAAAAAATAGGGAATCTAGGTGCTTCAGAGGATGTCAGGGGCCACAATTTGCCACCCTGTTTAATGTAAGGCAGATAGTCACTTTGGGCTACACAAGGGAGGAGAGGCTACCACAAAGGAGGAATGGTCAAAGCTTGTTGCTGTTGTTGCTAGTAAGGTTTTGAAAGTGTAATGCTTTCCAATATTTTCAAAATCCCAGCAACAGCAAACATTACAAAAGAATTTAGGTATGATAGGTTACTTTTTTGGACTCTCAGAACCTCTGAACCAATAGCTGGGCAATTGTGGGAATTGTGGTCTAAATGACACTTTCCTAGATTTTGCTTTATGGACAATTCTCATTCTACATGACTGCAGTGAACATGCACTTAGGTAACTCAGGAGTGTCTGCAAGGTCAGTTTCAGTTTCAGTCAAAGCCTATCACTCAATACACAATTTTTTTGTCTTTTATTGAATTCTTATGGTCAGACAGACTGTTTTGCTGGAAATGTTGACGCAAAAGGGATTTATTTGTTTTTTGTTAGCCAACAAAAGTGTAGCTGTTTCACAACTCATTGGGACCACTCCATATCTTTGTGCCAAATATGTTCTTCGCTTGCATATGTTTCATGAATCCATTCTTTATTTCTCTTTCAGACCCGAAAAGCCAACCGTATTAGAGATTTCACAACTGCTCAGAAAAACTCCAACCTGGCCCGCAGCTTGGCACACTCAGCATTGGGAGTGGGGTTCTTATTCATTATTTTGTGTATCATTATAGTGGTGGTAGTTTGTTATGTAGTTTTTGCTTTCTCGGCATCTAATCCCTGAAGTTCATCTCCTGAAAGACCTTCCAGCTCATCTACAAAACAAAGAAAGTCCTGGACCAATGTCTTCTTCTCTGAATGTTTTCATAAGAGGATCTGCTAAGGACTGGTTCACATGCATATCCCATGTTTTCTTGACTATATGACTAGAAATGGAATATGTGAACTGCAGAGTGAACTGCATCTCAAGCTACATCTGGGGAGCTACCTAGTGACAGATTTGTAGTTTAGGTCAACTGATGAGTATTATGTGTAAACCAGTTCTATAATAGACAAATACAATAGAACTGAGACAGGTAAATTGATCTGTGTCATGGGATCATTTAATAAACACTAAATCATTTAATAGATGGTCCAGTGTCCATAATAATTGTACTATCCTGCCAAAATATCATGATCTCTTTCCAGGACACTGAAAGATCATGCTCATCTCTTTCCAGGGCACTGTTCCTCTCTGCCCCTTCTCTTGCTTACTATACTTTACTATTTCACTTCCTCTACACTTCTTCTTTATCTCTCTTTCTACTGTACCACACCTTTTTCTGGACCTTTTTGCCTCCAGGGTTTCCTTGACTGATGTTGACCTGATGCTGAAAGCATACTGTCTGTCTGACCGTGATCTGGAGGGAAAATTGCATCACTCCCTTAGAACAGGAGTATGCAAAGGGTCTTGTGGCACCTTTGAGTCTAACAGTGCAAAATAATCTTTCCTCCTGCTTTTGTCCCTCAGTGACCATAGTTAAAAACTCAGAGTGTGGTGGACCCTCCTTCTTTGGAGGTCTTTAAACAGAGGCTGGGTGGCCATCTGTGGGGGTGCTTTGATTGTGTATTCCTGCATGGCTGTGGGTTGGACTTGATGGTTCTTTAGGTCTCTTCCAACTCTGTGATTCTATATCTTCCATCTTTTGTTACTATCCTTTTTCACTAGCAACAACCAGGGAGGGCTTCCAAGCTGATCATCCCCATTGCTTTGCCTCTGAGAACCAGGATGGGATTTCCTACCTCCAACTGCCAGTAAGAAGAAACATTCTTCCATCACATAATTTAGGAAAGTTACTCTTTTGGACTGCAACTGACCATACTAGCTGGGGATTCTTGGACTTGTTGTCCAAAAAGGTATTTCCTTCCTCCAAGTTCTGTGGCTCCAGCATGTGTTAACCACCTTCTCATTCCTTCCTCTTGAGGGTCTTCAGTGTGCTGCATATCCTAGTAGTTTGTAGCCAAAGGACAGCACCAAGGAAGACCAAGGATGAGGACTGAAAGTGGTCTGTCACTGATCCTGTTCTTGAGTCTAGTTGTATTTTGTAAGCTACTTTGTGGACAGTCTCCTGGGGAAAAATCAATAAAGATGACAAGATCATGGTTTTAGTTATTTATTTATTTAGGGTAAGTTGCCTTTGGATTTTCACATTCTGGCCAAGCCCCTCCACCATGCTCGCATACTGTAAATCTACACTCATGTAGTTGGGTGCATTATACCATACTTCTGCTGAATACCAGCTGTGCAGCTGCCAGTATGCCTGCTTATTTTCCCATTCTGCAATAGGTAATGCATGCTGGTTGGTCCTGCAATCCCTGTCAATAAAGAGGTGCACTGAAGGCATCGACAGATAGTTACATTACACCTAAGAATGCACCATTGCACAGCGTCCCCTTTTCTCCTTCTGCCAGATATTTTTGAAAATGATGAAGTTTTCAAAGACGTCTTATGTAGGGAGGAAGTCTTTGGCAGCAGGGGGTGAGATTCTCCACTGTCTTTCACCCTCACTTCTCTGTATGTCATTGGGAAGGAAAGCAACCATGGATCTGAAGGTCTGTATCCTTCCAGGTCTTTGACTGCTTTTCTCCTTTGCCCACTCTGCTCAGCATCAAGAGGTGAGGCAGCCATGGATCCGAGAAGGCTGTAGTCTTCTTCCAGGTCTTCAGATGCCTTTCCCTTTTGCCTGTCCTGCACAACTTTGAGGGGAGAGGTAGCTGTGGATCTGGGAGGTTATAGCCGTCCAGTATCCTTTTCTGACTCCCCTACACTAACTCACTGGCTAACATTTAAAGCAAATTTATTCAACGACTGGAAGGGACAGGGAGGTGCAGGATTGAGAAAATGTTTTGAGAAGAATTCTCCTCAATGGAGGTTTCAAACACTCAACAAACACCCCTTTTGTATTTTTTTCAATATTTCTTTCCAACCATCTATACTTCATGGGCACACTATTTCCATAGTTCTATAGATCTTTGTCCTCTCATAATTAAAAATGGATGAATCTCTCATTTCCTACCATATTCAGCTTTTTAAAATCACACTCTTTCCTCTGAATAATTGAAAAACCTTTTAAACTTTTGCTAAACTGTTATTTTTTTAAAAAAAAAATCTCAGCAATATGCACCAGCCAAATCCAATGGAAATAATAATAATAATAATAATAATAATGATGTTGTTGTTGTTGTTGTTATGCAGTCACAGACCCATCAAAACTCATAAAACATATAAAAACAGTTCAAAATTTTAAAATTTGCAGAATATACCTTAAAAACCGAATTAATTTTATGGAATGGGGAAATAATTGATATAGCTTTTCCCAGGGGAAGGAAATCCTGTTGTACCTGCCTGTCATATAGGTATTAAAAATTAGGAGGCTCTCAAGAAAACAAGAAAACTGGAGTGGCAACTCTAATTCACCACCACTGTTAATATCATTGAATACACAAGCATTAATTCAAAGTAGGGGTGGGAAATCTATTTTTTTCCCCAATAGATGTCAAAAACAATGAGACAGTTGTTTTTAAACTGTAATAGGTTAAAGAAACTCATGATTTTTTTTCTGCAGTAATTGAAAGCTGCACAGCATTCAGCACAGTGTTTGCAACATCCAAACCAGCAAAGGCTGCAGCTTCAGTCAATCCAAATTCCTTTTCCTACCACATACCATTTAAGTTGCCCAACATTTGAGTTGTGTTTCCTTTCCTGCTGTCAATCAAAACTGCAAAGGCTACAGCCAGGATGCTGACCCTTTCACTGTGTTGTTTGCACTTTTCCCAAATACACAGTGAAAGGCAATGTAAGGGGATGTGTCTTTTTCTCAGAAATCTGAACAGTTTTCTGTGTATAGTGAAAAAACTGCAAGCTTAGATTTTTATTTTTATTTTTAACAGCAAAGCTTTGCAGTTTCTCAAACTCCTACAGTTTTCAAAAACTGCACAGTTTATCTTAGGCAGGGTACAATATGCTATTTTTCTTCCTGCATAACTTTCTCTGGGTACTACTCAGTTCAGGAACTACACATTTGACCACAGAGAGGAAATCAGTGAATTTCCATTCCATCTCTAATTCAAAGCAAGATTTCTAAATGCAAACGCTAATACCCTACATTGGCAACTTAGGGCCTTTACAGACTGCCAGAAATAATGCAGCTTGAGGCCACTTTAACTGCCCTGGCTCAGTGCTAAGGAATCATGGGAACTGTGGTTTATTGTGACACTAGAGCACTCTGATAGAGAAGGCTCAGTGTCCCAGAAAAAAATATAATTCCCATGATTCCCTAGCCAGGACAGTTAAAGTGAGCCAGGACAGTTAAAGTGGCCTCAAGCTGCATTATTTCTGGCACTGTAAAGGCCCTTAGGGCTTTTGCAGACTGCCAGAAATAGTGCACATTAAATTGAGGCACTGTCCTGGCTCAGTGCTAGGGAGTCATGGGAATTGTATTTTTTTCTGGGACATTGAGCCTTCTCTGTCAGACCCCCTCTGCAGACCAGGGCGTCGGGGACGCCCTGGTCCGGAGCGCCATCGGAGCTCAGCCTCCACACCGCGGCGCTCCTCCAGCGACTCTAAAAGGAGCACCAAATTGCCACTCCTTTTAGATGTCAGGGAAAGTGCGCCCTAAAAGCGGCGGGCGCACTTTCCCTGACTCAAGCGCTGCGGCGCGTCCGGTCGCCGCGGCGTGAGGTCATCCCCGGAGCGCCGGCCGTGCAGACGGACGGCGACTCCGAGGGCGACCTCAGGAAGAGGAAGGGGCACCACTCGTGCGGCTGCCCCTCCTCTTCCGGGCCCAGAAGACGGCTCAATTAGCCGTCTGCCGAGGCCCAGAGAGCTCTGGTGCCATAATAAATTACAGTTCCCATGATTCCCTAGCACTGAGCCAGGGCAGTGCCTCAATTTAATGTGCACTATTTCTGGTAGTCTGCAAAGGCCCTTAGTTACAAATGCACAACTAATACATCACATTTCTGCCCTGAACCCTCAAGCCCACCTTAACAGACAACATCTGCACTGATCTGTTCAGCTGCTGATCGTGGTGTAAGGAGGGTGGCATTTCCAGTCTTCTGCCAGCAAATGAGGCTGTGATAAGGAATTACAATGGGATTCTGCTTCTGATTGTCACAGCCTTGTTCATTGGGAGGAGAGGCCAGAAACTTCATCCTCTTTGCACCCCAATTGGCAGCTGAACAGAACTTTTCAATTCTAAGTAGTTACTAGCTGTTAAGGTAGGCAGGGGGACATTTACAATCGTGGCATGATTGCATGAATGTCACAATTATAAATGTCCTCTTGCCTACCATAATAGCTGGGAACTGCTTGGCGCTTTGTTCAGCTGATGATTGGGGTGCAAAGAGGATGACCACATACTTGTTACTGAGTATGAAGCAGTTACAGATCCATATCTCTCAGATGTAAATACAGAATGTCAGCCTAAGTGCTCAAAGTCCTTGGGTTAGATGGACAAATCTGTCAACTGTCTTTTCCCACTTGTTGTTGTTGTTGTTGTTGGTGTTGTTGTTGTGTCATTTGCCTTCAAGTCATTTCTATCCTACGGCAACCCTAAAGCGAGCCAATCACAGGATTCTCTCCTAAATCCCAAGGTGCTTTTACCAAATGTATAAAGAAACATGTAGATCTTGGCAAGACCTTATCTTTTAAAAAATAATAATAATATAAACATTCTCAACCATCACTGTTTGTAACTAGAATTTTTTCAACTGCAGCTCAGAGAACAGCCAGAAGCTGGAGATTCTGAAACTGGAAAGTTTTTGAAAATATAGTCCAAACAAGCAATGAGTTCAGCTTCTGTTCATAACTAGAATGTGAATACAACTTGCCTGTAAGTTCATAATTGGAACTGTAAGTTCATAAAATCATAAAGTTGGTGGAGACCCAAGGGTCATCTGGTTTGACGCTCCGCTAGTGAAGGTATCCAATCTCTATTTAGAAACTTCCAATCAAGGACTTCCCAGGGGAGTATCACCCATTATTGAGCAGCTCTCCCTGTCAGAAAATTATTCCTCGTGTTTAGTCAGACTCTCCTTTCTTGTAATTTGAATCCATTGGTTCAGGTCACACCCTCTTGACCAGTAGACAACAAATGCACTCAATATGAGAGTCCTTCAGATATTTAAAGACAGCTATCATATCACCACTTAATCTTCTCTTCTCCAGGTTAAGCATACCTCAACAGTTGCTCAAGGAATTCGCTTCCAAACCTTTTACCATGTTGGTTGCTCTCCTCTTGACATGTTCTATCTTGTCAATACCCTTCTTAAACTATAGGGCCCAGCACTGGACACAGCATTCCCGGTGACATCTGCCCAAATAGAATAGAGTGGTGCTGTTGTGAACTCAGCACTGTGCTTCCTACAGGCTTTTTCAGCCATGGAAGAGTCATCCCATCTTCTCTAGCATGCATGAGGAGGTGGCTCTTCTAAGATGGTGCCTGATGCTGAGCCTTCCCTTTTAAAGAAACTGCCTCTGACAAGTCACATGTTCCTCATTTATCTCCATTTCTTCTTTTTTAGAAGCAGTTGTTTTAAAATGTTTTTATTGATGTTCTTTGCCTTCAAATATTTTCTTACTTATGGAAACCCTATGGTGAACCTATTGTGGGATTTTCTTGACAAGATTTGCCCTTGCCTTCCTCCAAGGCTGAGAGAATGTGACTTACCCAAGGCCACCCAATGGGTTTCCATGGTAAAACAGGTTCAAACCCTGAACTCCCAGAATCCTAGTCCAGGACTCAAACCACTACACCACACTGTCTTTCTTTTAAAAAATACTGCAGAGTACATTTCTTGTGTTAATGTCCTTCTTCTTGATTTAGCACTCAGCATCTTCCTCAATGTGTCCAGAGGTTCAGTCTTGGGGGGGGGGGGATTTATTTTGTCTTTAGCACTCATTGTGTGCATGAGTACTGAACTATCATGTTATGGTACAGCCTGCCTTTTCAAAAAGTGCAGTTTTTAAAGCTTTTCAGCCACACAAAAATAACATACTAAAATGGGGGTGCAGAAGATGTACCATCTAGGTGTTGATGGATTACCATTACCATTATCCCTCACCATCAACCAGATTGGCTGAAACTGATAAGAACTAGAGTCCAACAACACCCAGAATGTTATATGTCCCCCTAGCCTTGTACTAGAATTATGTCCCTATTTTCAGCTGTGAAAATGTGTGTGCATCCCTACTTGTGTTTGTTCATGTCTTTGCCTCCATCCACATGGAAAGGATCAGAAAAGTGAAGTCATTCCCAGAATATCCTCATACTACACAAATCTGTCTGTCTACTTTATTGCTAATTTCCTCAGTCCTTTCTCCTCATATTATCTTTCTTTCTTTTTCTTTTTTTTTTTTCCTGGCAAGAATTGTTTTGTCCAAGAACTTGAGCACTACGTCAGTTTCTGTAAGCAGACAGCCAAACCAGGGTGGCATACTAGAGCAGTAGAGGAACATCCGAGGAAAAAGATCAAGCCCACAGGAGAAGAGCACTTCACAGAGAGGAAGGCTGAAGGAAGATTTTGAAGGTCCAACTGAGGAGAGAGAGCAGGAATTCCAGCAGCTACCTGTGGCCACCAAAAAAGAAAAAGGAGCAACAAAGGAGCAGAACTGCAAACAAAGGCAGAGAGCAGAGCTGCACAATGGGCTGCTCTAAGTATGAGATGCTCATAGATTTGCCTGCTGATAACCAGAATCTGACCCCCTATTCTGAAAACCAGCTTGACAAAGAGTTTGATATGCTAAAGCAGCTTGATGGGCTGCTGCTACCCATGAACCAGGGGATACCTCCCCCCAAGTCTTCCAAGTGTCAGGCTTCACATTATAACCGACCTGAAGGAAAGTTTCACCAGCAGCCAGCTCTTCCATCTCCTCAGACCATTGTCATCACTCCAGTTGAGGCCAACGAAGAACCTGACTTCATGGGCCTCTCCTTTTCTGTTACACTTTTCTGTTGCTTCATCCTGGGTAGCATTGCCTTCTTTTTCTCTAAAAAGGTAAGCCGGTGGGAAAGTGGGTGGGTAGTTAAGAGAAAGGAAGAACGAATGAGATAACATGAGAGAAAGAAGTGAGGTGCAATGCAGTATAGGAAGAGGACTACACCTTTACTTTTTGCAAGAGACCTCACAATGACTCCTTACAGGAAATTAGGGCTCTTAGACCATAATTCAAGTAGGAAATTATAAGGGGAAGGAAGAGCTGTTAAGGGGTTCTTTCCCCATAATTCAAGCACACACATGAAGAGCTAGTGATAGATGGGAGAGACAGAGAACTGCAGCACTACTCAAAGGATGAGTAAAGGCAAGGGAACAGCACAGCACATAGTATCTATTGCAAAAAATAAGTGTAGGATCTGGAACTGTGTGTTCATCAGGTACAGCAAAACCAAGCAGGAGTGTCTTGTGGCATTTTAAAGTGAACAGATTTGTTGTGTCAGCTGAATGAGAACTGGTTCCAGTGTTTTTATCTTAACCCGCCCAAGCCCTGGAACATCCTAGTGCTGTTTGGGATGTTGAATTCCCCCCCCCCCTTAGGTTTTGTTAATATAATCGCTGGACCTTTTTTGTGACATGCACGCACATAACTCAGGGTTCTGTTCATGTATTGGATTTTGGACATTACACATGAAGCAGTTCTCATAGCACAATGTGATACTCATCCCCAAGGCAGCTGTCAAGCCCTGGGCATGCCTCCACGACCACAAACTGGTAGAGAGGAGAGGAGGTGGCAAGTCAACACCTATCCTTGCTGTATACAGCAACTGCAGGTAGAAGAAAAAAGGTTGCTCTCCTGGGGATTCACCAAGTCATTGGAGATGTAAAAGAGTGACCTAATTTCTCTCCCCCCCCCCCCCCCCGAGCTGCAAAACTACAGCCAGGCTCTCCCACCTTTCTGCATGGCAGCCAGTGGCAGCACCCCAGGGCTTGACAGCTGTCTTGACAAGGGTGAGCATGCAATATCCTGCACACTTTGGTGTAAGAACTTGGCCTGTATGATCCACTGCAATTGAAAGTATGAATGCATCAGGTGAGCCTTTGCCAATGGAAAAATTAGTCCCAGTGTTTTACAGGGCAACATTTGACAAGATTATAGCTTGGAATATCCTGCTCGCTCTCTTGTGTATGTCAATTACAAGCTGTAAGGAACTGTGGTTGGTACTTAATGCATAACACTCAATGAAATCACCAGAGGGTGCCCCTATTTCTCAGATTTTGGCCCAGAAATCTCAAAACCTGGAGCAATCCTGAACTGACAACCCCACTTACCTCTCCTGTCCCACCTTCTGTGTTTGGTATACGTGCACATACCTGTTGTGTCAACTAATGCTACTCAAAGTGGTGGTCTGTGGATTAATCCATGGGAATTGCCTACTGAGCTGTGAAGAGTGCAAGAAACAAACAGTTGCAGCCAGCGAATATAAATATGATACTGGTCCCTGGCACATTACAGGAGGAAATTGCAGATAGCATATCAGATAGCATGATAAACACTGGTGGAGACAATGTGGCTGCATATCCATGTAAGCAAGTGTGAACTGTGTGTTGTCAAATTAGCCATACTTAGGGTTTGTATGTGTGATCAACAGCAACAATGGGGGAGGATAGGTGTGGTTGGAATGGGGCTAATTACTAGCTTCCATTGTATAAAAACCAACAAAAACTTTTTTAAAAAAACAATATAGAGATGTAAGGATGAATATAGCCTATAAACATAAAAATAATGCATATGTGCTTTAAAAAATTGCACTCTTAGAGCTAATCCATACTGCAAAAATAAAGCACTTTGACACCATTTTAATTATCATAGCTCCATCACGGCTCTGGTGGTCACCAATCCCAGAATTCCGAAGAATGGAGTTATGCTTGTTTTCTGCTGCTCCAGAGAATAGGACCCAGAGCAATGGATTCAAACTGCAGGAAAAGAGATTCCAGCTCAACACTGGAGGAACATCTTGACACAGAGTTGTTTGACAGTGGAACACATTCCCTTGGATTGTGGTGGAGTCTCCTTCTTTGGAGGTCTTTAAACAGAGGCTGGATGGCCATCTGTCGGGGATGCTCTGATTGTGTATTTCTGCATGGCAGGGGTTTGGACTGTTTGGCCCTTGTGGTCTCTTCCATCGCTATGATTCTATAAGTTAAAGAGCTGTCAAAGTGCTTTATTTCTGCAATGTGGATACATCGTTACAAATGGAATCAACTGGAAATGGACAAATCTTTTCAGTTTCTCAGACACATGAATTTTTCAAAATTTGGTGAATTGAGTTTAAAAGTGAACTTAATACTCTCCCATCCCAAAAGAATGGGCAAATCTATCACTTTTGCATTTGAACTGGATTCTGATTTTTAAAAAACAAACAGAACTAAATTCTGATGCCAGTGGTCTCTCCAAGTCTGAGCAGCTGGGGCTGAGACAGTGGGGAGGGACCCAGCTTCCCAATAGGAGGTAGAAGAGACTAAAGACATGCTGTGATCTTTTATAGACCATCAAAGGGAGAAGGAGAAATTATGCCAATCCCTGTGGCTGTTAAATAGGAGATGCTGACTAATGAAGCTTGGTGTCTTGAGACAGTTGCCTATAAATTTCCCAGCAGCTCCATGGGGTCTTGGCTGCTTTCAACCATCTTATCTAGGTAACTGGCAGTATTCTTCAGTGTTTGTGTTATCTTGACCTTGGACTGGCTACAATTTTCTATTCCATTTACTCTTTGCTATCTTTATTTATTTGGGCTAGTAACTTGGTGTAACAACTTCTAGACTGGCTGATGACCACCCTTTTGTTTTTTCCTTCACCTTGTTTGGGTAACCCATGACTGACCTGGACTGGATTAACCTACCCAACAGCTCTTGCACTTCAACCATCTGCTTCCTGGGCCATTTGCTGACTGGAGCATAGATAACCTGGGGATGTTCCATGAAAACTAGAGACTCAAGGCCAGGCCCTGGGATCCAAGCTAGAGAAAATGATTGTGTGCAAATCTCCAATGCAGCTAGGAGAACAGCAGCTTGCTACAATTTGCAAAATCAATTGATATGTTGCTGCAATTTGTAAAGAGTAGGGAAGGGAGCTATGTATTTTCTGACTTAGCATCCTCCTTTTCCCCAGTTGTTGTAGCACCAGGGTTTATCCTGCTCTGCCTCCACCTTCTGTCTAAAAACAGGTAGTCTAGGGTAAATGTCTCCCTAGATAAGTGAGAAGGGATAATTCCATTCTTATACCTTGATCTGGAAAGAGACCTTTAATTAAAAACAATGCCTGAATTTGCACTCAATAATATATGTTCCATAAGGGTGTATGCATGTATTTGAATGGGTGCAAGCCACTGTAGCTGATTTTTAATGCCTGAGACACCAAGAACTGTCCTCAGGTCTCAGGTTTTGGGCCAGAAATCTCAGGGTCTGGACAGTCCTGAAATGGGCAGGTCTCACTGTACAATGTTTTCTAAAACCCAAGGGACCACTAGCTTGAACTTCAGCCTGTAGTCCAGCAGTGAGCAACTTCAGTGGGTCTAAGGGTCAATTTCCTGTCCCTGCAATTTTCTGGGGGCCACACAGGCTACCAAAAATGCCCCCAAAATCTATCCAAATCAAAACCAAAAGAGGCTGGGAGTCCAGTTCTTGTTTTGAGAAACTGGGTTTTTAATATATTAAACAGTACTGGGAGGCCCTACAACTTATTCAAAAGATGCATTAGTACTCCTGTGGACTTCAGAAGACTCCCTGAAGAGAACATTCACCTTTTCCCCCAGAAAAGGAGTCACCTGTTGGAACCTGGGAAGGAGACTGGGAGTTGCAAAATCCAAAATCCACAAGCAGCCATACCAAATACATTCTTGAGTGCACATGTTGCTCACCATTCATATCGTCCAAGCCCCAAGCCTTCCCCTTTTCTTCTAGGTCCCAGTCTCAAGCCATAGTATTATTGGTCATGGCCTGACTTATTTTAACCTAAACAAGAGAATGCCATATTTTGCATGCCAGTTGAATTTTCTTCTTCATCAATTGGTTCTTTTTCTCCTCAGACCCAAAGTGCCAACCTCATTGGAGACAGGAAAGCTGCTCAGCGAAACTCCAAGATCGCATTCATCTTGTCCATGATGTCATTGGCAACTGGAGTTGTGATCTGGATTGTGTTTTTTGTCTTTAGGATGAAGAACTAGACAATCTCTCAGCCATCAAACAACCCCTGAAGATGCAGAATGTAGTAGTCATAAGAAAAAATCCTTCCTAGTAAAGTACAAGTCAGAGAGCTTCTGGCTTAACATCATACTCTTTGAATTGTCTCACAGACAGACAGGTGGTAGGCTGTTGCATGTGTATATCTTCATCCCATGATTTCTGATTACTTGGCTTGATGATAGCAAGATAAATTTAAGCTAATTTCATTCTCAGAGGGAAAAAAACCTGAGTAATGTTGGCCATTTTCTTCTCACTGTGAGAAAGCTTTGAAAACGTTGCAGTTTTTATTGATTGTTTGCCATTTGGGTCTTATTCCATGGGAAATTCACATGTGGTATTTTGAAACAGAAAACAGCATTTTCTCCATAGGAAATAGCTTCCCCAGAAAAGAATATTTCTGGGTAGAAATATTATTTTCTCTGCAGAAAATCTGGTACTGGAAAGTTATCCTGTGCAAAAATCACACATATTTGGGGGGAGCTGTTTTCTGATTGTTTTTTCAATGTTTGTACAGGGCAAAAAAGTATTTTCCTTGCAGGAAACAATATTTTCCATGCAAAAATAATATTCATCAGTCCAGGTCTGTCCTATCAGGGTTTCCCACCAACTGAAAAACATGTTTTCCTATCATTTGTCAAATATTGTTTCCATCACTAGTTGATAACCAACCATAAATAGAAAGCCTTACATTTTAAAGTTGCATCAGTGCTAGAGTAGCAATGGCTCAGTCACATTAAGTGCTGAACATTATCTGTAATTCAGCTTTATGGAACACATATTTAAGTCAGAGAAATATTCCAGACTGAAATAAAATGGTGACTGGCAAATGGGTCAGCCCCAAGGATTATACCTCAAACACTAGCCCATTTGAGGGCTGAATAGTATCCATATATTTGTTCTGCTATTGCCAGTGGGGGGGGGGGGGGGGAGATCATGATTCGTCCAAAGCTTGGGAAGGTTGCTTGTTTAAACTACAATTCCCAGAACTATCTCCCCACCCCCCACCCACCCCAAAAAAAACCAGCATGGTCATCTGAATCCATCCCCTTAAGATCATGGGATGGGTTTAGATCACTTTCTTCTTAACGTAACTCTATCCATTCTCTTGCCCGCCTTTTTCTTCTTTTTCCTTTAGACCTCTCAATTTTTCCCCCAATGTGCAAAGTTCTGGTACCATATTTGTACCATATTATGATTGTATTCATCTAATTTCCTAGAAACTCACTGCAAACCAGCAGCTAATGGCTTATGGACTATAACTTTGAGTAGTAATGCTCTAAACCAGGGGTAGGCAACCTTTCCCCTTTAAGGGCCGAGGGACTTCAGCTCCCAAAAGCCTCAGCCATGTTGTCCAATAGTCCCATGTTGACCAATAGCTCCTGGGATTCTGGGAGCTGAAGTCCCTCGGCCCTTAAAGGGGAAAGGTTGCCTACCCCTGCTCTAAACAATGCCCTTCTCCTCGCTCCTCTGCCTATGTGGATGAAAATCCACATTTTTGTCCATATATTTTTCAGTGTTCAGCTTTGATTTTAATTCTTACCACAATTTTTTAATCTTTAAAGCCAGACAAGAAGAAAACAAGGACATGTTTTTGTGTGTGTAGACACATGCACACGTGCACCTATGCACACACCTTCAAGTCATTTTCTGATTTCTAGCAACACTAAGGCAAAGCTATCATGGGACTTTCTTGGCAGAATTTGTTCAGAGAGGGTTTGTCCTTGATTTCCTCTGAGGACGAGAGAGTATGACTTGCCCAAGGTCACCCAGTATGTTTCCCAAGCTGAGCAGGAATTCAAACCCTGATCTCCCATTCTCCTAGTCCCACACTCAAACCACTACACCACATTGGTTCTCTGTCATGGCTATAGATACCCTTATTTTCATAATGCAAATTTTTGCCCAAGTCTAACCCTCGTGGCCCTAGAGACAATGGTTCTCTTGCAACTGTGATCCTCTTGATGTCGCTAGACAGCAACCCCCAGCATCCCCCACCATTAGCTGGACTGCAACTTAGCACCCCTCACCATTGGCTAGATCTGATGGGAGTTGCAGTCTAAAAAACATTTGGAAGTCCCCAGTTGCTGTACTCTGTTCCCTTTGTCTGCAACTCCCTAATCCATGTATTTTAAGTGGCAAGAAGCTAACTGTGCTTTGACATTGATGCAACCCCAGAAAAGTCTATGTTCCTTACAGTCCATGATTAATGATTCAAAATGAGCCTCACCTCCAGACCATGCACTTTGGCAGAATGTGCATTACACAGAAAGTACTGTAATTACTTGCATGTTAAGTTCACAAGCATCTGCATTACATACAAGATAAATCCACCCCCACAAAGCATTGCCAGATTCCCAAAATATAGATATCGGGTTGCCAAGATCAGAAAAATATAAGTAGAATACGTTCTTGATAAACAGAAACCACTGAAATGTATATGCTATTGTCTCAGGAATCTCCCTTCTCTTTTCCTATGTACTTTGCCTGCTATTCTCTTCTCTAGAGGAGGCTTTTTCAAACTATACAATTATAGAAATATGATTCCATTTTAACTGCCATGGCAACATCCTATAGAATCCTGGGTTCTGTAGTCTGGTGAGACATCTGAGCACTTTGTCTCAGCATTCTAAATACTTCTTCCTAAACTCCATATCCCAGGATTCCATAGGTTGTTCCCATAACAGTTAAACTGGGCTTATACTGCTATCATTGTGTTGTGTGAAAGGTTCCAGGGATCAGAATAATTTAACAATGACTTTCCCTTTGCACATCTGTGAACTTCAGGGCATGTCAGCCTATCACTGTCAATAGTTCCATTGCCACAAGAAGACTCCTGAATGTACAGATACAATATAGATACTATGAATCATATACCTTCACATTCTCATCTATCTATATGTTTTCTGTTTTATTTAGTTTGACTTTAATTGTAATCACCATTCACACAAAGCAAGATTCCAGCTCTGAACCTGCACTTGTGCTAAATGAACACAGCTGAGAAGATGTTTATTGATGAAGCCCCAATGGAAGGTTCTTTAGCACCATAAAAAATGATGATGTTGTCCATTTTTGTGGCATTGTTGCAAATGAACACCAAGACAAGTGAATCTCCAGGAACTGTAGAATAAGGAATTTTTTGGACTCAAGTCCAAAAACAGCACAATATATAAAAGGCACTTTTAATCTCTCTAGCAATTTCTTGATTCCACCCCAGCTTGGAATTTGACACCTCTTTGTGTTTTTAATGCTTTTGTGCTATTGTTTTGTTTTGTTTTATCACTACCAACTGACAGAAAGAAAATACTTCCCTAGTTTTCAATCATCTATTGTAATTGACTAAAAGCCATTACAACTCCAAGAGAGAAAAACCACAATAAAAAAATCCAGAAAAAAGACATACCTATACATATACTTCTACATTTATATCCATAAAAACACCATATTAGTAAGTCCCCTGTACAATCTATAGCAATATCTTTCAGATATGTAGCATGTATAGTTTTCACAGCTTTAGCAAATAAGGCTGTTTTATGGGTAACATATGGATCAGTCTGAAAGTAACCAGCATATTTTCATATTTTCAAAATCTTCCCAGGATTTTGATAAAGCTGACAATAAAGTAAATAGCGAGAGATGTCCTCTACCTTATCCACTCCATAGATGCAAAACCTTAGGTTTCTCAGGATTTTTCTGTATCTAGTGTCCAAGACAGATGTTGGCATAGTTTGAAAACGTATTTCTGTAAATGCCATTCTCGGGGGGCAAACGTAAGTGTTTCTAAGTATTGAGCTCTTACATTATTTGAATTCAACAAATGATATCAATGAGAAAAATTTGAAGATTTGATTAAAACTAAGTCCTGCTCATTATCCCACTTATAAATCCAGTCCCTCCACTTGTTTTTAACTCCAGAGAAAATAAAAATATCTGTTGAAAGATTTCTAGAAATAATAAGTCTTGAACTAGATTAGCCTAGCCACTTTTCTTCCATTGTTCACCTAAACAGAACTTCAGGATATGGTCATCTGACATATCCAAGAGCCTCTTATAATATGAAAGTGCTGCCATTTCAGCCCTAGCATTTACAGATACCAGCCCTGACTGCCCTAGTTTACGGGCTCAGTGAGGTCCAAGTTCCCTTTTCTTGGAGGTCCGCAGCAGCACCTGATGGCTAGTGAGCAAGATACAAAGGATAAAAACAGGTAAAACCCAAGAAGACAGTAAGAAGAGGTGTGCAGGTAAGTTGGGCATCATAATCTCTCCCTTCTTAATGCTACTTTGTATTTTATTTTATTGTACTGCATTGTATTGTATTGTATCTCGAACCGGAGGACCTAAAGATGATAGTGCACATACTGTTAACCTCAAGGCTGGACTTCTACAATGCACTATACATTGGGCTACCTTTGTACCAAGTCCAGAAACTCCAACTGGTCCAGGATATGGCAGCCAGACTGATTATGGGTACATCCATGAGCGATTACATCACGCCAAGCTTAAAATCACTCCACTGGCTGCCAATTGGTTTCTGGGCAAAATACAAAGTCTTGATTATTACCTTTAAAGCCCTACATGGTTTGCATCCAGGTTACATACAGGATTGCCTCCTCCCATACCATGTGCCTTGTTCACTCAGGTCCTCTGGGAAATGTTTGCTCCAACCAGCCAGGACTAGACTAGCAATGATTTCCCAGAGGACTTTCTCATCTGCTGCCTCCATACTGTGGAACGACCTGCCTGAGGAGATATCTGAAAATGTTGACTGCATTTAAAACAGCATTAAAGACATAGCTCTTCCAGCAGGCCTATCCAGTCAATTTCAAATCATGACTTTTTAATTTGTATACTAATGAATGTTCTCACACTGAAGGTCGGATGGATGAGAGAGTAGAAGGGGATCAGTGCTTCCAGGACAGATTGCACTCTTGCCTTTCACCAGAGGATGGTTCCTTTTTAAATAAGAGGTAAAGTACAGTACTTACATTGATCCATGGATAAGTCAACTCAGTATTTTGGGGTCAATTTTGTAACTTTAAATTTAGACTTATGAGTCTTCAGCTGTAAGACTTATGAGTACAGTAAATATTGTAAATAATACAATAAAGAATACGGTAAGTGTTCTAAATAAATAAATCTAGTGACTTCATCATATATATGTTATATACATTTAATTTTGACTGATCTGGATTTCCACACTGCAAAAAAGTTGTGATATGTATTTGGAGATTTTAAAAAGAAAGAATTGTGTAGGACTTGTTCCATACCCTCTAACCTTTCCAGATCAAAAATGGGCCACACGTGGCCAAGCAACATCAGAATATGGTCAAGATGGCTATGATTGAAGAAAAACACGAGCCAGGAGAGGCTGCATCAGTTTGCTTTTTCCTAAGCCTACTGGGAAGGGTAAGCTTCCCCTCTCCTCTCATCTTTTCTTCTCTCCCCCCACTGAGATAGTTGATTGCAAACTACCTTTGCTCTTTCAACTCAGTTTAAAGTGGTAGGAAGAGAGAGAAACCAGGGTATTTTAAAACATCTTTAAAAGTGGGATAACAGAGGATTAATCCAGACTGTTTGTGCCAAATCAGGATGGTTGGAGGATATGTTGTTCTTCATTACAGTGAAAAATCAAGACTCTGTCAACTACAGGTATAACACCACATTTTAATAGTTTGGGAAATCCTTCAGCTCTCACTATCCCTGACCACTGAGCATGCTGAAGTCTCAAAAATCTGGAGGATAGCAGGTCTACGGCTGATCTGAATATTTCTTTGGATTGATGTATAAGACATAAAAAGACAACGAAGAATCCATGGGATTCCCCCAGGAGTATAAAAATGAAATAACAATGGGTCCTGTTCTTTACAAGAAAAGAAATTTTACTTTAAACATTAGGAAGAACATATTTACTATGAAAAAATGTTTGACAGTGGAACAGGCTGCCTCAGGAGCAGGGGTGTCACTAGGGGGTACAGGGGGTATGGATGCATCAAGTGACACCCTAAGGGGGGGGGTAATACCACTGCTCCCCAAACATCTGCCTTTTGGCAGAAATGGGCTGTGACATTCAGCTGTATACCTTTGAAATGCTGAAGAGATGGTATAAGTGGGGTAAGACTCAGTGGGAACAGAAAGTACAGCCCTGAGGTGTTTTGTTTTGTTTTTTAAGTAAAATTGGGATCAAACATTGATAGAAATGGGGACTGCAGTCAGCAAATCTGAAGAAGACTGAGGGGGGTTGCAGACTGCCAGAAATAGTGTGAATTCAGTCCACTTTTAGGGTTAGGGTTAGTGCTAGGGAATCATGGGAACTGTTATTTTTCTGAGACATTGAGCCTTCTCTGTCAGACAACTCTGATGCCACAATAAAATACAGTTCCCATGGTTCCCTAACTCTAACCCTAACCCTAAAAGTAGACTGAATTCACACTATTTCTGGCAGTCTGCAACCCCCCTAAGAATGGGGAGGGTGGCTATGAAAGAACTAGAAAAGATTCTAAAAAGCAAAGATATACAACTCAGAACAAAAGTCAGAATCGTACAAGCCATTGTATTCCCTAGTACCATGTATGGATGTGAGAGTGCACAGTTAAGAAAGATAATAGGAAGAAAATCAATTCCTTTGAGATAATGTGGTGCTGGAGAAGAGTGCTGAGGATCCCATCAACAGCCAAAAGGACAAACAAGTGGGTCCTAGAGTAGATATCAAACTGGAAATCTCCCTGGAAGAAGCCAAGACTGTCATACTTTGGACACATCATGAGAAGAGAGGACTCTTTGTAAAAGACAATAATGCTGGGGAAGGTGGAAGGAAGGAGGAAGAGAGGAAGGCTACATGCCAGATGGATGGACTCTATGAAGGAGGTCATGGGTATTAAGGGGTTGCAGGAATTAAGCAGAGCAGTGAAGGACAGAGGGTCTTCTTGGAGATGTCTCATCCATAGGGTCACCATGAGTCGAGATTGACTCAAGGGCAGTTAACAACAACAACAACATGATTAATTTAAGAAAAAATATTATTTTTTAGTTTTCTATTAAAAAAAATCACATCTTACCAAATATTAACTTTAACAACATGAAACTATGTACATGTAAATACATTTTGGCTTTGTGTATGATATTGTACTTTATACATATAATTTTAGTTTTGCTAGTCACAACTATTACCATTACATTTAGTGATATATGGGAATTATGATTTATGAGTAACAGTACAAATCACAGTATTAAAGATTGTGTATAATGTTGTATGGGACATTGCCAATTTTTTGGGGGGTGACACAATCAGTTATTGCATTGAGTGACACAAACCCTTGTTGACACAATAGCTCAGGGGTGTTCCCCTTCTTTGAAGATCTTTAAACAGCAATTGGATGGCAATCCCCAGGAAATGCTTTACTTCTGTTTTCCTTCATGGCGGGGGACTAGACTAGATGGCCTTTGTGACCATTTCAACTCTAAGATTCTGTGATTCTACTCACTGGCCAGGAAAGATGGTGAACCCCAGAATCTGAAGCTAATTCTGCCCTGCTGTGAGATTCCAAATGGCTATTAGGAGGATAAGATCTAGCATCTTAGATGGTTTCTTTAAACTAAAATCTGGAGTAGGTTCATCACCTCACTGAGACAGAACCTCCTACTCACCATTTGTATGTTTCTCTACTCTTGTCCCTGGAATCATAGAGCTGGAAGGAACTCCAAGGGACATCTAGTCTGAATCCCTCCATTACAGGAATCTACCATTGAAGTACCCTAAAAGCTGGACATCCAGCCTCTATTTTAAAACCTCCAACAAAAGAATAGCCATCGCCTTTCAAGGAAGTACTGTATATTCCACTTTTGAACAACTCTTACTGTCAAGAGGTTCTTTCTAATGTTTAATCAAAATCTCTTTTCTTGTAATTTAAATCCATGTTTCAGGGAACTACCCTCTGCAGCAGCAGAAAGGGAACTCACTCTATTTCCTATATGATAGCCCCTCAGATATTTGAAGATAGTTCCCATATCACCTCTCAGGCTGCATCCGCACTGCACAAATAATCCAGTTTGACACCACTTTAACTGCCGTAGCTCAATGCTATGGAATTCTGGGAATTGCAGATTTGTGAGACATTTTGCCTTCTCTGTCAGAGAGCTCTGGTGCTACAGCAAACTATAATTCCCAGAATTCCATAGCATTGAGCCATGGCAGTTAAAGGCGTATCAAGCTGGATTAATTCTGCAGTGCAGATGCAGCATCAACCTTCTCTACTTCAGGCTAAACTTATCTCCCTCAACCGGTCTTCACAGTGTGTGGCTTCCAGACTTTTATCATCTTGCTCAATTTTCAGAGGCTTCACAAAGGCAATTAAGATGCTGCAGCACTGTAATCCTGATTGAACTGGATATTGATTGATATTTATTTCATTATAATAAGTATTCTCAGGAAGATATAGAAAAAATAATGATGCAAAAATCAGCATAAATACATTTTTGAAGCAGCGCAATACATCATTTTTAAACAAACAAAGCCTTGATGTCATACCAAGCAATGAACTACGCAAATAATTAAAAATAGAGTTGAAACCCATCTAAAACATTGTAAATCACATTACAGAAACACAAATACAGTTTTATAGGCCTTGACACCAACAAAAAAGTATTTTCTTAGTGTCAAAAGGGCATGAAAAACTTAAACAATCCAAAACATCAGGCGACTTCAGGGAAGAAGTTATAAATTCACTTCCCACATAAAACTTCCTCCTTGCTGGTATTGAGCACTCATTCTCAATTGCCAGATTTTCAAACTGGTCCAAAGATATTTTGCTTCAAAGAAAGACATGTCAGAGTTGTCCTATGTTCCCTCACTTATGTTTTTCTCCCATGTCCATTTAACCATTTACTGAATCCTCTTAACAGAGGATTTGAATAAAGGATGCTCAGTATGTCATAAAATCAGCTTGCTAACAATGGTGTCTCATTAGTAGGAATGTAGAACAGATTTGTATTTAGCTTTTAAAGAATAAATTTATCCAATTCATTAATTGTAAAATTATTGATGAAAATGCGATATAAGGACAGTTGAAATCCCCCATTATCATTATATCTCTCCTTTCTGAATGTGTGGTCATCTGTTCCAGAAAAGCTTCATCCACATCCTATGTCTGACTTGTGGGTCTGTATTAGACCCCCACAATAACATCTCTGTTGTTTCTCTCCCCCTTAATATCTACCTAGATGTTCTCAACCTGGCTTCCAGGATTTAAGTTGTGAATCTCTTCACAAGTTTATTCATTCAATGCACATAATGATACTCCTCCTTCTTTCCTGTTTGGTCTATTTATCTGAAACAAGTTATACCCTTCTATTACTACATTCTAATAACAAGACTCACTCCACCAGGTTTCAGTGATGCCTATTATATCATATTTGTTTTGATGTGTTAGGAGTTCAAGTTCATCTTGTATATTTCCCATGCTCTGTGCATTAGTATAGAGATAACAAAGACCATGGGCCATTCCTCCAGCTGCCTATTTAAGGTTTTTTTCTCCACCACTGTTGGGTTCTTGTATTATTTGCCTGGTTCTTTCTATAACAATTGGGTTTTTATTTCCAGCACTTGATGAACTCCTGCCCTTAAGAATACTGCCTCCCTCCCACACATAATTCAGTTTAATGCCCTCCTGATCAGATTTTTGAGACTGTTAGGGAAAAAATGTTCCTGACAACTGCTGTGAGGTGCAACCCATCCCTTGCCAGAAGTCCATCCACCTAAAAGCACAGGCCATGGTCCAAGAAGCCAAATTGTTCTTAGTAGCACCATTTGTGAAGCCAGTTGTTCATTTCTACTATTCTTCTCTCACTTCCTGGACCATACCCTTCAACTGGGAGAAGTGATGAAATGACAACCTGTGCATTCAAGTCTTTCAACCTCATACTCAGAGCCTCACAATCCCTTATGATAGTTTGAAGTCTGTGCCTTGCAGTATCATTGGTCCCTACATGGATCGAAAAGAAGGGATAATGATCAGTGGGCTTCACAAGCCTTGTCAGCCTCTCCATTATATCACCAATTTTTGCCTGAGGGATACAGCATACATTCCTCAAAGTGTCTAGCTCCTGTGAATGGGAGATTACCTCCTCCATAGAAACCTCACCTTATGTTCTCCTTCCAGGACAGTCTACTCTACTCTGTCTAAGAAATCCTCTCACTCCCTAATATGCAGAAAAGTAGACACCCTGTCCTAGGAGTCAACTCTGTGATAGTGGTGGGTCCTAGAGAATGCCCTTCCCCTAAATCTTAAAACTTAGGCAGTATCAAACTGAGACTCAGATACCTGTATCTCTCATCATCTCTCAGACTGAAACTGAAGCCTCCCTTTTATTTTCTTTGCAGATGCCACATCCAACCTGTAGCTGCTCTGTCCCTGACTAGTAGCTGCTCTGTCCCTTTTCATTGATGGGGAAAACCAGTCAATGCCCTCCAAATTACACAGGTTTCCAGGTGTAAAATGTCACTGTCAGAGCAGTTGTGAGATTGGCAGTCACATGGTTTCAGTGTCCCCTCCTCTTTCCCTCTCCCCCCTCCCCCTTGCTATTCTCATGCAGCCTGGTTTCTTTTGTTTTTTCTCTTACTTAAAAAAATTAATTCAGTATTAATTCAGTAGCAGAGCTCTGGAGTTTCATGAAAGTGAAATAAAAATAAAATAACCAAAAGCCATGTTGGGAGACAGGGTTAAGGAAGAGTCAGGAAAAAAGTCTGATAGGAGCAGGATCCCCAGTCACACAACTGAGAAGTTTGTGATGGCTGTCTGAAAGTGGTATGTTTATGCTTATTTAAAAAAAAAACTGCCATGATTTCTGCATGATCCACAGCCAGACCAGTAGTGCAGAGGACAGAGCAAAGAGGCATTATATGTTAAGAGTTTTCATAGTCATTTAAAAGGTCACTGCAGAAGGACAAAGAGCCAATCTCCCTAGCAAAAAAAGGGTATTGGCAATTTCACTATAACTATTATAGCAGCTCAAAGTATACATCTAGATATATTGACCCTCTCCTCACTAAATATTCAGTCTTACAGCAGTTAAATATAAGGTAACAGAAACATGTTCCTTTTAATATTTTATTATACTTTTTTACAGTATTTATACATCTTTCATCCATCATTACACTATTTACATTTCTCATACATCTTCCATAACATCCAAACTAGATTACCCTTCCACACTTCCCTTTATATCTGACCACCACTAAGCCATTATTCTTCACCAATTTCCCTATATCAAACCTCTTTTTAATTATTTGTCACAATTTATCTAGACCTTTCTATAAATCTTAATTATTTCTTCTTACAGAAGTATTAAATTTTGACTATAGTGAAGTTTTCATCAACAGAAACGGATAAATGTCTTATCACCCCATTTCTTTTTCAAGTATTTTATTCCTTCTTTCCATTGTTCCTTGAATTTCTTAACTGAGTTTTCTTTAACAATAGTTATTAATTGTCCATGTTCCTTTTTTTTAGTTGTGAAATTTTATATATTTTATTAAATTGTTGTGTTGTTGTTGCCAACTAATGGAGACCCTAATGCAAAGCTATCACAAGGGTTTCTTGGCAAGATTTGTTGGGGAGGGGGAAATGCCATGGCATTCCTCTGATGCTGAGAGAACATACCTTGCCTAAAGTCACCCAGGGGTTTTCCATGGCAAAGCAGGGATTTAAACACTCATCTCAGAATTGTAGAATCCTAGAGTTAAAAGAGTCCACAAGGGTAATCCAGTCCAACCCCCTACCATGCAGGAATACAGAATCAAAGCACCCCCAATAGATGGCCATCCAACCTCACTTTAAAAACCTTCTAAGAAGGAGACTCCATCACACCCCGAGAGATTGTGTTCCACTGTCAAACAGCTCTTACTGTCAGGAAGTTCTTCCTAATGTTTAGGCAGAATCTCTTTTCCTTTAACTTGAATCTGTTGCTCCATGTTCTAGTCTCTAGAGCAGCATAAAATATACTTGCTCCATCAACAATATGACATTTAAAATGGCTATCATGTCACCTCTTCTATAGGCTAAACTTACCCATCTATCTAAGTCGTTCCTCGTAGGGCATGGTTCCCTCGTCCTAGTCTAATAAGCTTATCACATGGCACTTACAAGAACGGGAATGGAAAGGAACGGAATGGAATGGAACAGGACAAAAACAGTACTAGACAGGAGAATGCCACCAATGCTGCTGGGAGTCCACAAGCCGTCCCCCAGCTGTTCCTTGCAGCCGATTTTTGAAGGACGGTTCAAAATCGTCCTTCAAAAATCAGCTGCCAGGAACGGCTGGAGGATGGCTTGAGGACTCCCAGTGGTATCAGTGGCATTCTCCTGTCCAGTAACATGCGTTTCTGTCCTGTTCCGTTCCATTCCATTCCTTTCCATTCCCATTCCTTAAGTGCCGTATAATAAGCTTATAACACTCAAACCATTAAACCATGCTGGCTCTTGTATTTTTAATTTTTATTTTTTACTACTGGGATTTCTTACAATGAGCTCAGGGCAATGCTCATTGCTCTTCTCTCCACTTTAGCTTCACAACAACCCTCTGAGGTTGGTGAGGTTGAGAGAAAGAGAGTTCGACAATGAGACTCCAGAACCAATATCTCCATATCTTAGTCCAACAGTCATTCCATCGCAGAAAGGATACATCCAGTATCAGTCTATTCATCTGAGAGTTACTTTGCTTAATTCCTTATTCCACCTGAGTCATTCCTCTGGACTTTGAGGTATAGCAATGCCATCTTGTCCAAAATCAAGAGCAATAAGTAATACTCCCTCAAGTACAGAAGAAGACTAGAGTGACCTGCATTGTAAAACAAACATCTAGATAAATGGAGATTCAGCACACAGAGGAATGCACCAGGGGAGGAGGAAGGCAGCAAAGGGTGGGGAAAAGAGAAAGAGCAGAACATCCAGCAACTAATCGGGTTTATTGATTGCCTGCTTCCAAATTCTACCCAGTCATTTCCCCTCTGATGTAATGCACAGTAGTTTTGTCCATGAGCCAAAGGAATACTTAACTGCCTCCTTTCTGCAGAGAAGCAGAACACAATAGCCTGGTTTGCAAGAGAAGCTTTGAACCAAAAGAAGATTCCGAGTGAACCTCTGGGGAGCCCAGTAGGAAGAAAGCAAAGGTAGGAGAAAGGGATGAGAGTATGAAATAGGAGAGAGGCAGCCAAAATGGGGAACATGAAGAAGTGAGAACAGAGAAGAGTGTTGCACTTGCAAAGAGAGAGAAAAAGACTGGAGGACAGCAGATCTACATGATGAGTCACCCAAACAACAATAAGATTGAAGATGATCCACCACCCTACTCTGAATATCAACTCCATGAAGAGCCTGATGCACTGAAACCTCCACTGGGGCCACCATCCCCTATGGGCTATGGGGCAGTCCCCCCTCTGCCAAGCCAGTACCAACCTTATTACAGTTCACCAGGGGTAATAGGACCCAATCCAGGTGCAGTCTTTCATCCACCGCAGGCTGTCTACATCACACCGGTCCAGCCCACCGATGTACCTGATTACCTGTTCTACTCCATCTTTACCATGTTTTGCTGCTGCATTCCCCTGGGCATTGTTGCCTTTGTTTACTCTATGCTGGTAAGTGTGTGTGTGTGTGTGAGAGAGAGAGAGAGAGAGAGAGAGGTGCAGTGTAAACAGAATGAAAAGAGAATCTCCCTCTTTTTTTCCTTTTGTGATAACTTAGATAGCATAGAGAGATCTGGATAATTTATTTGCATCAGCCACAAGCCATTGCAGTAGAAACTATTTGTGGTGACCTACTTTTTTTTCCAACTTTGGTTTGGGCAATGATTTAGTTAAAATTGTAGTGGATATTGACAGGATTTTGGGATTTCATTTTAAAGGCCTCCTCCCTTCTCACCCCATAACTAGAGAGGTGTATAGAGGACAGAAGATTGCTGCAGGAAGTGGTCCATTAGCATAGAAAGAACAAGACAGCACAAAGTGAGTGGGTGGTGAAGAAAATGTAGGGCAGGGCTCTGGCTAAGCCATCTGCAGGGTTAACTGTATGAGTCTGTCGCAGCAAATACAAGCAAGAGGCTCATGGCATCTTTAAAGTGTTTATCATAGATATCAGAGACACCCAATGAGTTTCTGGTACTCGGGGCAAATGTAAAGTGGGAGGCCATAAAAGGAAATTCCCTGTTGGTTCGGTATGCTTTGGTAACTTGAAAGTTACTCTTGTATATGCACAATTTGTATTTTTGGTAAATGACTTGGCTGTTAGGGAAAAGCTATAAAGCAGGGATAGGCAACCTTTTTGAGCCGGGGGCCGGGTTGCTGTCCCTCAGACAATTGGGGGGCCAAAGCACCAAAAATAAATAAATAAATATAAATAAATAAAAATTAAAAAAAATTAAAAAATTAAAAAAATTAAAAAATATGCATGCACACTCTCTCAGCCCCAGAAAAGCCATAGCAAAACCCCTGTGGAGATTTTGCCAAGAAAACCCCAAGAACAAGTCATAATCAATATCATCATGGCAGGCGGCGGCAGCGGTGGCGGGGGGTGGCGGCGGCAGTGGCAGCAGGACCGGCCTGGGGCTGGTCCAAAGGCCTCAGGGGGCCTCATCCAGCCTCCAGGCCTTCAGTTGCCTACCCCTGCTATAAAGCATATACAGTGGGCCCTTGGTATCCATTGAGTTTTGCTTCCAGGACCCCTGTGGTTACCAATGGATCCTCAGGTCTTTATACAGTGGGGTAGTAAAATGGTGTCCCTTGTATAAAATAGCAAAATCAAGGTTTGCTTTCTGGAACGTGTATGTGTGTGAATATTGTCAAGCCATGGATGATGGAATCTGTAGGTGCAGAATCTATGGATACAGAAGGCCAACTGTATGGGCCTTTAGCTCAGGGTTCCCATTTTCTGTTGGCTACCAAGCTTTTTGACAAGGTGCAAGTGTGAAAAGCATTTTATAATGAAACTGCTTCTCTGGCTCACTAGCTGGGCAACAAGGGCTTCCCCCTACAAGGCCTTGCCTCTAAACGCTACTAGGAGCCTTGCATATAGGAGTAGAAAATGTTCTGGTGATCAGGATGGCTGAGGCAGGACAGGGGTCAGTGGTACATGCATAAACTGAGGACACCATCACAAATTGCATCCTATTCTTCTAGGCAACCTTGGTGATAGCCATTATCATGGACCCAAACTGCTTTCACTGTTTTAGCTGAGCTACAACATGTAACATAAAAAGCTTCATTACAATGAGTCAGCCCATTGATTTATGTTGCTTAGGAGTGGCAAGTCTAACTGGCAATGACTCCTCAGAGTTTCAAGCAGGATTTCTTCCTTAAAACTGCCTGGAAATTCCTAGTTTTCTTGGGTGGCTCACCATTGAAGTATTTATCAGGCCTGACCCTGCTTAGGTTTCAGTATCAGACAAGATCAAGTTTGTTTAGAGGGTCTGGATGGTGAACATATGCCTCTGCTAAACCCTAGGATCCAAGTATTCTTTTGAATGGGCTAGCTTTTCTTGAAATGAGGTAGATTGGCTTCTAGTCCCAGCTCAAAGCCTATGAACCTCCTCTCCACTATTTCTCCAGCTAAAAAAAGTACTTAAATCAGGAGTTTCCATCAAATATCTCTCACTTGTTTGATGGCTGGATTTAAAATAAACAAAGAATAAACAGTTATCTTGACCAAAAATAAATTTACATTAAGCTAAATTTTAAAAGAAAACTATCTCAAGATGTTTCATCATTGGTACCTCACGCAGAACAAGTTAAACAAAATGTGTAATACAAGTATAAGAGAATACTGGAAGTTTCAGGGGGGAAACAAGAACTTTTTTCCACATGTGGTAGAAATGTCCCAAAGCAAAAAAATATTGGAAAGAGATACATAAGCATATTATTAAGATTAATAAGTTCTCAGGCAGCCAAATCTTGTGAATTGCACCAAGAACAGAATCTGAGACAGGCAACCTATAGAAGAGGAAGAAGAGGAAGGTAGCAACTATAATTGTGGTTCAATGCATAAGGATTCAGACCCAGACTAAAATCCTGAACTCAAATGAATGAATCTGTTTCAAAATCTGTTTTATTTTCCTTCCTTCCTTCCTTCACCTTCTCCTTTTAAAACACAAGTGAGGAGAAGAAATTGCAATAAACAGGTTTTTCAAAGTTATAACGTTTCAAAAACAGGGATTTCAAAGTTATGGACAATGCACAGTTCCAAATCTGGGGTAAATAACAGAATTGCCAGTTTGGTATGGATAGATCTTAGCAATCATCAGAGCTGTGTCTGCAAGAGAACTGTTAAGAGTTTGCACCTCAGACAATGTATAGTTCAAAAGCCACTTCATAGGTAAAATTTGGTAAAAGTATGAGACAAAATGGTTCTCTTACTGGAATCCTCTTAGTTAGCATTGTTAAGTCAACATATAGGCAAATCCAGTAGACTCAGTTGCCCTACTCTAAGTCAGAACAAAAAATAGGAATGTAGACCTTGATTAGCTGACACAAGGGGCCACCATCTTCTGTATGGCAGAAATGTTCTCCAATTGCTGTTTTTCATTAATTCATCATTTCTCATCTTCCTTTCTAGACCCGTGCTGCCAACTATGCTGGGGACAGCACATCTGCACAAAGAAACTCCAGGCGGGCACTCCTGTTTGCCAACTCAGCCCTTGTGTTGGGGATCGCAGCTTTGATTGTGGTTAGCCTCTTGAAAGTGAATGCTTCTAGACAGACAGTCTACCAGCTACCACATGACCCCTGAGGATGTGCTATTTAACATTCATATCCAAATGATCTCGCCACCAATGCAAAGTCAGAGAATGATGGTTTGACATCATGCTCTTGGAATTGTTCAATGAAGGGACATGTAATGGGCTGCTCCACACAAGTTATACACGTCAGGAGACCTAAGGACTGGAAACAGGGCATGTATCCTACAAAACATTGCACTTGATACACAGGATGATCTGAATGTTCTGGTGACAAAATTGTAATGCCCTATCCATATCAAATAATGAACTTTGAATGTCTTATATCTCAAGCCAAAAGAATATAACAGGCATAGGCAAATCGATTGGTACCAAATACTGGCACATTTGATGCGTGAGCAGCATGTCTATTCATTTCCTTACCATTGTCAATGAAATGGTCCCTCTGCTTAAAACTGCAAAACCTGCGAATATTCTTTTTGACCATAATTCCCAGAGTCTTCCACCTTTCAGTCCTTTTGGAAGTCCTAATGAATAACTATTGAAATCTATGTGAAATTCTAAGCTATATTTGGAGCAGCCTGTTCTGGATACAGCTCTTTTCTCTGTCCAGAGATCCTTCCTATTCTACATTCCTTCTACCAGCCATCTCTTCTTCCTCTTGTTCCTTTGAACTGCTCCTTTCTCTGTTATTCCTGCCTAAGCTTCCTTATTTTGCAAATTGCAAAGGAGATTCAATACCTCCTAGTGAAAAGTCCACCACCACTAGCATGGCAGCTTCCAAACTTTGGGGCACACTGGCACAGTCATTTTATTAACTGGGAGTGGGAGATGCCTAGACAGCACCTAGCTACAGTTTTAGAGCCAAAAGGAGAAAGATGACATAGCAGTCCTATATCTCCGAACAAAATCTGGAAGGGTAGCATCAATTTTGTTTTCACTGAAGAAAAATTACAATCAGTTGCTGCCTGGTCAGTTCCCACCCTTCCTTGTTCCCCTGGTCAATAAATGGCCATGACAGCACACTCCAGTACTCAGAAACTGACTTTTGGAGGTGGGAGGGACACAGAACTGCATAGGCAGAGTGTTAGACTCCACTCACACAATGTAAGACTCTAGCCTTTACCTGTAACTAACCGAATCATAGAATTGGAAGAGACTACAAGGATCATCCAATTCAACCCCCCTGCCATGCAGGAATACACAATCAAAGCAGTCTGGACAGATGGGAGTTCCCATTTGTATATGTTGAATATCAAGAAGATGATTGTACTAGCAAGGGAAGGAGGAAGGAAGGAAGGAAGGAAGGAAGGAAGGAAGGAAGGAAGGAAGGAAGGAAGGAAGGAAGATAGGAATATACTAAGAGACCATATATCTAAAGCATTTTTTTCATAAAGAAAACCTCAAAAGAATATGTTAACCACTTATATCACAAAGACAGTATCTAAAGTTTAATGTTATACTGTATGACACTTGGATGCCCTCACCCCAAGCAATTACCAGTTAGTTGCAGGAAGGCAATTCAGAACAAGATGATTCTGGGGGTAGGGAATTAACCATCTACTTCAGTTCTGTGGCCCAGATCTGAATCAGGAAACCCCTGGTTGCTATTAATATTTTATCCAGCTTCATTTTGTTAAGCAAAAGACTTTAGATCATAGATTTCTCACAGTCATGTCTCTGAATCTGGTCTTAAAAGTTGACAAGAAAAGCCAATGTAGAAAAATCAGGTATTTAAAATGAGAGTTGCACAGTTGTTAGCAGAGAGCTGTAAGAATATCTTCCTTATTTAACTCTGTTTAGGCACTTGATTTCTTTCTCTTTTAATGATGAGTTTCTTCTCTCTTTGTTGCATCTTTTTTCACCTTCACCCCCACCCAGCCATCCATATAACCTCCCCTACCTCTCTTATTCCTTAATCATTCTCCTTCCTCTTTTCTCCCACTCTCCTGACTAGACATCTTCTCCTTTCTTTCTTTGCCTCTTTCCTCTCCATCCCATAACTCCAAGCAAAATGTCCTCTTTCTGTACTCTCTTTCTATCCCTCTCAGCACATTTATCTGCATTCATCTTTTTCCCCTCCACCACCTCTGTGCCTTTCTCTTTCATCTTATTTTTCCTAGCTACATTCATCATGTTCCGTTTCATACCCTCCTTGCCTATCTCAACAACTGTTTATCCTTTCCCACTTACACCCCATGAGAAAACCTTGGAAATATTATTGGAATATGTTAGGTTCCCAGCCTTTTATAGTTGTAAACCCCATTAAATTTAATTGTGCTTGCTTCTAAATACCTATGCATAGATATCATTGCCCTTTTAATCTCCATTTAGGCTTATCATCTAGGTCCACAGTTATTGTCATATCTGGAGGAACCCATTAAAAGCAGAGCTTGAAAACTTTTGCTTGGATAATAATAATGTTGTTGTTTTTGTTGTTGTTATTATTATTACTATTACTATTGTCATGTGTTATCACTATGTGTTGTCATCAGTGCTTAGAAACGTGTTAAAAATAAAGCTTGAATAAGTTTGGGTCTTTTTCTGTTCAAAGCAGAACTTGGAAAACTACTTGTTTAGATACAACTTCTATGTGTTAAAAGCAGTGCTTGGAAAAGTGTTAAGAACAGAACTGGGAAATTTGGAGTTTATCTATTCAAAACAGAGCTTAGAAAACTTCCTTTGAGGCTACATTTCCAATGTGTTCTTCAAAGACGTGATTTCAAAGGTGTTAAAAACAGAGTTGGGAAAAGTTGGCTTTTTTATTTAGTGCAAGAACTTAGAAATCTTGATATTTTTACAAGAGAAAGTTTTTAGTCAGTTGTTAGATTTTCTTTTTATTTCCATGGCATACTCTGAGCAAGTTGGTATTTGATGTATCCTGTTTAATGACATCAACAGGGCCTGCCTTCTGTGATATCAAGCCAAAGTCATCCCAAAGTCTCAGGTTTTGACCTGGGAAGCTCCTGACTTGCCAAATCTGGGGGTGGAGAAAGAGAGAGTTCCTTTTGGACAAATCCTTATCATTTGGTAGCATCACTCCTCCACCTTTATTCCAAAAAGCTGTGATTGGTAAATTTTAAAAAAATGCAAGTTGCACCAGTCTTTGATCCTGAGTGTGGGGGAAAAACATGTTTTGTAACAGCAGTGATAAGAACAGACCTTTCAAATCAGAGCAGAGGGCTTCCCAGACCAGAATTTTCTTTCCAAACATTTCCAGTTACAAACTTTCACAGGTTTACAAGCAGATTCAGAACTCTTGGCCAGAATCCTCCTCCAAAATGCAGCCACTCAGATGACTCCAGAAAACTCATAAACAAAGAGATGGGTTGTTGTTGTTCTTGTGTGCCTTCAAATCGTTTCTGGCCAATTTGAACTCTAAGGCGACCCTGTTGTGGGGTTTTCTTGGCAAGTTTCTTCAGAGGTGGTTTGCCAATGCCATCTACTGAAGTTGAGAGTGTGACTTGCCCAAGGTCACCCAGTGGATTTCCATGGCCAGGATTCAAGCTCTGGTCTCCCAGTATCCTTGTCCAACACTCAAACCACTACACCATGTTGGCTCACCAGGAGATGGTATGCTGCCTCTAAAACAGAAAGGATGAATTTAGTCATTGCAGCTAATTGCATTTGATGGACTACAAGCGATCAGAAACAACTGCCTCAGCTCTTGCTGAAACACAGGATACCAGTCCTCTTCCTTCAAGATGCCAATGCTACTTGAGAGTCCAGACAGTGACACCCTTCTAGCCAAGTGTAGCTTATCTTTGGCTTTCAAATAAAGTTTTCAATACTCTGATAACTTCCTGTCTGGAATATTGCAATGTTCTCTATGTGGGAATTCCCCGCAACATGGTCTAGAAACCATGCTAGCACACAATACATGAGTTGTGGGGAGTTGAAATCTCTGCACTAGCTGCTATTCAACTACCAAACCCAATTCAAGGTGTTAGCACTAACATACAAAGCCCCACATGGTTGAAACACAAGTACCTGAGCTATCACCATCATGGACATCCAGTACCCGAAGACATCACTGAGGCTGCCATTAGCTGCTTTCAGATGAGAAATAATACTTGGAGGCTTTCTTGCATTTCTCGGAACTGTTTTAATCTCTGAACCTTTGTTACTTACTATCAACTGGTGGTCCAAGTACACTGGTGCAATGGAGCCCAGTCTTGCATAGGAGTGCTGGGACTTACAGGGACAATGATATATCATCACCTGTTATCTCTCTTGGGGTTTTCTGGTTCCTTTAAGGTTAGCTGTAACCCCCACAAGATTACTGGAAGTAACAGAAGCCAATTGAAAAGGATCTGAAGCCAAAGCCAGTTAATAGCCCAGAATCTAACCCATCAAGTTCAAAGCAAGAAATGAGCTGGGAGATTCCTGAGGCAAAGTTGAACATGTCTCAAGGTCATACAAAATCAGATTCATCACAACTAGGTTTGAAGGCACAAATATTGGCATACAACTCAAGATTTTGTTGTTGTCGTTGTATGCCTTCAAGTCATTTCCGACTTATGGCAACCCTATCACAGGATTTTCTTGGCCAGATTTGTTCAGAGTAGGTTTGCATTGCCTTCCCCTGAGGCTGAGAGCATGTGACTTGCCCAAGGTCACCCAGTGGGTTTTATAGCTGAGTTGGGAATTGAACTCTGGTCTCCAGAGTCATAGTCCAACACTCAACTACTATGCCACACTGGGTTACAGATCACTTTGGGAGGCTCTGCATTTAATGTCCTTGATGAGTATAATCTGTACAGGAAACCAACTATGTAAGGACCTTTTTGTAGTGGCACACTGGCCATGGAGCTCTCTCTCAGTAAAAATCCAGATGCCCCCCTCCACTTCAGAATTAGTGTCATGCCTTTAACTGTTGAGGCTTCACAGTATGGGATCCTAGGATTTGTAGTATGTTGTGGCACCAAAGCACTCTGACAGAGAAGGCTAAATATCTCATAAAACTACAAATCCCAGAATAGCATTGACCCATGGAAGTTAAAATAGTGTCAAACTGCCTTAATTCTGCAGCCTAGATGCAACCCCAGTATCATTTACGCTCTCACTGGTAACTCATTTATATGTGCAAACTCTTTGGGATAGACAGCTGCTATGTTACTTGATCTTTGTGGATGGTTTTGATGTATTTTATAATAACCCTGTGAATTATGATTTTATGTGTGTTAACTTTGTGTTAGCCACCTTGGGATCTTTACAAGGAAAGGTGAGGTGATAAATCAAAAATAATGGCCAGAATCCTGTTCGTAACATAACTCTGGCTAATGTGTATGTCTTGCTTTGATGAGATGCAAGGGGCAAGTCACAGCTCAACTGAACTCCAGCCAAAACTTTCCTCCCTTTGCATTTGTCAAGCCTGAAAAGGGTAGTGAGGGATGTTATGGATGTTAAAGGCCAGGTGGGGAAACAAGGGGCACGAGATGACCAAACAGCAGGGACTGCCTGCCTTTCCTGGAAGAGAAGAGAGAGGATTTAGGAGAATATACAGTTGGCCCTCCATATCTATTGATTCAACCATCCATGATTTGAAAATAGTCTGGGAAGGGGTGTTTAAATACAAAAAGCAAACCTTGGCTCGGCTATTTTATATAAGGGATGGCGTTTCACTATGCCATTGTATTTAATGGGATTTGAACATCCACAGATTTTGGTATCCACAGGAGGTGAGGTCGTGGAACCAAACCCCGATGTATCCCAAGGGCCTATAATGCTTTTCTTCCTGATATAATCCCAGCCACAGTTAAAGGCATAGCAGCCAAGGCTAATGAACAAGTTGGCAGCTCTGCATAGAGGTGGCAGATAACCTTGCAGAGATTTCCAATAATGGAAACAGAGGTCAAAAATAGGGTACTCATTGCCTCCATTTTATGAAAGTACACATTGCCTCCCAAAAAAAATTCTATTTTCACCTATGATGCAGTACAGTCCGACAGCCACTATTTACCTTGCAAACTTTATTTTTTAACATCTTTGTCCTTCCCTAACAAATCCTAACCACTTTATCACATCAATGTTTGCTCTTTAAAGGGACACCTTTTAAAAAAATAAGTTGCTAGGGATGTTTTATATGTTTCTGTTTTTCCTCTGGGGTCATTATTTGGCTTCTTCCTTGTGTCCAGATGTTCAATCTCCAAATAGATTCATTTCCTCTCTGCTTCACATGCATCTAAACGCTGCCCATGTACATAAGCACTAAAGCATTGTGGAGTATGGAGAAAGTCTACCATTTCACACTTCTCATATTGCTAAGTGACACCTTTTTTTTAAGATTTGATGTTGCAAGACAATGGTGTACATGTATGGGGGTTGTTTTTTTTATTTTGTTTTGTTTTGTTTTTAGTAGGTCCTTGAACAAAATGAAACCCTCTTGGTCTGTTTTTATCAGAAATGGGTCTTCAAAGGCCAGTGCATGCAGCAAACAGTGGAAAGTCTTCAACCACAAAAACGGCAAGACATCCAAAATTACCCTTCGTAAGATTACAGTATTAAGAGTATTACTGTTTTCAGCTGTGATGTGGTGGTAAGTGAGTGTCTGTGCATGAAACCGTTACAAGGGTTCCCCCACCCTGTACAGATTTGTTACTCAGAGTTATTCATTGCCTAATTCTTAGTACATCCCCCTCACTCCTCAGGCTGCAAAGCACAGTGAAGTCATTCTGTCCACAAGCCACAGCAGTCATTCAGAATCCCTTAACCTCTGAGACAGAGCAGCCAGTATTGCAGACAAGAGGAAGAAGAGCTGGGCAGGTTGGCTCTTGGGCTCCAGCAAAGAAGGAAGGCAAAGACGGCACTGAAGCTGAGACCAAGGACAGAAATCAGGGCACATCACAGTGAACTAGGGAGGTCAAAGAGGGCTGTGGAGAGCACAGAAAGAAGGAAAGACTGTATTTGGTGAAGTGAGAACAAAGAAGAAGAAGAAGAGGAGACCTGCACAATGAGCCACCCAAAGTACACAAAGATTGAAGACAATGCTCCTGATGCTGAGGATCCACCCCCATACTCTAACCCTCCTGATGGACCAGCACTACCTATGGGCTATCGACCTGGGCCACCCCAGTATCAACCTTATCATAATCTGTCTGGTGCAGAAATCAACAATAAACCAGTTGTTCAGTCTTCACAGACCATCGTCATCACACGTGTCCAGTCCGCAAATGAACCTGATTACCTGGGTTACTCTATCTTCACCATGCTTTGCTGTTGCCTCCCCCTGGGTGTTGCTGCCTTGGTCTACTCGGTACAGGTAATTGTGTGTGTGTGTGTGTGTCTTTACCATATCTGATAGTGCATGAGGGACTGATTTTATTAGACTACTGGAAGGAGTCATAGAATCATACAATCATAAAGTTGGAAGAGACCACAAGGGCCATCCAGTCCAATCCCTTGCCATGCAGGAACACAGAATCAAGGCACCCCCAACAGATGACCATCCAGTCGCTGTTTAAAAACCTCCAAAGAAGGAGATTCCACCACTCCCAAGGGAAAGTGTTCCACAGTCCAACAGCTCTTACTGTCAGGAAGTTCTTCCTAATGTTGAGGTGGAATCTTTTTTTGAATCCATTGCTCCAGCTCTTTTTCTCTATTCATGGGAGGCTGAGAGAGTGTGACTTGCCCAAGGTCTACAGCTGAGCCCACACACAAAGTGAAAGAGGGAATATGTTTTCCTGTTTGGAAATTAAGACAGAAATCTTAGCTACAGGGGGTATTCCTAGATCAAAGTGAAATGAGGGATTATTTCTTCTCCCCTACATACGTTAATGGGACATTGCTTCTAACTAGAAGGTGAATGCAGAGGAGAACCTTGGCATCACAACAATTGGGAAGAAAGGAGGGAGCTAAATACAAGATCCACTGGGAGAGTCTGTGCAAGTTGAAGCAACAAATCTATTAATCCTTGAAAACTGTAGCAATCTTCTGATGTATTAGAGATTTGCACACAGCCCTTTCCTCTGGCCTGGAGCTGACCCTCCCTCCCCCCCCAAAAAAAAAAATTATTGGAGAATTTGCACCCTTGTCTCCTGACAGGAGATGATGTACAAAAATGGGAAACTCAGGCCCCCAAACTGGATGATTTGGTATCCTTAGGAAGTTACTTCCCAGTCACTTCTTGATTTTTTTTAAAAAAAAAAATAGCCCTGGGGGTGAGTGTGACAAAAATATTTCCAAGAAGGCATTTCGGGGCAAAAAAAAATTATTTATTTATTTAAAGCTCTTTCAGGGTTGTTGTTGTTTTTTTTGGGGGGGGGGCTAATGCAGCCCCCTAGCCTTCAGAAGTTGCCCATCCCTGCTCCACAGGTTACCGCCTTACCACATGTAGACTGTATAAGTTATAGTATGCAAATGTTTATGGTCTTTCAGTGTGAAGCACATCAAGGAAGAGAAAAGGGACCAGCCTGCATGATATTCTCCCTAATTCTCCCTAATCTGCCTCATCACATTGATAAGTGCCTTCACCACCGCAAGGGCTTGTTCCCACTACAAAATAACCCAGTGTGGAAACTGGGTTATTTTGTGATCGAATCTCTCCGGAGCTGTTTACTCCCTCTTTAATCCTCTTTGTCATTCACACTTGAGGAAAACGGCTGCCACAGAGAGAGGAAGAGGACCTTGCTAGAACTTGAAGGCACACAACAACAAAAACAAATAGAGGAGGGTCTGGCTGAAAGAAGCTGGCACAGCTCCCCAAAGCAAATCCGACCATCATTCCCACTTGTTGAACACAGATCGGATTCAGGTCTTTTCAAAAGAACCACCTAAAAACTAGTGTCAGGAAAGAGCAATTATTTTGCTTTTGCCTTGCTTCGGCACAATTTAAACTGAGCATAGTAGGATCGGAACCGGTTTCAAGTAGGAATGATGGTCATATAATCCGATCAGCAATTTGGGTTAAATCCTAGTGAGAACAAGGCCCAAGAGACATGAGGGGATGCCAGGAAGCCTCTAAAAGTCATGCACCACTACATGAAAATGCAACATTTTAACCCATCCTAAACGCAGAAAATCCTTTGAGACTAGGATAACAGCTTAAACCATATTAAAATGTTCCATCTCTCTGGGAAGGTGCAAGGTTTTTAAAAGTGTGGTATAATTCATGGAATTATATAGCATGTCTGGGTTAGATAAGGAAATAATATGGAAACTGCAAATAGAGATCTCTCATAGTCACATCTGTTTAATTTGTACTGCATTTGTAATTTTGTTTTAAGTTAAATTTTAATGTTGTTATGAATTTAATATATTTTGGGGGGGTGAATGTTCTTTGTATTGTATGGGATTGTACTTTTAGATTGTAAGCCACTTTGATAGCCTCGGCTAAAGGCGGGATATCAATAAATTTATTATTATTATTATTATTATTATTATTATTATTATTATTATCTGTAGCTGCAAAATTCTATGGGACAAGCCCTTTTCCTCAGTCCCACCACCCCCACAGACAAGTTTGGTGAAGATACAAGAGAGAAGCTTCTTAGAATTCATGGAATTCCATTCCAAGGGAAAATAGACTTGCCTTCTTTGTTGTCCTTTTGCCTTTTCATTTTGACAGCTTTTGGCTACCAACTGAAAAAGAGGGGCATTTTAATTATGATGCTTATGAAAATTCACTTGATTCAATGCATGTACTCTTCCTGGGACTAATAATTGAATCCAAGCCCATAACTGACTTACTATATTGGGAGAAAGGTGGGATACAAGTAAATAAAATAATAATAATGTAATATGTGTGGTTTTAGCAATATTTGCATTTTTAAAAAATTGAGTAGCTTTCAGTCCCAGTACTGGGGAAAGCAGCATAAAAATCAAATAAAAAATTAATAGTTCATCATATGCATTGACTGTAAACTGTGATAAACATGCAGCCAGGTATCTTGAAAGGGGAAAAAAGCAATCTAGATAAGTGAGGACATGTGGCTCTGAACAACACTGGTACAAGGGTACATGATGGATGAGGTTTAATTATCCTCCCACTGGTTTTATATAAAAATTTGCTCCCCTGCTGGCTCATTCCTTACAAGCAAGTTCCACAGCCTGGGAGTAGATACCAGCCTAAGACAATAGTTCCAGTATAAACCAAGGGGATTACTGGTAATAAATGTCTTACAGCCCAAGTCAAAAGGATTAATTGTTGACCAACCAAAAGAGCCACCCCCTCTACATGTTAGAGATGTTGTTCGGTTGCCTACCCACCCCTCTAATCCACTGCCTGTCTTTCTTTATCCCCAGACTCAAGAAGCCAATCGTGTTGGAAATAGGATAGCTGCTCGGAGGAATTCAAGGCTGGCACGCATCCTGGCTCACACAGCACTAGGGATTGGCCTTGGGTTTCTGGCTCTGTATATAACCTTTTATGTGCTCAAGTTTACCACACTAAAAACTCATTCACCAAACAGCCCCTGAGGTGCACCACAAGAACAGAGTGCTCATGTGCTAAAACCCTCCCCACCCCAAAACACCCCCGCCTCCACCCCATGTACATCAGTGCTATAGAAGTCGGAGAAGTTGTGGATTTCGATTATGCTCTCTGAACCATTCTCTGAAGAAAGGGACTTGTTATGAGCCTGCATGGTCATCATGTAACTTCCATACACTTGACTTGATGACCAGGTAGGCAATGTATGCAAAGGGATCTTGTAGCACCTTTGAGACTAATAAAGATAAAAGTTGGTAGCATGTGCTTATGTAGACTTGAGCCTACCTCCTCAGATGCATAAAACAGGGAATGTATGAATGGCAGAGCATTGCATTTAAAGCTACCAATTCAGCTTTCAGATGGTATGAAATACTGACCTGCTGACAGAGGGATCACCTCTGTCAAATGATGAACAACATGTATGATCCACCTTCAAAATGAAACACAAATATCACAAACTGTGATATCTGTGATAACTCTGATATAAACTGGGGTGGGGGGAGGAAAACTGTTTGGTACCAAGGATCAAATGTAAAATATTGTTCCAATCGATAGTGGGACAACACCCATGTTCAGGACTGCATTATTTCCAGACCAGAAGCCTGTGTAAACCCATTAAATCAAAAATGGAATAGTGGGTCAACACCTATGTAAATCCCATTGATTGAAATAGACCAGAATATATAATAATCTATTACTTTAAATAATTAAAAAAGAAATTACCTCCTGCCCAATGCAGCTATCTCTTTTGCACATTCTCTTTCCCAGATACATGCCCTGCCAGTTCCAAATTCTTCTCCCGGTTTGCTCCAATTCCTCTCTTGCCTATTTACGTAATACCAATTGCTACCCAGAATCCCCCCCTTTAGCTCTATTACACATTTTTCTTTTCATTGTCTCATGTATTCCCTGAATCAACAAAAGCCTGTCCTGCTTGCTTCAAATGCCAAGAACATATTCTTCTTTATGGAGAGAAAATATGCTGGGGGGGGGGGGGGGACTACAATATAATTGTCCTGCAGTCTGCAACCAAGGGTTAAAAAATGAAAAAGCTCACCATTCTGGATATGAATTTATCTGAACATACAGTGGAAAAACATTATGTTATCTATCAGAGAGCCAATGTGATGTAGTGGTTTGAGCACTGGACTATGATGCTGGAGGCCAGGATTCAAATCCTCACTCAGCCATATAAACCTTCTGGGTGGCCTTAGGTACCGTAAGTCACATTCTCTCAGCCTCTGAGGAAGGCAAAGACAACTTCCCTCTAGACAAATCTTGCCAAGAAAACCCGGTGATAGGTTCACCCTAGGGTTGTCATAAGTCAGAAACGATATCAACTTATGGCAGTATTGTAGTCCAATGCTCAAACCACTATACTATACTGCTTCTTTTGTTTCTCTACTGTTGTTAAAAGAATGCAGTTGAGCAGATAATAGACCTTATGAAGCATCTATTTATGATTTTTAGCAATCTAAAAAGAGAGAGATGTTCCTTGGATTTTCCACAGAACTGTTCTCCATAAATATTTAGGTCCACTGTTGTAAGAGAATTTAATGTTTCAGTTTTAGTATGAATTAGATGCATGTGATTGTTGTTGACTGAAAAATAAGAAAGCAAATGTTAGGTTTGCAATACATCATACAATCAATTTGCAATATACAGAGCAGGGCATATAACTACCTATATAATGTCAAGTGCCAATGTCAAGTGAACAAGCTAAGAAATGAGCCACCAGATGAGAGCCCAGCCTGATGCAAGATGGTCCCTGTACCACTCAATCAGATGTTGCAAATTTAATGAATTCTGTCTATTTTGGCTGATGCAGAGAATGGTTTTACAATGTTATTTAGCCAAGAGGAGCTAGCAGGTTTATTAAAGTTTTGTGGAACAGCTTATTTTGTTGTCTCATTTATCTTCATATAGCAAAGTGCCTGTCATTGTGATATGTGAAGTATGTCCACCTTTTCTAGAACCTTGGGGAGATGGAGCAAGGTTTCATGTAGAACCAGTTCAATTTCCACTGGTTCTTAAACTAGCAGGGGGGAGAGATATTTTTAGCTTGCATTTTGATACAGACCTAACAAATTCACACTTTGAAAATCAATATGCAAAACCAATTCTCTATTGTATTCTGTCTACAGTTTTATTTGTATCCCACTTCTCCAAACTAAAAAATAAAGCTGTGTACAAAATAGTGTATATTGGGAGTAGTGTGCACAAAACCATGTATATGAGTGATAACCAACTGTCAAAAAAAGCATTATATAAATGTTAGCTATTTGTTTGAATTCCTCTTTGGTGATTTCCCCTGATTTCCATTTCTTATACATGTCCCTTTTAAAACTTAACTCCGTTGAAAGTTCTTTTATCATCCATTCTGGTTTCTTGAGACACCTTCCATTTTTTCCTTCTCAATTGAACTTTTTGAAGTTGTGCCCTTTTAAGAAACTCTTGTCCATCCTGAATTGCCTTCTCTTTTACTATTCCTGACAATGGGATCACACCAATTTTTTTTCCTAAGTTTGCTGAAATCAGCATGCCTAAAGTCTAAAACGCATGTCTGACTATGCCTGGCCTTCCTTTTTCTTTGTATAACTGTATAACACTGTATACGTTCCTAGTACTGTATTTCAAAGAGGGAGACTTTGAAACTCATGCACACCTAGAAATCTTCTGTTGGCTACATTCAATTCCCTTGCCGGCTTTGCCTGTCCCTTTTCTTTGGATGACTACTGTATTTCTAAATGCAGTGATGAGTGTATATCAATGCTAGAAATTTGGAGACTGAAAGAAAATGTCTTTAGATGGGCAGAATTCTTATCTGGGGAGCTAATTCTGCCATTTTGCCACCTACCTACCCACCCCCCGGCTACACTCCAGAAGTATCCCCTTTTTAAGTATTTTTTCCATTTGATATTTTTAGTCAATCTCCCCAACAAAAGGAAGATTCCCCGTAACTTTGACAGACAGTCCTTGGCAGCAGAAAAGTATCCATTAACCTTCTTCTGTCTAAACTTCCAACTTTACAAAATATAAGTTGTTTGGGCGTATTCCCCAATGTTCAGGGATGAAATATTGGAAAATTTGCTCTGTCTGGGTGCTAACCCATCTCCACAGTAGCATGGAAAGTGAAACCCTTACTGGAGTTCCCAATCCATTTTTGGACCTGTTTGCCTCAGTTATTGACTTTCTCCTTCCATGTTCTGTCCGCTCCTTTTTCTCAGCAGCAATGCACAGTGGTTTTGTCCAAGAGCCAGCACAATACTTAAGAGTTCCTTATTGAAAGAAATAGAACAGAGTGCCTTGTTTTATAAGATAAGCAGTAAGCCAAAAAAAGATTCAGTAGGATCCATTAAGTACCATGGTAGGAAAGCAAAAGGTGGGGGAAGACTGAAACTACAGCAAAGGAGAAAGAGCAGGATATCCCCAGCTAATCACAGGATCAAAAAAGAAAAAGAAAAGAAACAAGGAAAACTAAAAGAGAACCTGCAGTTACAGAACGGCAAAGGATAGGAGAGCAGACCTACATTATGATCAATACATACTATGAGAAAATTGAAGGCAATGTCTTTGCCTCTCTGAATCCACCTCCCTACTCAGAAGAAGAGCCTTATCCATTAGAACCTTCTGCTAGGGTACTGCCAACTCTGGACTCAGAAGTCATTCCCCCTATGCCATCTGAATGCCAACCTTATTATGGTTTACCCAGCGAAGGATACAACCCTGGTGCAACCCTTTGTCCTTCACAGACCATCTTCATCACAACTGTCCTGCCTCCCTCTGTACCTGATTACTTGGGCTACTCCGTCTTTACCATGGTTTGTTGTTTTCTTCCCCTGGGATTTGCTGCCTTCATTTACTCTAAAATGGTAAGTTGGAAGGAGAGAAACAGATAAATGTATAGAGAGTTCATTTCAGAATAAGGGGGGGGGGGGGGAATCTAGCCTGTCATCCTTCACGATGTCCTTAGTGATTGTTTTTAGAAGAATATAGGGCAATGATTTGTTTAAAATTGGGAGATTTGGGACTTCTGGATTCCATTAAAGGTTTGTTCCCTCCATCATTTGAGGACTAGTGGCATGAGATTAGTATTACTGCAACAAAATGGAAAGAATGATAAAGCACAAAATGAGTAGTGGCGGCAGAAGGAAGAGTCTTGGTTAGACTCATGATCACTCCAAGAAGGTCAGCTCCACACATCTGAGGAAGTAAACCAAGTATATGAAAGCTTATGCTGCTCAATCTCAAAGATGCTACAAAATCCTTTTGTATACTGATATTCCAGATTAATACAGCTATGTCTCTGAATTCTACCCTGATAGTTAGTTGGGCAGACATGGAGAAACATGGGATGCCACATTTGTGTGTTCAATTCTCCAAGTATCTTGTAGTACAATACTACTGAAAGTTTGAGGACCTGGGCTGGTTGAGGGGAGAGAGTGGATTTGTGTGCCTTCTGAAAAAGTCAGGCACAGCAGGTGATATTTTCATCATTTCAGAGATTAATAAAAAGTGAACTTTAGTTAACCCCCCTATTTCTTTCATCTTTCTATTTACACAATCTCTTCTCCTCTACCTTCTTTTTTTGTTCTCTTTCACACTTTCTTTTCTTTCCTTCCCCATTTTTCTCTATATCTCTCCCCTTACTGCTAAGGTAAATAATTAATATGACAGTAAATGAAGAGAGACCACAGCCCTAGCACTGGAGGTTAAAATGGTTGCTTTGGGGGACTACAGCTTCTAGAATATACCAGCCAATAAGGCTATTGATAATGCTGTATGGTAGATTCTAGAAGTTGTAGTCAAAAATTAATTTTTCCAAGTTCTGCTGCCTGGCTACAAGAATCATGTGCAAGCAGCTAAAAGGGGGAAGGGGATGTCACCAATGGTCAGATCTGTGTCTGCAAAAACCCAAAGAACCCTTCAAAGTGACAAGTTACTTAGAGCATATCACCCACTGCCCAAGTCTGGCTGTTAATGAAATTTCTTATGTACCAGTAGCAAACGACTGGGGCTTCTAGTTTCAGGACCTGGCAATATAAGACAAAGGCATCTTTGGGGGGTTGCAGACTGCCAGTAATAGTGTGAATTCAGTCCACTTTTAGGGTTAGGGTTAGAGTTAGGGAACCATGGGAACTGTATTTTATTGTGGCATCAGAGTTGTCTGACAGAGAAGGCTCAATGTCTCAGAAAAATAACAGTTCCCATGATTCCCTAGCACTAACCCTAACCCTAAAAGTGGACTGAATTCACACTATTTCTGGCAGTCTGCAACCCCCCTTTGTTGGCCACACAACTTTGCTCTCAACACCAGATAGTGCTTTATTTTCTAATCCATGACTCATTTCTCTTTCTCCCCAGACCCAAGTAGCCAACAACAGAGGTGATGGCACAGCTGCTCAGCAAAACTCCAGGCTGGCACTAATTCTGGGCAACACAGCATTTGGCATAGGGCTTGTACTCTGGATTGTATCTATCACAATAGTTCTGTGGTGAACCTTGCTGACCAGTCAATCAACCTTCCAAAATTCACAACAAACTCACTTGTACATTCAAGAAGTTCAGATGCTAAGAAATCTCCCTCTGTCAGAGACAACCTACCTTGATATCTGCTTTCTGGATCACACCATGAAGGGATATGCTATGCTATGGGATGTTTCACACCTGTATCAAGACTTTGTGATTAACATCTATTTGACATGATGACCAGCCATGGAATGTATGAACCTCAAGGCATTTTGATTTGTGACATCCTCAATTGATTGGATGAAACTCCCACCCAGTGACAGATTTGCAATAATCTATCCACATCCAGGGGTGAACATTAGATGTAATCTGCCTCTACAATACACAAATAGAAGGAGGCATGTAAATTGATCGGGGCTCATGTGGTTTAGTGTTTAGAATTGGAACTTGACCTTGTTAAATGCAGATTCCAGTCCCCATTGAGCCATGAAGCTCACTGAGTGATCTTGGGCCAGTCACCCCCTTTTAACTTAACCTACCTCACAAGATTGTGGTGAAGATAAACATGGAGAGGAGAGTCATGGACATAATCCTGTTAGGAACTTACATCTTTGTAAGTGAACTTATGTATGCAGGAATTAGAATTGTGCAGCTGCATAATGTCCATATCCAGTAAAGGGCTGCTCTTACATTACTGTGAAACAGAGCCAGCAAGGGGCTTGGTGCACATTGGTACCCAATGCACAATAGGACTGATGCACGTTGATCTTGATGTGCACTGCATCAGTCTTGATGAGCCTTGGGCACCAAGGCAGATCAAGCCCTCTTGCTGGTGTGCTGTCACACATCTTCACAATTCAGTAAAGAGGTTTCTTAGCACCTCTGCTATGTAGCTAGGTATACATAAAAGTAATTAATTAATTTCTTTATTACGACCATTCGGTCAGCACATACATAAAAGTAATGTAACGAGTTGTAACATAATGGGTTATATAAAATTCTAAAGACAACAATGATCATAATCAGAAACATTTGATGGTTGGACAATGTCTGTGGCTGCATCGGCACTGCAGAATTAATGCAGTTTGGCACTGCTTTACGGGGGTTGCAGACTGCCAGAAATAGTGCAAATTGAGTCCACTTTTAGGGTTAGGGTTAGTGCTAGGGAATCATGGGAATTTTTTTTTCTGAGACATTGAGCCTTCTCTGTCAGAGAGCTCTGGTAAACAATAAAATACAGTTCCCATAGTTCCCTAGCACTAACCCTAACCCTAAAAGTGGACTCAATTTGCACTATTTCTGGCAGTCTGCAACCCCCCCCCCTTTATTGTCATGGCTCTATCCTATGGAATCCTGGGGCTTGTAGTTTGTTGTGGCACCAGACCTCTCTGACACAGAAGGCTAAATATTTCATGAAACTACAAATCTCAGGATTCCATAGGATGGAGTCATGACCATTAAAGCAGTGTCAAACTGCATTAATTCTGCTGTTTGGCAGCAACCTAGATAAATTCCAAATCTCATGATGCCCTTAAAACTATGCCATGAGTTTGCATCACCTCCTTCCAAGTGCACCAAACAATTGTCTCAACCAGATGTCCTTTCGATTTTAGAGTCTTCCTCAGCCTTTTCACCTTCCTCTTGTTCTCTGCACCTGTCCTTTGTCTGTCCTCCTAAGAAGACTTCCATACCTCATTTGGTGTGCTACCCATATAGGAAAACTTTTCACCAATAAAAACAGGGAAAGGAAACAACCCAATTCTTACATATCAGATTAATTCCCATGTTTTGCCCCCATCTCACTGCAGAATGCTGTACTTCTGGAGTGGCAAATATGTGGTCCTCCAGATACCCTTGGATTGAAATTCCCAGCAGCCCTAGCCATCAGAACCCATGTCAAGCATCTCATGGCCACATGTTACCTGTCCCTGGTGTACTTTGTGTGCTGTATTCATTTCACCTGCAGCCACCTGCTCTGTGCAACTTAATCTTATCTTTGAGCAAAACAAATAAAGGTTCTCCTCTTTATGAATGTATGCATTGTACAGTACATGTATTTGTTGTGAACTGCTTTGGATTTCCATTTTGACAAGAGGATTTGGAGGTATTTTAGAAAGAAGTATAGCTACCAGCCTGTTGTTGTTGTTGTCATTTAATTTACTTAGTGTGCTGAAGATTGAAAATGCAGTAAGCAACCTAGAGGAGTACCATAACTTATTCAGGATTCATAGAGGCTTTGGGAAATTTTCTTTATTGAAGCAGATGTTGCAGAATTTTCCAGCTATCATGCAGTACAAACAAATAAAAAGTACAGTATTCTCTCCCCCCCCCCCCATCTGTGCAGGATATGTTCCTAGACCTACAGTGGATGCCTGAAACTGTGGGTAGTACCAAACACTATACCAAAAATGTTTTTGGAACACATTTGACTGTGCATGACTGAAACCATGGAGAGTGAAACCATAGATCATTAAAAATGCTAAACTAAGTCAGGAGTTTATTTCAGCATCTGGGACAAAGAAGGGAGGGATAGTGATTTATACACCTGTAAATTTAGAAACCAGAGAAGTTTTCAATGACCCTAAGGGGCACTATATAGGTTTGGAAATTAAAAATGAAAGTCAAAATGTATTGGATACATTTCGTTTTTATTTAACAGTACAAGTCAGTACAGGTATACATGATGAGGTGAAAACTCTTTTCTAAGGTCTCCTCTCCTGCTTCATTAGAAATGTGAACTGTCTTGCAAAGAAATTTGACAACTGAAATTGGTAGTCTGAAGTAGGAATTGAAAGAATGCTCCCAATTTTTCTCATTCTCTGTGAGAAGGAATGTCTTGGCACATTGGCACAAATAGTCATCCACTGTGAGTTGGTTTTTTTCATAATTAATTGGTGTATTGTTGTTTTTAAAAAAAAAATGGCACCAAAGGTTGTGCACAAAAATGTTGGGTTTTGCACAATTTAATTTCACACAAAAAATGTGATGAATTACAAAAATGTACAAATCTCATTCAAAGCGGGGGGACCCCTAATATCATCAATAGCCTTCATGCTTGAGGAACAAGGTATGTGAAGATTTATTTATTTAGGCTGCATCCACACGGCAGAAATAATCCAGTTTGACACCACTTAAACTGCCATGGATCAATGCTATAGAATTCTGAGAACTGTATTTTGTGAGACATTTAACCTTCTCCATCAGACAGCTTTGATGCCACAACAAACCACAATTCCCAGAATTCTGTAGCACTGAGCCATGGTAGTTAAATTGATGTCAGACTGGATTATTTCTGCAGTGCAGATGCAGCCCAAGTTTAAAATAGGAACTGTTTCAAATCAAAGCTTCTACCCACCTTCAGGCAATCATTCATTTTCTTTGGTTGATCATTCTTTCCATTCCCCCTCTGAAAATTCTTTTTCTTCCTCTGTTTATTTAAGTCCCATTTCCCTTCATTTCAAGTAGAGGTCCAAAACATTGGAAAACTTTGCCCAAAAAAAGACAAGACCAGAAGAGACAGCCAAATTCCAACCACCATATTAACTATGCCACTCAGTTTTCAGACTCAAATCTCAGGTCTCTCTAATAATTGATTAATATTAACAAGATACACTTTTGGACCCGGAGTGCTGTAATGGTTTGAGTGTTGGACTAGGACTGTGTTGGCCAAGGGTTGAATCCTCAATTGGGCATGGAAACCCACTAGGTAACCTTGGGAAAGTTACACTCTCTCAGTCTCAGAGGAAAGCAAAGGCAAACCCCTCTGAAAAAATCTTACTAAGAAATTTCCAGGAGAGGTGTACCTTGGGTTCGCCATAAGTCAGAAACAACTTGAAGGCACACAACAAGAGCAACAAGATAATGGAGCAAATGTTCACCTACATGTTTGCCTCCATGGAGTGACGGACTCAGCCTCTTGAAGGTTAAGCTCAGCCTCATGGCAAACAATAATAAAACATCAAAATCCCTTCCTGTTACCTGTACCAGCCTCCAGCACACAACTAAATCCTGGTGAGGATGTCATTCTTTCTCCTTTAACAGTTGTGTGTACTCATGCATGCTCATAGACATGCAAACTTTGGTGACTCCCCAGGGATGGGCAGACTTAAAGCATATAAAATATATATTGTTTCTCCTTTTTTTTAAAAAAAAAAAAAGAGCCCCAAGATCCACCAGGTAACAGATGCCATAAAAGAGATGCTGCACATATTCACAGCACAGAATTATAGCACTGTTATCCCACTTTAATTGTCATGGTTCCAACTTTGGAATTCTGGGACTGGTTGTCTGGTTAAGCACTAGAGCTCTCTGGGAAAGATTTCTAAATTCTTAACCCTCCTTAAACTGCAATTCCCAGGGTTCCATCTGATAGAACCATGGCAGTGAATGTGGAATAAAAGCACTATAATTCTGCTGTGCAAATGGCCCCTAGGAATTTTGTTCTGAACACAGCTCAAATCCAAGCTGTCTTCACTTCAACAGTACATTGGGTCCGTGAAGTCGTAGGCTTTCATGGCTAGCATCCATAGTTTTTTGTGGGTTTTTCAGGCTGTGTGGCCATGTTCTAGAAGAGTTTCTTCTCTCTTCTAGAACATGGCCACACAGCCCAAAAAACCCACAAAAAACTATAGTACATTGGGTCGTTCTTATCCACTGGGGTTTGGTTCCAGGATCCCCCATAGATAACAAAATCCATGGATGCTCAATTCCTATTAAATACAATAGCATATCAAAATGATGTCCCTTATTTAAAATGGAAAATCAAGGTTTTGGAATTTATAATTTTATTTTAATATTTTCAAGTGTGGATGATTGAATCTGTGGATAAGGAGGGCTGACTGTATAATTTAGGTGAGAGGGATTCATTTTATCAACTTGGGAAGTAACACAATCCTTTTTAATCTACTGCAAATTATCGCAAACCCAGTAGCACCACCTTCTGCCCTTCCATGGACCAAACCAGTGTTTTCACAGCCTGCTTCAGGGGCATCACTATGCGAGTGGAGGGCTGCAGACTGCACCAAGTGACACTCCAAAGGGGGAATGTACACCTGATGGTCCCATACACCTGGTGAGATTGGCATGGCTGCTGGGCAAGTGAGAAAGAGTGTCACCTCCCTTTCTCACTCAACCATCATTTGTGCCAGATCCTAAGTGGACCTTCTGGAGGCCACAACACAATCCCCCAGCAGCCACATGGGGGGGGGTGACTTTTGTTTAGATCTGACACAGCTACTCTCCTGGGGAGCAAGTGATCAAGGCAGCAGGAGGGAGGAAAGGAGGGAGGGAAAGCATGACAATCGACCCTCCCATGGCCCTTTCTGGGCACCCACACCAGGTGACATCAAACTCACTGATGCTGCTGAGATGTCCTTTTCTTCAATTAGGGCATATAAAGGGCAAAGAGAGAAACTATCTGTTGAGTTCAACCATAAGGCTTAGCCAGTGTCACCTGCTCCAACTAGCAGCAGTAGCATCACTTGGGGGTGCGGGGTGTGTGGACCACACCAGGTGGCATCCTAAGAAGGGTGACACCAGTTCTCCTCAAACACCTACCTTTTGGCAGAAATGGGCTGTGCTATTCATCTGCTTCCCTTTAAAATACTTTAAGAGATGGTGGGAGTGGGGTGAAGACCAGTGGAAGGAGAAAGGAGAGGCCCCAGAATCTTTTTTAAATTAAATTTTAAAATTTTGAAATTTTTGATTTTTTAAAAAATATATATTATTTTACATTTTTCTTTAAAAACATCACATTTTAACCAAATATTCATTAAGTATATGTAAATATATTTAGGTTGTGTATATGATATTGTAATTTGAAGCTATAATTTTAATTTTGCTAGTTGTTTATGTCACAACTATTAGCAGTACATTCAGTGGTATATGGGAATTAGGATTTATGAGTAACAGTGCAAAAAAGCATTACTAAGGATTCTGTATGGTGTAAAATGGGAGGAGGTCAATGGGGGGGCTGACAACATGTGTTACTACACCATGTAACACCAACTCACTGCTATCCAGCATATGAACAGAGATAAATTCCAGTCCAGCTCTTGGAAATCTTTTTCTGAGTGGTGAGATGATGCATGGTCTTCAACTCTGAGACCTTTGCAACACAATAGGATTTCTTCATCATCAAGCTACAGCTACTTCAACCTGGGGTTTGCATCTATTTCATTATTTAATGTTTACATTAACTTTTTTTTTTCAATTGGCTGGCCATGTCTGTGCATCGTCAGTGTCAGAGCCTGAAGAGGCTACTTTTGGACTACAAGTTCCAAAACCCCTCAGCCAACAAGGCCAATGGAGCATTCTGGGAACTGCAGTAAAGAATGTAAGAATGTAATTCTCCCATACAAGATGTGAGTCCCAACTACGGGACAAAAGCAGAATAAAATAAAGAGAAGTAGCAGTAGTGCCAGTACCATCCAGACCCTAACCACTGCTGGGAAGTAAATGACATTCATTGTTTGACAACTAATTTGACATTTTCAGCATAAGGGAAGTGCTAGTCCTCTGATCTTCAGAAGGGAGATGAGACCTGTACTTTTCCAGTGAGCTTAAGGTTTAGTTGTTATAATAAGTATCATTTTAAAAATTAACTTGACAATGAAAAACAGCTTCCTTGTAGAAAAGTCCATGTCTTTCTTCCTACTCCACCTTTTTCCATTTCCTGTTTTCTGCAAAAGAGGTCATCAGGTTTTCTGTCTCTGAACAAGCTGTGAGTTGCTGAAAGAACTGATCTGGGAGCAATCAAAATTTGTTAAATATTTGATTCATACTAATTGACTATGTGTGTGGATAGACCACATATCACCAAAACACCATAAGCTCCACCGATCCCATTCCAAGGAAATCAAAACCTAGAAAATGCCCAAAGCCCTGGAGTCTTCACTACTCAAAGAACTGGGGCACATATAATCATATTAAAAGGTAGGGTTGCCAACTTATCTACAGGCACCTCAAACTGTGCCTTTCATACAAACCTGATCAACAGCAATTCAAGATGATAGTGCTTTGATCACAGCACAGATAAAACACAAAAGTCAATGTGGATTAAGAATTTATAGTGCTTCTACACCAAGTAGATAGAAGAATTTCCAACAGTTAAAGGAAGCAGTGAAAATGTATAGAAGGAGCAGGAACCGAAAAATAAGGGTAATGTGAAAAAATTGTTTTCCTTTCATCCCTCATATTTTCCTTCCCCTAATTTTTGGAAGAGAAATGTTGGAAATTTGTGGTAACTTTAGTGGAGAGAACCTCCTACAAAATATGTGAATTTTTGAACGAGGAATAGCTTGTTAGACAAGATGCTTCTCATTCCAACAGGGCTGAATGAAGTCTGTTCTGGATAAAAGTCAACAGCATTAGACAATGGTGATGTGGGTGTATAAAAGTGCCATGAAAAACAAGATACAACTGCTCAGAGCTTGGAAATGTTACTTTCTTGGACTACAACTCCTACAATCCACCAACAGTATGGCCAGTGGTGATACTGGCTAGAGGATCTGGGAACTATAGGGCCCCACAAGTAATATGTTTAAGTTCTGCAAGTGATATCTCAGATTTCATAGCCCCCAGCATTCAAAGATGAAAACTAGCATATGTGTGGCAAAAGAACATCAGAGTGCAATCGAGTTGGGGAAAAGCATTGATGAGGAGGAACACACAAACTAGAAGACCACAACTGTTCACTTTTGCCAGAACTGGCTGAAAAATGCAAGGCTTTTGAGGGAAAGGGATGATGAAAGCAGGATGTCTCTGCTATTGCAAGAAGTAGAGCCTTTCATAATTCTTAGGGTTGCCTTGTTTGCAATGAAAGTATCTATTTTACAAAAACAAGAAGTAGATAAGGGCCTCAAATAGGCTGTTGTGCAAATTATAATAAATAGTAATAATAAATTTTTATTTATAACCCGCCCCTCTGTGCGGCAATCGGGGCGGGGTACAACAATATTAAAATAGAACAAAGTTAAAAAAAAATTCCATCATCCCATAGTCCCACCCTCCCATCCCCTTAAAACAGAATTAAACAAATGACCAATTAAAATACAATATTAAAAACAAACGATAATAATATAAGGAGTCAGATTTACAAGTCAGGGACCCATCCCTAGGCTGAGAGTTATTCCGGGAAGGCCTGCCGGAAGAGATCCGTCTTTACTGCTTTCTTAAAAGCAGCAAGAGTGGTAATTAGACGGATCTCATCCGGCAGGCCATTCCATAGTCTGGAAGCGGTCGCAGAAAAGGTCCTCTGGGAGGTCTGAGACAGCATAGTTTTTAGTGGCTGTAGCAGATTCCTCCCAGAGGACCGAAGGGCGCGGGGGGGTTCATATGGGGAAAGGCGGTCCCTAAGATAGGATGGACCCAAGCCATGTAGGGCTTTAAAGGTTAAAACCAACACCTTGTACTGCGCCCAGAAACTAATCGGCAGCCAGTGGAGGGATTTCAGCACAGGTGTTATGTGCTCCCTCCTTGATGTTCCTGTAATTAACCTGGCTGCCATATTCTGTACCAGTTGAAGTTTCTGGGTTAGGCACAAGGGTAGCCCCATGTAGAGTGCGTTGCAGTAATCTAGTCACGAGGTTACCAGGGCATGTACCACAGTTTCCAGATCCCTCATGTCCAGATAAGGGTGCAGTTGGCGTATCAGCATCCAAAGAGGTGGATTAAGGTTAGCACCGTAAGTTCAGATTGTACGATAACGGTATCAAGCATCCTGGTATGCGGGTCTGAGACCACAAGAGAAATAAAAAAAATACCAGATGCATGGCAAACCAGTTGTGTTGGGCATGGGTACGAATGGAATTAACCCATTTACCAGAGGCCTCTTAAAGGGGAACGTATGGTGGGTTGGAATTAATGTCCCTGAAACTACAACCAGAGGCCTTGGAAATAGCCGTGAGTGATGCAACCTCAATTGATGGGCCTGAAGCTAGTAATGGAGTACCTTATGATGGCGGGTTGCTGGTCTCTCGTGAGATGCGCGATAATATAATAGAAGGAAGGTTCTTCGAGTATCGCTGCCAGGGGAATAGGTTAAGGCAATAGTCAGGTGGCAATATTCGTATTGAAGACCAGTTATGTACGACAATAATATAATGTATTATGTACGATAATAATAATTATTATTTTATGGATATTCGTACTGAAATAAAGGACAAATTGATTAATAATATTCGTTTTGGGTAAAGTATTAGTTTATTTGACTTTTAATTATTCGTGGGGAAAATAGATGAATGCACAATATACATAAGAGGGGTGTAACGTGATACAAATATAAACTATGTATATTTTTTTCATCATTTTTATCATATATATATTTGAAATGGTCTGGAGACTTATTCAGTAAAGATGTATTCTAATTCTTTTGCCAGAACTGGCTGAAAAACGCAAGGCTCTGCCCACTCCTCTCTCCCCTGCTGAACCCTGCTCCCCTGAACAACCTATTTTTGCTCTTTGGACTCAGGTTGCAGCAATTGAAATGAGCTGAGGCCAAAGGGGGAAAGGAGAGGACAAGAGAGGAAGTGGAACATCTAAAAGGCAGTTGAAAAGTGGGACAACAGAGGCCAAATTGAGACCGTTAGAGGCTATGAGATTTAATGGAGGCAGCATCACTTAACTGAGGGATAGATGGGGAAGCAGTCTTGTTGGGCTTATGCCCAACTTGTAACCTTCCCGGTGCAATGAGTTGGGCCATTGTTGGAATGAAATGCTGGGTTAGACAGACCTTCTGATCCAACAGGGTTCTTGTGAAATATGATACCCTGACCAACTCTGAGGCTGTTAGAGCTTGAAGACTCATTTAACCAAGACAATTATAAGTCTGCAGTAGCATCGTGTAGTGGTTTGAGTGTTGGACTAGGAGTCTAGAGATCAGGGCTTTAAACCCTGCTTAGCCATAAAACCCACTGGCTGACCTTGGGCAAGTCATCCTCTCTCAGCCTCAGAGGAAGGCAATGGCAAACCTCTTCTAAACAAATCTTGCCAGGAAAACCCCATGATAGGTTCCCTTAGGGTTGCCAGATGTCAGAAATGACTTGAAAGCACACAACAACAACAACAACAACAACAACATTTTCCCAATGATTTGTTCCCCACCTTCTCCTTTACTAACAGCAAGGGGGAGGGGATAGAGTAAAGAATATGAGCCCTCTGCTATAAGGAAAGATCTTCATCCTTGCTAGAAGTTGACACACCCAGTACACACTATGTTCCTCTTTCCTTCTTCCACCTACTGGTTAAATTGTGCTGCAAAAGGCACCCTCAGGTCATTCTATCCAAGAGCCAGAACAAGACAGAACAGTCCCCAACGCAAACAAGAACAGCAGAGTGACCTTGTTTGGCAGAGCCAGCCATCCAGTCTCAAAAAGGATTCAGCCCACGGCCAGAAAACACTACAAGGAGTGGAAGCCAAAGCCTGGAGGGAAATTCTTGGAGGAGCGGCTGAAGAGTGAACACCAGAAAGCCAGCAACTACCTTGAGTGGTGAAGCAGGAGGAACTCCGAAAGGATAAGAGACTGCTTTTCCAGAGCTGCAAAAGAACGAGGGGAAAAGAAGAGAACAGACTCACACTATGAGCAATCCCAACTACGAGAAGGTCCAAGGCACTACCTCTGATGTGCCGAATCCACCCCCCTACTCTGAAAAACAAGACTACAGAGAGCCTACTCCACTGCAACCTCCTCATGGGCCAGCAAACCCCATGAACTATGGAGGGGTTCCCCCTATGCCACCCCCTTACCAGCCGTATCCTGGCCCACCTGGAGCAGGACCTAACCAAGGTCCAATCCTTCAGCCCCCACAGACTGTCTTCATCACTCCCGTCCAGCCCACCAATGAACCCGATTATCTGGGCTACTCCATCTTCACCATGCTTTGCTGTTGCCTACCTCTGGGTATTGCTGCCTTGGTTTACTCTGTACAGGTAAGTCTGGTGTAGTTATGAATACCTACCTGGAAGAAAGAATGGGGGAGTCCAAGGCAGGGTCAGGATAATATTCTTGGAAAACATGTTCATTCTTAGTCATCCCCAAGTTGAAAAACCCACTTCTTTGAAGAATCAGGAAGAACAATAGACTAGCAATTATCTTTGTGTAACTTTCTCCCCAAATGGAAACATGAGGAAGTGGTGCAGAAAAATTATTCTGCCAAGAAAAACACAAGGCGGGGTTGGTGCGCAGAGAACTTTCTTTTTCCTTTGTCCAGAAAACAAGTTTTTGTGCAAAAGTCAAACTTGCTTTTCTGTTGAGAAGAATTCCTCTGCAGCTCTTCAGGACATTCAGATATAGACACAATACTGCAGAGGAATATTTTATTTCTCTGGCAGCAGAAAGAAAGCAACTCTAATTATTCGCCCCCATGTGCAAGAACAAAATAGTCAAGGATTTATGTCTCTATAATGAGGGAGAGGGGCAAGCATCAGACAGCTCCTTGGAAACTATTTTTAATAGATTTATGGGGAAGGCTTCGAAATGGGATGGGGGGGTGTTATATGGGGTGTGTGCTATACTTTTGGTTTGTTTTTGGTTTGTTGGTTAACATATGTAATTTTATACTGTTTTCATTTCGATGTTTTTAATTGTTTCAAAACTTTTGTTGTAAGTTTTTTAAGTTGCTTTTATTTGTGAGCCACCTTGGGTCCCTCTCAGTATTAAAATGAAATAAATAAATTAAATAATTCAAGTATGGTTGGGGAAAAACTAGTTACAATTAACTAATTGTTGCTAACTAATCACCCTCTCACCCAAAGACTTCTTCAGGAGTGGGTAACTTTCAAAGACTGGGGAGGTTACATAAGCCCCCTGGGCGACCTTGGAGGGCTACATCCTCTCCACCACATCCTTGCAAAAAGAAGATTAAAAATTGCTCACAAATCAAAGTATGGGGTATTTTCATTTCCTGTTCACTTTTGTTATTGTTGTGTGCCTTCAAGTAATTTCCAATTTATTGCAAGCCTAAGGCAAACTTATCACAGGGTTTTCTGGGCAATATTTGTTGAAAGGGGGTTTGCCTTTGCCTCCCTCTGAGGCTGAGAAAGTACTTTTGATCAATAAAAAGGACAGTCATTGTGGTCTGTTGCAGCAAGAACAAAAGAAGCTTTGTTTAAACAGAAATGCAAAGCAGTTTCTTGGCATGGCAAGTGCTTCCCCAGATTCTGTTTTATCTGAGTTACAAAGGCATAAGGATTTTGCTCATGGAATATTTTTAATATACATATCCCAGGCATTTTAACATCACCCTGCTGCCACCCCACATTTTTTTTCTGATTTTAAAACGCCTCAATTTCTGTCTTGTCCTCCTATTTTCCCTCTTTGTTGTCAGCTTACTTCCCATTGCTGCAAACTAAGTGCAAAGTGCAAATGTAGCTTGCAATTAGTTAACTCAGCAGTGGAAGAGAAAGCAGAAACATGCCCTTCCCAGTAGACTCAGGCAAAAGCAAACTGCTGCAGCCTCTCCTAGCCTGTCTATTCTTCCTCATTAATAATTTTTGTCATTTTGATCACCCTTTTGATTTTGCTGTTCACACACATCCCAGTTTTTATCTGGGAAATGTTGGAGAGTATGCACTAAAATGGCTTGGCAGCAGGGCAGGTCACCACTGCCTCACAGTCCTTTCTGGATCTGGCTGGCAACCAGAGGACATGCAAGCAAGACAGCTGGAGGGGAGAGAGGAGGGAAAGCTGCCCTTTCTGTATGACACCAACCCTTGTGACACCAGTGCTCCAGGCCATAGGTGTGCCAGCTATGTACTTATCCAAGAATGAGGTAAAGCATAGTGACAAGGTCTCAAGCATTCTAAAATGGCTTACAGGAAACAAATAGTCACAAATAATAAAACCAAGAAAGAAGACAAGACATATATTATACAGCCAGTTGAAGGGGACAAGATTTCAGGAAATCCAGATGTAGTACAGAGAGTTCTCTAGGTTGTAGCAATAGCAATAGTGAGTACATTTCTATACCGCTTATCAGTGCACTTAAGCACTCCCTAAGTGGTTTATAATGTGTAAGCCAATGATCTACATCAAAAACTGCTGATCCGAGATTTATAGCTGTCAGGACCAGTAAACTTTGGTCCTAATGTGCAGACAAACAGCCTTATTGTGATGAAAAACAAAAGGATTGTATTGAAGACATCAAGACAGAAATTACCAGCAAAAGATTTCCTGCCTCCCCATTACAATATTAAAGCTCAAGTGAACTAGCTCCACCTACTCACTAGTTGGCATTCAAAACTTTATTCCCAAGCAAAATCATAATGGTTCCCTTTATCACCCAGTTGCCCCCTGTATCACATTCCTCAGCCCTAACTCTCTACTGCAGTAAAAATACTCCTCCACATTCCTAAAGTTTCCTGGAAGAACAGGCACCATCTCCAAGCACATAAATCCCAGGCAATACATACCATTGCCCAGCCCCCCCCCCCCTTACCAGTACATGTCTCATCCCACCATACATTGTCCAAATACCTTTCTCCTATACAAAATCCCACAATATAAAACCCCACAATATGAAATCCCACAAAGAACAATCATACACATCAACATACAATGCATACAACCATCATGACAGAACCATGACCATGATAGCCAGGTGGCTAATTGCTCAGCATATGGTATTTAAGCCTGTGCATGAAGCATCAGTCTTCCTCTGCTTCTATTTGGCTTGCCATTGCTGTGCAAAGGAAAGAGATCTCTCCTCGGCATCCACCCAAGGAAAGGGAGGGGCAGCCTCACGCTGGGCACCCCAACCCCTTCCCGAACACACCATCGGAGCACCCATCACTCCGCACAGCCGGGGCTCCAATAACGTACTTCTGCCGCAGCATCCGCACACGCTGTGGTGGAAGAGATGCCGAAGGTGCGCCCAATGCCTCTTGTGGCGCACCTTTGGCGTCTTGCGGAAGGAGCGCTATTTTCGCGCTTCTTCCAGGGCCTGAGAAGCTGCGGATTGGGGCCAAGGAGTGCGGCTACCTCGGCCCCAATCCGCAGCTTCCAGGGGCGGCCCACGGCTTCCCGTCTGCTTAGGCCCTTCTTTGCCTATCTCTGCTCTTGACAGCTCAGGCTCTGGAGAAAGGTAGCTTTCCCTCCTGGTCAGACCACTCTGAGTCTGAATCCTTGAATTCCACAGGGAGTTATGACAAGCACAATAATATACATAGTACATGAACCTCCGTTCTTTGAAAGCAGGGAATCTACATAACCCAGTAAGATACCTGCATAATTCATTAACACAAGATTCTGGCCTCCACCTCCTGCTGTCATCCTAATACACATGTGAGATCACAAGTGAAATTATGCAACAGTGGCCTCTTAAAGCATGTGGATTGCATTAATATGGCAATAACATATTACAGGCTGGAGGCCTCAATCAAGATTAGTTCCAAAAGTGAGGGAGGAATAAGACTTAAAGCCTTCCAGTTCCTTTCACCAGGGGTGTCACTAGGGGGTATGGGGGTGCGGGACACACTAGGTGTCACCCAAATGTGGGGATGACACAACTGCTTTCCAAACGTCTACCTTTAGGCAGTAATGGGCTGTGGCATTTCCCTGCATCCCTTTAAAACTCTGAACAGATGGCATGCATTAGTGGAAGGAGAGGTCCCAGATGGTTTGGTTTTTTTTAAATTAAAATTTTAATTTCTTTAAATATATATATTATTATTATTTTTAATTTTTAATTTTTTTAATTCTTGTTAAAATTTCTTTAAAAACATCACGTCTTACCAAGTTTTCACTTTAACCACATGAATCTAAATGCATGTAAATACGCTTAGGCTGTGTATTTGATGCTGTAATGTAAAGCTATACTTTTTAAGTTTGCTAATTGTTTATGTCACAACTATTCCTATGACATTCTGTGATATATGGGAAGTATGATTTATGAGTAACATTAGTACAAAAACCATTACTAAGGATTCTGTATGGTGTGGTATGGGAGGAGGTCCATGCGAGAGGTGACAACATGAGTTATCGCACCCAGTGACGCCAAGCCTAGTGACACCACTGCCTGTCACTAAGGCCCTCTGCACTGAATCCTGAGTTAGACAGAGGAAAAGTATTGCCTAAGGTGACTTTCAGACCACATGGTTGTTGGTAAGTTGTGAAAAGCATGAGACCAAAGACTGTACTAGTCAACAGACTGAGCACTGTTTCACAACCATGTAGGACAGGAATGGGCAACTGTAGCTTGCTTGCCTATCTATTTATAATAATAATAATAATAATAATAAATTTTATTTTTACCCCGCCTTTCCATGAATATGATCAAAGCGGCTTACAAAAAGTTAAAATTGTTACAATATAAAGATTAAAAACATCGGTGCAGGAATCAAATTACAAACAATCCGGGGTCAATAAGAAAACACATGGGGCAGAGAAAGAAAAAATACCATTACTTAAGGTGGAAATGCCAACTGAAATAAATACGTTTTTAAATTTCTCTTAAAAGAGACGAGTTTTATCTATCATTTACCTATTTATTTAAAGTATTCCTATGTCGCTTCCTATCCAAAGGCTACCGAGATGATGAACAAATAAATACAATTAAAACAATACAGATTTTTTTTAAAAAAAAAACATTTTTGTACTTTATTTTTATTTTAAAAAGAATTCTATACTAATATACAAGCAAGATTTTTCTTTAATATATAATTGGTGTTACATTTCTTCCCTTCCTATTTCCTTAATCAGCCGCAAATCTAATCTTACATTTATCTGATGATAGAAGTTACTTCTTTGAAACAAATTTGTAACAAAGTTATTACAAAAAATTAAACTTCTGCTAACTGAAACAAATCTGTATCATCTTTCTTGAATTCATTTTAAAATATTTTTTAAAAAAACAGTCCTAAAAACAATCCTAAAATTGTCTGCCTCTAACACTTTCTGGAACCCACATGTCAAAAAATGCAAAGAAACCAGGAACATAAAACCAGTGGACAGAGGTCCATGTTTGGGGGGAGTGGGTTTAAAGGGCATTCCTGCTACCAATTAGTTTCTGGGTGAGGTACAAAGTGTTATTAACTTTAACTCCTTAGATCAGGGGTAGGCAACCTTTTTGAGCCAGGGGCCGGGTTGCTGTCCCTCAGACAATTGGGGGGCCGAAGCACCAAAAATAAATAAATAAATAAATAAATAAATAAATAAATTTTAAAATTTTAAAAATTAAAAATTTTAAAAATATGCATGCACACTCTCTCAGCCCCAGAAAAGCCATGTCAAAACCCCTGTGGAGATTTTGCCAATAAAACCCCAAGAACAAGTAATAACAACAATAATCAATATCATCATGGCGGGGGGCGGCGGGGGGCAGTAGCGGCGGCGGCAGCAGGACTGGCCTAGGGCCGGTCCAAAGGCCTCGGGGGGGGTGCATCCAGCCCCCGGGCCTTAGGTTGCCTACCCCTGCCTTAGATGGTTTGGGTCCAAATCCCATATAGTGTTCCGTGTAGACCAGGGTTGTGCCTACACTGAAAAAATAATGCAGTTTTATGCACTAAAGCAATAATTCACTGCTTTAACTGCCATGGCTCAACGCTATAGAATTCTGGGATTTGTAGTTTTGTGAGATATTTGGCATTCGTTTTCAGAGAGCTCTGTGCCACAACAAACTACAAATCCCAGGATTCCATCATACTGAACCATAGTATTAAAGCAACACCAAACTGCATTATTTCTTCAGTGCAGATGCAGCTTTGGTCCTCTGGGGGACACATGGTGATATGCTAGCCCTGTTTAAGTATTTGAAGGGGTGTCATATTGAAGGTGAAGCAAGCTTGTTTTCTGCAGCTCCCAAGAATAGGACACAGAATAATGGATGCAAGCTACAGAAAAAGAGATTCCACTTGAACATTAGGCGGAACTTCCTGACAGTGAGAGCTGTTTGAGAGTGGAACACACTCCCTTGGAAAGTGGTGGAGTCTCCTTCTTTGGAGGTTTTTAAACAGAGGCTGGATGACCATCTGTTGTGAGTTCCTGCATGTCCAAATGGGGTTGGACTGGATGGCCCTGGTGATCTCTTCCAAGTCTAGGGACGTTATCACACAGGAGAAATCTGTTGGTTAATCCACACAAATCCCAAACAAAAACTGAATTTGTGCCTCACGATTTCACATGATGTTGCACAGAAACTGGTCAGAAACTGGACAGAAACTGGTATTATCCAAGATCTTTTTAATTTCGGGAGTTTAGAGGAAATGCATTTGCGAAATTACAGTAATTTCGCATTTACTGTAATGTGAAAAGCAAATACGCACGGACAATTCTCTTTTAAAACCTGGAGGAGGGCCAAGAGGAGGAGGAAGAGGAGGAAGAGTGGCCTCCAGGGAGGGAGAGTCCTGGGCTCCTGCCATGCAGGGAAGGGAAGGGAAGGGAAGGGAAGTCAAGGCAAGTCAAGGCAAGGCAAGGCAAGGCAAGGCAAGGCAAGGCAAGGCAAGGCGAGGCGAGGGAAGTTCGGGACGGAGGAGAAGTTTGACATTTGGGATGGAGGGAAAAGGAGGGAAAAGAAGGCTTCCCTCGCAGGTGGATGTGGGTGCAAGTGTGGGGTGTTCTTGTGGAGCAACTTGGAGCTCCATCTCACCATGAAGTTCTGCCCTGCAGGTCCTACAAAGAGGAAAGGCTTATGGGGGGGGGGCATGGGAGCTACCTCCAGTTTCCCCCTCTCAATCCCTCCCTTGCCTCGCCTTGCCTTGCCTTGCCTTTCCAGCCTCCTCCTCCTCCTCCTCCTCCTCTGCTCTCTTGAGAGGTCCTAACCCCAACGGAAGGGGGTTAGGACCTGTGCAGGAGGACATGACCCCAAATGTAGGACAGTCTGACATTTCCTCCTGGGAAATGCAGGACCCACCTTGGAAAAAGGAGGACTCTGGTCATGAAACACACCCATTTCCAGTACATGTACAGGTTCTTTTCACTTGTGTATGAAAGTTAAATACATCTTTTTTTTCGCTTTTAACTTAATTCCGTTATTACTGCACAATTCCGTTATTTTGCACAATTAAGCTCTTTTTTCACTTTCTTTTTGGGATGCTTCATTTCTACTTTATTATCTCTTTAACAACGAAACTGGCCCACGTGTGATAACGTCCTAGGACTTTATGATTTACTTCAGATCGTCAAAACTAGTCTGACAACAGCTACCGAAGGCACTTTCTTCAGCCATCCCCCAATTGGGGAATGACCTGCCAGAGGAAATTTCTCAAATGGATGTGCCATCTCAGTTTAAAACATCAGTAAAAACCACTCTTTTCCAGCATCCTATCAAGATGATTTTAAAATTACAAATTTTGAGTGATGTGTGGATTGTTTTAAACATGTATTGGTTTTATATCCTCCTTTAACTGTTATTCAAAATTTAATCTATTGTTGTTTCCCACCTCGATCCAGCCGGGGAGGTGGGTAACAAATAAATATAATTATAACTCATTTGCATGGTACATGGTGCAGGAGTCTACAACCTATTTTTAAATGGAATTGCCTGTCCCAGAGACTTTCAGGAGGAAAAGCTATCCTTTGGAGAGAGTCAGGAAAAGGAGAATTCAGGGTCTCTTGCAGAGGCAAGGACCACAAAATGAGCTTTTGGGGGCCATGAGTGTCCCAAGGGCCACACTTTGCTCACTCTTGATTTAGGGCTACCTACTCTGGTTGTACTTTTTCGCTAACCCATTGTTTTTGCCCCTTCCTTTTCAGACCCGAGAAGCCAACCACATGGGAAACCTTGCAGCCGCACAACGAAACTCCCGGATGGCACGCATCTTGGCCCATACAGCACTGGGAGTGGGGATTTGTATCACAGTTCTCTATTCCATCTACATTGGAATACTTCTGTCAGCATACTAAGTGGCAGCCTCTCAGCCACCAAAGAGCCCTTGAGAATGCACTATGTGATGCCTGAATTTGTGATGGCTCAGCTACCTTGAGTAATACACCTCTGGGATACACCATAGAAAGCACACATCTCTTAAATTAAAACGTCCAAAAAGATACAAACGGATTGCCATATGATGGCTGGACAATGCTGGTACCAATACTAGACTGACCAAATTATACTCCTCTTGCCAAAAATAACACAACATGATCCATTCTTTTCCATTCATGAGATAAGGTTAGATTACCTCCTCCAGTTGCATCACTCCCCAGTGTCTGTTCTCTTGCCCAAATGCTCTTCCTATTCTAGAGTCCTTGCTCTTGGCTTCTCTGGATGGCTTCCTCTTTTGACGTTCTTGCCTACACTTCCCAAATTCACTTAGCTGCCCGTACTCTCCAATACTTCACAGAATAAAACCAAACTTCACTGGAACATTACATATTAATTCCATGCCCTGCTCTTCCTGTCCCCACTGCTCTGTATCATGGATGGTGAATGTGTGATCCTCCAGGTGCTGTTAAGCAGATGCCTCTCTTGGGCCTAAAACATGACTAAAATTCTCACAGAGGGTGTTTGGAAGCGCACACACACACACACACACACACACACAGAGGTAGCCCTCTGTATCCCCAGATTCTTATCCATGGATTTCACTATGCATGGCTTGAAAATATTGTCAAAACATATAAATTCCAAAAAATTATATATTTTGTCATTTTATATAAGGGACACCATTTTACTATACTATTGCATTTAATGGGACTTGAGCATTCACCAATGTTGGTATCCAAGAACCAAAGCCCAGTGGATACCAAGGGACCACTGTGTTTGTGTGTGTATGTGTATGTTGCAGTAGGTGTCATGGAGGTGCAACCCTCCAAGGTCTCCTGGGGGGGGGGGGGGTAATGTGCCCTCTAGCCTCCCATAGTTGCCCACCCCACTTTATTGTTTGGATTAAAACCTGGCGGTGATGAACTAGCAACTGACATGGAAGCTAATGGGCACCAATACCAGAGATAGTGTTTGTCCAAAGACATGTCTTGTTCAATTAGAGTTCAGGACACTACATCAGCCATTAATGGGATTTTTAAATTTAAAAAATGTATTTTCAAAGAAGGAAAGGAAGACCATGTCAGTGAGAACAGGAATGAAGACACCATTGTGATCATCACCAGCACTTCTGCTATATAAAGCCAGCTGCTTCTGGAATGCCTAGCTGAGAGTCTTCACTGGCAACCTGTCTCTGTGTAGGAGTGCAGTGGTGTCTAAACTACCTTATTTTCCAGTAGGGACAGTGGTGGTCTTGAAGTTGTCCATCAATGCTTGAGACCCAAACAGCAGGCCGAGTACTTGCAGTCTTTCCTCTACAATGAGATTTATATTTATTTAAATGAATCATTTTGTAACGTATATTTCCATGTATAAACTATCACACAAAAACATTATGCCAGTCTCTTTTCTCTTGTGTGGTCGTTCTTGGTGTTGCATATCCGGGGGGGGGGGGGGGGGGGGATGCATAGGTAGCAAGTGTAAGTAGCTTTTGTTCCTCATTCTGCCACACATTTCTCTTATTCCACAGTTCACAAACAAACAATCTCCCCCACTCTGTGCTGGGGCCATTTCCACACTACTTAGCACTAACATTCCACTTTAATCACCATGGTTGCATTCTATGGAGTCCTGGGATTTGCAGTTTGGAGTGGGGTGGAATTTAGAGTTCTCAGACAGAGGGTTCTAATGCCTCACTATCCTACTAAGCCCAGGATTTCATAACATGCAGCCAACAGAGTTAAAGTGAAATCATAGTGCTATAACTGGCTAGTGTGAAAGGGATCCCAGCCTTTTTGCCCCCTCTCATCCAAGTGGTTCATTTTCACATGATACAAAGAAAAATTATGGTATCAGACAGTACAGCATGCTCCTCATGCCTTGTCCTTTCCCAGAAATCCAGTAATCCCTCTTCCTAAATGTTTCTCCCTTTTGTGTGCATACCATGATCCTATCTCATGTGTACAGTCTCAGGATCTAGGAAAAAAATGTCTGTTTGAATTCCAAAATTACATTTTCTGCATTCCTGTTTCCTGCATTCCATGGCTTACACTTAAGCATGTCCATGCATGCAACAAACAGCATTTCTGGCAAGTTCTGGATCCCAGGAGAATGCATTCACTAATAATGCACATTTCTTAGTGTAATTAACAAACAGATTTTCATAAATGAACTAACAAAATGGCATCTGCTCCAGTTTCTCCCCCCGTCCCAAAGTTTGTTGCCGCTTTCACTCCCTCCCCTCCACCCCATGTGATATCCAGCCTAAGGAACCTGCTGACTATTAAACTGTTGTTGTTGGGTTTTTTAATTTTATTTAAGTTTGATTATACAAATTAAAATATTCCAAAACATTCCAAACATCCCAAATTTACAAAACAAAAACACATTTATACAATACGATTAATAACAAATAACAGACCTACAAGACAAACCAACACATAACACCTATAACCATAAATTGACAAATCTATGGGTTTTGAAACTTACTAATCTTCTCTAGTCCTAACCCAACTTCCTATCAGTCCTTTCTTTGTCCTTCCTTTCCAACTCCCCCTTCTCTATCTCTCTCCCTCATCCCTTCTCATCTCCTCAACTCTTCTCAACTTCATCATTTATCCCTTTCTTTTCACATTCACATACCTTCACCTACATCCTCCTACTTCCTTCACATATACCATTCATCACACTTCCAACTTCCCCCTTACTTTACTTCTTAAATCTCAAATCTTATATATTTCCTTGTTCCATTTGTGTTAATATTTAAGCTTCTCTTAATATTTCTGTGTCAGTTCTCTAATTCATTTCCTTCAAGTGTCCTCTTCTATCTCCACCTCCAATACCCCTTCCAACAACTGTTGTGTTTTTAATGAATGGATGCGGCTGCAAACAAAATATATCCATTCATTTTAAACTGGGTTTCTCCTAGCTTTTGGGGGGGGGGTTCTACTGAAAATTCATGAAATTGCTCTGTAAAGTCAATTTAGTCAAAACTGTTACCCAAACAGTTAAGTGCCTCTGTTTAAATAAGTGTGTGAACAAAATATTTACTCTAGGAATATTTAGCTCTGCAAATCCTACCATCAGTACACATTCCCACCACCTCTGGGATCAAAGTCCCAATGTTTATAGTACAACATCCCTCCAACCACCTGTCCTATTTTAGGCCCAGAGTTTGAACAAGTCACTTTTTTTGCACAGCAGCTACAGCCCCCTGCAAAATAAGCCCATCCAGGGAGCTGTAATCCAAACAATATTTTGAGGGTTATTGTTTCAAAAAAATAACTTGTACAACCACAGGTCCATGAAAATCTAGGACTTGTACTTCTTCAGACAGCATGTCATTTAGGGAAGAACATCTCTCACTCTCTCCTTCTCTCGTTCTCTCTTTCTCTCCCCCAAACTGCAAAACATCTAGCAAATTCTCTCTGTTCTAGAGAAAGTCGAAGGTTAGCAAATCCCATACCCTCCACCTATCTCAGTTAGTTCTAGTTAATGCTCTGCTGTCTCACTTTCTCAGACACTTTTAAAATGAACCAGTTTCACTTTCTTCTTTCATCCTCAACTTACTTCAATTGCTGCAAAATGAGTTCAAAATGAAAAAGTAGCTTCCACTCAGCTAACATGGCCAGTGGGGCTCAATTGGGGGGAGGATTTTGGTTGCTGCATGGTCAGTAGAGAATTCCAACTTCTGCCAAAGAGTGAGTTGTGATAGTGTAAGTCTGACTTATGCCATTGTAATACACCAACAGGATGCCAATCTTTTTTTTCCCCTTATGATAATTGGGTCACAGAGAGCCAGTGTGATGTCATTGGTTTGAATGTTAGACCAAGGCTCCAGGAAACCATGTAAGGCATCATTACATCATTATATGGCTATCAAGATGTTATACTTTTATAAGACCTTCCATAAGTCCTTGATCTTTTTGCAACTCTAACTGACTTGGTAATAATTAACATATATAAGAATATCATCCTTCTAAACCATTTTGTTGTTAACTGCCATAAAGTTGACTTGGATTTATGGTGACCCTATGAATGAGAGAGCTATGTGGTTGCCGTTAAGTCTGAAATGGCTTGAAGGGATGTAACAAGAGGATGGCAATGGAAACCTCCCTCTAAAGAAACCTGACAAGAAAACCCTGTGATAGGTTCACCTTAAGGTAGCCATAAGTCAGAAACATCTTGAAGGTACACAACAACAACAACAGAGTTGCAGCCCAGGGAAGCCTGGCCAGATCTTTAGGCCTTAGTAAACCTATCCCTGCCTCTCCCCATGCTTGGACCCTACCTCCAGCACTGTAAGAATTGGAGAAGAGGGATGGTGTCTTATTTTTACTTGAGGTGTTTTGCTTGTGTTCTGAAAAGATTTCCATTCTTTCCCATTTTATGATTTACATTAAAATTCAAACAAATCCTGAATCATAGATTCTTGGAAAAGGCAGACTGCGAAGGAGTGCCTGTGCGTGAGAAGGAGAAAGGGAGAAGGGCTTCCAGCTGTCTTCATCTGTGTGGAACAACTTTCACTTCATGATTCTCCTTCCAAGTAAATTACTGTCTGCTTATGATCTCTATTTTTGTCTTCTGTGGATATCCTTTCCAAATCATTTAGATACAGTAACCTCCCATCCCTGTTTGGTTAATAAACTGGTCATAAATGGGACCACACAGGCAGCCTCCAAGGATATCTAACCCATCATTCTTGGTGGCTCTGTGGAAAGGTCCCCTCAGGTCAACACTGGTCCATTCCCTGAAGAACCCACCCTCTATTTGACTCAGAGGATGGCTGCCCTAGAGAGCTCACTTGCCCTAGAGATGTAAAATTTCCATAAAATGGTTACAAAGCCATGGGTGGAGGAATGCAATCAAGATCCTGAATTATCATCGTAACCATTGTGACAGAATTCCATTGGACAGAGTTACAATAAGCAATCCTCCCCCACCTCAAATATGTTCACAGCATGACATTATCCTGAAAGAAGCATTCCTGAAGTGCAGAAGACTGGAGTGCAAATTATGTCTGAGATACTCTCTCAGCTGGGGGGATGCCTAGAAAAGAAGCATCTGGAGAGACCCCCCCCCTTGCGGTCCTGCCAGAACTGCTTAAAGACATCCTGCAACTGAAAGCATGGTGCAGATGTCATTTCCCAGCATCCTAATCTCCATTACCTTAGAGACACTTTGGTCAGACTTCAAAGGTAGATTTTTGGGTCAAGTTCGGTCTGTAAACATGAATCCCCAGCAGTTACCCTATCAGAAGCCCATCTCCTGCATAGGATTCAGGAACTGATGAATGGGATGGCAGCTCTCATTTTTCCAGGTTTTTCTCCTGGAAAAAACAAAGGAATCAAGGGGGGGGGGGGGTATAATATGAGTCTCCTATACAAATTGAAATACACTTTGTAACTTTAAGAACATAAAATACATTATGTATAATTTGTCTTAGTAGAAAAGTGCCCTGTTTGATATAAAACATGCATTTTCATAAAATGGTTACAAATTGAATTCACTTTTTAATATTTTTGTTAAAGATGGAAATACAAGGTCCTGAACTATAAGAAACCTCTTTGCTTTTACCAGTTTTTGAGAAGCTAGGTGGGGTGGATTAAATATATAACTCTGCAAGCATGGTTCCATCCATGTTTTTTGAAGGATATGGCCTCTTCTCTTTCCCAGATAAGAAGGTTAGTTGAGGGTCCAGCCGCAGCCCCAACCAACGATTGTCCATGTAGGCGAGTGTAGGAGCCATCCACCTGCCCTTGAGTATTTGTGGAGGGGGGGAGGAAAAGAAGTAAATGTTGACTCGTATGTTCTATATCTTCATTTTCAGGAGTCTACAGACAACTAGATGATTGCCAAGCAGACTCCCACAGTGAATCAGTGGGTGACATGGAGCAGAAAACCTGTGCCTGAGAGCCTCTGCCTGCCTTTTCACACCAAGCAGAAAAGCATTGCACAAGGAGGATCAAGAAGCCTCCTTCCCCAGTACTCCTTAAAAGTACTTACTGAATGATGGAATCTCAGGGTGATGCCATATTGCACTTTGACACTGTTTTAACTGTCATGGCTCCATCCTAAAGAATCCTGGGATTTGTGCAGCCAGATCTTGGTATCTGCAGGGAATCCATTCTGGACACACACACACACACCTGTGGATACCAAAAAATGCAAAACCTCAAGTCCCTAATGATGGTGTGATGTGCATGCACCCACTAGCATGGTCATGTGCACATGCCACTATTGGGGATAATGGGGCTTGCCATCTGGGGACGCTTAAATCTGTGGATGGCAAGCCCATGGATAATGAGGCCCCACTGTAGTTTGTTATTGCAGCAGAGCTGTCTGACAGAAAAGGCTAAACATCTCACAAAATTACAAATCCCAGAATTCTATAGCATTGAGCCATGGCAATTAAAACAGCATCAAAATGCATTAATTTTGCAGTGCAGATGCAGCCATAGAATTGGAAGAGGTCACAAGGGCCAACCCCACATCAATGCAGGAATACACAACCAAAGCATTCTCGAAAATGGCCATCCAATCTCTATTTAAAGATCTCCAGAAAGGAGAGTCTACCATCCTCAGTCTGTTCCACTGCTGAACAGTTCTTACAAGGTGTTTTTTTAAAGGTTCTCACCAATGTTTAGGTGCAATCTCTTTTCTTGTACTTTGAATCCATTGACCTATGTTCCAGTCTCTGGAACCACAGAAAACAAGCTTGCTCCATCTACCATATGACATCCCTTCAGATATTTAGCGATAACTATTGTGTCACTTTTCAGATTTTTGTACCCATTTTCCTGCTTACTCTGGCAAAACCAGTGTGCTTCTGATCCTCTGAGTGCTGCTTCATTGAGCATATTTGATAAATGGACCAGCATTGTTAAGGCAGCAGTATTCCACAAGTACTGAGTGCTCTCCTCTCTAAACACTGAATGGTACAACAAAATTGCTGCTGGAAGTGTGATTCTGTTGTCAGGTGTGTCATGAGATAAGGGTGATTATGATTTACATGTTTTTCTCTCCATCCCATGGTAAGAATGAAGGAAATGAAAACATTGTCACTGTACCAGAATCAACATGACTACCTGGTTATTCATTGCCTAATGCTTCATTCTTTGGAGTTGAGAGGCAGAGGGGTGCTGCTGTCTTTAGCAGTGAGAAGGATATGAGAATCCTGTAAGCAGGGAAGCAGAGTGGTGGGAATTACAGGGAAAGCATCTAGGCAAAGAAAGATAAAAATTCAAAGGAGGTGAAAAGTAAAGGGTAGAGAGGAAAACAGGAGCCACAACCAAGAAGAGAAAAACACCTAGAAGTGCATCAAAGGGACAATACAGGAAGGCTGTGGAGAACTGGGAACGGAGTAAAGTTGGCACTTGCAACACAGTAAAGAAGGAGAAAAGGAGAGCTGACCAGCACCATGAGCAGCCCTAAATATGAGAAGCTTGAAGACGATGAGTCTGACACTCACAACCCACTCACCTCCTCGGGAAAAAAGCCCTACAAAGAGACGGAACCACTAAAACATCATGCTGGGCCACAAAACCCTACAGGCTATGGGGCAACTTTTCCAAAGGCGTCAGAGTACCCACCTAATTATGGCACATCTGGAGCAGGATCCTACCAAACTCCAGGCCTTCAGCCTCCACCTGGTGTCACCATCAGACCCGTCCAGACCATTGAAGAACCTGACCACCTGTGTTACTCCATCTTCACCATGCTCTGCTGTTTTCTCCCCCTGGGAGTTGCTGCCTTGATTTTCTCTATACAGGTAAGTATTTATGTGAAGTGGGAGGAAGACGGGTATGGCAGTAGAATCATGCAACACAGAGGCAGTAGAATCATGCACCTGCTTTTAGTGGACTGCAGGGATGGCAATGAATCATAGAATCATAGAGTTGGAAGACACCACAGGGGCGATGAAGTCCAACCCTCTGCCAAGCAGGAACACCAAAATCAATAATCTGATTTTACTTCCAGAAATTTTCAAAGACAATAAGGAATGGTGCATACTTATTCCATCCAAACTATTTGCAGATATAGACAATCCAGGGAATATATCTTTAGGCTGGTTCTCTAGCACAGTAATGACCATTTATAAAAAGAAAAAAATGGAATAGAGATTACTCATGTAGTAATAAACAATTTAGGAGGAATAGCTAATACCCCAGAAGACAGGATCAAAATTCAAAATGACTTGAGCAGACTAGAAAGCTGGGCCAAGGCTAACAAAATGAAGTTCAACACGGAGAAATGTAAGGTACTGCACTTAGGTCGGAAAAACGAAAAGCACAGATATACGATGGGGGACACCTGGCTGAATGAGACTACGTGTGAAAGGGATCTAGGAATCCAGGTGGACCACAAGTTGAACATGAGTCAACAGTGCGATGCAGCAGCTAAAAAAGCCAATGCAATTTTAGGCTGCATCAATAGAAGTATAGTGTCTAGATCAAGAGAAGTAATAGTGCCACTCTATTCTGCTTTGATCAGGACTCCCCTGGAATACTGTGTCCAGTTCTGGGCACCACAATTCAAAAAGGATGTGGAGAAACTGGAGCGTGTCCAAAGGAGGGCAACTAAAATGGTGAAGGGTCTGGAAACCAAGCCCTATGAGGAACGACTTAGGGAGCTGGGGATGTTTAGCCTGGAGAAGAGAAGGCTGAGAGGTGATATGATAGCCGTGTTTAAATATTTGAAGGGATGTCATATTGAGGAGGGAGCAAGCTTGTTTTCTGCTGGTCCGGAGACTAGGACCTGGAACAATGGATGCAAGATCCAGGAAAAGAGATTCCACCTCAACATTAGGAGGAACTTCCTGACAGTAAGGGCTGTGACAGTGGAACACATTCCCTTGGAGTGTGGTGCAGTCTCCTTCCTTGGAGGTCTTTAAGCAGAGGCTGGATCACCATCTGTCGGGGATGCTTTGATTGGGAGTTCCTGCATGGCAGGGGGTTGGACTGAATGGCCCTTGTGGTCTCTTCCAACTCTATGATTCTATGATTCTATACTCTATGGATCTGGAATCATAGCTGTGTATGTGTGTGTGTATAAATATTATGGTAGTTTTCAAAGTAGCCCTGTTAGTTTCTTGCTGCATAAAAAGGAGAAAGCAGAGGGGTGGAGGAGAGAATGAAAAAGAAAAAGAAATGTAGTAGCACCTTTAAGACTAACTGTTATTTTCTCATGTGCTTTCATGGATATAAATCTGATTTTTAGACACAGTGAAGAGTAATAATAAATGCTCAAGTATAAAGTATAATAAAGTATAAATTAATGGAATGGAATAGAATGTAATAGAATCCAAAAAGGTGCAACTCATGACACTTACCCTAAATTTTCAAAGGTCTGCATAAGGTCTGTCAGATTTTTATAGTGGTCAATGAGTATTAATCTGTGAAAGCAATACATCTGCATATCAAAAGTCAGTTTCCCTGGGTTCAAAACACTCTATGAGAAGATTCCTTTTGTTATATGTGCAGTAATGAAGACTGTTGTTTTAATATATGTAGTGTGCCCTAAACCTAATGTCTTTGTTCATACTTCTGCTAATTGATTGGAATTTGTAAATATAATTCAATTCAGCAGGTGTTCAATTATAATCAGTCCACTAGTAACATCTCAATCCAGTCTATTTATTTTTCCAGTTGGCATGGCCTGTTAATGAAAAATAACCATAGACCATATAGTTATCTATAACTGTTCCATAGATAACAGAAGCATTGACTGAATTGTGGTTCTTGAAATACCCCCAGCAGGTTTGACTGTGAGATACCTGAGAACCCTCTATGGCCCACAGAGAATAAGTGTATGTAGCTGGGATGTAATTCTTTGCTAATTTAATTCTCAAAGGAAGCTGGAAATAATTTTAGCCATTTTCTTCCTGTTACAAGAAGGTCACAGTTTGGGGATTGTTCTGCACAACATTCACATGTGATCTTTTTATCAACTGAAATCAGACTTTGAGCTTTCATTCTCAAAGGAAGCTGGAAATAATTTTAGCCATTTTCTTCCTGCTACAAGAAGGTCACAGTTTGGGGATTGTTCTGCATAACATTCACATGTGATTTTTTTATAAATTGAAATCAGACATAGAGAATTTCATTCTTAAAGGAAGCTGGAAATAATTTTAGCCATTTTCTTCCTGCTACAAGAAAGTTACAGTTTGGGAATTGTTCTGCATAACAGTCACATGTGATTTTTTTTATAAATTGAAAGCAGACATAGAGAATTTCATTCTCAAAGGAAGCTGGAAATAATTTTAACCATTTTCTTCCTCTTTACAAGAAGGTCACAGTTTGGGAATTGTTCTGCACAACATTCACATGTGATTTTTTTATAAACTGAAATCGGACTTTGAGAATTTCTTTCTTAAAGGAAGCTGGAAATAATTTCAGCCATTTTCTTCCTACCACAAGAAACTCGCGGCTCAGGAACTATTCTGCACAACATTCACATGTGATTTTTTTAAAAACAGAAAGTGCCATTTTTCTGAGCAAAAGTACCCCCTTCACTATCTCTTTCATTGCTCACTATACAATTCCCCCCCCAAAAAATCTCCTCATAGTTATGTAAATCATCTAGTTATTATTTCTATCTTCTTCATATTTAGCTGTTAACTCTACTTTTATACCATCTTCCTTAAGTTTCAGCAGTAGCTATTGTAATCAATAGTCATTACATATATTGTCCATGTATTTTACATTTAATGTTTATCTGCTTGTGTTTTTGTATCTCTATTATGTAGGTTTTGCAATGGTCATTCATCACAAGCAATAAACTAGACTCTATCAATTATTTGGATTAAACTGGGAAGGGTCAGGGTTTTGCAATTTAATTAAGGCATCTCCCTTCTCCTCATCCACCCCATTATTGCTTGTGTGATATGTCATGTCACATATCAGGTTAAGAACACTGCTAGAAAGAAGGGCCCAGCATGACACAATAAAAGAGAAAGGATGATAAGCTATAAAGCGTACAGTGTTTACACAAGGCTAGAGAGGAACACAACATGAGCCCTGCTAAGTTACTTATTTACTTTCATGCAGTAATTTTCAGAGCTGTAGCCATGTGAGTCTGCTGGGGCAAAAAGAAGAGAGAGTTTCAATAGTATTTTAAAGCTAACCAAATTTACTGTGACATCTGTCTTCATGAACCATAGATTTCTTGCTGTGTTTTATCTTAGCCCTGGCATACCTCTTTTAGATTCTGAAACCTAAACTAGTTCTTTCTGATATTACTCTTGCCTGGGTCTGAGGATAACAAACATACCATTTAGTAAATGGATGTAGAGCCATTTTGTGGGCTAGTGGTTTGAGAGTTGGACTAGGACTTTGGGAGACCAAGGTTCAAATCCCCACTCACCCATGGAAACTCACTGGATGACTTTGAGCAAGTCACACACTCTGAGCCTTAAATCTTGCCAAGGAAACCCTATGGACGTTATCACATGGGGAGTCGCAGGGAGAAAGTGGAAATAAACGGGCACGAGCGGAAGTCTTTCATTTACGGGATTTGTCCCGTTCTGCCTCATCTGATAACTAAATTCGAATTTAAAAGGGGGTTAATTTGAACAAAAACCTGATCTTTTCATTTTCGGGATTTTTGGGGATTTGAAAAGATCAGGTTTTTGTTCGAATTAACCCCCATTTAAATTCGAATTTAGTTATCAGACGAGGCAGAACGGGACAAATCCCGTAAATTAAAGTCTTCCACTCTTCTGGTTTATTTTCAGTTTTCGGCGGCAGATCCCCGTGTGATAACATCCTATGATGGGGTTGCCATAAGTTGCAGTTGATTTAAAGGCACATAAAACAACAACACCAAGATGTCTATACTTCACCTTATGCCACATTCATCCAGAGAAAGGGAATGAGCCAGTCAATTATACTTTTCTCCTGCCCCTTGATCCCATTTTATAAGAAGGAGCAAAAGTGTGACCTGCCTCCAGTCCATTGCCCTGTTGTGCCCCAGACATCCCTACCTCTCAGCATGGAGATGCAACCAAGTAGATTGGCATCAGGCACATCCTTTACCAAATAAATTCTAGGAATCAACTGCCCATTTTCCACATATAAAATACATCAAGCTTTGACAAAAGATCTTCAGCCAAATGAATTAATGTGAAAGGCAAGCAATTTTGCAAACAAACGTTACTTTTTTATTTGTTAGCAGGAAGTAGGAACTCTATCAAAGACGACAGGTGGCTCCAAGTTATGTTTAATTATTTTCCTTATTGTCTCACTTCCTCCTCTGTCAGAAACAACAGTCCAGTCATAACCTCATTCATTTGCCAGATCAAGACGGGGCAAGAATGGCAGAATTATTGTGGTGCTATAATATGTAACATCATTTCCCCTGCTCTTAAAAACTTTCTGAAACTTTGCCCTTGCATCCCTCCCCCCGATCCATGATGTATCTTATGGTCTTTAGCTTAAACAAGTGTGGAGTGGGTTCTTATTTGGGACATGTCTCAAGGCCTGCATGGAACCTGGGAACAAAACTAAGGACAAAGGCCAGAGCCTGAAGCAAAATGGTTGGGGCCAGATGTAAATGCAGAAACATTCAAACATGCCAACAATGGCCAGTCTGCAGACAAGAGCTCCTATTCTGTGCAGCACCTTGTCATGCTTTGACACTCCTTCGCTCTGACCGTTGATTGGAGCTAAGAGCAGACATTGCTCCATGGGTCAGATGGGAAATCTCTGGCTGGAATCCTGCTTATTAGTTCCAACTAAAGTAGACCATTCAATTGAACAGCAAGTCAACATATAGGTAAATCCCACATGGGTCTTCTCTGGTCAGGAATAACAATTTAGGCTTGCATGGGCTAAATTAAGTCCCAGGGCCAGGGCTTTCCCTCACCAAGAATTTCTTTTTAAAAAATCTATTGCTGTCATTTTTCAAGGAATGGAGGACAGGACTACTGTGGAATCATAACTACAATAAGGAGTGGGGAAATTTCTATTGTAGGAAGTGTAGAGGTGAGAACTAAAAAGAGATCCCTGATATGAATATGGGCTATTAAAAGGCTGCTTCTATTATATTCAATGTAATAGCAGACAATAGTGTGTGTGTGTGTGTGTGTGTGTGTGTGTGTCCATCCAGCAACGTATCAGGTGGTTAAAGCAAAGAAGTGTGTTGAGACAGCAGAGCTACAATATGAACAACCCAAACTGCAAGAAGATGGAAAATGATGCTTCAGCCATAGAGTATTTAGTTCCTACTGTAAAAGTCAGACTTGAAAACATCCCAGTCCACTAAACTTCCTGCTGGACTAGTGCCCTGTGCAGTGTATAGGACAGCTGCCCTACACCATACCTGTACCAAATTTACTATGGCCCATCTGGTTCAGGATCCAAACAAAGTCCAGTTCTTCATTCTGTGCAAGCCTTTATGATCACACCTACTCAGACAACCAATAAACTCATTGAAAGGTCCAACAAACTAAATTGCTTAGCTAGCTCAAATTCAACTCTCCGTCAACTTCTTCACCTCTGTATCAAATTCAAACTGCAGTCGACTATTTATTTCCCTCACAGACATCTATATTACAACACCTCTGGCATTCTGTTAATGGCATAGAATCATAGAGTTGGAAGAGACCATAAGGGCCATCCAGTCCAACTCCCTGATATATATCAGAGCTTATGCCAGCAGTTGTAGTTTAGCAGTCATTTCATAATGGAAGCATACAGCTCATGGTTACACAAGCAGTGTTCCTCATACATAACCACTTCCATTTTATAAACCATTGTGGATTGAGGAGTAACATCCTCCTCCATAACTTCCTTAACAATGACTTTGCAGTCCACAGTTGCCGTTACACAACAGGAATGTGCTTCAGCATAATTTCAGATGTCTGATCAGTTGTGCAATATTGCCATCCACTACAAGGGTGGAGTAGTGCAACCACCATGTAACACTGCTGGTGGTGATTTACAGTGCACAATCCCCTGTCTAGGATCTTAACTAGAATCTCTGACTTCCCCCTGATCAAAAATAGAAGAGTAACAGATGTTCTCCCAGATGTCCCCTTTCCAATTCCAATTCCAATAGCTCCTGCTACTCATTTTCTTTCCCTACCTCACAGTCAAAAGAGAATTCTGTTGTCAGGTGTCCAGTTCTCCCATGCTCTCTTTATGCAGAAATACAGTCCTGTTCCAGATATCTGGAAAGCTTCCCCATCCTTCTCCCAACTTGTCTAAATCAAATTGAAAGTCCCAATTGTGTGTCTGTCTGTCTGTCTGTCTGTCTGTTTTCAAGATGCCTGTCAACTTAGGGTGACCTCCATGAATTTCTAGGATTTTCTTGAGCAAGGAATACTCAGATGTAGTTTTACAATTTCTTCCTCTGAATTATAACCTACAGCACCTGGTATTTCCAAGATCTATAGGATCTGGTGGCTTAAGTCCCAGTTAAAGTATATTTATTCAGTCAATAGAATTTATGAAAATAATGATTTACCAAGTTCACATTAAATCAGTGGGTCTACTCCAAGATTAGAATTGGATTAACACCACAATTAGCTCTATTCTCCATTAATTTGTCTTAATCCTTTTAAATGCATCCAAATTGTTGGGCCACCAGTACATTTTGTGATAGTAAGTTCCTCAGCTGAAAATATATATTATGTGAAGAAGTATTTCCCTTTTTTTGATCTGAATTACCCACTACTTCGAGAATTGCATAAATGGCAAACAATAAATTGATAACATAAACAACTAGCTAACAGAGCACAATTGCTTCAGAATAGGAAAGCATTAAAGAAACAAACTTGTAAGGCTAAGAGGGTTCTAAGATCCAGGTTTGTATTTGAAGGCCTCTTTAGGGTTGCCAGGTTAGGGCTTATCACAGGTACCTGAGATTTCAGGGCCAAAAGCTGAGAGTTAAGGACTTATGATATTATAGGAGGTGAGCCCTGGTGATGTTACAAGGTTGTTTGGCAGGTTGCATGTGGCTTGAGGTTTAAAGCACCTGAAAACTAATGCAATTTTCAGGTGCTTTCCCACCAAAAACCATGTGGAGTCCTCCAAAACATGCAAACAACCCCAGCCCTAGAAAAAATGGTGTGTTGGAAGACTTTGGGAGATTGGCAGTGGTGGGGTGTCAGGGGACTTAAAGGTAGGGTTTGTACTTTGCCTATCTTTTCTTTAAGGGGTGATTCCTGAGTTGGAATTGGTGTGTGTGTGTATGTGTGTGTTGTGTTGTATGCCTTCAAGTCATTTCTGACATATGGCGACCCTTAGGCAAACCTATCATAGGGTTTTCTTGGCTTGATTTGTTCAGAGGAGGTTTGTCTTTGCCTTCCTCTAAGGCTGAAAGAGTGTGACTTGCCCAAGGTCACCCAATGAATTTCCATGGCTGGGTGGTTATTCAAACCCTGGTCTCCCAAAATCCTAGTCCAACACTCAAACCACTATGCCACGCTGACTTCTTTTATTTTGAAAGTTCTACAATAATAAAGGAAAGGAATGCTTTATAAGTACCAAGCAAATTTGCAGCTATATTTCCACAGGTATATATATTATGCTTTTTGCACGCACACAGTTGCATACATATCCATGCTACTTATGTACTGATGAGGCAGCAGTGTGGTGCACAAAATTAAATGCATACATCCGGTAGTGGGAAGAAATCAAAGCTGGCTAAGGAAAGATATCCAAAATGAGTTTTTCTTGTTCATTTGCTGGTTAGTGGGAGGAATGGACAGGCACCCATTCCTACAGAATGAAATTACCTCTTTAGTTTGGAGTCTTCTGTCCCGTCAAGATCTGTTCATCCTCCTCAAACTTGTATGCTTCACATGTTACACTGTCTGAAGTTTTTACATCATTTGGTTGATGGGCAAATTGGTGATAGTTGTTAATTGTCAGCAAGTTGACTTCAGCTTATGGGGACACTATGAATGAAAGACCTCTAAGTCATCTTCTGATCAACAGCCCTGCTCAGGCCATGCAAACTGAAAGCCATGAAAGCTTCTTTGGTTGCAGTTCTCTATCTGTAATGTGGTCCTCCTCTTTTCCAACTGTCTTCTACCTTACCAAGCATTATTGTCTTTTTAGTGAATCTTGTCTTTTCATGATATGTCCAAAGTACAACAATCTCAGTTCAGTCATCTTGGCTTCTAGGGAGAATTCATGTTTGATTTGCTTTCTAGCCCATTCAGTTGCCTTTTTGGCAGTCCAGAGTATCCACACAAGTCTCCTCCATAACCACATTTCAAATGAATTATTTCTTTTCTTCTTAGCTTTCTTCACTGTTCAGCTTTCACAATGATAATTTTAGAACAACAAAAGGATAACTGGGGCCAGTCTTGCTAAGATGGGGGGGAAATGGACTGACAAAAGAGGAAAATGTTGATGTGATCACCCTTTTCCCAAAGATACCCTTCTCTGTCAGTGTGATGCCTCTGTCCATAAAGTATTGTTTGTCAATTATAAGATGTCACTCTGGTGAAGAAAACATTTAGTTGAAGGTATTAACATGTATTCCAAAATTTCCTCAGGAAACTTTATATCCCACCAAGAGATAGAAGAGAATGCTAGTCATTTCCTTCCAATATGACTGCTGGCTCAATGATTTGATAGGAGATGTCATCTTTTTCTATCACTGGCTAGCCCCATCTGATTTGTGGTAGCCACATCAGTTGAACCAGCAGTTTGCACATGCACACATGTCCAAGAGAACAAATACAGGTAATGAGACAACAACTGGATATAGGTTTTAAAAAGAAAGAAAGAAAACAAAGAAATGGTGTATCTGTCCATCTTTCACAGTGTGGAGGATGAAAATGAAAGCATTAATAAACTTTCCACCTCCATTGTCAAGCTAGTGTTGCTCACATCCTCATTCTGCCCTTATGTGTTTTTTTTTCCCCTGGACTGTGAAACACAAATAAATGAGTCAAAGCAAGAGGTGAAAGTCCCTTAAGCACAGAGATCTGCTTTAAGCAGGCTAAGGATTGGCGACAGAATATTCAAAGTGGTCAGCCGAGTACCACAGGAGAAAGAAGGCAAGGCAGAGGCTTAAAAGGGCTAGCCAAAAGCATAAAAACAAGACATCTGGCAGTTGATCAGGGCTGTTAAAGAGGAAAGCAGAGACAGGAGAGAAAGGAGGGGAAAGTATACTTGCAGAACTGCAGAGCTGAGAGAGGAAAAAAAGAGACCTACACAATGAGCAACTTAAAATACGAAAAGCTTGAAGACGATGTGCCTGCTGGTGAGGATCCACCCGACTATAAAGAGTCAGCACCTTTAAGATCTCCTGTTGAGCCAGCAGTCCCCATGGGCTATGGGGCTACTCCCCCCATGCCACCACAGGGCCAATATCCTTATGGCCCGTCTGGATCAGGATACTACCAGGGTCCAGTCCTTCAGCTTCCACAGGCTGGCATTATCAGATATGTCCAGCCCACCAATGAACCTGATTACCTGGGTTACTCCATCTTCACCATGCTTTGTTGTTGCCTCCCACTGGGTATTGCTGCCATGATTTACTCTATACAGGTATGTCTGTGGGTGAGAAGGAAGAAGGGGTGAGGGCCTTTGCAGACTGCCAGAAATAGTGCAAACTGAGTCCGCTTTAAGGGTTAGGGTTAGTGCTAGGGAATCATGGGAATTGTTGCTGTTTTTCTGAGACATTGAGCCTTCTCTGTCAGAGAGCTCTGGTGCCACAATAAAATGAAGTTCCCATGATTCCCTAACCCTAACCCTAACCCTTAAAGTGGACTCAATTTACACTATTTCTGGCAGTCTGCAAAGGCCCTGAGTTTAATGCCATGGTCAGATAACCTAGGGCAGACAGATGGTCTCTTTATCTTTCCTAAATGCCGATTTGGCACTATTTTTCAGTGGTACATGGTATGGCAATAATTTGGCTGGAGCTGGGGAGAAAACAGGGTGCTCAAGGATTGATACACACACACACACACACTAATTCAAGCTAACTGTGATATACTGTAGGTGTGGAGCAGATTGCACAGGTATTGGGGAAATAAAACAGAAATAATGATAAATCATAAAGTGACCAATAGTGGTTGATGAAACAACACTATACCATCCAATTGTCTCAATTTGGCAGGGACAGTCCCAATTAATCCTCTGTCCTCCCACATTTTCAACTGTTTTTAAAATGTCACATCTTTTCTTTCATGCTCCCATTTCCTTCCATTGCCCTCAGCTTATTTCAGTTGCTTCAAATGGAGTCCAAAGTCTAAAAGTAGCTTGCATTATATTAATTCAGCAAGAGAAAGAGGAGAGGAGGAAGCAGAATCTTGCCCTTCCAGCAGACTTATACAAAAGCAAATTGCTACAGCCTCTCTTAGCTTGTTTGGTTTTCCTCACTGTTCACTTTTGCCATCTTGACCAAATTCTGATGCTGCTTGGCCACACATGCCCTGGTTTTCCTCTGTGAAATGCTGGAGGGTATGCAACGGAATATTTGGGTTTTTTATCTTTTATCTAGATAAATCTTGTGGCCTCTATTGTCATAGTGTCATTGAGCAATATGTCAGGTATTGTGCAGCAAAGCATTTTTTTTTAAATATATGATATGAGTATATTTAATATAAACATTTTACCTGACAAGCCAACAAATGAATCACAAATGTGAGGCAGAGCATTTGAGTTCTGTAATTAATTCTTATATTTGTATTTGATTTCATTTTCTTTTCTTTTTTCCTGTATGACTTACCCCTCCATGGTATATTTGTGAATAGGTCCTTTTAAAGAGAGAGATAGAGAAAGACAGAGAGTAACATATAATTTCTTAACAAGTAATTTGCAGTTAGCCTGGTACGACAAAAACAAGAGAGAATCTCATGATATTTGAAAATTGAACAGATTTATTGTGATATCCACCTAAATGGACTAGAGCCCTCTGCAGGGTTTCAGCTTAACTACAGCATGCCTCTTCTGGATTCTGGAATTCAAAAGTTGCTGTTTGGCTTGTTCTTTTTGGGGGGGGAGGGGGGTTCTGATGAAGTCATTTGCTGTAATTGGGAGTGTGGATGAATCCCATGAATCCCATTCCTTACAGGGGATGACTTCCCAAAGCAGCTGCACATGTTAACCCTTGGTAAGATGATCATCTGGAGCATTGTGTCGAGCAATGAGGAGAGCTGTACTCCTTCCTTGCACCTCTTGATCAGGGTATGGACTCTATTTGCCATGATGTTACAGATGACCAATTTACCACAGGTTGATTACAGAACATTTTCACTTACTGCATGGATGCCTACATTGACATCCCATGTCGTGCATATCAAGGGAGAGAGAACCATAGAATTTTAAAGCTGGACGAATCTTCAAGGATCATCTAGTCCAACCCCTGACTTGCAGGAATCCACCCCAAAAGATGACTAAAATGCCTCTAATGAAGGATACTCCACTACTTGCTGGAACAGCCACTGTTAAATAACTCTTAGGGCCAGGAGAGTTTTCCTATTATTCTTCTAAGGAAGGGTGCAAATTGGGTAATCCTTCTCCTCCAATCCATTCCACAACCATCATAAAGGGGGAGAAAGACCGTGCCTTCCTTACCCCTCTGCACCTTCCATGCTACAAACAGCCCTGCTCTTCCACACAAAGACATAATGTTTATGTGCATGGACGGTATGCATGCAAAAGAGCATAAGCTGACAAGCATGGGCTAAAATCATGCATTCCTTTCCTCAAATAAAATCTTGGAATCACCTGCTTGATTTGGGCTTAAATGTATGGGGTATGTGTGCATCAACTGCACTTCAGTGTTACCAATCTCCATGAGAATAGAGGGAGTTATGGAAAGTGCATTAGTTGGGTGAGAAAGGCACAGAACATCTTGCTCCCTTCTTGTTCTCTGTGAGGTTTCAGCAGTGTGCCAATGGCCAACACAGGGGCAGGCAATCACAGCTAATGATTTCCATGACAGTCGATGACAAAGCAGAGGAACCACACTGGGTTTTAGTATGAAGTTTAAGGGGCTGTGTAAAATGAAGAGTCTGTTCTATCCTTCAAACAGGTTCCAAAACGTGTATAATTCCTTTACAGTTCACACTAAAATCTAGAATGGATTCATTCTTCCACTGACATGGGGGCCACAAGCAATTAGAGGCAGCTGCTCTGAACCTGCTACTTCTGCAAACAGATGTTCTCCAGATGCATCCCTCACCACCACTAATCCATCACTTATTTCCCTCTTTTTCTCCAGACCCGAGAAGCCAACCACCGTGGAGATGCTGCAGCTGCTCAACGAAACTCCAGATATGCACGCATCCTGGCCCACACAGCCCTTGGGGTGGGGCTTGTGTTCTTAATTGTGTACATCATCTTAATGGTGATCATGAGTAAGAAGATACATAATCAGCCACCACCTACCGGCCAATGAAGGATTCACTACATGGTCACAATATGAAACACCCCCAAATCTTCCAGAGCCCCCCCCCCAACCCACAAAGAAGTCCCACTTTGTTGTCATAATCTTTGAATCATCACATAATGGGATGTGCTGCAGGGCAGGGTCATGCATGGATGGATGTGCACCATATGAATATTTGACTTGATGACCAGGAAGGGAAATGTGAATTACAAAGGGTTGCATTTGAGGCAGCATCTGAATGTTCTACTTGGGCGGGGGGAGGGAGATGCAATGGCTCATCTATGTTTGGAAAAAGAGTGGGATGCAAATATTATCATCATCAACAACAACAACATATGTGATTTAATCCTACATTAGAGAAATATCCCAAACTAAACTGAATAAGAAATGCCATGACTGATGCTAAAGGTCATACAGGAAACACTGATCAATGCACTAGATGAACAATATCCATGCTACTTCCCTTAATGCTGCGAGTAATGAAATGTCAAGATTTCTCTTCTCATAATATTGAGATATGAAATTATTTCACCAAAAAATACTGCCAATATAGATACAGGGTTGAAAACTCAAAACTGCCTGTTATCACACTTGCCAGCAGCCAGGCAAGTACAACACATATGCAGCCCAGACCCCAGCTGTGCTTATCCAAGGGATTTTCAAAAACAGCAATCTCCAGTTTTTGAAAAGCCGCTGGATAAGCACGGCTGGGGTCCAGGCTGCATGCGGGTTGTACTCGCCTGACTGATGACAAGTGCAATAACACCCAGTTTTGAGTTTTCAATCCCGCATCTATATCAGGAGTATTTCTTGGTGTGATATTCTCCATAATCCTGAGATTCAAATGCATCTGAGGAAACAGACTTTAGTCTACGAAAGCTCATGCTGCCAACTTCTTTCTTTCAGTCTCACAGCTGCTACAAGATCTCTCTACATACTGATTCTACAGACTAACATGGCTATATCTTTGAATCTTGAGATAGGTTTAGAAAACCTTCCTTAAACTGTTCTTTTCTCATCTTTTAACCCAAGTAGCTCTCCTATTCTAGACTCCTCCTGGTCTCTTCCTCTTGTTCTTCTGAAGATAGGTTTAGAGCACCTTCTTGAGCACTTTCTATCTCAATATCTCATCATCCTTTAGGCTTCCTAGTTCTTAGTTTCCCCAGTAAGACTGCCCACATTCTAGAACATTTCACAGATGAAAAGAGAAATAAATTTCCATCCACTAATGGCTGTCTTCTCTCCTCATCACATGTGGCTCAATTATGTCTTCTGTGTTCATTTTATGTACAACATCCTGCCCTGCAACTTTCAAAAATCAAGAAGGCATCAGTCGGCCACTGTGACACTCTGTTGGACCAATATAAGTAAATAAATAAAGGCAGATCATAGTGATTTTAATGTATATTTGTATGTGTTTTCTGTGAACTGCTTGGGTGTCTGCTTTGGGCCAGGAAACCAATACATGTTATTAGTAAGGGGGGGGGGGGGAATCCATCAGGCCTTTTTTCTTACTATGGTAGAGGTTACTTGCTGGCTAATAAGAACCATTGACTGAACTCATTGACAGTCTGCCAGTCCATACTTGTTCAGACAGTTACAGTCTGGAATCCCGTTGGTCACATATGCATGTTTTTCAATGTTATGGAAGCGACAGAAGGGGCTATTCACCTGTTCTTTAAGCCCATCCAAAACTTTCTCCCACATCCACTATCATTCCCTATGGAGCCACTGCTACAGCTGTTCAATGGCTGGGAAAGGACAGTGAGAGAATTGATCAAGGAGCAGGTACTATGTTCTCTCCCAGCTGAAGTTATTCAGAGAGAGGAATTGGTTAGTAGTAGTAGCAGCAGTAGCAGTACCCTGTTTTTCCCCAAAAAATTGGGATTCAAAGCAGCTTACATTCTAAAAACACAGTACAATTAAAAATCTACAAAAGTGACAAATAAAATGGAATGAAGCTATTACAATATTAAAGCAGAGAATTTGTTTAAAAAGAGAGTACAAGTTAAAAAGATAAAACCATTTACTAACCACTTTAAAATAATACACTTTAAAATAATACAACACCCTAGGACATCCTTTAAAAACTTTCTGTTTTGAATGCCTGTCTGAACAGGAAGGTCTTAGCCTGCCAGCAAAAGGACGACAAAGAAGGAGCCATTCTGGTCTCCCTGGGAAGGGAGTTTCAGAGTCTTGGGGCAGCCACCAAGAAGGCCCTCTCTTGCGTCCCAACCAACTGTGCTTGTGATGGTGGTGGGGTTGAGAGAAGACCCTCTTCTGAAAATCTCAGAGCCCAAGTCAGTTCATAAAGGAGATACAGTCCATATAGAGCTTTATAGGTCATAAGCAGCACTTTGAATTGTGCCCAGAAACTAAGGGGCTGTACAAACAGCTCCATGCCGCTCCTGGAAGTGCTGGATCAGGGCCACAGCAACCACGCACCGCAGCCCCAATCCAGCTCTTTGCTGTTCCAAAAAGAGCTGGCAAATGCCGCTCCTTTTTGGAGCAGCAAGGAGCCGCCCTTACCGCTGCCACCACGGCTCATCTGCTCCCCTTTGGCACAGAGTGTCTTGGTGTGCGGCAGGATGGTAGTGTTGGGGTGGAGTCAGGGTGGCCAATGTGTGGTCACCCTGCCCCAAACCCACCCCCAGGCTGGCCCTTGTGGCCAGTCTGTACAGGCCCTGACTGGCAGCCAGTGGAGCTATTTCAACAGGAAAGGGAAACAAAAGTGATGGTTGACTTTTTGTGTCTTCCTTTTTCTGGAGATCATCAGCCAGAATGAGCTGTGGTCCCCACTTTTTGGTCACCTCCCTTGCTTCCTTGGGGAAAGGCATCTTCTTTGTCTAAAACAACCCAGAAAGTGGCGTAAAATCGCTCCTCTACAGCCCTAGGCAAATATTTGGGGGATATTGAGGACTTCAAACTAATGATATAAAAGGGAGAAAGCCTGGTTAAGAGGTGATATGATAGCCCTGTTTAAGTACTTGAAGAGGTGTCATATTGAAGATGGAGAATCTTGTTTTCTGCTGCTCCAGAGAATAGGACCTGGAGCAATGGATGCAAGCTCCAGGAAAAAATATTTCACCTCAACATTAGGAGGAACTTCCTGACAGTAAGGGCTGTTCGACAGTGGAACACACTCCCTCAGAGTGTGGTGGAGTCTCGTTCTTTGGAGGTCTTTAAAAAGAGGCTGGATGGCCATCTTTTGGGGGTGTCTTGATCTGTAGTCCTGCATGGCACAGGGTTGGACTGGATGGTCCTTGGGGTTTCTTCCAACTCTATGATTCTATGAAAAACAGTTTTTGAAAAGAATAAAAAATGTGGGGGCCCTCAGGGGTCCAGGAGACCACGAAAATGGCCCTTGGGCCTTATGACATCCATGAACCACACTCTCCCACACATGCCCCTCCTAACACTTCCCATGAAAAACCAGTGTGGAATAATCAGAACTATAAAATGAAGACTTCAAACTAATGATGCAAAAGGAAGAAAGTGAAAGGTGGGGGAGCTTTTATTTCCATTCCTATTAGAGAAGAAAAGCACCTTTCTCATGCTTGCTTTGTCTTTTTTCTGTCTCTTTGACCAAGCATGACTTAGATTTCCCATGTCAGGGTAGGAGAATGGTGACCTTTCAAGCACCTCTCAGAGACTCAGAGATACGTTGAGGTTGTGGTAAATTGTAAAAGTGCAAGAACTGCTGGTGACAATGTGAAAGCCACATCCTCATTCATTAAACCAAACTTCCTCACCTAAATATGTTTATTTCAGATCTGCTTCCAAGTTAAGATCGTGCAGTCTGAACTTCAAACCATAGATCTGACCAAACTCACTGCTAATAATATGGCTTTTATTCAATGTAATATTTTATTATTATTATTATTATTATTATTATTTGCAGCTTGTTGTTGTTGTTGTTGTTCTCTTTAACACTGTTGTGACCCACCAAGGGAATTTTAGGAAGAACAAGATATAAAGAGAAATAAATAGCATTACAATTACTCTTTTTCTTTCTTTTCTCTGCAGTAGGTGTGCGTTGGCTGAAAGACTCATGAAGCATCTAGACTACTGAAACTGCCTGCTAGGTCTGTACCCTCTATAAGCCATGACATACCTGTCCCTGTTCCATACATGGTCCAATCTTATTTTGGCCCACCTGGGGGAGGATTCAACCAGTATCCAATCCTTCACTGACCACAGACCATCATCATCACTCCTGTCCAGAATCCACAAAACAGGGATATTTTTATTGGGCCAACCAAAAAATGCACAACATAAATCATGCAACCTTTTGAATCTCCACTGGCTTCTTCAGGCAAAGGCATTGAAAATCATACAGGAGCCCTGGTGACGCAGAAGTTAAATGTTGGTGCTGCAGCCACAACGTTGTGCGTTCAATCCCAGGGCTCCAAGGTTGACTCAGTCTTCCATCCTTTTGTAGTTTGGTCAGTAAAATGAGGACCCAGCTTGTTGGGTACAATTGGCTTACAGATTGTAAACTGCTTAGAGAGTACTGAGTTCACTATTGAGCAGTATAGAAATGTAAATGTTATTGCTATTGCTACAGGAGAAGAAAAAAGTGTTAGAGCCACAGGCCTACATTTTGTCAAGGTTGTTTTTGTTATTATCAGTTAAGATGGACTGGAGGGATATCAATGCAGGCAAAAGCCACTCCTCTCTTTGGCCCCATGGGCTCTGGGATACAAAGAGCCTTAAAACCCAGGCAATAAAATTTAAACTCCATTAACAATAGAAAAAGTGCTTCCCTTGAGATCCAGGCTGTTTCTGTCCTGAGTGAGCCTCCCCTTTCCTTTTAGGCAAAGAACACTGAACACTGCCTAAGAAAGGACGGATAGAGATGTGTTACTGAAAGGGGAGCCAGAAGCAGAAAAGAATTTATAAGATCTGACTCAAAATAAACACCTAGCCTGAAAAAAACAGAACCAGGTCATTAAAACACCTTTTTAAAAATGATATAAGATAGAAAATAAACATAAGCATAAGGTAAATCTACATGAATTCAATAAAAAAAAGCGTTCATTATAAATACAGAATACAAAAGATACTTTGCAGATGTATGAGAAGCATGAAAGTCTATGCAAGTGAAGATCACCAGACATAAAGCTTAATCATAGTAATTGCAGTCCAATAAGAAGCACTATAAATCAAGTCGGTGAGACACATTTCCACGTCTGTCTCTTTTCGTCAGTGTCTTTAATTTGTCAGATGAAATCTTCATAGTCTTGTCAGAGGTCTGGATCAAATAATCTGAAATTACTCATGCAACACCAAAGCCTGCAGTACGAAGTCCTCTCGCCTTCATTAGTCACAGGCAATGCAGGAACAGGGACAATGCTACCTTTTTGGTGCAACTGGGTGCTCCTGTGAGGAAAGAGGCTATGCTGGTGGTAGTAGTGCTGCTGGTAGAGTCTCCCATGTCAGGCAGAGGAGCCAGACTAAATGTACGAACAACTACTGGGCAGTAGCCATAGTGGGGTGGTGACACTGGTGAAGGATCAACATAGACACAACAGCAGTGGTACCATAGCTAACACATGTTAGTACTGAGCAGAAGAAAGCAATGGTAAATGGCTTCAGTAGCCTCCTACCTTGAAAACCCTATGATGAGACAATCCAAGATAAAACAAGAGATAGTGCCAGAAGATGAAACTCCCAGCTCAGATGGCATTCAATGAATTACTGGCGTACTGCAGAGGACAACTATGAGTAGCGCTGTGGCTAATAATGCATCTGAACTCAAGCTGAAAGGACATTCATAAGAGTTTTCTTAGAAAACAACAAGCAATTTGATAGCATTTACATACACACAGAGAGACATCAGCATTTCTATCTGTATCTGTAGCTACTATGTACTTTCATCATATCTTTTCTCACTCATTATTCATATGTCCTAACAACCCATGGTGGGTTTCTTGCAAACTTGGTTATTGTAACATGCAAACCCATCTCTGCTAAGAAACAATGGTTTGAGTTTTTGTTTTTTTGTGAACTGCCACAGTTTGAACTCATAGCCTGCAGTGGGCTTACAAACATTGGTAACTTTGATTTGTTTAAAACATAGCTTTTGTGATGTCCAAATCTGAAACCATGACTTACCCCTGGTTTGCTTCTATATTTTATTTTTCTCTCATCAGCTTCCATGTGTTCTCTCTTTTCCTCTGGGCCCTTTAGTGCCTTGCTTCAGAGCTTTAGTGTCTTGCCAAACTACAAATCCCTGGATTCCACAGAATGCAGCCATGGCAGTTAAAGTGGAATCATAGTGTTATAATTGTGTGGAAGGACCTTCTCTTTCTCTGTTGTCTAGTCCTCCTCTTTCTTTTGAAACAATCCTTAAGCAAAAAGATGACAGAGAAGAAAATGATAGAAAAGCTATTGGTGTGAACCACCTTTGCTTAGAACATGATCTGGTTGTGGGTGATTAACCATCATCTGAAGAACAAGAGCTAATTTCTTATTTTATTAATAGGTATAATACCTTATTTCTCTAGACTCCACTCTTTGCAAATGGCCTCTGATGTTGTTTTCATCAAATATTTATTGCTTGCTCTCTATGGCTGCATCTACAATGCAGTTTGACTCCACCTCAAGTGTCATGGCTCAGTGCTATGGAATTCTGGGGTTTGTAATTTTGTGAGATATTTAGTCTTCTCTGTCAGAGAGCTCTGGTGCCACAACAAACTACACATCCCAGGATTCCATCGGATGGCGCCATTACAGTTAAAGCTATGTCAAACTGCATTAATTCTGCAATGTGACAGCTGCTCAGATCAGTCAGTAAGAAGATGCTTATCCATGTTATCAGTAGATGCCAATATATACAAAGTAATTGCACCAGTGTGAAATATTTGACAGAGAGCTGACATACTGAGGCAAGAACAAACAAAGTCTTGGAAAAGAGAATACTTTAGGAACAGAATAAATGCAGCTCATTTTTGGTAAGCCAGGCAATCATCTATATATTGCTAGTAGAGGTAATGGTGAGGTGAATGCTTTGAGTTTCAGTCTAACTGATAGGCTCTCATGTCAGACTAGGACCTGAATTTGATTGGTTAATCCCAACTGGAGTAATAATAATAATATTTATTTATATCCCATGCCTCTCTGTGCAACACAACCGGGGCAGCTTACACGATAAAATACACAATCCCATATCCCAATAACCCACCCACCCATCTTGACTTCCAGGGAGATTTCAAGCTGTATCTGCTCAAGGACCCATTTGTTTATATTTTTGGATATCCACAATATCCTCAGCGCTCTTCTACAGCACCACATCTCAAATGAGTTGACTTTCTTCTTGACACTATACTTCTATTGATTCAGCATTGGCTTTTTTAGCTGCCACATCACACTGTGGTCTACTAGGATTCCTAGATCCCTTTCACATGTACTGTTGGCAACCCAGGTGTACCCCATCCTATATCTGTCCATTTTATTTTTTTCTGCCTGACTATAGTACCTTACTATATACCCTGTTGAAATTCATTTTGTTAGTTTTGGCCCAGCTTTCTAAACTATTAAGGCCATTTTGAATTTTGATCCTGTCCTCTAGATATTAGCTACCCCTCCTAATTCATGTCCTCTGCAAATTACATAAACATGCTTTCTATTCCATCATCTGAGTCATTGATAAAGATGTTGAACAGCACTGGGCCCAGGAAAGAACCCTCTGGGACCCCACTATGTGTGAAGGCACACAATAACAACATGGAAAACAAGTAAATGGCAAGTGGCTGAAATCTGGGACAGTTGTTTACAAGTATATAGGTAATAATACTGTATGTTATCCTTTCTTCCTTCAAAATGGTGATTGAAGATGTTGCCACACTTCCTGCCACCATTTTGGAAAAGAAATAGAATAAAATAGAGATATTTGAAGAGGTGGGGCTTTTAGACTGGGTTGAGAAACTGGGGAGGGCCTTTTGTGCATTTGCACTCATTTAAGGGGCTTTTGATGGAATTTTAGATGAAAATTGGCCAGATATTGAGCCCAAAAAATATAGACATGGGGTCTTGAGGGTTTGGTGGACTAGAAGGGACACAAAAAGGGTCTCAGGATCCACAGGCAGGCCACAAGATATATTTTCCCATTCCCTGCTGTACAATGCCCTACCATTTGGATCTACTCCTGTATGGATTCTACAAGAAAAGGTGTCTCTGTGGAACTAAAATATTTCACTGTGGTGCATGAGGTGGCTCAGGGTACTTCTTTTATCTCTGCAAGGAATGGTGCAAGGTATCATGGTGTTTGTGCATCTGTGCAAGGTATCATGGTGCAAGGTTTTCCCTACAGCTTCCCACACAGCACATTTCCTGGAATATCCCAAGCCCAGGGGGGGAAACACTTTTTTTAAACAGGATCCCACAGGCAGCTCACTGGCAGACTTGTAGAACCATAGCTCAAAAAAACTGAACTTTTACAGGCAACAGGAATGTGGGAATTTAGTCAAGAAGGGTGGAACAGGAGAATATTAATGGGCCACAAGGGTATGTGAAATATCATTGATGTTAGCTGCCCTTGAGTCTACTTCGACTCATGTAAACCCTGTGGGTGAGACATCTCCAAGACATCATCTCCTGAATCTCCTCAATCTAGTCCTGCAGGCCTAGGCCCATGTCTTCCCTGAGAGTGTCTAACCATCTGGCATGTGGTCTTCCTCTCTCTTCCACCTTTCCTAGCATCATTACCTTTACTAATGATTTATTTTCCCTCATGATGTGACCAAAATACAACAGCTTCAGTTTTGTCATCCTGGCTTCCAGGGATAGTTGATCTGTTTTAGAACCCATTTATCTGTTTTCTTGAAATATCCATTACTTTAATTGCATGGCTAGCAATCTTGCCAGCTTCAGTTTTGTTTTAATAACAAACATAATAGAGCAATTGCCAATGGGGATGCAATGTGGACCTTTTAACCCTTCCCATCCCAATTCTCTTCCTAATAAAATATCCTCTTTCTTCCTATCCACAATTATCATTAGAGGGGAAAGGATTCCATTCATATTAATGGGAGGCTTTTTTCATAATATTAATTGCAGCCAGTGTGGAAAGGGAGCAATTTTGTCAGAATGTTAAGGTTAAGCCTCCCTCCCGCACATGATGTCATCCATCCCCAAATTGTGGCCTGGTATTTAAATACAAAGCAGACATGATTTCAGGCCAATCAATTAGAGTAATGTCTACTTTGGCCAGAACAAGAAGTCATTTTAATTCAATAAACTCCAGATTCTGTACCACCTCAACTTTCTGTCTGAAGGAAGAACTGCATAGTAGGATCAGCTATCTCTAATGCCTTGGGCCAGACATCATCACCTGCTCCTCCAGTCTGATCTCAGGGCAAGTGGTTCAGCTCTTTCTCAAGGTCAGGTAAAACAAGCCCAGGACATTGTGCTGTCTGATGAAAAGGACAAGATAGCATTCCCTGCCAGCCCATCTACAAAGAGCTGGCAGTGAAATTTTGTTTCATTCCTGGCACTGGGAGGGTGGGTTCCAAACCACCTGATACAGCAGGCTAGTTTAGGGAAATATATGGCTCCAACAAAGTGAAACAGCTAGAGAGTTCACTAAATACAGGCAGAAGACTACCACCCTTCTTTCCAGCATCTCCTAGCTAGGCCAGAAGCTCACTCTACCTAATGTTAGGCCTGGTCTTGAAACCAAGATGGACAGAACTGCCATTATCAACAAGGGTGAAAGGAAAGAACAGCCACTGGTCCCATTACTTTGCTGCAGTGAACCCATACTGGGTTTTGGGTGAGTGTATTTTGTACCTTCCAAGTCATTTCTGACTTATGGCAACCCTAAGGCGAACCTATCATCAGATTTTTGTGGCAAGATTTCTTCAGAGGAGATTTGCCATTGCTTTCCCCTGAGGCTGAGAGAGTGTAACTTGCCCAGAGTCACCCAATGGCCAAGCACACCAAGCAGACAGGAGCTATTTTTGGGTTTACAGGAGCTATCCAAGGTGCTGAACCTATTTAGGATAACTCCCATAAAACAAGGAGTCATTTGATGTAGCATAATTACTGCCTGCATGTGGTGGAGGAAAAATCCATCCAGCTCTCTTTCATGTGGCTTGGAGCTGCCATCACATCAGCTGCTGAAGCATCAGCATCGCATCTGCCTTTACATCAGAGCTTGGTCACAATCTGATCCATCCATAAATTTCTTCTAGGGAGGAACTCTACAGTGGATCTAACCTAGCACATCCAGGGAGGGGCTGCTCTCTAAGACAATCATAACCTACATAGACAATCAGGCATAAGATGACAGGTAAGCCAGGTGCATGACATTTTGCTGCCTAAGGTAAATCACAAGACTGAACTTTCCCTCCATGTTATGTACAGAAGCTGAGTAAACTAGGAGTAAATCCTTACTTCAACACTTCCAATAGGATAGTGTCCTCTGTTACCCTTCAAACCACAGGCCAGTTTGGGGTGAGCTGTAGAACAAACTGTGTGGTAGATACAGCACTGATCTCCAAGAGAGGGGAATTGCTTAAAGGTTCAAGAGCAACAGCTAGGAGGTTGCCACCTTTGCCCTCCACCATCTGCCACCTGAAACATTTGACTCACTCAGCCTAATAGTAGGGCCAAACTTCTGAGGGAGTTGTTTTTTCATTCATGGATGGAAGTTCAACATGTAAAAGACTGTCAATGATAAGGTTGCTTCCAGACAGACTACTTGATGTACATTGTTCATAGTTCATTGTGGTAATTTCACAGGGTTTCCAGATGATACATCATCACCATCCTTTAAGTTTCAACCCATATTTCCTCCTCTAGCTTTGGAATTAGACTGACTTGGACATCTACTGTGTGATGCCCATTGCCATTCCCCTTGTCTCTTTCCAGCCTTTTCACGTTCACCTGTCCGAACACACCACTTGTTCTGAGCATGTGCCCATGTGTTTCATGGACCTATCCACAGCTTGAGAAAGTTACATTTCAGTTACACTGGCCATGCTGGCTCAAGTAATGTTTTTGAGACCTGCTTCTGCATGCACCTTTTTTAAAAGAAATTACACCAGAGTTCAGCAATTTAAAAGCACTAGAAGTTCACCATTTTGAAATGGGCTGTGTATCTTGTGTCCACCTATTTTCCTAACAGAATAGAATAAACTTTTTTCCTGTGTACATAAGAGGGATGAACAATCTGCCTGCAAATGTCCTTTTAGTTCTGGCTGTTTTAAATGCCTCAAATGATACCATTTCTGACATGTACTGAGCAGTTCCACCATCATGAGATGCTAAGGAGAAGAAAGAGATATGCCCCATAATCTCCAGTTTGCTAGCAGGATTCTAGCCAATTATCAGTGAGCTGTTGGATAGTCCCAGCTAGATTTGAATCAATTGTTGAGTGGTGAGACAAGAGTTAGGTAAATCCCATTTATTCAATGGGTTTACTCTAGTTGGGACTAACCATATGATTCAGGTCATTAATTAGAGTGTTATTGGTGACACATGCAGGTACACCTTCCCATTATTCCTGACAATGTGATTTTGGTCATTGTATAAGGAGGCATTCAATACTTCTTTGTGCAAAGATAACCCTGCCCAGTGCAACCAACCTTTTTCATACCACAGCTCAACTACATCATTTATCAATGGCTGAGGAAGACAGAACTAGAAAAATATGCCATCCTTCCAGATCTCCAGCACATCTACATGTATAAAGGGGAAAGCAGGTGGAAAGTTAACAAATGCAATTCAACAGAGACTAATGCAAAGTCCTCCATGGAGGCCAAATATAATAATCAATGCACATGAGTCAGCAATATGCTGCTAAAAATAAGGAGTAATGTAATTATCTATTGCCACAGCAGAATCCCAAGATACTCAGAATAATACTTCTAATTTATCCTGCGCTCTCATCAGACTCCTTTGGAGCACTGAGACCAGTTCTGGGAGAAGAGACAGTCTACACTTTAAGAATTATATACTTAAGTTGAACAGGTACAAAGAGAGACAAAGGCTGCTGCCACACTGCAGAATTAATACAGTTTAACATCGCTTCAGCTGTCATGGCTCCAACCTGTGGAATCCTGGGGTTTGTAGTTTGTTGTGGCACCAGAGCTCTCTGACAGAACTAAACTGACAGGCAACTTGAAGGCACATACACACACAAAAGAAGACAAGAATGTCCATATGTTCATCTCCCAGTTGTTGAGTGATAAAATGGCCTACATTCTAACTATTCCAGTTTAACAAAAACAGTTCCTATTTTCCCATTCCTGCTTTTGGTAAGTAACTGCTCCTATTTTGATTATTTATGGCTTTCTGGCTACTTCATGTTAAAAATTGTTAGCTGGTTTTCCAGAACTGGGACTCAACATTCAGTTCCTTCCTCAAGGTTTCTGAAAGTTCTCCTTCTAGAAAGGGGGTAGATATTTTATCTTTTCTCTAGAGCACATGCATCTAATTGCTTGTGTGTGAACACTAAAGCATCATGGGGGAGGTGAAGCCTGCAAAATAACCTTGACTATTGCATATTAGGATGGTCCTGTTTTCATCTAGGAAAAGATGAGAACTCTGAGTACAAGTCGGCATCTGCCCACCTGCAACATCTACAGCAAGCGATACCTTTCATCTTACCACAGTATCAACATTCAGTACCAGTCTGTCTTGGTGTCTTGATGCCAGAGCTCTTCCTTGGCATATTTCTCTTTCCACTCACTCACTCCTTTGCACTCCAAGACACAGTTGAGTCATTCTGTCCAAGATCCAGAACAATCTATGACAGTCACTTAATCAAATAAGCTGAGAAACAGAACAACCTGCATTATAAGGCAAACATCTCTAGCCAAAAGACTATTCAGAAGGGTTGGCTGAATACAACTGAAGCAGGAAGGGGAAAAGTGAAGAAGATAGAGGGAGCAGAATTCTCAGCAGATAACTGTAGTCAAACAGGAGGAAGTGTGAAAACTGAGAAAGAAGGGGGACAGCCCTTGAAGATCTGCAGGGAGAAAAGGAGGACAACAGACCTGCACAATGAGCTTCCAAAACTATGATGAGATTAAAGGCAATGCTTCCGCTACAGACAATCCAACTCCTTACTCGGAAACACAGTCTTACCAAGAGTCTGACCCACTGAAGCTTCCTGTTAGACCCCCACCACCCATGGGCTATGGCATAGGTCCAGCCCCAATACCCCCACCATACCAATCTCCGTATGGGCCACCTGATGCACAAATGAGTCAAGGGCCAGACTTCCAGTTTCAGCAAGCCATCTTCACCACACCTGTCCAGCCCACCAAGGAACCGGATAACTTGATCTACTCCATCTTTACCCTGATTTGCTGTTTCTTTCCCCTGGGTGTTGCTGCCTTAGTTTTCTCAATAAAGGTAAGCCTATATGTTTGTGGAAATGAAAATAATAAGCAATGTTATAGTAACAGGGCATCTAATTTCATCTTATCAAGATGGTTTATTTCATAGATGATAGGAAGGTTTAATGTTAGAAAGAGTTGGGGCTTCAAAATTTCATTAAGGTATCTTAATGAAGGACTGTGTCTCATGACACCTTAAAGAAGAACGTGTTTATGGTGGTATCCATATGAGGTGACAGAATATGACATCACTTAAGTGCCATTGTTATAGTTATCATTTATGTCTTCACTTTGCTGGTCCCAATAGATTTATTGCAACGTGGAGGAAGGTTGCCTCAAACAACATTTTACAAATGAGTAAAATATCAAAGTAGTTATGTATCTTACTATTTGGGAAGATGATTGTCTGTATCCTTCTGCCAAGCAGTGAGGAGAATTGTTCCTCCCTTTGCATCTTTGCATAAGCAGGTGGTTTTCCATTTTACATAATGTTACAGATAACCAGTTAACTAACCAAAGGCTGTAGTTAGTTACTCCTTTATGTGCAAATCTTTGCATTCATGCTAGATGTGTTCAGATGACCATGTTCCTGCACACTGGAGAAAAAAAATGTAAAGAGGGTTGTGGAGTTGCAGTGCCTAATCTTTGTAAATGTTGCAGTGCAGGCAATCATGTTGACCCTCCCCATAGCCATGTCCCCAGGGATGTTCCAAAACATAGGTAGCTATGTTGATATATATCAACAGAAGAGTCCTAGCAGTGTTCTTCTCCATCAGAAACAAATCCACTGTAAAGATATTGGCTCTTAATTGCTCACTCAAGGCTAAGCCACTTTGCTTAATAATAATATTTTGCTTAATAGGAAAGATAGCTCAAAATTATTGTTACTAGAAAAGTCCATCCTTCCAGCCCAGCCCTCAACTACTGTGAGGACTGCAGCTAAATTCAGAGGAGACGGAGAAGTGTGAGGAAGGTTACAGATGACAGCATTATCCCTACTAATCAATGGGTCCAGCAGTTTGACCTTGCACCCCATGATTCCATTATACATTAGACGCCCTGCTCAGTAGCCATGTTGTTTCCATGTTCAACCAATGCATAAAAGGGATCAATACTCAGTAGTCATGATCTAGGCATTATTTCCACAATTGTAAATGCCCTCCCCCAGCCTATGTCACCAGACAGAAGCCCCACCAAGAGACAGATACCTGTGCTGATGATGATCAGGTGCAGGAGGATGACATTTCCAACCCCCTCCCACCTGCAAGTGAGGCTGCAACAGTCAGATCTTGTTACAGCCTCATTTGCTGGTGAGAATGATGGAAAGTCATCCTCTTGCACCCCATTATTTACATTACAAGTAATGTAAGGTAGACGATGTAGAATATGGGCTGTTATTACAAATTGTACTGTTCCAGAAGGCATGCTTCATCAGCTAATGGCTAGACTACTACATCAGCTAATGGCTAGGAAAAGCTAGGGTAAAGAAGTCAAACACCCATGATCTTCAGTGCCTGGCTGGTATATCACAGTGGGAAGATCATTTCAGGGGTTTCTACTTACAGTTGTTCAGTAATCCACCACTTCTCTCTTCCTTCCTCTGCAGACGCAACAAGCCAACAATAATGGAAATGTCACATCTGCTCAGAAAAATTCCAGGCTTGCACGTATCATGGCCCATACATCACTTGGGATCGGGATCTTGTTCTGGATTTTGTTCATCATCATACTGGCAGTGTGATGCAATGCTCATAAGCCAAATGACATCCCTCTCATTCTGGAGGGACTAATCAGAGAAACCCTGCTTTGATGCCATCCTCTTTTGATCATACCATAAAAAATGGTTCACATGTGCATGCATTTCATATGAATTCCTTACACTTGCCTTCATACCTGGTCATGGAATATGTGCAGTACGTTTGCATTTGCAAGCTATCTGAAAGCTCTGCTTTGTAATGGCCAATCTGCACCAAGTGACAAACATCAGGTGTGCCCTAGCATTGTGGTACAAAAATATTATCAGAGCATAGAAGACCAAGGATTGCATATGAAACACAGTCCATTTGATGACTATTTTAACTATTTTAAGCACCTATTTTAACTGGGTTGACCTCACCATATTAATATTGCCAATGATAAAATTCCATCATACATTCCATTGAATTTTCAGGCTTCAAATTATGAGATGGGTATAGATTGATACTTTTCATGGGTTGCTGTTCTGTCTCATTCTCCTGTCTAGTTATGCTTCCCATTGTTGACTCTTCCTCCTGTCTTCTCCTCTTCTGAAGAGCTGCTATCTATTCTGATTGACCTGACCTGCCTTTCCTTGGTCTCATTCTTGTAAATATTTCACAGATGTCAACATAGATCAGAGTCCTGTTGTTTTATTAAACATTCATAAGCTCTCCTATGAAAGTGTTTGGCAATGCAAAATGGTGGTCTTCAGTTCAAGTTGTGGAAGCAGTGTTATACATGCAGTACCACGGCACATAAATGCTCACTCTGCATAGAAGTGATTTGTGTATTGCACATGGATCCATATGTACATTTGATTGTGCATTTGGTTGCAATTTGACATCTCGGTTCAGTTACCATTAAACACAAGGGTTGTGTAGCACAATCAATGCATAAATCTGCATGTGGAGATGTATATTGCACAATCTCAATGTATGATCTCACCCAAATACATGTTTATAACACCCTTAACACATAAATGGCTGACCAAGCCTTGTCCCACCTTATCCGATGAGACATTGCTTACCCTGTTTTGAATGCTGAGGTGGTGGATGCTATTTTGATGGACAGATCAGTAAGAGAAACATCATTGGACTTCAACCTGTGATCACCAATTCAGTATGAGCCTCGCTTGCAGCACATATGTTGGCAGGCTGCACACTACAGAGCTGGGTCAGTTAAAGTTGACACCTGTGCATTTTGTTCCTGAGCGTCTCCTTGAATGTGAGTGCAGTTTGTCTATCTTTTGTAACCTTTGTAATGTGAATGAGAATAAATATTCTATGGTTACAACATTTTAACGCATATTTTATGGGCAATAATATGGATTTTAAAACCCTAAACTCTAGAGCTAAAACCTTAAACTCTAGAGCAGGGGTCGGCAACCCCGGCCCACCGAGGCCTTCCAACTGGCCCCTGCCCGGTCCTGCTACTGCCGCTGCCACCGCCGCCGCCGCCGCCGTGCACAAGCGTGGGCACACAATGGCAGGTGTCATTTTGGAAAGCCCAATGGTGACTGCACCGTGCACATGCACATGATGCTGGTGCCGTTGGGCATTCCAAAATGGCACCCCACATCGTGCACACATGCGCACGACAGGGAGTGCCATTTTGGAACACCCAAAGGTGCCGGCACCATGCGCATTCACATGGCGCAGGCGGCGTTTGGCATTCCAAAATGGCACCCTGCTTCTTGCACGCATGCACGCGATGCAGAGTGCCATTTTGGAATGCCCAACAGCGTCAGCTCCATTGGGCGTTCCAAAATGGGGCCTGCTGTCATGCGCATGTGCAGGCAACATGGAGCACCATTTTGGTTTCCAAAATGGTGCCCCATGCATGCACACATGCGCACGATGGTGGGAGTTGTTTGCATGCGTGCGCGCACGCAAATGCACGTGCACCCCTACCGCCATTCCCCCCCCCTCCCGGCCCACCGGCAAAAAAAGTTGCCAACCCCTGCTCTAGAGCTAACTTTCAATACTTTGAACTTTATTGTTGGTGTGTGCCTTCAAGTAGCTTCCAACTCATGACGATCCTAAGGCCTAACCTCCTATCACAGGGTCTTCTGGGGCTGAGAGCACATGACTTGTCCAAGGTGGGTTTCCATGGCTGAGCAGGGATTCAAACCTTGATCTCCAAAATTGTAGTCCAATACTCAAAAACACTCCACCACACTGGTTCTCATATTGGACTTGTTACTGACAGTCAAAAAATAGCCCACAACCAACATAATGCTTTTTTTAATCCTGATACATGAGAGGAAATGGGAGAAACTTTTTTTTAAAATACACACACATACACACACATACAAATCTGCCTTTCTGCACTTTTTTCACAGTGATGGTGTAGTGGGGTGCAGCCTTCAGTAAATTCCAGAAGAAGAGGGAAATGGTCCCTAGATGCACCAAAATTTCCACTGCTGAGGTAACTGTTTCAGTCTCAATTAAAATTGTGGTCAGATGTTATTTTAAAAAAACAGATGTGGCTGCTAGCCAGACAATTTGAGTAATGTCCTCTTTGGCTCAATTCCTAATTCTGCACCACATCAAATTTCTGTCTGAAGGATCATGGGCCAGACATTGTTGTTTTCTCCACTTCTTAATCTGATGGATGGGGTGAAATGTCTCAGGGGAGAGGTTGCTTCTTGCTGATGTCAAAGAAGGCCTCATTTTCCTGACATGATGGCACCTTATCCCCAGTCCATCTACCCAAGCTGGCAATTGAATCTTGCTTCAGTGCTGACAATTGAACAACGACCACTATGGATAAGGAAACAGACTAGTGTGGGAGGACTGGGAAGATAATGTGGCAAACACAACCCTGTATTCCAAGAGAGGGAAATATCTACAGATTCTCTAAAGAACAACTAGAAGGCTATTGCCATAGCTCCCAATATCTGTTACATAAGGCCGCTGAACCACTCTGCCCACTGTTAGAGCTGGCCTAACATTGTCAAGTCAAGTTATGTGGAACTGTCACTGTCAACAAGGAAAGAGGCCACCTCTATCATGTCTTCTATGTTTAGTGCCATTGGATTAGTTGTTTCAAGGAAGAACTGTTTGGTGGGAGCAGCCTTGCCATTTTAGGCCTGAATTTGATCATGAGTATGGGTGTTTTCAAAATCTGCAGAAATGTGCTATGTCTAAACATAGCTTTGAAATCAATATTCCTTTCCCCTTCTCCTCTTCTTGTTACCCAAAATGCCAGGGTCCTGAGAGGGCACCCACTATCAATATTTAATAGGGGAATTTTATTAGCTCAAGTGACAGCTGCCAAGAGGGCTTGGGCAACTAAAATGGGGTTCAAGCCTGCATATATCAGTTCTGAGAAGCAGAACTCCAGACTGCAAGGTCCAAGTGTAGTTTTATTTGTGCAAGGGAATCACCACTCACACAAAAGCACAATCACACACACACACATGCAATAACTAACAATATAAAGGTGGTAGCAGTTAGCAACTGAAGGGATTGCAGAGGGTAATACTGTACCGATTCCAGATGTGGGGCTCTGCAATTTTTGGGATTAAAATGAAGTTTCCAGGAGATGAGAATGAGAAGGGAACTTGTAAATGACTGGACAAGCAGTGCAGATATCTCTGGACAATGGAGTATCTCCTCCAGGGGGGAGTATACTTGGACTTTCGTTCCTTTGCAAAGACCAGGTCTATCACCCACCATCACTCCTATCAATGCAGATTATGTAGATTCAGATCCTGATTGATCTATCCTGGCCATGTCCTCTTGAGCTTCCCACATGCTGAGCCAGTTGGATCTCTGTATATGGTCACAGATGTCCTTATATGGCATGACTAGTTTCCTGCATTGGGGGTGCCTTCTCGGCTAGATGCCTTAAACATCCCTTTTGATATTAACTTGATATTGAAAAAGAGGAGAGGTACAGAGGGCCAGACCTTGGGATAACATTCCGGACACACTCCTTGTTCTGAGCACAACCACTGTCTCATTTGACTAGCCTAATTCATAATTGTTATATTGTTGTGTGTCTTCAAGTCATTTCTGAATTATAGCAACCCTAACGCAAGGCTATCACGGGGTTTTCTTGGGAGAATTTGTTCAGAGGGGATTTGTCCTTGCCCTCCTCTGAAGCTGAGAGTGTGTGACTTGCACAAGGTCATTCATTTTAAAAAAAATGCCCAAAAGCCACGTGTGTTGACAGTGGGCCTTGATCCATTGTTAAGTCAAAAATTTGGGGTATTAATGGATTCCATATTCCCACAAAGTTTTATTTTACTGTTTTTCCCTGCCACTTAAGCTTGCATTGTCATTATTTTTTTCAACTAGAGTACTTATGAGCAGGCCTTTGCCAATGTATAGCACTCTGCTAAATGGAAATGGCTCTCTTCTTGCTGCAGCACCTATACCCAGTGCCAGCCATATCTCCACTGGCCTGATCATTTTCTTGGCTGATTCCACATAACACCTATTCATTCCTCTGGGCTGCATGACATTCTTCCATCCAAGAGCCAGCACAATCTATGAGAACCCTTAATCAAATAGAAGAGCAAGAGCTGCCTACATCATTATAAGGCAAGCAACTGGACAGCTGAGAAAGAAGAGGAGATAGCCTTTAAAGAACTGCAGAGAGAGAGAAGAAGAAGAAGAAGAGACCGGCACAATGAGCACCCAAAACTATGAGGAGAACAAAAGCAATGCTTCTGCTACAGACCATACAACCCCTCATGCAGAAATGCATTCCTACCAAGAATCTGACCCCTTGAAGCTTCCTGTTAGACCACCACCACCCATGGCTTATGGAGCAGGTCCACCCCCTGTGCCTCCACAGTACCAAATGTCTTATGGGCCACCTGATGCACAATTCAGCCAAGGGCCAGACTTTCGGTCTCAGCAGGCCATCTTCATCACACCTTTGCAGCCTACCAAGGAGCCGGATAACCTGATCTATTCTCTCTTCACCCTGGTGTGTTGTTTCCTTCCCCTGGGTATTGCTGCCTTTGTTTTCTCAATAAAGGTAAGCCTATGCATTTATAGGAACAGAAGTAATGAGGCAGTGTTATAGTAGTAGTGACAAAGAGGAGATGTACAACTTACCTTACCCAATGTCCCTCTTAGGAACCATTTTTTAAAGATGTCAGCAAAGGCTAGAGCTGGAGGATGAAAAGAGTCAGAGTTTCATGATTTCATTAAGAGCGCTCTCCTTTCCCAACTCAAGCACAGCAGGTGGGGGTTGATGCAAATTCCTGCTCACTAATCTCAGACAAAACTAGAAGGAGGGAAGGGCAGGGGAGGAGAAGAGAGGGAGCCATGGAAGCTGGTGGCTTCCATGTCGATGAGGCAGAGAATCCAAACTTCAAAGGTGCCTTGCAATGTGCTAGGTCTGTTCTGGAGATGAGAAATTGGCACCTTGGACAGCTCCTTTGAAGTCTGCATCAATGGTTCCCAAGCATTGATCTTCCAGATGTTATGGACTTTTAATGTACCATTTTTGTATGCTTTTAATTGTACTGTTGTTTTTTTAATATTGTAATATTGTAAGCTGCCCTGAGTCCCATTTTGGGGGGAAAGGATTATTATTATTATTATTATTATTATTATTATTATTCTCCCAGAATTCCTGACTATTGGTTAAGTGGGCTGGGGCTTCTGGGAATGGAAGTCCAAAACAGCAGCCCTTATCATGGGTTTCCAATTTTTGGCAGATTTGGGGTGTCATGAAAGTACAATAGGTTGTTAGGTATTTAATTTATGGTTTTTCCTCCCTGGTAGAGGTTCTTGAAATTCTTGAAGTTCAAGTAAACAAAATTAGGCAGTATGCATTTTGACCTGGGGAGTGATAGGATGGGATGCCATTTGCTATCCTGCCTCAGGCAGCAAAATGTCTTGGGCTTCCCAAACTTACAAAGTCCTGAGACCAGCAGCAGGTGGAAGAGCTCTATGCATGTATTTATTTTCTTCATCTAAAATATTTACATACCATTTAAAAGAAAATTCCAAAGCTGTTTATAACAAATGGTAAACAATAAAACCCTATAAAAATAAAAGAATTTTACAAATTACTCAGTTCTGTGGGACAAGGCTGGAAACAATTAAATCAGTTAATGGTTGGAAAAAGCCAGAGCAAATGAGTAAGTCTCTAATAAACATCAAAAGCACATGATTTGTGTATGTGACCTACCATGGAAGGGAGGATCATTTACACTGTATTCCAGCTGCATTTTTTCAAACTTTCTCTCTTCCTTTCTCCTCAGACACAAGAAGCAAACCGTAATGGAAATGCCACAGCTGCTCGAAAAAATTCCAGACTGTCACGTATGATGGCCCACATAGCATTTGGGTTCGGGCTTGTAATCTGGACTTTGTATATCACCATACTGACACTCCGTGCTAAGAAACACAGTGAGATGATAGACCGTGTTCTTGTCAATCTATCAACAAACAACCCCTGAGGACGCACTACATGATGTTCACATCCCCAAGATCTTTCTCAGTGTGGTGATCTTCAAGTGAGAGAATCACTGTTTAGATGCCATGCTCTTTCAATCAGTTGTTTAAGCTTTAGATTAACATGTGCATCACTTGATTTCTATGCATATGGGTGTGATGGCTGTAGTGGCTGGTGGCTTCCATGTGATGGCCGGTGGCTTATGTAGTGAATATGCTCTGGGCTTTGGTTGAAATTTTAAAGGCACGATCGAAGGTACTGGATGCTGTTTCTAACATAGGTTTGCCACACTGGATAGCTCCTTTAAATTCAAGCTAAAACCCAGAATAGATTCACCATTTCACTGACACCAAACGCAGTTGCTTGATGACCAACATCAGAATGCATGAATACAAAGCACTACATTTGCATGAGATCTGAGAGTTCAGCTGGCAATGTCCCATCCACATCACATGATGAACATAAGGTATGATCCTGCACAAAGATATCCCCAACCAAAAACCATAATGGAGGACAGGGATGAATTGGCACCAAAGTTTGCAGAGAAAACACTGGCCATTTAATGAAAAAGTAAAATACATATTATGAATTGGGTTGACCTAACTGCCCAAGTATGGCAATAATATCATCATGATTCATCCTTTTAAATTTTAAAGCTTAAAGGTATAAGATAGATATAGATCGTCTCCTTCCAAGTATACCTCTCCTCTTTCCTCCTCTTCTTTTCTTTAGGAATCTATTCTAGCTTGTTTTCTTCATATTCCTCCATCTTTTTACCTCTGTCTCTTGCTCCCTTTTGTGACCTCTTGCTTTCCTCTCCAGCTTTCTTTGGTCTGCTGCCCATTCTTGCCAATATTTCAGAGGTGAAAACAAAGGCATGTTTATAACGTCACTGTTCTCATAATACAAATTGCTGCTTGTCCAGAATTTAGACACAGAGCATGTTTGGATTGTATCTTCCCAAATCTCACAGCCAGCATGTAATTGTAATCCCTAAAGTAGTCCCAAAACTAACTTTTCCCATGCTCTGACCTTTCGTCACCTCTCCCAGTTGTGACGGATGGAAAAATTCCTTTTTCCCTTTTTCCGTTTTTTGTGTGTGTTTTTGTTTTGTTTTGCTTTGCTATGCTATGCTATGCTATGCTATGCTATGCTATGCTATGCTACACCATCCTGACTTTCCTAGCCAGCATGGCCATTGGCCACTGAGGGAGTCTGAAAATTGCATTTTTAAGAAAGAAGTTTTCCAAGTACTTTAAATAAAACACTGGTCACCATGGTCCTTGGTATCATTTAACCCCTGTGTTACATGCCCTGATGGTGACTGGAAAGCTCTGCAAGGAGAACCTGATTGTCCCACAATCTGTCTTCTGTAATGAATGAAATTCACTTGCATCATGTGAAATGGCAGGCCAAGCCCTATAAGAAGGGCCATTTGAAATCTGATATATGATTTGTGATCATTTCCTTCGATGTGATTTCTTTGTATGTTTTGTAATCTAAAAACAACCTGGAGCTAAATAAATAAATAGCCTATGACTGTGGTGATTTGCTAAGTATTATATGGTGGCTCTAGCTACCACATCATTGTGGTTGGTATGATGTTTCCTGATTATGTTTTTTACAGAGTGGTGAATATTGTGGTTCTCCATCCCTTTTGGGCCATCCTTTTAGTCACTGTTATTATCCACTGATGCTGCAGTTCTATGTCTCAGTTCTGCCACTTTCTGGAAGCTTGAAACTTCTGCTTATGCCTTTTACCAAAGAGGCCAATGCAAAATTATAATTATAGGATGAAAACTGTACTTTCCATCTTGGGAAGGAGTACCATTTGGTGGAACTGTTCTGTTCCTAGCATGCATTAGAGACCGTAGAAAGGTTCTTTCAGCAGTCTGTGGGAGGCACATTTATTTAAAAAATCTAACAGGTTTTTCTGGGTAGGAAAACAGGTTTTTCTGGGTAGGAACATTTATCATTGATTTATGTTGCAGTTCTTTTTTAAAATAATTTTATTACATTTCAAAATATTCAAAACACATAAAAACATGCACTTCATTGTACTAATCGTACAAACTTGACAAATAACATAAAAAACAAACATTAAACAACTATCAACTCACACCTTAAAAGTACTTCCTTGCAGATTGTACGTAATCTCTTTCTAATTGTTTTTTTCTTGATTCTCTGTAATTAGAATATTCTTCATGATGTCTATACTTATATTTTTAATTACAATTATATACTTTTGTTGACTTGATTTAATCTTTAATCTTTAAATAAAGCCTTATAAAGGCTCTCTTTACTTACATTACTCCAAATAAGTCCAAACTATTTTTTTCAAAACATAAATCTATAGTCTATATTGTATCTAACCTATGTTAAGCCAACATTAAGTGTATTGTATTGAATCAAATTTAATGCATACTTCTCTTTTATTCTGCCATTATCCAAAATAGAATTGTAATTTATTATTCCTCTATCTTGAATTCTTCCTATAAGCCAAAAGTTTTCTTCATTCTATTACTATTTAATCTAATTATCATTAAATGAGTGATCTTAATGCATCTATTAATATATTTCCCCTCCTTTTTACAGATTTATAAAGTTTTTTATATCTGGCCATTTTTGACTCCAATATTTTTTATAGGTAACCATTCTTTTTCTATATCTTCTATGGATTTTTCCCTTAACAAAGCTGTTAAAATATCCATATTCATTACTTCTTCTTCTTTCTGTGTCATATTCTTAGTCAGTACTGTTGTTTTTTCTTGATTGATTTTAAATCCTGCAGCTTTTCCAAAATCTTGCACAATCTTAACAAGTGTATCTCTGCTTCTTGCTGGATCTTCTAAAATACAAATAAGGTCATCAGCAAAAGCTTTAATTTTGTAGCTACAGTTGTCCCTCCCCATTCACGGATTTCGGGTCCGCAGTCTCGCTCTTCATGGGAGGAACAAGCGGCTATAGATAAAATGGTGGTGCACGCCCATGCACACCATTATTTTCAATGAATATTTGCGAGCCGCCATTTTCACAGGGGGGTTCTGGAATGGATGGGAGGGGCAACTGTATATACTTTCATTTTCACTCCCTGGATATCTTGTTCCTCTCTAATGTTGTTGTTAAGGAAATCAATCAAAATGACAAACAAAAGAGGGGACCCCTGTCTTGTCCCTTTTTCAATTCTTATGTTCTCTGTTTTCTCTTCATTCAGCAGAATCTGAGCTTTTTGATCTTTATATATGGCTCTTATCCATTTTTCGAATGTCTCCCCCACATCCATTTTTCTAAGTACTTCAAACATAAAAAGCCAGCTTATCTTGTCAAAGGCCTTTTCTGGGAATTTATGTTGCAGTTTTACTTCACAGTCCTGCTGCACCCTGTATCAGAAGATCTCAGGACAGCAGAGAAGTTAAATCAACATAAAGAGGATAAAACAATTTAAAACAAAGAAAATAGACTAAAAGCATATTAAACACATTAATAACTTTAAAATCATTTTTAAAAGTCTAAACAGTTTAAAGCCATGTGTATAAGCATTTTGAAGTAAATCAGTTAGGCCCAAAGGCTTTAGGAAAAAGCCATATTTTTCACTTAGCGCCTCCAAAGGGAGGACATTCCACAATTGTGGTGCCAATTTTGTACAGTTTTAATTAACCTTGTTTTTTTTTAGAAGAGGTTCAGATGATGATGGAAGAGGTGATATGATAGCCCTGTTTAAGTATCTGAAAGGGTGTCATATTGAGCATGCAGCAAGTTTGTTTTCTGCAGTTCCAGAGAACAGGACCCAAAGCAATGGATTCAAACTAGAGGAAAAGAGATTTCACCTCAACGTTAGGAAGAACTTCCTGACAGTAAGAGCTGTTTAGCAATGGAACACGCTCCCTCAGAGAATGGTGGAGTCTCCTTCTATGGAGGTTTTTAAATAGTGGCTGGATGGCCATCTGTTGAGGATGCTTTGATTGTATGTTCTTGCAAGGCAGGGGGTTGGACTGGATGGCCCTTGTGGGCTCTTCCAACTCTATGATTCTATGGGCCTTTGCAGACTGCTAGAAATAGTGCAAATTGAGTCCACTTTAACTGTCCTGGCTCAGTGCTAGGAAATAATGGGAATTGTATTTTTTTTCCTGGGACATTGAGCCTTCTCTGTCAGAGAGCTCTGGTGCCACAATAAACTATAGTTCCCATGATTCCCTAGCACTGAGTCAGGGCAGTTAAAGTGGACTCAATTTGCACTATTTCTGGCAGTCTGCAAAGGTCCTATGATTCTAGAAAAGAAAAGCAGGAGAAATTCTTAGGAACTATGGGGGGATGCAGTCCAAGACGCCCTGGTCCGCAGCGCCGCGGGGCCAAGGCAGCCTCACCGCGGCGCTTCCCCGCCGAATCTAAAAGGAGCGCCAAATTGGCACTCCTTTTAGATTTAAGGGAAAGTGCACCCCAAAAGCGGCGGGCGCACTTTCCCTGACTCAAACGCCACGGCAGGTGCGGTCGCCGTGGCGTGAGGTCAACCCGGAAGTGCCGGCCGTGCGGATGGCCGGCGCTTCCAGGGGCAACCTCAGGAAGAGGAAGGGGCGCCGAACGTGCAGCTGCCCCTCCTCTTTCGGGCCCGGAAGACGACCCAATTAGTCGTCTGCCAAGGCCTTATGAGAAACAGTACTGGATCAGAAACTGAAATACAACCAACATCAGCCCTCCCCGTCCTCCCTCCTTCTCTCTCTCTCTCGCTTACACACACATACACATATGCACACACATATACATTCTAAAATTTAGGACCTTTGCAGACTGCCAGAAATAATGCAAATTGAGTCCACTTTAACTGCCCTGACTCAGTGCTAGGAAATCATGGGAACTGTAGTTTACTGTGGCACCAGAGCTCTTTGACAGAGAAGATTCAATGTCTCAGAAAAAAATACAATTCCCATGATTCCCTAGCACTGAGCCAGGGCAGTGCCTCAATTTAATGTGCACTATTTCTGGCAATCTGCAAAGGCCCTTAGTCTTCTTTGTAATACCTGCAAAAGAGGCTTTAATTATAATACCTGTCCTTAATCAAATACACAGTCCAATGGAAGAAATACATAGAGGAAGAAAATGGCTGCAGGTTAGAGTGATGCAAGAAGAGTTTCCATGGTAAAACTGAAAGTCTGTGAACATTTAAACTAACAATAAGTGGCTATAAGCATGCAAAAGTTGCTAACGCCTAACACAAAATGTGCTAGAAGTAAAATGAAGAAATGTATTTGCTAAGCCCCATTCCTTACATCTTGAAGACTGACGATTCAAAAAACAGTGTCCTGACATATATTTGGTTCCATAAGTCAAGGTCATGTACACTATGCAGGGTGTGTCACGTAGACCAAGCCTTTTGTCTTGCTTCACTTTACTTCAATTAATCTCTCACCCTTTTGTAACTGACTTGTACGTGTTTGCTGTGCACACACATTTCCTCTTGCAGGCAATGTCAGTTTAGGTTTTCAATTGTGCAGATCTGAACTAGAGCACCAGCATCTAATCAATTAATCAGTTTAACCAGCCAATTAAACACTCTTTGCTTGAAACATGGCTTCAGCAGTTTGGGCCTGGCAGATATTTTGTCATAACACTTCAACAGCTCCATTAGTAAGGGATTGTGAGAAATGTGGGCTAGAAAACATCTGGAAAACAAAAGCATCCCCACCTCAGCTTAAAAGGTGCCTCCTAATTTGTAATTCAACCGCTTTTTAAATTTTATTTATTTTTTATTTATTTTTTTGCAGAGAGAGAAATAAACAGTAAATAGCAAGAAACATCTTTGAAGAGGCAATCTCTCTTTTCACGCTGGAGGGAATGCTTCTTCTAAGGTAAAGCCTGGTTCAATATTTGCATCTAAAAACAAAGCTTCTGTCCTTTTTATCACTAGGGGGCAATGGCATCACTCAGGAGGACAGGGGGTTCAGACCACACTGGGTGACACTCCGGAGGGTGTACACCCAGTGGGATGGTACACCCAGAGGGACAAGCACAGCTACTGGGCAAGCAAGAAAGGGAGTCATCCCTTTCTCATTTGCACAGCAGCTGCACCAGACCCGGAACAGGCCATCCACAGGCTGCTATACAACCACCCTCCTACTGGGAGGGGTGCAGTGCCTTCCATTCAGACTCCAGCATGGCAACTGGACAAGCACCGAGCCTTGAATGGAACTCCAGATGCTGCAGCACTGCCCTCTCAGCAGTGGCGTCTGATGGCGTGGGGGTCCCAGGGCCTTCAGGGTCCGACATGGCTGCTCATGCAGCAGCCGCATCAGACTCTGAAGACCTCTGCTGGGGGTGGTCCTAGTCAGTTGCATCACTAGTGAGTGCACGGGGTGCAGACTGTACCAGGTGACCCCTAAGGGGGGGTGACATCACTTCTCCTCAAACACCTGCCTTTGGCAGAAACGGGCTGTGGCATTCATCTGCTTCCCTTTAAAATGCTGAAGAGATGATGAAGAGAAGAGTGGGAGGAGAAAGGAGAGGTCCCAGAATGTTTAAAAATTAAAATTTCAAATTTCTAAATTTTTAATTTTTTAAAAAATGATTTTTTAAAATTAATTTCCTTTAAAAACATCACATTGTAACCAAATTGGCACTATGTATATGTAAATACATTTAGGTTGTACATATGAGATTGTATTTTGAAGGTATCATTTTAATTTAGCTAGTTGTATTTGTCACAACTATTGCTGTTACATTCAGTGGTATATGGGAATTATGACTTATGAGTAACATTAGTGCACAAAAGGATTCTGTACGGTGCAAAATGGGAGGAGGTGACACCATGAGTTACCACACTGGGTGACCCTAGGGACACTACTGGTCCTGGTGCCTTCCAAGTCCAGCGTAGCTGCTACACTGTCCCCCTCAACAGTGGCCTCTACTGGGAATGCAGTGCCTTTAGAGTCTGGTGTGGCTGCTGAATGAGCAGCCACACCACACTCTGAAGGCCTCTGATGCCATATAGGCAGGCTGGTGGGTGGATGGCCAGCCAGGGGGAGGGAGGGAGGATAGGACAGTCCATCCCCCTGCCCACCTGCACCAAGTGACACCAACTGCAGGATGCCAATGCTTTCAGAAATACCACTCTTTGCTTCAAGAATCCATGTGGCCTCTGTCTAACCTGGAACAAGAATAGTAGAGGAGGCTCCTCTTATGGGATACAGTGGCTCAAGTGGTTAAGACACTGACTGTTGATTGCAAGATCGGCAGGTTGGCAGTTCGAGGACCGGGTGCTGCATGATGGGATGAGCTCCCATCACTAGTCCCAGCTTAGAATCATAGAGTTGGAAGAGACAACCTAGCAGTTTGAAAGCATGCAAATGCAAGTAGATAAATAGGTAACACTTCAGTGGGAAGGTAACAGCTTTCGGTGCAACCATGCTGGCCACATAATCACAGAGTAGTCTCTGACAATGCTGGCTCTTCAGCTTAGTAACAGAGATGAGCACTGCTCCTTACAGTCGGACACAACTTGACAACCTTGTCAACAGCTTTACCTTTTTAATGGGCTCCTCTTACTTCTATAGCTCTAGTTTTCAGCTGGTTTTTTTAATGATATCTGTACATTTGTCCTAGTATTTTTTCTTGTAAATTTCCAATATTAGCTCGACTTTTTAAACCCACTGCAGAATGTGGCAGCTGGGGGCTAGAGGTGGATTCAATCCCAGTAGGCTTGATACAGGGTGAGACAAATGTCACAAATGCCTGTTTCAACTGTCTTTGTTCCTCCCACTGTACAATGGTTTTTCCAAACGGGGGTGTGACTTTTGCCGCAGGGGTTGTCTGCTGGCCTTCCCTCATTACATTTCCAGTTACCAGATTGAACAGTCTCCCCTCACATGCCTTTCTTTTACACTCTTATAGTGCTAAAAATGTGATATACCACATGGTAGGAAATGTGGAGTTCACAAAGGGGATGGCATGTGGGTGGAGGAAAACCACACCTGTGGGAGAAAAGAGCAGTCAAAAAGAAACATGCAGATCAGGAGTAGTGCTAAACTGCACAACAACCAATGGGGAAAATTCAATATATTTAGGGCATGACCTAAACATATTGGCAGGAGGGGAAACAACAGTTACAAATTGTGAAGTCCTGAAACAGAAAATTCTGACATTTACCAGAACTATTGAGCAATCTGGAGGAACCTTGTGGCCGCACATTCAAAATCACTTCTGGAGCAAATAAGGGGACACTCATATGGGTGTCAGCCCCAGTTCTTTTCTTTTTAAGAACTTGAGCATTACCAAAATAGAACAGAATCTTTATTATGGTCAAAGACCAAAATAGATAAAAGGGGGATACAGAATAAAAGAAGGTTAAAACACAGGTTAAAAATAGTATTTAAAATATCCTTCTAGATTACACAGCTTTAGTATAGCAACAGGATTGGTACTACTCTACCAGGGAAGTCACTGCCTGGTAAATTTTAACCACACCTGTACAGAATCTAGCAGCATTATATGTTGTATCTGTAGGGTAATTCCGAAGGCTTCAGCCTTTGATAAGGAAACAAAAATATTAAATATCAAAAATGTCAAAGCCAAGCCTGTTAGGGTCTAGCTTTAAATTAGCAGAGTAGCAAAAATGTGCCTTTGTCTAACTATGCTTTCCTAAGAACTGAGACTGACTCCAAAAAACAACACAACTAGCTTGTAGTTCAAAACAAATGTTTACTAATTGCTTTAATCTATATATACATAAAAGCTATATCCTAATCTAGCTAGTGATGTTGAGAAGAAAGATTTATCTCACCATCTTTCTAAAGAAAGTTGAGAGAGGAGGAAGATGAAGGGCCAACAGTTCAGTTGAAAATCTTTGAGATGGTGTCTGTTAGTCCCAAAGGGGCAGTGACCTAAATCACCCAGTTAGTCTGAATAAGAGAGAGAGGTGTTTGCATGCAGGAAATCTCTATATATCTAAGGATGGGGAAAGAGAATGCAAAAATCTTCCAACAGTATCAGGGTTGATATCTGAAAGCAACAGAGAGGTGTAAAATTTACCGGTGTGTCCTTGGTTTTTATGCAATAGAAGTGAAATAAAGGTGAGATGGATATCCCTGTAATATGAGCACTGGAATAATATATGCTCTGTTTTTTCTGTTTGGCCAGAGTCAGAGGGGCATAGTATTTCTGAGAAGGGGGTCTTCTTATATTAGCCTTCAAGGCCAATTGAGGGGAGGGCATGACATCATGCCAAAGCAAAGGCTCTCCAGTGTTTTGGTACTTCAAATTTGCCATAGGCGATACCAAATATCTAGTGGAGTCGCTAGTAATAAAAGTTGGAGCACCAACTAAATCCATTTGTCATTCCATATCTACCACCCATTGTTTGATAATTGCCTTAGCTTTATCATATCCCATCCTAAGCAGAAGATCTTGAGAGAAGCCCAGTGATGAAATTTTAGTCAAATTTCAATTTGAGCATTACTATAAATTCCCTTAATAATAATAATAATAATAATAATAATAATAATAATAATAATAATTTTTATTTATATCCCGCCCCTCTGCTAGGCTATCGGGGCGGCGTACAGCATTTCAAAACATCAAAACAAACATTAAAGCAGATACATTCGAATCTCATCCCTCTTTCCTATTCTAGGCTGGGTGGTGCTTGGCCTAGTGTCTCTCCCCCAGATGACATCAGATGGTAATGGAGGGAGGGCTCTTCTTCTTACACTAGGCCCGAAGGTGCTGGGCCTAGTGTCTCTCCCTCAGATGACACTGGATGGAATGGAGGGAGGGCTCTTATTATTATTCCAGGCCCGATGGTGCTGGGCCTAGTGTCTCTCTCTCAGATGACACTGGATGGAATGGAGGGAGGGCTCTTCTTCTTACACTAGGCCCGAAGGTGCTGGACCTAGTGTCTCTCCCTCAGATGACACTGGATGGAATGGAGGGAGGGCTCCTCTACTTACACTAGGCCCGAAGGTGCTGGGCCTAGTGTCTCTCCCTCAGATGACACTGGATGGAATGGAGGGAGGGCTCCTCTTCTTATTCCAGGCCCGATGGTGCTGGGCCTAGTGTCTCTCCCTCAGATGACACTGGATGGAATGGAGGGAGGGCTCCTCTACTTACACTAGGCCCGAAGGTGCTGGGCCTAGTGTCTCTCCCTCAGATGACACTGGATGGAATGGAGGGGGGGCTCTTCTTCTTACACTAGGCCCGAAGGTGCTGGGCCTAGTGTCTCTCCCTCAGATGACACTGGATGGAATGGAGGGAGGGCTCTTCTTATTATTCCAGGCCGGATGGTGCTGGGCCTAGTGTCTCTCTCCCAGATGACATCGGATGGAATGGAGGGAGGGCAATTCTTATTATTTTAGGCCTGATGGTGCTGGGCCTAGTGTCTCTCCCCCAGATGACACTGGATGGAATGGAGGGAGGGCTCTTCTTCTTACACTAGGCCCGAAGGTGCTGGGCCTAGTGTCTCTCCCTCAGATGACACTGGATGGAATGGAGGGAGGGCTCTTCTTCTTACACTAGGCCCGATGGTGCTGGGCCTAGTGTCTCTCCCCCAGATGACACTGGATGGAATGGAGGGAGGGCTCTTCTTCTTACACTAGGCCCGAAGGTGCTGGGCCTAGTGTCCTCTCCCCCAGATGACACTGGATGGAATGGAGGGAGGGCTCTTCTTCTTACACTAGGCCCGAAGGTGCTGGGCCTAGTGTCTCTCCCTCAGATGACACTGGATGGAATGGAGGGAGGGCTCTTCTTCTTACACTAGGCCCGATGGTGCTGGGCCTAGTGTCCTCTCCCCCAGATGACATCAGATGGTAATGGAGGGAGAAGAATAATAATAGCATTTGGAGAAGAACACTTAAGTTGGGATTGGGCCACATGTGGTCTCCTACCCATGTGTGTCCCCACTCCCACTGCTGGAAAAAAAAAACCTAGATGATGTGGCATACAAGAAGTAGAATATTTTGCAAAAACAAAACAAAACACCTACACTTACACCTGCACCTGCACCCGCACCTCAGGAAGCATGATTCTCCTTTAGAACAAATTGTGTGATTCCTATTCAATTGATTGAATGGGGAAGAACAAATCTTTTAAACACCAGAAATGAGGCTTGCTCCACTTTCATACACAGCAATGGTGGATGCAATGCTCCTGTGGCAGCTTTCATAAAGAAGGGAAAGTGGCCCTGAGACACACTAACATTGCCTCCTTCCCTGATCTAGATGTTCTGGAATTCTGAAATGTTTACAGTTTGGGACAGGCTTTACATACTACCTTATGCCACTACTCTGCATGTATACATTCACTCCATTGTTTCTTTGAACTTTCCATTAAAAGTGAAATGTAAAAAGTTTGTGAAGGATGTTCCAGCTTCCCAACAAAGATAATATGAGCTACATCAGTGAGTGACGGGCCCAAGGCTTCACAATGCAGTAGACACTAGAATCTAGATTTCCAAATTCCCAATTCAACATGGTAACTACTGCACTGCACACACTCTCATGATACAGACCATGACTTGTCTCAGGTCTCAAGGGAGTTTATCGTATTCCCTTTTTTGCCCGACTGGGGATGCACGTGAATGAGGGGAAATCGATTTTATTGCACTCGAAACAGTTGGCAAGCCATCACCATGTCATTGCCTGACCACCATATGTCCCAAAGCCAGAAAGCTTCCATCCTTGAAAAATCGGCCGGCTTGGGGATGGGTGGTGATCAGAAGATGGCATGGCAATGGCTTGCCAACTGTTTCAAGTGCAATAAAATCCATTTCCCCTCGTTCACGCACACCCCCAGCCCATGCCCAGATCAGGCAAAAAAGAGAATGCAATAAACTCCAAGGTGAAATTAGATGACATGAAATTATTTTAGAAAAGGTATTACCTCAAGTGTGTAAAAATATCTGTTTGTCATGCCACACAACCTTTCATACCTACCTATTTGTCATTTAAAGTCCTTTGTTTTGTGCTGATCATTAAAAGCTAAACACAAGCTTAATCTCTAAGACTGTTTGATAAGGCCTATCATTGAGGACGTTCCATTATGGGAAGGAAAAAAGGTTACTATTAGGAAATAGACACTCCTCTTAATGTCTCAAAATGTAACAATCCCAATTGCTGTGTAAACCATAAGTTTCATGGAGAACTTGTGAAATTACAGAGATTACTGTAATTTGAAATCAACACACAAACTTCCTTCTCAATCACACTTCCTCCATGCTTGTGTTATTTCCTGCATTTCAGTTCCTGCATTTATTTCCCTACAATGTCAGCAACAGCCATTTCAGTGGCGTAAAAATCACTTTTATGGCTCTGTACTGTTTTTAATCTGTTTTACAGTAAAATTTTAATTGGTTTTAATTCTCCTGTTTTCTAATACTGTTTTAATCTTGATTTTGTACGCTTTTGACCACATGTACAGGTTGAGTCTCCATTATCTGGAATATTTCAAAATCCAAAATTGTTCACAGGAGTGGCTGAGATAGTGACACTTTTGCTTTCTGATGGTTCATTGTACACAAACTTTGTTTCATGTATAAAATTATTTAAAATATTGTGTATAAAATTACCTTCAGGCTACGTATGTATGAAACATAAATGAAATTCATGTTTAGACTTGAGTCCTATCTCCAAGATATCTTATTATGTATGTGCAAATATTCCAAAATCAAAAGAAATAAAATAAAATCAAAACCCAAAACACTTCTGGTCTGAGAGACCCAATCTGTATTTTATTATATTCTGTCCTTTTGTATGTTCCCTTTATTGCCAGCCTGGGAGAAAGGCAGGATATAAGGAAAGAGATGGATGGAAGGATGGAAGGAAGCTCAGATAGCTTGATTCTCAGTTAGCTTGGCAATACCCCAAAACCAACTGCAGAACATTTCAATCTTCCTGGACATACAGTAAGGGATTTACAGGTTGTAGTCCTTGAACAATGGATTACAAAGGAAGACTAGAAAGAGAAACTGTTTAATTGAATTATATTCACAAATTCCACTCTATTAACAAAGGTATGAACAAAGACAGTGGCTTCATGGCACACTACATGTTAATAAAATAGTCCTCACTACTTCACATATAACCAAAAGGAGAGAAAGTTTTAAATCAGCAAAATTGACTTTGGGTAAGCATATTTATTGCTTTCATATATCAAGACTGACTACTGTAAAAAAAAACTGAAAGACCTGTATCACCTCACCCAGCCCTTTGAAAATTTAGGATAAATGACATGATTTGCATTTTTCTGAATCCTATTACATTTTATCCCACTACCACTATTGTTTAAATATACTTTATACCTTGTTTCCTTTGCCTGAGCCTACAGGGAAGTTCTCTACTGCTGAGTTAATAGTACCAATTACTTTTACATACTGAGCCCAGTTTGCAGCAACTGAAGTATGCTGAGGACGAAGGGGGAAACTGGGAAGAGGAGAGAGAAACTGGGGCATTTTAAAAAGCAAATGAAAAAGTGGGACAACAGAAGATTAATCAGGGCTGTCACAGTTAAATTTAGATATTTGGGGAAACTAGAAAAGGGGCCAATGGCATCAAACATGCCCCTTGTATGTCACCACAAAGGAACAAATATTCACAAGTGTAACTTTATGAGGCTTCTCTGAAAGGCTGGAGAGAAGAGAGATGAATGTCATACTCAGAGCCATAATGCAGAAGGTAGCTTTTTATTTTTTAAAAGCAGCTATGAATAGAGACAGAATAGTTATCTCATGGCAGTCCTGCCAATAAAATAAATATATATCAGCTCCAAGCCTCTATAATACTGGCAATGTTATATATCTACTGCAGATCCATTTATTCCTTCTGGTTTATGTGGAGGCCATCCTTAACACCATATATTTATTTCTGTTAGACTGTGTTAAGTCTTCTATGGGAGAGGCATGGAAATGTTCCTAAAACATAACCTGCATCTACACTATGCGATTGTCATATAGGATCTCACTCTTCATGGCCAAAGAATGACTTGAAATTGAATTAACGCCCTCTAATCCAAGACATCCACTGTCCACTGTGCTACATTTTCTCCACACATGTCTTTCTACTCCGTTCAACACATATTTTTATTATCCTGAAATATTTGACTGTAAGTCCTTTCAGTGATCTGTTTGTATCTAGCAGTTACATTAGCACCACGCGTTATGGTACAAGACCATTCGCTGGGCTGTATCATTTCCTATCAACTCCATTGACTCAAAATAGGAGCATATACACCAAGGTTTTGCAACCAAATGTGTGTAAGGCTAATATTCCTTTTTTTTTTTTTAAGTAGTCATGTTTCTCAAGCATGAAATGCAGGTTGATTTGACTACCTTATCCAATCCACTGATTGCACATTTGACGTCATAGATCTCCTTGTACACCTTTGTTATGTTCATCCATCAGGGTAGACAAATGTTCCTATACAGCCATGTCTCCAACTATTTGTACATGCCTACGTGTGTACCTGTGTATACATTGGTCCCTCCTGTGTACGTAATAGGTACGGTATTTTTCTTTTCTGCAAATTATGACCAGATGGCCTGATTTCCAAGGTTAGACAGAATCCTCTCACGTGGCTCCAAACCTGCAACTTGTGATAGAGGTAGAATTCCTAGGGGGGGGGGGGGGGTGAGTGACAGCCCAGAAGGCAAATCAGCATATTGCTCTGTTTTGCTATGTGCAACTGGAACTAGAATGTGTTGATCCTGCTGCCTCCCTATCTTTCCTTCTTTTGTATAAGGTCAGCCATTGATAAGCATCAGGGAAGTTATACATTTGCCAGAAATTCTTGGCTCCAGTGCCATGCGGCAGTTCTGGAAACAGCTACAAACTCAGTGCTGGACCATTTTAGTTCAAGGTCCTATCAAGGCCCTAATAAGTAAGAGAAGTACAATTATCCTTGGTATCTGCTGGGGTTTGGTTCCAGGATTCCTCTTGGATACCAGAATCCATGGATGCTCAAGTCCCCTTATATACATTGTAAAATGGTGTCCCTTATATAAAATGGCAAATCAAAGTTTGCTTTTGGAATTCATACACACACACACACACACACACACACAGAGTGGACCCTTGGTATCTGCTGGGGTTTGGTTCCAGGACCTTCCATGGATACCAAAATCCATGGACGTTCAAGTCCATTAAATACAATGGATAGTAAAATGTTGTCCCATGATAGATTCACCTTATGGTCAGCTTAAAGACACACACCAACAACAATATTCGGGATGAAGCATTCTTTTTTAAAAACCCAAGTCAGTGTAATCAGTTTGAAAAAGGCTGGATTGATAGCTGGAATGCTGTATCGGCTGTTTAGTTAAGTATTTCTGGGCACAGAAGTCCAAAACACCTGGGGAGCCAAAGGTTGAGAACCACTGTACTAGACATTTGAATAGGTTATCCTCTGTTAAATAGGGGACCAAGCTATCTTGGAAAGGCTATTACCTTCAAACCTTCTTCTTGGCTTCCTAGAGGCATCTGATTTTCATTGTAGAGTTCAGCCAGATGTTGGAGCAAATGATTTGCTTTGATAAAAAAGGCTGATGTTTTTGTGTTCCTAGCCCACTTTTGTAGAGCCAGTATTTAATGGCCAGAAATCAATAAGTTACTTTTTTGGATTAGGTTTCTCAAAAACTTGCCATGCTGGTTGGAGGATTCTGAAAGTTGTCATCCGAAAAACATACTTTTCCAAGCTTTGTGCATGGCATCATCTGTTCCCTTTTATACTACATGTTCCTCAAGGTCTTTGACTGTGGTGTCTGGGTGAGCTTGCTCCAGAGTGAGATAGCATGGAAGGGACATTACAAGGTGAGATGGGGGGGAGTTGCTGGCTGTTTATTTTCTCTTTTGCAGCCCTGTCACCTCCTGGTACATGACTGCAAAAAAGCATCTAAGAGGACCCAGCTAGGTGGCACTTGGAGCCACCCCTAATTCCTGGAGGAAGGTGACACCCATAGGAATTTATAAAAGGAAAGCACCTAAGAAGGGTCACCTTTTACTCTGCTGTATTGTGTACCATCTGGGTCTCTCTTCTTGGCCTCTGAAAGGACTGGGCCCAAGGAAACAAGATGGGGAAGGCGGTAAGGATCTTTCTGTTTTCATCTACTTATCCCAATGGAAAAGGAGAGTTAGGCTTTCCATCATTTACAAGAGATGCCCTTGACAAAATGGTTTGATCTGCAAGGTAGTGTTTTTATTATTATTGTGTTCATTTGTCATTTCTGATTAATGAAAGTTCTGAAGTGAACCCATCACAGGGTTTTCTTTCCAAGATTTGTTCAGAGGTGGTTTGCCACTGTCTTCCTCTAGGATCTGAGAGAGGATGGCTGGCCCAAGGTCACCCAGTAGATTTCTGAGGCTGAACAGGGATCTGAATCCTGTAAAGTCCTACTCCAATACTTGAAACCACTACCCCACTCTGGCTCTTACAAGATTGTTTTGTTCCAGTTATGACAACCTTGATTGCTTTACTTCTGTATTTCTATTTATATTAAAGGCACAAGGGCTAGTCAGAGCTCTGAGATATTTCTGTTGTTCTATCTGGTTAGCAACTCTAGATGGAGGCTCCAGAAGCAATGTAAAAATTATTTCCAGCCATACTATATTAAACAGTTCATGTGGGATTGGTCTGATGTGGGGGAAAACATGAAAGAGATTTGGAAGAAATATTCTGATCCAGCCATGAAGGTTTGAGATTTGCATGATACATGTATTTCAACTAAAAGTGAGTTACTTCTCAAGTATGAACAGCAAGAGTCTTCTCATCTGCTTTTATAGAAAGACAGAAAAGATTTTCTATTATTTATTTCATATATGTTTATCCTGCTATTAATGTCTCCCAAAGTGGGTCACATTAATAATTATTTTAGAAAACAGAACAGGCCCTACCATGCTTCCAAACTATGACAAGTAGCACAAGGAAAGAGGAGGGAAAGGAGAACAAGTCTTTAAACAAGACTGTGGGCTATAAACTGGTATTAAAATGCACATGCACTACATCTCTCTAGTTATGTGGATGTAGGTGGTGGTAGAAAAGATCACAGGAACAGCAGCATGAAAGAAGTAAGGCACTCAGAAAAACATCTGTGTGAAGCTGGCAAATTTTGCCTGCTGCCCCTCACTACCATTGTATGATCCTGAGGAAAGCACTACCACTATTGTAATACTACAAAAAGATCTGGTCTTCATATTCTACAGTTACAGTTCTGGCATGGAAGCTGGAGTGAACTCCTGCAGCTTTTCTTTATCTGGATGATGAGCAGTAAAACAGGCATGGCTCCCCATTCTTTAGACTGAGGAATTGAGTGTTCTTTGCCATCTGTCAGCTAATCTGTATCTGTTTGAAGGTCTTTCTCATCACCTCCTAGATGTTTGGGGTCTGGGCTCCCAACTTGTGAATGATGGTATAGTGCAGTGATGGCAAACCTTTTAGAGACTGAGTGCCCAAACTGCAACATAAGAAGCTACATCCCATGTCTTCCCAGCTCAGTGTCAACTAGAGCTACTATAACAGAATGAGTACTGATTTGTGGTTTTATTTGGCACTATACCAATGGTGCGAACCTATGGTATGTGTGCCAGAGGGGGACTCAGAGCTATCGACCCAGCACAGAGTTTGCCAGAGTTCATTACCAGAAAGCCAGAGGGATGTGGCACTTTGTGATAAATGTACAGAACCAGTGTGGTGTAGTGGTTTAAGCATTGGACTACAACTGAACATCAGGATTTGATTCCCTGCTTAGCAAAAAAAAACAAAAAACCACTGGGTGACCTTGGGCACACACTCTGAGCTCCAGAAAGGTGATAGTTCACCTTAGAAGCACCGTAAGTCAGAAAGGAATTGAAGGCACATAACAGCAACTCTACTCAAGAAGAGTGAAAAATTTCATTGCAAAATGTTTCAGTTCGACAGGCAGCAAATAAGTAAGCCAACTTTAAGTAAGGAGCTGACTGAAGCATGGCTGTAGGGAGCCTTGGTCCTATGAAAGTTGTTCCCATTCCTTTTGTTAAGAAATGAAAACTGGAGAGGGTGCTTGTAACATTAATGGTGGTGTCAAAAAGTAGGTGACCTAAACGGTTAGAGCCATAACCTATGAGGAGCAGTTTAGGGAGCTGGGTTTTGTTTAGCCTGGAGAAGACAAGATTAAGAGGAGAGAATGTTTAAATATTTCAAAGGATATCACATTGAAGAAGGAGCAAACTTGTTTTCTGCTGCTCCAGAGATTAAGACATGGAGCAATGGATTCAAACAGAAGGAGAAAAAAAAGACCCCATCTAAGCATTAGGAAGAACTTCCTGACAGTAAGAGCTGTTTGACAGTGGAGCATGCTGTCTCAGAGAGTGGTGAAGTCTCCTTCCTTGGAGGTTTTTAAACCAAGACCAGATAGCCATCTGTTGGGGGTCTTCGACTGTGTAAGGCATGGCAAAATGGGGTTGGACTGGATGAGGAAGGGGATCAAGTCCAGTGGTTCTTCTCTTCCTCTGAGGCCAGGGCCATTGCAGATGAATGGAAGGAATTTCTTCTGTCTCTGGGCTAGACATGATGAGCACTGAGCTCTAAGTTAGTTAAAATGAAATTCTTACTACTACTTCAACTCAGTGATTTCAATAGCACCAACATTCAACTAATTTATGACAGAATCCAATGCTTCCTTACTCAGAAGTAAATCCTGGTATTCCCAATAGAAGGAATAATATTCACTAGTAAGCTGTGTGTAACATCACTGCTTCAGCTGGATGCAAAAGCCTAAATCTGTTTGTTCCAAATGATGTAGCCTCCTTGAATCAGTGGAATTTACACAAGTGTTGATTTGCCAAGTTCCCATTGAAGTTCCCATTGAATCAGTGCATCAGTTGCAAGTAGAAACTGGATTTACATACTCAACATTTCACAAATAAAACCAGGACATATGTGTAGCCAAGCATTATCACAGTGTGCTCAAGATGGCACATATAATTAATGAAGAAGAACACACAAGCAAGTAGAGGCTGCACCAGTTTGCTTTTGCCTTAGTCTACTGGGAAGGACAAGATTCTACATCTTCCTCTCCTCTCCCCTTGCTAAGCTGATTGAATGCAAACTATATTTACAGTTTGAGGTCAATTTGCAGCAATTAAAGTAAGCTGAGGACAAAGGGGGGAAGTGTGAGAAGGGGAAAGAAACTGGCTTGCTAGCAATGTGAATGTAAATATTGATGGCATATGCATAGCTAGCTAGATATATTGTTATTGTTAATTGCTGTCAAATCAACCCCATGAATGAGAAACCTCCAGGATCCTCAGTCAACAGTTGCCCTGCTAAGTTCTTGCAAGTTCAGGATTGTGGCTTGCTTAAGGACATTATCACACGAGCCTTGTGCCTCGTGGCAATTGGATTATGAAAGAAAACAGGAACACACCTGGTGTGATAAGCCTCTTCACTTCAATCCTGGTATCATGGTGGGGACCCACCTACTCCACCATGGATACCAAAATCCATGGATGCCCATGTCCCATTAAATACAATGACATAGTGAAATGGTGTCCCTTACATAAAATGGCAAAAACAAGGTTTGCTTTTGGAATTCATATTATTTTTGAATATTTTCAAGCTGTGGATGGTTGAATTTGTTGATAAAGAATCTATGGATATGGAGGACCAATTATACAGCCATGAAGTGTCTGATTCTCCTCCCACTCCCCCTCACTATTCCAAAGCAAGCTAACTCAATGCCTATTGGTTTATTTATTTATTTATTTATTTTGCTGTGTTTGCATAGTTGTGGTAAAAATAATTTTAAATGATTTAAAAATATTTTTATTTTATTCTATCATTTTGCCATAAGTATGCAAACACAGTAAAGATAAAAATTTAAAAGCCCAACAGACACAGAGTTTGCCTGCTTTGGAAAAGCAAAGCACAGGAAGAGAAAGGAGGAGAATCAGGCCCTGTCCTGCCACATGATAGCCCTAATGCTGGAATTGAAGAGGCTTTTCACTCCATAATACCTGTGCTATAATAGTGAGATTGAGAGCTCACTGACAGGTTTTGCCCATCAATGAAAAGGTGCACTACAATAACAGGGCAGCTGCAGGATAGACATGATGGCATTTGGTAAGTCCCAAGCCAAGATGCTTTTATCCTGTTAAATTCTACTTTTAAGCCTCGTCCAGTAATGTCATTAAGTTTATCTACCTGTAATGCGGTCTTTTTTCCTACTGCCTTCTACTCTACCCTTCTACTCGTCCTGGAAAAGATCATAATGTCAGATTTTTCCATTTGAAATACTGCTGGAAATTTACACAGGAAAAACCCCAGTCATTACTACAACAGCCCTCATAGTTCTCTTCTGTAGTTCCCAGACCCTTGGCACCTAAAAAGAAATAGTGTCCTAAGTGGAATCCTCACCCTCTAAAAAATCTTCTCTGCCATTTAAAAAACTGTATATGCTCAACTATGGGGGTGTGCAGACGGGCAACTCTGGGCCACCCCAGGAAGCAGCAGATTGGGGCCATGGCAATCCCATGCCACGACCCTGATCCTCCTTTTTGCCACTCTAAGAGCCGGCATGTGGCTCTTCTTCGTCCGTTTGGTGCAGTGTGTTTGAATGCTGTGCCAGAAGGGCGTCCTGATGCCATGCGCTGTGCGTAATGGCGTACGGCGTCAGCATGGTGTCAGCGTGAGGTTGGGTAGCCAGCATGTGGCTGCCCTGCCCCAACTCTGCCTCCAGGGCCAGTCTGCAGAGGCCCTATAAGTCAACTTCATGTTTATGTTGAGGGCAGGTTTTGGGGCCAAAATTATGGATTTTGATATGACCCATGGATAAGTTGAGAGTAAAACTTAGGGGCATGTAACAAAGGATCTAAAGGATGAAGCAAAGGAAAATAATGTCAAAAACATACAAAATTCCAGCAGGCATAACTGTTTGTGCTTATATTAAAGGCTGGATGGATGAGACAGTAAAGGGGGTCAGTGCTTCTTTTGTGCTCCAAAAGAATGGTTCCTTTTTCTGATAAGAGTTAAAGTACAATACTTTGATCTGTGGTTTTTACTAAAATTTCTCAACTTATGTGAATACAGTATTTCTAGTTAAATCTCAATATTTCACGGCCTACTTAATGTTAATAGTGGCTTCAGGAATCAGCCGTGTTTTAATGAAGAAATAATCCCCACACTGATGAGTCCATTAAAATTCTTAGCCATGTTTTATTTTTCCCCTCTTTCAGGACAAGTACGAGATGTACTCCGTAGAAATGGGGAAAGACTCTGGAGGGGAGATAGATGTGAAAATCAAGAAGAAGGATAAAGGAGCAAAGAAGAAGGAGAAGCTGGAGAATATGAAGAAAGAAATGGATGTGGTGAGTTGCGGGCTGACAGTTGTGCTGATTCAGATACTCTCAAAGGCGCTTTTTATTTCTTTGGTGAATAAGGAAATGAAATCCTCTCAGTTCCATTTCCATTATATTTATTTATCTGATTTCTTCATCATCTCTTCCACCAAGTGCCAAGCAGGTTGTGTGGATTTTCCAGTTATCTTTTCAAGCATTCTATGAGCTTATCTGATTAAATTTTTGATGGACGTATAATTGCTTATTGTTCCTTTGGAAAGGGATGTTGACTTAGGCCGTATCTGCACTGGCCAGGATGCTCCAGGAGCAGCCTGGAGTATCATGGGCCCAAAAATGCGCTGACCTGCCCCATTATCTTACCCTCCATTTCTGTGTCATGGCATCTGTCTGGACAGGCATTCCATTGGGCTGCCTGGCGCGTCCACCACTGCTGCAGGACACTCAGCTCTGAGGTCAGAATAAGGCACCCAGTGATGAGTGACCCACAACGGTGGCAGATATGCCAGCCGACCCAGTGGGACATCCATACAGACTGCTGCTACAGTGTGAAAATGCAGGGGTCTAGATCTTCCCATAACAGGTATTTTATACCATGGTAATTTTATGCACCAATTCTGGTGCAGGGCATGCCAGACATAATAATTATAATAGTAGTAATAAATTTATTTATATCCCGCCTCTCTGTAAAATACAACCGAGGCGGCTTACATCATCTGGACTGCCCGTACTAGAAATGGGTTTTGGGCCATGCATCACAGGACAATGCCAGAATGGGGGTGGGTGGGAATAGGCCTTTTGGCCTGTGCAGACAAGGTCCTAAACTGTTGTTCCAGAAATGAAGAACTGGCTTCATGATGCCACAAGTACTACCTAATCGGTGCTATTTGCATCCAAAAAACAGATTATTTGGACCAATTGTGAAGAAGCATGGTCTTGTGACACAAGACCATGCTTCTTCACAATTGATCCAAATAATCCTTTGACTAGTCTAATTATATATGTCTTCAACTATATCCCTTTCCCTATGATCCTGGACCGTTTCCAGAGGAAGGCGACTAAAATGGTGAAGGGTCTGGAAACCATGCCCTATGAGGAACGACTTAGGGAACTGGGTATGTTTAGCCTGGAGAAGAGATGGTTAAGAGGGGATATGATAGCCCTGTTTAAATATTTGAAGAGATGTGATATTGAGAAAGGAGCTAGCTTGTTTTCTGCTGCTCCAGAGAATAGGACACGGAACAATGGATGCAAGCAACAAGAAAAGAGATTCCACCTCAACATTAGGAGGAACATCCTGACAGTGAGAACTGTTTAACAGTGGAACACACTCCCTCGGAGGGTGGTGGAGTCTCCTTTTTTGAAGGTCTTTAAACAGACGCTGGATGGCCATCTGTCAGGGATTCTTTGATTTTGGGTTCCTGCATGGCAGGGGGTTGGACTGGATGGCCCTCATGGTATCTTCCAACTCTATGACTCTATATCATTACAAATCCACAGATTTTGCAAAAATGTGCAGTTAAGACATTATACTTAAAAGAAGGAAGGTATCTCTTCTCTCAAATGACTCTCTCATCATCTTGAACCTATTCTGTCTTTTAGGATGACCATCAGTTGTCTGTGGAGGACTTGGAGCTGAAGTATCGAACCAATGTTACAAAGGTGAAGCCCTCAGTTGAGGAGGGATTAGTTTTTAAACAGTCAGGAGTAATGGGATTATCAAAGATTACTATTAGGGGTAGGACTTTCTAAAAATTGCATTTTCTTTTGTAAGGCAATACATTTTAATAATATGCTCATGTCACCTGGATCCAAACAAAAAAAAAATCCATAGTGAGAAAGGATGCCTACCTATTTTCGTGTACTTTTTTAGGTTGAATAATTTACCCATTGGGTAAATCAAACTTGGGGAGTTTCAGTGATCCAGGCCAGTTTTGACATACACACATATCCAGGGCTCATTGTGGACCCAAATATCTATTTGAGGGATGTCCAAAATTGGGAGTGATCAGACCCTCATTTTCAATTTTGAAAAACCAAATAAAGGAATCCTTTTGGTGAACCAAAAGCATGTACTTTGGTTTAGAAAAAACCGACAGCCCTAAAAGCTTACAGGAATAGGATCCTGCTTATTCTAACTATTTTTTAAAAATCTAGCAGGATAGTCCAAGGTGCCCCAAAACAAGCAGGAGCTCATATCCAACCTGTGGCCCATGTTTTGCCGCTCCTAACCTAAACCGTGCTTTATGAGCATTTTAAAAGAGGATTTTCTGATGGTCCTGTCCACCCTTCTCTCTGCTTCCAGGGTTTGAACAGCACAGTAGCAGGGGAGATCTTTCTTCGTGATGGTCCCAATGAGCTGAAGCCCCCCAAGGGCACGCCAGAATATGTGAAGTTTGCCCGTCAGCTGGCTGGTGGGCTGCAGTGTCTCATGTGGGTGGCAGCTGCCATCTGCCTCATCGCCTTTGGCATCCAGTGTGGGCAAGGAGATCTTACCAGTGCAGACAATGTAAGTACGGTACTAAAAAGAGAAGCAGCAAGCAGTAGCAAGGGATAGATCTTACTATTAGTTACAATTATCTTTGGAGGTCTTTAAACAGAGGCTCAATGGCCATCTGTCGGGGATGCTTTGATTTTGAGTTCCTGCATGGCAGAATGTGGTTGGACTGGATGGCCCTTGTGGTCTCTTCCAACTCTAGGATTCTATGAGTCTATATCCTACCTGTCAACCAGTCAACTGAAGACAATGTTTCTCCTTCACCACTTTTACAGTACAACAGCCTTGTAAAGTAGGTCAGGCTAGAAGAGCAGTGTCAGGTCTAAGGTCACTGAGTGACTCTGGTGGCTACAGGGGGATTAGAATACAGATCTCCCAAACCCCAGATTGGAGGTGGAGGGAGGGGAAAATGCATTTAAAAAAAAAAACAGTGGATTGGGATACTTTGCTGCTGACAACCAGCAAAAAAGGTTTTAAAAGATGGAAAAACAGCCAATAAGTGGCCAAAATCAAGACAGGCGGTGACTTTCATCCACTGCTGGATCATCACAACCATTATTATTATTATTATTATTATTATTATTATTATTATCACCATCATCATCATCGTTGTTGACGTCGTCATCCCACCCTTCTCTCAGGACTCTTACCCAGGGAGGCTTCCAACATTAAAAAACAATACAATTATAAACATACAAAACCATGTTAAGTGTAGTATGCTAGGAGAGCACAGAAGCCAGAATTGGCCTCAGTTACACTTGCCTCCCCCTTCCCTACACTAGGACGCTAAGTTCTGACACTACAATAAACCTGGTGTTAGCCCAGTTTGGATTCCTCAACAGCACAAAATGATTATGTTGCTCCAAGAAATGATATTTGCAAACAGACACTGAAAGGATGTAGCTGGGATGGAATGGAAATATAGGAGATACAGGCATAGTAACCTTTTGCTTCCTTCCCCACCTTTGCCCTTTTACGTAGCTCTACTTGGCTATTGCCCTCATTGCTGTGGTGGTTGTGACCGGCTGCTTTGGGTACTACCAAGAATTCAAAAGCACCAACATCATTGCAAGCTTCAAGAATCTAGTGCCCCAGGTAAGGAAAAGATCCTGGGCAGTCACACCGCTGCAAATGCGGCTGAATGAAGGCAAGAGAAATTGATGAGGAGTGGATCCAGCTACTTTACTTGTAGTACCAGCCTTAACATTTTACAGATATGCAAATATGTGTGTCATTTCTAGCTAAATGGTTTGTTTGTTTGTTTGTTTGTTTGTTTTAAAAAAAATAATTAATTAAATGAGGAGTAAAGGGACAGATTTTAATCCTTTTCAGACGGGATGCTTTTCTGCTCAAACTTCCTAATTTCCAAATTTGCCTGTACCTGTTTCCTTTACAGGACCTATCCTCTTTTTTTTTCCTGGTGGGAGAAATTTACAGAAGGGAGACATTTTGAATGGGGAAATGCCTGGCGAGAAAAACATTACAAACTTTCTTCCCTCCTCCCTTCCCCATTCTGCCACTCTCATGAAAAGCATGTAACTCTGGATCTTTCTCACAAACATATAAAATCTAATGTTGTAATTTTGTCCAAATATTTGTATCAGGGATGGAATTTGGGCATGTGGGCATTATGCAATGCAGATCTTAGTCACCTTTGCACTTGAAACAAAAAGTTGGCATGATAGCACAGCTCTCTCCTTTCTTCCTGGAACAATTGTTTAAAACAAACCATGAGCATTTGATCACAAATTCCATCTCACACCTGAACCTGGTAAAGTGATAAAATCCTCATGACTTGGCAGATCCCAGCCTTGTAAGGCCTGAGAAACAGACAGGCAGGCAGACAGACAGGCAGTCTGTCTGTGTTTTTAATTTTATTTTAGCTTTTATTTTTAATGTTCTATTTTACCGTAATTTGTTTATGTAAAAGATCCTCCATATCCCAGACAAAATAGCAACTGGAATGAGGCTGCACCACTTCCAGTTGTCATATTGGTTTGGAGACTGTGTGGGGCAATATTCAGGGAAATAGAGTCTGGTTTCTGTGGATCTTGTTTCCGTGGATTTAAGGACTTTGAGCGAAATTTTCAGGAGATTGTCACCTGAAAACTGCACTGGTGTTTTGGGTTTTTTAACTGAGAGGTCCAGGAAGCTTTTGGGAACTGGGGGGGGGGAGGATCTTGGGGATGCCTATGATCCACGGACCACCCTTTCTCCACACCTGCTATAAAGGGAACATTGTTGTACTCTCATTATCATCCAAAATAATGTTTTAAAGCTGGCATTGGTATTTGTAATGTGTTACTTCCAAGTTCAGCCCTGGAGTGAGAAAATTGACCCCGGGGTAGTTTACTCATCTGTACAGCAGAGGGTTTTGAGTTCCAGTGGACTGGCTATCAAGAAGGTGGCTAGGATAGTTAAATGGAAAGTAAGTGACATGTGAGACTTGTAAAAACATTGACGTGGTTCAACATCCTCCACAATGAAATGAATATGTGTCCAGGCAGGGCAAGTACAACCCAACACAATCAATGGTCACACTGTCCCTGCCCTGGAAGGGTGGCCAAAAGGGCCTTTGAGGGACATGACTGAATCTCCGTGCCCCTGCCACCAATACACTGTTGCTGTAGGGTTTCTGGAACTAAGAGAATATATGTTGGGAAGTGGGATAATGGTTACTGCTCTGCAGTCTGCTATTGCTTCATAACAAGCTCTGTATTCAGGAATGAGAAAATCAACACAATTATGTTGGATCACTCTCCAATTTTGCAGCTGATTGCCCTGGCCTGTTTCCTCTTGCCCCAGCATAGTGGCATTATACTCTTAGCATAGCTGAGAGGTGAGATTATGTATCTGAGGAAGAGTACATGCTTTCCATGCAGAACAATCCCCAGACTGGTCTTTGTCATGCCCCAAGTGCTGGGAAAAACCTGATACCTAGAAACACATTGCCAGTCAGAATAGGAAATACTGTTTTAGATGGAGGCATATGTAGAAGGCACCTGCTTTCATCCCAAACCTCGGGTGACAGTTTGTGTTTCTATTTTATTTTCTTCCTCCCAACCACAGCAAGCCACAGTGATTCGAGACGGGGACAAGTTCCAGATCAATGCCAACCAACTGGTGGTAGGTGACCTAGTGGAGATCAAAGGGGGAGACCGGGTTCCAGCAGACATCAGGATCATCACTGCCCAAGGATGCAAGGTACCCAAGACTTGTTATGGGAACAAAGAAGGCTCATAACCATCATTGTGTCATGTGCGAAAGTGTGCTGTGATTGCCCTCTGCTGGAGGAATATTTCTTTGTGAAAGGGAAGAGAAATTCTTTAGGAAGGGAACTCATACGTTGTTGTTGGTTTTTGTTAACTGCCCTACAGTTGATCTCAATTCATGGTGACCCTGTGGATGAGACATCTCCAGGATGCCCTGTCTTCTACTGCTCTGCTTAAGTGTTGTAGATTCATGCTATGTCCTCCCTAATATCTAGCCATGTGGCATGCAGTCTTCATCAGTTTCTACTACCCTCTACCTTTCCTAGCATTATTGTCTTTTCTCATAAATCATGCCTTCTCATGCCTTGGCCAAAGTATGACTGCCTCAATTTGATCATCTTGGCTTCCAGGAGTATTTCAGGCTTGATCTGTTCAAGGACCCGTTTGTTTTCTTTTTGGCTGGCCACAGTATCCTCGGCACTCTTCTCCAGCACCACATCTCAGATTAGTTGATTTTCTTTTTATCTGCTTTCTTCGCTGACCAGCTTTCACATCCATACATAGTGATGAGAAATACCATGGCTTGGATGAATCTAACTTTAGTACTCAGTTGTATATCTTTTCTCTTTAAGATCTAGTTTTTCATCACAGCCCTTTCCATTCCTAATCTTCTTATCTCTTGACTGTACTCTCCATTCTGATCAATGTTTGATACACAGAACAAGAAGCCTAATCCTGTTTTTTGTATGATGTTTTCTGCATACATGTTGAACAAGTAGAGTGATAAAATGCAACCTTGCCTGATCCCCTTACCAATTGGAAAACATTCTGTTTCGCTACATTCTGTTCTAACAGTGGCCTAAGTACAGATTTCTCATCAGAACTGTCAAATGTAATGGGACTCCCATGTCTTTGAGAGTATTCCATAGCTTTTCATGATCAATGCAGTCAAAGGCTTTGCTATAGTCTATAAAGCACATGCTGATTTTCTTTTGGAATTCCTTGGTGCACTCCATTATCCATTGTATGTTTGTGGTCCCTAGTTTCTGTACCTTTCCTGAACCCTGCTTGCACCTCTGGGATTTCTCTTTCCACATATGATTGAAATCTGTGTTCGGAATTGTAAGCATAATTTTGCTTGTGCGGGAAATGAATGGTATTGTCCTATAGTTGCTGCAATCTTTTGTGTCTCCGTTTTTGTGGATGGAGATGTATATTGAACATTTCTAGTCTGTTGGCCACCATTTTTCCTCCATATTTGATGGCATATTTTAGTTCCCCATAGAGTTGATTCCGTATATTTGAATTATAGCAGTTCAATTGGAATAGCATTAGTTTCAGTGATTTGTTCTTCCCAGTTTCTCTTATTGCAGATTCTACCTCACTTTCTATCATTTGGAGTTCATCTTCATATTATTCTTCATTCCATATGTCATTAATTTTTTTTCATCTCTTTCATATAGCTCTTCTGTGTATTGCATCCAGCATCTTTTTATGTCTTCTTGATCCCATAGCATGTTCCAATTCTTATCATAGAGAGCCTTTGGTTTGAACTTCCCTTTGACTTCTCTTATCTTGTAAAAGAGATCTCTCGTTCTTCCTTTTTTGTTATTGTCTTCTTCTTTTCTTTTTCTTTTCTTTTCTTCTTTTTTTTTTTTGCATTGATGGTTATAGTAGTCTTCTTTATCCTTGTGCACTAATCATTGAACACTTGCATTCTGATTTTGTTCCTATCTCCCTTTTGTTTTGCTTTTCTTTTTTCCTTGACTGCTTGAAGCGTTTCCTCAACTATCCATTGTTTCTTCTCTCTCTCTCTTTTGCCACCGATAATGTCTTCCTGCATCTTCCTTTATTATGTCCTTGGCTTCTGACCATAGTTCTCCTTGTTCCTGGACTATTATGCTTAATAGTGCAAATCTATTTCTTACATTATCTGATGAGATACTGTTCAAATCATATTTTGGTATGGCTCATGTGTTACTTGGTTATTTTGCATATAAAAATCCAGACCACCACAACCACAGTTCTTCTTTCTGGTTGCAACCAAGTAGCAGAGCTTGGGGAGGTGGGTGCTTAAGCATGACACTTTTATCTTTACAAATCTCATTCAGCTGCTTTTCACCTAGTTGGGTGTCCAGGGTCATGTTTCTATTGTAAAAATGGTCCAGGAGTGCCAACTTCATAAGTGGAGGGTTGTTGTTGTTGTTGTTGTTGTTGTTGTTGAGGAGCAGGGCCAATGGGTTAGGGAAAGTTGAAGCAACCCTTTCATTTCTCCTCTAGAACTGCTCTCTCCTCATGCTGTCTTGCAAAGAAGAGGCAATTGCCTTCCTGCCCTGTTTGTGGAGTCCTTGTGAACATGTCTTTGGTTATGAACGGGACACTGGACTAGATTGGCCTTTGATCCAGTAGGGCTGTTATGTTTTTATTATACAAGTTGGGTACATAATGCGTAGTTTCAACCTAAATATCGATAGTATGTGTGTAGCTAGCTAGAATTATATGATAGAGATAGCTAGCTAACTAGTGAGCTCTCTAGCTGTCTATGTATATGATATGATTCTATAATATTATATGGTCATATATTGTTATATAATATACAATGGTGGTGGGGAACAAAAGGTCATCCAAGTGTTGTTGGACTGCAGATTCCATCAGCCAGCACAGATAGTGGTAAGAGATGATGAAAACTGTAATCGAACATCTAGAGGGCTACAGGTTCTCTATTCATAATATATAGTGTATATCAAGCTGGATCCTGGCCTAATCATACTTACAACAGACCCACTGATATCAACAGAGTTTGAATTTGTTACAACTTTAAGTTTCATCAAGTTACAGGCTCAGAAATAGAAAAATTATCCAAACTGGAAGACATTTCCACTTAAAGAATGGGGGGTGCTTCCTGTTGCCCTCAGTTTGTTTGATTTTTAAAAAAGAAAAACAGGGTAGGGAAAGAAAATTTATGTTGCAACACTAAGTCATTGAGGATGTAAATGAAATTGCCCAAGCCATGTGACGACCTCTTCATGCAGTTGCATGGATCACACATGTTACACAGTGCAGGAATGAAATTTGATTTAATGTATGTCTCCTGTTTCCTTTTTCTTTCCCCAGGTGGATAATTCCTCTTTGACAGGGGAATCAGAACCCCAAACAAGAGCCCCAGAATGCACCCATGAGAGTCCTCTGGAAACCAGGAATATTGCATTTTTCTCCACTATGTGCTTAGAAGGTAGGAAGGGGTGATTTCGGGACAGAGAAAGTTGGCTTGATATGGAACACTTGTTCAAGATCACCACTGATTCTCTGTGGATCCACATAGCTGACAAGAGTTAAAAGAGGGAAAAACATGTAGTCCTGAAGTGCAAAGAATTTGGAAGCTGCTCTTTTTTTTTCCCCTTGGGGGGGAAAGTGTTGTTGTTGTTGTTTAGATGAAGTATAATTAATATTCATCAGTTTTGTGGACCAAGCTTCTAGTCACATCCATTTCTTCTTCAGACTTGCCACCTCCAAATAAACCAGGGTGTATGACCACAGATAACCATGCCCTATGATACCATTGTTTGGTGGTTTCCTAGTCTTCACAGATTTTTCCCCATGTTCTAAAAAACTGAAATCCCACCTCTAACACTTAATTACTAAAAATAAGAGCTTTAAAAGCTAAAATATGCTGGTATTTCTGTCCCCATCCTTTTGCCTTTGTCCCCACTTATTGCTGGAATGTGGCCCATAAGAAAATCTTGAACTGAATTTGGTCCTCAGGCTAAAAGAGGTTCCATATCTCTGATGTACACTCTGGTCAATGGGGATGAAGAAATAGGGAGCACCAGGCTGTTCTTTAGATGCTGGGGCACCATTAGCTACAAAAATTCAGGCATCTCTCAGAGATTATTCAGATGTTGTCGTTTTAGCACAACTATGAGAATAATCTAATTCACGCATTCCGGTTTGTTTTTTTTTTTTTTTTTTTTTTGTTCATGCTATTTTAAAATCTGAACTACATCTATGCACATCTCTGCATGTTCTGTTGCTCTCACTTGTAAGCACTATGAATAAAGATGGTCAATGATGCAGATGTATTTGAAACATGTTGAAGGCATGCAGAGTTTTATCCCATTTTATCCTGGGTCTCTTCACATCAGTTATTCACACAGCAAACAAAGCAAACCTTTTAAGAAAACTAAGGAAAAAATTTTACAGACCTGGAACAACTACTAAGGAAGATCAAAGAAGAAAGTGCAAAGGCAGGCTTAATGTTGAAACAAAAATAATGATCACATTCAAACTAGACAATGAATAAATAGAAATAGTAAAAGAGTTCTCATATCCGGAATCAAACATTGATCAGAATGGGGACTGCAGCCAGGAAATTAGGAGAAGACTAATAATGGGGAGGGCAGCTATGTAAGAACTAGAAAAGATCCTAAAATGCAAAGATATACAACTCAGCACAAAAGTCAGAATCATACAAACCATCATATTCCCTATTACCATGTATGGATGTGAGAGCTGGACAGTCAAGAAAGAAGACAGAAGGAAAATCAATGCATTTGAGAGAATGTGGTGCTGGAGAAGAGTGCTGAGGATACCATGGAGAGCCAAAAGGACAAACAAATGGGTCCTAGAACAGATCAAGCCAGAGATATCCCTAGAAGCCAAGATGACAAGACTTAGACTGTTGTACTTTGAACACATCATGAGAAGGCATGAATCATTGGAAAAAACAATAATGTTAGGAAAGTTGGAGGGAAGTAGAAAGAGAGGAAGGCCACATGCCAGATAGATGGACTTTATTAAAGAGACCACAAATATGAGTTTGTAGGAGCTGGGCAGAGCAGGAGAAGACAAGTGGGCCTGGAGATGTCTCATCCATAGGATCCCCATGGGTCGAGACACATGCGAAGGCAGTTAACAACAACAACAACAAAGGAAAAAACACAAGATGCCTGGGTTATGTGGGGTTTTCGGCAACTCCCCCCACCCCAAACTTAATCAGATGTATTCAAAATTCATATGAACAACACAGATTCAACCCACATTCTGCTTTCGAACAGAAAGTAGACAAAAGCCACTCCTTTGTACTTTCGGGATTTCCAAAAGTAAAAAGAAGCAGCTTTTGACTACTTTCCATTCGAGTTAATGACAGTTTAACAATGTTGTCTGAAAATCTACCCGCTTTTGCGAGATTTTTCTATTGGTGTACATGTTGATGTTTTTCTTCCTTTGACTAATACATGTTTGTGTGCATTTTTCAAATATATGCAGTTAGTTTTGTTTTCTCTGAAACTCATCTGAAGTGTTGCAAATGTAGAGATTCCCAAAGAAAATGTAGAGATTCCCTACTGCAATTCTCAGGAGGCATACAATGGCTATGTTTGTGCAGAAATGGGCAACCAACATCCTCTTTTCCACTCCTTTAAATGTCCCCCTAGGCACAGCCACCGGCATCATCATTAACACTGGGGACCGCACCATCATTGGACGTATTGCTAGCTTGGCTTCGGGAGTAGAGAATGAGAAAACGCCCATCGCCATTGAGATAGAGCATTTTGTCGACATTATTGCTGGCTTGGCCATCTTTTTTGGTGCCACCTTCTTTGTGGTCGCTATGGTCATTGGCTACCCCTTCCTCAAAGCCATGGTCTTCTTCATGGCTATTGTAGTAGCTTATGTCCCTGAGGGTCTTCTGGCAACTGTAACGGTAAGTAACACTCCCCAGGTGACAAAAACGTCCTCTACCCTAACATTATGTCCCAATGTGAGTGCAGAATGTGAGTGGATGGGGCAATAGGTCATGCCTTTGAGCAATTGCTTTGAATGCAGAAGGACTTATGTTCAATCCCTGTTCAAAGAATCGCAGGAAGCAAGCCATTTGCTTCAGGCCTTAAAGAACTGCCACCTACTGGAGTAGATCATGCTGAACAACTAGATGGACAAATGATCTAATAAGACAGTTTCATATATTCATTATGCTATCTGGTATGTTCATCCTAAGTCGTGTACCTTACCCATTTTCCTTCTGCAGGTGTGTCTTTCCCTCACAGCCAAGCGTCTAGCCAGGAAGAACTGTGTAGTAAAGAACCTGGAGGCTGTAGAGACCCTGGGCTCAACTTCTGTCATCTGCTCTGACAAAACTGGAACCCTTACACAGAACCGAATGACAGTCTCCCATCTTTGGTTTGACAACCAAATCCATACAGCAGACACAACAGAAGACCAGTCAGGTATACAGCTATATTAGCAGAGAGAGTCAGGCCACAAAGACTAGTAGACAGGGCTGCTTATTCCCTGTTCCCTAATCTCAGGGATCACATGCTGGCTGGCTGTAGGTGCAGCAAAATCTCTCTCTCTCTCCCTCTTTCTTTTTCTTTCTCTCTCTCTCTCTTTCTTTTGCCTTCTGCAGTCTCTCCCCCCCCCCCCGCCCCAGATTTGCTATCCAGAAAATCTGGAGGGCTGTATAATTTCAACCTCTCATGTAGAACATTGGCTGTTGTTGTTGTGGTTGTTGTGGTTGTTGTTGTTGTTGTATGCCTTCAAGTCATTTCTGAATTATATTATCCCTAGGGTAAAGCTATCATGGATTTTTCTTGGCAAGATTTGTTCAGAGGAGGTTTGCCATTGCCTTCCCCTAAGGTTGACAGCATATGACTTGCCCAAGATCATCCAGTGGGTTTCATGGCCCACCTGGGAATTGAAACCTAGGCTCCAAAATTGTAATCCACCTCTCAAACCACTACACCATACTGGCTCTCATAGGACATTGGTAGATGATGCTAACCTATGTCACTTTCTTTCAGGGCAGAGTTTTGACCAGTCATCAGAAACATGGAGAGCTCTATGCAAAGTGGTGAGCCTTTGCAACCGTGCCTTTTTCAAATCAGGCCAGGATAATGTCCCCATTCCAAAGGTAAGCAATATTTAAGGGAAAATCTGGATTCTATCAATGTTATTCATCTTCAGACAATGCATTTACTAATCCCCAGCTTTGGTTGGAGTCATGAAGATCTGGGTGCAGTCAAACTCTGTCTAGGAGGCCAAGACCCAAAGCTTGGACTTGAACTAGTCATGCTACCTGGAGGACTCTGAAAGTGGCAACCCAAAAATGGAACTTCTCCAAGTTTTAAACATCTGGCTCAGTATTTAGAGTGAGATTTTGACCTGGATTCAAATCCTATTTTGTCTGAGAAGCACAGTGGGTGACTTTGGGCTAGTCCTTGCATCCCAGCCTAACCAAGGTTGTTATGAGATTAAAATGACTACCATGCTCCATGCTATAAAGTTAAAATAAAAAGGTAATAATTCTGTTGATGTTTAGATGGCACAAGAAAGCACTGCAAAAATAATCTTGTATCACTTCACTGCTATAACTCTACTACCTACTTTCAACAAACATGAGAACAGTGGTGTATTGGTAAATTTTAAAGTTCAGGTACTCATTATGACAATTCCTATAGCCACACCTCACAAGAGACTTGTTGTTGTTGTTGTTGTTGCTGCTGCTGTTGCTGTTGTTGTGTGCCTTCAAGTCGTTTCTGACTTTTGGCTATCCTGTGATATACTCTATCACAATATATTTTCAGAAGAGTTTGCCTTGCCTTCCTCTGAGGCTGAGAGAGTTGCTTGCCCAAAGTCATCCAATATGTTGCCATGGCTGAACAAAATTTCAAACCCTAGTCTCCAAGTGTCCTAGTCCAACTACTATGCCATGCTGGCTCTCGTTTTGTAAATCTAAGGGGTTTTAATTGCCAATCCACCCCAAAATACTTCCCATTACAACTGGGATAGGAGACTTCCTCCTTTAAAAAATGGAGGCAGCTCAGCAAGCCAGATCTAGCCATTTTCATAAGCAGCAGGTATTTTGTAAATCTGTGGCTGTTGTTATGTGGTTTTCAGTTGACTCTGACTTATCATGACCATATCATAGGGTTTTCTTGGAAGATTTATTCAGAGGAGATTCACCACTGACTTCCTCTAAGCCTGAGAAAGTATGGGCCTTTGCAGACTGCTAGAAATAGTGCAAACTGAGTCCACTTTAAGGGTTAGGATTAGTGCTAGGGAATCATGGTAATGGTTTTTGTTTTGTTTTTCTGAGACATTGAGCCTTCTCTGTCAGAGAGCTCTGGTGCCACAATAAAATACAGTTCCCATGATTCCCTAACCCTAACCCTTAAAGTGGATTCAATTTGCACTATTTCTAGCAGTCTGCAAAGGCCCTTTGACTTGCCCAGTGGGTTACCATGGCTGAGTGGAGATTTAAACCCTGGTTTCCCTGAGTCCTAGTCCAGTATTCAAACCATTACCATGCTGGCTCTCATTTTGTAATTCTAAGGGGTCTGAATAAACCATCCCAAAATGCTTCCTATTACAACTGGGATAGCTCACAATTAGGTATTGGTGCTGGGGAAACTTATTTCCTAACCAGCTACTGTAAAGACTGCAGCTTATAACACTGTCATTTGTATATAAAGAAGTCATGGTGCTTCAATCCTGAAACGACAACAGTGCATGACCACAGAGGCCATATTATGCCTACCAGTTCTAGATGAATGGGTATTTAGCCTGCAGGATGGCAAGACATTCTTCCTATGACCAGAGGGTATGCTTTCTCCAGCTAACATGTAGCACAGAGGTCCCAGATACTTTCTTGGAGATAGGGATAGAATAAGACATCCTGAGGTCCTAAACATTATGTCTCATATTATTACCACCACCCCCAAGAAGGTGCATCATGCTAACAGATGTTGGAGTGTAATTTGCTTGGTTGATACATAAGTTCAGCAATACTTGGAGGCACATTCTATAATTTATGAGGAACAGCCCTGCTCTGCTTATCCCATTAATGCCCTGGAAGCTCAGCATTTCAATAGTTCTTACCAGTTCCCATGTTGCTCTTGTCTTCTGATCCTCAGCGAATCGTGATTGGAGATGCCTCAGAGACCGCCCTCCTGAAATTTTCTGAGATCACTCTTGGCAATGTGATGGAATACCGGGAACGCTACAAAAAAGTCTGTGAGATCCCTTTCAACTCCACCAACAAGTTCCAGGTCAGCAGCTGCCACTCCCTTCCCTGGGTTCTAGGAGCAGAACCAGCTGCTCAGAATTACCCAGAAAGGCATAGAAAGGGCAACCTGGGTCTTGTGAAGCAGTTGTAGTTCCCATTGGCAGGGATGCTTGAGGAATTAAATTCTGATGAATTCTCATGTAAGCAAACCCAGGTTGCATGTCACCAAATAATGTCATAACTAGAATGTAAGGCCTGAATCCTATTGCTATTTGCAAATTTAGTAAACCCATTGAATCAATAAAATTTAGACTGGCACCCTCCCTTTTGGCAAACAAGTAAAGATGTTTCTATTCCAACAGGCATTTGATTTCTGGCTGTGCAGTGGACCCTTGATATCTGCTACAGTTTGCTTCCAGGATCCTTTGTCATATCAAAATCCATTGATGCTCAAGTCCCATTACAGTCAGCCTTCCATAATCAATTATTCCTTATCCACTCATTCAGCCATCCATGTCTTGAAAATATTTTTAAAATATATGAATTCCAAAAAGCAAGCCTTGATTTTGCCACTTTAAATAAGGGATGCCATTTTACTATGCCATTATATTTAATGGGACTTGAGCATCCACAGATTGCACATGCAATAAGGTAGTAAAATTGTGTCCCTTATATAGAATGGCAAAATCAATAAACCCATTGAACCAATCAAATTTAGATGGGCACCTTGTTTTTTGGCAAACAAGTAAAGATGTTTGTATTCCAACAGGCATTTGATTTGTGATTGTACAGTGAACCCTTGATTAAAAGTTGCTTTTTGGATTTTTAAACTATATATTTTTAATATTTTCAAGCTATGGATGGCTGATTCTTGAATGTAGAATCCATGGATATAGAGGACCGACTCTATATTTGAACACTCTTAAACATTCAAAAACAAAAAAACAAAAATTATGGAAATTTAGCATAGCAAGAAAAAGACTTTTTCCCTCATTGTTTTTAACTGGCAGCAAGGTTTGGTTTTTTGTTTTAAATGAGTATCTTTAAAATGTCATTCCACAGCCGAAGCTGTACATTCCTTCTGCTACTTTAGGATTCGATCTCCTCCACTATCTTGTAGACCAGACCTCAATTTTGCACCACTCTGATTGCTATTAACATGACTTTACCTATTTTCCTAGTGAATACTCACGCACTCTCGTTCTCCCCTTTTGCTACAGTTGTCCATCCATGAGTTAGAGGACCCTAGAGACCAGCGCCACCTGCTGGTGATGAAAGGCGCTCCTGAACGCATCCTAGAACGCTGTTCCACCATCATGATCAAGGGCCAAGAGTTGCCCCTTGATGAGCAGTGGAAGGAAGCTTTCCAAACAGCTTACATGGACCTTGGTGGACTGGGCGAGCGCGTGCTTGGTAAGTGGTACTTGATAAGAGTCGGGCCATGGCAGGGATTGAACTGGACACTCTACAAAGGTAACATCTGTGCTGTGACAGGGCTGTCTCCAGACTTCAGAGAACTCTTGGTATATTGCCATTTGATGGGATCCCTCCTTTATTGGCATCCTTTCTGGGCCCATCTCGCAACAGCCATACCCTTGTGAGAAGCCTTGAGCCAAACTTTAAAATGCCCCATGATTCTTGAGAGTGAGGCTAGCATAGTAGTATTGCAGGAAATTTTAAGTGACAGCTCCAAGCTGCCTGGCTCTCATCCAGAAAGGTAGGGCTGGAAACCAAGGAGTCAACGATTGGGATTAGGGTTGCTACGTCAGGACTATCCCAGCCCCTGTGATTTCAGGGCTAAAACATGAGTTAGCAACTTGAGATGTTGCAGGAAGCAGATAGTGATAATAATGGTGGTGGTGGTGGTGATGATGATGATGATGATAGTGGTGATGATACAAAGAGCAGCCCCTGGTGATGTAATTAAGCATGCTCAGAGTACGCCATTCAAATCAAAATCATCATGTATAATAAATAAGTGAGGAAAATATCTAGCCACACGTACATCTTTCGTGGCAGTCGTATGCCCTGAGATTCCTCTCCCTTGCCTGCGGATTGGAAAAAAGGGGTTGGATCCTGGGATCTGGCAACCCTAGTAAGGATAACTGTGAACCCAAGGAGCTTGAAATGTAACAATACATGCAGACAACAACAAGAAACACAAACTCAGTGATACAGTATAGTGGCAACTCTGAATGGTAGTAGAAGAGGTCTGGTGGGATGGGCAAAGGTAAAGGGCTCACCATGCTCTCTTTTTCCCACAGGATTCTGTCACCTTTACCTTCCCCAGAATGAGTTCCCACGTGGCTACAACTTTGACAGTGAGGAGATGAACTTCCCCACCAGCGGACTCTGCTTTGCAGGCCTCATCTCCATGATCGATCCTCCCAGAGCCACTGTGCCTGACGCTGTCATGAAATGCCGCACTGCAGGGATCCGGGTAGGCTGCCAGCTGTTCTGGAGAGCTTCAATTTCTGGCAAAGCTCTCAGTAAGAAACGAATGAACAATAACCACCTTAAGGGCCAGTCCTGGAAACACTTGGGTCATGAAGGTCCTTAGAGAGTTGTTTCTTAAAATTTGAAAAATTAGGGCAAAAGACATGATTTACATCTTTCTGGATCCTATTACATATACTATCCCACTATCATAAATGTAGAAATATGCTTTATACCTCAAGCTTTAACATAACTCTACTGCATTTGAAGAAGTAGGTTTATATCTATGAAAGACCTTGTTAAAATAAAGCCAGTTAGTCTTAAAGGTGTTGCACATTCTTTCTTTCTTTTTTCTCCTTCTGCCTTCCTCCTTTTTTATGTTCCTTAAAAGGGAGTCTGTGGGGCAATAAATATGACCTATCAGACAACATATAAATAACAGGGAAAAGTAGAAGGAGCATTTAATATAATCAAGCAGCCCTGCCATCTTTCAACTTGACCCACATAATGTTAACTAAGGAGATTATTGCAATACAGTTAAACCGAATTAAAAAGAGACTTACCTCGCCTGAATTGAAGTAAAATTCGGACTGCATCTAGACGCTATTGCACCGATTTTCCAAAAAAACAACAACATCCATATGCAGCCCAAATTCAGCCAGGCTGACTTAACTCGCTCTGGTAGCCATTTTTCTAAGTGAGAATGCGAGGTAGAAAAATGGCCGCCCGAGCGAGTTAAGTCACACTGGTTGAATTTGGGCTGCATCCGAATGGAGGGGGTTTTTTGGGGGGAATCCCTGCAATAGCGTCCAGATGCAGCCCAAATTTTACTTCAATTCAGGCGAGGTTAGTCTCTTTTTAATTCGATTTAACTGTAGTGTGATAATCTCCTAGATCAAGGATAGCAACCAGATATCCACCCTAAAACAACAGATATGAGGGAGCATCACAAATGTAGAGCCTCCTAATCTTCCATCATCTGAACCCTGCCTCCAGACCTCTCCAGCAGAATGTCTAGCTCAGCTACTTCCTCTCTATTCAGTGTCTCCCCACCATTTGCTAAGCTGCTGGCAGTTCTTGCTGCCTTCTTTCTGATTAGGGGTGGACACACCTATTGATTCTATTTGGAAAATAATGTCAATATCCCAATTTTTCCCCTATTGATTCTATTTGGAAAATAATGTCAATATCCCAATTTTTCCCCTCTATATCCAGCAAATAATGTTGCCAAAACTGGAGATGGCTCCTGTATCTTTAATAGTTGCATAAAAGAAGGCATTTAGGTAGGTGTTGCTTGTTACCTGGTTACATGACAAGAAATACCTCCTGAGATCCCCTCTTTAACATAGACATAGAGCTGTCTCCTGTTTTCATTCTGGAGTTTTCATTTTACTAAGTATTGCAGCATTTGTATGTAGGGCTTGGGCCTAGAAGCTTCAATGCAGATCTAGGAGACTATCTCATTATGTTATAAACCGGCTTAAAATTAGAAGCGGGTGGCATCCTGATAGTATCAGATGCAATTAGCTCCCGAAATTACTGCCCAGGTGCAACCTGGCTCCATCGCTGCTCCAAGGGGTGCTTCTCACGCCTCTTTTTGAAGCCGTGAGTTTTCCGGCTTGACAAAATGGCCACCGGAGCACCCCTTGGAGAGGCGATAGAGCCGGGCAGTGATTTCAGTGACTAAATGCATCTGATACTATCAGGATGCCAGCCACTTCTAATTTTAACCCAGCTCAGATAAGCTGGTTTACAATGTAATGCAATAATCTTCAGAGTTCAAGCTGACTGGATGCATTTCAGAATTCCACGAGGAACTGAGTGAGTTCTTCTTCTAAATTTTACAGAGTTTTCCTGCACATTTGCTGCTCAACATCCATTTTCTTTCCAGACACAAAAAAGAAGAAGAGGGAAACAATATCTGTAAAAGAAGACACAGATGCTTGTAATATTATGACTCAAGGTTACACAGGTAGTAAGGATTTGGGCCCAGGAGTCTAGTTTTCTCAAGGCCCTTTCATGCTATGCAGTTATAGCACTACCATTCCATTTTAACTGCCATGGTTCCCTCCTATGGGATTCTGAGATTTGCAATTTAGGGAGGGATTCTCAACCAGAGAGGTCTGGTGCCTCACCAAACTACAAATTGCAGGATTCCATGGAAAGCATTCAGGTCAGTTAAAGTGGAATCAGTGCTGTAATTGTAATGTGAAAGACCACTCAGTCATTAGCTAACATTCTCACTAGTAGACAATGCTGACTTTCTAGGCAGGGTTATTAGATATATGCTGTTGAATTGACAATAAAAAATAACACCCTGCCTATCCTTAAGAAACATCCTTAAGCCCCTCTGTGTCTTACCATTTCCAGGTCATCATGGTGACAGGAGACCATCCCATCACTGCCAAGGCCATTGCTGCCAGTGTGGGCATCATCTCAGAGGGCAGTGAAACAGTTGAAGATATTGCTACCCGGCTGCGCATCCCCGTGGAGCAAGTCAACAAGCGGTGAGCATCTAAACGTGTCATCATCATCATAGTTTTAATAAGGCATCCAACAGCAATGACATAGCCATGGCTCTTAGGGTCAAGGTTTTTGAAAAAGCAAGGATTGCATACCCCCTAACTGTCCCAATCTGGCAAAATCAATTCCAATTAATCCTTTGAATACCCACTTTTTCAACTATACTTAAAATGTCCCAGGACTTTTATCTCATGGCTAATAAAACATTTTACCTGAAGCGGATTTAATTTTAAACCAGGCTGCATCTGAATCCTATTACAAAGATTTTGCTGCCAAAATCACCACCTGAATGCAGTGTGGGTCCATCCTTGCTTCCAGAAGTGCTCCAGCAGCCATTTTTCAAGCCGGAAAACTCCCGGTTTCAAAAAGAGGCGCCTGGGAGCGGGGATGGACCCAGGCTACATTCGAGCGGCGATTTTGGCAGCAAAATCTTTGTGATAGCATCCGTATGCAGCCCAATTTAAAATTAAATTAAATTCAGGTAAAACGCTTTATTTTAGCTATGCAATAAGCCTCCCAGTTTCTCTCTTGTCCTCCCATTTCCCTCTTTGTCCTCCACTATTTTCAACTGCTGCAAACTGAATTCAAAATGCAAAAGTATTTGCACTCAATTAATTCAGGAGAAGGAAGGAAGAGGAGGGGAAGGAATCTTGCCCTTCCCAATAGGCTCAGGCAAAAACAAACTGCTGCAGCTGCTCCGAGCTTATGTGCTCTTCCTAATTAATAACTTTTGCCATCTTGACCACACTCTGATGTTACTTGGCCATATGTGTCCCAGTTTTCACCTATGAAATGTTGGAGTGTATTGGATTATTCTCACCTACCACCTTATAATGCCTCCCTATTAGAGGCCAGAACCTCATTGCAATCCTCACAATAGCTGGGTAGAAATTGACTTTTTCCAGAAATTTTACCTTTGTAAAAGCTATCCTTGATGCAAAGTGTTTAGCAATGCCTTCCTCTTGAATAAGCAAGCAGCTTACAAAAGACCCATTCGAAGTGGAGATTAAACTTGCCAGAATTGGTTCCTTGATATGGCTGACTTGTATTTTTGGACTTTCCTTGAGAGTCTGGTGCAGAGGTAGGCAACCTTTGCCCTTTAAGGGCCGAGGGACTTCAGCTCCCAGAAGCCTCAGCCATGTTGGCCAATAGTCCCATGTTGGCCAATAGCTCCTGGGATTCTGGGAGATGAAGTCCCTCGGCCCTTAAAGGGGAAAGGTTGACTACCCCTGGTCTGGTGGATATGGGTACTTTCACTTGAACTTCAAAATTTACCAGCATAGGTCTCCATACATTTTGGACTACACCCCTATAATCCTTTACTGTTAATAATAATAATAATAATAATAATAATAATAATAATAATAATTTTTATTTGATACCCCGCCCCTCTGAAAACAATCGGGGCGGCTTACATCATAAAATGTAATACTGTTGGCTTTAATGGCTGTGACTTCCAGAAACTAATGTCCAAAACATCTGAAGGGCAAAACTTTCTTTACCTCTGTGGTATCACCTACCTTCCTTGATTGTTAATGACCCTAGAATATGTTGCCAGAGAACATGGTGCGCTCAAGGGAAAGAGAAATGTTATACTATGGTTAAGCATGTCATTACAAGGTTTCTATTTAATATATGAGCCTGAGGTCCTCACTTTCTCTGCTTCCACACTTAGGGATGCCCGGGCATGTGTGGTCAATGGGGGTCAGCTGAAAGACATGGAGAGTGAGGAACTGGTGGAGATTCTGAAGATGCACCCCGAGATGGTTTTTGCTCGCACTTCTCCTCAACAGAAACTCATAATTGTCGAAAGCTGTCAGAAATTGGTAAAATTGTAGGGAGAGCTGAAGAAGCAAACAAACTCAAATAACAAATGCATATGTTATTTTTTAAAAATTTCATTCTTTTTTAATTCCTTGCTTCTGCCAAAGATATGCATGGCCCACAATGTTCTCCTTACAACAGCCCTGTGATGTAGCATTCCATGTGCCAGAGGGAGATAGCAGCAGAAGCCCTAAGATTTCAAGACTTCAAAATTGTTTTAGAAAACTAAATGATAATGAGATGGGGGGAATGGAATGGGTCCAAATATTTCAATAAGAACTGAGCATCCTCAATGGGCATGGAAGGCTGGTTGACTGTTAGTGAAGAAAAATGGGAAAGGGAACAGAGCAATAGAAGCAAAAGGGAAGAGGGCACACGGATGGACAGATGAATAGGAGTCTGTCCTACAATGCTTTCTTCTAAATCTCACTTTGTAGATCTCTGAATGCTCATCTCTTCTTCTCCTTCTTTATAGGGTGCAATCGTGGCTGTAACAGGAGATGGGGTCAATGATTCCCCAGCATTGAAGAAAGCTGATATCGGTGTGGCAATGGGCATTGCTGGCTCTGACGCAGCCAAGAACGCAGCTGACATGATCTTGCTGGATGACAATTTTGCCTCTATCGTCACTGGTGTTGAGCAGGGTCTGTTCTTGGGTGGCTGTAGTATAAGGGGGTGGGAGAGTATTTTTGTGTGTGCTGTTGGACACAAAATGTGAAATCGAAAAAAACATGCGTAGTTTGAAAACTGATAATGTGCAGTTGAAAAAACAGGAGGAAACAAGTCTTATGAAATGTTTACTAAGCTCTGAAATCTTGGGGAAAAGCAAAGCTCAGTTTTGGCAGTATAATTTTGATGAGGCTGCAGAAATGGCTCTTCTACTCATATAAGTGTCACTGAATTGGGATCTTTGCTAGTGCCTGAGCCACTGGATTGTCCTGTTAATTGTTAATGAACTAAAGCAGATTAATAAATGAATTTTTGCTGTATAGTAATAAGAGCTATTAATTCCTATGATGAAACTGCCACTGATACAGCATGTGAGCAAAGCATGATTTGTTTCAGTGATCAAAGCTGTCACTAAAGTACTTCTGATTCTTTTTCTTTCTTTCTTTTCCTTTCATGTTTTTTAGGGCGTCTCATCTTTGACAATCTCAAGAAATCCATTGCCTATACCCTGACCAAGAATATCCCAGAGCTGACTCCCTACCTGATCTATATCACTGTCAGTGTCCCCCTTCCTCTTGGATGCATCACTATCCTCTTTATCGAACTGTGCACAGACATTGTGAGTAATACATTTCATAGCCTGGATCTTACGGGGAACAAGATAGAGGAACATATCCCCTGATCTTCTGATATGTTTTGAAACTGAATATTTCAGAGCATTCCTCTCTTTTTTGGCTCACTTAACACTTCAGGTTCTGCAGCATGTTGACACAGATAGTGAAATGAAGGCAAAAAATTATAGTTTTTGTGGGTTTTTCGGTCTGTGTGGCCATGTTCTAGAAGAGTTTCTTTCTGATGTTTCACCAGCATCTGTGGCTGGCATCTTCAGAGAATGCTGGAATGGAAGAGAGTGGATCTATATATACTGTGAGACCCTGTGTAGGGAGGGGTGATTCCCATGTAAACTGTGTATTGTTCTGTGTTGAATAGGTTTTGTTCTGTTGTTAATGGCATGGATGCCGGCCATGAAAGCCTACGACTTCAAAATTATAGATGTTTGTGAAACCATGAAGATGGGTAGAGAGGAAGGAAGGAAGGAAGGAAGGAAGGAAGGAAGGAAGGAAGGTTTTTCCTCCATGAATTTGGGGTCCATGTAATCAAATAGATGGACAGAAAATTAAAGACAAAGAAATGACAAATCTTCTTCATTCAGCAATGCACAATTAATTTATAAAATTTACCGCTACAAGAGGAGGGGACATTAGTTAAACATAATTTAAGAAAGGGGTAGAAGCATTTAGTTTAATTAGTTAAGGGGAATAAACAATTGGAAGGTAGAGAATGTGTCTATGTTTCTTATAACTTTGTAATAAAAACAATGGAGAATAAATCAGCTAATTTATTTTTAAATGTGATGGGACAATCAGGATCAGAACCACAGTTAATATTTCCCCACATAGATTCACGCACATCCTCCCATATTACAAAAAAACAAAAACAGTAAATATTTTTTTATTAGTAGTAGTAGTAGTTGTAAGCCTCTGTTATAGGTCATATAACAGCTATTAAATAACTTGGTATGTTCATTAAAGTAGCTTTGCAGGGGGCAATGACCATTGTTTGAAGTAGAATATGTCAATTACCTCCTTTAATGGTTCAACTACTGATTGTCCCTTTACCAATGGGATATGTCCAAAGGTTTTGAGGACCATTTGTGGTATGCAGTAGGCCCTGTGGGAACTGAAGCCAGTATTATAGACAACCAAGTCCTGCAGAGGTTCTTTTGTAAGAACCTCTGTAAGAACCTGCAGAGGTTGTTTCTGACTCCTCCACCACTGTCTCACCCCTCAGTTCCCTTCTGTGTCTTTGGCCTATGAGAAAGCTGAGAGCGACATCATGCACCTGAAGCCGCGCAATCCTCGACGGGACCGTCTGGTCAATGAAGCACTGGCGGTCTATTCCTACTTCCAGATCGGTGCGTATATTAGAGCTGAATGGCAGAGGCTGGTGCTTAGATGAAAGGGAGAGAGGATACATTTGCTGGGATTTGCTTAAACTGGGAGAGAAAAAGCAATGAAGCAGCTTAGGTTGGTTCTTCATTCAGCATCAAGGCAGGAATAATGGTGGTGCTTGCCTTATACCAAGGGTGAGCAAGAACAGCCCCTCAGATTTGGTTGGAATATAATACCCATTAGTTCTCACTAGGATACCTCAATGGCATCATGTTATTGAAGTCACAGTACAACTATATCTGGAAGCACAAGTTGCCTACCTCTGCCTTATTTGTTTCTGCCCCTATCATCTCTTATTCTCCAAAGGCAGTGGTGCTATTAGGGTAAGACTTAAGGGCCTTTGCAGACTGCCAGAAATAGTGCAAATTGAATCCACTTTAACTGCCCTGGCTCAGTGCTAGGGAATCATGGGAATTGTATTTTTTTCTGAGACACTGAGACGTCTCTGTCAGAGAGCTTTAGTGCCACAATAAACTACAGTTCCCATGATTCCCTACCACTGAGTCAGAGCAGTTACAGTGGCCTCAATTTGCACTATTTCTGGCAATCTGCAAAGGCCCTTTGAGGCAGAAATCCTGGCCCCCTTTCAACAGAATAAGGAACAGTACATGGACCTTCAAATACAGCAGCAATAGCTTGCCACACTTTGGATATGGAAAGTAATGTATGTTGTTGTTCTGTATCTTCAAGTTATGGTGACCCTAAGGCAAACCTATCATGGGGTTTTCTTGACAAGTTTCTTCAGAGGGGGTTTGCCATTGCCATCTTCTGAGACTGAAAGAATGTGACCTGCCAATGTCACCTGGCTTTTTTATGCTTGAGCAAGGAATCAAACCCTGGTCTCTGGAGCCCTATTCCAATACTCAAATCACCATACCACATTAGCACTTATTTTAAAAAAGTTCATTTGGGATTGACTAAACCTTAATCCAAATCCGTCTTTGCTTCCACACTAACTAGGAGCCATCCAGTCATTTGCAGGCTTCACCGATTACTTCACTGCCATGGCCCAAGAGGGCTGGTACCCGCTGAAGTGTGTGGGCCTTCGGGCTGACTGGGAGAATGACCATCTCCAGGACCTCGAAGACAGCTATGGCCAACAGTGGGTGAGTGCAGTAGACAGGCCATTTCTGACCTCCAGGTCTGTGATGCCCTGAGAAGGAAACGGGAGGTATGACTTCTCCCTTCCACGAAGCACTGCTGCCCCTAGACATGGTTGGCGCAGAGGGGAAGAGTGGAACAAACTGAGAAAGAACCATCAAATTCACTGGCCATTCTTCCCATTTTCAGACATTTGGGCAGCGCTTGTACCAGGAGTATACATGCTACACTGTCTTCTTCATTAGTATTGAGATGTGCCAGATTGCTGATGTCCTCATCCGTAAAACACGACGTCTCTCGGTCTTCCAGCAAGGATTCTTCCGGTAAGTGGGAGCCCTAGAAACCTCTGTCAGACCCTACTTGTCCCAGGGGCTTGATCGCCCAGATTTTACAAGTTCATATTTCATCAATTGAATTTTATTCTTTTTTACAGAGTGAAGTCTCTAGATCTAAGGCATATGTAACATGCTGTCTGAGGGACTCTGTCTGAGGGACTCTGAGAGTCCTGGCTCAAAAAAAAAATTCTGAGATAACATAATCTCTTTTTTCCAGCATCAAGACTATTACAAAGTACTTGAAATTTCATAGAACCATAGAATCATGGAAGAGACCACAAGGGCCACCCAGTCCAACCCCCTGACATGCAGGAACTCAAAATCAAAGCATCCCCGACAGATGGCCATCCAGCCTCTGTTTAAAGACCTCCAAAGAAGGAGACTCCACAACTTTCTGAGGGGGAATGTGTTCCACTCTCGAACAGCTCTCACTGTCAGGATGTTCCTCCTAATGTTGAGGTGGAATCTCTTTTCCTGTAGCTTGCATCCATTGCTCCAGGTCCTATTCTCTGGAGCAGCAGAAAACAAGCTTGCTTCATCCTCAACATGACACCCCTTCAAATATTTAAGCAAAGCTATCATATCACCTCTTAACTGTCTCTTCTGCAGGCTAAACATACCCAGCTCCCTAAGCTTCTCCTCCTAAGGTATGGTTTCCAGACCCTTCACCAATTTGAATAAGGGTCTAAGATAAGACATTAATAGCTGGGGAACTTTGCAGTACCAAATAAAAATTTAGCATCTTTTCATTATGGGGGGCGGGATGAAGGATTAATGTAATCCTGTAGCTATTTTAAAAGTTATAAATTCCACTGAGTAGACATGTATAAGATTGTGTTGTTAATACTCTTACAATCCAGTTCTATACATATTCACGCAAAATTTGGCTCCGTTGAATTCAATTAAGGATTGCAACCTTGAAGAGGATTGAAGACGTTTGAGGAGATTCAAACTCTAAATAGGATACCAGTAGAAAAAAAACCTTTCCAGTACAATATTAAATTAAACAGAATGATGGTGATGTTATTGAGGTTTATGTCATCCTATTGATTATGAATATGTATTTTGAAAAAGTATTTAATATTATCAGTTTGTATTGATTAAAGGTGCCTCTGCAATGTGGAAATAATGCAGTATGACACCACTTTGAGTGCTGTAGCTCCATCCTATGGAATCTTGGGATTTGTAATTTTCAAGTTCCTTAGCCTTCTATGTCAAAGAATGCTGATGCCTCCCAAAACTACAAATCCCAGGATTCTGTAGGATGGAGCCATGGCAGTTAAAATGGTGACAAGCTGCATTATTTCTATAGTGTAGATGCACCTTAAGTTATTCCTTCCTCTGGGGCTGAAAGAATGTGACTTGCCCAAAGAAACTCAATGGACTTCCATAGCCAAGCAGGGATTTGAACTCTGATCTCCCAAAGCGCATAGTCCAACATTCAAACTGTTCCACCATGCTGGCTCTCCTGATACGCTACCAACGATAAATCCAGCATGTTACTAGGATTCCACTGGTGAAATCAAAGTGCATCCTCTTCTCATTTATATTTGCAAGACTGCTCACATATTTTAACTCCCACTACAATCCTGTTTGTAGAACTGATGACCAAATTTGTATTGGGCTAAAGCAAAGCAAACTATTTCCCCAGAAAATCTGGGAAACAGCTTCTACTCTTCCCAAGTAAGTCTCCAAATTTGGATGCTCCTGATGACATGTCTTCCTCCTATCCCAAAATGGGCCTTCCTTTTTCACTTCATTACTTAATGATGACAAATACCATGATCCAGTTCAGCTTCCCATCACATGGAAACCCACAACAAACATATGTTGTTTTTCTAATCCTGAGTTTTACTTATCCCTTTCCTTTTTCAGAAACAAAGTCCTGGTGATTGCTATCGTGTTCCAACTTTGCCTGGGCTGCTTCCTCTGCTACTGCCCTGGGATGCCCAATATTTTCAACTTTATGCCCATAAGGTAAGAATTCACCTACAACTAGATTGCATTGGAAAAGATCCAGTGGTATTCCCTAACAATTACTCTAGGGGTGCATCTCCACTGTATGAATAATGCAGTGTAATGCCATTTTGACTGCTATGATTCCATCCTATAAAATCTTGGAATTTGCAGTTTTGTGTAAAGTAGGTCAGTCTGAGAAAAAATCACTGGCCCAAGTTTGCCCATTTAGCTTTACAGTTTAATGAAAACTTAAATTTAGACCTTCTGCATCCTAGTCAAACATTTTAACCACTACACCACACTGGCACTCACTTTTCTCTCCCCTTGCTTCCCTTATCTTTCTGTTGTCATCTCCTGGCCCATCACCTTCAATCCTCCAACCCAGCCATCCTAATTTGCCCCAAAAAATAATTCTTCTCCCTTAAATGGATCTGCCTTTACATAATGTCTTACTTCCTCCTCTCTCATTACCTTCAAATCCTTTCGCAAATTCTACCTTTTCTGTAAAATCTTTGAGAGAAATCCCTTAGTTTCCATATCATGGTATGACATAGTCTTAACAGAAACTTTCTCTCATCGACTTTTTCTCCATTTCCCACATTTTGTCCTAAAGTCATCTCCTGTCAAATTTTAGGTACCAAGTTTCTTGAGGCAGGGATTTGGCCTCATACACTTTGTGAAGCACTGCACACTTGATCATAAAATAATTACAATATTGTTTTGAATTTCAGTTATCATGCTACAGCTTAAGTCTCCCTGTCCCCATCTGCTACACCTTTCTAATTCTAGAGTTTAGCCTGTACAGGGGTGCATATTATGTGGCCCTCTAAATTATGTTGGACTGCAACTCCCATCACCCCTTGCAATGCTAGCTATGTTTAATGGGAAGTGCAATCCAACAACCTCTCTGAGAGCCATAAGTTGCTATAATGTGAGAAAAACAGCTGAAGAAGGCACTCTCATTCAGAACCATGGTGAGCAGACGTAACTGCCTGGTGATGTAAAGCCAAGACCACATTGGACTGTTTGGGGTATACAGCATCCTAGACCACAATTTAAGATGGCAGGCTAGTTCTGGACACATTCCTATTAACTAAAAAGGCTCAGTCACTTTCCATCTTAGGCTAACACAAAACAGTGACAAATGAGCTCATCCAACTGCTTTTTGCAATGTGTCTCAAGCTAATTTTTTCCCATTCTCTGGACCTTTCTAGGTTCCAGTGGTGGCTAGTGCCACTGCCCTACGGCGTCCTCATCTTTGTCTATGATGAAATCCGAAAGCTGGGAGTCCGGAGACACCCTGGAAGTAAGTTATTGGTGGGACTGGGAGGAGGAAGAATCTGCAGATGATCAGCATCCCACATTGTAGACATAATACCTGTTGCTTCAGGCAACCAATACCGCAATGGTACCAAGCCTGGGTCCCTTATTGTTGTTGGGGTGCATTTGCCACAATACTAGGCCATTGGCCAGGCTGGACAGAATGACAGAAACCCCAGAGAAAGATCTGAGGTCCCCAAGGTAGGAAACACTGCTCTGCTGTCCTCCTGTGGCTGTTACTTGCAGATCAACTTGACCTTTCATTCCCACGGACATCAGCCAGTATACCCAGCATGTAAAACTGGTCTTTTTCAACTGGGATAACTATTCTTGGAAACAATAGTGAGGTTACATAAATACAGGTTAGGGAAGCGTACTCACGGTCTTCAGACCTTGCTATATTCCATCCCCCATTATTCTCAAATTTATCCAGGGGTAGCTGTGTTGGACCCATTTACAAGAAATCCAATAATATCCAAACGATGATACCTTTATTGGGCCAGCACTGGCTTCTTCATCAGGCACAGGAGAAAAAAACTGAAGATGTTAGTCATAGGCCTGCATTCTGTTGTTTCTGGTCTTGGTTTTAGGTGGTAGGGAGGGCAATTTGCAGGAAGGATAGCACCTCCTTCTTTGGCCATATGGTCACTGATAAAGGAAATTTAATGTCCATTTGCAATTCAAAGAAGATGCTTTCTTTGGAATCCAACATGTCCACCAAGAGACCACCGAATACCAAGTGCTGCAGGCTAAATTTCAGAAGAAGGAAATGGCAAACTATCTCTGAGTATTCCTTGCCAAAGAAAATCCTATGAAATTCATGGAGTTCCCATACGTCAACAGGCAACTTGAACATACAGATACATGTAATTAAATCCCATTGATTCAATAGCCCCATTCCAGCTAAGATTCACAATAGGATTTAGGCTGTCATGTCCTGCTTGGCCTCTGGCTCCCTTTGTCCTTCCCCTGTTGCTCCATGGTATACTTTTTCCTAGCAAATCGTGGCTGTTTCTTGCATGGGGGGGATAAGCACCTTGGGAGGGAATTTGCTTCTCAATGGATGACACAGTAGTTGACATGGCAGCAAAGGCTACAAATACCAAGTGCTTTCCCTGACCTTGTACAGGGCATTTCATTCCCCACCTATACCATATGACAAACTGGTCTCTTTTGTTCTGGAACTGGCTGTAAAATTTCAGGCCTATCCAAGACTTCATTTGATGCCCAACAGTGACACACATGACTGCTATAAGATCAATTTTATTGGTGGTAAATTAGGGCAGCGGATGGTACATAGCAGAAGTATTCCAGCCCTTTTGCTGATGCGGTCCAGCATCTCCTCACAACCAGTGGTAAAATTGAACCACCAAACAACTTAATTCTACCCAGACTATCCTTGACTAGCAATTCATTCCTCCATTGCTGGGTTTGGGACCACTGAGCTGGATTGTGCACACACACACACACACACCTGGGGAAAAGCCATGGATGATGGACTCTCAATTGTCTTTATTATGCAGAAGTAAAGAAAAATTATTTCAGTGTGACCCATCTTCTTCCCACACACACAGAGCTATGAGAACTGTGTATAGTAACAAGAGGAAAATTCATTCCTCCAGCCAGTTCTCAGCCTTCAGTTTTCCTAGCCTCAAACTGCCAAGCTAATAGAAAAATATGTTTCTAATAAAGTCACTAATACAAATTAGCCCTTTCTATTTCACTGGATATGTGTTAATAATGGTGGCATGGGTCCAACTCACTACACAGTTCTTTATCAATTTCCATGGCTGTGAAGTCACCCTAATAATAATAATAATAATAATAATAATAATAATAATAATAATAATTTATACTGTCTTTAATTCTGTCTTCTTCCAGGTTGGTGGGACAAAGAACTCTATTATTAAATTTTATGGACAGTGCATTTCCTCACCCCCAGAACAAGGGGCAAAAAAACTACAAAGGCAAGGAATCAAAGACATGGTTCTACCATTGACTTTCAACTGCGTCAAGCTTGCTGCATCTTTCACATCTCTTTCAGAGAAAGCTTCCTTCTCCACTAGCCCTTCATCAAGAAACTGTTTTGAGATTCTAGTGTGCAAAGCAGGAAAAGAAATGAACAGAGTTCCTTGCATGCTGAGATGGCAGCCAAGTTGGTATTGGGCACAGAATTCTGCATTATGAGAATGTGTGTGCCTTTTAAAAAAAATATTAAATACCAAGTTTGTAGCTCTGAATATTTCAGATAAAACTGAAAGTAATAAAAAGTGGATGGGATGGTGAGCAAGACAGCCTTGCATAACTGCATCTCTCCCCAAGAAGAGCAGAATTAAAAATAAAATTACATGAAATAAATGTATGCCTCATTTATAAACAATTTTGAGTTGGAATTATTTTACTTTATTAAGCATGGAATTTTCACAGATGCAATGCTGTCATGAAGTTGACCAACTGAGTGAAAATGGGTCCATAAACAGCCAGCAGCTGGTCACCCACAGTGAATCAGGCTTGTTGCAAGGTGACCAGGCAATGAAGCCAAGATTTTTTCCCTTCCTTTTACAAGTTACAATGGACATTTGGACTACTACAAGTTTTAATGGCCTAGTAATATCTGTGGTCCCATTCATGATTCTCTACAGATCTTAAGGAAGAGGTATAAGGCAGATATTTCCTCCTTTGTGATAATGGTTTCCCCCACCATCACCTTCTGCATGCCGTCACACAGTTCACAAAGTCAGTTTTCCAGCAGCACAGTGTCATCTGAATCCACAATAGGAAAGCATGCAGTGGTGTACAAAACAACAAGGACAATCTATAAGGAATGAATCAGCTATCATATCCACACTAAGCAAGACGTTAAGCATTATACTGCCCTGTGTATACCAAAAAAAAAAATAAGCCTGCAAAGTTGCTAGCCTGAAAATCAGCCTAAGAAACAGGCTATTATAAAAAAAATCTGTGACTTGTATCACACAGGCTGCTGGAAGAAAGATAGAACACTCCATCCCTATCTGTATTCCAATAGGCTTCCATGCTGGTCACTGAGAATGATACAATTTTTCCTCCACAAGAGAAACTAAGCATCCAGGTCACCCAATCCTCTGCATGGAAATTTCTTGTCATCTATGGAAGTCAGTTGCATAATTAAACAGAAGATTGATTTTTAAATGCCCCTACTGCCACATACATTTTGAAACCTACTCTCTAGCTTAGGAAAAAAGTCCAGCAGACCCACTTAATTAATTTCAATTTTCCATAAAGAACTCCATGTCTTCCATCTGAAGCCTTTGGCTAGTGGCTCAGGCCTCACCCCCACCTTGGCAACTGCACTTGCTAAAAGCTGTCTACTCAGCCACTCTCTTTCAGTTTTCAGTTTAGAGACTGGGCATGGCTTGGAGCAGAGACTTCATCTTCTTGTTTTTGTCACTTTGTAGGATGATGATACATAAGTCAATTTTTCCAAAACTCCTGGGAGAAAGTCTGATTTGGAGAAGACAGGTGCCATACAGTGTTACAATTTGATTTCTTCTTGGGAAAAAAGCAGCATTGACCTCTACTGATCATGTCTGCTTCAAAAAGAGAAATTAATGCCAAGTTTCATGCCTCTTCCAGGGAAATGTAATGGGCATGTTAAGACAACAGCCAAAGGAATTTTACATCTGCAAATCATAAAAACAAAATTTTTATTGTTGTTGTTCCTGTTGCTTGAGAATAAAAGCCCTGTTGGAACTGATCTCACAGCAGGCAAGAGGAAGCTGTGTGTCATCTTGGCAACAAGGACTTGTCTGTGCAGCCCCAGGATGCAGAGGCAATGGCTCTTGCTAGTGGAAAGAGGAAAGCTCAAATCTCAGTTGCTGTGCACCAGAGTGACAAAGAGAGTTAGGGAGCTGAGGGAAAGGAGGCCAGTGATCACAGCTTTAACCAGGAGGGCTGTCCAGCTGCCCAGGAGGAAGACATGGACAAAAGATCTGTAAAGAAAGGAGAGAAGGAGAGGCTGATAAGGAAGTGTCAAGTTGGGGGAAGAAGGTGACAGTGAGGCTGAAACATTATCCCACTTAAAAATCTGTCCCAAACCAGAAAGGCTATCCAAGTCTTTAATAATGGCCAGCTACACTGTCAATGCAGATATCCCAAAAATCAAAGCCAGTATGGCAATGATGAAGGATTAAGAAAGTTGTCATTCAAAACATCTGGAGAGCCAAAGGCTCTCCGTCCTGCTTTAATGGGATTCGCAGGGATCTGCACCTGGGCTCTTTTATAGAATCATACAATCATTGAATCATAGAGTTGGAAGAGACCACAAGGGCCATCCAGTCCAACCCCCTGCCATGCAGGAACTCAAAATCAAAGCATCCCTGACAGATGGCCATCCAGCCTCTGTTTAAAGATGTCCAAAGAAGGAGAATCCACCACACTCCAAGGGAGTGTGTTCCACTGTCGAACAGCTCTCACTGTCAGGAAGTTCCTCCTAATATTAAGGTGGAATCTCTTTTCCTGTAGCCTGCATCCATTGTTCTGGGTCCTGTTCTCTGGGGCAGCAGAAAACAAGCTAGCTCCCTCCTGAATATGACATCCCTTCAAATATTTAAACAGGGCTATCATATCCCCTCTTAACCGTCTCTTCTCTAGGCTAAACATACGCAGTTCCCTAAGTCTTTCCTCATAAGGCATGGTTTCCAGACCCTTCACCATTTTAGTCGCCCTCTTCTGGACATGCTCGTTTTTCAACATCCTTTTTGAATTGTGTTGCCCAGAACTGGACACAGTATTCCAGGTGGGGCCTGACCAAAGCAGAATACAGTAGCACTATTACTTCCCTTGATCTAGATATTATACTTCTACTAATGCTGCCTAAAATTGCATTGGCCTTTTTAGCTGCGGCATCACACTGTTAACTCATGTTCAACTTTTGGTCCACTAGGACTCCTAGATCCCTTTCACACGTAGTCTCATTAAGCCAGGTGTAGATCTTGAAGTGTGGATTGCCCCATTCCAGGTTTCAACCATCCACACCATCTTCTAAGATACGCCATTCCGATCCCAATTTTCCATCCCAAAAGTTCCAGCAGCATTTTAGATACACTGAGCACATGCTCATTCCTGAGCAGAGGCTTAAAAAAGTCCAACAATCCCCCCAAACAACAATAATTGGGAACTGTCATCCAAAAACTGATTTTTACAAGCTCTAGTTTTGAGTGGGCTTTTTCCTCTCCTTATCTCTAAAGAAACCTCAGGTTTACTCCTAAGGCAGCATGAAAACCATAATATTTGTCTAACTAATCCACACATTTTCCATATTTTAGTGGACAATTCCCTTCAAACGATAAAACCTACAGCCTGTCCTCCCTTGCTCAAGAGCACCCAGTCACTCACTCCATAAAGAAAGCCTTGTAGACACTGATTCCCAAGAGGAAAGTGAGAGGTAGTCGGTAGTGTTTGGGCAAATCATAGCGTGTAAACATCCACACCAGGGCAGCCATAGCTATATAGTGGACCTGTAGGTACACAAAGGATAGAAAGGGTAGCATTTCTAGTCAGCAACGCATTTCAGACTCAACTAACAAGAGAACCCACCCAGCCAACCTTCTCTGCCTTTCCTTCCCATCTGTACATCTTCCATCAGCCATCATTCTGTGACAAACAACCATACTCAGCCTTCAGTGGCAGTGGGGATTTTTGTCTCCATAAGAGTACAGCTTCCTCTTGCTCCTCCACTACTGCTTTGTACATGGGTAATGCTATTTTGTCTACACAAGGATCTATACTCAGGGGAATAAAATCACTCTCAGTATTACATTTCCAAGTGCTTACAAAATCCTCCCAGATGGGGAAGATAAAAATCACTTTAATTGTTTTGATGTAACGAACTGAATTAACTAAGATCATTTTAAGAAACATGACTTAAAATACAGTTTGAACATTTATTTATTTATTTATTTATTTATCTATCTATTTTTTTATCCCAGCTTTCACCCAATAATAATAATAATAATAATAATAAATTTTATTTTTAACCCGCCCCTCTGCTAAGCAACCGGGGCGGCGTACAACAAGTTAAAACGATACAAAGGCAACACACTTCAATTCCTTTTGAACTGTAATGCTCAGTCATTTCCAGAGTGATGTATATGTAATCGACATAACATCTTTTAACCAGATCATAGCCAGAATAAACAGTGACACAAAGTATCTTGACTCTATTACTCCTAACACTGCCTTGGTGTATGAGAAAAGGGGGGGGGTGTGAAATGAGGGAAACCAAAAAGAAATAAAAGGCAAGCCTTTGGTTACTTCCCCCATCAGCTATGATCCCACTTTAGGGAAACTCACAGCAAACAATCAGAGTTAGCACTTACCAGACTGATGTTGGAGTCAATGCTCATCTGAATGTATTTCCAATCAAACTCAATGCCACGAGCTCCCACCCACAATGGGATGCATCTGCCAAAGACACAAAGGCTGTCAGTAACAATGTTGTTAGACAACCAAACCCCTTCCCTTCCCAACCCAAAAAGCATCCAAGAATCCCTTCCTCTACCAGGAACTGTATATGAGACATAAGCATTTTCTCCAATTCAAAATGAAACTTAGACCATTGATCACAAGGACTCACTAAAATTTAGCATAAGCCAACTATTTCTAACATACAAGGTACAGCCTGCAAAGATGCACTACAGTGAAGTGTCCCTAGCTACATACACTTATTTTCCCCTCATCAGTAACTAACTATAAGCTAAGATGTGCAGCATTCTGTTAAGAACTTGCTCTTCCATGATAGGCCTGAATTCCAGCATCTCTCATTTTAAAAACTCAACCACCAGTTCATAAATAGAATTCTTATTTATTGCAGCCTTTAAACCAGGAGTGGGCAACCTGTAAATCCTCTAGATAGTGTTGGACAGCAACCTTCATCTGTCCTAGCCGGTATAGCCCATGGTAAGGGATTATGGAAATTGCAGTCCAACAATTTCTTGACAGCCACATCTCACCTGCCCCAGCTTTAAATCCACAGTTGAACTTATGAGTCATTGCTAGGGTGAGGAGACAAAATACTTATTTTAACCCTCTCACACATAATCAGTCAAGTGAAGAAGTTTTACAGTGCACCAGAATCTGCAAGAATTGTGTCAAAGAAAAAAGAAAAAGTGGTGAACTGAACTGAGATGAAGAGTATATATGAATGACTAGATATTGGTTGGTTCCATCCACAGCCCTTTCTCAGGTGCAGTAATATGCCTCTGAAACTGTCCTCCTTCTCTGCCAACTCACCGGGACATAATAAGCTCTGCTGTGGCCCATCCCATGGCAGCCACCATAATCTTGTACTCCCCTTTCCCTGCATTCCGCGACATCACCAGATGCAACCCTACCAGGTCAGCCAAATCCACAGTAGCTTTCATAAATTCCTGGCACAAGAGAAAAGGGTCAGAGCAGAAGCCAGCAAACCCTCCCTTATTTGCCCATCCTACACCACCACCACCACCACATCTTTTTGTTATTGTTATTTGCTGCCAAGTCAGCTTTGAGTTCTGAGGACCCTATGAATGACAGCCCTGCAATGGATCTTGTTACTGTATAAGTTCAGGATTTTCAAATTCAAGTCCATGGCTTTCTTGAATCAGTCCATGTGTAGTGAAACCCTTCCCTTTTTTTCTACTGCTTTCCACTTTACTGAGCATTATCATGCTTTCTAATGAATGGATATCCTGTCATCTCAGGATATTCCCAAAGTATAATACTTTCACTTTAATCATTTTGGCTTCTAGTGAGAGTTCAGACTTGATTTGTTCTCAGATGTTTATTTTTGGCAATCTGTGGCATCCATAAAATTCTCCTATAGTACCACATTTCAAATTAGCTAATTTCCTTCATGACAGCTTTCTTCACTTTCCAGTTTTCACAACCATACACAGAAATCAGAAATATTATGGTATGCTTGATTCTGGCTTTAATTTTTAACAATTCCAAGAGTCATTATTTCCCCTTCCATATCTTCTGCACTGTTTGCCAAAATGTTGACAGCAAACAGGAGTCAACAAACAGGAGTAAAAAGATAAAGGTTTTCCCTTGACAAGATTGTCTAGTCGTGTCCGACTGTAGGGGGTGTTGCTCATCTCCATTACTAAGCTGATGAACCATCGAAGAAAACTCCATAGTCATGGGGCCAGCATGATTGCTCAGGGCACAGTTACCTACCCACCAAAGTGGTACCTATTTATCTACTTGCATTTTTACATGCTTTTGAACTGCTAGGATGGCAGAAGCTGGGACTAATGAGTCATGTGGCGCTTGGGCCTTGAATTGCCAATCTGCCGATCTTGCAATCGTCAGAGTCATCATCTTAACTGCTGAGCCACCATGTCCCAAACAGGAATACCTATAGATATAGTAGTTATACCTAAATACTTACTATCAGTATTACTTATTTGTGGTAGTTGAACAAGTACAGGATTATAAAGCCTGGAGGAGAATATCTGGTCTATGTATGGTCTAGGACAGTGGTTCCCAAAAGTATGTCCTCCAGGTGTTTTGAACTTCAATTCTGAAAAGCCCTAGCCAGCTTGACCAACAGCCAGGAATTCTGGGAGCTGAAGTCCAAATCATCTGGAAGACCAAACCTGGGGAATTGCTGGTCTACCCTTCTCTCTGCCCAAAAGCTCAACTCCCTGGAGTTGGTAAAGCAATCTGCACAGATAGCAAACCATAATGTTATTTGAGTACCCTCTTCTAATCTAAAATCAGGGAACACCCTCCCAGGAAAGGAGCTTCATGCTTGCTTGCTTTTTGATGGGGAAGCAAAGGCCTCTTATGATTTCAGCAAACTTTAGACTTTACTGCATTTTAACCAAGTGAACACAACAATGCTACTATATGATCTTGTGGTGCTGTTTTAATATACAGTGGGGCCTCACTATCCGCAGCCTTGCCTTCCGCAGATTTAAAATGCATGGAGAGAAAGCACCGTTGTCCCCAATGGTGGCACGTGAACACAGCTGCACTCGTGGTTGTGCACATGTCATGGCGCCATTATGTACAATGAGACTTGAGGCCTCATTTTTTTAATTTATTTTTTATTTATTTTATTATTATTATTATTTTGTATCGCCAGGGAAGGGGTTCTGGAACAGATCCCCCACAGATATGAACATCCAACTGTATCACTCAATTAAATCTTCACTGTTAGGGTCAAAGCCCAGCAAGTTGTTTTAATGTAAAAATAAAAATGATTTTAATACATATATGTTTTATGGCTAGCTGCTAAATAAGATATCTAGCAGCTTGGAGCAGTTTATATAGCTGATGTGGGGAACCACAAGTAGCTATCTGGGGGTCTGTCCCCCCCCCCCCCCCCGAGAGTCAGGCCACCTTCCCTATGACATCATTGTGGCTTCCCAACTTTTGTATGTTTTCCATACATTCTGCAAGATTAAAATCCATGTCCAAAGGCTTAGTTACTGGAAGTAAGAACTTTACATTAAAATATGCTGGAGAGGGGGGGAGTTGTCCTTAAAGTTTTGCTTTTGGTTCCACTCAGCACTGGAGTGCAGCCCGTAGGAAACTGAACTAGGCTCTTGTGCTGCAAGACGTTGTTGCAAGAGGTGAAATACCAAAAAAGTGATATCACCATTTGTGCTCATACAGAAGCTACATTAAAAATAATTGATCATTTTGCAAATAAATGAAAAATCAGCTGTAGATTCTTCCCCACTTGAGCAGAACTGAACTTACTCCAATGAAGTCATAAGCACCTGCACCACCCTCCCAAGTTGGAAAGAAAGTTGCTAAAAACAGCATCTGTAAAAGAGAGACAGACAAACCAAGCAACAACATGGAAAGAGGGAAAGGTTATTACAACATTGCATCAAAAAAGGTAACTGAACATCACACAGCCAAGCCTGTTCAGAAAATACTGTATAGTGGCCAAGCTTATATGCTCAATTTCTGGGATTCAAGAGATTTTTGTGCTTAAGCATTAACTGGGTCCCCACAGATGACCAGGAATTCAATGCATCTAAGTTGGGGAGCACTCTGTCATTTCAATCCCATCTTACTTGCTTTCTATTCTAGCCTCTGAGGAAGAAAAGCCTCTTCTTCCATGACCAGCATGGGAATATGGCAAGCTAATGGGGAAGGAGTAGGGGAGATGGAGTTATCTGTCTCTTTTCATCAAATCTTTTCATGCCAAGATTCAGTCGTGTGTTTGTTTACATTGTTTGCTACATTAATAATCACTATCATCTATATCAGGGGTAGGCAACCTTTCCCCTTTAAGGGCCGAGGGACTTCAGCTCCCAGAATCCCAGGAGTTATTGGCCAACATGGGACTATTGGCCAACATGGCTGAGGCTTCTGGGAGCTGAAGTCCCTCGGCCCTTAAAGGGAACAGGTTGCCTACCCTTGATCTATATGATCTGTTAAAAGTTCCAATAGCTCTTCAACACTCTTTTTTTCTCCCTTTCTTATTTTCATTTTCATCTTAACCCATGTTTTTGTTGTATATAGGTAAACCACAGTTAACAATGTAGATGTGTTCCTGGACATTACTTCTTTAACAGGACATTTAGTATCAATGACAGAAATAACATGGAATAAATAAAAATAGGTTCCTACACCACAAAAAAAGAAGAGTAGCTCAGCATGTTTCAGCAAAACTTTTAAACAATGCTAACAATGTGCAAATATGAAAACAAACAACCAAGTCAGGTAAGCCTTGCATAAGTAAACACCACATTTTGAACCTTTGAGAAACCATTTGAAGGTCTGTCCACAACATATCCAAGAATGACTTCTTTTACTCACTTCTACTCTTCCTATGATTTCTGTTTTTATAGTTACATTTTAAGATATATATCCTTTTTAAGATGCTGGGTCTAGCTGGAGAGGCAGCCTCATCTTCTCTCTCCTTTTCTCTCCATTTTGCTTTTCAAATATGGTCAGTAATGGATTTTGGAGGCAACTGCTGTTTACTTTGCCTGTTGTAGACAGGCACACACAGCAATAGTAGGATTGACTAGAGCAGAACCCAATACTTTTCCAGCTCAGACTTTGTGCATTGTTTATTGCAGACAAACTGCTACAATACAGCACCAAAAGCATGCATTTCTCCAGTCCTTCTACATCATCCTTCCAATGCCATTGCTGCTAAAAATTTCCAGTTAGACAGAGGATGGGAAGGAAAGGAGGGCTGGATAGGTGTAAAAAGAGTTTGTAAACAGGAATGTCTTTCTCGCAGACTTTAATCCTAAACACACTACAGAAATAATCCAGTTTGAGACCACTTTAAGTGCCCTGGCTTAGTGGTAGGGAATCCTAGGAATTGTAGTTTATTGTGGCACCAGAGTTCTTGGACAGAGAAGGCTAAATGTCTCACAAAACTATAGTTCCCAGAATTTCCTAACATTGAGCCAAGGCAGTCAAAGCAGTCTCTAACTGGATTATTTCTGCAGTGTGTTCTGGACCTTTGTTACCTAAGGCATACCTATATTCTGCTTCATTTTAAATAATAGCCTTCCTTTAACAAAATATTCACCAGGGCAAAGACACCTGAGAGAGAACTTTGCCAGCAAACCCACAGTTATTCACAATGGCTCTCATGCTCCTACATTCCAGTTCTCATTTGCTAGTTCATCCCTGCCAATATTCCAAATACAAAAAATGAACGAATACCTTACAAAGCTGGACAAATAGGTAAGTGGCTCCAGCTTGGACACATCTCCAGAAAGCATTATACTCTGACCTGAAAGAGGTGGAAATATGAAGATGTATATGTCAAAGAATCTCTACCAATGAGAAAACTGCTCCTGTTATAAAGCACTATACATAACTTCCCTATTCTCAGAGGTTGGGAACCTGTGTGTCTCCAGATCTGGTAGGACTCCAACTCGCAGCAGAATTACCATGGTTCAGGGATGACAGGGACTGTATCCCAACATTATCTGAAGGGCCATGGGTTCCCCATCCTGGCTTTATTTATTCCTCTATCCTTTTTTTCTTGCATTGGTTGTAATCAGCTACAATGCTTACTGACATTTACAATTTCATCAGTTTGGTGCTCTTAACATCTACTAATAGCAGCTGCTGGGGAAGACTACATGATGAGGGTTGCAACAAATGGATTTAGCTAATAAATACATTTAAATGGTGTAGCCATCACTTCCATGTTAGGACCCACCAATTCCAGGGGTGGAAATGCAACATCAGCCTTTGTGGGTTTGACTCACTGGCTTGTCAGTGTGTTTGGATACACCTTAACATCCACACAGTTGAGTCCAGCAGCATAGCTCACACTATTTTGCCTTTGCACACTCCCAACTCTCTAAATTACAGGAAGCCATCCTCACCCTGTCCCCGTTTTCCCTTGAAACTTTATACTAAGCATGCTTCCCTTACCACTTTAAGGGGTTACTTCATAAATCATGCATCAAGTTTAAAGGAGGCCAGTCCTACCATTAGGTAGACTGAAGCAACTACCTCAGACAGCAGATGCAGGGTAGCTGGAATAGCCTCTGGGGATCTGTAAAGATCCCAGATGTTCACCTCTGTTGGATAACACAACTACATATGCCATGTGCATAGTGGGCTTTTTGAATCTGCTACTCAGGTAGGGTGGGAAATATTATCCTGTCAGTGGTAGTGAAGTAACATAACAGTCCACCACCATTCCAGTAGAGTGAGCCCGTGGTTTCTGCTGGGGTTTGGTTCCAAGAGCCCCTGTGGATATCAAAATCTGTGGATGCTCAGGTCTCATTAAATACGACACAGAAATGTTGTCCCTTATATAAAATGACATTATCAACATTTGCTTTTGGAAATTTATATATGCAGTGGGCCCTTGGCATCCTCTGGGGTTTGGTTCCAGAAGCCCGAGATAGATACCAAAATCAGTGGATGCTCAAGTCCCATTAAATACAATGACATAGTAAAATGGCGTCCTTTATATAAAATGACAATATAAAGGTCTGCTTTTTGGAATTTATATATACAGTGGGCCCTTGGCATCTGCTGGGGTTTGGTTCCAGGACCCCCAGATAGATACCAAAATCCATGGGTGCTCAAGTCCCATTAAATACAATGGCACAGTAAAATGATGCCCTTTGTATAAAATGGTAAACTCAAGGTTTGTTGTACAGAATTTATATTTTTAAAAATATTTTTGTGGATGCTTGATCTGTGGAGAAGGAATCAATGGATACAGAGTGTTGACTGTACATGGAGTGGGAGGAGAGTCACCATCTTGTTCTTCCCCTCAGATTGTAAAATGTCTTTGATGAAACAAGCAATACAAGACAAGCCTAGGCCAGGGAGAGCTTCCTTCTATCCCAACAATCCAAGAAACTCACAGGCCACTGCATTTGTAGGTGATGAAGTAAGGGAAGTAAGCCAGGGCAAAGCAATTCCCAAAGTGGAAGAGGGTCATCTTGGTGCCAGGCTGAGGGATCAAGGCTCAGGTCCAGGAGTGGGTGGTGGCTCTGCTTTCTTCCCACCTTGCAATGCCAAGGTGTTCCTAGGGAAATGGGAGAAAGAGAAGTGGGTGAGAGAAAAACAAATAAAAACAAACAAAGGCTTTCATGGCTGGCATCTATAGTTTTCTGTGGGTTTTTCAGGCTGTGGCAGCTTTCTGGAAGAATTCATTCCTGACTTTTCATCTGCAATGGTGGCTGGCAGCTTCAGAGAGTGGTGGCATGGAGGTAATAATAATAATAATAATAATAATAATAATAATAATTTATTTATATCCTGCCCCTCTGCAGCGCAATCGTATGTGGAGGTATGTGGAGTATATATACCAGTGGGACACGTGTTTGGGAGGAAGTGGTTCTTTACATGTTAATGGTGAAGTTTGTGTGTGTGCTGTACTGTGCTGAATGGCACAGCATGGAGGTGTATTCGTATATCCCCCACACAACACAACACACCTCCAGTCGGTGTCATTCAGCACAGTCCAACACACACACAAACTCCACCATTAACATTTAAAAAACCACTTCCTCCCAACCAAGGGTCCCAAACTTATACATACTCCACACACTTCCATGCCACCGCCCTCTGAAGATGCCAGCCACAACTACAGGCAAAACGTAAGGAGTAAATTCTTCCAGAATGCGCCCCCGTAGCCTGAAAACCCCACAGAAAAATAACAAAATACTAAGTGTACCAAGTCCACCACAGATTCTCACTTTCCTGGGGGACACAAACCAGTACAAAAGGAAATCCTGACTCCCAGTCCAAAACTGTTCATGTTTTTCTCTACAACCAGACCCCCAAACTTATACTACATACCCTTACCTGGGGTAGGTCCCACTCAACAGTGGGGTTCATTTCTAAGCAGGTGCTTGTAAGACAGCATTATCACTTTCCCTTCAACCCTCCCTGTAAATCACTGCAACTCCTGACAGTCCTAGTCGGGATAGGTAGTAGTGAGAGATTATGGGAGTTGCAGTCCAATACAGACACAGACAGAACCAGCATGGTGAATTGGTTTAAGCACTGGACTATGACTCTGGCTCATATCGTTTTACTTTGTTTTTAAAATTGATTAGTTTAATTGATTAGTCTGGAGACCAGAGTTCAAATTCCTGCTCAGCCATGGAAACCCACTGGTGACCCTGAGCAAGTCACATCCTCTAGCCTCAGGGGAAGGCAATGGTAAACCTCCTTTGAACAATTCTTGCCAAGAAAAGCCCATGATAGGTTCACCTTGGAGTCGCCATGAGTCAGAAATGACATGAAGGTACACCACAAATACATAAAATCGGTGCTCTGTAGGACAGACTTACTCTCCTGGAGGAGTAAGTCTGAATGCATCGGAGGAAGTAGACTTAAGTCTAAGAAAGCTCATGCTGCCAACTTCTTTCTTTCAGTGAGTCTCAAAGGTGCTACAAGTTATATTGTTAAATTCTCCTGGAGGGGTTGGACAAGAGAGATTGGGTAGGCTGCCATGAATTATACAAAAGTAGTTTAATTTGCAGCTCAGCCATGAAACCCACTGGGTGACCTTAGGCACATCACACTCTCTCAGCCTCAGAGGAGAGCAAAGGCAAACCTCCTCTGAGCAAATCTTGCCAAGAAAACCCCATGACAGAGTCACCCAAAAGTCGCCATAAGTCGGAAACGACTTGAAGGCACACGTAACAACATATATACACACACCTAGAGAGCCTCAAATGTGTGTCTCTGTGTTTTAGAGTGAAACTCCCATTATCCCTCACCATTGTTTATTCTGACTACGGCTGCCAAACAATATCTACAGAACTAATGTTGGTCAGTGTTGTTTTATATTGTAAGTGCATAGTGTGGCCTAGTGGCTTGAGTGTTGGACTGTGACTCTGGAGAACAGGGTCCAAATCCCAGTTCAGCTATGAAATCCACTGGGTGGCCTTGGGCAAGTCACACTCTCTCAGCCTCAGGGGAAGGCAACTGTAAACCTCCTCTGAACAAACCTTTTCAAGAAACCCATTGGGTGACCTTAGGAAAGTCACTCTCTCGGCCTTAGGGGAAGGAAGAAACCTTTCTAAGTAACCCACTGGATGACCTTGGGAAAGTCACACTCTCTCAGCCTCAGGGGAAAGCAAGGGTAAACCTCCCCTGAACAAATCTTCCCAAGAAACACACTGGGTGACCGTGGGAAAGTCACACTCTCTCAGCCTCAGGGGAAGGCAAGGGCACAGCTCCCCTGAAGGATTCTTGCCCAGAAAACCCCATGAAAGGTTTGCCTTACGGTGGCCATAAGTCAAAAACGACTTGAACAACAAGGGCAGGGATCAGTGTCTTATTTATATGCCTTGGAAAGCATTATGTGCCTTATCCTAATGACAAGGATAACAGCAGAACCCATCGTCCTTCCAGGTTCCCTTATTTTCCCTCCCTTCCTCCTCGCCATTCCTCCCTGATACTCACTGGACACAGATTTCTCGCTCTACCTGTTCTGCGCATGCGCAGGGGGACACGGCTCCTGTCTCAAAGTCCCGATTGGATTATGGGGGGTGTAGTTTTCTCCTTGGAGCCCCTCCTTCTCCTGCCCTCGAGCGCGGACGAGCCAGGAAATACATCCCCCATAGTGCCTCGCGCGAGGCCCTCCCGTGACTGACGGGAGCTGTATTTCTTCATTTGAATCAGCAGATGGAGCCGCATGAAGGGGAGGGGGGAGGCGGTGCCTCATAGGAGCGGTGCATTCTGGGAACGGAGAGGGAGAGACGCGTTGCATGTTGGGAAATGCAGTCCTCCACCAGCTCTCCCTTGTTCTACTAGAGCCCAGCTGACATAACCCAGCTTGAAAGGGCTTTCATTTTAAAGAGGAACGTAGGATGCATCCACACGGTGGAAATAATCCACTTTGACACCGCTTTAGCTGCCCTGCTTGCTATGGCATTCTAGGATTTGTAGTTTTGTGAGATATTTAGCCTTCCCTTTTCAGAGAGAGCTCTGGTGCCTCGACAAACTACACATCCCAGGATAGCATAACATGGAGCCATGGAAGTTAAAGTGTTCTCTCTAGGAATCTAGGTCCTCCGATGAGACTTTGGTTTGACCACAGAGTTGTGCTGGGGGACCTAGAGATTTCTAGAGAGAACATATTAATCAAATCCATGAGTAATCAAACCCGCAAAAGTCAAAGCTGCAAATGTGGAGGGAGACGTGTACTCAGTTTCTTAGGCTTTTCCTTCTGTAATTTAAATCATTCTTGGCATTACAATCTTACATTGCAGTCACCTTTTACCGGTGTGATATCCTCTCTGGGGAAGGAAATGCTACATCTTTCCTGCTTCTTAAAATCCATAAGGCCGCAGCAGGTTGTACAGCTTGGAACTGCTGCTTTTTTGGCCACTTGATTTCCTCCCCCGGTTCAACCCTTCATTCCTCTTCATTCCTCCTTAGGTTGCCAGCCCTGAGCAAATCACAGTCCTTCTCTCCAAGTCATAGAATCATAAAGTTGGAAGAGACCCTCAAAGGCCATCCAGTCCAACCCCATTCTGCCATGCAGGAACTCTCAGTCAAAGCACTCCTGACAGATGGCCATCCATCCTCTGTTTAAAGACCTCCAAAGAAGGAGACTCCATCACTCTTTGAGGGAGAGTGTTCCACAGTTGAACAGTTCTCACTGTCAGGAAGTTCCTCCTAATGCTGCCTCATGGCAAAGAGCCTCTCTGACAACTCCTTTCTCAAGGTCTCAAAGTCCCTATCATGTCTATCCACCTTCCTCCAATAGCTGCTTACTGTGGAGAAATTCTTAAAACATGCAGGCTGGCCTCTCCTGCTGGCTCTCCTGTCATGTCTGGAAGGAAATTTTTTCCTGACAGTAGCCTCTGAGAACTGATCAATACACAGCTGAGACCTATGAACCTACCTAACTCAAGGATGGGTGCTAAGCTTGCTTTGTTCTCTGCAAAATGTAAAGGATTTGGGCATGTTCAACCCAGTGAAGACCGAAAGGTGACAGGATTGCACTCTCTAAAGGGCTGGCAAAGAGCAGAGAGTGCAGGTTTGTGCTCTCCTGTCTTGGGGTGCATCTACACTGCAGAAATAATGCCGTTTGATACCACTTTAAGTGCTGTAGCCCCATCCTACGGAATCTTGGGATTTGTAGTGTTGTTGTGTGCTTTGAAGTCATTTCTGACTTATGGCAAACCTATCATGGGGGTAAGATATATTATCATGTATCATGTATATTATATTCTTATGCTGTCACTGAATACCCAATCTGCTGCAAAACTGTATTGGATACATTCCTTTCTTTTGTTATTGTTTTACTTTGTTTTTAAAATTGATTAGCTTAATACTTTTTTAAGGGGCGGGTGGGCTAAGATGTTGACATTGATGTTTTACTGCTGTGATGTTTTATGATTGTAAGCCACCCCAATTGCATTGCAGAGAGGCGGAATAGAAATAAATTTTATTATTATTATTATTATTATTATTATTTATTATATTGGTTTGTTTTAACATGCAAGCCACTTTGATTGCTATTATAGTATAAAAGCGGAATATAAATAAAAGTTTTATTTTATTTTTTATTTCATTTTCTTGGCAAATTTCTTCAGAGGGAGGCTGCCATTGCCACCCTCTGAGGCTGAGAGAGTGTGACTTGCCCAAGGTCACTCGGTGGGTTTCCGTGGCTGAGCAGAGATTCAAACCCTGGTCTCCATAGTCAAAGTCCAACATTGAAACCACAACACCATGCTGGCAGCCATTTTTTTAAGTTGGAAAACTCCCGGTTTCGAAAAGAGGATTGACCTGGGTTGGACCCGGCTGGCAGATTCGGCAGCAAAATCCCTGGGATGGTATCCGGATGCCACCCAAATTAAAATTTTATTCGGGAGAGGTAAGACATTTTACGATAAAGGCAAGTCCATTTGTCCCAGAGATAGATTCATTATCCTAAATCTAAATGGTAACAGATACCATTTAATAAATAATAAAATATTTCTGAGAGTGGAAGGAAGTCTACAAAATGCTGTGGCCGCTGGATCGCCCTCCCAGAGACCATGGGATTTTGCCATACAATGGCCTTACAGTGAATTGGAGAAATCTTTGAGTGGTAATTTGTGTATTGCTTCTCTTTCAGTACTTCAGATGTGATAAATGAGCCCTCTGGTGTTTGGGGATCCCTTGCCTAATTCTGCTATATGGGATTTCTGGATTCCTGCCCCAAAGTCCTGCCCTGAGAAGCACCACTGATCTAGCACTGTAAAGGCAGGGACCAGCCCTGTCGCATTGCTCCCTCCTGCTTGCAGTCAGCCTTCCCAAAGCTAAAGACAGCTAAATCCAGCTGAGCGTGGACAGATGTTCCCTGCTGATGCCACTACAACCTGGGCAGGATTCTCTCTCTCCTCCTTGGGCCTAATCCCATTACGTAATGGGAGATTATCTCTGACCCTTTTATTAAGGCGGAGGTGGAAGGGGTGGGGTATGGATGGGTTCAAGGGCTGATCCTTCTCGTCTTTCGGATTCTACCAGCTGCCCTCCATGCTTGCCACTGAAGCCCCAAGCGCTTCCACTTGGACAACCCTTTTCTCATAGTTTTTCCAGAATAGATTGTTTCAAGCAAAGATTTCCTTTCAATACAGCCCTTTGGACATCCAAGCAGGTGCTTCGTTTGCAGAGCCTATGACTAAGGAAAGAGTTGATAAAGTTTTAATCCTGGACTGTAATTCTATTGATGCGACAGAGGGTTGAAGGGAGCATCCCTTACTACAAAGATCATGTGGCCCTTCAGATGGGGGCTGGTGTCACAGCCTGACAACATCTGGAGGGCCGCACATGGCCTTCTCAACATTACTGGCTGCCTCTGGAACCGGTGAGTGATGTGTAGACCTCCTGATGTTGTTGGCCTGTAACGCCAAATAAATATCTGTGTTGTAACACAGCATCTGGCAGGTGGCATCATCCCTATCCCTGAAAAAGCATCTGCTGTTGTAAATATAGCCAGAAAAGTATAGTAACACTGCTGTATAGAAAGGGTGGGGACCCTTCTTCCCACAGTCCTTTGCTATTGGCCTTGCTGGCTGAGACTTCTGGATGTTGATGTCCCAAACATGTAAAAGGCCAAAGTTTCCCCAGCCCTGTCCTATGTCCTCATTCTTATGAAGATCATTTACTTCCATGGCCAGCATCAGCACCTGATCTAATTGAACTAAGGGTCCCAAGCCCATCATCATCATCACCATCTTATATTCCACCTTTCTCCCTATATAGGGACTCAAGGAAATTTATTGATATTCAGAGCAGCATTCTGAGAACTAGGAGGGGTATCTGGCAGAGATCACTTCCCCTTCATATTGAAGCTAGGCATGCACACGCAGGGGCCTTAGGCATATGTTTAAAGTGCTGGTAACCCTGTACTTCAAATCTTCTGCAAACCCATCACTCTTCAGCTGTGTATACATCATCCCCGGTGCTGGATGGGTGATAGATGTTGTAGACTAATACTGCTGGAAGGCACAGTTTAGGGAAAGCTGCTGTAGAATAATAATGAGAGAAGCTGCAGTTTGGGAGCATCTTTTGAGCACCTTGAGACATGCCTCCTGTTTCTTCTGTAGAACAAGAATGGGCAGTTCCCTCTTCTAATATATCCTAAAACAAAACCTTTGTACCACCAGGTATCATTGGATTGCAATTCCCATCATCTTCACAGCACTGATTATGCTAGGAAACCTGATGGGAGCTACAGGCAAGCAACATCTGGAGGGCTGCATGTTCCCAATCCCTACCAGAAAAGAGCAAATATCCTTCACTTTTAAATTGCTGCAGAAGCAATTTACAGCAGGTGGCAGCAGTGAAGTTTCTCAAACAATTTCCCTGACATAAGAATAGGGGGTATTACAAAGAAGAATATTCTTGGATTGTGGCCTCTAGTAAATATACTTTCACCGTTTGCCTACCTGGGTGATCTCAAGCTTCACAGGCCCTTGCTTATGAACAGGATAGGAGAATAAGGTTTAATTTGGCTGCTAATCCCCTAATCTGCTCCACCAACCAAACAGGATTCGCAGCTTGGTCAACTGAGGATGCTGTGTCGGGTGACTCGCTTTGGTTGTGATGATCGCACACGGATCGTGAGCATAGTCTGCTTGTCAAATCAGCTGCTCCAGTTTTATGCTGTTATCTCCCTGCTAAAGGATCCTGTCCTGCTGCTGACGTGATCTCCTAAGTGGATCATGTACTACCGCCACCACACTCCTGTACAGAACCCTAAGATGCTGCACAGTGACCTTGAGGAGGTCGATCACTTGGTTTGTATGAGATAACAACACCCGTGTGACACTATGGGAGATATGTGATGTGATCTGGCCACAGATGTCATGAAGGGTGTTAACTATAACATGCTGGCTTATAGCCATGGGCTATCACAGTTCCTACACAGAAGCAAAATACAGAATATATATATATACATGCAAAAGACAGAATTAGCTTAACTGATTATTGGATTTGTCAAAGGTCTGTGTCATATATATATTTGTCAAAAGGTAATATACTAAATGTTATATGAGGAGACTGTGGGCCTTTGCAGACTGCCAGAAATAGTGCAAATTGAGTTCACTTTAAGGGTTAGGGTTAGTGCTAGGGAATCGGGGGAATTGGGTTTTTTTCTGAGACATTGAGTCTTCTCTGTCAGAGAGCTCTGGTGCCACAATAAAATACAGTTCCCATGACTCCCTAACCCTAACCCTAAAAGTGGACTCAATTTGCACTATTTCTAGCAGTCTTCAAAGGCCCTGTGTTTTCCAGCCAGAAGCATCAACAAGCTACCTAGGTTTGTGATCCAAGCAAACCCAAAGGTCAGAAGAGAGGATGGCATTTGTTTCAACAGAAGGTCCTCCTTTGTCTCTGAATTATCGCCGACCGCACTTAGAAATCTGTTTCTGTTAATGTTTCAGTAGACTAACAGCATTGGAAAAGCCCACCTAATGACACCCCATTCTACTCCAGTTCAAAGCCTGGCAAACTTACTTTATAGACCTTGCCTCCCAGAATGCCCCATCCAGCTTGACCACTGGGATTCTGGGAGTTTCAGGAGTCCCTTAAAGCAGGACTATCAAATAACACACGTTTGTCACCTGCTCTTTTGTTGACCTGAGTAGCAACATCAGTGAAGTAGGCAGCGTATTACCCTCTTACCTGGTTATGTATTTATTTACCAACCTTTGGCAGAAAAAGAAATTGTTGCAGCATAGAGTGCTTCTGTTCCAGGTGCCCACCTGGCCTCTACCGGCCTCTGTAGGGCTGAGGAAATGGGAAAGATTTGAGGGATACTTCTGCAAACCTTCCTTGAGCATAATGAAATTTCTTTCCTGTTTATAAGAATCCTCACTCGGAGAATCAGTTTGCTATTTGTGTCTTGGATTCTGGGGGACCAAAGTAAGAAATGCAAAGTAATTTTGCAAATATAATGCTGCTACTGTATTCTATTTTAAAAGAACAATTCTGGGCACCTGATCTAGACTTTGATCCTGTGGGTTTCGGGCAATAATAATTTGTCCCCTGCTGTAGTCCCAATCCAGATGAGCGAAGTTACACCACTTGTTTGCATAGGAGGAAAGCCAAATTGGTCTTTCTGCTCTTCGCTCATAGGCAAGTCCTGCCATAGCACATCCCTATTTTCCTGAACATTTTCCTGAAGGGATGGCTTCATTTTTTTTTTTACAGTACTGCATTTCTTTGTTAATACTCTCAGTCCTCTTCCTCTTCTTGAATTCAAGATACCCTTGAACCTGAGATGCAGTCTTAATTTCTTAAGACCACAGTGGCAGCTGGTGGCTTCCATGTCAGTGAGGTGGTGAATTCACTCTGGATTTTAGTCCAGACTCTATTATTATTATGGAGTATTTATACCACAATATGGGACAGAGATGGCTTTAGTCGCCTTGGTGGATAACCTATGTTGGGATCTAGAGGAGTGAGTCCCTTGTGGTTATGCTGGACTTCTCAACAGGTTTCAATATCATCAACCATGGGATCCTTCTGGGCTGCGATCAGACTTAGGGGCACTGTTTTACAGTGGCTTCACTTCTTCCTGGAGGGGCAAACTCAGATGGTGATCCTGGGGGATTCCTGTGTGCATTTTAAATATATGTTTTAACTTGGTTTTAATTTTTTCTGATTGTTTAATTGTGCCTTGACTCTTGTGTTTTGTGAATTTTTTGTTTTTTAATCATTGTAATTTTTTTTAAAAAAAATATGTTATGATCCAGGGCTTACAATGTTTTTTTAATCATTGTAAGCAGCTTTGAGTCCCAAACTGGGGAAAAATTGGGATAGAAATAAATATAACAACACTGTGGTAGATATTATCTACCACAGTGCCGTATACGGCTCTCCCTAGTAGTCTATTATCAACTTCCTACTGTTGCCTGAATATTGTAATGCATATTATATGAATATTATGTTCATATACGATAATATTCTACTCTGTGATCTTATCTGCCCACTATACTACATCATATGCATATTATATGTTATACTGCCTATTATCAATTGCATAGCGTCAGATGGGAAAGGTGCTCAAAGGCATGCAGTTCAGGCACAAAAAGAGAACAGCTGCACCAGAGGAAAGCTGGATCAAGGGCAACCTCCTTCTTTGCCTTATCTGACCTGGTTGGATAATTTCTTCCTTGCCCTCTTTTAAGCAGACTCCCATTTGAGCTTATCCTTCTTGGACATGAGAATCTAAGAGTAGAGTCTTTCACTCATGCTTTCTTTCACTATTATGCTCTTATTCTCAATATTTCTTCAGTATATATATATATATATATATATATATATATATATGTGTGTGTGTGTGTGTATATATATATATATATATATATATATATATATATATGGCAAGGAATAGGTTGCCTCTCACAGCAGTTGGCAGGAAAGTTTGTTGCTAAGAGTCTAAAACAGCTGATCAAGAAGGCTTTAAACTGAGTTATGTGGGGGAGGGGGACAGTATTCTTGAGGGTGGAAGTTCATCAAGTGCTGGAAAGAATAGTCCAAATGTTATAAAGAGAACAAGGCAAATAGCACAAGAACCCAACAGTGGAAGTGGGGAAAACTTTAAAAGGCAGATGAGGGAATGACCCATGGTCTTAGATGACTCTATACTAATGCACAGAACATGGAAATAAACAAGATGAACTTGAACTCTTAGCACAGCAAATCAAATATGATATAAATAAAAGGCACCACTGAAACCTGGTGGGATGAGTCTCATGATTTGAATGTTGTAATAGAGGGGTATAACCTATTTCAGAGAAGCAGGCTAAGCAAGGTGGAGTAGCATTATACATTAAGGATGTGTACACCTGTGAACAGATCCATGACTTAAATCCTGGAAGACAAGTTGAGAGTATCTGGGTAAAAATTAAGAGGGAGAGAAACAACAGAGGTGTTATTGTGGGGGACTACTACAGACCCCCAAATCAGACTGAGGATGTGGATGAGGCTTTCCTGGAACAGATGACCACGCATTCAGAAAGGAGATATATAGTGATATTAGGGGATTTCAACTATCCTGTTGGAGGTCAAATTCTGCCACAAATTCCTCATTTGTCTTGCAGACAATTTATTGTCCAGGAGGTGGAAAAGGCAACTAGGGATCAGCTATTTTAGATCTGATCCTAACCAATACTGATGATCTAGTTAATGGGGTGGAAGTAGGCAGGAGTGACCATGTTCTCCTGGAGTGGGAAGCCAAGGATAGTCAAGACATGCATTCTAGACTTTAAGAAATCTGATTTCATTAAATTTAGGGAAATACTGGTTGTGATGCCATGGTCAGGAATGTTAATAGAGAAAGGGGTTCATGAGGAATGAGAGTTTCTTAAAAGGGAGATACTGAAGGCACAATTTCAAACAGGCTGAACATGAGTCAGCAACGAGGCAAATGCAACTCTATTCTGCTTTGGCTAGACTTCGCCTGAAACATTATGTCCAGTTCTGGCCACCACAATTCAAGAAGGATGTAGACAAGCCAGAGTGTGTCCAGAGGAGGGTGACCAAAATGGTAAAGGGTCTGGAAACTATGCCCTATGGGGAGAGGCTTAGGGAGCTGGGTATGTTTAGCCTTGAAAAGAGGAGGTTGAGGTGACATGTCCATGTTTAAATGTTTGAAGATGCCATATGATGATGGAGAAAGCTTGTATTCTGCAGTTCTAGACTAGGACACGGAGCAGTGGATTCAAGCTACAGGAAAAGATTCCACCTAAACATTAGGAAGAACTTCCTGATGGTAAATGATGTTCAACAGTGGAACATGCTGCCTGGGAGTGTGGTGGAGTCTCCTTCTTTGGACGATTATAAACAGGCTAGATAGCCATCTGTCAGGTGTGCTTTCATTGTGTATTCCTGCATGGCAGGGGTTGGACTGGATGGCCCTTGTGGTCTCTTCCAATTCTATGATTTTGTTATAACATCTGAGAACATGTGAGGCTGTTATGTCAATTCAGGAAGGTAGGATTCCAGACCACTCAATTGCTTTGTTCTTTTAATGCTGACCCACCCTGGATTCTTTGAAGTCCTGCTGTTAAGACAACACCCTCCTTCTCTGTGAAAAACCAGTTATGTGTGTACTAATGTTTGTTTGCTGTCCAGGAAATCTGGGCAATGGAGATAAGAAACTACTGGAGTATAGCACTGTCACCTCTGCTAGAAACAGCAGACAACTAGCATTTATTGAAAACAAAGCAGTTTGGATTTCTTTCAACCCCTGTTAAAATGCATACATTGAAAAATGCTTTGAATGATAACTCCCAGAATCTCCAACCATCATGCCCAGTGGCCATACTAGCTGGAAGGGTGGGCGTTACTAGGAGCTGTGTCCAAAAAAGTAAGTTTTCCATGCTCCATTACAATATAGCAGGGACGGGAATAATGCAGCTTTCCAGACTTATTGGACTGTATCTGCCATTCTTCACCATGGCAATATAGTACAAGCTAGGGTTGTTGGGAGTTGCAATCCAAAATCACCAGGAGGGCCATCTGTTTCCCACCCCTGTCATATAGCCATAAAGCACAATCTGATCTTGGCAGAGGGATTTCCGGATTAGGTTAAGAAACTTCGAGTAGGCTATAAAAATGATCTCAAGAATACACCTTACTTAGTCGATTGACAAACCACCACTTTGGTTTGGTGATCAGTTTGCCTTACACACTTACTACCACAGGCTGTAAGAGGTGGCAGCTTTCAATAATGATTTTGCAAGCCTTGCAGTTCAGAGGATAATGCCAAAAATAAATCCATGGAGTTAAGGATACTCAGTTTCCACACAAACAGTGTCAATGTTCCTTTCTAATCCTGGAGCACAGGCAAAGCTTGGTGAATAGTTGTAGGTGTTAGGGTGACTCCATTGCAGCCATTTTGTTCTTCGTTCCATGCAACTGAATGGAATCTTCTGGTGGCTATATTAAAGCCTTAGGGTTGAGGCAGTTATATAGCTTGCAGCAAATCAGGCCACTGGACCATCTAGCTTTGTACTGTCTACACTAATTGGAAGTGGCTTTCTAAGGTTTTAGGCAGGGTCTTTCCCAGTCTTAACTAGAGGTGTCAGAAATAGAACATGGGACCACATCCATGCAACACGTTTTTTATTCCTAAAATAGTCGTTTTCCTTAGCAAAGCACTACTTACCAAGCTTTGGACTTAAGTGCCATGGTTTGGTACTACTCCAGAAGTGTCTCTTTTATATACCTGCCTCTGAATGCTAGATATTGAGGACAAGCAACCAGAGGACTTAGTATTATCCTCAAGACCTTCCTGTAAGCCTCCAGAAGCAGCCTAGCAGCTCGCTACACCACCTTTAAGACACTTCCTCTTTGCAAGTACTTTATTCTTTCTCCTCCTGTTTTTATTCCCACTATTTTTCCATCACACATTCCTGAGAAGTATGCTTTAATACCAGGAAAGGGCCCACAACCCTTTCCAGCCTTTGCATCTCTTGTTTTGCATCTGGAGTTAACAACTGCTGAAGATCTTGGGCATATTTGTGCAAGACTTTGCAAGCAGTCCCACTGTATTAAGTTTAAAGTTTCCAGAGAGCATTCCATCTCATGTTGGAGAAAAGGGGTATTTATCAAAAGCACCAACTCCTGAAGTGATAGAAGAGGTAAATGATGAGCTCTACAGAGGAACTTAGGAAAGCAAATGGTTCCTTCCAAACCAAGACCTGAGATCCCTGTGGTTGAAATGGCTTACCATTTTCAGGTAAGCCCCTTTCTGAACACTAAACTCTATTTAGAAAGTAGATCTAAAGTTGTCAGGACAGTTTAATGTGAAACCACTAAAAAAAAAAAAAAGTAAGAAGGAGGCACACACTAGCAGATTCAATATAGATTACAAGGTTGTACATCAGTATTCACCATACATTGTACATCAGGGTAGGGGAAGCGTGACTTGTGTGCCTCAAACACCCCTCAACCCCCCCTCCATTAAATTTGGCCCAAATTATCACCTAAATGCCGAGATTCCATAGCAGCTTGGAATCCACCCAAGAAACTTTGTCAATCAACTAGGTACCCCCCCCCACTCCATCGGTAGTTATCCACCCTGGTTGTACATGATATATACTTAAAGAATACCATGATTTCTCCCTGCCATGAGAAACATCTCAGGCAACTGTTTCACATACATCAAAACTGAGAAATCCTCTAGTCTCACACTACCAAGCTGCATCCAATAATGATTTTGTATCAGTAGAAAGCATTTTGCAAAGTGAGAAGTCCAATCCTACACACACACACAACTGGATTACTGAGTGCTGTACTCCAATGCTCTTTGAAAGTCCTCCAAACTCTGAGGAGCAGTTTTTTAGAAGGTATGGAGGAAAGCAATAGATCAGCAAAGATCAATTGTTGCTCAAGCATTAAGTGCTTTCTGTTTGCAAATAAATAAATAAATAAAACAGTTGGTTACAACCCATTCCTGCCAACAAGAAGCCTTTGACGTGGTCCAGTTAAAGGCAGAACACGTGAACAGCTACCTGAGATGTTTTTCATGGCAGGAAGAAATCATTAGCCAAGTCTTATCTTCAATCATTTAGTAGTCAAAGGGAATACCACTCCTGGAGATGGAATTTCAATGTTTTTGCTGTCTTGTGGCCACTCACTGAAGGAAACAATTTTTTTCATATCTTACGTTGCACCAATAATCTATTAGACCACAGTGAGGAACTGGTCTATTAGAGCAGAGTAGGCTAGAGTAGGCAACCAGTCCAAGATAGTGAACTACAATTTCCAACATCCTGATATTATGTGAAATAGTTTGAACTAACAGGTAATTTGAACCAAGCACTAATCTTCTGAGTGGCAATGGAAGAACCACAGTATTGTCACATTAAAGTTCAGTTACCATGACCACATGGGGGGCTGTGTAACTGAGGCACAGGTAAAACAGATTCCTTAAGTATCCAGACATGGTATTAGACCAAGGGTGCAGTCCACATGGTTGCAAAGCCACAAGTTGTGTCCCCCCCCCCCCTTATTCTCTCAAACTTTTCACCATTTATTAAATCATTATGGTATGTATCCAAAATTCAGGAAAGAAGCACTACTCTCACTATAGTAGCTGGAACAGTCAACATCACAGTTCAAAATTAAATATACTATTGTCAATAGATAATCCCTATCATATTAAAAGTATACCTAAGGTCCATGAGGCTGAGCATCTGAAGAAAGCCCACCCTCTCCATCCAAACTGCAATTGTTACGGCCTCGCAGGAAGAGAATAACCAGGCACAGCACCATCCTGTTTCAGCCTTAATTCCTGAAACTTATGGAAAGCCTTCCCTCCATATTCCAACTGCCATTGCTCTGGCCTCTGAAGGAAAGAAGAGTAGCCAGCACCTTCTGGATTTAATTCCCTTCCCCACTGTCATCCCCTTTCCCTTGTGTGTCTTTTTTGATTGTAAGCCTGAGGCAGGCAACTGTTAACTTAACAAATGTAAAGTGCCATGTACACTGATGGCAATACATAAATAAATGATAATAATAATTTATATATATTAAGATGAATTTAATAATAAAGTATTGTTGGGCAATTTTATTTAATAATCAAATTAATCTTTCCAAAAACTAAACCAGAATGAGTTGGATGAGTTAATAATGATGTATTATATATGGAAAAGTGGTCTATTTTTCTCTTTTTTCTGAACTTCTGAATGAAAAAGTCATCTAAGCCCTGCTCTTCTCTCTTAGGGTATGCAGCCTTCAAGCATTTTACCTACTTGAGAAGTAACCTCCAGCCCCACAGAAGCTATCCACCTGTGTGCCAGATTTTGCCCTACAATCATGAGAATTAAAGATATATTTCCTGTTTAGACAATATTAAAACAAGTCTGTAGCTAAATGGCAGAGCATATATTTTGCATGCACAGAAGGGCAGCTCATTGATGGAAAGACTCCTGTCTGAAATCCTAAGAAGTCACTGCCAATCAATATAGAGGAATAATATAGAGTGAAATGGACCAATGATTTGGCTCAGCATAATCTTCTAATCTTCAGTTCCTCAGGAAGCTATGGCAGCTGACTGGTTTTATTTAGAGTTCTAGTATTTTGACCTTTCTTTTCCTGTAACTTGGAGCATTATGATTCAAAAGCTGTTAGGGTAAAAGCATTTTGCAAGGCATATGACACCTCAGAAAGATGTCAACAAAGACTTGTCATAGAAACAGACATATTTGGCATAGTTAAAATTTGAATTTCTGGACATGCAGTGAGTTAAGAGACTCAGTATATTTCTTGTTCACATAACTTAAGTGGTTTTATTTGAATACTTAGAAGATCTCCAGGACACTACAGGCACACAAATCAATGCGCAACCCCAGAGGATAAACTCTTTCTCCAGGGGAAATTTGGTGTAATTTGTCTTCACTACAATTTTTAAGCTCATACAAGCTGCTGTAGAAAGCAGGATTCACACTCACATGTACACGCACAAAGCTTTACAGTGACATATAAGGTGAGGTGTTCAGGGTTCTGTGGTTGAAGCAAAGAACGGGCCAGGAGATCAAACCTATGGACTAAAGGGGTGAGGCCACGCTGTTAGATAGCCTGGAATGTGAGGTGTGGGCAGTGTTCACTTCTCCTCTCTGCTGTACATATGCTTCAGGAGATCTGCTACACGGCAGCTGTAGCCATATTCATTATCATACCTGTGGAGCAAAAATAAAATAAGCAGTTTTCATATCACAAGTTTCCCATTCATACAAGCAAAGAGTCCCCTAGCAGAAGGCACTTTGTAACTTAGGAGAGAATCAAGATTCAAATCCTCAATGATGGTAAATTCACTGATTAATGTATTTCCTTCTGGCCTTTAGGCACACACTCTCTTGCCATTTTAATAATGTTTTAGACAATCAAATGACTCAGCTATTTGATCAAAAATGATACTCAAGAAAGGCTATGGATACCTAAATCTCCTCTTCGGAAAGGATTCTTAAGCAGCATGCCAACAATGTTCCAATTTTGAAGAAGCGAGACAAGGAAAAGATTATGTCCATGCTTACCAGGAGATGAGCTTCACAAAATTATCATTCAGGGAGATCCCTGCTCCAGCATCAAAGATAGAGGAACGATTGTCACCAATGAAATCAGTAGAAACAACCTGAAAGAAAGGCAATAAATTTCATTACATACAAAGGGAAATGAAGCGCTCTTTGCAGTGGGTGTCAAGTCACCACTCTCCAATTCCAGTGTCAAGAATCTACCAGAATTCTGTATGTCACAAAGGTAACCCACAATGCTGTGGGTTAAGATGTTCAGTGTTTTAAACAGAGCCTGTAGACATTTGATGTCAAACAAAGCAGACCTTTCCTAAGAACACAGTTCACCTTAAGATCATCACTGATGTTCCTCAGAAATGACAAATCAAAGGTTGCAGCTTTTTTCTTTTTTCCATTTTTTTCTTTTGATAAAACTTCAACAAATCAGTTGAGCTCTACCTACAGAAAGTTCACTGATGTGTTTTTAGTGTTTCCCACTCAAGCATCATGTCCATCTGAGAATATTATCTACTTACCTCATCTTCTGTATATCCCAGGATTCCTGCCAATGGCCCTTTAGATGCCTTCTTGACAGCTTCTTTGATCTGAGCATAAGTAGCTGGCCTGGAGAGGCGGCATGTCAGGTCGACAACTGAGACATCACACACTGGCACACGGAATGCCATGCCAGTGAGCTTCCTGTAAAAAGAAAATTTAGTTGTTAAGAAAAAATGGGCCTGGATATTAAACTCTCCCCTTAGCACATCTGAACAGTATACAGTGCATTTCTTAGGAAAACTTAGATGTCATGCCAGAAGTTAACTGTCCTACTAAGGCCTACTAAATGCATTTTATGTCAGACAATGAAACAAACTAGCATGGTTTCATCAGCTCTCCCAAGCACCCAATGCAGAAGAGACAAAGGAGGAACTGTTCTGGGCATTTAATGTAAAGATCTCAGGCATTACTAGCAGTGGAATCCTTAGTAATAACATGCTTTCCACTCTTCCTCATGGCAACATGAAAACATGAAAAAGGGCATTTCCTAGATATAAAGCACAACTAGGATAACTTCAAAGGTAAAGGAAGAAAGTCTCTTTATTGCTAACCAAAGCTAAACTATGTTCCATACCCATTAAGCTCAGGGATGACCTTGCCCACAGCTTTGGCAGCACCAGTAGAAGCTGGAATGATGTTCTGGTGGGCCCCTCTACCATCACGCCAAGCCTTGGAGGAGGGACCATCTACAGTCTTTTGAGTGGCAGTATAAGCATGAACAGTGGTCTGCAACACAAGAAGCCAGTTTGTACAGAAATAGGCATAGAAGATATTTTGTAGAAGAGTTTTTCTGGTCTATTCTCTGGAAATCTGAAAAACTTCCTTGCATACATAGATCGTGTTTACATACAACAGTTAACAGATTTTGTTCAACCTCAGTCATATCTTGACTGATATGAAACCTGAAGATTGACTTGCATGCTAAAGTACTAAAGGTGCCTGTTTTCTCTTTTGGTAATCAATACACAAAATGCAGAAGCAATTCCCAAAAACTATCCAAATCTGGTTCCCTCTATAGATGCTTCAGACTCTCATCATCTCCAGAAACAGCTAATATGTAGTAGCGTGTAGTTAAGACTTAATTTCCTGATATCTTTATTCGAAAGTTTGGCATTTAAGGACTGATGGACAACTGCAACAATGTTGTTCTGAACTGTTCAATTATTACTTGTTTCTACTGTGGGTTACTGAAAAGTGGGGATATGCCCCACTGCTCAAGAGGTTCTCCATTTTCCTATTTAAAGGCAAACCCAGGAGTGAGAGTACTCAGGGTTTTGTTAGAAGAAAGTCTTGCTCTTGGATGCAAATTCCGCACCCACAGGAAATCTCAGGTTGCTCTTACCATAAGGGCCTCCACAATGCCAAAGTTGTCATGAATGACTTTGGCTAAAGGTGCCAGGCAGTTGGTGGTGCAGGAAGCATTGCTGAAAAACAGTACACATTATAATTTCGCTTACTGGATATTCTTTTATAAAGTGGCATATGCAATACAGCCCACTCATAACCCACGCTGCTGGCCAACATACTCATTAAAACCTCAAATATTAACAAAACTCCCATGGACTTGGTTTACTGTCTTCTAAACTGGTTTACTGTCTTCTGTTCTGAAATAAATTTCATACTCCAGGCTTCAACTGTTAAGTGTCTGATTTGAAGTCTCCTTAGATTCAGTGTATTTTCAGATTTCTAAGTAATGTAGATTTTCCCAAATAATTCCCCTTGGGGCTGTCAAAGTCAGAAACAATGTGAAGGCAAACAACACACACACACCAGCTCTTTGTTTTGCAAAACAAGAACAGTTTGTGGGAGAGAAAGAGAGAAGGTAAGACTTTGATACTTGTGGATCAAAGAGAGAAGGTAAGACTTTGATCCATCACTTTCCCCTCTATCTGTCATCTGTTATGTCCCAAACAAGTTTAGACGCCCTGTATACATGTGTGTGCATGACTTATTTTCAAGTGAATAGGGTCCCCAGGAGTCTGATCCTAAAATGATATTATAATAAAGCACTTCTTCATCCCAGCCAATGAGTCTTACCTCACAATATTCATAGTGGATGGGTCGTATTTATCATGGTTGACTCCCATAACAAACATAGGAGCATCAGGGGATGGTGCACTCACCACTACTCGCCTGGCTCCACCCTGCAGATGAGCCTATAAAAAGAATGTAGGTTTTAAGGCAAGTTCTGAAGATCAAAGCAAAAGCAAAGCAAAGCAGCTTCATTTATATACCGCTTCATATCGCACATGGGATGTCTAAGCGGTTTACAACTGTGAGCTGATTGCCCCCCAACAATCTGGGTACTCATTTTAGCGACCTCTGAAGGATGCAGGCCTGAGTCGAGCCTCAGCCCTGGCTGGTATTGAACTCGCAACCTTGTGGTTTATGAGTGAGTGGCTGCAGTACAGGCATTTAACCACTGCGCCACCAGGGCTGATAACAGATCAAACTGCCCCCCCCCCAAAAAAGGCACTAAAACTAAGATGGAAATATACTGCATGGTCAGAGATCTCATAACAGACAGCAAGCTCTAATACAACAGGCATCTAAGCCAGTTCATTTAAAAACCAGGTATCTATAGGAAAGCCCAGTATACCATTATGAATTGTACCAAACTCCACTTCTCTACATAGATGAAACTCACAAATACTTACTGAAGCTTTGTCAACACTGAGGAAGACTCCAGTAGACTCCACTACATACAAAGCTCCTGCCTCTCCCCAAGGGATCTCAGTTGGCTTCATACTGTGAAATACAAGGTAATAGCACTTTCATCAGGAGCTGTCCAACTGACTTCTGCTGAAGCAAATTTACTGTGTGGCAGTGCAAACAATTAACACAGAAACAATTAGCAGTTGAGGTAGACATGTTTCTATAAACATCTACTACAACCTAACCAGAGATCTGACATTTCAATGCATTTCCTTATTCACATGTGCACACATACACCAAGTCCAGAAAAAGCAAGAACCTGGTACACTCTGCTAAGGGAAAGAGGAAGACACTAGTCAGAACTGGCTTCCTATGCACACATATACACACCTGTGTGTTCTTGCTCAAAAGCAAGATGTTGTTCAGTAGCCAAGGATTACATCAGTGAGAAGACTGATGCCAGAAAACAAGCTGGTGTTTTCATACACAAAGTGAGAACAAAATGCTAGCACCTCAGCTTAACAATCTCCAGCACATCAGTAAGTTGACTAATAACAAATCAGGCATAATCCAGCTTCACAATTGCCACTGATTTACTTTTATAACAATGAATCTATTCACTGTATTTTAAAAATTCTGCCCTTCCTCCAAAGGGAACAGGACAATTTGCCTTTTCTCCTGATAGCCCTGTGAAGTAAACAAAACTGAAGGACACTGACTGTATGGCAAAACAGGAATTCCAATTTATGTTTCTCCAGTCTATATTGACAGTTCTACCTTTACAACCCACTTCTACAATTTCAGTGCTCTCTTGTGACCAGTTTAGGCTTAGCAATACAGAACTAATCAAATGTCTCAGAGGCTTTCTACAGATCTCTAACCAAGAGCTGCCTCACACTTCAGTACACTTCTACTCCTTTTATTCCCACTTACCACTGGAACACAGAAATTTTTGAGCCATTCACTACAAGTTTGCCACCATCAGCCTTCACCTCTCCTTTGAAACGTCCATGAGTGGAATCATATTTGAACATGTACACCTAAGCAGAAAGACAGAAGTCATAGGAAAACATGTTAGACTAGATTTTCTACTTTATTTTATTTATGTGTCTTCCTTTCAAAAGGACAAGCATTATATCTTAATTTTTTTAACTAGAAACAAAGGGGCTATGACAGTACTGGGATTGTAAGTCACTCTACAACACTATGAGTCTGATATCCATGCACTGGCATCCTATTTCCATAGGACCTTATACATATTGAGCCCCATTTGTATCCTCTGGTGTTATAAATCCAGTTTCATATGTGTCACACTAGAGCTGGGCAATCCCTTTAGGTGTGGGAGCCATTTAAGGTGGTCATTACTGGATCGCACAATTCCTCACATACCTAAACCATCCCAATTCCCCCGCATAACTTATTTATTGCTAGAAAATCTCTCTCTCTCTCACACACACACACACACACACCAGGTTTTAGGGCCTCTCTGATCTATTTTAGGCCCAAGAGAGGCATTTTCTTAAGCAAGAAGTGCTTCCAGTTTCGGAAGGAGAGTCCTCTCTTTATCCTAGAACAGCCTGACAGGTTTTTAAAAATGGCAAAATTACCCCCATGGCACAAAGAAGGTTTGTGGGAGCTTTTGCAGCCCAAAGGTGGGACAGAGGCTGGGGGACTGCACTCACTTCAGATCTATATGCATTTCATAAGCCCCTTTGTAAATGTGATATCCATGTCCAGAAATAAGATGCACCAGAAAGTAGGATCAGTGTGCAAAGTGGAAGAGACCCGGGGGATGCAGTTCTGGTTCTCCACCACTATTTAAGACAATAAAGAATAGACTATACTAGCTAGGAAAGGTTTTTATAATTGTAGATCTACTGCTGTTGGCCACCTGTATCCTTGAGCTTGATTTCATCTCTGAAGCAAAGGCAATTCATTGTGGGTGGGCAGACAATCACTGATTTGCAATAGACCCTCAAGGACAGGGGTAGGCAACCTTTCCCCTTTAAGGGCCGAGGGACTTCAGCTCCCAGAATCCCAGGAGCTATTGGCCAACATGGGACTATTGGCCAACATGGCTGAGGCTTCTGGGAGCTGAAGTCCCTCGGCCCTTAAAGGGGAAAGGTTGCCTACCCCTGCTCAAGGACTTCTGACTCTCAGTTGTTTAACTTAAAAAAAAAAATTAAGGTACTGAAAGAAAACCAAAAGGAATGAACTGGAGTGAATTCTTCTATTATTAGACTCTTAAGTTCAGTCCTGATACTGAAAATAAATTCCTCGATTGGCTGAGTTCTTTAATCCTAAGAATATGATCCCCAGTTCTCCCAAATCCATTATTCTGTACCTGTCTCTGATTGGTGGACCTTGGGATTCTAGTGGGGGGGGGGGGGAAATTCGATTTCATTGGTCTGGCTTAATCAGTGCTCATTGTAATGGACTTTTAACTTTTGTTCATTTTCCAATAGTTCTGAAAGAGCTGATCTCTGTCTTGGTGCAGTTTTGTATGAGATAGTTTGCTTTGCTTATAGAAATGTAAAACTGGTGGGAGATGGACAGTCACAACAACAAAGATGTTTAGTACTGCACACTCATAGCTAAAGTAGAAAGCACTAATGTCAGCTGAACTACAGATCAACTCAAGCTCTAGAATCACATTTGCTCAATGACCTAGATTGCATAACTGACTCAGTGGCTTTTGGCAAAAAAAAGCCCCCCTTTTAGTCTTTCAGGAATACACTGCACCAGTGGTTCTCAAATGATTTACCCTTGTGATCCCCTTTACATCTAGAGGAGGATGTCACACCTCTATGCCTGCTTGACATAGGGCCTCGGCAGACGGCTAATTGAGCCGTCTTCCGGGCCCGGAAGAGGAGGGGCAGCCGCACGAGCGGCGCCCTTTCCTCTTCCTGAGGTCGCCCTCGGAGTCGCCGGCCCTCTGCACGGCCGGCGCTCCGGGGATGACCTCACGCCGCGGCGACCGGACGCACCGCGGCGTTTGAGTCAGGGAAAGTGCGCCCACCGCTTTTAGGGCGCACTTTCCCTGACATCTAAAAGGAGTGCCAATTTGGAGCTCCTTTTAGAGTCGCTGGAGGAGCGGCGCGGTGCGGAGGCTGAGCTCCGCCACCGCTCCGGACCAGGGCGTCCCCGACGCCCTGGTCTGCAGAGGGGGATAGTATATGAATAAGAATATTTTGTATAGTATTTTCATTCATCCATTCATGTATATTCATATTTTAATATTTTATAAGGATATAGCTCTCCTACTCCCCAACTAGGCAGAGGCATCAAATGCCCTCCTCGCCTTTCTCTTTCCCTCCAAGGCAGTAAGGTTAGGGAAGAGGAGGGAGGATTAGGGCCTCCCTTGAGCAACTCCCATGCCCTCCCTGGGGTTAAAGGGGTGGGGTTCTGCCACACCATTTGAGAACTACTGTACTACAGGCTAAGCATTACTAGAATACTGGGCATTACCATGTAGTTGACATCAATGAAAGGGTCATTGATAGCCACAACTTTGATTCCCTTCTCGACGCATGCTCGAAGGACCAAGCGTCCAATACGTCCAAATCTGCAGGGACAAATAAGTCAGTCCTTTAGAATAGCAAATATCATGACCAAATCCCTAATACTTAACTATGGCAAACAGAGGAGACTACTATAGTAGGCCTTAGTCAAGAAACCATAAAGCCTCCCTCAGGATTAAAAGAGCTATTTCTCACTGAAACCAATAGCAATCCTCAAGTCATACAGGAAAAACAATTGCTAGGAGCCTGAAGGCACTTTTCTCTGTTGAAGTTTAGAGCAATCAACAATCATTCAAAAGCAAGACATATCAGCCTCTTTGGTTTTACACTATTAGTCTCCTTTTCCAGTCTGGAAAGTAACAGGAAAAGAAGTACAATCACCAAAAAAATACATGAACTATATCATGGCAACATTGTTAAAAGACACAGTTCAGAGCAGAAGTTTTGAAACTATATTCTATGAAACAGTGGGGTTCATAAAAACAAGTTATCTCAATGAGTTACCGGTAATTAAGAACATTAGTTAAGGAAAATATTACTTTTTTGTTATGGCAAAAAAATCACCACTTTTTGCATTGCTGATATTTAGTATAGCATTAGATAATTGTATCAATTTTTAGAGCACATAAAAATAAAAGTTTTACAATTCCCAAGATGTTCAATGGTAGCTAAAAAAATCTCTCCCCCCAACCCCGAAATTAAAATTTCTGACCTGCAGCCATTCAAATATAGTTTGTGTTTGTATACCCAGGTTATCCTAGAATTTTACTCATGAGGTAGAAGAGAACATGGAACCTATTTTCAAAAACCTATGGTTGCCAACTTAGCACAAGTGCAAACAGAAGCTTGCAATATGAACCATATGAGCACTTTTGCTAAGTTAGCAAGCTGTATATGGAGCAAGATGAAGCATTCTTGCTAAACACTGGCTTCTAAACCTTCAACTACCATGCAGCTTTTTTTATACTGACCTTTTGGCTTGAAGAGCCCCAGACAGCCCCAAGACAGCAAAGGAATCCATGTGCAACTTGGGATTCCTTAGATGTTGTTAAGCTGCAATTTCCCTCGGCCTTAATGAGATAACTAATGGACAAATACAGTTGCAGTCCAGCAACCCCTGATGGATAGCAGTTGCCCATACATGCAATGGAGGATCCTGAAACTTGTTATAAGACAGAGCAGACTTCCAGCTTGTGGAAACTACTTCTTGATGTTGTTGTTTGTCACATTATGAGTTCTACCAGGTAAAACCAGGTGCAAAATAGTGGCTTAGAGGTACAGACAATTCCTTCTTATAAAACTTTGGTGCAAAGAAACAATAAGAATGCAATTCATTTTATTTCGCTCGGTGAGGTGACATCTTCAGTGAAAATCCAGAAGAGTTTGTTAAGATGACCATGACTAAGAATCATGTCATTAGAGAAATACAAAATCTTACCCATTGATTCCAACAGCTAATTCAGCCATACGTTTTGGAGGTGGTGGAGGAGGAGGTGGTGGTGGTGGAGGAGGAGCTTCTGGTTCTGGCTGTGGGGTAGGTGGTTGTGGTTCTGGCTCTGGCTCTGGCTCTGGTTCTGGTGGCACAGGCTCAGGAGAGATTTTTGGAGGAGACCCTTCACTGATCTCAAGCCTACAAGAAGTCATAAAATAAGCACACTGGCACAGACAGATACAGTTACAGAGTATATCTATTCAACATATTTAAACCAGTGTAACTCATTCCTTCTCCCTAGAAACTCAGGCAACTCAAGTTCTAGAAGGGGCTTGGCGTCTCTTAATTCTCAACATCTTCCCTTTATTGTTCTCAACAAGTCTTGTGTGGTTGGTGGAGAAAGTATAATTAAAATGATATAAGTATCACACAAGCTATTCCACACATGATCTTGTCATTATTCATTCTTTTCTCAGGAATTCCAGGGTTGGTTTTTTTTTCTTCCAATATGCCTAAATACCCTAAATGCACCAGATCCTGCCTGATCTTGGAAGCTAAGCAGGGCCAGCCCTGGTAAGTACTTAGATGGGAGACTACCAATGAATACTAGGTGCTGTAGACTATATTTTAGAGCAGGGGTAGGCAACCTAAGGCCCGGGGGCCGGATGCGGCCCTCCGAGGCCTTTGGACCGGCCCCAGGACGGTCCTGCCACTGCCGCCGCCGCCCGCCATGATGATATTGATTATTGTTGTTATTACTTGTTCTTGGGGTTTTCTTGGCAAAATCTCCACAGGGGTTTTGCCATGGCTTTTCTGGGGCTAAGAGAGTGTGCATGCATATATTTTTTAATTTTTATTTTTTTAAAAAATATTTTTATTTATTTATTTATTTTTGGTGCTTCGGCCCCCCAATTGTCTGAGGGACAGCAACCCGGCCCCGGGCTCAAAAAGGTTGCCTACCCCTGTTTTAGAGGGAAGAACTGGCAAAATCACCTGAGTATTGCTTGCCCAAGAAAACACTAGAAGTTGCCATAAGTCAACAGGCAAATACAGACAGACAGACACAACCCAACTGCTAAAGTAGCCAGACAGCCACATTTTGTATTCTCAATGTTTTTATAACAAGTTTGGACTTATTTTTGTCTATCCAAGTTGTGTTTATACCTATTTCTGAGCAACTTCAACATACAAGGTTGTTGACTGTTATTTGGAACACCACAGGAGATAAAACAGGGAAGACATCACACTTTTTATGCCTGATTCAGGAGAATACTCACTAGATGCAAGCCTTGGGATTTTTTGATTAATAGAGTGGGATAATGAAATAAAAATCTGTGTGCTTGATATAATGTTATTTGTTGATTTTTAAAACTTTTGTATTATTCATTACTTTAGCTGTGTTTTGCTTCTTGGGAGAAAGATGTTTATAAATTTTTAAAAAATAAAATTTTAATAATAAGGTCAGTCTGGAAGCATATTCTCAGTATTGTTAAATTGATTTGCTGTCATAGGTTCTACAAATTCAGATTAAAGGTTGGATGTGCACCACGGTGACTGGTTAGCAACTGTGACATCATGAGTTCCCTGGTACAAAGAAAGAAAGAAAGAAAGAAAGAAAGCAAAACCTGAAAGACTAAAAGTGGGATCAGACTCACCATTCACATCACTATGTCTGTGTCTTATTATGATAGCTGGAAAAAGCTGGGCTCACTCTGTGAGTTAAAAAAAAAAAACCCACTCTCTGCCCTTTTTATGTTACATTTGTTGACAGCCAAACTTTTCAGATCCAAACAGTTTACATCTGACAAGTTTAAGTAAGAATTATAGTGAAAATATTCTTACTGCAACAATGTAATTACCATTAGCCATTATTTCTGGTAAGGAACCAGACTGGCAACTGCTGCTATGTTCACATCAATGTGCTGTGTCTTATTACTGTGTGTGGTTTTCATTGTACCAGGCAACAATATCCCAGTAACAGTTCAGAAGTAGTTTTTATGGTACATTTCATCATAAGAACATTGTAACCAGCAAAGTGGTATTTCTACTCATTGTTAATTGCACAGTAACTAAATAAAGGCTTCACCAAAGGGTTTTCAATTGCATTTTGGGTTTTTTTTAATGGACCTTCATTTTTAGAATTACATCATGCACCAAGAGGGGAATGAGCACACAGAAAGTGATAGTATCCACAATCCTGGGCAAAGAAGCCATACAGAGTGAAAACTTTGAAGAGGGGGGAAGTAGTACACTTTGGTTAGGTTTTCAGACTTAAAAGACCATCAGATGATTCACCCTGCTTTTCTGCATAATGTAACTGAATGTCACATATATAAAAAGCTAGAGTGCATGTAAGTGTCTTAATCCTAGCAGCTACTTAATACTCTACTGATTTTAGTGGACCTTCCTTCTTGTTCATATTGTTTGGGAAAACCCTAAGCATGTGTATTTGAAGTAAAACTGTGGAATGAATGATAGAACTGAATGTTCACCCAGGTTCTGGCATTTTTTTCTTTCTGAATGTCATACTAGTGTTGAGCCACCCAACATCCAGTTCAATGACACATTAATAATTGTTACCTATTCTCTTGTAAGCCAAAAGCTGGGATTAAACCAGGGATAAGAATCCCATGTTCCTCCAAATGTTGTTGGACTAACCAGTGAGAAATGCTGGGACCGCTGTCAAACATCATCTCAGTGGCCACAAGACTCCCATCCAAGGTTACAAATACCTACAGTACCTTTAAAAATTTGATTAATTATCCCTTATCCTGGGAAATGTAAATAGGAGAGGGTACAGTGAAGTTTACATGTGGGGCTTGGATGTCCCCTGTAGATATATAGTTCCTAAGAGAGATGGAATGATTATTAAACCTGTTTAAGTTTGATGTAGATTTTAAAAAATGTGATTGTGTCACTATCACATGGTAATTATTTTGTTTTCAGTATGTTTACAAGATCAACAGTCGTGATGTTGCATCACACAATAATCCAAAATGGGGAAATAAGCAGGCACGTCAACACATTTTATTATTACCATCAATATTAGCAGTCTCTTTTCACTCAAGTTAATCCTCTAGGTTCAGTTACCTCAAGGATAACATTGGTTCCCTCTGTACATGTAATCAAGCCCCATCAAAAATAATGAATACCTTTTTGTTGCTCAGATCATGCAAATACACCCTAGTTTCTGTAAGATTTCACTGTATGCAAGAGGAAGGTCCTGAATAACTTAGATCTGCTTGTGAGGAGCTTTTTTAAAGAAAGGTTCTCTCAAATGGCTACTGTGGTGATCTTTGTACAGCTGTATTTATTTATTAAAATGTTTATTGTTGTTTTGTTTTTGGCTGCAGGTTGACCTTGACTCATGGCGACTCAGTGAGTAAGACATCTCCAAGACCCCCATCCTCTACCTCTCTGCTCAGGTCCATGGTCTCCCTGATTCAGTCTATCCATCTGGCATGTGGTCTTCCTCTTTTTCTACTGCCTTCTACCTTTCCTAGCATTATTGTCTTTTCTAATGAGTCGTGCCTTCTCATGATGTGGCCGAAGTATGACAGCCTCAATTTAATCATCATAGGGGGGTTGCAGACTGCCAGAAATAGTGTGAATTCAGTCCACTTTTAGGGTTAGGGTTAGAGTTAGGGAACCATGGGAACTGTATTTTATTGTGGCATCAGAGTTGTCTGACAGAGATGGCTCAATGTCTCAGAAAAATAACAGTTCCCATGATTCTCTAGCACTAACCCTAACCCTAAAAGTGGACTGAATTCACACTATTTCTGGCAGTCTGCAACCCCCCTTAGTTTCCAGGGAGAGTTCAGGCTTGATTTGTTCTAGGACCCAATTGTGTGTTTGTTTTTGGCTATCCACAGTATCCTCAGCACTCTTCTCTAGCACCACATCATGAACTAATTAATTTTCTGCTTTCTTCACTGCCAGGTCTCACATTGTACATGGTAATGGAGAAGACAATGGCTCGGACAATTCTAACTTTAGCATTAAGCTATATATTTTTACTCTTTAGAATCTTGTCTAGGTCTTTCATGCCAACCTATGAATGAACCCCCTCCAAGTGATCCTGTTATTAACAGCCTGGTTCAGGACCTACAAATTCAACACCATAACTTTCTTGACTGAGTATTAGAGAGATTTTGTAGCACCTTAGAGACTAACTGAAAGAAAGTAAGAAGTTGGCAGCATGAGCTCCAGGGACAGACCACTCCACCAAAAAGCATCGGAGGAAGTAGACTGAAGTCTATGAAAGCTCATGCTGCCTACTCCTTACTTTCTTTCAGTTAGTTGCTAAGGTGCAACATAATCTCTCTACTACTGATTCTACAGACTAACATGGCTATATCTTTGAATTCTATTTCTTTACTGAATCAGTATTTATATCACACGTCTTATCTAAAGATCTAGCAAATCAAAAGAACCTAGTCAGGCTATGATCCCTAATCTTCAAAAGTTTTAATAAAAAGCTCTATTTTAATAGTGTCAAAATGAAGCCAATGCCAGCACAAATCAAGCCTCCAAAGAGCTAGCATCCCATAACTGTGGTACCATAAGTTAAAAAAAGTCCCATTTCCTGTCCCCACATGCATTCTTAATTTTCTGTAGAGAAACTGTCTGCAAATATACAAGAAATAGGAGACTTCTGGATCACTACATTATGAATATGCAGGCCTAATATTATATTTTTATAGTATATAAATCAAAAGATCTTACCACCACTTGCATTAACGGTATTGACTCAGAGAGAAGACAGATATACTTAAATTCTGTCAGAAGCCTTTTGAGTTATTTGCTTACCTGAAAACCTTGACACTAACTGATGTGCTACCCTGCTCCATTGTTGGAGAGCTACTGCGTGGGTTCATTTTGCTGGCTGACCTATCTACCGTTTCTCTACCTAGAAATACTGAAATAGGATTTCAAGAGACTTGTTAACTTTTATTCAAGACATTTGTTAGCTTCTATTCAACATTTACTGTAACCATTCTCACAGGCCTTTTTCTCTGTCATTTTTTGATAACGTTTCAAAGCTGCTCCTCACATTTACCTGATTTAAGGCAGTGTAGTCAAAAACATCTTCTAAATCTTAAATATTCAAACATTTTCTAAGTGTTCTACTGTGCTGAACATATAAGAGTGCAAATTACTTTCAAGACTATAAAGGCCAAATTCCAGCAACACCAGTAAAAATACTTTTAGAACGGGACTGGAATTCAGAATGAACTGGCAGATCTCATCAGGAACCTTCAATTGGACTGAGCAGATAAAGATAGATTTGTCAAAAACATTTTTGAGATCAGAAATATCAGCAGTGTACTATCTTCTTGCACATCTGGAGATCATGAAATAGCTGTTTATTTTATTATTTTACATGCATGCAGTAGTGGTATCTGACACAGAAGTTACCCCATTAGCTGCTATACCCCCATATTTTCAATTTTGTGCTAGGTCTAATTTGTGCTTTAATAGCCTGCACACGTGCCTGAAATTGTAGTATTTTTGCAAGGTGAGACGGCGCAGAGTGCTAGACAAGTCAATACATAGCATTTCTGCTCAGACTCAAAAGCAGATCACATATATGAAGAGGGTAGAGCTTCATTTTTAAAATATAGTTATACAAGGATGACCCTCCTCCTTTTGGGTTTCTAAACTCTATCTGCTTTACCAGAACTCTGTAACTATACTTTACATACAGTATTGCTAGTCCCATCTATATTGAATTTATGTTACAGGATTTAAGGATGAAAAATAAGTGGACTCTCATAGACAGGTATTTTGTAACAGGATGGGTGAAATGAGATCTTCCTGATGTTATAACACTATGACTTCCAGCAGTCCTCACCACTGGTTGGGCTGCTGGGAGCTGCAGTTCAACAATATCCAGCAGATAACTTTGCCCTGTTTTACAAGCTTAACTATACAGTAGGTTATTGTACAATATCAGAGCAAGATTCTTTTACAAGATTTGCTATGGGAGCTAAAGACTTCAAAATTTGTTGCTCAAGATTCTAGTTTGCCACCAAACATCATCTACACCAATAGCCCAAGATGCGGTTAAATGTCCTAGTTAAGCTACAAATTCCTAATTCATTCCACCCCAGGTTTCTGATATGAGAAATCCAATTCCTAAACATATTGGTCTATGTACAGGCAGCAGAAAATAATGAAAAATATGAAGAAATCAGGGAGAGACAACTATGAAATAACTTAGATCTATTTTCATATCTTCCCCTGAAATAAGGAAGTTTAAAAAAAATGGCATCAGATATCTGCCCTCCACCATAATCATAGCTCACTACTTTGAGCAGAACCTTGAGCAAGATCACCTTGCTGTTACCTGTAATTTGGCTATTGGATGAGCTGTACAATTTAAAGGATAGTATGCAAATTCTCTAGGCTTCATGCTTCTCTGTTATAGCATTCCTAGCATCTATTTGGCTTCCTGCCCAAAGCAACAATAAGTTAATGAGGCTCCTAGCTCTAGTAATTCTGCAAAGAATCAGCATACCAAACCGTACTACAGTTTTAGTCATTTTATTCCAAGCAAAGAGATACTAAAATGAATCGAGTCAAACTAACTAGTTTTTAAGCAAAAAGCACATCTCCCAGACTTAGTCAAGAGGTTCGTACTTGGTGCTAAAACATTTATTTTCCCCTAACACAGCATATCATATGAAATCTGGGCAGCCACTATGGGATAAAGCAGAAGCCATTTTATTTTGAGTCTCCTTTAGCAGCATTGCTTGTTCTTCACAGAACACCTACAAAATGTGTTGATATATGTATGCGTATGTACATACACACACATATACATATGGGGGTGGGGGGAACAATTGTTCTGTTTTCCTTGCAGGTCTAGATCTTCAGGTTTATGAAGTATGATTATAACAAATATGTGCATCTGCTTGAAAGTGTATGACAGCCACAGCAGACTGGCAAAACAAGTGTTAATTCTAGCCTGGCTCAATACTGACGGTTGCTTCATCACCATTCTGACTCTGCAAACATGTAATGGATCAGGGTAGAAACACTTGTCTATTACTAACAAGAATAAGTCCCCATCTTACTGCAGGCATCCAGCTGCTGCAGTGACACTTGGCGGCCAGGAGCAGAGCGCTATATCCACCAAGAGCGTATTAAGCAGACACCACAGCCCAATGTAGCCTCAGCACGTACTCACAACCTCTGAGCATTTTACAGCCATCACATCCTAGCTGCAGTGGCTGTGACCTTGAGAGAGTCAGTGGCTTATTCTAGGTCTTTGTTAGCTGCATCTAAGCTCACTGAAATCAATGGGTTTAGGTACATGGAGTGCTAGCAACATATCTTCCAATTGTAAATTTCTCAGTATTTGCCTACTATAACCATGGTAACAGCCAGCATCCAGATTTTCAGTAACAGAACAGGTTCCCTTCTCTCTAGTGGCACTGGGAAAAACAATAAATTTTACTTTTGACTTCCCAAAAAGCCAAACAGTAAGTCTATTCAGTTTATGCTTTATTATTATTATTATGAAATATGTATACCCCACTCTTCAGCCAAAAGGCTATCAGAGCGGCTTACAAATGGTTCATTAGACAGTTTAGCTCAAGTTGCAAATTTCCCTCCCCCTTGTTGCTTGTAGGAGTGCTCACAGAAGCAGCAGAGGACAAAATCCAGTTTTAGTCCCATCTAGAACAGACCCATTGAAATCAAAGTACTTACCAAGGTATGATTCAACCATTCCAATGCTTCAACCTTTCACTGGGACTAAAATTGGATAAAGTATGACAGCATTCTATACAGACAGATTTGGAGCCACAGTTCCAAGAAAAGAGAATTTTTACACACACACACAATATGAATGTAAAGATAATGCAAAGGGGACTGGTGCTTTATGTTCTATGTAGTCTGCTTTGCTAGATGGAGAGAATATTGTTTTTATTATAGTGCAACTCATTCTCACAAGCAATGCACAGTTACACAGACTGGTTCTGATGGGGAAGAGAGGAGGTTACTTCCCCTCTCCATGATGGCATTATTTGAGAGAAAGTGGCTCTTCTATTCTTGAAATCCCTGAGGAGGAATCTTGGCCATCTTTCAGCGGCTGCTCTTTGGAGCGTGCCTGTCTGCACGCACAACATCGCTGCTTCCTAATCTCACTGATGAGACAGTCACATGAATGCGACAGATCCATATAATTGCCAGCTGATCCAAAAGCAAGCAACTCACTCATAGACAACAGGGGCCTTGCTTTCCTGTACCCACAAAAATCTCAAAACATTAAAATAAGTAGCCCAGCAAAGGTGAAGCCAATGTATGTAAATACCAATAACTTGTATTCTTGCCTGAAACTGATACCACAGGGCAGAGCCTGCTTATATGAGCTGTAGTTTATTTTGATTTGTGCAATTTATCTGTGGGAAAATCTGTGTGGTAGCCTTCACCTAGACTTTTCTCTCAAAACCTGAATTAAAAAGAATGATATTTTTTTTGGGGGGGGGGGGACTTTGGTCTTAGATCTGCCCAAAGAGGGGGAGAATAGAAGTATCTGCTTTCTTTAAATTCCTGTAAGTACAGTGGGCCCTTTGTATCCATTGGGGTTTGGTTCCAGGAACCCCCATGAATACCAAATTCAGTAGATGCTCAAGTCCCATTATATGCAATGGCATAGTAAAATGGTATCTCTTATATAAAATGGCAAAATCAAGGTTTGCTTTTTGGAGTTTATATATTTTTAAAGCATTTGCAAGGAGAAGATGCTTGAATTATGGTTAAAAAAATTCGTGGATACAGAGGGCTGACTGTAATAGCAAAGAAGGATGATCCCTCATTTGTGTAAAACTAGGGTGAGGACTGAAACAGAACACTCCTATAAAATGGAGCTGTTTGATCCTGGCTCTCCAGAAGTTTTTTGACGCAGCTGCTTTTCCAGAGAGATCCATGATACGAGAGATGCATCAGATCAATGAGCATCATCATCTCTCACTTTTGGGCCTTCTCTACCAGCAACAGCTCACTGTTCCTCCGCACCAAAAGAGAAGTATTCAATGCTCAGCTTTGTTCCAACTGTTAGCATTCTGTAAGATTTTCCTACTGCACCCTTGTTATTACAGATATTGTCATCTCCCTGGATTCCCAAGCAGCCGTTAAGATTCCAAATCCACCAAATCTGGGATTCCACACCCTCCCCTCCAAATCCCAACAACCAAGATTCCATCAGCACTGCAAAAATAATCCAGTTTGACACCACTTTAATGGCCATGGCTGAATGCTATGGAATTCTGAGGACTGCAGTCTGTTGTGGAACCAGAGCTCTCTGACAGAGAAGGCTAAATATGTCACAACTACAGATCCCAGAATTCCATCACATTGAGCCATGGCAGTTAAAGCAGCGTCAAATTGGATTACCTCTGCAGTGCGGATGGAGCCAAAATGTCATCACAGCATCCCCCCACAGCCTTCAAAGCTTCTTATAATATGACCTAGAAATCTGTCCCTGCCCAAACCCCAGGCAGGACCTTCTCAGCCTCAAGGCAAGCTTCCTTCCTGCTACGGGGTGGGTCCAGGGTGCCCAGGCGTCCTCCTTTTCCCGGATGTGTCCTACATCTCAGCCTTCAGTCAGGAGGAATTCCAAAGTGTCCTCCATTTTGAGCATAACTGAGAAGCATGAATTTACGTTTATATGAGTATTTTTATAGTTTGTATTTGGCAGTGTCCTTCTTTTGCTTGAGTGTCCTACATTTTGTGGTGCCTTGTCTTCCTTGGTGGTTATGAGCTCACTCACTCTGGATCGGAAACTCATTCTTCCTGCCCTGTTCAATCCTGCAGGCTTTTGGGGGGAGGAAAGAGCATCCCTACTTCTCCACAGATGGAGCCCTCCTACGCTGCCTACCCACCCTGCCCTGGGCCCATCTTGTTCCCCCTTCCCATGAGCAGACATGCGTGTACAATTTACTAAGAGCCCCCCACCCATGCACCCTTGTGCATGGTTTTCATAAGTCTCTTAGCAGAGGACCTCCTCCCTTCCTCTGCCTAATATGAGCTGGTGTCTCCTCAGACGACTCCTTTTCCCCTGCCTTCTTTGGAGGTCTTTAAACAGAGGCTGGATGGCCATTTGTCGGGAGTGCTTTGATTGTGAGTTTGCGCACGGCAGGGGGGGGTTGGACTGGATGGCCCTTGGGGTCTCTTCCAGCTCTATGATTCTATTCGATAGAATCACCACAATTCAAGAGAAAAAGCTGGATCACGTCCAAAGGAAGGTGACCAAAATATTGACAGGTCTGGAAAGCATGCCCTATGAGGAGCAGCTTAGGAAGCTGAGTATGTTTAGCTTGGGTAAGAAGAGGTTAAGAGGCGGTATGAAAGCCCTGTTTAAGTATTTTGAAGGGGTGTCATATTAAGGATGGAGCAAGCTTGGAGCAATGGATTCAGGCTACAGGAAGAGTGATTCCACCAAAACATCAGGAAGAATTTTCTGACAATAAGAGCTGTTTTACAGTGGAGAGTGGAGAAGTCTCCTTCTTTGGAGGTCTTTAAGCAGAGGCTGGATGGCCATCTGTCATAGGGGTGCTTTGACTGAGAGTTCCTGCATGGTAGAGGTTGGGTTGGATTGGATGGCCCTTGGGGTTTCTTCCAACTCTAGGATTCTATGTATCTTCAATATGCTTTGGTCTAATTTAGTATGCCTTGGACCTCCTTCTTTGGAGGTCTTTAAACAGAGGCTGGATGGCCATCTGTTACAGGGGGTGCTTTGATTGAGAGTTCTGCATGGCAGAATGAGGTTGGACTGGATGGCCTTTGGGGATCTCTTCCAAATGTAGAGTTCGATGCCCCATTTTGGTCTCTGCTCTCTTGATAGCAAGGAAAAGCCCCAAAATCTTTCAGGAAGCTGGCAAGGGAACCATCTCCATCCTCTCAAGGTGCCTCACAACCACACATAAAGCCGACCAGCCTTTTTTATTACTATAAAACTCTTTTTTTATAATATTCTATTATAAATATCCTAAATATATAAATATTAGATATACACCCACACACATATACGTGTGCATATATATATATATATATATATTCTATTCCTAAAAGTATGCCCCCTCCCTTCCCAGCCTAAATTTGGGGCCTTCTCCCTCCCTCCGACCGCCCTTCAGAGCGCCTCACCTCAGCGACTCAGCCAAACGCGAACCTGTCAGGCGTCGAACAAGAGGAGCAACGGACGGGCGGCCGCTTTTATACCCGCTGCCTGGCAACGCCCTGCTCCGCCCCCGCCGTTATCTCTCAATGGCCACGCCCCCTTTTCTCTTCAGACGCGTTCTCGCCCAGCCGCCCGTTACCTGTCTCTGGCTTGCCTGAACGCGCGTGCGCAGACCGAACAGCCCCTCCAAGGTTATCCTCGGCGGCGCTTCTTCTGCGAGAGGGAGCGCGTGACCAGATGGATGCAAGGAGAAAAGAGTGGTACCCAGCGGCCTCCCCAACGGCCACAGGGGGCGCGCGAGAGCAGTTTTTAAAACTCTCTCGTTCTCTGGCACATGCGCAATTCTCGGACGTGAGCCGCTGCTGCTCGAGGAGGAGACAAGGGGGGGTACAGTGCGCATGCGCTAGTTTTCAATGTCCTCTTTCCATGGCGCATCACTAGGACATCTTCACACCTAAGAAATCCTATCTGTGCAAGGGAATCAGGTGTACTTGGGCATTATAGTTTTCAGTGTCCTCCTTCCATGGTGCATCACTAGGACATCTTCACACCTAAGAAATCCTATCTGTGCAAGGGAATCAGGTGTACTTGGGCATTATAGTTTTCAGTGCCCTCCTTCCATGGTGCATCACTAGGACAGCTTCATACCTAAGAAATCCTATCTGTGCAAGGGAATCAGGTGTACTTGGGCATTATAGTTTTCAATGTCCTCCTTCCATGGTGCATCACTAGGACATCTTCACACCTAAGAAATCCTATCTGTGCAAGGGAATCAGGTGTACTTGGGCATTATAGTTTTCAATGTCCTCCTTCCATGGTGCATCACTAGGACATCTTCACACCTAAGAAATCCTATCTGTGCAAGGGAATCAGGTGTACTTGGGCATTATAGTTTTCAATGTCCTCCTTCCATGGTGCATCACTAGGACATCTTCACACCTAAGAAATCCTATCTGTGCAAGGGACTCAGGTGTACTTGGACACTGTAGTTTTCCGTGCCCTCTATCCATGGTGCATCAGAAATCCTAAGGGAGTCAAATGTACTATCTTCCATGTGTGCCTGTGTAAACACATTCTGCTTGGCTGCTGCCACACTGCAGAATTAATGCAGCTTGGTGCCGCTTTAACAGTCATGGCTCCATTCTATAGAACACTGCGATTTGTAGTTTGTTACGGCACTTGAGCTCTCGGACAGAGAAGGTTAAATATTTTACAGAACGACAAATCCCAGAATTGCGTAGCATTGAGCCGTGGCCATTAAAGTGATGTCAGACAGCAGTGTAGATGTAGTGTGGACGCAGCACTTCAACCACTACACCACACAGCCTTTCTAACTTTAACGTTAAAAATTTGGGGGGAGGGAAGTGCAGTGTATTTGCGCATGTGTGCGCACTTGATCATGAACAGCAAGCGCTATTGCAAGCTAAACCTACAAATGAAGTAACAATAAATGAGGAAAAATAGAGAGGGTCAGAAATACTACTTGCAAAACAGTGCGATGTGGCAGCTTAAAAATCCAATGCAATTCTAGGCTGCATCAGTAGAAGTATAGTGTCTAGATCAAGAGAAGTAATAGTGCCACTCTATTCTGCTTTGGTCAGGCCCCACCTGGAATAATCCTGTGTCCAGTTCTGGGCACCACAATTCAAAAGGGATGTTGAGAAACTGGAGCGTGTCCAAAGGAGGGCAACTAAAATGGTGAAGGGTCTGGAAACCAAGCCCTATGAGGAACGACTTAGGGAACTGGGGATGTTTAGCCTGGAGAAGAGAAGGTTAAGAGGTGATATGATAGCCCTCTTTAAATATTTGAAGGGAGGTCATATTGAGGATGGAGGACTGATGAAGGGATGTCATATTGAGGATTGTTTTCTGCTGCTCCAGAGAATAGGACCCGGAGCAATGGATTCAAACTACAGGAAAAGAGATTCCACCTCAACATTAGGAAGACCATCCTGAGAGTAATAGCTGTTCGACAGTGGAACACACTTCCTCAGAAAATGGTGAGTCTCCTTCTTTGTAAGTTTTTAAACAGAGGCTGGATGGCCATCTGTCACCGGGGGGGGGGGGTGCTTTGATTGTGAGTTCCTGCATGGCAGGGGGGGTTGGACTGGATGGCCCTTGAGATCTCTCTTCCAACTCTATGATTCTAAAACATAGAGAAAATGTTGTAGTAATGCAAATGCCAAGATGAAGAGGGCAGATAAAGGGGAGCTTAGATTCGGTGGAACAAAAGATATACTGGAATCAAATAGAGAGCTGGATAAAAACGGAAGGATATACCATGTACGGGTGGAAGGAAGAGGGCAAAGAAATGAAAAAAGATGAGTTAGATTAAGTCAGACAGAGAGATGGAGTGATTTTTTTTAAAAAGCTAGGATAAAAACCAATGCGTAGACCCAGAATGTGAAGTAGAGCAAGAAGCAGATGGATATGGTAGGGATTTTGCTTCTGTGTTTACTTTGCTTTCTTCCATCTCTCAACCACAAAGGCAAAAAAAAGGGGGGCAGGGATTGCTACAAGCCTGAGCCGAGTGACGTCAAGATGATCCGGCACAATCGAGCCATTAATAATTGAGAAGACAGGCGCCAACAGAGTAGGAGGGGAGGCTGCTGAAGCAGCTGCTCTTGTACATGCCTTTGAGAAGGCCAGGTCCTTAAGAGAACCTTGTCTCTATGGTGCATGCATCCAGAATGGAAGACCGTTGTTGTTGCGTGCCTTCAAGCCCTTTCCGACTTATGGCAACCCTAAGGTGAACTTATCATGGGGTTTTCTTGGCAGGATTTGTTCAGAGGAGGTTTGCCATGGCCTTCCCCGAGGCTGAGAGAGTGTGATTTGGCCAAGGTCACCCAGTGAGTTTCAGGGCTGAGCTGGGAATCAAACCCTGGTCTCCAGAGTCCTAGTCCAACACTCTAACCATTTCGCCACACTGGCTCTCCCCTCCAATATTTCAGAGATCAAAACTGGGACCCACGTGGTCGAATTCAAAGGTATAGCTGAGTTAGGGCCTTTGCAAACTGCCAGAAATAGTGCAAATTGAGGCCACTTTAACTGCCCTGACTCAGTGCTAGGGAATCATGGGAACTGTAGTTTATTGTGGCACCAGAGCTCTCTGACAGAGAAGGCTCAATGTCTCAGGGGGGAAAAATACAATTCCCATGATTCCCTAGCACTGAGCCAGGGCAGTTAAAATGGACTCCATTTGCACTATTTCTGGCAGTCTGCAAAGGCCCTTAGTCTGTAGAATCAGTATGTAGAGAGATCTTGTAGCACCTCTGAGACTAATTGAAAGAAATAGGCAGCCTGAGATTTGGAAGTAGATTGAAGTCTACGAGTCTCGAAGGTGCTACAAGATCTCTATACTTACTGGGACATATGTGGTGGATCATAATTAGAGTGTGGTCAAGATGGCAAGAATTGTTAAGGAAGAAGAAAAGACAAGCTAGGAGGGACTGGAGCAGTGTGCTTTTGCCTGAGTCTACAGGGAAGCACACAATTCTGTCCCCTCCCGTCCTCTTCCCTCACTGAGTTAAATCAATACAAATTACACTTTAGCATTTTGAATTCTGTGTGCAGCAACTGAGTAAGCTGAAGACATTTTAAAAGCAGCGGGAAAAGTAGGAGAGAGGATTAATTGGGACTATCCTTGCCAAATTGGAATAGTTGGAGGGTATGGACATTGACTGGAATGGGGATTACAGCCAGGAAATCAGGAGAAGACTAAGAAGGGGGGGGCGGCTATGAAAGAACTAGAAAAGATTGTAAAATGCAAAGACATACAACTCAGCACAAAAGTCAGAATCATACAAGCCATCATATTCTCTATTACCATGAATGGATGTGAGAGCTGGAGAATCAAGAAAGAAGATAGGAAGAAAACCAATGCATTTGAGAGAATGTGGGGCTGGAGAAGAGTGCTGAGGATCCCATGGACAGCCAAAAGGACAAACAAATGGGCCCTAGAGCAGATCAAGCCAGAGATATCCCTAGAAGCCAAGATGACAAGACATAGGGGGGTTGCAGACTGCCAGAAATAGTGCAAATTGAGTCCACTTTTAGGGTTAGGGTTAGGGTTAGGGAATCATGGGAAGTGTATTTTATTGTGGCACCAGAGCTCTCTGACAGAGAAGGCTATATGTCTCAGAAAAAAAAACAATCCCCATGATTCCCTAGCACTAACCCTAACCCTAAAAGTGGACTCAATTTGCACTATTTCTGGCAGTCTGCAACCCCCCTTAGACTGTCATACTTTGGACACATCATGAGAAGGCATGAATCATTGGAAAAAGCAATAATGTTAGGAAAGGTGGAGGGAAGTAGAAAGAGAGGAAGGCCACATGCTAGATGGATGGACTTTATTAAAGAGACCACAAATATCAGTTTGCAGGAGCTGGGCAGAGCAGGAGAAGACAGGGGGCCTGGAAATGTCTCATCCAGAGGGTTGCTATGGGTCAAGATTGATGTGAAGGCAGTTAACAAAACAAAAAATGGAATAGTCCATGATTACTCCCCACCTTTTTATGTGTCCGCCTCTTTTTAAATCCTCATGTTGTTGTGTTTTTTTTCCTGGTTAAACGAACTGACAATAACAGAAATCACATACAGGACAGGGGTTGTGAACAACTGGACAGACAAAAGGCCATTCCAAGACATTTTGCTGCCTCAAGTAGAAAATTAAATGGTATCCCCTCGTCCAAAAGTCATAGCACGTAGTGTTATCTAAGGCCAATTAAAGTATTTTGGCATTGAGGCAGAAAACCCCACAAGACTGTCTTTGTCTGGCAGTGAAAATATCACAATGAGGAATCTGTAGTTGCTAATTTTTCTTCATACCCCAAATCTACTGCCAGAGTTGGCTGCAAGGCACCTAAGTAGATGTCACCCTACTTTATGGTTTGTTGACGGCAAATAAATATATTGAGAACAACCAAGATGGCATTGCCAAGGACGTTTTCACACGGGGCAAAAAAGGGAGTCGTTCCTACCTCCATCTGGCCCCACTCCGGCTCTGTGCAGGAAAAGTTCACACGACGTCGCAGCAAGCCCCTCCTCATCCTCTGCCATCCCTGCGCCATCCCTACCTCACTCCGGGGTCTTGCTCGTCGTGTTCAAACTACGTCGCAGCAAGCCCCGCCCCATCTTGCGCAATCCCTGCGCCATCCCTGCCGCTAGCCGGCTTTAGCCCCATCTTTTTAATTCCTTTTTTAAAAAGGAATTACAGGCGCTTCTGCCGGAGGCAATCAGGAGTCATTCCGGCGGCTGCTGTTTTCGCCGCCGGAATGACTCCTGATGGCTTCCAGGGGGCTTCCAGGCGGCTTTAGAGCCGCCTGTGTGAAAACGTCCCAAGTGTAGTCTTGCATCTGGAACATTACTGGTTGTATTCAAATCTCTGGAGCAGCCGAAAACAAACTTGTCATATATTTCACATGATATCTTTAGATATTTAAATGTGGCTACCATATCCCCTAGCCATCTCTTCTCCAACCTGTGCCTCATAAGGCTTTTTGCCCAACCTTTAATCATCTGGATTGCCTTCTTCTGAACACACAGACTGCTTGCCCAGCTTTTCAATATCCTTCTTGAACCGTGGTGCCCGAAACTGGCCATGATATTTCAGGTGAGGTCTAACCAAAGTAGAACAGTCTGAAGCAAGTGTAGTCATCTGTCAAGCAGGAGTTTCCTACATGTAGATGGCTGTCTCCCAGAGGCTGCACTGCCATGCCCAACACTTGTGCTTGGCATTGCTACTGCTTTTGTTTTTGGTCAATTTTTGTCAGATTGCCAGGTTTGGGTTTCTCCAACCCCCATATACGTGGAGGTCATGGGCATTGTGGGGCCAAGACACTTTATTTTGCAGCATTTTAAGCCTTTGGGGGGTTGGAAGAAAATTGGTTTCCACCACCACTCCATTATTTCTGTTCTCTGAGGACTCTGGGAGGCTTCAGGGAGTCCTTAACAACTATAGCAACATCTGATGCAGTATTGGGATCTGTAGTATGGTTATGCACTGGAGCTTTCTGTCTGAGAAACCTAAACACCCCTCCCTAAACTCTTAATCCCAGGATTCTGCAGGATTTAGCCGTGACGGTTAAAGCGGAATCAAAATGCTATAATTGTGTATTGTGAAGGCGTGCCTGAACTAAAGTAAAGAATTATTGACACTGAACATGGTTGCGTTTGGAAGTTACCTACGACGTGTAGATGGTTTCAAAGGGGAATTAGAAAAATGGCTAGAAGATCAACCTCTAAATGGCTACTAGCTATGATGTATATCCTTTAACTTCACTTTCAAAGGCAGTATGAATGGCATTTCTGTTGTTGGGGAAAGGAAAGCAGGGGGCTGCTGTTGTGATGTCTTGCTTATGTGCTTCTACTGGGCATATAGTTGGCTACTGGGAGAATGGATTTCTAGATGGACTTTCAGGATGATCCACCATGGTTCTTGGTTCTTCTTTTCTTCTTATGGCTAACAAAGGCTTAGTTTAGACCAGGGGTAGGCAACCTTTCCCCTGTAAGGGCCGAGGGACTTCAGCTCCCAGAATCCCAGGAGCTATTGGCCAACATGGGACTATTGGCCAACATGGCTGAGGCTTCTGGGAGCTGAAGTCCCTCGGCCCTTAAAGGGGAAAGGTTGCCTACCCCTGGTTTAGACCTTAATCATCTTCACCCAAGAAGGGTCAAAGTAGCATAACAGGGTCCTCTACCATCACTTTCTTTCCCCGGCAGATGAAAAAGAAACCAAAGGCAACAGCATCAGAACCCATGAGCATCAATAATGTCGATGCCCACATGGATCCACATGACAAGGCCACACTCCCCCTCCCTGCCAAAAGGTATCACTCAGTTGTCCCATTCGACCCCACCTTAGTTGATTTCTTTCAAAGGCATAGCCTTCAGAAACACCATACAATGCCCTTCACCCACCACTCTCACCTTCCCAGCTGCACAACACAGCCAGGGATGCGGTGGGTTCGGCTGGAGTTTCTAGATGCATTTTGACTGTGCAGCATTTTGCTGCAGATTGGTCAGGAGGCCTGGGGCAGTGGTTGAATCAAGACTAAAAATAACCCATCAGCCTCTCCAGTGGAGTGTGCAAGAGAAGCAAAAGGCAATGGGGAAAGAAAGAATCACAAGAGAAAGGTAGCAGGGGGAGAGAAATGGAGGCATAAAACAAATCCAGTAGTGGGGATGTATGTACAAGGTTATTTGGGTAAACTGAGGCATGAAGACAGGCTGAATGGCAAAGAATAAAATAGAACAGAGCTATTTCACACTAGTGAAAAAGAGTGAGTCTACACCAGGATCTTAACACACTGAAAACCACACGACTAGTTGGGGGCTCAAAAACCTATTTTGCAAATCACTCAAAATGTATATGTGCATATTTTGACTGACATGCCTAATTCATGGGATTTTATTAAAATTGGAATTTAAGCAGGGTGGCTGCTGGATCGGCCACACCAGAGGGTGGCGGGTCCACCCTAGATTTTATTCCAACCCTTTCTGCAGCTACTCAGTTGTGTGGGGAGGCCTGCTGGGGCTGAAGTAGGGTCCAGCAAGAGGAGAGCCCCCATTCAACTGAGAGAAGCTGAAGAAAGAAGGGCAGTGAAATCCAAGCTGGATTTGCTGCCCAACAATGGTGGGACCACCAGATGCCCATTAATTTAACACTGGTATATTTACTTGCAGGAAGTATTGTTTTGAGTTCTGACTGCAAAGTTATTTCATCAAGCATGTTGCTTTTGGACAGTGTGCTTTTACTCTCAACTGAAGTATTTTTTATATTCTTAATGCACTATCCCATACAAGTTCCTGTATATTTGCATTAAGGAATTTAGGAGGTGGCAGACCGCCAATGAACACCAGGTACGGTATTTATTTCAGAGGAAGATACTGACAAAACCTTGCCTAAGAAAACCCTATGAAATTCTTGGCATCATGGTAAGTTGACAGGCAACCTGAAGGCACATACACACACAGAGTCTACCCTCCAACATTTCACAGATGCACACAGGGGCATGTGTGCCCAAGCCACATCCAAGTGGTCTTAATGGGGAAGAACATACAAGCTAGGAAAGGCTGCAGGTATTTGCTTTTGCCTGAGCCTACAGGGGAGGGAAAGATTCCATGCCTTCTTCTCCTCTCTTCCCTGCTGAGTTGACTCGAGTGCAAATGGCTTTTGCATTATGAAATCAGTTTGCAAAGGGGAAAGTAGAGGGAGGAGGAGAAACTGGGACATTTGAAAAGCAACTCAAAAAATGAGAACAGAGGGTTAAAACTGGTACTGGCAAACCAGGACAATTGGAGGCAGTGGCATCACTTGGGGGCTGCGGGGAGTGTAGCCCATACTGTGTGACACCCCAGAAGAGGGGTGGCACCTGGCTGAGCCCTCCATGCATTGTGGGGTGAGGACTGGCAAGTGTGCCTCCCGCCGCAGGGGGCCTGCTCCACACCCCTGCCAGTGTCACTACTGGGGGGCTGCTCTCCTCATGAGTAGTGTGGCCTACAATAGCAGCAACAGATAAGGGGCAATGCCCTCTTTTTACCGCTGCCCTGGATGCCCAGCCCCACACCTGGGGCCCTGCCCCAGGAAGCTCCACTCCTGCAGCAGTTTTCAGGTGATTTTCAGGCAAATGCCATACCTAAAGCCCCCAGAATGCACAAAGAGACAATCCCACCGAGCCTCAATCCCTCTTTAAATACCTGGTTAGAGCCATATATATACCAAAATGGCAACTGGGAGTGGTACCCCAGCACTTCTTGTCATCATTTTAGCCAATATACAAACAAAAAATGGATGCATTTGAGAACAGTGACAGATGGTTATGGCCTACACACTGTAAAGGGGGATCCTTCTCTGGCCCCTACTCAGTTGCCCACCCCTGGTCTACTCCGCTGACAGAAGGGATATTGTTAAGAAACAGTTCCCTAGAATGCAAGTTGCCTAGGACCTAGAATAAAACTTATATGAGACCAACAGTTACAAGGGTCAAAAGCTGAAGTTGACATAATGGTTTGAAATAAGCAGCCAAATTGCAGGCCTCCAGTTTTCTATTTGAAAAGCACAAGAACAGTGAACATGATAAATAAATAGCAAAGGAATGAGACATTTTTATGGTTTTGCATGAAAAGACACCACCTGAAGATATCTACAGTAAGCATCGTTTCATCTAACTTAAAATAGATGTAAAGTACTTTAGTAGCTGTGGCTTTTTCCCAGCAGGAGTCTTGTCTGAGTGCTAATGCAGAATATGCAAGCCTATGTTCTATTCAGGAGAAAAATGTTCACCTAATGCCATCATTATCTTTTAACAAACAGGGCAAAACCTTTTTGACCCCATCTCTTTAGGAGGAATACTATTTGCATCTGTTTGGGCTATACTATAGACTACAGAACTGTATTCATTTAGTAAACTACTTTTGAAGACTATAAATTTCAAAAATGATAAATACATGTTGAAAGCATATAGCTACAGTTCCTACAGGTGGATTTGGACTAAAGAAACTGTATCACACACACACACACACACACACACAAAATATCCAGCAATACTTTTAGGGCAGCAATGCTTCAGATTTTGAACCGCAACTCTCACGATTTCCTTATCATGAGCTGTACTGACTAGGATGGATGGCAGCAGCAGTCCAACAACAGCTGAAGGACCACAAGTTGCCCAGCCTTGCTCTACAGTTAGAGATGTTCAGTTTATGCAATGCCTCCCTAGCTATTCTCTTACGAAATTTGCAGCAAACAGGCTGCATGGGTATCTGCAACATTCTGGGCCTGGTTTTTGCTCATCTTCTCACTGACCTGGATTGTAGTGAATCAGCATTTTAAATAATTCAGCATGGTGAGCACAAGGCATATAGTGGTGTGGGCAAAGAGCTTGGGGATTTGTGGTGATTTGAACTAGAAAGGCCAGACTAAAATAGAAATATGCCATTGGTATGAAGTTGCAGCTGGATCCGGTGCAGTTTCCAGTTTTTCATTTTCAACCCAAACCTACAGTAACTTCCACAAGTTCTTACTTCATTGCCTATAATGGTGCCACAAATGACAGTTCCCAGAATTCCACAGCACTGAGCCATGGCAGTTAAAGTGGGGTCAAACTAGATTATTTCTGCAGTGCGGATGCAGCCACAAAATTGTTTTTCTCAGGAACTGTTCTGCCATTGAGGCAGCTGCTCCCCCCAAGTTAGCCTGCTGCCTTGGGCCAGGGAGGACACTGTCCGATCGTCTCAGTTGAAAGTCAGACAAAGGTTGGCGTGAGAGATACATGCCTAAGTTTTCATAGAGTTCAAAGTCTGATCTGGCCTACTAATGTTCCTGGTCACATTTTGGTATTCTCACATGTATACAGACTTGTGTTGAAAATACAGGTTCAATGTCCATGTAACCTACTCCTATATAGAGGCATCACTCTGGGACCAAATCCTGAGTCTACTGTCCAAAACACCTGCTTCTGCACAGAAAGGAACACACCTTATTTGCAAGAGACCTGTTTTACCTTGTAATATGAGTGTTTTAAAGTGCAATCCTATCCACATCTCCTCACTGCCAGATAAGCATATGTAACAGCTTTTCCCAACCTGGTGCCCTTCCCATCATCATCATCATCATCATCATCATCATCATCATCATCATCATCATCATCATATTTATTTGTATTCCACTCTTTCTCCAAAACTGGGACCCAGAGCAGCTCACAATATTAAAAGAACAGTATATTTAAAAACATACAAAAGTGATACAAAACATGCAAAAGTGCTATGTTTGATTATAAATATATGTTTGATTATAAAATCTCAGCTAGTCTGGCCAAGTACCATGCTGGCAGAAGGTGTGCATAGCATGTCTTGAGAGGACCATGGGGGTGTGGCGAGACTGGTGTACAGGACTGCAGCCATAAACTTGTATCTCCTGACTGATGCAAACCATATACAAAGTGTAAATTTTCCTAAAACCAGGGGTAGGCAACCTGTCCCCTTTAAGGGCCGAGGGACTTCAGCTCCCAGAATCCCAGGAGCTATTGGCCAACATGGGACTATTGACCAACAAGGCTGAGGCTTCTGGGAGCTGAAGTCCCTTGGCCCTTAAAGGGGAAAGGTTGCCTACCCCTGCCTAAAACAATCAGTTACACAGTGGTGCCCCCACTCCAGAAGTCACCCAGTGCAGGGAGGGATTGCCAGGTTAGGGCTAATGGGGGAGTGGCGGTGGCCAAAAGGGCATGCTTGCCCATCTCTTTTACAGCAGTGGCCTCTTCCTAAGGAGGGAGCTGCCACAGCAACAAAGCTTCAAATGATGCACTTGCCCTTTGTCTTTGACATGGTGGCATGCTCCTCCTCAGGAAGAAGCTGTTGCCATGGCATGCTCATCCCTTTTCACACACACCCAACTGGAGGAGGGCTGGACCAGGTGTCACCCTCTTGTGGCGTGTCACTCAGTGTGGACCGTACCCCCCCACACACACACACACCCCTGGTGACATCACTGCTTTTAGGTACCAGCTGTAAAATATTACCAACTGCTGGTGCTACTTGCTAGCTAGTAAATAGCATGATTGCATTTCACCTACGAGTACCCAATACATTACGACGGAAAGCACTGCATGCCAAATATTCAACATGGAATTTGAGCTTTATATAATTGTCAGCCAGTCATTAAAGTTTTACCTTGTACAAAAGTCTATATTCCATCGAAGTGGTCTGCCTGCCTATATACAGATACACGCAAGCTCTGTGCTTCCTTTGGTTAATGCTGCTAACAATGTATATACCAGAATTTAAGACCATTCCTTTTCATTCAGGAACATCAGTTATCTTCGGAGTGAGGAGGCCTTGGCGGACTGTGTCCTCTCTTGCCTTTAGGTGCAGAGGCTTTTCTGTTGTTGTTGTTTTTTTGCAGTAGTCACACAGCATGACATGTGACTATCCTAGCTCCAAATTATCCCTCTTGTGGCCAGCCTGTCAAATGCATGCTTCAGCATTTCATGCTACCTCTCCCAGCAAACAAGTTTAATACAAATAATCCCCAGCTGTTGCAGTTGGGTTGCCACCTTGTGGGCAGCTTGAGAATTTCATGTTCCTTTCATTTATTTCCATGACACTTTGGGGCTATTCAGATGAAAACAATCTGAGCTGAATCTTTGTCATTCACATACATCCCAAATACACCCAATTTAGTATGGGGTTTTTTTTGGGGGGGGATGCCAAAAAGACCCATTTAAACCAGGATAATTGGTACCAGGTTTCCCCCCCCGTTTTTCCCCAAAGATTTGCATTGTTGGCAGTGTGAATGACATGAATAAACCTGGGATTGAACCCTGCATGCCCAGCTGCATCTTTTAGTTCCAATGAGGGGGAGAGGAGGACTCTCCCTCTCTCATTTCCCTCCTGCCCCCATCAGCTCCTTGGTAGCCAGCAGCTCCAGGGAAAAGTGGAAGATGTTGTTGCTGCCAACTCGAAATGCCTGGCTGGGGACAGTTTCTCATAATGGTTGCTGGCACTCTTGCGGGGGAGGCACAAGGCTGGCAGACATATCTGAGCAACCGAACATGGAAAGATGCGAAGAGATGCAGTTCCGCTGAAAAAATAGTGTGAATAACAAACCCAGAATGTGCAAGTTGGCTTACTTGCATCAACTTATTTAAAAAATTAGTAATTAAATGTTAAAATTGTTCAGAGGCAGGTGCCAATTCAAATCAGTTCCAAACTGATTTAGATTTTTAAGGTGTCCTTCATGGCTTCGATTGAAAATTTTAGAAAATTTCATTTCTTTGTAGCACTGCAGACCATTGGCTCAGAATAATTCAGTGAAGTGGGGATGTACTTCTAGCACAGGAATCCAGACAAAAAGATTACCAGTTTAAATATACTGTAATTATATCTTGTAGTTCTACTTCCAACAACTAGTGATCAACAATTTTCAATACTACCAAAGGAAGTTTGTAAGATGGTGGGTTAGGAGATTGATTTGGATGTTAGTATTGATAGAACCAGTATGTATGTACAGTCCGCCCTTTGTATCGGCAGACTTGCCATCCTCAGACAGCAAGCCCATTTTTTTTAATGGTGGCATGTGCACACAGATTTTGGTATCTGTGGAGTGGGTGGATCCAGAACAGATCCCCTGCGGATACAGAGGTCCAACTATATGTATATAAGTTTGCATTTTATATGTTTAATAAAAATTTAATAATTAAAAAATTCTAAATACTACAGAATTCTAACAAGGCTATAATAGCTATATATGCTTGTGGCTGTTGGGTAGTGTACGTGAAATCTGCACAGTGCAATACTGCAACTAAACATCTGCTGTATGTTTAGACTTTAACTGGTGGCAATCTTATTTGCATAAATGTGTGCATTAATGCAATAAATGTCCAGAGCTCGGTCTTTACTGTCAAATGCTCTTGATAAAATTAAAAACTTATAAAATATTTGTGTGCAATCAGATGATCTCTTTCTGTCAAAGGGAAACAGGACAGCTTTCCTATTAGACAGTAAACATACAAGAAGTATAAATCCCACAGGCAGCGGGGGGGGGGGGGAGTACATATGAAGAAAGTCTTGAGGGAATGAGATATGGGGGCAAAGGACAGGTAGTAGAAATCATACAACAACAAAAAGAGGTAGCATGGACTTCAATATAATGTTAGTACAAAGAAGCATTTTCAACCTATCATTTTTCAGTGTTTCTACCTAGTCAAAACTTCCAGTCTACCATTTTTTTTTATTATTTTCTACAAAATGGTAATCTCAAAAAAATTACACAAATTAAAACATGGCTGCTTATCACTTCAGTGTATTTACAGCACCAGTGGTTCTACACTTAAGTGTTTTTTAACACACACACCCCAAACTCTCACATACAAAGCCACACAATGTAAGTATCAAATAATGTAACACACACACACACACACACACACAAAGATTACATTGTTAAATTGGTCCTCTTTGGAATCATCTTCAAGAATGTGGAGGGCAAAATGACAAGTAGATCCCCATGACAAGTAGTCCAGTAGAATAAGATTATTATTTTTGTTCCCAGTAGTGGTGGACCACATTCCAATGTTCTACCAGAAAACTACATTTAAAAAAAAAAAAAAGAAAGAAAAAAGACATTGGCCTGAAATTTAAAAGGTGTATTTAAAAAAAAAAGAGTACTAAGAGCTCTCCTGTAGTCCAAATTACGTTTCCAGATTCTCAACCTGTACATGACAGGAGTTAAAATAAGGCTCAGTTCTTCAAATATTATCCAGGTGCCTTATCCCATTGTCATCCATGATGCTTAAAGGAATTCCGTTTGCTCTGCCCTAGGAGTCATCCTGAATAAAATGGATACCTATCAACCAACCATGGCTAAGACGAGGCCACTGTCATCCAACCAATGGCAAGGCAAGAAGTGGAATGAGCTACACCACTAAACTGTCCCTGCTGACCTCAGGATTCTGTAGGGGGAAAAGAAAGTAAATGTTAATAATACCATTTTGGACATTTATATCCCATTTATATGTTTATAACCCCAGGCTGTTAAAACGTGAAGTATGAAAACAAACATAATCAGAAGGAGTACATAGCACCATGTAACAGCCAATACCTAAGATCCAAATACTATCATCCTGAAACCGTTTTAGGATCATCATGGGGAAGGCATTCTGGTATCCTGAGGCCACTCCCAGAAATCTTTCCCTCAACATCTCTTGGGTGTTACCCCATCTTAAAAGACCCTAGGGAGAATTTCAGTAAGCCCCAGTGTGTTACGCTAATCTTCATAAAGGAAAATATCAGCCTGATCTCTTTATTTGCCTTTCTTAGTAGGATTTAAAAAAAAAAAATCACGAATTTGGATTTGGGGCAACCCTCTAATAAATTCCTCTTTTCTCCCCCTTCATTTTTCAACCATAATTTCAATTTCTTTAAAAAACATAAACGTTTCTATAATTACAGCACTACCCGAAGTCCTCACTCCTCCTCTACTTCTCACCACAAGTCATTTCTATTGAGAAAAAGATTTAAATTGAGCAGCCCTTAAAAGACATTTCATGCCAATCTACAAGGAAGTACCATCATGCACAATGCTAACAAGGTGCTTTCCCCTCTGGCCCATTCTCACCTTCCGAAGCTTGCGGTCATTCTTGCCACGGGAGGACACAGACTCAGTCTCTGTGTATGGAGGAGGTGGTGGTGGTGGAGGAAAGCCATTGCTGTTGCCTTCTCGTTTTTTCCTGTTACCAGATCTCCCACTTGAAGCGCTTGAATGATCCAAATCCTCCCGGCTACCCATCCGCTGCTTTCTCCGCAGTGCTTCCTCCAGAAGACGGTCATCATAGTGGGAGCGCTCCAGGTCTCGCAAGTCATCCCTGCTTCGGCTCCGGCGTCCACCATAACGTGTATAATCATTGTGGGAGTCTGGAGAATAGTCACGGTGATGCCACTCCTCGTCTGAACCCCGGCGGCCTCGGCTCCTGGGCCGGGCCGGGTAAGGGTCCCGGTCCAAATCATCGAGAGCATCCATTGAGCGGGAGCGTGGACGTCGACCATAGCCCCGCAATGGGGAGTCCTCATAGTAGTCACGTTGAGCAGATGGTAGCAGGCGCCGGTTCTCACTGCTCCGCAGGCTCTCCTCCTCCACATCACTAATGGGAGACATGGCCTGGCCTCGTAATCGCCCCAACCCCTGTCGTAGTTCATAGCGTCGATCATCTTCATGAAGAGAGCTCAGCTCACTCATCACAGAGGCTGGAAAACAAAACCATGAAAAGGTCAACAGCTCCAGTCCCAATAACTGAGAGCACTATTCTAAAGCAAACAGGGCAGGCTACTGGATAGGCATGCTCTCCTCATAAGCAACTGTCACCATGGGCCATGCTCAGGAAGCCCACAGACTTGTTTATGCATGTAAAAGTAGAGGGGCCCAACCCAAGTACCTTTCTCAAGCCTCCCATTAGGTTGGCCTGGGCGGGTGGGGTCAAAGTTGGCCAGCTCCTTCTCCATGTAGTAGAGCACCCGCATGGAGTCATCCTGTTGGTTGGCTTGAATGCGGTAACCGCTGCGCACAGCTGGAGGAGAGACATCAGGAGGAGGCTTTAGGACAGAGGGCCTACTTTTCCTCTCCCAGTGATGTGGGAACCTTCTTTCCTTCAAATGCTTTGAACCAGAACTCCTATAATTCCTTAACACTGGCCAGGCCGGGAGGGCTGATGGGAATCACCATCCAAAATGTGTGGAGAATCAAAAGGTCTCCATGCCATGGACAAAGTGTATGTGTATATAAATACACCTCCTTGCATACTAAGACAAAAGGTTCTAGGTACCACAACCTGCAAAATACCAGGACTTTCTCTCAAAGAGGTCATTTTTCTCTCTTCTTCTAGCCCATGCTTGATTAAACTCAAATTGCATATTGTTTTTCAAATCTCCGGGGCACTGAGACAGCAACCAATGCAAGGGCAAGAACTGCATTTAGGATATGTAGTTTAGTAGGCAAAAAGAAAGTACAACAAAAGTATTAACCTCTCTGCCCCAGGAGATTTGTCTAGTGCTTTCTTCAATGTTCTTTTCCCACCTTCATCAAGACACATCCATTCTAGCAGGTGATTTTAAATCTGTCTGGTTCGTTTTTACATCATTTTCTCTGTCATGCTGTCTGCTTTAGCTTGTCTTTCACTGATGCTGATTAGGTTTCCTAATTCTTTTGATGTTGCTATGCTGCTACGGTGCTTGCCTTACCACAGTCATATGGATTAAACTCTCTACTCTCAGAATCATCCAGGTGCATATTCCTGGTATAAATGAGATTATATTCTAGAGCCCTACAGAGCATCGTCTCATACTGCCATAAGAAGGCCATACCTATATATTGAGAAGCAAAGGCTTTATTGTTCCCTGAGAAAACATTACATGGCAGAATTGGGCAAAGATCTGGGGATACATATGGCCCCCAAGGCTAGTTTGTTTATTTTTTTCGATCCTGCTCGCCCATTTTTCTGTCAAATAGGATGAACTGACTTTCACGGAAGCCTTCAAGAATAACAATTCACCTTTTAAACAGGCCACAAGGAACCCATCACTGTTTTATGTTTATATCGCTAAGTTCCCATTTTTTTTCCATTTTGGCAACCCATGTGACCCGTGGAATGTCCCAGGGGCAAAAAAATATTGGCTCTTTGGTCAGCCGAATTTGGCCATCCTACTGTAGAGGTGATTGCCTAAATATCTTTAAGGCACCAGATCCCATCTGATCTTGGAAGCTAAGCAGAGTCAGCTCTGATAAGTATTTGGATGGGAGACTACCAATGAATACTAGGTGCTGTAGGCTATATTTCAGAGGAAGGAACTGGCAAAACCACCACTGAATATTCCTTGCTATAAAATTCAGAGGGTCACCATAAGATGACAGGCAACTTGAAGGTACATCCACAGAGACTATAGAGGCAGTCAATGCTCTAAATTTAGAAAGCAAATAAACAAGCAATTGTTTCGATCCAGTAGGGGGGAAGCAATAATCTTTAACTCCCCCCCCCTTCAAAGCATCAGTTTTTTGCTAAAGGTAAATGGCAAGTTCAACCAAAGTCAGGTGATGTGATCAGTTAAGGTAATGCAATGAGATCAGCTAAAATAATTGCATGACCTGTTCACATACTTCTTCCAGTGAGCCCAACAATAAATAATTAATATGAAGAGCTTCCTCACACCCAAGCATGTCAGATCAGCCAAAGCCATCGTGCAGACTGTTTACTGTTTGAATTTGTAGATGCAAAACCAACAAACACATTCAGAGTTTCATACACGTGTTTCTTACCAGCACTATCCGTATCCCTCAGTAGGGGCACCTGTGAACTGTTTCCACCAACTGCAAGGCAATAAGGAACAGCAAGGACTGTTAGAGGCATTCCACTATGTTTGGGAGACAAGCAACAATGATTGCAGTGTTGAACTGGTTATTTGTATTGCCAGGTTTACATTGTCAGTGAGCCATTAACCTAGATAGGTGACCTTGAGCTAGTCAATCTTCCTGTGCCTGATCTACTTCATATTGATGTTGTGAGGATAAAGGTGGTAGAAGAAAAGAACTATATATACCACTTGAAACTTACCCGATAGAAGGCAGCATATAACTAGTAAAAATGTTTTGCATAATCCTATACTCCTGGATCATGAAAATTCACCAGCACCTTCATGATGTACATGCAGCTTTGAAGCCCAGAGTTCCACACTGAAACATAACCCCATTCACTAAGTTTTTATAGCACAGCCTTAGAAGCTAATGCATGACACAGAATCAAAAAGTTGGAGAAGGTCTTATAGACCATCAAGTGCAAACTCCTCTTCAGTGCAGGAAATCCTAAGCTAGGGCATTCCCAACAGATGGCTGCACAGCCTCTGAAGACATCCAATGAAAAGTGATTCCTGCCCTCCTTATGTATACCTTCACTAACTGGTTCCAGTTAATCAAATGTGCTTATTACTGTGCTCAGAAAGACAGCAGCAGTTCAAAGACTTAAAGGAGAACTGGGGGGGGGGGATGATTTGCTCTCTTACAAGACAGAGAGATGTGCCAACAAGAGTGCAAAGGGAATGGATGCTTGGCTATCATGAAGTCTTTTAGAACTGTCAAATTAAACCTGTGGGGAACTAGCTCTAAAACAGCCTGAACTTGGTCAGGAAAACCACTTACCTGAGCTGGCCCTGTCATAATCCACTCCATAACCATTGTACATGGGAGCCACTGGGCCCATGGGGATCATAGTGGTTGGGGGGCCTGGCTTCAACTGGTTGCTGGATGCATAGATGCTGGGTGCATAAACACTGGGGGCTCCAGCAGTTGCAGCTTTTCCTGCAACATAGACTTAGAGAAGAGACAGAAAGCTATGTTAGGGAAAAGTAGATATTAAAATGAGCAAACAAGAATTCTTAACCAGATGTTCAGTGTGCTCTTAGACTAACTTTCAAAAATTAGAATAAAGTTAAACAACTGTTTTGCTTTTATGAAAATGTACATGTTCAAAGGTGGCACCAATCTCTTTCTACAGAAAACAGATATCAATACACTTTTTACATATGATGATCAAGACTCGTGATGCTTACGTGCTTCAGGGCAGCAGCACTTCTCTGGGCAGCAGGGGCATCGGATATAGCAGCAGCATGTGTGAGGGCAGCACTGGCACCAGCAGATCCCGAAGAGCAGTAAGACCAGAAAGAACCCTAGTACCACCAAGACGACAAAAAGCCAGTCTGGGAGAAAAGAGTGGGAGGGAACAGACCCTTTCAGACAAAGACAATGACTCAAGTTCCATCAAGAAAAAAAGGGTTAGGCCAGCTGGGCAACTTCTACAAAGAGCCAACAAGAACAGGCCCTAAACCAGGGATGGGCAAATCAGGCAGGCCTGGGGGCCACTTTTATTCCCCAGGACACTCTAGGGCAGGCGTAGGCAACCTTTCCACTTTAAGGGCCGAGGGACTTCAGCTCCCAGAATCCCAGGAGCTATTGGCTAACATGGGACTATTGGCCATCATGGCTGAGGCTTCTGGGAGCTGAAGTCCCTTGGCCCTTAAAGGGGAAAGGTTGCCTACCCCTGCTCTAGGGGCTATATGGACTACTGAATAATGAAACAACAAAAAAGAAAATCCAAAGTAGCTGAAAGTAAACTTCTTGTTCTCAAAAACTGCTATTTTAAAACAAAAATCTTAAACAATACAAGGACACCATGCAACCTATTTAAAAGATAAATTGTTGCACCTGGAGGCTTCCAAGAGCAACAATTCATCCCCTTTTTGGCCAGAAAAAGCTCACCCTGGGGATCCTGGGGGTGCTGAAGGCCACAAAATCATCAATGGGGCCACATGCATCTCCAGGGCCACAGTTTGCTCAACTCTGCCCTAAACACTGTGATTAAAGAAAACCCATCTTAGGGCACTTGGACATTCTGGACAAATTGATGATGCCAGCCTCTTCCCTCCCAGCTTCTGATGGTCCAAGTACCAGCAGATCCTGGCATATGCTCAGTATCAACAGATGTTTCCATGCCCTTGGATCCCAAAGAATGCTTTCTTATTGAATCCATTAATTGTCCTCTTCCCTATCTATAGCATCAAGCTTGCTTCTTGCTTTAGTTCCTTGCACTGCACCAAGGTGGCACTGGGGAGGCAAAGTCCCTTCCAGAAGTCCAGTGTTAATATGAAACTAAACCTAAAGAAAACAAATCCAATAGCATCAAAAATCCACCAAACAGTATTGGGCCAACCAAAATGCACAATATACATGTTGTAAGGTTTTGAAGCTCCACTGGCTTCTTCATCAGGCAAGGTATTAAAAACCATACAGAAGAAAAAAAATTTGAAGATGTTAGTCACAGGCCTGCATTTTGCTATTTTTGTTCTTAGTTCAGATGGTACGGAGGGGTATCTCTTGCAGGCTTAGGCAGTGGTCTCACAAAGGATGGAGGCATACTGGCTTGCAAAGTATATTTTTGTGTTGCAAATGGATGTTAAATTTCATGGACTTTGAGAATCCTCTAGTAACATGGCCAGGAGGAAGACCCAGCCTGCAATATATGCCTTTCCACACTGTCTGAACTAAGAACAAAAACAACAAAATGCACACCTATGACTAACATCTCCATTTTTTTTCTCCTGTATGGTTTTTAACACCTTGCCTGATGAAGCAGTCAGTGGAGCTTCGAAAGCTCGCAACATGTATATTGTGCATTTTGGCTGGCCCAATAGAGAGGTATCACAGTTTGGTGGATTTTTGATGTTATTAGATTTGCTATATGGTGAACATGGCTACCCCTGAATATGTTCTAAAGAAAACAGGTCAGCTATGAAATCAAGAGCTTTCTGTATGCCATGAAAAGGATGACATACAAGCTGATGCTGGCCTATTCTTATTCTTTTCTTCATGATGAATGAGGCAGCATAGCTTGTAGTCAGATGAAGTCCTGGGCTTTAAAATTATTTTTCAAAGGCCATTTAAATGCAACAAAATGTAAATATGTCTTTTTAAATTTCATCAGCCATGTAAGGGCTGGGGGAGAGGAATAATTTTAAAAGCAGAAGGGATGACAAAGGATACAAAAACTCATACTTGTACATGTACTTGGTGTATTCCATAGCCTGTACCCAGTGTCATATTATTCCATTTCCCCATTGAGGCTTATTATCAACTGGGAGACAAAGAACCAGGAGAGAGAGTCTGTATGAAGGAAAGTATAGGGAAGTGAAGTCGAAGGCTTTCACGGCCATCATCCATAGGTTTTTGTGGGTTTTTCGGGTTGTGGGGCCCATGTTCTAAAAGAATATATCCCTGATGATTTGCCTGCATCTGTGGCTGGACGATGCAGGCAAACCGTCAGGAATATATTCTTTTAGAACATGGCCCCACAGCCCGAAAAACCCACAAAACCCTATAGTATAGGGAAGATTTGGGCATGCCTCAGTAATACATCCTTTATGTTCTTCTTACTGGTTCATCTTATCTTCAGCTTTTATATCGGACTGAGGGTCAACTTGCATTTAAAGAGAGAGGTCTCACACTGGCAGTAGGTATAGGTTGAGTCTCCCTTATCTGGAATTCCAAAATCTGAAATATTCCATAATCCAAAATTGTCCACGTCGATGACTGAGATAGCGACACCTGTGTTTTCTGATGGTTCAATGTAGACAAACTTTGATTCATGTACAAACTTATTTTTAAAATTGTATGCATTTATTTATTTATTTATTTATTTGGAGTATTTTTAGCCCACTCTTCAGTCACAAAGCCTCACAGAGCAACTTACAAATTTTTAATTAAACAGTTCTCTAACCTCAGGCTTACAATCTAAAGAGACATGACACAAAAGGAGAAGAGAATGGAAATGGGGAAGGGGATCAGGTCCAGCAGTTCTTCTCTCCCTCTGAGGCCTGGGCCATGGCTACGGATGTAAAATATTCAGAAATTTTGAAGCCATGGGGAGGGGGATGATTTGATTTTTTTTTTCTGGACGGGTTTCAGAAAAAAATGGAAAGTTTTGGGAAAAATTGGAAAAAAAGCAACATTAGCACTTTTTTACAGATTGAAAGTCACTCTTAGTTTAGGAACATAAAATATAACTATGCACAATTTGATTTGGCATAACATTATCACAATTGACATATTAAAATACTGTGTATTCAAACAATTATTACAAATGTAATTTACTTTTTTATTTATTTATTTTAAATTTTTATTTGTAACAAACTGAGTAACAATCTTCTGAACTGTATGGAATCTCTTTGGTTTTGCTCATTTATGTGGAGCAAGCAAAAAGACAATTTAAAAACCCAGAAAAAACCAGCAACATTAGTAACAAAGAAAAATTATATTTCCTCTCTACAGTATCAATTAGGCATAAAGCCTCATTCCCATAAAAAGAATTGAGGGGGGAGTGTGTAGAAGGGAGGAGGGACTAAGATTCAATGAACAGGCATGAAATTTAATCAGACTCTTTTCCTGAGTTCTGTCTACACTGCAGAAATGCTCCAGTTTGACACCACTTTAACTGCTCTGGCTCAGTACTAGGGAAATCTGGGAACTGTAGTTTGTTGTGCAACCAGAGCTCTCAGAGAGAGAAAAGTAAATGTCTCGTAAAACCACCATTCCCTGAATTCCATAGCACTGAGCGATGGCAGTTAAAGTGGTGTCAAACTGGATTATTTCTGCAGTGCGGATGCAAGCCTGGTTATCAGTATCAGTTTCAGCCTCTGCTTCCGCTTTGTTATGTTTGTCATCATTACAGTTGTCATGGACTTCTAAAAACCGAAGTTTTACTTGGACTGAAACAAACTTCTCTACTCTTTCACATGTCAGTTTATTGCTTGTTTTAGTGTGAGTATTTCCAAATTCAGAACAGATTCCTTCAGTGCCCCGTAAAGGAAGAAATTAATCTTGCTCTTCCATTGGAGAGTTCAGTTTGTAACCCAGGAATGGCTTGTCCTCCTCATTCAGTGCAATGAAATTAGAATAATCTGATAGTGTACATAGTTTTTGAAATGATTTTGAGAATATATGAACTCCTTGTATTAAAGATTTCATTCATCATGCTGAAAGAAAACATTCCATAATTGATTTTCTTCTTTTTTCCAATTTTTTGGGAGGAAGGAAAAAGGCTTCAGGAAAAAATGGGGGGTTCCCCCCTCCCATTTTTCCGGGTTTTTCCCCAGGCCTTCACATCTCTAGCCATGACAGATGGACTGGAGGGAGGGCCTTCTTCTGTCTCTATCTTCTGTCTCTTATCTTCAGGTTCTGTGCAGAAGGTGTGTACAAAACATTTAAATGAATTTCATATTTAGACTTTGGATCCATCTCCACAATATCTCATTATTTATATGCAAACATTCCAAAATCCAAAAAAATTCTGAACTCCAACACACTTCTGATCCCAAACATTTCAGATAAGGGAGACTCAACCTGTATTAGTCTGATTCTAGTTTGGCAGACCAACTTCCATATAGCACTGTGTTGCAATTAGTAATGGGGGATAAGGACTAAAAAAATAGCAGTATGGTCTGCTCTTTTCACCTACAGAGTCTTTAAGAACCCATTGCCTTCTATGTGTGTTAAATTACATCTCCCATTTTCTCCAGACAGCATGGTCTATAGCCTTTGGAGAGATGTGCCATAAAGAATGCATTGATATTTATTATTCAAACACAGATATAGTCTCATTGTACAAGCCAATCCATCTAAGCCTGTCCATGAAAGTGACTCTTAAATACTTGCATCTATCATGCAAGTTTCACTGTCTTTGTTATCTAAAGACAGGCTAATGGCTCAGACAAGATTCTATGTTCTGTTGTCTACAGCAAGAATGGTAAATTACATTTTGATCTACTAGTAGGTTGGCAAGATTTGTTTTGTTGTTGTTGTGTGCCTTCAAGTAGTTTCTGACTTATGGCGACCCTATGGCAAATCTATCATGGGGTTTTCTTGGCAAGTTTCTTCAGAGGGGGTATGCCACTGCCATCCTCTGAAGCTGAAAGTCTGACTTGCCCAAGGTTACCCAGTGGGTTGACATAGTCAAGCGCGGATTTGAACCCTGGTTTCCAGAGTCATAGTCCAACACTCAAACCACTACACTATGCTGGCTCCCAATTGTTTTACAATAGAGGCAAGAACAGCTACACTTCCCTCCAGAATTAACAATGCTGAAGTACTAAAAGAAAAGAGAGAAGAGTACCAGAGTAAAGCAAAAAGAAAAGGACAATTTCTTTCTGGTTTACTCTGTCCTTGACAAAGTTTCTTTCTTTATCAGACTGGCATGTTTTCTGGCAAGGGATTCATGTTATTTGAATATATGGATTGTAATAAAACTATCTTCCTCAACGACTGATGTTTATCATCACACTGAAAAAGGCACAACACAATTATATAAACTGGAATGACAATTTGTTATTTTTTTTATTACAAAATTACTTATTCTTTGTCATGTGTACATAGCTGAAGTGTGGGTCCAGCCTCTTCTCTTTATATATTCCCTGTTTATATTTCTGCAATAACATTTCTTATGTGTCTACATTTTGGTTGGTTCATCTCTATATCATTCAGATTGTATATTAGGTGATTTTTCAGTACCAGAATGTTCACAATTATATATATATATTATTATCCATCGGTTTTCTATAAGATACACAAAATCTTTCATACATCTATTTTCTAACACTATTGTTCTGCTTCTGTACATTTGGTTTTCTTAAATATACCACTTAAATTCATATATCAGTTTTCTGTAAAATTTATTTATTTGCTTAGCTAGTTCTCATTTTTTGATGTTGTTAATTGCCTTCGAGTCTATCTTGACCTTGTTTCTAAATATTTGCTTGGTCCTTTTTCTTTTTTCTAAAAGGTTGGGTAAGCAGCACTTTTTTATGTAGAAGGACTGAGAAATGCATTCAATTTTTGTACCTGGGCTCAGAATTCTTCAATTCTGAGTGCAGGTCTTTTTCACTAGGGTCTGATTGGTGATTCTCAGATTTCTACTAAAATATTCCACAACCTGCAGATTTGCCAGCCATAGGGTTGCAGAACAATAATTTGATAAGGATAGCTCACAACTTCTAAAGGGATATTTCTGAGAGGATGCCATCTCTGTTTCACATGGTTTTATTACCTGTATTGGATATAGTCTGTTCCAGAATAGTTCACCCTTTGCCCCATTAGCTTGTCTTAGGAGCACACTGCTTCATTATGACTACACTGATCCTGACTACACTACACTGACAAATCATGCTGCACAACAAGGTGAAGCATTTCCATCCCTTTGGAGACTGAAAGAGCTTTATTTATTTATTACATTTATAACTTGCCTTTCCTTCTCCCTCCCCTTTTACTATCACAGCAACTGTAAGAAGGCTGAGATAAAGCCCCAAGTGTACTCAGCAATCTTATGGGTGAGTGGGGGAAGACAATCTGGATCTCCCAGTCCCACACTCTAACCCAGGAGTAGGCAACCTTTCCCCTTTAAGGGCCGAGGGACTTCAGCTCCCAGAAGCCTCAGCCATGCTGGCCAATAGCTCCTGGGATTCTGGGAGCTGAAGTCCCTCGGCTCTTAAAGGGAAAAGGTTGCCTACCCCTGCTCTAACCACTACACAAAACTGGCTCTTTGAACAGAAAAAAAAATGTCTAAAACAGGCCCCAGCAAACCAAGCCTGGGGACCCTTATTCTTCAAGCCATAACACCAAGTGTGATAATATCTGTATGGTATTTCAATTAGCACAACCTCTTTCTTTTAACCACAGAACAAGAACATGTGATGACTGCTTACCAGCGTAGCTTTTTAAAAACATATCATGTGTTACAAACCCTAGTCTACCATGCAATGTACATTCAGGAAGGAGCTGCACCCCAATCGCAGCTTCCCAGTATATGTGTGACTGTCATGCCCTGCCTGGAGGAGGAGGAGGACGAGCCTGAACCTCCTTCGGGTCCTGAGTCTGCAGCAGAAGAGCCCCAGCCCAGTCCTAGCAGCACTGCTTTGCCAGTTCCTGCAGAGCCTCCAGCAGAGCCTATGGCATCTCAGGGGGCTCTGCAGACAAGCCTCCCAACACCGTCGGACATGGAGGAGCATCAGGGGACTGTGCCTTCCTTCAGCCAGCATCAAGCAGAAAGGGTGGGCCTTCAGTGCTCGAGGAGGCTTTATGAAAAACGTAAAGCTTTGGCAGCTTGGGGATTTTAGCAGGTGTGGAAGCGCTGCCTCAGTGCCAGAGGTTATCTGAGCTTCCTGGCAAAAGCTTCTGTCTTTGGCTCTCCTTGTTCCTTGGCCTGAACTCTTTGACTCTTGACTTATCTTGGACTACCGGAACCCTTGACCCTCAGACCACTGATTACTGTTGGACTTCTGGAACCCTTGAACTTTGGACTGCCTTGCCATCCTGCTTCATCAGAATCCTAGACCTACGGACTGCTAGACCCTTCACTGGCTGACCCCTCAGACTGGTAACTCAGACTTTGTTTTGGACTTTCCTTTGCCTCTGCTATCACAGAATTTGTGGTCTCCTGTCAGCTTTCCAGGACAGTGACATATTGGCTGGGAACCTTTGTTTTTTATGTGTATCCCCAACCCCCCCAAAAAAATGTGCCTAGGAGACCACAAATTCTGTTACCAATTTAGCCACAGGCTTTCAGCACCTTGAATCACACAGTTACTTCATTTGAGCACAACAGAGACAAAGAACTCTTTCTTACATCTTGCAGGGGTGCTGTCTGGAGTGGGATGGGGGACAGATCTGGAAAGGTTAGAGTCTGTTGGAATGACAGCAAAATAACAGTAGAAGCTCTCAAGAGGGAGACAGAAAGAAAGGCATTTTGGAATCATTTCCAAGCCAAAACACTCCTACTTCTGTCCTTGAGAGATGCAAAGATAGGAAGTATTAAAGCACAAGAATAATTCCCACCTACTCCCAGCCCACCTCCCCCCGGAAAGAGAGAATGGAAGAAGAAGAAGCAATGCCAGTACCTTCCATATGCCCTATCTGAAAGCCTGGCAAAAGCTCTGAGACACCGGAGGATTTGCCTACAGAACAGAAAAAACACAGGGGGAAAAAAGTTACTAAACACAGCCAGCTGCCCTTGAGGGCCAGGAGCAAACATCTGGGCCAGGAGCAAATGTCAGTGAGGTTTATGGTGTCAATCAACTTAGTAGTGTCCCAGTAAAGACAGAAGCTGAATCAGTGAAAGCAATGCAGCAAACAAAGATCTTGAGGTAACTAGGCAAGGTACTTTATGAAAACAGGTTCCTTCTGTTTCTGAGCAACAACGTATGAATAATCCCAGTTTCTGTGCAGTTTGGCTTCCACTTCTATGTCTTCCTCTTCTTTTGTTTGCCCACCTGCACAGCATTCTAGATTTCTTCACCTCCTTTTCTCTACCGTTTTTTTGTTTTTGGCAGCCTCCCAGTTCTCTTCTCTATTCACCACTGAGGGTTCTTTTTAAGCTGCTTTTTATCTGTTATCAGTAAAGACCTAACCTTTTTTTAAAAGATGGGATGCTAATAGAGATACAGACAGTCATACTAGCAGTAATGCAGGCTAGTAACTCTTAAGGAATTTTGTAAGTCTGCTTAACAGATCCCAGTATTCCTTCTTTGCAGGTCTTGCTTTGTGCCAAAGCCCAAAGGCAAACAGCACAATAAAGCAAGGAGGCCCAACTGATGGGAGAGGATTCCTCAAAGGAAACTGAAAGACAAGGACTTTATCTCTTCATCACCCATATAAATAAATGTACACACAAATATATACACACACTAACACCAAATATGTTTAGACAAAGTATGTTAACTTTGCTATTGTTATATGCCTTCAAGTCGACTCCAAAGTATGACAACCCTATCTTAGGGTTTTCTTGGCAAGATTTATTCAGAGGAAGCTTGCTTTTCCACTCTTCTAAGGCTGAGTGAGTGTGACTTGGACACTATCACCCTGTGGGTTTCCACTGATAAGTAATGATTAAACCCCGGTCTCCTGGAGTCTGGAGTCCTAGTCCAACATTTACATCACTACACCACTCTGGCTCTCTCTAACACTGAATATAATGCAGTGACTCTCTCTTACACTGAATATAATGGCGTAAACAGGCACCAAATCCTGTCTGATCTTGGAAGCTAAGCAGGGTCAGTTACTGGTTAGTACCTGGATGGGAAACCATCAATGAATATCAGGTGCTGTAGGCTTTATTTCAGATGGAGAAGCTGGCAAAAACACCTCTGAGTATTTGTTATCTTAAAAAACCTTATTAAATTCATTGGGCTGCCGTAAGTCAACAGGCGTCTTGAAGGCACACATACAAACATGCTTAAGATTTCAACTTAAATTAGTGAAGACTTGGGGTCAAAACATACTGCAGAAATAATCCAGCTTGACACCACTTTAACTGCCCTGGCTCAATGCTAGGAAATTCTGAGAATTGTAGTTTTGGGAGACATTTAGCTTTCTCAGTCAGAGAGCATTGGTGCCACAACAAACTACAGTTCCCAGAACTCCCTACCACTAAGCCAGGGCAGTTAAAGTGGTCTCAAACTGGATTATTTCTACAGGGTATTTTGGCCCTTAGTCTCAATTCCAGTTTCTCATCCTCATTAACACTGAAATTTCTTATGTGTGAATTCAATACAGAATCTGAAGTCCCAGTTCTGAACATACTCAAGGCCTCTGCAAATACCTCACCCTAATTACTGCCGGGGGGAGGGGGGGGAATCTTGCAGCCTCTACTGTTGTTGAACTGCAGCTCCCAGGATTCCTTGCCACTGGCTCCAGCAACATCTAGACTAGGGGTAGGCAACATTTTTGAGCCGGGGGCCGGGTTGCTGTCCCTCAGACAATTGGGGGGGCCAAAGCACCATAAATAAATATTAAAAATTAAAAAAAAAATTTAAAAAATGCATGCACACTCTCTCAGCCCCAGAAAAGCCATGGCAAAACCCCTGTGAGATTTTGCCAAGAAAACCCCAAGAACGAGTAATAACAACAATAATCAATATCATCATGGCGGGGGGCGGCGGCGGCAGCAGGACCGGCCTGGGGCCGGTCCAAAGGCCTCGGGGGGCCGCATCCGGCCCCTGGGCCTTAGGTTGCCTACCCCTGATCTAGGCAATTCCCACCCAACTTTAACAATGGAGACCACTTATTCAGCAATCACATGACTTAATTCCTATTCTACAGTATAATCCTCCCAGTCTCTCAGCCAGCCGGCCTTCATGAACCATCATAGCAGTATCCAGTCACAATACTTATGTGATCTCTCTCAAGTTTTAGGTCTGATTCATAACATGCAGATTCAGCATAAACTGGCTACATACAGAACCATCAGGTTGAAAGAGAGACACAGCAACATCAGAAGTTCTGCTTGCAGCATTTAATCTGTGCAGGGTTGCTCACATACACACAAGCCATAATATCTACAACCAAGAAGTGAGGAAAATGCATGTGTTAACTTGCCTTAACTGAAGCAAAATTAAGCTGGCAGAGAAGATACAGAGATAAGGAGTGACATTTCCTCTGCCTGTGTATGCCATTGATGGGAGTACCTCACACACACACATGTACGTGCACCCTATGGAGTTGAATGTTTATAAGCATATTTCCTTCCCCCTTAAGCAGCTGACATTTTTCAGAACAATTAGTCCTGGCACAGCCAGGCACATCATTCATTGCAGTCCGTAGCACAGAGGGGGGCATCTGGTTTTTGGCAGAAAAAGAAAAAAGGAAAGAAACAAAAAGGACAGGAACTGGCAGAAAACAGATAAGAGTTCCATGGAGATCCTGCTATCAGGAAAGGAAACTGTTTCCGTATACTACCCAACTTGGAACAGAAGCTCAAGTGTACTGAATAAAATATAGCCTGGCTGCCTGCATCAAGCTGCCCTAAGATAGCTATGTGCCTGCCTTCTCTGCTCCCTCTTGTGGCAGGAACTCCTAAAAGTCTCCAGAGGAATGTTGTTATCAACAACATGGGGAAGGAATCAGGTCACAGGTATGAAGACAAGTCAGGAAACACCAACCAGTACTAGCAAGTCAGGGAACACCAGCCAATGGTTTAGGAGCCCTACAGGATCAGATCAACAGTCTACCTAGCCCAGGAGTAGGAAGTGTACAGCCTGTGGGCCACATGATGTTGCTGTGTCTCCCAAAAATCAGGCCTAAAATGGAGACTCACACTCTTGAAGTCTCCATGAACCACAGTTATCCATTTTAAGGTTATTTTTTGCCTCTGCACATTTTTGGGCCCCAAATAGCTTGGTTGGCCACCTCTGGCCCAACCCAAAATCCTGCTTCCAGTATCAAGGTCAGTATGTATCTCAATCACTGGTGAATGTGATCGGGATGGGGGGGGTGGGTCGCTTTTGTACTCATGTTCTACTTGTGAGCTTTCCACAAACAACTGTCTGGCTACTCTATGAAAAGAATTCCAGACAGGTGTTTGGTCTAATCTAATGGTTCTTAGGCTCACAAGCAAGTTATGAAGCCTGTAGTACTCCACTGGTTTTGGTCTTTAACATAGAGATAAAAGATACACTTCCTCTGAACATGGAGGTTAGTTACAGCCATGAATAGACTTCTCCTCCTCCTCCATTAAACAATTGAGTCCTTTTTTAAAAAGGCATTTCTACATTCTGTTTTTAGCCCCTCCAAATTTGTGAGAAGAGACCTACTTGAACCTATGCAAACACCAAATGAAATGCACAAGCTGGATCCTCAAATGTAATAATGACTACAATACCTAAAGCTCCATTTTCTTCAATCCCAAATGAAAGAAAATGAAAGAGACAAACTTGTCTATTCCTTCCCACAATATGTGGTTCTAGGTTATGTGTTCTATGAAAGCACAGACATGGTGCCACAAATATAACATTCAACATTGTGATAATCCCACTTTTTAAAAAAACACAATTTTATGTCTGCAAAACAAAAAACAAAAACACCTTGAAAAGTGTGCTGAGAATGCCTCATAGAATAAACCCTACTGTAATGGATTCAGAAGCTTGCAGGGGAAGAGAGTTGGGCAAAAATGAAGCTGCTTCAGAGCAACCATCTACCAGGCCTAGCATTAACAGATAACAGATTCCAAGATGTCAGGAAAGAAGGGTCATTCTTCAGCTTTGCTATCTAGGAGAATCTAAACTCAAGATGCAAGGACTGAATCTGGCAGACAGCACTCATGATTTGCAGGTTGTAAACCTGCAGAAGGGTCTAGGTTCAATACATTATGTCTCCAACAATAACATTTCCAACACATACCAAATAAAAGCTGGAGAAATTGCTGTATATTTTCAGCTTGGAAAAGTTACTTTTGGACTACAGCTCTCAGTATTTCCTCTGGCCATGCTATCTGGGGATTCTGAGTTGTAGTCCAAAAATAATTATTCCAAGCTCTGAAACATACAAGATTTGGATGCCTTGTATACTTTGGCTAATCAAGCAGAAAGGCCACCAAACTCTACAAAAAAGTCTTACGCAAGTTTAAGTCACAACACACAAGAACAAGATTTTTTAAAAGCAGAACAGAGGAAACAATTCCTGTGACCAAGACTACTGTTACAGAACAAAGCATCTAACATTGCTCCTAAAAAGAGGGAAACTTCACAGTATCATTCTTTCCACCCCTACTTAGAACTGGTTCTACCACTGCAATATTAACAATGTGCACATGTACTCACGCATGCGTGCACACAGTCAGACAGACCGACAGACACACACACACAGAGAGCCTGAAAAGAAAGAACCCTGTGTACATAGCAAACAAAGCTCAAATCTGTACTTGGCTCCTGTCCAGAGAGCCTTGCTTTGTCCACCAAACAGAAACATGGTGGAAGTACTCTGAATTTCTAAAAGAGTCCAGGAAGACACCTGGAAATGGCATATTTGCATATACCTTTGGGCAAGTGGATTTGAACAAACCCAGAGTGGGGTCAAGGTGGAGGAAGGTGGCTAGAGCCATAAAAACCTGGGCATAAAACAATGGATGTGGTATGGCTGGCAATCAAGCAGTAGAAATGATCTGCATGGATACAGCTACTTCTAAATGGGCAACACAGTGCTGAGGTCTCAGCAATGACACACATGCTTATTTACTTCTCAAGGTAAATCTGTCTATGCACAGAAGAATGAGATTGTAAGTCCTAAGGCAGGAGTGGGACTGGCAAGGGGCTCCAACTCTTTTTCATTTAACAACAATAACATTAAAAAAGTGCCCTGACCCTGTCAAATTAGATTGCTGAAACAGAACAAGGTATGATGAAAACTGTAGTGGGGTTGCATGAGATAAGACTGCAAGCTCAGTTCTCATACTAAAACAAACTTCTGGGCTGAACATGGGCTGAAAAATACCCTGTTTCTTATTTCTGTGTGTATACACCTTGTGTGTACCCTGAACCATGATTTCACGCTTGGTAGAATTCAACATTCTAACAAGAGAGCAAGTGCATCTAGCAAGCCTGAAGTCTCACCATCCTTGTTCGGGGTAACAGAGTGGACTGGACGTTCAGACCATAAGTGAGAGGAAATTACAGTTCTGAATCCTCATATATTCAACACAATATTTACAAAGTAAATCCTGCAGTCAGGAAATGCACAGACTATGGAGAAACAATCTAGCCCAGCCTACTCCCTTTTAATTCAAGAAAGATAGGTGAGCCATCAAAAAAGCTTTCCCCCACCTGAAGTATGAAGGATACTCTATCAACTCCTCCCATTCTGGCTAAATCAAAACTCATTTTCTCCCTCTGAGTAAGTGGAACTTGGGAAGCAACCATGAACATTTTGGTAGGGCAAATTAACTTTGCCAGTCTAGCTGGATTACTTCACTTTTGAGAAATGACCTGGTAGGCCCTGCTAAGCTTGTATGAGAGCATCTTTTCCTACAAAGTCTCCCCAAGCATGCAATTAAATTCTCCTGACCTGAGCATTAAGATGTATGTGTGCAATAGGAGTCTTTTGACTTACCCAAAACAATGAGCTCAGCGTAGGCTTCATTGTTGCCTTGTAAATCTTGGGAGGAGGTCACTGTGCAGTAGTACACCCCACTGTCTCCCCAAGCTGTTTGTTCTATGCTGAGGTCAGCATCTAGAGGAAGATGGCAAGAAAAGCAAAAAGAAAGATGACAGCTTAGATGTGAGAAAAACCTAAAACATTTGATGCATGTTCTATATCAATCACACAAAAAACCCTCATTCTTCCTTTAATTTTCAGTTCTGTAAATTCTGTAAAGTAATAAAACCAGAGCTTTCCAAATGGTGCTGGACTCCAAAGCCCATCTGTACATCCAGAATGGCCAATAATCAGGAAGGATGTGAGCTGCAGTCCAACAACATCTGGAGGGGCACAGGTTTCTCATCCATGTATTGTAGTCTAGTCTCCCAAGGCTTGTACTCACCCAAGTACAGCTCCCCATGTTACAACTCCCAAAAGACCGTGAGAGGCCATTTTACATAGTGCTGCTAGCTTGCTTCTGTTGTGGAAATCAATGAACGTTATAATTGTGGGATGTTATTCATGGTATAATGAGAAACCAATAGGGATGTCAATCAATTGTTAGTCACTTATTTTAAATCAAAATTAAATATCTTTGCTTTTTAAAATATATACAGGCACCAAACACAAACATCTTTTGAACTCGAAAATCACAGGCATGATGTGCCTGCTAATAAAACTGATCCCCACAATTAATCCATTGACAAAGACTGTGATCCTATTAACACTTACATGGAAAGAAGACCTATTGAATTTAGAGAGAACTCATTTCTAAATAAATATGCACAACACTGAAAAGTAGGTTACCAATTGTAGCACAGGTTGTTGGCCTGTATCTCCAAATGTTTCTCAATATCAACCATGCTGGCCAGGGCTGTTCTAACTTACAGTGCAGCAGCATCTGATGGCCATATGTTCCTCCTCCTCCCAGACAGAGAGTTAAAGCTTATAGACCCCGTAGCAAGCTATGAGAGGGGGCAGTGCTGGAAGAAGCTTTTGTAAGGATAAACAGAAGTTTGCACAGACTAATATTTGATTTGAGATTCAGATCACAAAGTCCAGCCAAAGTCTCCAGACAAGGTTTGTTTTTTTTTCAAACTGAAATAGAGTATTAAGGATTCAGAACAACCCAATAACCTCTGCAATGAGAGACAGGCAAGAATAAAAGATTCCAAACCCTCGTAGATATAAAAAATAAAGCTGAAATTATGGCAGTTTTGCCTGAAGACATTAAGAACCAGTAGAATACTAGGCAGAACAAACAAACAACTATTACATTTCCTTGCACCTACTTCCTCCCGAGTCCCACAAGACCCCAGATATCCGTCAGCCACATGTGTCACATTAATTCCACCCTTCTGATAACACTACTGTGTAAGTAAAATAAAACCAGAAGTCTTGCAGGTTTAGGGAGGAGCCACACATCCCTTTTAACCTAAATTATCTTTATAAACTTTAAAAACTTAACTACACAGCAAGATACTGTGCAGATTTCAATTGAAGGAAGGCCCATTGTTTGAAAGAAATACCATAAGAAAACCCAAAGCTCCTGCAGAGGCAAGGCACCACATCTTTCCATCAGAGTAGGTCTGGACAGCCTGCAGTCTACCTTGTATTTCGGACTACATCTCCCATGATTTGTTGATATTGGCCATGGCAACTGGGTCTTCTGGAAATTGAACTCAAATACAGCTAAAGAAGGAAAAGTTCCTCTTCCCTGATCAAACACAAGAAATGTAAGGCCCAGTGAACCTGCCAGGGACTTCCCCACTGGCCTGTACAAGTCTTCACTGTTACTGTTTAGCTACTTCATTCTCCACACTACCTCTTCAGAAACAGCCTTTTGATCCTGATTAATAGGCAGAATGAACCTCTATCTTTCTGCAAGAGAAAAAAGATGGTGTGTGAAGTGAGGAAGATAAAGCTAAGCAAGACATGAAAGGAAGGATGCAGGGGAAGAGTTATTTAGTTATTTCTCCCAACTAGTTTGGACTTCGATGTTTTTGCCCTACGGCTTCAGGGTGGGTCAGGTACAACAGCAATTGCTTGAATACCTCAGGCTATTAAATACCATAAGATCACAATAAAATGCTATTCTGTCATCTGCTTACACAGCTCAAGATGAGACATAATTAGTTCAGATGAGCAAACTCAGCCTGTTTTGATCCAAGGTAAATTCTGGCTTCTCTAATTTAACTTTTCCCCCCAGTTTAACAGCATCATTTAAGCAGTTATGGGTGGAGCAGAAGGAATTTGGTCATGTAAATTTGCTAGCATAGCATTTAATGCAATGTACCAACAATGCTGAAGCAACAGATACTAGTTATCATAGCTAATAATATAAATGATGTGTTTGATATCTTGCAGCAACAAGAAACTCTGTGCATTGGTATAAAGGAAAACAAAATATGAAGCAGGAAAAGAGAAATGCAGATGTGTACAAATGGATTTTCAAACACCATGAATCAGACCTCCATGTGGCATAGGAAAAAATCCTCCTGTTAATTACACTTAAGTTTACAAGGAGGTAAGAGACAGAGCATCACACAGCACTCTGCCTATCACTCCTTGTTTTGAAACATGTTATCACAAGCCCTTGGGTTTTGCCATTGACTTTTGACCTGACAAAACAGCATACATTGTTCTTGTTTTGGTTTTTCTCTCAAATCCTTGTTCTCAGGGCTCTGGGTAAAAACACACACAAATAAAGCAAGAACAACTCACAGCATTTGTGGGGAGTGAGTGGGGGATAGATTTTATTATTTTACTTGGAACTAAGTCCCACCATGACTGGCTGGACTCACTGCTCACTAAATGTGTTTACCTCCCTGTATTCAGCATAATCATCGTGATTAAAAAAAGATAGCCCTGATTAATCAGTAAGTGGATGTCATTTTTAACGAGTCATTTTAAATGTAAATCCTAATAAATACTGCAAGTAGCAAGTGACACCTGCAGAGTAATTCCACTCTGTGCAAAAGAAATAGAGGATGCCCACTGCAACAAACACAAGCTTAGAAACACAAAATAAGTATGCTCTCTTTTTTTTCTTAGGAAACATACTTATTGTTTTTCATTAACACAAACTCATAAGATTTCTTATTGTTTTTGCTGTTAGCCGCCTTTGAGTAGATCCCAATGAGACATCTCTAAGACACCCTGTCCTCCGCTGCTCTGCTTAGGTCCTGTAAATTCATACCTGTGAATCTAGCATGTGGTCTTCCTCTCTTTCTACATTCCTCTACCTTTCCTAGCATTATTGTCTTTTCTGATGAATCACGCCTTCTCATGATATGGCCAAAGTATGATAACCTCAACTTTTATCATCTTGGCCTCCAGGGCCATTTGTTTGTCTTTTTGGCTGTCCACAGTATCTGCAGCACTCTTCTCCAGCACATCATCTTGAATTAGTTGATTTTCTTTTTATCCACTTTCTTCACTATCCAGCACTCACATCCATTCACAGTAACAGGGAATATAATGGCTTGTACAATTCTAATTTTAGTGCTCAGTTATATATCCTTACTCTTTAGGATCTTTTCTAGTTCTTTTATAGCTGCCCTTCCTATTCCTAGTCTTCTTCTGATTTCTTGACTGCAGTCCCCTTCCTAATCAATATTTGATCCAATCTTTTACTATTTCAATTTCCTCATTGTCTAGGTTGAATGTATATAGGTCCTCTGTGGTCATTACAGTCGCCCCTCTGTTTTAGCGAGGGATCCGTTCCGGAGGCCCCCCCGCAAAAAGGAAATATTGCACATATTCAAGCCCCATAGGCTTGAATGGGGGTGCACTCCTGTGCACAACCTTGCATGCACCATTTTAAGTCTCCCCTCTTGCTGGTCCACATAAAGCGTCGACTGCGGATTTCAAGTCCACAAAAACAGAGCGGTGACTGTATTGTTGTTTTCTTTATGTTCAGCATTAAACCTGCCTTTCCACTTTCTTCTTTGACCCTGCTAAGTCTATGATGTTTTCCGCTAGTATTATGGTGTCATCTGCATATCTTAGACTCCTGTTTCTTCCTCCTATCTCCACTCCTCCTTCTTCTGAGTCCACACCCACTCTTTGTATATTTTCTGCATACCAGCTGAACAAATACAGTGATTGAATGCATCCTTGCCTAACCTTCTTGCCAATTGAGAACTATTTTGTTTCTCCATATTCTGTTCTAACAGCAGCCCCTTGTCCTAAGTACAGATTTCTACAAGTGGGCAAGACCCTGGAGAAATACAAGCTAGAGCGTGCTATTGCCCTTCTGCCCCACTTGCATTTGGTTGGTCACAATGCAAACTGAAAACTAGACAGGCCTCTGATCCAGTAGAGCTCTACTTATATTAGGAAAGCTATCCAATCATTTAGCTTTCAGAAATCAAAGTATGAGTCCTGTGATCTGTGTTGTTTCATTGGCTAAGCAACACCTGCCAATATCCTCAGAAAAAACAATAAGCACAGAGTTGTTGGGACCAGAAACTAGTAATTTATTTGCAGTGGTCCTGGGATGTTTCACTCAATGATTCAATAGTATGTACAACTGGAAGCAATCAATACAGAAGCAATGACTAAAGAGAACAAACATGGAAGTTCAGAAGGACAAAAGAAAGTAACACTTAAATATTCTGGAGTTTTACTGATTTCCAACAAATGGGAACAAATGGCTTTAGACTTAAAAGGGGGGTAAATCTTCATATCATCTTAGATCAATTGCTAATAGCTTTCTGGCCCTTCTCAAGTGGAACAGATCAAGCACTAATTCACAGAGGTCTTTCTCTATAGTTCCCTAAAAGTGCTATGAAGCTTTCAAGAATGTTTCAACAGACAGGAGAGTTTGCGGTTTGGACCTACCAGCCCAGACATGATAAGGTATTTTTCTCTGTAGCCTGTGATTAGTCAAACAACTGTATGACCAAAACACAGATATGTTTAACACAGATATGTCTGGAAACACAAACTTTCCCAAAGTTTGGAAAGTTACCTTTAAAGAAAAAATCATTCTTGTTATTGCCATGTTAAATGGAAAGTAGCTCACTGCCATTACTTGTTACAGGACTGGAAAAGTAACTTGTTCACATCACTTTGAGCAATACTTTTACAGTTATTTTCCATGGTGGTGTCTGTCATGTGCCTTCAAGTTTTTTCCAATGAGGCAAACCTTTTGGAGGCAAACCTCCTGTAGAAAAATTTGGGAATAATAAGAGAATGGCATAAAACTTCTAAAAATTCTGTTAAATTGCCTTCCAAATTCTCTTGAACTTTGGAATGTAACTTGGAAAAATCATTATATACGTAAAGTAATTTCTCTCTTTTACTACCAATATATGTTTTGGATTTTAATGCTCAGTACTGCTGCCCCTGCATTTTTTCACCTTGAAGATACAAAACTCAGTTGCAAAGTATGGAAATCCTAATCTGAAGAAAGTAAACTGTTTGCCATCTTATATAGGGACTTGATTCTCAAGAACAAGATAAAATGATCAAAATTGGTTTCATTGACACACTTGCCTATTACAACACCTACACTTTAATCCAGGCCTAATAGGAAGGGATCTTCTTGAAGGGTTCAACTAAACTCTTCTGACACTGAGTTAAGCTTCATAAGGAGCAGGAACAGAGCATATCTTGGAAGAATAGACTTTATGGCTGCAGTCCTGTAACAAGTAATTTTATTGTCTTTTACTACCTTTGCTTCTGTTACTTCATTGTCTCTCTTGGGGACGATTTGAACTTTTTGTCCGCTTAAACACCCTCTCTAACACTATAAACAAACACTTATGACTCTAACAACATCAATTTCTTCTCCTTGCATGCATCTACCATGTTCACCTGATGAAAAAGCCGGTTAGGCTGGGCTTTTTTTTTGCATCTTCAGGTTGACCTAATAAAAATTATTAACAATGTGCATTTTGTTTATTTGCCAACATGGCTTTGTTATAGCTTCAATATCACTCCACATATCCCCCAAAGGAAATTAGTTACAATTTATTATTTTACTTGTAAGTCATTACTTCCAGTCTATGCATTCACCACTAGAACAGGCTTCTAGTGCACACAAAATGGAAATGGTACCACAATACAGCTCAATTTTCCTCTTCAGAAGATCAGTGGTAGAACACATCAACTCTAAGTAGGTTAGGAGAGACTTCTGCCTCATATCCTAAAGATGGGCAGGCTGGGAATTATTGCCATTTAAACTTGACAAGACTGTCCAGTTCAGGGATGAGGAACAGCTGTACTTTCAGATTCTTCTGGAGCAAAACTCCCATCACGTTTCAGTGCTATTTATTGTCAAGGGCAGCTGATGGGAGTTATAATCAAGTTACCATCTGGAGGGCCACACTATCCCCAGTCCTACTGTAGACTACTATAGTAAGTGTACCTCTTCTTTCCAACGAAGATTATTCTTTGACTTTGGACAATTGGGACTGCATACACTAACAAATGCAAATGGATCTCTCTTTAATAGCAATTACAAAGCTCTACCCAAGATAACATTTTGGGCAGGGACTTGCCTTGCCATCAAATACAATTTTTACAATTTGAGGCTGAACAGATAAAGATTTGTTTTCTTCTCTAAAGGCCTTTAGACCTATGCTTACTTGGAGAACTGAAATGCTCTGAATGCTCAGTGAATGCAAGTTAGGTTAGGGGAGGAGAACATTCCATCACATAGAACTTATTCTCTAAACAACCACACAAAGAGGTGGTAGAATCTGGTTACACCCAGCTGCTGAAAGAGGAACGTAATGAATTCTGGAGTTTTGCCTATCTTATTCCACGAGTTGCAGTTAGATAAAAGTAGAAAAGACCCTAAATAAAGGAGAAACTCAGAACATAAAACCTGTGGAAAAAATGTAATACTTAGAGCTTTACCAGTGTCCAAAGCATTTCACGTAATACTACAAAGTCCTGTAGGTGTGATAGTATCTTTGTTTCAACTTTATAGAGGGGAGAAGTAGAAAAGAGGGAGGCGTATGGAAACTAGTAAAAGAGTAGCTGTTTTAAAAATATATTTTTAAAAGATGCACATTCCACTATTCTTGTCAGAATAATGATTAACAAGCATTAACACCAAGGATTATAACATGCAACAACCAGTATCAATGAAATAAACATCAAAAAATTGGGAACGAAAAATCCAAACACAAAGCAAGGAAAGAACAGGAAGCAGCCCTAAGGAACAAATTTGTAGTTGAGAAAAGTATTAAGAGTCAGGAGATTCACAGTTCACATTCTTTGTTACTAAAATAAGCCTCTCTGAACAACAGTTCTTCCAAGAAGTATCTTAGAATATTGTAATCAACATCCCTAAAGACACTGTGGGACTTTGGGGGAACCACTTTACACCAATATTAGTAGCAATATTTGACTAAACACACAAATCATTAAGCAGTGCCTTTATGGCATCTTGACAATTTTATCAGTTACTTTTGTTGTCTTGTAAGCAGAAGGCAATGGCAAACCCGTCTGAACAAATCTTTTCAAGAAAACCCTTATGATAGTTTCACCTTAGGGTTGCCATAATTTGGAAATGATTTGAAGACACGCAAGAAGTAGAACTTTTTAAAAAAGTTATATGCAAGCACTCATGAATTTTCTTAAAAGAGGCAATCTTCCTGCTCTCTCATAAAAGGACATGCCTCTTTCAAGATTTGTCCCTTTAATGATGCCTATGCGCACCATCTAAAAACAAAGAACTCTTTTTTCTCCCGTATAATCATCTTATTCATAAACAATATGAATATATCATACATCCAATCCATTAAAACTTATACAATTAAACAACCAAAACTGCTTTAAGACAGCAAGATCCTAAACAGTGCTCATTCACCTTCAAGACTTCAGTTATTCACTCACAGGTCTCTTTCACACTACACAATTACTGCAAATGTAATGTAAAATATAAAGAAAAATGTAAAATGTAAAAAAAAAAACTGCACTTAGATCCCACTTCAAATGCTATGGCTTCATTCTATGAAAGCCTGAGATTTGTAATTTTATGAGGCATTTAAAATTCTGTGCCAGATACCAGAAGACAATGTATCAAAATGTTACACCAATGTAACATAGAATCGACCATATTTTCTATGAGCAAGAATAATCTTTCATATCATTCACACACAGATCAGTCTTGCAAACAGGCCAACATAAGCCCATAAAATTTACTAGCCAGTTCTCTTGGTCAGACACCTGATCTAACCATCTGTGGCTAATGAAAAAGTGCCAACAGTTGTAAAGTTGCCCTCTATTATACTGGAGATGATACTCTATCCTGTCCTCAGAAACTGAGTCAGTGGATGCTGACAAATCTGCTTGAGATTTCTGATGAACCAGTCACTGGTTCTCACACTTACTATTGGTTATGGTGATGCGCCGACCCTGATAGAAGTCCCCAAGAGTCACCGTGTTGCCTTGTTTGGTAGCCACCACTCGTACAGTCCGGGAACTGTCCTGGCACTCCACATAGGGATTGTATCCGGGGTTGTTCTGCTGTAGCTGGTTTGTGATCTGAGTCTCCTGACCACTGGGATTAAAAGCATCTGCCAAGCGGCTCCGGCAATAAGATCTGTACTTCCACAAGACAATAGGTGGCTGAGTAGATGAGGTCTGGTAGTTACATTGCAGGGTGACGGGCTGAAACAGGATGACCACATTGAAGGGATTCTGGACTGTGACTTGCATTGTGGCGGCAGGATCTAAAGATGGGAAGCAGACAGTCAAACAAGGCAGAGGTACTGAGTCAAAATTAAACCTGAATGCCACGTATCTCCATCTATAATACTCCTCCATCTTATTCATTCGCTAGCCATGGTTGTACATTAGAATAAACTATGTAGTGTTGGGTCATGGGTTAAATTTGTGGTGTGCAGCTGGTTAAGAAACTAGGAGAGCAGAGGCAGGATTAAACATCACAAGTCAATTTTCAACAATCTGTACCATGGTGTTTGTTTTTTGCTGTAACACATAAATACAAGCATTCTGTTATTATGAACAATTCACTTGGTTCAAGGATTTTTAAATTTTCTTTTTCTTCTCATTCAAACATTTCTCAAGATTGTCAATAGCCTGGGTTTAAGGAAACCACGTTAGCCTGATCATTTAGCAGCTTCAGCCACTCAGCTTCCACTTTTGAGAAAATGACCATTCAAACAAGCAAGAATGCATGGAACATCATGGTCAACTATGATTTCTGCATGCTCAGTTGCAATAAATTCTGTCTTTTGAGCCTGCCTTCAGAAGTCAGTAGTAATGGACTATGCAGGAAACAGACATGATGCCTGGTCTATTTGGGAATTTGAAATATCTTTGTTATAGCTTTAGTGTCACATATACAAGTGTAAAATCTTAAAGAGTAAACTCCTTCCTTCTATAGACAAAGGTATCTGACCTGGAGAGGATTTGCCAGAAGAGCAGTAGAACAAAAACCCTATACCCTGAAAGGCAAGACCAAAATGCACAATATACTTGTTCCAAGCTTCTTCACAGGCAAGATGTTACAAACCAAATAGGAGGAAAAAAATGGAGATGTTAGTCAGATGCCTGCATTTTGATGTTTCTGACCTTAGTTAAGATGGTAGGTGAAGGGTATCTTTTGCAGGCTGGCCCCTCCTCCTTCTGTCCTTGTGGCTATTGGGAGACCAGAAAATTTAAAGTCCATTTCCATCTCAACAAGGACCCCTCTCTCCTTAAATTTCCAGGTCTTTGCAAATCTCCCAATAGCCACAAGGACAGAAGGAGGAGGGGCCAGCCTGCAAAAGATACCCTTCACCTACCATCTTAACTAAGGTCAGAAACATCAAAATGCAGGCATCTGACTAACATCTCCAATTTTTTCTCCTGTTTGGTTTGTAACATCTTGCCTGATGAAGAAGCCAGTGGAGCTTCCAAAGCTTGCAACAAGTATATTGTGCATTTTGGTTGGCCAATAAAGATATCATTGTTCGGTGGATTTTTATTTGAGTTTGCTAAATGGCCAACACAGCTACCCCTGCATGTTTCCTGAAGGAAATGTTTGTGTGAAAGGAAAGAAAAAACGTGTGTTTACCAGGGGTGGGCGGGTGGGGGTTCATTCTCAAAAGCACAACTTTCTTCTACACAGAACTGGAAGTGCCTGTGTTAAACTAGGCAGCCAACTCTCAAATGTTGAAAGGAGGGCATACTTTGCTTTTTGAATCAATTACAGCTTTACCAAGTGGAAAAGAGAAATTATTTCCAAGTTATTTGGTTGTCAATCTAGGATTTACTATTCCCATCCTTCCAAGCAGCTTTCCTACTCATTAGCCAAAGCCCTGAAAATAGTCTACTGACATATATGTTGACAAAACACAGGGTTTCCAGTTTAACAGAGCACTTACAACTGGTCATCTCAAGATTTTTATCACTGTGACCACTCCCTTGTTTGCCTGTTTACAAATCTGCCTGAATAGATTTTAACTTCCTCCCAGTCAGTATTCAAATGTCAATAGTCTGAATTTCCATGGCGGCCAAAAATCAGACATCTAGCCTCTTGGCATATTTTTTTTTAAAACCCTTCTACCAAATGAACTGGAGGAAAATGGAAATAGTCAGCCATCCCTCCTCTGCATTTTCATCTGCCTTGCAGGGAAAAGGATTTTGTTCCTTTGTGTCTAGCAAAAAATCAGATTGGTTGTTGAAGGAGGGACAAAATACAGTAATGTGTCATACTTCCACTAGTGCATGAATTCACCTGTACAGAACTCCTCACTTTCTGTAGCTGACAGGGAAATTGCTAAGAACAGGAATATAAAACTGTTCACAGCCCCAATAACCATTTATTTCATGAACTGACCATTGTTCAGGATCAAAACAGGAGGTAGGTCAAGGGTTGGCAAAGTGCATCCCTTGGGATCCCTAAATTCAGCGCATGAGAACCCCCCCAAAAAAAAACCCACACAATTTTTGCTACTGATTTTGGAGTGATTTTCTGCCCCAAAACCACCCCTGATCTCCCCAAACCAACTAAAATGGCCAGATTTTTTTTCAGAATCCTCTCACCTCCCCAAAACAGACAAAAATGGTTTTAATGGTTAAAATGGCACCCAGAAGTGACATCATGTCATTTGGTTGTGTTGAAATAGGTTGCTGCAACTGGCCACCTCTGATGTAGGCAAGTGAAAATGGAAGAAACTCAGACTCCAATAGTGTTGCCCACCTTTCTGCACAGGTGCTCCAGAAACTGAATATAGTATTCTTAAAAATCTAACTGGGGGGAGCACACAATCAAATCAATATCACAGAAGATGAGCAGCAGCAATACTCATCCGCCAAAAATATCCAAAAGCAAGTCCTAGATATTTTTTTCATTGCACTGAAAAGGCAAGAAATAATGCTGCTCACATCTTTCCAGGGAGGATATTTCTTTAGCTGCGGACAGCTTCCTAACTTTTGAAGGCAGGGACATCTGAAACAGAGCCCTTTTCACTTTTGAAAGATAACAGGCAGTTTTATTTTAAGATCCAGTACTCTGTGCATTGAGAAATAGTTTAATACAATAAGGAACTCTTCTTGCTTTTATACTTTACCAGTTCTATGAGATGAGTTAACAAGACAGGAATTTTCACTCAAACTCACTGAAACAAAACAAGCCCCTTATTCACTGCTTGCATCAACATTCTTCCTGACTCCTTTTATTTGTTCCTGTGGTTTCATTCCAGTTTGAAAAGGGGCTGGTACTGAGATCAGTTTCCTCCCACAAAGGACAGGGAGTTTCGGCAGACATGTGTCACAGCCACAATCAGACATCACCCTTCCAGGAGAAAAGATCATTAACTTCCCTATAGTCAGGAGCACCTGGAGTTTGGGCTTCAAGCAGAAACACAAGGAAGTGTGCCACATAGGGCCCAAACACTGCCATCATTTGCTGTGGAAGAACCAGCCTTCCCTAGAGGCAATGAAACTGGAACTGCAGGCAAAGGTTAGGGCTTAAGCGGCAACCATTTTCAGTCCCTTTGTGGGCTGTGTGTTTACTTTGGAGGAGCATGGTAACATGCAGAGAACACACCCTGCCACACATTCTACCAAGATACCACCTGGCCAGTACTGTAAAATGGACTATAATACAGATATAAAAACACCAACAGAATGTTATTTTGGGGGCCCAGCAATCAATTCCAATCCTCAAATTCTGGAACAACTTAAAAGCTATTGCTGATAAACTGTTACTGATTCCAAGAGATACATATTTCCAGAAGCTGGGTGGTGCATAGAAGTTGTTTCTGTGGTCTCAGGTTGAAAATTACTGATGTATCTTCTCTCCCACAGAGCAGTCTTGTCTGAGACATAGTTCAGATGCACTGGACTAGAACTTCCATCATCTCAGCAGTATGTCCTGCTGGTTGGTAACAATGGGAGTTACAGTGCAACAGATCTGGAGGACAGTTGGTTCAGAGAAAGCTGGTTTGGAACACACAGGCCTTTTACCACAGGTAGGATTGCTAGGAACCAAGCTAAAGATCACCCCTGGTCATTTAAATCTCTTGACTCTTGAGATACTGACCCAACCATGGTTTCTCCCAACCATACCTTCTTCTTCAGATGACCAGCAATAGCTTTTAAGCTGTTCCAGAATTTGAGGATTGGAACTGATCGCCCCAACAAATAACATTCTGTTGGTTTCCATCGGGTAACATTTGCACCATCATTGGGCTGAGACTAGGAACTTGTGTACAACAACAACAACACGAGAGAGAGAGAGATCCAAAACATACTGCAGAAATAATCCAGTTTGAGACCGCTTTAACTGCCCTCCCTCAATGCTATGGAATTCTGGGAACTGTAGTTTTGTAATTTAGCCTTCTCTGTCAGAGTGCCACAATAAACTACAATTCCCAGGATTCCCTAGCACTGAGCCAGGGCAGTTAAAGTGGTCACAAGATGGATTATTTCTGCAGTGTATTTTGGACCAAAGACTTGATCTGTAGTAGGATGCCAATGACAATGAAGAAATAGAAATAGTAAAAGAATTCCCATACCTGGGATCAAACCTTGATAGAAATGGGGACTGAAATCAGGAAATCAGAAAAAGACTAAGAATGGGGAGGATGGTTATGAAAGAAATAGAAAAAATTCTAAAACACAAAGATATACAACTCAGCACAAAAGTCAGAATCATACAAGCCATTGTATTCCCTATTACCATGTATGGATGTGAGAGCTGGACAGTTAAGAAAGATGATAGGAAGAAAATCAATGCATCTGAGATAATGTGGTGCTGGAGAAGAGTGCTCAGGATCCCATGGGCAACCAAAAGGACAAACAAGTGGGTCCTAGAGCAGATCAAGCCAGAAACCTCTCTGGAAGTCAAGATGACCAAACTGAGGCTGTTATACTTTGGACACATCAAGAGAAGGGAGGAAGGACTCTTTGGAAAAAACAATAATGCTGGGAAAGGTGGAGGGAAGGAGGAAGAGAGGAAGGCCATATGGCAGATGGACTCTATGAAGGAGGTCACGGGTATGGAGTTGCAGGAATTAAGCAGAGTAGTGGAGGACAGAGGCTCTTGGAGATGTCTCATCCATAGGGTTGCCATGAGTTGAGATCAACTCAAGGGTAGTTAACATCAACAACAAAGGATGCCTCACTGGAGAGAAAGAAGCCAATCTAGATCTTCAGCCCAGGAGGTGCTGGGAAGAAGAGAGCTTATATATTCCAGAGGGAGGAAAATAGGTAATGGAAGGCTCAGTGACCAGCCATGAAGCATGGGAGAAGACCATGAAGCATGTCACTCCTTGGCCTTCCAATGGTACTACCTTGTGAAAAGAGGTGGCTAGACAGGCAAGGATAGCTGAAGAGGAAGTAAGGACTTCCAAACTGATGTTAGCCAACAGATAGAAATCATTTCCCAACTACAATGCAGCACATTATTCTATAAAACAAACAGGAAAGAAAGATGAGGTAAAGTTAAAAAAAGGGCAAGACACCTCCAGTAGGAAGTGGAGAATTAAGGATCAGGTCAAACCACACAGCAAGTGAAATAAGGCACTTCAGAATCCTGCCAAAAACAAGCAGAAAAACAGGACTGGGGGAAAGCAAAAGAGTAAGATTTTAGCCATAGCTTGGATATTTGTATGTAATAGCTCAGATCAACTCCCAAGATCTAGAAGAATGCAGAGGAGAAACTTCCAGTTAGAGAAACCTTACATCAGCCTTATCCAAACAAGTGCCCTTTAGGTGACTGTTGTCATTGTGTGCCTTCAAATCAAGTTTCCGAGTTATGGCGACCCTATCATGGGGTTTTCTTGGCAATGTTCAGAGGACAAATGGCATTGCCTTTCCCTGAGGCTGAGAGCACGTGACCTGCCCAAGGTCACCCAGCAGGTGTACTGTACTGCAACTCCCCTCATCCTGATATTATGAGGGCTGTAATCCTAGACAAGGGCCAGACAGCAGTTTCCAAAAAGATGCATCGCCCGACTTGGCCAATCTCCAGTGGCAGTCAGCAGCTTCCTTCAACTACAACTCGTGTCCCTTTATACAGCTAGAAAACCAGTGTGGCGTAGTGGTTTGAGCATTAAGACTGCCACTCTGCAGACCAGGGTTCAAATCGTGGCTCGGCTATGAAGCCCAATGGGTGACCTAGAGCAAGTCACACTCTCTCAAGCTTAGGGAAAGGCAATGGCAACCCTCCTCTGAACTAATCTTGCTCCCTATGTCTCTCCTCATAGGGCATGATTTCCAGACCCTTCACTATTTTTGTCACCCTCCTTTGGACACTCTTCAGCTTCTCAATATCCTTTTTTAATTATGGTGCCCTAGAACTGGACACAGTATTCCAAGTGAGGCCTGACCAAAGCAGAATAGAGTAGCACTATAACTTCCTTCAATCTACTGATGCAGCCTAGAATCACACTGGCCTTTTTAGCTGCTTGCACCACTGTTGACTCATGTTGAACTTGTGGTCTACTAGGACTCTAGATCCTTTTCTCATGTGGTCTTGTTAAGCCAGGTGCCCCCATCCGTTATCTATGCATTTCACTTTGTTCTGCCTAAGTACAGTACCTTACAATTTCTCACTGTTGAAATTCATTTTGTTAGCTTTGACCAGCTTTCTAACCTATTAAGATCATTTCGAATTTTGATCCTCTTCTCTGGGGTGTTAGCTGCTACTCCTAATTTGATGTCATTTTGAAATTTTGATAAAGATGCCTCTACTCTTTCATCCAGGATGATAAGAAGGTACACTTTGGAGAAAAGGAGGGAGTGGCCCAATATACCATACCATACTAGATGCATAACTATATGTGCATACACATAATACACTACACGTATACACAGGCACAAATATATTTTAATAATTGTATATAGTTGTGGTTTGTATATATATATATATATATATATATATATATATATTATTTTATTTTTAACGGGGGTGGGTATTGGGTCTTTCTGGTTTTATATTGTGTGTAATTTTAATTGTTGTTAGCCGCCCCGATTGTTCTCAGAGGGGCGGGGTACAAATATTTATTATTATTATTATTATTCCACATTCACTGGAGTTAGAGGCGCAGGACCCCCGTGAATGTGGAAAAAACTCAAATAACAAAAACACTGTATTTTTACCTGAGAGAACACCACTCTAGGAATCTCTAGGACCTCCAGTGCAACTCTGTGGTCAACATCTACCAGACATTGACCATAGAATTGTGCTGGAGGACCTACAAATGCCTAGACAAGTGTTCTCTCTAGGAATCTCTAGGTCCTTCAGTGCAACTTTTGGTTAAAGTTGACCATAGAGTTGCGCTGGGGGACCTAGAGATTCCCAGAGAGAACATATTAATCAAATCCATGAATAATCAAAGCTGAAAAAGTGGAGGGAGGAACGTAACTCCATTTTGTAACAGGTGGGTTTCCCAAGATACCGCTGAGATAAAAACGTTCCTCTGAGGAACCAGACCAAAAGAACAAAAAACGGGGTCGACAAAGAAGGCGCGGAGGGGCGACAGCGCGCGAGGGGCGTTTTAGCCAATCAGCAGCCGAGGTTGGGGCCCCCCTCAAGAAAAGGCGAAAGACCCTCAGAAGCGTCGCCTCAGAGGAGGGCGGAGGGGGCTAAAGCGGAGGTGGTTCTGCCGCCCGCGCCTCAGGGAGAGCGGACCAAACCAAGTTTCTGCCCAAATTCTTACCTATGACCCAAGCGCCAACTAAGAACCACAGCAGCATGGCCGGCCGAGGGGTTGTCCGGAGCTCCATGTCCGCCCCTTGAGAGGGCAAAAGCGGGTGGGAGAGAAGCTGCGGGAGACAAGTCCCCTGTTAGGACCCCCCCCCTCCGCCTCACGGTGGACTCTCCCGTCAAGAAGCAGCAAGTGCCTCAAAGCAGAGCTTCCCAACTTCGCTGCGCGGCTCTGAACTCCGCGGGCGCCTCAGGTGCGGGGCCTCGCCCAAGGATGGAAACTACCAACTGCATCCGAAGTGGAGGGGGGGAGGCCGACCTCTGAGGCAATACTTAGTAAAAGGAAGGCTTTCTGGGGGGGAGAAACCAAATCCTTTGGCTTCCCTCGGGGTCTCTTGCACAACCCGGTGGCTCATTTTGGGGAGAAAAGGGGGAGAAAGCGTCACCTGCGCCTCCTCCTCCCCTTCGTGAAGAAATGGTTTAAGCCTCCAACCTTCTTGGAATGTAGTGGGAACGTGCCAAGTCCCTTGGGAAAGGGGGGGGCAAGAATAAACTTTGTGAAGACTGCCCTCTCTCCTCCTCTTTCTTCCTGAAAGTGAACTCAACCAAGTGCCCTTTCGGAAAACATTGGGCAAAGGCAGGTGGGTTTTGTTTGGACTGTGGTTGCATCCACACTGCAACAATAATCCGGTTTGACGCCGCTTTGAAGTGGCCATGGCTCAGAGCTATGGAATTCTGGGAATGGTAGTTTGTTGTTTATTGTTTGTTGTTTATTCCTTCTTAAAGGGATAAAATTAAGAGGCAGGTAATACATCACCTGACAGGCCAGAATTCCATGGCACTGAGCCATGGCAGTTAAAGTGGTGTCAAACTGGATTATTTCTGCAGTGTGGATGCAACCAATGACTCTGACGACCAGGGTTCGATTCTCAGCTCAGCTGCGAAACCCACTGGATGATCCTGGGAAAGTCACACTCTCTCAGCCTCAGGAGATGGCAATGGCAAACCCCTTCTGAATAAACTTGCCAAGAAAACCCCAGGAGAGGTTTGCCTTAGGGCCGTAATGGCAAACCTGTGGCACGCGTGCCAGAGATGGCACATGAAGTTCACAAATGGTATATGATACCTGTTATTATGGATGGTAAAACCCATATTGTCTTTATGTTGGCAGGGATGCCCAGTTCCAGGGGCATATAACCATATGTGGATCGATTGCCCCCCAAATTCCTTTTGGTATGAAGTGCTTGATCAGATTGCTTTAATTACTAAACCAAAAAATCAACTTCTACCCAACTCTTGTTACTTTCCAACTATACCAGGGGTAGGCAACCTAAGGCCCGGGGACCGGATGCGGCCCCCTGAGGCCTTTGAACCGGCCCCAGGCCAGTCCTGCCACCGCCGCCCGCCACCGCCGCTGCCATGATGATATTGATTATTGTTGTTATTACTTGTTCTTGGGGTTTTCTTGGCAAAATCTCCACAGAGGTTTTGCCATGGCTTTTCTGGGGCTGAGAGAGTGTGCATGCATATTATTTATTTATTTATTTAATATTTATTTATTTATTTTTGGTGCTTCGACCCCCCCCCCCAATTGTCTGAGGGACAGCAACCCGGCCCCTGGCTCAAAAAGGTTGCCTACCCCTGAACTATACTATGGGTAATAAACACTTAAGATACAGAATGCTGATTACTTTTCTCTTGACAGCAGCTTGACTTGAAGTGGCTAAAGCTTAGAAGACAGGAGTTGTGACCCTAGATAACTGGTGGAAAAGAGTCTGGGACCAATGCCTAATGGAGAAGCTACCGGATAAAATGAAATTTAATTTGGCACAACAAAACCAAGAATCTTTTTATGAAAAATGGCTTCCTTTAATTGATTTTCTTAACACAGATTATATAACCGTCCACCTTTGCGTTTGTCGCTATGGTCTGATGTTTTTCAAACAATTCACTCTGTGTAGGATTATATGTGTGTGGTGCTTTCGAATGTCCATTTTTAGAATTGTATTGTTTTGTAGGCTTTTAGCCATCTTTTATTGTTTTATGTTTTGTATAATTTTAATTTTAAAAACATGGAGCCGGGGGAGATCCATCTTCCCATTTGTCCTACAAAAAGATGACGTAACGGGCCTTTGCAGACTGCTAGAAATAGTGCAAATTGAATCCACTTTAACTGCCCTGGCTCAGTGCTAGGGAATCATGGGAATTGTATTTTTTTCTGAGACATTCAGCCTTCTCTGTCAGAGAGCTCTGGTGCCACAATAAACTACAGTTCCCATGATTCCCTAGCACTGAGTCAGGGCAGTTAAAGTGGACTCAATTTGCACTATTTTTGGCAGTCTGCAAAGGCCCGCAATGATGCCTTGACCAAGGAAAGCAACCAAGGAAAGTCTACCTCATTTGAACATCATTACCAAGTATAGTTTAGCTGAACAAGGAATTGCAGAGAGGATTGTATGTGGGACTCCCATCTCACTGGCTGAAATGATGGGAACTATGGTCTCACCATGGAGGAGCACCCAGCGGGAAATACTGACTTAAGCAGTCTTTGAATTTCGTCATTTCCCCCCCATTCATTGCCAACAGGTCTTTACAAATAAAAGTTTAGCCTAGGTCACATTTGTTTCCAGTTTTGAGTTTATCTCCATTAGAAAATTGATCAGAACTGTATCAAATGGTGCACTGTGTTGCTTTGCGTCAGCAAATGAAAATAATTTTGGGTATATTGTTGAGTGGCTGTGCTTCTTGAATCTTCTATAGCTTTATCAAATGTTTATAGTACTCCTTAATTTTTTTTTTTTTTAAAAAGTCTTATAAAGTTTGCTCTTGGAAAAAGGAACAACCTTTTTGTATTTGTTAAAAAGTACCATGGATTTTTCGTGGATATTTGTAATGAATTCTATTTGTATTATTAAAAATTACTAGTTCAAAAAAAAAAGATCTCCCAGTACCCACATGAACAGAAGGATGAGAAGGGGCTTGGCTGCATGAATACCCCTCCGTACCATCTGAACTGAGGACAACAACCACAACATCTGGATAAAATGCAGGGCATCTGCACTTGCAGAAATAATCCAGTTTGACACCACTTTAACTGCCATGGCTCAATGTTATTGAATTCTGAGTTCTGATAACACAACAAACTATGAATCCCAGAATTCCATAGGATTGAGCCATGGCAGTTAAAGTGGTGTCAAACTGGATTATTTCTGCAGTGCAGATGCAACCATCATTACCTTTCTCTCTCTTTTTTCTCCTGCATGGTTTTTAACACCTTTTGCCTAATGAAGAAGCCAGTGGAGTGCTGAAAGCTTGCAACATGTATATTGTGCATTTTGGGTGACCCATTAAAGGTACTGTTTTGTGGCTTTGGGATATTCTGTTGTAGTTTACTTTCAAGTTGTTTCCAACTTATGTGGATCCTAGTGTGAACTTGGCATGGGGATGAGGGGTTGTTCAAAATTTGTTCTGAATGGGTTTGTAAAGAATGGGTTTGCCTTTGCCTTCTGAAACTGAGAGCGAGCGTCTTGCCCAAGATCACCCAGTGGGTTTCCAAGTGGAGATTCAAACCCTGATCTCCAGAGTCATAGTCCAGCGCTCAAACCATGCTGGCAGTCAGGTGATATATTACCTGCCTATTATTTTTATCCCTTTAACAAGAAATATTGCACAATAAAATAATAAATACAACCACAACCTAGAATACTACCAGTCAAAAGCCCTTCAAACTGAAGGCTACTAATTCCATATACACTTAATTGGGACTAAGCCTCATTGCGTATGCCTTTGTATGACATTTTGTATTCCACCCTTTTTTCAAACATTAACAAGACGGATTACCTTAGACTGTTAACTTCAGAGAAACTCAAAAGACTTCTGGACAAGATATTGCATTCAACTGGTGATAATACAAGTATAAATAACATTTTGTTAAAGCAATCCCTTGACATCCTCATCATCATTACCAAATTAGTACATATGACTGGGCTGTGTGAGGTATGGTATCGCTCTATTATTGTTTCCTAACTAATTTTTATGGATATCATGAATTGCCAAAAAGACAAATAAATGGATCCAAGAACTATGCACTTGATCTTAGCCAAAAGGCAGAGAAGTGACGATCGAAGAACAAATCAAAGCTGAATTCTCACTCGAAGCCACCATGACTAAACTGAAGCCGTTGTCCTTTTGAGGTATGATGCAAAATGACTCAGTGGAAAAGGCAACGCTTAGTAAAACTGAAGGCAGTAGGAAAAGAGCAAGGCCACATTACAGATGGATTGACTCAATAAAGGAAGCCACCAGCAGCCCTGAATTTGGAAGAACAGGACCTTTTGGAAGTCTTTCATGTGTGGGGTCACCAGTAGTCGACACATGACAATAATAAATAGTTCATTCAGATTGTTCTTTGTAACTAAATAAAAAGGAATATGGGAGAGATTAACTATGCATAGAACCCCAAGAAGGGCAACATTGGCCTGTACTAATATTACCCCGCAATCATCTTTAGATGGGACTGACCTTCAATCAATCCAAAGGTACCCCAACATCATTATTTTGCTGACCATTATGACCTCCTTTTGCCTACCTCAATGATGAGGTCATGTTAGGTCTTCTAGAACTTATCTTTCCAATCCATTTCAGTTGGTGAATGCCCAAGGGACCATGACTTCTTGGCCATCCTTTGTGACTCTTTTTCTGGGTCTGACTTTGGCTATCCCCGAAGGTAACTTGTTTGAGGGCCACTCCGTAGGATCACCCTGTCGTCCAGGAAACCCCTGCACACTAGCCTTTATCTCTGACAACCCAGTGTTCCTACTCTGCCCTCATGTATACTTCAGTGCCCATGTCTCTTGGCAATATCTCGATCCAAAGTGGGCAGATCAGCGGCCTGTCACCTTTTTGCGTGTAGGGAGTCCCTCCTGGCCCTTGCTTAGCCACGGCAAGTTGCGGAGGTTACAGTTGAAATCTCGTCTAGTTGCCGGCAATTTGTATATCCCAAACCCCAGCACAGAGGACTCTGGATTGTACACCTGCCGTGCAGGCGATGCCACCATTGCTTATTATGCTGTGGATTTCCAGGACGCTGGGCACATTCGTGTCTCACACGCTAGCCTTGGAGAGACCACTCTGGGCAATGCCACAATAGAGCTAGGAGGTGGAGTACAGGCTAAGCTGTTCACTTCATGGAGCCCTTGGCAGGCTTGCGATCGCTGTGGTCATTCTGGAGAAAGGAAGCGAGTGGGCTTTTGTTATGTCCAGGTAACTGGCGAGGATGAGCAGAAAGGAAACCCTCTGCCATGTGGGATGATCAGGAGGTATTACCCACTTTTGCCACAATGGGGACCAGAACTGAGAGTGGAAACCTGCCATGTTCCTTGTGACATATCACACTTGCTTGCCTCAGATGAATCCAATGCTGTGCCACTTCTGGTTTTGACTACCTACCATCCCCAACTCAAGGCCATTGTCCACCTGCGATGCCCAACATCTTCCATCTACAGGTACAGTTCTTAAACTAGGATCAGACGTATCCAGCCCTCACGTGAAACAATGTTTCCTGCTACAGGGAAGTGAAAAGAAAGTCCAGACCTGCACAACCCATATTATAGGAACCATCAGGTGTTCACGGAGAGGCCCAAGTAAGAAAACCAGATTTAAACAGGAGGGCAGAATTCTTGCAGATTTAACAGTTTTGCAGAAAAGGCAATTTTGGCAAACACAACTCTTCTGAACGGTATATGGACAAGAAGCCACTGCTGAAATGTCTTCTTCTGTGCAACTTCAAGGTAGGTCCAAAACACACTGCAGAAATAATCCAGTTTGTGACCGCTTTAACTGCCCTGGCCCAATGCTAGGGAATTCTGGGAACTCTAGTTTTGGGAGACATTTAGCCTTTGTTGTAAGAGAGCTCTGGTACCACAATAAGCTATAATTCCCAGGATTCCCCAGCACTGAGCTAGGACAGTTAAATCGGCCTCAAACTGGATTATTTCTGCAGTGTGTTTTGGACCATAGAAGAACAGCTTGTCAAAGTCAAAGTAGCAATATGCAAGAGCAGGAACAATATAGATTTGGATGGTTGAGAACTTGTCAGCTTGGAAGTAAAATGAAGGCACACAAAAACAAGGTAGTGGTCTTGTTTTTATATACATGAAGGACTTTCCAGGTACACAGAGACAGTGGCTTGGGATTAGGGATGTGTAAGAAGCACACACAATTAGAATTAAGGAACAGAGACCTTCTGAATGCATGTACAACCCAAGAATTTGTTTTGGTACTGGAACAGGTCCCTGTTAAGGGGAGTCATTATTGCCACCCAGCTGGGGAACCACAGGAAGCCAGACAGAGAAGAAACATAAAAGTAAAGGATCATAATTGAGGCCACCATGGACAATAGCTAAAATGAGGTGACATAAGACTGCACCTGACCATAAATTGTGGAATTGGTCAATTGATCATATCAGCGGCTGGGGGAGGGAGATAGCTGGTGGTGGAAAAGTCTTTTGTTGAGTAGACTGATTAAATGTCCCAAGCAGCTACTAGGCAGCAGCAGTAGTGAAGGGTGACTCTGGTGGAAGATATTTCAAAGAGAACAGCAATAGCACCATAGCTAACATCTGTTAGTAATGTGCAGACAGAGGCATGGTAAACCACTTTTTGAAGATTTTTACTACAGAAACCCTATGATGAGGCAATCCATGAAAATGTTAAAAAGCACACAGGGAAACATTAGGGGTAGAGTAGAGAACAACAAGGAATAATGAGAGGGCTAATGACAAATGGGCTCAACTCAAAAGGCGGATCAGCTGTAGGAATGCCTAGAAGTGAAAAGAAAGTCCGAAGCTGCACAACCCATATTATAGGAACATGGAACATGACAAGCATGAATCAAGGGAAACCGGCATAGTGAAACAAAAAATGGAAGGTATAAACATTGCAATATTAGGAGTGAGTGGGTTAAAGTGGATAGGAATGGGACATTTTGAATCAGATAGTTTTGAATCAAATAATTACACCACCTTGATTCAGGTGAGTGTTGGTACCATTTTCTGACCTGCCTCAGGCAGCAAAATGTCTTGGGTTGACTCTGATGCCACCCCCACCCCAGACTTTAAGTTACTCCAGTGAGATCCAATGTGAAAGAAGCAATCTTACATATTCACATATTAGAATCTACCTATATAGTATGTGCTTTCAGAAGCCCAAGCTGGTTAATGATTTATAAGGTAGATCAAACTTTCACCTCTTGGATCTTAGCCACAGATCCAGTTCTGCCACTTAAAGCAAGGCTGTCCAATTTATTTATTTATTTAAAAACAGCAAGTTTAATGGATCCCTGTGGTGGAACCGGAAATGGTTGAAGATGCAAGATGTAGTATCGGGATAAAGAGAGAGTTTACTTTCACAGTCCGAGAACCAGCCAGATATGTTTAATGTATAAGAAATCCAGTTATTCAAGTCTGGACCTACAAAACATAGGAAATTTACTCTTTGCACTATAACTGGCCTTATTGACTGGTGGATCCTGAGGTTACTGTAAAGTGGTTGTGACTTCAAAAAATAATTTTTCCAGCAAGTGGCCACCTCAGGTGGTAGATTCAGAGGAGGGGAGAGGCAGCACTAAGGTCTTAGAGGAAAGAATAGGTAGTTCATGCTCTGCAGCCTGTCCTGCACTCCCTAAATCATCTTGCTGTCTTCAGGTATGTGATCATTCCAATGTGGGTTTTGAAGTAGAATTAATCTGTCATTCAAGGTGGTTTCTCAGTCTAGAGAGATTATCATTCTGGCTGTCTTTTCCCGGTCTGGCCTCGGGCTGAGACTGGGCTGGGAGCATGTCTTATCTCACAGCTCCATGCCCATATTGGATGCATCCCATACCAGATTGGGACTTCTCCCATACTTAGCTAAGGACATTATCACACGGGGAGTTGCAGGGAGAAAGTGGAAATAAATGGGATGAGCGGAAGACTTTAATTTACGGGATTTGTCCCATTCCGCCTCGTCTGATAACTAAATTCGAATTTAAAAGGGGGTTAATTCGAACTTAAACCTGATCTTTTCAAATCCTCAAAAATCCCGAAAATGAAAAGATCAGGTTTTCGTTCGAATTAACCCCCTTTTAAATTCGAATTTAGTTATCAGACAAGGCGGAACGGGACAAATCCCGTAAATTAAAGACTTCCGCTCATGCCTGTTTATTTCCACTTTCTCCCCACAACTCCCCGTGTGATAACGTCCTAAGAACAGGTCTTTTCTGTTCTTAGTAAAGTAATGGGAAATGTTCCAATCAGGAATGGATGCATCTGATCTGGGCAAGGAGCTGTGTGATAACACATGATCCCAGCCAGTCTCAGCCCATGCCCAGAATGGGGGAAAAGCAGTGTGATAATCTCCTAGAAAGGCAGTGGAACACCATTTCATCTTTCTCTTTGAGGCAACAAAATGCTTTCACCTCAGATAGCAATTCTGAGCAGACCTGCCTTGCATTCATTACTGTTATTCCTTGTATCCTATTAAATATCCCTGACCACAGATCATCCTAGCTTGAGTTGCAAAAGCTTCACTTGCAACTGGTCTGTTTCTGGGCACAATTCAAAGTACTGATTACAATATATAAAGCCCAATACAGCTTATGTCCAGAAGACCGAACTCTAAGATCCTCAAAAAAGAGCTTTCTCTCAGTTCCACCATCATCACAGGCATGTTTGGTGGGGAGATGGGAGAGAGTAGCTGCTTTCAGACTATGGACTCCCTCGCCCACAAATGTAAGCTGGCCCTTTCTCTTTCTGCCAGCAGGGAAAGTCCTTTGCTTTGGGCTGTTGAAGAAGAACCTTGTAATGGGGGTGCTGCACTTTTATTTCCATTATTATGTTTTAATTGTTTTTTAAACTTTTAAATTTTATTTTATTTTTTAATTTTTAAATTAGGGATGCAGTGGCTCGAGTGGTTAAGATGCTGACTCTGTTGATTGTAAGATTGGCAAGTTGGCAATTTGAGGCCCGGGTGCTGCATGATGGGATGAGCTCCCATCACTAGTCCCAGCTTCTGCCAACCTGGCAGTTCAGAAGCATGCAAATGCAAGTAGATAAATAGGTACCACTTCTCAGTGGAAAGGTAAACAGCGTTCTGTGCAATCATGTTGGCCACAGGATCACAGAGTAGTCTCTGACAACGCTGGCTCTTCGGCTTAGAAACGGAGATGAGCACTGTCCCCTACGGTCGGACACAACTTGACAACCTTGTCAATGGGGAATACTTTTACCTTTACCCAAACATTTAAATTAGTGTTTTAATCTCTTTGATCTTTTTAACATTTATACTATAAATTCTTGGAGGTATACTCTGTTTTAACCTATAATGTTAGTCCTCTTGGGTCCTACGTTGGGAGAAAGCAGGAAATAAGTTAAATAAATAACAGGAATTGTTACTTCCCAACTATGCACATAACTCTGGGATGTTTAATTTTATTTATTTATTAATAGAATTTACAGACTGCTCTGTTATCACAGATTTTTGGAATAGCGTACAGTACATTAAAGTAAAGACATGCAATATACATACATATATACATGCTTGCATTCACGAATAAACTGTGGCTGGAACATTTTAGTCAGGGAATGCTTTCTTTTCAAATAAAGACCATCAGCAAAGTGAGTAAACAGAGAAGTATAAGTGTATACTTAGCCTGAGGTAGAATGGAATCCATATAATGGGAGCCAGCACATTACAGGCTCTGTTCCTGTTGCATCCTAAGCATTTTTCAAAACTGTATGGAATCGCTACGAGCATCTTCTCAGAAGGCCTCAGTGGCTGAACAGGTTGACAGAGGAAAAGCTGTGTTCTTAAGTTTCCCAGTTGTAAATTGCTTAGGGATTTGTAAACTAGAGCCAAAATATTGAACCTGGCTCTGCAGCCAATAGCCAGCAAGTGCAGTCACTTCAGCAAAAATGTTACATAGCTCCACATAGAGCCCATTGCAGTAATCCCATCTTGAGGTTACCAGTGCTTGCACTGTGGGCAAGCTAGCTCAATACAAGCTATTTACTATATTAATTAGCTTAAGAACATGGCATTAACTGATTTAAGATTCCTTTAACTGGGAAACAGTGTTCATTTTCCTCTGAAAATGCTGACAGAGTCTATATGTCTATATCCATCTCTCATACAAGTTGCATTTTTCCTTAACTTCTTCAGCCCTGTCTACTGGCAAGAAGGCCCCACATCCCTGACCCACCTTCAACTTCTTCAGAAGAACAGCTCCCAGAGCCTGGACAAAGCCACAGGTGGTGGGATCCTACGCCTTTCCTTCCAGAATGACTCCCACAGTGCTTCCTACCAGTGTTATGTCAATGGGAACCTGGTAGGCAAGTTTTTGGTTGCCTCGCCTAGTGCCATACCATCTCCCAAGGAGTTGGACCACACATACTCTGTCATTGAAGCATTGGTAGTAGGACTTTCAATGTTTCTTGTCTCCTTGATGTTCCTCAGCATCATCCAGTCCTGCAGGAAGAAACCAGGAACCACTATGGTCTAAGAGAAGCACATGATGCTTTGTGGATCTCCCAAGGAACAGGACATAGTTTTCTGTCTAATAAAGATATTAACTGTTAGTGCATTCAGAGTCAGTCTGGGCCTTGCAGCTACATGAACAAAGGGATGGGCTTGCCTTCAAGTCAATGCCAGCTGTATCATTTCTCTATGGAGATGCACTTAATAAGAAGACCAAATTGCCCATCACATTAATCTATTTTTAAAGAAGCATGCTTAATTCTGCCTAATTTGTAAGAAAGGGCCACCATTGGGTCCTCGCCAGGCATTATCTTGGCGACAGTCCTGAACCAAATTTCCAGAAGAACCTGCCCCCAGCAACTGTTCATTGGCCCTTCGTCTATGCAGACAGAACATTTGGAGACAAATACCAGGGCAATTTCCAGCAAGAATAAGTGTTGGCCTGAACCAGATATATATCATAGTGATAAACTTGGTGTGCTGTTCTTTTAACCCTCAAAATTGACAATGAGTTCTTTCAAATAGGTCTATAGAAACATGACTTTTCGGTGATACATCTCCTTGAGTTTTGCTGAGTTTTGCCATTTGTTCCCTCCATGTCCAACCCATTCTCTTTTTAAGGGGTTGTTTATGGAATATTTTTTTCCCTCTGCACTGAGGCTCTTTCAAAAGGGTTTTTAAAATGGGGTGCAGTTTGCTAAGGTGGGTCCTATGGTCTGAAGGGCAAATTTTCTCCTCTCTGATTTTTTTTAGAAGTTGAAGTTATGATGCTGTAGTACAAAAGTGCCATTTCATTGATCCACTGATGCACTATAACTCTTTTAAAAAGGGATAGATGGGAAGAAAAATTCCTTTTTTTTCTGATACAGCTTGGAATTAAAAGAGAAACCCACTCAAAGGTAAGAATAAAATGTTGCAGTTAGCACTGAAATTGCCACCAGAAAGTAATCTTAGTGTTTGGATATTTTAAACAACATTCAGAACTGCACAGCACCTCCTGATGAATTTGTGCTATATGAAAGAGCCCAATATTACAAAATGTACCTTTGAAAAAGTAGGTTTATTATGTGGAGAATCATGCTGACCATTTTGGCATTAGAGGGCACTGTGGCATAAGACAAATATTACCATTTTGTGTGTGAAGTAGCTGGATGCTGGATATGAGAAGGAATGGTGGGTGCAGTACATATATTCTTTTGTCACCACAGTGACCTTGAGCAAGTCACACTTTCTCAGCTTCAGAAGAAGGCAATGACAAATCCCTTGGAACAAATCTTGCCAAGAAAACCCTGTGATAGGGTTGCTTTAGGGTTGCCATAAGTCAGAAATGATTTGAAGGCACACAAGAAGCACCTTTAAAGGTAGTCAGGGCTTGGCCTGAAAACATGTTTCCAACTCCCCTTCTGCTCCTATGAATGAAGTAGTCAGCAAGAATTAAAATCTGGAGGTCCACACATTCTCCCGCCCTAGAATATACCCAATATTACCAACCAGATACACATTTAGAAGGGAAGATAGAGTTTAGTGGCCAAGTGTGACCTACTATGGACGTTTTCACACGGGGCTTTAGACGGAGGCAATCCTACCTCCGTCTGGCCCCACTCTGGCTGTTCCTGCAAATTTTTCACACGACGTCGCACCAAGCACCGCCCTATCCAGCGCCATCCCTGGCGCTATCCGGCGTCCGTCCGGGGTCTTGCTGCGCGTGTTCACATGACGTCGCAGCAAGCCCCGCCACCACCACCGCCCCATCCAGCGCCATCCCCGGCGCTAGCCGGCTTTAGCCCCGTCTTTCTAATTCCTTTTTTAAAAAGGAATTAGAGTTGCTGCTGCCGGAAGCAATCAGGAGCCATTCTGGCGGCTGCTGTTTTCACCGCCGGAATGGCTCTTCATTGCTTCCAGGCGGCTTCCAGGCGGCTTTAGAGCCATGAGTGTGAAAACATCCTATGTTGAGGAACCTCTGGGTTTTTCCAAAGCAGTTCAAAAGCCTCTGAACCTCAGTCCAGGAACAAGTGCTCAGTTAATATTGGGAGATGCAAACATATAGTAGCCGCATGTAGAATCTTAAGAACTGGAAAGGAATAACCTTGGAGGTCAGCCCCTCCTTGCTTGATATAGGATTCGGTTTCAGTGTGCCTGACAGAAAGCCATCTAGCCTCTTAAACACCTTTAGTGAAGCAGAACCCAGGACTCTTGAGTCAAACTGCTTCACAGGTGAACAGCTCTTAATACAGTGGTCCCTCCACATTTGGGGTGAGGGGTGAAGGACCCCCATGAATGTGGAAAAACTGTAAATAAAAAAACATTATTATTATTACCTAAGGGAACACCTCTCTAGGAATCTCCAGGTCCTCCAGTGCAACTGTGGTCCACATCTGCCAGAAGTTGATCATAAGATTATGCAGGAGTACCTTCAAATGCCTAGAGAAGTGTCTTCTCTAGAAACTTCTAGCTTGTTCAGTACAACTCTATGGTCAACTTCTGGAAGCGTTGGGATGGAGGACATAGAGATTGCTAAAGAGAACATATTAATCACATCTGCAAAAGTCAAAACCACAAATGTGAAGGGCCAACTGCATTAGGATGTTTTCTCCCATGTTTATCTGAAATCTTTTGTTGTTGTTCACTGCCTTCGCATCTGTCTTGACCCATGGCAACCCTATAGATGAGACATCTCCAGCCTCCTGATCCTCTACTGCTCTGCCCAGTTCCTGAAAACTCTTATTTGTGGTCTCTTTAATAAAGTCTATCCATCTAGCATGTGACCTTCCTCTCTTTCTACTTCTCTCCACCTTTCCCAACATTATTGTCTTTTCCAACGATTCATGCCTTATGATATGTCCAAAGTATGACAGTTCAAGTCTTGTCATCTTGGCTTCTAGGGATATCTCTGGCTTGATCTGCTCTAGGACCCATTTGTTTGTCCTTTTGGCTGTCCATGGGATCCTCAGCACTCTTCTCCAGCATCACATTCTCTCAAATGTGTTGATTTTCCTCCTATCTTCTTTCTTGACTGTCCAGCTCTCACATCCATACATGGTAATAGGGAATACAGTGGCTTATATGATTCTGTGCTGAATTGTATGTCTTTGAATTTTAGGATCTTTTCTAGTTATTTCATAGCTGCCCTTCCCATTCTTAATCTTCTCCTGATTTCCTGGCTGCAGTCTCCATTCCGATCAATGTTTGATCCCAGATATGAGAACTCTTTTACTATTTCTATTTCCTCATTGTCTAGTTTGTCTATGGTCAACAGAATCTGAAATCTGAAATTTGCTTCCCTGCAATTTATAGCCATTGGCTCTGTTCTGGGCTTCTTCTGCAAGTGAGAACAGCTCCATCAATATTTGAAGACAGCTCTTGTGCCTCCCTTCTTCTTACTAATCATACCCAGCTCTTTCCTCGTAGTGCCTGGCTTCCATATTTCTTATTCTCCTTGTCAAACTTCAGTTAAGTTCTGATCTCATGTGCAGTCCCTACTGGAAATGTTAGTGTCCTTTCCTCCTTCAGCTCAAATTAATTAATTATGTTCAAAGACATTTGGTAACATCACCACAAGTGCCAAAAGGCACAATTGAAAGACACAACTTTAATGCTACACTGTTAAGTCCTGTTGACACCATGAGATTTACTTCAAAGTAAAAATAGGGTTATGCTTCAAAGGAACTATTTTGGTGTGAATAGGGATTTATCATCAACAAGATGGAAGCCCTTGAGAGTACTCTGCACTTTGTTTAGTTAATGAATTTCTAAGCTCAGTCTATCCATTTTTATACAGTCACAGATCTGACAAAGAGGTAAATACTGAACAAACATGCCAAAGGAAACACAAAAACACAGAAACTGAATTTAAATAGTTTACACAACATATATAAATTAAAATATTTTTAAAAGGATATATAGCACAATAATTTAAAATATTCAAAGTAAATTTAAATAACTTGTTCCACTTTGGGAATCACTCATATAAAGGGACAAGTTATTTAAATTTACTTTGAATAACAGAAATTATGCGTTGCATCCAACCTTCACAAGAGTTTCCCACCACTGCTTTAAAATATTCAAAGTAAATTTAAATAACTTGGGCCTTTAGTTGAAGTATTGGTTTATAAGAAAGACAAAGGGGACCAGTAGCCTTTAGGACCATGGTGGGAATGAGAGTTTCATGAAGTTTCTTGTCAGGTTCCCTTAAAACCACCATGAAGCCTCTCTTTGTGCAATGGTATCACTTGCTCCTCACCTGTCCATGCGAATTTGCTCTCTTATCCAAATCTTTCACTAGTAGTGATGGGAAACTCTTGTGAGTGTTGGATGCAAGGCATTATTTCTGTTACTTGGAGCAGCACCATTTGGGGACAGACTGATTGAGGGGCTGTACAGACCGGTCAAAAGGACGGTGACCACACGCCAGCTGCCCCGACTCCACCCCAATGCCGCTGTCATGCTGCCCACCCAAACAGATGGTGGGTGGCATCAGGGTGCTCCCATGGTGCATTGTTCATACATGCTGTACCAAAGGAGCACTGAAAAGCTGCCACCACTGTGGCAAGGGCGGCTTTTTGCCGCTCTAAAAAGGAGTGGCATTTGCCAGCTCTTTTTAGAGTGGCAAAGTACTGGATCAGGGCTGTGGCATGCGGTTGCCACAGTCCCAATCTGGCAAGGAAAGGGACAGCGGGAGGCCACCCCTTAGGGGCCATCTGTACAGCCCCTGACTGGAGCAAGGAGTTAGACCATGCAGCAGTATGGAAGAAGGAGCAGCAAAAAGGAGCTTTCAAGTTTGAGACACTGCTTAAGCTTTGCATGCTCTGGCCTGCTATTGCTTTCTTTCATTGGACAGGCTGAGAGAAGAGGTCTCCAATCTAGAACATGTAGTCTTTGTAAACACGCTATATACACACTGGTTGCTCTTCTCTCTACCCCAGCAAAGAAGGATTGAGAGTTCTTCCTCACTAGGGAGAAGCTTTCCTCTTTGCACACAGGAGCAGTGATCAAGCAACTGGATGAGCAGTGGCCAAGAAGCTTCTTGCCCACCCTGACCTTTGCCACAAGGCTGGAATGGGTGAGAGGCTTCACTGTCACTGCTCCGCCAGCTGCATGGTTGCTGCTATGACGGTGACCAGGTGCAAAGGGAGTAGCAACCAAGCAGCAAGTCAAGCAACAACCGAGAAGCCTCTTGACTGCACCAGCCTCTACAACAAGACTGCCACAGGCAAGAGGCTTCTTGGTCGCTACTCAGCCAGCTGCTTGGTTGCTGCTCCAAAGGTGAGATTGGTTATTTTTATTTTATTTGCAGGAGAACAGTAGACTTAATATTGAGAAATAGGCATGGGGGGTGCTAGGGTTGTCTCCCAAGAGGAAAGGGAATGGAAGCCTGAAAAAGTTTGGGGATCACTGCTTTAGATAATGCAGACCGAAAACTATAGTATGTAACAGCAACAGAGTAACAAGCTGGGCTTGTGCCAAAAACCATTCTTTTCGAACATTGCAGAAAAGCTGCCCAGTATCTGCCAGTAAATAGACTAAATATATTTGGGAGTAAGCAATCTCATTTGGTCATCCTCATAAAAATGGCAAACAACAAACAAAACATAAGCTGAAGATTCTTTCACCGCCTCTCCATGAGGACAAAAGCATTTGCTCCAAGCAATATCTGTAAGCAACTGTCAAAGAATAGAGGGCTGCATTAACCCCCTAGTAGGAGGTCTAGAGGAACTACATACCTTTTCATTTCAGGGTATATTTGAGGATATATTTAAAATGATCTTGGAGAGGCCCTGAGGGCCAAAAAATGGCCCTGGGACCACATATATCCCTCAAGCTGTACTTTGCCACCCCTTATGTCAAGCAAGGACCATCCAATACAATAAAGAGGAAGCATTCCTTCCAGTCTTCCAAAAACATTTTACAGCATAAAATGAATTATATGTTACTAGGAGAATAAGATGATAATACAATAAAATCAGTAGTAAACACGTCTGATAATGAGTTAGAAGCTTAATATTTTTCACAGGGCTACTGCAGGGATTACAATACTGGATTAGATGCATTAACAGTCTGACCTGAGATAAGCTTCCTGTACATTGAATCTGGTCAACCAAGTTTTTCTCTTTAAATGGAAATGCATGCATTTAAAATAGATGGACATTTTGTCAGTCTAGGAGCCATTATGCACACAGAGGGAGAGGGAGTTTGCAAAGGGACATACCGTGCCATTTCCAATGTTGACATCAAAATTTGCAGGGACAATGACAAAAAGTGAAATTTTTCCTTCGAAGCTGCACTTTGTTTCCAGCAAAATAACAGTAATATTAAAAATGTGTTTTTAAAGGGAAACAATGTTTTTGTTGATCCTCTGTGGAGCCAAATCAGTGGTTACAGTAGCAGGTATCCAGGGTGTGTGTATACACAGATGGACCAAGGGACATGTGGTCCATAGGGCATGTGTTGCCCATCCTAACGTAAAGCTTTAGGTGCACTTAATATAACAATCACAAAAGAAAGAGACCACAAAGGAACAAGATGAAGAAGACTCTGTGCATCTTGCAAGACATCTGAGTCTCTTCCATAGAGAAAAAGAAAAAACAGGATGCAGCAGTAAATGGGGAAAATGGCAATGAGGAGTGGATAGTGTGGTAGCTAAAACCGAACAATTTGTCTTTAACTAAACTTGAACAATGTGTCAAATAAAAAAGACTGTAGGGTGACAAATGCAAATATATACAGTACCTCTTTTATGTATGATATAATTGTATGACTGATGATGTAGTATAATTACCTTTCATTTTAAATATCTTTACTTTCTTTAAAAAAAATGCCTATAACTCCACTTACTTTCTGGGCCTAGGTTGTCCTCAAGCTGGTCAGCTAATTAAATGTTAAAAATAGGTTTGTATTATATATGGTGAGAGCCAGCATGGTTTAGTGATTTGAGTGCTGGACTACAACTCTTGAGAGCAGGGTTCAATTCCCCACTCCATAATGGAAACTCACTGGGTGACCTTGGGTGAGTCACACACTCTCAGCCCAGAAACAACTGTGATAGGATCACCTTAGGCTTGCCATGAGCCAGAAACGACTTCAAGGCACACAACAACAAATTGTATCTGGTGATACTGTTGTTTATTTAAATATGTTTTTTAAAATATAATTTCTCTTCCAAGTTCTAAGGAGCTTAAGACAGTGCAAAAGCTGTTCAGGATCTCAGGTGGAAGCTTTTTGGTAAAAAAAAATGTAAAAAAAAAACAAAAACTGGTGCCCAGTCCTTTTAACTGGAAATACCAGGGACTTAACCCATGACATTCTGCATGCAAACATGCACTCTATTACTGATCCAAAGGATCCATTTGTAGAAGACTGGGCTAAAAGCACTGTAGAAGTGGCATGGAATAGGAGCATTGTTATGTGCCATTTTCATGCTCCATGGCTGGAAAAGCTAGAAATGCAGCACAATCCTGCCAGAGTTAAAAAGAAAGGTATTTATATGATGCCTAGCTAAAGAAAAGTAACGAAGTATTATATGTTGTTGTTTGCCTTCAAGTCGTTTCTGACTTATGCTTCACCTGGAATACTGTATCCAGTTCTGGGCACCACAATTCAAAAAGGATGTCGACAAGCTGGAGCGTGTCCAAAGGAAAGGGAGTAAAATGATGAAGGGTCTGGAAACTATGTTTATGAGGAGAGGCTTGGGGAGCTGGATATGTTTAGCCTGGATAAAAGAAGGTTAAGAGGTGATATGTTAGCTCTGTTAAAATATTTAAAGAGATGTCATACTGAAGATGGAGCAAATATGTTTTCTGACGCTTCAGAAAATAGGACCCGGAGCAATGGGTTCAAACTACAGGAAAAGAGATTCTACCTCAACATTAGGAAGAACTTCCTGACAGTAAGAGCTGTTCAATAGTGAAACACACTCCCTCAGTGTGGTGTGGTTTTTAAACAGAGACTGGATGGCCATCTGTCCAGGGTGCTTTGATTGTGTATTCTTTCATGGCAGGTTGGACTTGATGGCCCTTGAGGTCTCTTCAAATTCTTTGATTCAAGGTGAACCTATCATGGGAGTTTCATGGAAACACTTTTACTTTTGCCATCATGACCATACTCTGATGTTGCTTGACCACATATGTGCCAGTTTTCATCTGTAAAATGATGGAGGCTATGCTTTCCCTAACTACAAGCTGCCACTGCTCTGGCTACCAGATGGAGAAGAAGCAGGAGTCCTTTAACTTATCATCTCTTGAAATTTGCAACAGAACCCTAGTGTCTGACTTTACTTCCCCCCACTTTTCTCCCATCCAATCCCATCCTTGTCTCTCTTCACATATTTATAATAATAATAATTTGTTGTTGTTGTTGTTGTTAACTGCCCTTGCATGATCTCAACCCATGGCAACCCTAATGATGAGACATCTCCAAGACCCCCTGTCCTCCACTGCTCTGCCAATGTCTGCAAACTCATACTTGTGATCTCTTCAATGGAGTCCATCCATCTAGCATGTGGGCTTCCTCTCTTTCTACTTCCTTCTACCTTTCCTAGAACTATTGTTTTTTCCAATGATTCATGCCTTCTCATGATGGGCTAATACCAAAGTACACCAGCCTAAGCTTTGTCATCTTGGTTTCCAGAGATAGTTCAGGCTTGATCTGCTCTAGGACTCATTTGTTTGTCTTTTTGGCTGTCCATGGAATCCTCAGCACTCTTCTCCAGCACCACATATCAAATGAATTTATTTTGTTCCTGTCCACTTTCTTAACTGTCCAGCCCTCATATCTATACATTGTAATAAGGAAAACAATGGCTTGAACAATTCTAACTTTCGTGCTCAGTTGTATATTTTTGCTCTTTAGAATATTTTCTAATTCTTTCATAGCTGCCCTCCCCATTCTTAATCTTCATCTGATTTCCTGGCTGCAGTCCCCATTTTTATCAATATTTTATCCCAGATATGAGAAATCTTTTTGAGGATGGGAGTGTGAGTGGATGAGGGTGACATAGAAAAACAGCTACTGGGCAGCAGCAGTAGTGGTGGGTGTCACTAAAGGGAAAGAACAGCAGTGACATCATAGCTAGCACTTGAAGGTGTAGGTGGTCCTCCTTGTGTAGAAAACCCTATAATGTGACATCCCAAGTGATACACAGGCATGCCAGCCACAGTTGCTGGCAAAACATCAGAAAGAAACTCTTCTAGAACATGGCCACACAGCCCAAAAAACCCACAAAAAACAAAAAAATCTTTCTCAGTCACTGTCCATCTCGGTGGGCATCCTAAAAACACTAACATGGTTTAAGATTGCTCTGGGATTCTCTTTGGGTGAAGTGGTCTAAAACACAATGAATGAATGAATGAATGAATGTCTTGAAATAACTAAGTAAGGGTGTGCTGACAAACATTTTAGACCTTGTTCTGGCTCCACCCATGGTGGATACCACCCAAGGAGGCAAGTATATCTCAGATGAAATGTTGGCAATCTTAATCCCACCCTATATATCACTACCACTTATTTACAAATAAAGAGAGAGAGGAAGAGCATGGGTGCAGTGATGGTCCAAGCAGCTGGGAGAGAGATAGTTCAAACCAGAATGCTCTGGTGCCAATAAAAGGATCATCCCCAGTGCAACAGAAATTGAGACAATAAGCTAATTCTCTGCACCCATCTGTAACAACTCAGTAGCCAGGGCCAACATTCCCTGCAGCCTTTGTCTCCACAATGAATCACCCACCCAGTGCACATGGTTGCCATCGACTGACTCATGCCTGCTCACAACCACAGCCTTTGTGTACAATTCCTGGGATGGCACAGCGAGTGACTGACACGGCTCTCTCGCCCTGTGCCAGGAACAGCAAATTGAGCAAGGAGAGTACTTCATCGTTCCACTAAAATGGAAACAAACGCCTTGCCTGCTTTTCCTTAGGAGAAACCAGGTGATTTGTTGGAGCTGAGGTGCTCTAGTTGAACATCCCATGTCACGAATTGACAATAGCAAGATAACCATTTCAGCATAAGGCTATGCTCGCTACAAGCAGGGTGATCAGATGTCCTCCTTTTCCAGGACATGTCTTACATTTCAACCTGCTGTCCAGGAGGAATTTCAAAATGTCCTCCATTTTGAGCATGATGAAGAAACAAGAATTTCTATTTATACAGTTGGCAGTCTACATTTGTGGCTTTTACATGTGCAGATTTGATTATTTGCAGTTTTGATTAAATCTGATTCTCTAGGAATCTCTAGGTCCTTCAGCGCAACTCTGCCAGAAGTTGACCATAGAGTTGTACTGGAGAATCTAGAGGTTTCTAGAGAAAACACTTCTCTAGGCATTTGAAGGTCCTCCAACATGATTTTATTATCTACTTCTGGCAGATGTTGACCACAGAGTTGCACTGGAGGACCTGAAGACTCTTAGAGAGGTGTTCTCTTAGTTAAAAAAGAATTTGTTTTATTTGCGGTTTTTCCACATTCATAGGGGTCCTTCACCTCTAACCCCAGCAAATGTGGAGGGACCACTGATTAATGTTTTTAGCCTTTATTTTGTAATGTCCTTCATTTTTCTTGAATGTCCTACATTTTGCAGTGCCTTGCCCTCCTTTGCAGTTATGACATCTGATCACGTTGGCTACAAGACCTTCTTGATTTGGCTGTAGAGCCCAAACTGGAGACCTTAAGACACAAGTTTGAACCAGACGAAATAGAGATTGTCAGTTTTGCAAAATGGTACTTGACATGCTGTGAGAAGTCAGACTCTCGATGCATATGAAGGGCCATTCAAGTACGGCAGATGCTTGGTATATTCTACAAGTCCTAGTTGTCATTGTACGGTTGCCAAGGAGCTGCTAGGCCTCATCTCCTGAAGAGTTGGTGTCTTGCTCATAGAACGACATGTGCTTATTAGCATATCCATGAAGAATATTGAAATATAATAATAATAATAATAATAATAATAATAATAATAAAATTTATTTATAACCCACCCCTCTGCATGGCAACCGGGGCAGCGTACAGCAAAATTAAAACAAACAGCAGTTAAAATACATCTTAATCCTAGTAAATGAGTAAATAGTAAATGAGTAGGAACAAAAGAGAGATACATGTCTTTAGTACCACCTGTCCCAGGCTAAACCAAATAATTTGCTTCGAGACAACTGTTTCCCTGTGAGGTAACCAGACTATGGGGGGTTGCAGACTGCCAGAAATAGTGCAAATTGAGTCCAGTTTTAGGGTTAGGGTTAGTGCTAGGGAATCATGGACATTTTTTTTTCCTGAGACATTGAGTCTTCTCTGTCAGAGAGCTCTGGTGCCACAATAAAATACAGTTCCCATGATTCCCTAACCCTAACCCTAACCCTAAAAGTGGACTCAATTTGCACTATTTCTGGCAGTCTGCAACCCCCCTATATGGCAATATGTTCCTTTCTTATGTTATATATGGGGCTATGGTTGTCAGAGTGAAAGCTGGGAGAGGCCTCCTATATCTTTATGGGTGAATTTCAGCAGAAAATGCTTGTTACCTGGTTGCATGACAAGCAACACCTGCTGAAAGTCCCCTATGGATGTCATATTGAGGAGGGAGCTAGCTTGTTTTCTGCTGGTCCAGAGAACAGGACCCGGAACAACAGGAAAAGAGATTCCACCTCAATATTAGGAGGAACTTCCTGACAGTGAGAGCTGTTCAACAGTGGAACACACTCCCTCGGAGGGTAGTTGAGTCTCCTTCTTTGGAGGTCTTTAAACAGAGGCTGGATGGCCATCTGTCAGGGATGCTTTAATTTTGAGTTCCTGCAAGGCAGGGGGGTTGGACTGGATGGCCCTTGTGGTCTCTTCCAACTCTATGATTCTATGATTCTGTGGAGTTTATCACATGGGAGAAATCCCATGCGGAAACTGGGCTTTAAATTAGAAAAAATCCACAAAAGCGGTTAGATTTTCAGATGATGTCACTGTTAAAATGGAGTTAAAATGAGGTTAATCCGAACAGAAACTTGTCAAAAACTGCTTCTTTTTACTTTCGGGATTTTCCTAATTTAAAGCCCCATTTCCGCACAGGATTTCCCCCGTGTAATAAACTCCTATGATTGTACACAACCATTAAATGTACAGGAGTCCTCACCAGTTTTTGCCCTAGCCATCTTATTAGGCCATCACTATTACATGGTTATGCCTTCACACTCCATTTTCTGACCATTGACAACTCCCAGAGGACAAGCATGGATCCAGCACCTGGTTTCAATAAGAACTTTGTAAGGGTCAGTTCTACCATTAGGCAGTAAGACAGATGCCTGGGAAATAGCAGTAGTAGTTGAGCCACACGCAAGGCAATTGTTTAAGCACAGCCACACAAATGGACACTTAAACCTAACTTTTGGACACCCAGTGAAGACAAATAGACATCCAAGGAACCAAGGACACAAATTTAAATTGGAAGTTACAGAAACACTACTAGAGTTAAGATATAGTAGAGAAGCTTCCACTCACTAACCATTTGAATGAAAAATGCAAACAAAAACAAAAACAGGCACCCAATAACAATATCTTTGAAAATTTCCTGGCTGCCCAACTGGTCTTTTTGAACACTCTGGACTTTACTTCCTTTTTGAGGACAAAGCTGTGTCTGCCTCAAACACTCTGTCCTCCATCCGTGAACTGGCCTACTCCCCTCAGATGTAGTGCACCATCCTATCTCACTGGTGAAGAAAGTTTCAACTACTGTTTCATGTGCTTCTGCATTTCATATAATGGGGAAAGGGCTACCATCTTGTCCTTTGCTCAGGGAGCAAAAACTCAGTGTAGGCTTGTGTTACCTAAATTGTAAGGGGGCCCAGGAGGGCACTCACAAATTAAATTCAATGGGGAAGTTGATTTAGCTCAATAAGAACCAGCAAGAGGGCTTTGGTAACATAAAGCCAGGAACCTAAGCCTCTGTATACCAGTTCCAAACCAAAATAACTCCAGAAGCATGTTCCAAATTAGTTTAGTTTATTTATAAAAAGGGAATCAGCACACACACAAAGCACTCTCACACATACGCAAGAACTAAAGATGCAAAGGCAGTAAAAGATAGTGAGTTGTAGGGTTGTGAAGAGGCACTACTATATAGATCCTGAAGCATAGCTCCAATTGCAGGGGTCTAGGAATGAGAGTGGCTCAGTAGCTGCCTGCAGTTCATGAGGTGACCAGCTACTAAGGTGTCCAGCTGAAATCGAACAGAGGTTCTATCTGGCTTCAAACTAGACCAAATTGATATTGTCTAGGCATGTGTATTTATAGCAAGAAATGGGTCCTGGAGCAGTGTTTCTGGAGTTAAATGCCTTTTCCAGGAGTTAAATGAGTTTCCCAAAAGGGAAAAATGAAATGAGAGATGTGAGAACAATCAGATAATTGGTGTAAATGTCCTCAAACAAAAAAGTTTCATTCCCAGAAGGAAATTCCCTTTGTCTGTTGTATTCAAGCAACTTCCAGGTCCAGCACCCAGCATCACACTCCTTGGTGAAGGGATTATGCTGATTCCAATCTTGAGTGATCCCATCATGGCTAAGTGCTTTGGCTTCTCCCATGCTGAGCCATCCAGATTTCCTAATATGGTATAGCTGGTTTCCTGTGCTGGGGTGCCCCCTTTTGGCTACCATCCCTTTTTGATATTAATTTGATATAAACCAATGAAGGGTGACTGGGGGCTGGATCCTAGGGTAACACATGTATCGATTTATTGACTGATTGATAGTATTTACATGTTGCTTCAATGTGCACCAGAGCCCCCCTTAAAAATGTGTAATAATATCACAATATGAAAACAGAACAGAAACATAGCATTCTTTAAAACAGAACAAAAAAGAGAAAAGAAACATGGAAAACCTGACCTCCATCCTCTCAGCAAAAAGTCTGTACGATGCAGGGACCAAACCTCGAGTCTGGCACAAACAGACCGGATGATGCCTAGCCCATTCAGTGTCAAACCCAGGTTATATCCCTCTTAATATGAAGTTTAAAAAACTCCCTGCTTGCTCTGGATCTTCCCAGAAAAACTGGAGCCCTCCGTTCCAGTGCTAGGTGGCTATTTGAAATGTGCCTCACTGTGCTGCCTGGTGCAGCAGCAGTGGGTCACTCACTGAAGTCAGAATGAGGTGTCCAGCCATGTGACCATCACTCGGTGCCTCATTCTGACCTTAGAGCAAGGTGATGTAACAGCAGATGTGGCAGGCAGCAGGATGCACATATGAACAGCTGCCCTGCATCAGAACAGAGGGCTTATGGTAATGGGAAGAGAACAGGGAAGCTCTGGGGACATGATACATTAGGCTGCCCCCAGAGTGTCCTGGCCAGTGTAGAAAAAAATCATAGTTTTAAGTGCCTTTGAGAAGAATATCAGTACTGATGGATGGAACCAGCCTGACTGTACCAAGAGCATGATCAAGATACTGCTACAGAAATAGCCCTGTCTCATGTACTCATCAGCCTTACCTCTCAGAGTGATGATAAACTCCACTTCTTCACAAATATGTAGGTTGAGCAGAAGGTGGAGGTTCTTAGTATTAAAACATACCACTTCCCTTACAGTTCTCCAGAGGAATTACCATGATCCTTGCAGAGGGCAATTCAGCTCTTAAGGGCAAACTTGCATGGCTCTGCGTAGCATAATAGTTTCATGCGCAAAAGTATGCCACACTGATCCTGGACCTAACCATAAGTGTCTGGCATTTAGACACATTATAGCATCTGCCAAGGTCTGCTAGGGTCCTCTGGTGATCTCAGCAGCTGAGGTCATCATTATGCATCTGGCCACAGTGACACAGCCAGGCACTTCTCCAATTCTCCATCCCATTTCCTGCAGTCATAGATGGAGGGGGGGAAAGCACTTCAGATCTATCATAGGTCTTGGGCAGAGGGCTTTGGTCACTGTGGAGGGAGTGAAGAACTACTAATATCTCAGCAGCAGACAAAATAGACATGCTTCTTAGGGTTAACTTACATGTGCATCCGCCACTAACAGGATGCTACCCTATGCGTGTTTTCCAGTCTTACTCCAAAATGAGACTCTAGCCTCTGACCAGATATACCTCTGGTGATGCTATTTAGCTATTTAGAGCCACTACAGTTAAAAGACAAGTATAATCACTAGCATCAAAGCTGTCTCTAAGTGACACCCCTTTACCCACTGAATAGCCATCATTCATTCAGAAAGGAACCCTCACATACTCTGACATGTTTTTAAACCAAATAAATACTAAGGTCATTCATGCTGCAATCCTCTCTTTATGTACACGGAAGTAAGCCTCATTGAATTTAGTGACCTGCATAGTATTGTGCTCTTTACATGACACCTCTTTCCTCGTTTCATTTTGAAATTGTTACAGACAGTAACTGCTCGCTTTCTATGAGGCTTTTTGGATGGTCTTAACAAACTGTATCATGGCATTAGTTGTTTCGAAGGTTTGCATCATGTATTCTGTGCATTTTGGTTGGCTGAATAAAGGTGTCACTTTTTTGTGGAATTTGGATGTTATTGTACTTTGCAATATGGCCAACACAGCTATCCCTGAATATGAGACTTGGGGGGGGGGGGAGTTGCAGACTGCCAGAAATAGTGCAAATTGAGTTCACTTTTAGGGTTAGGGTTAGTGCTAGGGAATCATGGGAATTGTTTTTTTCCCCCCTGAGACATTGAGCCTTGTCTGTCAGAGAGCTCTGGTGCCACAATAATATACAGTTCCCATGATTCCCTAACCCCAACCCCAACCCTAAAAGTGGACTCAATTTGCACTATTTCTGGCAGTCTGCAATGCCCTTTGGAAAAGTTACTGTTTGGACTATAACTCTCAAAATCAAGTGTCCTTTCCAAGCACATAAATTCACAAAGCCTCATATTGACAGAAAAAAGGCCTAGCATTTGGTGGCTAGGCCATAGTTTAATCCAGAGGCAGCCTCTATCTTTAATATACCTTTAACCATAACACTCCCATATAATATATAATAAAATTTCTATTTATAAAAAGAGTGAAAATTTCAGAAATACTGGCCATAAAACCAGAAAAATTAAAAAGAACTAAACCATGAAAGTAGAATAAGTTAAGAAACATGCCATAATTCACATATGTATATATCCATAAATGCAACTATCCTATCCACTCCAATGTAAGATTCATGTAAAATCCACAAAACAATGATACCTTTATTGGGCAACCAATATGTACAATATGCATGTTGCAAGCTTTCAAAGCTCCACTGACTTCCTCAGCAGGCAAAGATGTTAAAAATCATGCAGAAGAGGAGGGAATTATGATGACGTTAGTTACAAGCTTGCATTTTGCATGATATTGCTGTTCTCAGTTCAAGTGTTGTTGGAGGGACAATAATCCAGGCCTGCCCCTCCTCCTTCTGGCCATATAGGAATTGGGGGGGGGATTAAGTTCCATTAGCAAAACAGAAAGAGATGCTCCTCTTGAGATCCAAGTTGCCTCAGTCCTTCACAAAGTAGGAGGAAGAAAAGGAGGAAGAGGAATAGCGGCAACAACCATGGGCTGCCAAGTCATTTCTTTTCTAAAACAGGCCTAGGGGCATATGAAATTCAGAACAGGCGAAATCAAATATATAGCTGTGTTAGTCTGTAGAATCAGTATGTAGAGAGATCTTATAGCACCTTTGAGACTCATTGAAAGAAAGAAACTGACAGCATGAGCTTTCCTAGGACCTTATCAAACGCTGGCCAGCAAGCGAAGTATAAGCGAAGTTAAAGTGAACAGACAGATTCCGTTTCGCTTGTATGGCCATAGCGCAATGTTTCTGCCTCCTCGAGAAGGCGGTGCCGCGGCCATTGCGCAATGTTTGGGGCCTCGGAGGGGGTGGCGGTGGAGGCTCCCTCCCACGCCTCGCCCTCCCTCCGCACTTGCCAGCCCTCCAGCCAGCACCGGCGGAGAGGCGGCTCTGGCCACGGAGGAGGCAGTGGCGGAGGCCCCTTCCCACGCCTCGCCCTCCCTCCGCACTTGCTAGCCCTCCAGCCGGCCCAAGGCTCCGGCGGAGAGGTGGCTCTGGCTGCGGAGGAGGAGGCGGCGGAGGCTCCCTCCCGCGCCTCGCTTGGTACATCCACAAAAATCCGAATGTCAAAAAATCCCCTTTGACTTCGGATCAAGTGGGTGAAATACGTTTCAGCTTTGGATTGCCTTTGGATATTGTGTGGACACAAGGAAAGGAAAAACGTTTTAGCTTTGGATTGCCTTTGGATATGTGTGGACACAAGGAAAGGAAAAACGTTTCAGCTTTGGATTGCCTTTGGATATTGTGTGGACACAAGGAAAGAAAAAACGTTTTAGCTTTGGATTGCCTTTGGATATGTGTGGACACAAGGAAAGGAAAAACGTTTTAGCTTTGGATTGCCTTTGGATACCTTCTGCTTGGGACCCCGTGTGATAAGGCCCCTAGAGTCTAGGAAAGCTCATGCTGCCAATTTCTTTCTTTCAGTGAGTCTCAAAGGTGCTACAAGATCTCTCTACAGAACAGGAGAAAGTGCCCTTGAGCAAGTGTAAAGTGGATTTCCTTTATCACTAAGTAACTATTGTGAGGCCTCATCAGAAGGCAACATTTTGAAACTGAGGGCCTTTTCATACTCCATACACTCCAACTGTCCGGATTCGGCAGAAACAATCTCAAATAATCTTCTATTGTTTCACTTTTTCAGGGGCATTAAAAATATTTCAGTTTCTCTCTCCTCTTCCTCTCCTTTGTCCTCAGCTTGCTTCACTTGCTGTAAACTGAGTTTAAGGTGCTAAAGTAGTTTGTACTTAGCAGAGGGGAGAGGAGAGGGCAGAATCTTGCCTTTTGCTGGAGGCTCGGGCAAAAGGAAACTGCTGCAGACTCTCTTAGCTTGCGTGGTCTTCCACATTTATAATGTTTGCCATCTTGACTACACTCTGATGTTGCTTGGCCATATGTGGTGCCATTTTTCACTTGTGAAATGTTGATGAGTATGCTATCCATTCATAACCATGGGATCCTAGGATTTGCAGCTTAGGGATATCTTGAATTCTGGTATTTTGAGTTCTCAGCCAGAGACTCCAGTGCTTCAGTAAATCTGAAGCTAGTTGGACATACCTTGTTTTTTATCCTGGCCTCCTACCTCTGTTATTCCATGCTACAGCCATTGTTATACTTCATCCCATCCCAAACCTCAGTATTTTCTCTTCTATCTCCATCCTAAACCATCCTTCCAATCCTGTTGATTTCCTTCTTTGTCATTAGCCTCATGTAAAACCAGAGATTCTCCAGATCTGTATGGGGATAAACACTATCCATGCACATACATCAGAGACACAACCCAGAAACAGTGCTGGATACATTTACTTTTTTGGACTACAACTCCCAAATTACAATTGGCCATGTTGGCTCGGAAATTCTGGAAACTGTAGTCTAAAAAGTACCTTTCCCAAGGTTTGTTTATAACCAAGAGGAATGGATGCTTTTCCTTGCTTTCTTCAGTGCTTTCCTCTATGCTCCCCTGTCTTTGCCAGAAAAAGCCCAAAGTCCACAGCTCCAGATGAGAAAATACCCCTGCTTATCTTTCATAGGAGTTATTCAAACATCGGGTTTTTTAGCACAACTATGTGAACAATCTCATGCACGCATTCTGGATTTGTTGTTCACACTATGGAACCGCATCTCTGCGAGTTCTGCTGCTTACATGTGCTGCCACTCAAATAAAGATGGAGTTGATGATGCGGATGTATTTGAAACACACTCAAGGCATGCAGAGTTTTATCCTAGTTTATCCCAGGTCTGTTTGCATTGGTGATTCACACAGCAACAATGCAAACCTTTTAGAAAAACCTGGAAAAATACCCAAGATTGATTATCATGGGTTAAGTAGGGGTTTTGGTAGCCTCACTGCAACTTAATCAGATCTGTTCAAAATTCATGAAACAACAAAGATTCAACCCAGATTCTACATGGATTATTTTCACCATCTGAATAAGAGCCCTCCTCTGTAAATTCTTCCCAGTGTGTGGGGTTTGACTAGATCAGTCTGGGAAGACACCCTACAAGCATAAAAAATGGCCAGTGTGCCAGATCTAAGAAGGACAAAAGAGTTAACTGGACTAGGGCAGTTCACATATTTCAGCACAAGTTGGAATGGGGAAGGGAGGAGAGATGGGTGAGTGAGGATGAAGGAAGGAGGAGCAGTTTATGTCTTTCCTTGCATAAGGACATAAGCCATAATAGACGCCTCATATGACTGTGGGCAGTGACCCAGCCTCTTCCACAACAGCTGACCTCTGTGGATGCAAAAAGCCCAAATGAATCTCTCTGGTCAGGCTCCCAAAGCCAGATTAAGGTGCCCGGGACCCTGGAGCAGTTTAAAAATAGGACCCCCTTTATGGTCATGCAAGATCTCTTCTTGGGCAATGGCACAGAAACTAAATAGCACAATAGACAGCAATGCACAAATCTTCCTGCATGACACCCATTCCCAGTCCTGAAACTTGGCTGAGAGAGGGGACGTTTTCACACACAAACGTCCCATCCGCCTGGAGCCATTCCGGAACGGAGCCTTCCGCTCACTCCGGAATGGCTCCGGCGGCAGTGACCTAATTCCTTTTTTAAAAAGGAATTACAACTCCGGGGCTTATGCCGGTGGGCGTCCGGAGTTAGAGCTAAAGGGGGTGGGGCTTGCTGCGACGTCATGTGAACAAGCGCAGCAAGCCCCGGACTGATGCCGGCTAGCGCCAGGGATGGCACCGGAAGGGGCGGGGCTTGCTGCAACGTCGTGTGAAAAATTTGACATTTTGCCGGAGTGGGGCCGGACGGAGGCCGGCTAGCGTCCTCCAAAAGCCCCATGTGAAAACGTCCTGTGTTGATGATAAGAGAAACATTCAGAAGTGAGGATGGAAGAAGAGGAAGCAAGAGCCACCTCTCCTGTTTAGCACCTTTCTTTTCTTTTCTCCTACCTAATCTGTGAAGAGCCTGGAGGAAGTGTGTCCGTTAAAAGTGAGCACCTCTCACTTTCTCAGCATAATTGTCCTCGCTATAATTGGCAAGTAGGAACTGCTGCAGCAAAATGTTACAATGCGAAGTGCTCCAGTTCAGGATTCTAGGCAGTCAAACAACCATGACCTCTTCCAACATACTTCCCACTACCAGAGTTTGGACCGCTGTTTTCTAAAAGTAATTCACTCAGTCACTTGTTACAGTGCTCTCATTACAAAATAACCCACTTGAGTTACTCATTAAATGATTCAGTTCAAAGACATTGCCGTGTCAGTCTGAAAAATGAGTATGCAAAGGGATCTTGTAGCACTTTTGAGACCAAACTGAAACAGAGAGGCTGGTGGCATGAGCTTTCATAGACTTGAGCCTACTTCCTCAGATGCATACTCGATGAAAGCTCATGCCGTCAACTTCATTAAATGGTTGGTAAAAGTTGTTATGTGACTTGTTGCACTGCTCATTATTTTTCCATTACGTTCTATTACTTTTTGAGGGCGGGTCCTTAGGGTTGGTAAAAGCATGACCTAAATTTTGAAAACTGCCTTTCAACTCTTTAAAAGCCCTTCAAAGTAACGTTTAAAAATAGCTAGAATTTGGTCTTTGTTACATCAGTGAAGTAAATTTAGTTGTTTGTTATATTGGTTTTAAAATGTAATTTTGTTGCACAAAATTAACTAGTTACAGTCAATAACAATACTGGTAAGCAAAGGGATCTTGCAGCACCTTTGAGAAGACAGAACTTGGTAGCATGAGCTTTTGTAGACTTGAGACTACTTTCCACATGCATCTGAGGAAATAGGCTCAAGTCTACAAAAGCTCAAGCTACCAACTTCTTTCTTTGTTAGTCTCAAAGGTGCTGCAAGATCCCTTTGCATACCGGTTTTCCAGTCTAACATAGCTGTATCTTTGAATTCTACCAACATTATTTGTAGCTTGCTACTCCTGAGCATTGAGCACAATAATGGGCACAGCTTGCTCAAGTTGCTCCTTGCCTTCCAAAGTTGTTTTTTTTAAAATGTATACCCATAACACACTCACATAACAAATGACAAGAGATCAGCAGACAAAATCTCAGTGAGGTGAGCATTCTAACCAAGGTCCCATATACACCAGATCTTGGAAATGTTACTTTTTTGGACTATAATTCCAGAAATCCTCCATGCTGACTGTCAGATTCCTGAAAGTTGTAATCCAAACATGTAACATTTTGGAGCTCTCATCTAGATATACTTTTATGCAAACCCTATGTGGGCAGGGTCAAACCCATGTGGGTTTAACCCACAGAACTGGCACCCTCCCAGGAGGTGAATGCCACTGTTACGGGTTCTCAGCCCATCTAATCAGCCTCGATCCATGCTATCATGTGATTTAGACCCCTGCATGGGATCAGCATACAAAAGAATTACTGGCATGACCTCTGAAAAGTACAGTTGAAAGTGGAAAACCCAAGTTTTCCACATTCAGATCAGTATCCTGCTATTGCCTGATGACCTACCCCATCAATCCAATCCACTGATTTCTGGCCCTCGTACCATATTAAAGATGGAGGATCTCTCTTACCATGAAAGCAATGGTAACCCCACTCTAGATAGATCCCCATTTACACTCATAATTAATTCATCTTCTGTTTTTCTCTCTCACTCCCTATCCTTTTCACCCTCCCCTCCTTCCATCAATACTTAAATGCAGTCACCACATCAGGCACATCTGGGCATCACTTCATCCTGACATCTCTCGCCACTGTGGCTCCTTACACTGAAGGCTACACAGGAGCCCCATTGTTCTGGGATTGTCTTTTGCTTGCTGCAAGCTGATCTGCCTTGGCTTTAGGCAGCCACTGAGGCTGGCATATCCTGGTACCCTTGGCTGAGTCTGATCTCTCATCTGGTTTTCTGGGACAATATTTGCTGGAGGAAGAAGCAAAGATTCCATGTAGGATTCTAGGTGAGTTCTCATTTTGCTGTTTAATTAGCCTCTGGAAGGAGATTTAGAGCTTGGAAAAGTTATTTTGGAGTACTGCCAGTCCCAGAATCCCCCAGGGACCATGCTTTTCTGAGTTTGAGGGAAGGCCCATGGCAAAAAAGGGAAAGTTGTGCGTCTCAGCTGTATACGTCACAGATTGGAGCCATTTCTCCATTCAGGTTCAGAAAGGAAATGGAGATAAATGAGAAATTCAGTAACTTTGCTGTTTCCCTGTCCTTGGGAAGATGTTGGAGTAGTTTGGAGCACAGCTGGTAGTCAATTGCAACTTGGAAAAGTTACTTTGAGAAACTACTTTTTAAAATACATTGGATTAAAGGTATTTATGCTTTGGATGGAACTTGTACTCCAATATATATATATATATATATATATATATATATACACTTTCCTCTTCCTTATTGCCAGAGAGCCCCGTATGGCCAATGATGCAATTGGTACAACCAAGTTGGTCATACAATTAAGACAGAATGAAGCAGTAGCCTCAGTTAGCAGAGTTGGGGTGTCATGAAAGGGCAAATTGTTAGCTGTTAATTTGTCTTGACTGGATCTCTACTGTGAGGGATAAAAAGTTGTTGTCTGCGGACTTTTCTGCTTTATGTAGCCAAATAATTGAAGCCAACTTTAGGGTGGGTGTCTGTATGTGGCATCGTTGTTGATCAGCCTAATATTCTGGACCAGCCTGGCAGGTGACTATACCAAATTTTAATCTAGCCATTGAGGAAGGGAAAAAGTCTGCCCATTGTTTTCTTCCTAAGGAAGGAAGATTCATAGGGTGCGTGTTTGTGTCTTTATGGGAAGGGAATTGAAAGAGAGGGAGGTCACCTGGGGTAAGGGGATGTGTGTTGAGGATGTGGGAGATTATATTTTCAAATGATTTGCAGTGGAGGATGGGAAACCTGTGAGTAGAAAATGATCACAAATGGCTGGAATTGTATTTTCTTGCATCCTCATGTTCCCCTAAATTACTGAAAACCTTCAGAAATGGAATCATTTGCCTACTGTTTGCTCTAAAGCCCATCCTGCATAATTCTGTTGCAAACACGACAGCCTCAGAGAGAAAAGAGCTTCCCGTTTCCTTTATTTTCTAAGAGATAGCCACATTAGCTGGTATCAATATAAAAAGAAAGGGAAGAGACAATGATAGTAAAAGTTACTTTTTGGAGTACAGTACCTAGTTTCTCTCAGGCATGTGCATGTGTGTATGTGTAGCTATATATTTCAAACTTGAGATTTGAATATTGTGCTCCATTATTGCATCTGAAGACTAATCCACAAAAACTCATGCTAAACATAAATTTGTTCATTTTAAAAGTGCCAGAGGACTTCTTTTATCATCATCATCCTCTTCCTTTTCTTGGGACCTTATCACATGGGGTCTAGAGCAGAGCTAATCCAAAGGGTACCTGCAGCTAATACATATTATTTCCCCATGTTTACACACGACGCTGCCCTAGAACACGGAGCTAATCTGTATTGTTTCCCCGCGTGTACACACGACGCTGCCCCGAAACTCCACAGAACCCAAAGCTAATCCGTAGCGAGTAGGGAGATTTTGACATTCGGTTTGTTGGGGAAGTACAAGCGGAGCCTTCGTATTCATTGCGCAATGGTGGGCGGGGCGGGGAAGCAGGGAGAGCTCTCCCAAGCAGAAAATCCCGGCGAGGGGAAGGGATTGGCGAAAGGCAAACCGGATTGAGAAAGAGGAGGAGAAGGAGAGGAGGAGGGAAGAGGGAGGCGATCTATCTCTCTCCATCTCTTTCGCATTTTTCCCCACCAACACCCCTTCCCTCCTCCAGTCCTCCAGCCCTCCTCCTCCTCCTCGGTCCCCTTGGCTGCCTTTCCTCCCGACTCCTTCATCCCATCCTTGCCATCCACAGAAGCGCCTTCTGCGACGCTGGCTTTTTGGGTGGCGGGAAGGGAGAGAGAGAGAGAGAGAAGAAAATGTGTGTATGTGTGTGTTTTCCTTCTTCCCACGTGAACCGCATCCCGCGGCGCCTGATCGCTAAATCCCCTTTGGAGCCTTCGTATTCATTGCGCTATGGCCGCCAGGGCGAAATTCAGTTCGTTTCGGTATAGAACTGAATTTATTCTCACTTCGGTTACTTTTCTGTTACTTTTCGCTTCGTGGCCAGCGTTTGATAAGGTCCTTGGTCACATTCTTGGATTGTGTATGTGATACAGCTGACTATCTCTGGTTGAGAGCAAGGTTTGGCAAGTGAGCATAGTCTAGTGGTTTGAGCACTGGACAAGAACTTTGGAGACCACAGTTCAAATCCCCACTCAGCTATGGAAACCCACTGGATGACCTTGGATAAGTCACATTCTCTCAGCGTCAGAGGAAGGCAAATGCAATCCCCCCCCCCCCTTGAATAATTCTTGCTGAGAAAACCCCATGATAAGGTCCTTAAGGTCGCCATAAGTCAGAAATGACTTGAAGGCAAACAATAATAACAGGATAACTTATAGGTATTGTAGGCTATATTCACAGGGAGTCCATGGCAAACTACCTCTGAATTGCCTAAGAAGAACCCATGAAATCCATGGGGTTGCCATAAACCAGCAGACAACTTGGAGGCACTACTGCTACTAATATTATGGGATGACTGCAGAACCAGAACATAAATCTGAAAGTACAGTTGCCCCTCCATTTTTGCAAGGGATCCATTCCGCCACCCCATCCCCCCCCCCCCGAAAACAGAAAACCACAGATATTCAAGCCCCATAGGCTTGAATGGGGGCACGTGTCTGTGGGCACCCATGGGTGCACCCCATTTTATCTCCCCTTTTTCCCACTCGCAAACGGGCGAGGGACACGGACTTGAAGTCTGCGAAAACAGAGGGGCAACTGTAGTTCAGCTCTTTGGAACTGAAATTTGCCATGTGAAATTTGGAAAGGACATAACACTTGACCCTGGGAGAGGCCATCTTGACAACTCTGTTCTTAGTATTTGTTGACAAGGTGCAAGGTAGCAATGGGTAACATCTAGTCCTCCAAGGGACTGATGGGTAGCAATTCCCATTGCCCCTTAAAAGAAATATTTACAATCCATTTCAGAACAATTTGCATACCCCTTGCGGTATTCAATGGCCAGAGCAGGTTTTGTTCCTTTTGAGTTTGTTATTTATGTATTAACATTTATTTATGTATTACAAGATCTATATGGAAAATATTCAAAGATATAGCCATGTTAGTCTGTAGAATCGGTATGTAGAGAGATCTTGTAGCACCTTTGAGACTGATTGAAAGAAAGACGTTGGCAGCATGAGCTTTCGTAGACTTCAGCCTACTTCCTCAGATGCTTTTGGAAAATATGGAAAATAGTATCAGTGTCAAAAAATGATGCAAAACTTAAAAAGCATCATAAAACACAGACCGATCCAAAGTTGAAATGACCAAAAAAACCCAAAACAATTTAGACTAAAATGCATCTAAAGTAGAAGAGAACCAACAAACATCACATAGAATAGAATAGAATAGGCACAGCAGTAGCATGGAATCACACACACACACATACAGCAGTATATTCTGCAGACCGAAGGTCCCAGGTTAAATCTCTGGCATCTCCACTGGCAAGATCTCAGGTCCTCTAGTGATGTCAGGAAATGGCAACTTCCTACTTTCCATATGTTGTGCATGGCTTTTTTAAAAAGGTTCAGTTCCTGCCATCTCCAATTAAACAGATGAAAGGCATATGGTGGCCTTCATCCCCTTTTCCAAAGGACTTTCCTCTATCTCAAAGTATGGTCCTCAATGTGAAGGTAGCTTCCAGTATTTAAAAGGGCATTCAGTTTAATCTGGTTGAAATCAAGAGTGAGAGTCAAGCCTGGCGTAGTGGTTTGACAGTCAGACTGAGACCTTGGAAACTACAGTTCGATTGCCAGCTTGGCCCTGTAAACCCACTGGGTGGCCTCGAGCAAGTCACACTCTCTCAGCCTCAGCAGAAGGCAACGGCAAAGCTCCTCTGAGCAAATCTTGCCAAGAAAAACTCATGATAATATTGGCCATACCGTATAGTATTGGCCATACTGTATAGCCTTAGGGTCGCCATGAGTCGGACATGACTTGAAGGCACACAACAACAACAATAATTAGGAAAGAATTCACAGGCCTTGACATTGTTTGTCAATGGTTAGTACCTGGACACTGGCAGACACAGAGACTGAGGACTGGAGGTGATGGGTATTGTAGGCAACATATCTGGTGGGCACTGGGTTAGGGATGCCCATGGAAAATTTTTAGCCTTTGCAAGGCACCTCTACCTTTGACAGAATGCCAACATTTGTAGGGATTTCAGTAGATGACAGTTTGTTCACTGCATCCAGCACTACTCCTCTATTAGGAAAGGTATTACCTGTTCTGTTTCTTCTTAGCTTGTACCTGTTAAAGGCACAAATCGAGTCCACTGTTAGGGTTAGGGTTAGTGCTAGGGAATCATGGGAATTGTGTTTTTTTTTCCTGAGACATTGAGCCTTCTCTGTCAGAGAGCTCTGGTGCCACAATAAAATACAGTTTCCATGATTCCCTAGCACTAACCCTAACCCAAAAAGTGGATTCAATTTGCACTATTTCTGGCAGTCTGCAACCCCCCTATCTCAGGAAGGCTGCTATTTGGCATGAATGTCAATTTTATCCATTAGAGGGCAGCAGGAACATATGACCAAAAAGGCTCATTTGCAAATGCGGCTTTAAACAAGCTGCAGTTTCTATAATCTAGTTCTAGAGATAGTATTGGCACTGAGTGCAAGGAGAAAGTTTTAGCAGCAGATGGAATACAGCTTTGCTCTTTCACACCAAGCCAGCAATATGTATTTATATTCTTGCTCTGTGAGGTTTTTTGCTAACCTGGGTTAAATTAGAATAAAAATGTTGTAGCATTTGTATAGCACGGTATTCAAGGAAATTGTGCATAATATTGTCCATACTGTATAATAACAGTAAATTTCCTGCATCAAAGGTTGAACTGCATATGGTCCTTTCAGATCTGCCTCCCTTTGCCCTCAGCTTACTTCAGTTGCTGCAAACTGTTCAGTGTACAGAAGTAATTTGCACCCAGCGGGAGAAGAGAAGTGGCCTTTCCCAGTAGGTTCAGGCAAAAGCAAACTGCTGCAGCCTCTCCTAGTATATGAGTTCTTCCTCTTTAATAACTTTTGCCATCTTGGTCACATTCCGATGATGCCTGGCCACACATGTCCCTCTTTCCATCTGTGAAATGTTGGTGGGCCTGCATCATTTGATGGTTTCCTAGTTTTTATATTAATCCACCACTGCCACCATCCATTCTAAAGACTGAGTTGTGTCTCCTAAGGCTTAGGTATTGGCAACAAGAGTCTAAAGTTTAATTACATTGGTATTTTTTAAATAGAAAGTAATTAATTTAAGCAATAAGAAAATAGTAGTATATATCACTGGATGAACAACAGAGAGGCTCCTATTTATATAGCATTTATCACTCCCAATTACTGAGAAACTAAAGGAAGTGCATATATTTTACAACTCTATAGCACATTGTGTATAGATATAAGTTTGTTTTCTATGATATTTTAATTTGTGAAATGTAAAAATGTAAAATAAAATAAAAAATATGCTGGTATTTTCTTCCCGTTCCTTTGCTCCTCTCATGAATTCTAGAATAGGAGACAAGGGAAGCTCAAGTCCCCCAAGCCTGGTCTACCAGGGCCAACCCTCCTTCCTTCCTTTTCCTGAAATGATCTAGCAGAATTGGACTCCTATGTAGTTGAGCCTCTTCAGGCATTATCAATCAGAAGTGTAGTAAATGGTCAAGCGCAAAAAATGTCAGGCTCCTGTCATTGCACAGAAGAAGTCAAGGTTGTCTGCAATCTAACTTATGTACATTTACGTGGGAGTCAACTCATATTCTCCAACTTTTCACAGATGAAAACCAGGATACCTGTGGCCAAGCAATACTAGAGTGTGTTCAAGATGACAAAAATTATTAATCAAGAAGATTAATAATTTGTAGGACAAGCTAGGAGAGGCTGCAGCAGTTTGCTTTTGTCTTAGCCAGAAGGACACAATTCCAGCCCTTCCTCTCCCCCCCCCCCGCCCGCTTATTTAATGGATTGCAAACTACTTTTGCACTATGAATTCAGTTTGCAGTGACTGAACTAAGCAGAGGACAAAGGAGGAAAGGGGGAAAATAGAGAAACTGGGACATTTTAAAAGCACCTGAAAAAGCTGGACAACAGAGGATTAATCAGGATTGTCCTTGCCAAATCAGGATAGTTGCCGAGTGTATGAAAGCTACACTGAATACACTTCTGAGTATAACTTGTGCTTGTAAGAATATTCATATTTAAGGATATTTCCAAGTTATTGCTCTTCTCCCTGCAAGTAGCTAAAATTAATAACTTGTCTGCCAACATTGAGTCTCCCTATACTTACAATAAAAACATTTCTGGTGTCCCTAGCCCTACCTACCACCAGTCCCTGAAAACTCTGAAATTATGTTCTGCTCTCTAGTTGAAAGAGTTCTCTCTCTCTTGTTCTACATTCTGGCGACCATATTTCTAGTATCATTTTACAGTTCGATTGAACTCCTTTGGTGCCACATAGTGAGCTATGGAATTCCTGAAATTGCTGTGTGGGAGCTCCTGATATATTGTGATAATTGTTTTTATTTGCTTAATTTAAAACCCATCTTTTTGCCAATAAGATGCTCAAGTGATTTATTATAGGGTTCATTCCCACTTACATTTAAACCAGTTTGTGATTCTCCTTTGCTCTGTGTCAGTGAATCAGTTCCAAAAGGTCAGTCATTCGCACTATGAAAGCGGATCGCTTCATTATTCCCTTGTAATTGCTTCTTTTTTGACACGATTGTCATTCCCACTAGTTTGCGCTTCAAAATGCATGTCAATCATCTGGGTGTCATGGGTGACACAAGTGGCAACACAGTGAGGATGAGGCCATTGCAGGCGCCAAGAGAGGCAATTTTAGCAACTAACCCTTCCTCTGCCCCTCAGCAACCCAGGATGCTCAAGCACATCATTTCCCATTTGAGCAGCCCAGCTTGAGAACTATATAAAGCAAAGCAGCTTATTTATATACCGCTTCATATCACGCTATGGGATGTCTAAGCGGTTTACAACTGTGAGCTGATTGCCCCCCAACAAGCTGGGTACTCATTTTAGCGACCTCGGAAGGATGCAGGCCTGAGTCGAGCCTCAGCCCTGGCTGGTATTGAACTCGCAACCTTGTGGTCTATGAGTGAGTGGCTGCAGTACAGGCATTTAAATATATATTTAAAAAATTGACAGGCTATGCAATCCGTTGGTTTTGCAACTACTTGCCTCGCTGAGCTGCAGTTGGCCCAATCGCCGGCACGCCACCCGAGTAATTACAAGTATTTGCAAATAAAATGGATTGCATAGTCTGTCAATTTTTTATTTTTTATTTAAAATTTTAAAAAAGTATGTATCATGCACCCATAGGTCATACCACAAGCACAAAGGCAGCGTTGAGGGGTGGGGGGAATGGCTGATTTCCCCCAAACTGATGTTTGGGTCTCTGGATACAGAGGGCTGACTGTAGCTTCTACAAGGCTAAAGTCTGCATGCGCTGATCCGCATGATGATTACATATATTTTTAAACTCACCCTTCCTTCAAGGAACTCAGGGTAGTATTGTATACATAGTTCTCCCATTCTGTCATTTTCCTTACAGTAATCCTAAAATGGGATGAGATAAAACCATTAGTTTGGGAAAGATTTTTTTAAAAAAAAGCCTGCAGCTCCAAAATCTCTCAGTCACCTGTTGACTGAGGGCTTCTGGGAGATGCCATCCAAAAAAAGTAACTTATCCAAACTGTGATAATGATTAGTCCAATGCCACTATGGGGGGTTGCAGACTGCCAGAAATAGTGTGAATTCAGTCCACTTTTAGGGTTAGGGTTAGTGCTAGGGAATCATGGGAACTGTTATTTTTCTGAGACATTGAGCCTTCTCTGTCAGACAACTCTGATGCCACAATAAAATACAGTTCCCATGGTTCCCTAACTCTAACTCTAACCCTAACCCTAAAAGTGGACTGAATTCACACTATTTCTGGCAGTCTGCAACCCCCCTATGTGAGTTTTCTGGCTGAATGAGCAGAATCCTGTACTGTAACCACTTCACTACACTGTTATCTCTGTGTGTACTAGAGTACTAGATCCAGCCACTTTGTTACTATATACAGAGTTTGTAAACTCTAAAAGTCATAGTAATTGGCACTTTGCTACCAATTAATCCAATATCCCCCTGAATGCCAGGGAGAACTATAGCTTCCTTGACAGATGACCATCCAGCTGCTGTTTAACTATCTCCAGCAAAGGAGACCCTGCGTCTGAAAGGGATCTAGGAGTCCTAGTAGACCACAAGTTGAACATGAGTCAACAGTGTGATGCAGCAGCTAAAAAGGTGTTTTTAGGCTGCATCAATAGAAGTATAGTATCTAGATCAAGAGAAGTAATAGTGCCACTGTATTCTGCTCTGGTCAGGCCTTACCTGGAATAATCCTGTGTCCAGTTCTGGGCACCACAATTCAAAAAGGATGTTGAGAAACTGGACCGTGTCCAAAGGAGCACAACTAAAATGGTGAAAGGTGTGAAAACCATGCCCTATGAGGAATGACTTAGGGAACTGGGTATGTTTAGTCTGGAGAAGAGGAGCTTAAGGGGTGATATGATAGCCCAGTTTAAATATTTGATGTGTCATATTGAGGATGGAGCAGGCTGGTTTTCTGCTGCTCTAGAGAACAGTACCTAGTAGAGCAATGGATGCAGGCTACAGGAAAGGAGATTCCACCTCAACATTAGGAGGCACTTCTTGACAGTAAGGACTGTTCGACAGTGGCACACTCTCCCTCGAAGTGTGGTGGAGTCTTCTTCTTTGGAGGTCTTTAAACAGAGGCTGGATGGCCATCTGTAGGGGATGCTCTGATTTTGAGTTCCTGCATGGCAGGGGGTTGGACTGGATGACCCTTGTGGTCTCTTCCAACTCTATGATTCTATGATTCTATGAACTTTTTCTAAAGCTGAACTGCAACATGTTCACTGCCTGTTGTGAGCAGACAGGTTCAGCTCTGCAAGGAATAGCCGAGTCTTCCTTGGGACAAGCAGCTTTGTTTTGTGACCTTTGCTGGGGTGGCACTGCCAGGCGGTGCCATTCCAGAACTGCCGTTTCCCTGTGCTGCACTGAGTACAATCTGCTTTTAACTACACAAGCCATTGTCATCAAGCAGAGAGGAGGAGGAAGGCGAAGGAGGGAAGGGTCTCCTTTGTGGAACCGCACACAGTCTTCATGAAATGAGCATCTCCAGTGATAGGGATGGCATTGGGGATGGATGAGAATTTTATCTAGTTTAAAATAATTAAACATAACTTTACCAAAATTCACCATTTTCTTCATATATGAGACAAAAAAAACATAGAAGTAAAACCATTCACATTTGCGCGAAACCAAACCAGACAAATCTGTCCATCCCTGTTTGAGTGAAATAAGTGCTTAACTATTAAGTCTGACTTTGAATCCCTTTGACATGTTCAGCTATGTTTGTGGTGCTGAATTAGGGTTGCCACCTCTTTGTTTTTTTCCTCTTTTCTTTTTAAAGAAAGGCTCCTCATCTTTAACACTTCTATGACACACGTGGCCCTTTCCATGCCAGGAATGAGCTGCATCTATTGTATTTGCATGTTCAAATGAGAGAGGAAACTGAAGTTCAGTTCATTTTTCAAATTCAGTTCAAATTTGGGGCAGGAAGAACTTGAGGTTGTTTTTTTAAAAAAAAACCTGAAATGCTCAAGAAGATTTTCGCATTTGTAGAAAAAACACAAACACGAAAGTGCAACCTTGCTTGCTTGCACTAACATTTATTAGTTGGATGGTCTACATGTCATCTGATCAATTTATTAAGTTTATCGCACGGCACTTTCAGGAATGGGAACTGAATAAAACGGAATGGAACGGCATGGAACAGGGCAAGAACGCAAGTTACCTACCGCACAGGAGAACGCCGCCGATGCCGCCAGGAGTCCCCAAGCCATTCCCCAGCTGTTCCTGGCAGCCAATTTTGAAGAACAGTTCAAAATCGTTCTTCAAAATTGGCTGCCAGTAACGGCTGGGGAACGGTTTGGCGACTCCCGGCGGCAGTGGCGTTCTCCTATGCAGTAACTTGCGTTCTCACCCTGTTCCGTGCTGTTCTGTTTTGTTCAGCTCCCATTCCTCAAAGTGCCATGCAATAAACTTATATCTGCACAAACACACCACCATCTCATAGGAGAACAGTTCCAGAGGCGGAAGAAGTTTTTTTGGACTACGAACCAAAATCGAACCATGTTGCTTACAACTTCAACTGGACCAACTTCAGCTGTCCCTGGGTACAACGTCAACTGTCCCAATTTGGCAGGGACCATCCCAATTAATCTTCAGTCATCCCACTTTTTCAGCTGCTTGAAAAATGTTCCAGTTGCTCTCTCCTCCTCCTATTTCTGCCCTCAGCTTACATCAGTCACTGCAAACTAAGTGCAAAGTGCAAACATATAAGCTTATCGCATTCTTAAATAATACAGCTTACCTGATCCGGTTTAAAATTTAAATCGGTCAGCATCCTGATATTATCAGAAGGATTTGCCAAAATCGCCACCTGGGTCCATCCCGGGTCCATCCCTGCTCCCAGGGCTACTCAGTTCACCTCTTTTTGAAACTGGGAGCAGCGGATTCAGCAGCTAAATCCTCTTGATAATATCAGGATACTGCCCAATTTAAATTTTAAACCAGATCAAGTAAGCTGTATTATTTAAGAATGCGATAAGCTTCATAGTATGCATTCAGTTAACTCAGGAAAAGGGGAGGAGTGGCCAGAGTCTTTCCCTTCCCAGTAAGCTTAGGAAAAAGCAAACTGCTGCAGCCTTTCCTAGCTTGTTTGCACAGGATACTCCTCTGTATTAGAAATGGGGAACCTTTTCTTTCAGCCCCAATTTGGGAAGATTCTCATATTGAATTGAGAAATGTATACCAGGTATGGGTGGGCCCCACGGTATGTTGGTAGCACCCTCCATACCCGCAACTGGCAGGGACAGTCTCAATTAATCATGTCATTCCACTTTTTCAGCTGATTTTAAAATGTCCCAGTTGTTTTCTCTTCCTCTCACTTTCCTCCTTTGCATTTAGCTTTTTTTTAATTGCTGCAAGCTGAATTCAAAGTACCAAATTAATTTGCACTCATTTTATTATTTATTTATTTTGTTTAGTTTCTTTGTCGCCTTTTTCCTGGAGTGGGACTCAAGGCACTCAATTAACTCGGGGGGGGGGGGCAGAGAAGAGGGAAGCACAATCTTGCCCTTCCTTGTAGACTCAGGCAAAATCAAACTGCTGCAGCACCCCCCTAGCTTGTGTGTTCTTCCTCATTTGCCGCACTGAACACACTCTGGTGTTGTTGTCCACATGTGTCTCAGTTTTTCTCTGAAAAATGTTGGAGGATATGTGGTTGGAGGATTATGTGGGTTGTACTCCCCAAAATAACCTGTCCGAGGTCTAATCCAGGAAACAAAAGAAGCTACCTCCTGATGCCACAAAGTCCATATAGATAAGCATAGGTTTATGCTAAGAGAATTCAGGAGACTAAGATCCTGAATTCTCTTAGCATAAACCTATGCTTATCTATATGGACTTTCTGGCCTTTATTCAATTGTTCAACAGTAAAAACAACTTCCCACTCATTGCCAAAAGTGTGAGAGAGGGCTGGTGTGTGTTTGGAGGAGGAGAAGCTACACTAGGCACACACTTATGCAACCTCTGAGAAAGCCAATGGTCATGCTTGCTGGGGAGCCTGTGTGCTGTAGTCCAAAACCTAATGTCTCCAACTCTGGGACTTACTGCAAAAAAACAAAGCTGACACTGAACTTGGCATTCTTCATTTCTGCTTGCATGAAATTGCCTGGTCATTTGGGAATGGAGGACACCAGCAAAGCTCTTTAATTCTCTGTTTGCAGGCACACATGACATCTTTTCTTCTTCTTCTAGTCATCAGTCACATCACTGTCAAATGCTCGTCTTCCTCCTGCAAGCTGCTCCCTTGAGAAGTCAGCTTTGGGGGTGCTGTATGAGCAGGATGCGTGCCAAGGGTAGGCGGACACAGCTGCTGCCTGTAGGAGGGAAGTTTAACACCAATACTGGAGGCAGGAAAGGGGAGTATCAGCCAGAACTGATATCTACGTGCAGGCGCGAGTCTTCTCGAAACATGCAAACACACTATTGGGCACACACATAGCCACATGTAGCTCTTATGTGATCAGGCACCTTTTACATCCATATCAGCACTTGAGCTGTAAATCCATCTCCCAGGCTCATAGGGCTTGTTCATTTCCCATTTTCTTTGGGCCTAAGCAGACTGCCAGAAATAGTGCACATTAAATTGAGGCACTGCCCTGGCTCAGTGCTAGGGATTCATGGGAACTGTATTTTTTTCTGGGACATTGAGCCTTCTCTGTCAGAGAGCTCTGGTGCCACAATAAATTACAGTTCCCATGATTCCCTAGCACTGAGCCAGGGCAGTGCCTCAATTTAATGTGCATTATTTCTGACAGTCTGCTTAGGCCCTTTGTTTGCCATCCAGATTAACTCACTGACAGCAGCTTGTTAGCATACAACAGTGATGAGAGACCTTTGTTACCCAAAATGCCAGGGTGCCAGAGAGAACCCACAACCAATATTTAATAAGGGGAATTTTATTAGCTCACTTAAAGCTGCTCTGGATACCTACAAGCAGGGGTCAAGCCTGTGTATATCAGTTCCGAGAAACAGAACTATAGAGTGAAGGTTCCAGATGTAGTTTTATTTATAATAGCAAAAGAGAAATCAACTTTCACACAAAAACATATGTGCACACACAGGAACTGGCCATATACTGTACCTAATTCCAGAAGCAGGAGTTCCAGTTGTGTGTGGGGGGGGGGTGAGGGTGAGAGGAAAATGGCTCAGCATGCTGCCTGTGGATCAAGGGTGGCCTGATTGCTGAGGAGTCAGCTGCAATAAGACAGAGTACCTGTCTGATTTCAAACCAAGACCAAATTGGTAGTACCTGAGTGCAATGACATCACTAGGGGGTGCAGTGGTATGGTTTGCACCAGGTGACACCCCAGAAGAGGGGTGACACATGGTTGGGCCCTCCCCCCTGTGCCAGGCCATCTAATGAGGAAAAGAATGGGTGACACTGAAGGAGGCTGTACACACCATCGGCACCTAAGGGAAGCCACACACACTCCCCTCCATGCTGTCCTGTCCTTTTCCTCATGAGGAAAAAGAGATGTGGCACTAAGGGAAGCCTTGTGTGCTCCCTCCCCAAAATCCTGTCCTTTTCATCATGAGAAGAAAGATGGGGTGGCACCATGTAAGACTGTGTATGCTGCCCCCCAGAAGCCCCACCCTCGGAAGGCCCATCCCACGCACTGGGTGACACCAGATGCAGGGATGCCACTGCTGAGCAGGTATAGTTATAGGCTAAAATATATCCTGGGGCAATTTTGGGATTGAGATGAAGTTCCCAGGAGGGAAGAATAGAACTAGAAGTCTGTAAATGGCTGATCAATCACCATGAATGTCCCTTGATGAAGGAATCTCACTCCCAGAGGAAGGTAATTCTGTTCAGGTGTAAACCCAAAGTCTATCACCCACCATCAGTCCTATCAGTGAAGGAATTACGCAGATTCTGATCTTAATTTCTCTATCCTGGCTAAGTGCTCTGACTTCCCCCATGCTGAGCCAACAGGATCTTCAAATATGGTAACCGGCATCGTTAGTTTTCTGCATGGGAGGTGCCCTCTTGGCTATCTGCCTAAAACATTCCTTTAATATCAAACTGATATCAAAAACAGAGAGTGCAAAGGGAGGCTAGACACCTTGCAATTGATTTTTTTTTTGTCTCTTCGGGAGGCCTTTTGCTTTTGAATGTTTTCATCTCTTGGTTCCATTGTTAGTAGTGGGGTGGGGTGGGAAGAAGCTCCAAAAAGGACAAACCTCACATATTCTTCATAGACATTATTGTTGGGCAACAGCTTTACTAGATAAGGTTGCCACGTCAGGACTATGCCAGGCCCTGAGATTTCAGGTTTAAAAATTGAGACCTAGGACAACCCCTTGTGATATCACAGGGGGCATGACCTGGTGGTATTATCAAGCATAAACCACAGTTGTACAGAATATGCCATTCAAAGAAAAAATAAACAGCAAGTTTAAGAAATGCCTTTTCAAGGCAGTGCTTTTATCCTGAGATTCCTGGAAAATAGAGGGGACAGGCTTTGAGATCTTGCAACACTATTACAATGTGATCTAGTGGTATGAGTACTGGACTAGGGCCCCAGGGAACCAGGGTTCAAATCACTGCATAGCCATGGAAACTCACCTGGGTGACATTGGGCAAATCGCACTCTTTCAGCCTCCGAGGAAAGGAATAGCTACCTCCAAGAAATATATACCAAAATGTCACAAAAAGGCTACTTTCAGGACATTATTGTGGCCATGCTAATGTTATTACATAATTCTGATTCATGCATTTGTTCATGGTTGACAGGGCTGCTTCTGTTCTTAACAGCTGCACAGAAACCAGAAAGTCACTGTGATTTGTTGTTCCTCTGTGCCTTCAAGTTGTTTCCAATATATGGCCTCCCTACCATGGAGTTTTCTTGGCAAGATTTGTTCAGACGGGGGTGACATTTGCCTCCTCTGAGGCTGAGAGAATGTGACTTGTCCAGTGGGTGAGCAGGAATTCGAGCCCTGGTCTCCAAAATAATAGTCCAGCGTGCCAACCGCTATACCACAGTGGCTGTCTAGTCACTGTGGTAGTCAAGGACAATTTGAGACATGCTGAGATGTCATAGTGCTACCCTCCACCCTAGTGAATATGTGTTTTATTCCAACAGGGGAAGTGAGTATTTTAAAATGTATTTTAGTTAAGAGGCCTCCCATAAATTTATTGTAATTTAGAGGCCTCTCATAATCCAAGGTCCTGAACTGGGATGGGCAAAGTGCAATCCTGGGTCTCCATGACACTCCCAAAGCTACTTTTGCATTCCTTGACCACTCCAGATGCCCTAGGCTTCCATTTTACTGTCCCCTCTCAAAGACTCCAGGAGAGGCCATTCACCTTTTAAATATCTTGCAGAACCACTCTGCACCCTTTAACACACACACACACACACACACACACAAATCACCTGCTTTTCCAAAAAAAGAGAGGGACTTCTGACCATTTTTAGAATTGGGAGCAATATTTGTCCACATGATCCATTATGCCCTGGACCTGCCATGGTTACCTATGCCTGGCCTAACTTGTAGCGGAGTTAGCTTATGCATAAATCCAACAGCGGTAGTAGAATGGTTATTAACCTACTTTTGCAGAGGATAATCCTCTATTTTAGAGATGGGGAACTTGTTTTCAGCCCCAGGAGCTGAATTCCAATTTAGGAAGGCTCCCTGGAGGAAAGATGTATACCAAATAGAGGTAGACCCCACAGTATGTTGGTGGCACCCCCCATATCTTCAACTGTCTTGATTTGGCAGGGAGAGTCCTAATTAATGCTCTGTCATCTCAGTTTTTCAGATAATTATTTGAAAATGTCCCAGTTTCTTTCCCCTCCTCCCACTTTCCTGTTTGGTCCTCAGCTTTCTTCAGTTGCTGTAAACTGAGTTCAAAGTGCAAACGCAGTTTGCACTCCAATAATTTGCTGGAAGTTGGGAAAGAAAAGATGGTGAGGGGTGAAATCTTGCCTTTCCCAGTAGGCTCGGGTGAAAGCAAGCTGCTGCAGACTTTCCTAGCTTGTCTGTTCTTTCTTCCTCATTAATCTTGACCACATGTTGCTCTTGCTTGGCTACACATCCTAGTTTTCATCACTGAAATGTTGGATGGGTATAACTCATTTTTCTCTCCCCCTAAAATTCCCTTTCCCCCTCCCAGTATCCCCTCCTTCATTCTCTTTACCTGTTCTCCATTTGCCATGGGAGTGATAGATCATTTTTGCCGGGGGTCGGAAATGATTACATCCAGAAGCTATTGAAAGCAGGTAGAGGCTTGCACCCCAAGCCAATGTGGTGTAGTGGTTTGAGTGTTGGACTATAACTCTGGAGACCAGGTTCAAATCCCGGCTTGGCTAAGTAAACCCACTAGGTGACCTAGAGCAAATCACACCCTCTCAGCCTCAGAAGATGGTAATAGCAAACCCTCTCTGAAGAAACTTACAAGAAAACCCCATGATAGGGTCGCCATAAGTTGGAAATGACTTGAAGGCACACAACACAGAGAGAGACAGAGGCCTGCATGCCTTCCAGCAGCCACAGGTTGCTCACTCTTGTTTTAGTGACTGTTAATGATCTCTCAAAAGTTAGTTTACCTGTAAATAGGATGAAGATTACAGTTGCTCCTCTGTTCTTGCAGACTTGAGGTCCGCGGTTTTGAATATTCATGGAGGGGTGACCTCCGTCAAAATCAATGGGACCCGCCCCTGCGAGTGCATGCCTGTGCATGCATGCCCATGGTGGTGCAAGCCAATGGGGCTTGAATATTGGCGAGTCTCCATTTTCTCAGGGGGGTCTGGAACGAATCCCTGTGAAAGCAGAGGGCCAACTGTATCTTTCTTTATACCCCACTTTGGCCCCATAATTGGTGGCTTACAATCTTACAATAAGTACAACATACCCCAAAACATGCAAACATGGAAATAGTATCAAATCATTCACAATATTAAAACAGTTTAAAATATACATGTAAAAGAGATAAGAAGCAGTTTTAAAAAGTGTTTAGTTAAAACAAGACAGCAACCTGTAAAACCCTTTCTTTGAAAACCTTCATTTCTAAAAGTCTGTTGGGATTAAAAAAAAAAGTCTTTGCCTGCCAACAGAGACCATTCTGAGCCAACCACACCTGTGAAGATGGCCCTGAGAGAAGGACCTCTCTTGAGGATCTCAGACTCCAGACAGGCTCAGATGAGGAAATATGGCCTATCAGCCAGGACCTAAGCTGTTCGGGGATTTATTGCTCATAACCAACACTTTGAATTGTGCCCAGAAATAGACAGACAGGCAGCATAGATGTTGTGGTAGGGGAATTGTGTGATCCATGTAACCATCTCCACTTAACAGCTTATTGTATTACAGTAATCCAAATGGGATGTAACTAAGGCCACTTAGTAGCCAGTTCAGGCATCTCCAGGACCAGACACAGTTGATACAGTAGTTTTAAGTGTGCAAAAGCACTCCTGGCCACCACAGAAGAGGACATTCTCTGATCTGTTCCCATTGCAGAAAGCCACAATATTTTACATGGCTGTATACAGGAGAATACAAAGATTTTTGAGGTGTATGTAGGGTTAAAAGCCTATGTGAACAGAAGATGGCTGAAAATTAGATCAATCAGCCTTTCATTCAACCAAATCACAAGGATGGTTCCCTTGGATATGGATTCAGATTATTTCCCTTTGTGAGGGCTCCAAACAAAGGACCAAAAATTTAAAATCTTCCCATGTGCAAAGCCCAGTAAGATTGACATGGATTTTGCAATTTTGATTAGGAAACACCATTCAGAGTTCTGAAGACCAACAAACAGAAATCATACAGGTCACAGGCAGGTACGTAGTCAAGGCCATTTGGCAAAAGGCAGCATGTTAAGGCCAGATGTCTACAGCAGCTATTTCATCTGAGGTCTTGCTCTCACAAAGAAACCTACTATTACTATCTTCTCTCTCTTTGTCTTCATTTCTGCTGTCCCCTGAGAAGCCACATCTATAATCTAAGCTTTCTTTTTCTCAACCACCATTACATCTGGCATACGATGTCCTAATTGTTTGTTGGAAGAAATCTTAAAGTCCCATAGATTTTTATGCCACCATTTTTGACAACTGTTTCATGCTTATGTTCCCAGCAGTTCTATGTGGATGACAAACTGCATAGTTTCCATTCTATCAAGTCCTGCAAATTGAGATTCAGCACCTCTGGGAAAAGAAAACAGCTGTGGTTCCAGTGTTGATAGGTTTCTGGGATCTATTCCCAATGGGCTGATAAAACGTGAATGAAATTGCCATAGATAGGAACACAATAGCACAATTACAAAAAGCAACACTGCTTGGAACATGCCACATCATCTAACAATGCTTCACTGATTCCTAGATTCTAAGATAGAATCCAAATCATTGATGGTCCAAAACTCCAGGGGGTAGCAACAGCAGCAAGAGCAACAACAACAACAACAACAACAACAGGTCCCATATGGGTTGATGAGCTGCAATATCCCTCTCTGGCCACTGTCTGGATGGATCTGTAGGACAACTAAGTCGAGGTCAATAATGCACCAAAGACAGATGATGCTAGATAGAATCGCTAGAGATCTGTACCCCCCCCCCCCAGATTTTTTGTTGGAAATCTTTGCTCTTGTTTATGCAAGTGGAATACAATCTTTAAAAAAATTACAGAGGAAACCGTGCCTGCAGAATCCATTTTCTCCTAGCAGTGTCAGTCACTGGACATTTTCACACGGGGCAAAAAAGGGAGTCATTCCTACCTCCATCTGGCCCCACTCCGGCTCTGTGCAGGAAAAGTTCACACGACGTCGCAGCAAGCCCCTCCTCATCCTTCGCCATCCCTGCGCCATCCCTACCTCACTCCGGGGTCTTGCTCGTCGTGTTCAAACTACGTCGCAGCAAGCCCCGCCCCATCTTGCGCAATCCCTGCGCCATCCCTGCCGCTAGCCGGCTTTAGCCCCATCTTTTTAATTCCTTTTTTAAAAAGGAATTACAGGCGCTTCTGCCGGAGGCAATCAGGAGTCATTCCGGCGGCTGCTGTTTTCGCCGCCGGAATGACTCCTGATGGCTTCCAGGGGGCTTCCAGGCGGCTTTAGAGCCGCCTGTGTGAAAACTTCCACTGAGGCCCTACCAACCAATTAAGTCTTCGCATGCAGGTTTAATCCCTGATGTCTAGTGATTTAGGACCTATTCTCTCTCTAGAGTGTATATATTTATGTGCAAGTTAACTAAACCAGTACTTGTTAGACTATCTGATGTGGGTGACCAGCATTTCCCCTCTAATTTGCCAGGAACCAGTACCATATTTGTGTCCATTGACTACAATGGTTTCTTTCCTTCCCAGAAGCTCTTTGTGGACTGGCAGCCAATGGCTCACGGACCAGCACCAGTCCACTATATATATATATATATATATATATATATATATATAAAAATAATGTTTTTGTTTATGCTATGGGACATCTTGAACTTTACATAGTTGAGGAGGCTCATCCTATCTTGATCTGTCACCAGTTCTCTCTATATGGCAGTGATGGGCAACATTGGGAAGTATGGGGTCAAAAACTGGAAATGATGAGAAATACACTTTCAAAAGGTGGTGGTGGTTGTTACAGATACTGGCTGAGATGTCATCAAACATACCTACGATGATGGAGCTGTGTCATTGTACTATATGTGAAGATGCCACCCCAATACTTCAGCCAAAGGGTTTTTGAGGCCCTACAGATGGGGATGCTAAGGAATAATGTGTGCAGCACTGTCCCAGTTACAAAGTGTTTCAAGAACAGGCAGCTGGAGAGACCACCTCCTCTCAAGCTCCTGCCACAGCTGCTTGTTTCAATGTGACCCACAACCAGGAGAGCATTGCAGATGTCATTGCCCAGTGCCCTGATCTGCAGTGCTTCAGAAACCCTTTACTTGGGCTGCTACAATGGTGTAAATGTAGGTTTTGGGGGGCACATTTGATCATTAATTACTGTAAACATGAATCCTCAGCAGTTTTGTTGTTGTTGTTGTTGTTAACAACCCTTGAGTTGATCTCCACTCATGGTGACCCTGTGGATGAGACATCTCCAAGACTCCCTTTCTTCCACTGCCCTGCTTAGTTCCTGCAACTTTATACCCATGACCATCCATCTAGCATGTAACCTAGCTCTGTTTCTGCCTCCCTCCATTTTTCCTAGCATTATTTTTCCCCCAATGAGCTGTGTCTTCTCTTGATGTAACCAAAGTACAACAGCCCCAGTCTAGTCATCTTGGCTTCCAGGGAGATTTCTGGCTTGATCTGCTCTAGGACCTATTTGTTTGTCATTTGGGCTGTCCATGGAATCCTCAGCACTCTTCTCCAGCACCACATTCTCTCAAATGAATTTATTTTCTTCCTGTCCACTTTCTTAACTGTCCAGCTCTCATATCTATACACGGTAATAAGGAAAATAATGGCTTAAACAATTCTCACTTTCGTGCTCTTTGCTCTTTAGGATCTTTTCTAATTCTTTCATAGCTGCCCCCCATTCTTAGTCTTCTTCTGATTTCTTGACTACAGACCCCATTCTGATCAGTGCTTGACCCCAAGTATGAGAACTCTTTTACTGTTTCTATGATTACATACCCAGTTTATGATATCTTAACTGCTGAACAAGATGCAACCACCGTTTTCCTTTTTTAAAAGTACAGAGGTTGTGTGGGAAATGATTAGAGAATAAACAGTGCTTCCCAGAAGCTTTGAAGGGCATCCTTTGCCATTGTTTTCCGTAGAAAAATTAGAGGCTGCAGAGTCGATGGGGACCCCTTGCTCTCCTCCTTGCTATAGGGGATGCATGGGACATTGTCAAAAGCAAATTAGGCAGCTGAGACAACCTTTGAAGATTCTGGGTGATTAATGATCTGACGCAAAGATTCATCCTGGTAGGCGTATTTACTGCTCAGTATCCTGCCAAGTCTTCCTGAAGAGAGGAACAACTGCAGTCGTTGGCTGTCTCATTTAAGAAACCAGTCCTTAGAATCTACAGCATTGTTGCTGCACAGTTATTGTACCCCCTAGATTTGGCTTCATTGATCTTACTTCTCTCAGGGCTTGTCTACATCAGCCAGAATACTCTGGGCAGCTCCTGGAATATTCTGGCCCTGGAGTTGCCTCGGATTCCCCCGTTATATCTGCAATCTGTAGCCACACCAGATGGCTGTCTGCACATGTATGTCTGTTGGGTCACCCAGCACCACTGCTGCTGGTGCAAGTCAATCCCCTGAGGTTGCAACGAGATGGCAAGCCATGTAATAGTTGTGGGGCATCTTGTGACTGCAGAGGAACAACTTGCACCAGCCGTGTTGACACCAGGTGACACAACAGTGGGAACGTGTGTGCAGATAGCTGCACAGCATTGCTACAGAGTGCTCTGGCCTATCCTGCAAAATCCGGAATGAAAAATTAAGGGATGAGGTGGATTCAGTGTGGAACTGGGCTTACATTGTAAAGACAGTCCACATTCTAGTTAGAAAAAATGAATTAAGGGACAACACTAAGAGGAGAAAGAATGCGATCGATTGTAGACAATAACAAGAATTGTAAATTTTGCTGAAATGGGGATCATATATATAAATATAAATATGTTTAAAAATTCAAATAGGTTAGAGGAGACGTGACAAAAGAATTCAATAGGAAAGATGGAAATAGATATTATGAGAAATGGAAGTAATAAATGTAAGAGGGGCTTAAGCTAACCCTCTGAAACATTAGATCTCAATAGTGGAATTAATGTAGCATTAAAATGTATATGAATATTGTCTTATATAGAGTTATATGTTTCTTTTAAAATGTATATATGTGTTTGTTTATGTGGTTTTTTTAAATAAGAATTATATTAAAAAGTAAAGACAGTCCACATTCAAATCAGAGATTTAAGCCTGCATCATGAAGACAGGTCATCGTGAGAATGGGGGGGGGGGGGACTACTTTATTTGGCCAAAGAAGAAGAGCTCTCAGAAGCAGGACAAAGAGTTCAGAGACTAGTATAATCAGAATCATACCAGCGATGTTTAGGGTAGAGCCAGTTGGACAGCAGATCCCTGAGCCCCTTATTAGCATGGCTAATAATAAAGGATTATGGAGATATCCCAGTCCAAAACTTTGTACCAGCCTGCCTTCTCTTCTCAGTGTATTATAGGGTCAAGATACCTTGAGACCTGGAGCTTGATCCAGATCTGGGTTCCCCATCTAACCCTCTGGGGTTCCCAAATGCACCACGATCCCTTCCTCATTACGCTGTCATTTGAGGGCTTCCCTGCTTTGGTAAGGGATTTTCTCCCTATCAAAAGATTAAAATGTCTCTCCTAAGGCTGAGTTTCTGACGGTAAGGACTTTGAACTAAAATTGGCAGGTGGGTTTGGTCCTGTCCTTTTGCCTTAGGCCCATCCACTGACATGAGGCTCCCACGAACCTTTCTGAAATCAGCCTTTGGCTGATAGGATATACTCTTTACTCATCTATTTTTTCCCTGCAGCTGCACAGCAAACAGTAAAAATTTCAGCAGCCAAGCCATTTCTCAGCAGGATGAAAAAGGGATAAAGAAAAGGTTTAACTGCTGGTTTTTGCCTCCTTTGCTTATCCTTCTCCCACAGAGTAATTACCTCTAATATTCCACTTGCAATGCAATCCATGCTAATTTTCTTCTCCCTTATCCACAGGCTGAAATTACCCTAAAAAAATTACATAGCCTTTCCTTACTACTTTCCCCAAAGCTCTCCTGCTGGGTTTCTTCCTGCCCTGGCCTACCGAAAGTAGCTTTCTGAGCTGATGTACTATAGAACTGCAAGCAGCAGGGGTTCTCTACCTGACATACCAGAACTTCGAAATTTAGCAAGAGCAGTAGCATCTGATAAAGTTCCCCTCATTCCGTTCTGGAACTATCTATGTGATTATCCAGTAGGATCCCTAGAGTAGAATCCTATACTTTCTCAGCTCAAGCTGTGTACATTGTATTGTTTATTGCAAGTGTTCTGCTGGCAATCCGACACTGAAAGCCTGTGTTTCTCCATCCTTCCTTTACCATCCTTCACCATCCTCGCAGTGCTGACACTACTTAAAAAACCCTTCCAGACAGTGGCATCACTAGGGGGTGCGGTGGGTGCAGGGGTGCAGACCGCAACAGGTGACACCCTAAAGGGGAGAGGTGACACCACGTCTCCTCAAACACCTAATTTTTGGCAGAAATGGGCTGTGGCATTCACCTGCTTCCCTTTAAAATGCTTTAAGAGAGGGTGGGAGTGGGGTGAAACTCAGTGAGAGGAGAAAGGAGAGGCTTTGTAAAATTAAATTTTTAAAATTAAAATTTCAAATTTTCAAAAATTAAAACGTTGACATTTTTTTAAAAAAATATTCTTTTAAAATGTTCTATAAAAACACCCCATTTTAACCCAATCTTCACTAGGTCTATGTAAATACCTTTAGGTTGTGCACATGATGTTGTCATTTGAAGGTCTAATTTTAATTTTGCTAGTTGTTGACATGACAACGATTAGCCTGACATTTAGTGGTATATGGGAATGAGGATTTGTGAGTAACGTTAGTGCAAAAAAGCATGACAAAGCATTCTGTAGGGTACGAAATGGGAGGAGGTCAATGGACGGGGGAGACACCATGAGTGACCGCTTTGGGTGACACCAAGGGACACCACTGCTTCCAGCTAGACAGAGGAGAAGGAAGAAAGAGAGCTGAGTGCGTGTAAAAATAATGTATGAAAAGGAGCTTCATTGTCAGGGGCATTGTGAAATGAGGTATGCCTGTACAAGCTGTCCACTTCTACCTGCAAAATAGGCAGCACTGTCCTGGGCAGCCATGCTCCATTCACACAAAATTGTAAATAAGTCCTCCAGCATTATTAGCTTGGATATTTCTTTTATTAACCTGCTGGGAAAGGGGAAAAAGGGAGCCCTAGCGCCGCTTTCTAGCAGCATTTCTGTAATGGGCCCTCCTTCCTCTGGCAGTGTGCATATGAGTGACTGCATACCAAGGATGGGGATTGTGCAGTCCTCCAGATGAGGTTGAATTGCAGCTCCCAGCTGCCTTAGCCAGCACAACTAATGGTGCAGAATGCTGGGAGTTGTAGTCCATGTCACAGAACTCTGGTATGACAACAAACTACAAAACCCAGGATTCCATAGCATTGAGCCATGGCCGTTAAAGTGGTGTCAAACTGCATTATTTCTGCAGTGTAGATGCAGCCTCAGAATAAATTAATCCTGAACTCTCACTAGAAAAAGAGGTGATTAAACTGAGGTTGTTGGACATTGGATGATCATGAGATAACAGGACTCATTGGAAAAGATGATAATGCTTGCTAAAGTGGAAGGCAGTAAGAAAAGAGGGAGACCACACTACTGGTGGATTGACACAGTCAAGAAAACCACAGCCCTGAGTTTGCAAGACTTGAGCAGAGCAGTTGATGACCAGGGCTTTTGGATGTCATTCATTCATAGTGTTATCATAAATAGAAGTTAACATGGAAGAGGGAGGAGTGAAAATAGGAGAAAGAAATATCAACAATCAGAGATATGCTGATGACGCCATAATACTAGCAGAAAACCTCACAGACCTGGAACAACTACTATGGAAGATCAAAGAAGAAATTGCAAAGGCAGGCTTACTGTTGAACATAAAGAAAACAAAAATAATGACCACCAAGGACCTTCACAAGTTCAACCTAGACAATGAAGAAATAGAAATAGTAAAAGAGTTCTCATATCTGGGATCAAACTTTGATCGGAACAGGGACTGCAGCCAGGATATCAGGAGAAGATTAAGAATGGGGAGGGTAACTGTGAAAGAACTAGAAAAGATCCGAAAATGCAAAGACATCCAACTCAGCAGAAAAGTCAGAATCGTACAAGCCATCATATTCCCTATTCCCATGGATGGATGTGAGAGCTGGACAGTCAAGAAAGAAGATAGGAAGAAAATCAACGCATTTGAGAGAATGTGATGCTGGAGAAGAGTGCTGAGGATCCCATGAACAGCCAAAAGGACAAACAAATGGATCCTAGAACAGATCAAGCCAGAGATCTCCCTAGAAGCCAAGATGACAAGACTTAGGCTTTTATACTTTGTATACATCATGAGAAGGCATGAATTGTTGGAAAGGACAATAATGTTAGGAAAGGTGGAAGGAAGTAGAAAGAGAGGAAGGCCACATGCTAGATGGATGGACTTTATTAAAGAGACCACAAATATGAATTTGAAGGAGCTGGGCAGAGCAGCAGAGGACGGAGATGTCTCATCCATAGGGTCGCCATGGGTCGAGACCAATGCGAAGGCAGTTAACAACAACAAAACTTGACGACAAATAAGAACAACAACAAATAGCAGAAATGTTGCAGCGGGTGCCAGGAATTGCCAGTAAAGAGCCAAGGCTAATAAAAATATTGCCTGCCTATTAAAAGAAGAAGAAGAAGAATCTGAGAACTACCACTATAAATACTACAACCTCCAGCACCATTTGTCCGTTCTGGAAAAGCCCAATGCTAGTGCTGAGTGATGGTTACCACTCCAACAGTCCCCCCCCCGCCCCCGTCCCCCAGCTTCTTAATCTTTAATATCTATAGATCAGGCAAGTGCAATATGGTCCTCTCCATGCTGGGAATAGCTCTGCCAAAGTTAGCCAGTAGCAGATTTAGTTCATTTTTGAAGAATCCACTGAACTTCACACATCTCGGCATATATTAGAAATGGAAAGAACTTTAGGTTTAAAAGAAGAACACGGGTGCACAAGAAAGCCAAAGGGAGTGATTTCCCCACCTCTGTTCCCTAGCGCTACATGTTTGAAATGTCCTAGCTTCCAGAGCTTCGGCTTCCACCTTATCTCTGTTGTTGTCTCTCTCTCTTTTTTTTGGGGGGGGGGGAAGAGAGGCATGTCTGTTTCACCCTAATCCCTAGATCTATACCCTCTACATCTCTGCAAGCTCGAAAGAGCATGGAAAGGAAGCAGGCCCAAGTGTGTGGCTGTTTACTCAGCTGTGAAATCTACATGATCAAATTCACCATGGCAATGCAGCAAAGCGCATGAACACAGGCAGACGGGGAGCTGCTGCTAGGAGGAAGTTGATGCTAGTTTCCCCATATGTTCTGCAGGCTGATGAAGAGTCTTAGTAATAATTAGGGGTGGATCCTGGTTCCTTTTTTTCCGCCAGAGGATCTCAACAGGGGGGGTTGCAAGCAGGGAGACAGAACAGGAGCCCGGATCCATGCCAGTGACTCAGAGTTCAGTGCAAAGAGACTCTGCAATTAAAACATCCCTTTTGCTGAAAGGTGGAGGGAAACATTTGGGCCACAGCTACACTGTAGTTCTCTCTAAGGATATTTCAGTTTAAGACTGAGGACGTTACCACACTTGCAGCAAGAGAGCGGCGAGAAAGCTGGTCGGAATCATTTCGGAACCATTTTGGGCTCATTCCGGAATGTGCCCGGCAAGCGGAACACATTACCACACTAGAATGGAATCAGTGAGGAATGTGAGATTCCGGAATGGTTCCGCTCTGGGGGCTCGGAACTCCTGTTCCCACACAACTTGAAAGATCCCTACCTCGATCCGGCAAGGATGTTCATGCACATGCGCAGACAGGGCAAGGCAAGGGGTCCAGGAGGGGATCCCTCTCTGGCGCTGGCAAAGCAAGGCAAGGCAAGGGGTCCAGGAGGGGATCCCTCCCTGGCGCTGGCAAAGAAGGGCAAGGCAAGGGGTCCAGGAGGGGATCCCTCTCTTCTGGCGCTGGCAAAGCAAAGCAAGGCAAGGGGTCCAGGAGGGGATCCCTCCCTGGCGCTGGCAAAGAAGGGCAAGGCAAGGGGTCCAGGAGGGGATCCCTCTCTTCTGGCGCTGGCAAAGCAAGGCAAGGCAAGGCAGTGGACTTACCACAAGTTCCCCGCTGCGCTCCAGCTCCAGGTGTGCTGGTGGGGAAGGTGTTGGTCCCCCGGCAGCCCCAGCGCCTCGCCTCTCCCACATACCGCAAGGAACCATCAGCCGTAATTTTAAGGAATACACCCGAGCGGTCGGCACTATACCGGAATGACAAGGATCTCGTGTTTATACCTATGCCGAGATCAGCGTCATTCCGGTATAGTGCCGACCGCTCGGGTGTATTCCTTAAAATTCTCGGAAGTCAAAAGGACTGAAACGAAGCTGAAATGACGCCGAAACGAGGTAGGGAAGGGCGGGGTTTGCTGTGACGTCGTGTGAACACACGGAAAAAAAGTCTGAAACGAGGCTGAAACGAGGCTGAAGTGAGGCTGAAATGACGCTGCTGTAGGGCCAGTGTGGTAACGTCCTGAGTTGCAGCTTTTGCTGTGGCCACATGAAACACTAACAGTTATGCCCAGAGGCACAGGCCAATATTTAGGATGAGCAAAAAAATCAACACGGCAGTTGGATTAAAATTCAAAGGAATAGGACTTTTGACATAAACATCAGAGAACTGGATCCCAGGCTTAATTCAGGCATAAACTCAGGAGGACAACAGGGAACTTGGTATTTCAGCCTCAGGGCCTAAGCAGACTGCCAGAAATAGTGCACATTAAATTGAGGCACTGCCCTGGCTCAGTGCTAGGGAATCATGGGAACTGTAATTTATTGTGGCACCAGAGCTCTCTGACAGAGAAGGCTCAATGTCCCAGAAAAAAATACAGTTCCCATGATTCCCTAGCACTGAGCCAGGGCAGTGCCTCAATTTAATGTGCACTATTTCTGGCAGTCACCAAAGGCCTTTAGGGGGGTTGCAGACTGTCAAAAATAGTGTGAATTCAGTTCACTTTTAGGGTTAGGGTTACTGCTAGGGAATCATGGGAATTGTTATTTTTCTGAGACATTGAACCTTCTTTGTCAGAGAACTCTAGTGCCACAATAAAATTCAGTTCCCATGATTCCCTAACCTTAACCCTAACCCTAAAAGTGGACTGAATTCACACTATTTTTGACAGTCTGCAACCCCCCTTAGTCTAAGCATGCTATCGAATATGTATTTCCATATATCAGAGCTTCCAATGTTAGATTCTTTTCCACTGGCTGTTCTGGCTGGAAGATTTTGGGAGTCATCGTTTTAAAAAGTCATGTTCTAAACTGTGCTATATCTGTGTCTCTCTATGTGTATGTGCCTTCAAGTCGCCTGTTGACTTATGGTGAGCCCATGAATTTCCTAGGGTTTTCTTAGGCAAGGAATACTCAGAGGTGGTTTTGTCAGTTTTTTTCTCTGAAATATAGCTTAGATTAAGGCAGCTTCTGTATTCTGGCTTTAGGACAGTTATCTATAGTATTTTTGGTGGAGGTGGGGCAAGTTTCAGTGTATGGCTTGTTTAGTAATACTGCTGGGTTAGTGGGATGGTGGGTCTACTGCAGGTTTTAGTCTGAAGTTTAAATGAGTTATTAAAGGTGCTGAACTGTAGCCACCAAGTATGGTGAACATGGAGCTTATCACACAGGATGAATCCCATGCAGAAACTAGATCTAAAGTACATTTCACATGATGTTAGGGTTAACCCAAAAAGAAAGTAGAAAAAACCACAAATGTGGGTTGTTTTTCAGATGACATTTGCATGAAAGAGAAATAACGTGAAAATAACCCGAACGATAAGCTGACAAAACCCACTACTTTTTACTTTCGGGAAATTCCGAAAGTAGAGAGGAGTGTTTTTTGTCAACTTTCTCCTCGGGTTATTTTCATGTTATTTCTCTTTTTGTCAATGCGTCTGAAAAACAACCCACATTTGTGGGTGTTTAGTGGATTTTAAAATCCCGTTTCTGCATGGGATTTGCCTCCGTGTGCCTCCGTGTGATAAACTCCTATGTTATATAGTGCCTTTAAATTTCAAAGTGAAACCCAAAGTGGATTCACCACCACCACACTGTTGTCAGAACTGCAGCTATCATTTGGTTCAGGCATTATGCCTGGATGGACACCTGCTTTGGAACTTTCTGTCCTCCAGTTTGGAAGAAAGGCAGGATATAAATAAAAAGAGAACATTTCGCATATGTCTGCTGAGATGCTGTAAACATCTCTCCCAAACTGGGTTGCTTTGATTTCAGCCTCTGCACTAGATAGTTGCATGTTGTTGCAGCAGATTGCTGCCGAATCTTTTGGTGGGGAACAAGAAAATCTATTCATTTGAGAGCAATGATAGCAAGAGAGCAGTGCTGGGCGGTTGACTCCCATGTGTTGCAAATAATATCTCTATGGAGAGAGGAGAACCCTGCACTATAGAAAGAGGAGACTGTGAGCAAAAATGAGGAACAAACATACAAACACTTCTGAACCTTGCACAAAAGTGTGGGACAAACATAAGAGTTTGCTTGTTTCTAATGAGTGGGATTCCACAGTGCAGATTCCCAGGCTATGCGTGTTCTAGTGGTTTGCAAGTGTGTGCGTGGGGTGAGGGGGGCAATAAACAGGGAGCTTTTTGTGGCTCCCTGTCTTTTCCGCAGGGGATGTTGGAAGGTATGCCTGCATGCTGGAGTGGGGGGAAACGTGCCAAGAATGTGACCCTGGGCGTGCCAGGAATTCCTCCCAGTAAGAAAAGCTCCATCAGAGGGGGACTCATCTGAAGAGGATGTGGTTTCCCTGCACATCAATCCAACATGCCCCACACCTTGGAAATTCTGGAACTGTCCCAGTTCCAAAGGACCCTAATGTCTAGACTCCAATGAATCCCTTCCTGCCCATTGCCAGAGTGGTTTTCTACTTTTCGTCAAAAGAAAAGAGGTTGGCATAAAATGTGCAGGTGCTAATTTACTTGGACAGATGCACCCTGGGAAAGAATCAAAAAGAGGTAGAATCATAGAGTCATAGAATCATAGAGTTGGAAGAGACCACAAGGGCTACCCAGTCCAACCCTTTGCCATGCAGGAACTCAAAATCAAAGCACCCCTAAAAGATGGCCATCCAGCCTCTGTTTAAAGACTTCCAAAGAAGGAGACTCCACCACCTTCTGATGGAAGGTGTTCCACTGTCAAATAGCTCCTACTGTCAGGACGTTCTTCCTAATGTTGAAGTGGAATGTCTTTTCCTGGAGCTTGCATCCATTGTTCCGGGTCCTAGTCTCTGGAGCAGAAGAAAACAAGCTTGCTCCCTCCTCAATATGACATCCCTTCAGATATTTAAACAGGGCTATCATATCACTTCTTAACCTTCTCTTCTCCAGGCTAAACATCCCCAGCTCCCTAAGTCTCTCCTCATAGGGCATGGTTTCCAGAACATATATCTCACCATGGGAAGTTGGTGACCAGGTGAGCTAAAGCTGTGTTCTTGCTACTCAGCCTGCTGTCCAGTGCTGAATGTAAAAGGGCATCTTCAAGACCCCTGATGCTCTCCAAAGCTTCTTATGGGTCTTTACCTTTAAACCAAATTTGAATTAGACATTCCTTCAAATAATCACTATAATCAAGTAGAGATCCACTCCATCTCACAACAGCTGCAAAGATTGCAACCAAGTGACCCGTTTTGCTAACTACTCATTCCAGAGGCAATTTCAAGTCTCCTCTCTCCTTTACCTTTACCTCTACCTTTCCTTCCTAGTTATTTCAATCTTCTCTCTCCTGTCTTAGTCCCCATCCCACTGCATCTAAATGTGGAGGTTCTACTTAGCCACTGTATCATATCATAACCATATAGTCTAGGAGTGGTAATTGCATGGCCCTCCATATTTTATAGAACTGCAACTCCCAGTATTCCTTACCATAGGCTAGAAATTTCAGCCATCCTGGCTACTGACCACTAGTTCAAGGAATATGCTGCAAGAATTTGTTGCATTGTGGAGTATTTATCGCTTCTCTTTCCAGTCTTCAGATTCTGAGGGCCATTGCTTATGGCACCCTTATGGCACTACACACACACACAAGTGGGAGGTGTTGGCAGGTTCTGGGGAAAATTCTAAGTTTATAGAAGTGAAAAAGAGATTTATTTATTTTTTAAGGGGAACTAATCATTCAAGAGAGATCCCTGAAATGACCAGCATGAATTGGATATTCTCAGTGGACATAGAAATGCTGGCTGAGTATTGGATTGGGAAGAGGGGGAGAAGGGAAAGGAAAAGGGAATTGCCAGAAAGCCTAAACAGGGCATGCTCCATGCTGCAACATTTTGTTGACGTTCTCTTCTGTTCTAACTAAGAGCTGTTGGCACTTGTTCTGCATCTGAAAATAGAGCACTATACCTTCTGACATTTTGCAGACAAAAAAAAAGCAGGGATACTTTCATGCATATATGTATAACACCATTTCTCTGCAAAGGAGCACTACCTGCATGCAGGATGCACAGGCAATATATGGCGAGTCTTAGATGAAAGCTCTGTCTTTGCGCCTTTCTGGATGCTGTGTTCATTAGCTTTGTAACAGATTATCTTGTCCTGGCTTCCAAAGCTGGTTTCTTTCAGAATGCTAATTGGATCTGGGTATACTCATGATGGAAGGCTTATGGCAACCCAAACCAACACTGACTCTCTCAATTGGTGGCTATGGGGGTGGGGTTGGAACAGAAATGGCAGACTGGCATGTCCATCTGTATGTATGCATTTGTGTACACAAGCATTAGACCAAGCCTGGGAAACTGTGGAGTTTCCAGGTGCAAAGTTTCTTCCTTCCCCCCCTCCCCCCATCACATGAACTGCCCCAAATGTGAAAACAAAACAAAACACATTCAGCCCCCAAATGGCCAGAAGTCTACACTGGTTTGAAGTCTACATGTTGAATGAGTCAACAGTGGTAAAATTCAAAGATATAGCCATGTTAGTCTGTAGAATAGTATGTAGAGAGATCTTATAGCAGTTTTGTGACTAATTAAAGAAGTTGGCAGCATGAGCTTTTGTAGACTAAAGTCTACTTGAGTCAATAGTGTGATACAGCAACTAAAAAGGCTAATGTGATTCTAGGCTGCATCAACAGAATTATAGTGTAGATTGAGAAAAGTAATAGTGCCACTCTATTCCACTTTGGTCAGGCCCTACCTGGAATACTGTGTCCAGTTCTGGGCACCACAGTTCAAAAAGGATGTGGAGAAACTGGAGCGTGTCCAGAGGTTGACCAAAATGGTGAAAGGTCTGGAAACCATGCCTTATGAGGAGAGACTTAGGAAGCTGGGTATGTTTAGCCTGGGGAAGAGAAAGTTAGGAGGTGATATGACAGCCCTGTTTAAGTGTTTGAAGGAGTGTCATATTGAGGATGGAGAGAGCAATGGATTCAAGCTGCAGGAAAAGAGATTCCACCTAAACATTAGGAGGAACTTCCTGACAGTGAGAGCTGTTCGAGAGTGGAACACATTCCCTCGGAGAGTAGTGGAGTCTCCTTCCTTGGAGGTCTTTAAACAGAGGCTGGATGGCCATCTGTCGGGGATGCTTTGCTTTTGAGTTCCTGTATGGCAGGGGGGGTGGACTGGATGGCTCTTAGGGTCTCTTCCAGCTCTATGACTCTGTGATTCTAGTTTTGTATGTCAAATGGGGGAGGAGGCAGGAATCTATTTTTTTAAAGGAAGGATGTTCCTGAATGTTTCCAGGAAAGGTAGTTCAACTTTGGGAGAGCACTAGAAAGAGGCAATCCAGGGAGCCTAGAGGGATCAATGGTCACCAAAACACACTTCCTCATCCTTGCACTATTTTTTTTAGTTCACTTGTATACAAATGTACTGGGCCCTTTCATATTACATAGCCATACTGCTTTGATTCCACTTTAAGTGCCAGGCTGCATCCTGTGGAATCCTGAGGCTGGCAGTTTAAGGGGAGAGCTCTAGTGCCCCAGGATTCCATTGGATGCAGCCAAAACAGAATCATAGCACTATAACTGTAGAGTGTGAAAAGGGCCCACAAGTGCAAAAGACAGTACAGTATGATACTTCTGTTTCATTATGCTCTCAATAGTGGCTTGAATCAAGATGAACCCTCCAGAGTGCGCATGGAGGGGACTAAAACTTCAAGGAAGGGATTTTTGTGTCCATCAGACTTGTAAATATGGCCACAGTCTCAGAAGTTTGCAAAATGTTGCTACTATGCTGTGGACTGGAAGAGGAGGGATGAAAGGCTTCACCTCTCCTCATGTCTTCTCCCTCAAGCATCCCTCTTCTTTATATGGTGAGTGTGAAGAATAGGGCATCTGTCCCCTGTCAGCCTCCTTGTTTTCTACACTATGCATAAAGAAAGGGGAATGCATCTGAATCTCTGCTGCCAGCTCACATATTCGCCTGCTTGCAATTGCTTGTCGCCTACGGTGACCAAGTGAAATCTTGAATGAAGTCAGTTGCTCCTGATGCCTTTTGCAGAGGCACCTACTGCCTGTCTGCTGAATGATAACATAAGGATAGCCAAATAAAGGTGGCTTAGTATCTACTGAGCATCAGGAGGAAAAAAGAAAAATCCTTTTCGGACTATAACTTCAAAGAAGGGAGCAATTCTGGCTGGAGGGATTCTAGGAGCTGTAAGGAGGAGGGGAAATAACTTTTCCAAGCTCTGGGAAGGGATCAGAGCTCAGTTGTGGAGCACCTGTTTTGCAGAAGTACTCTGGCATCGATACAACAGGCCTTTCACTGTTTGCTAGAAAATGGTATAGGAGAAGACAGAGCTGGTGGGTGAGAATTAAGGATCTCCTAGGGGAACACACAACAGGGCCTGGCCTCAATCACATCCACCCACGAGAGAGGAAGAGAGATGTGCTGTGTGAAAAGCAACCAATGTACAAAGCAAGGCATACCCCCCACTCCTTCTACAGCAGCAGGAGCAGCAGCAGCCTGTCCTCTCTCTCTCATTCTCTCGCACATACACATATTCTCCCCATCCTTCCCCCCCCCCATGCGCACACACAGCCAGTGGAATTTTTGTGTGGGCTTTGCTTGCAGAAATGCAGAGCTAACATAGTCGGGCACCCACTAACACTCGCGTGCCTGAGAATCCTTGCCTGCTTTGCCCAGATTCCAGCTACGGATGGTCTTGTTGAGATTTCTTGGAAGGTCACACAAGCAGTTGTCCCAGGACAAGACCAAAATGGAAGTGTAACATCAGATCGCCCACCTAGACTTGGACATCCCTTACTGCTGCATCAAGCAAGCCCAAGCATCCTGCCTCCATCAGTAGCCAGCAGTGGAAGCATTAGTGCCAAAGGGAGGCTCTGTATCCAGCTCTTGCTGTTGTTTCAAGGTGGACAATTGGCCCTCCTGCCTCGAAGAAGTATTGGATTTGATTCAGCTTGCTTTTGTTGTTGTTGTTCCAGATTCCCCTCTCCCTTCCAAACACAGTTTGGCAAACTCGATGCTGGAACCATCATCAGGAAAGACCGCCAGTAAGACGCTCCAGAAAGGTAAGGTCAATTGCAGCCACAAAAAAAGCATCTGTGGAGTTTGAACAGAAGGACTCCTCTAGGATTTCTAGTGGGAGAGAGGGCTGAAGCTGAAAGCACTGCCCCCAGTTCAGTTTTCCAGCCTTTGCTGTTGTTTCCCTGCTGGTCAAAGCATCTTTCAGACTCAGCTGAAATCTCAGTATCAGCTGCTGGCAATGCTTGCAAATAGTTTACTTAGGACTGTCTGCCCCTTTTGTGAAAAGTCAGCCTGTCTTCCATCTGGCATATTTTCTGATTCCCATGGGTCAACCCAACCTTATTTGCAGGATGGTGCTAATCCTGGGGCCTCCAGACTACTTGGGAAATCTCCAAAACCAAAACACCCCTCCCCTCCCCTTAGGAAACTGGGATCTTTGTAGGACCCACAGTGTTGGTCTTTGAGGATATGTCCTGACTTTTGCCCCCTCTGCTCCATGCAGGTAGATGGAGCGAGCACAGGCCCATTCACTCAGAACAAAGGGAAATGTCTGTAGTAGGGAAAGTCTTGAGTGGTTGAATACAGTTTGTCTTCATCCAAGAGAGCAAAATACTTGAGCTGGGCTCAGTCAGTTCCCTTTCCTCAGATCTCTCTGTCCTTGGAAGGAACATAGTGCAGTAAAGCCTTTGTGTGCAACAATACCTCGGTTCAGACTCTGCCATCATGTGATAAAAGGACCACTTCAGGTAGCAAGTGAACAAAGTGGATAAATAGTCTCTATTGGGATGAGGCAGCTTTCTGTGTTGTGGCCCAGTTAAAGCAAAGTGAAGAACCTGCAGATGTGATTGGACTACAACTCCCATTGTCTCATTCCTTTGGCCTTACGGGCTGTGGATTGTCCCACAGATTTCCTATCCCTGGTCTACACGACAATTAATTCCCTCTAGCACTTGATGGGAAACTGCAGAGGAATACCAAGTGTTGTAGGCTGTACCTTGAGAGGAAGGCAATGGCAAACCTCCTCTGAGTATTGCTTGCCTAAAAAAAACTTTGGAACCCATGGGATCACCTTAAATTGACAGGTGACTTGAAGGCAAAGGCACACACACAAACACAGTAGTGAACTTAGGTGCTAGCTGCAAAAGTTCAGTGCTAAGAGTCCTAGTTATAAATGTCCTGTGTCTCCTTGTGAAGCTTTCTTCCTGGAGATACAAGAGCATCTGCATTTGTGCATTGCAATGGGAACAAGCAGCTTGTTTATTATCAGATTTAATCCCTTCTGGGGAAAAGGAGGGCTAATACCCCCCCCTTCATGGACATCAAAGAGACCCTCATTGCCTGCTGTGTCTCACTCATCAGCAAGGCAGTAGTAGTGTTGTGTCCCTTGACACACACAGTGATGAGCCAGCTTTTTCCCCAGGGACAGAAGAGAATGCCTAATGACAGCTATTTTGATGGGAATGGGCAGGAATGCCCTCCAAAGGCTGTTGGATAAATGCAGGAATCTATGGCATGGGAGGTGATGGACAGCAATCCACAGGTTGAAAATTACAGGAGGGAGGGGCTCAACGTGGAGCACTGAGGTCAACATAATGGTCAACATAAGGGGTCAACATAATGGTCTGTTGCACTACGGTATGGGTGTATATGCATATAGCTATATATCAGGGCATAATTTTGGATTTTTGTAGAAAGGGAGAAAGAAGTATCCATTTAGGTTACGACTGAGAATACAGTCAACCCTCCATATCCGCAGATTTTTTTATCCACGGATTCAAGCATCCACAGATTGAAAATATTCCAAAAAATATAAATTCCAGCAAGCAAATCTTGATTTTGCTATTTTATGTAAAGGACACCATTTTATGATGCCATTGTACTTAATGGGACTTGAGCATCATGGATTTTGGTATCTACATGTGTGTGTGTGTGTGTGTGTGGCTGGAACCAAACCTCAGCAGATGCCAAGGGCCCACTGTAAATGTATGGTCTAAATATCCTAAGGGCACCAGATCCTGTCTAATCTTGGAAGCTGAGAAGCGTTAGCCAAGGTTAGTACTTGGATGGGAGATTGCCAAGGAATGTCAGGTGCTGTAGGCTTTATTTCAGAAGAATGAACAGGCAAAACTTCCTCTGAGTATGCCTTGCCAAAGAAAACTCTATGGAATTAAAATGGCCATCATAAGTTGACAGGCTACTTGAAAACACATATACATACATACGTACATACATAGGCATATGTATGAATGTGCAGTATAGAAATAATTTAAAGTCAATATATTCTCAATCCTTGCCACACCCTCTCAGCCAAATTGATGATGTTGCTGTTAAGTTCAGTGCTAAGAGTCCTAGTTATAAATGTCCTGTGTCTCCTTGTGAAGCTTTCTTCCTGGAGATACAAGAGCATCTGCATTTGTGCATTGCAATGGGAACAAGCAGCTTGTTTATTATCAGATTCCCCATCCTGTTTCTACTCCCTGTGCATACATACATACATACATACATATTCTTTAAAATACATACCAAGTTCACATTGCAATCCAATCCACAGGGCTGGCCCTACTATTAAGAAGAGTAAAGCAACTGCCTCAGGCAGCAAATAGTGGAAGGTAGCAGTAGCAGCTTCTGAGAGTTCCTCCTGAGCCTCACAACAATCCATCATGGAAGGACAAAGGTATGCAAGCCACACAGCCTAATCTGGGCCTCCTTAACTTGCCTGGTCTGATCAGGTGTGTGTGTGGAGGATGTTATCCCAAGCCATGTTGAAGGAAGAGTCAGCTGCCAATCTAGTTGTCTTCTGACATGGAATACTGGGGAACAGGCCACTTTGTCCTTTCTCTCAGGCGACAAAATGTCATGGACCAACCCTTCCTTATGCTTTTTCCAATGTTGATCCTGCTATGTTCATCTGAGCTCAATCCTTCTGCCAGAATGGGTAATTGTGGGACTTCCAGATGATTTTGGACTGCAGTTCCCATCATCTTACACCATGGTTGGTGTACACTTGCTTGGGAAGTTGGGCCAAAAATATCTGAAGGGCCACCATGGCCCACCCCTATCCTAATGAATATAGTTTTTAGCTCAAATTCAGTTGTGCAAAGCTCCATTAAAAATAATAATAATGATGATTTGTTGTGTTGGTGGGTTTAAACCCTCCTAAAGACTACAGCATAGCCATTTTTTCCAACTCTGAGCAAATCATAATCTTAAGACTAAAAGAAAAACTTGCAAAAAGCACACTCTCGACATGCAGATCTGGGACACAGGCCTCTTTAATTGTTTATGATGGATTGCACAATAATCAGTGTGTAAAAGCAGTAAGCTGAAAAGGAATGGGTCCTCTTGAGGCATAATTGCATGAAATTGTTTGAAACATCATGAAAAGTGGGGAGGGAGATCTAACACCTTTGCAAGCCCTTCCTTTTATATAAAAAAAACACAACCCACCCCATTATTTGGGTACACGGAGTAGAAACAAAACCCAGCAAATGTCTAACTTGCCAGCAACATCACCAATTTGGCTGAAAGGGTATGGCCAGGGTTGAGAATGTACTGACCTCAAGTTATTTTTGGACTGCAGCTCCCACCAGCTCGAGGGGATGGGAAACATGATGGTAAATGCAATCTGAAGATCATCTGGAGGCCCACACTTTCTCTATTCCTGATGTACGGTAAAGCCAAGAGAGGAGAAAGCTCTGCACAAATCCTGGCTATGAGGGCCATTGCAAGGTTTCAGGAACATATTCCCCCTTTACTCAAGTGGTGAAGACGCTGATTCTGTTGGTTGCAAGATTGGCAGGTTGGCAGTTCAAGGCCCGGGTGCTGCATGATGGGGGTGAGCTCCCATCACTAGTCCCAGCTTCTGCCAACCTAGCAGTTCGGAAGCATGCAAATGCAAGTAGATAAATAGGTACCACTTCAGTGGGAAGGTAACAGCATTCTGTGCAATCATGCTGGCCACAGGATCACAGAGTAGTCTCTGACAATGCTGGCTCTTTGGTTTAGTAATGGAGATGAGCACTGCTCTCTATGGTCGGACACGATTTGACAACCTTGTCAACGGGGAATACCTGTACCTTTAGTACCAACAGCATCCACAAGCTTCCTCACCCCTTGGGGGGAAAAGTTTGAAATTATTTCTGCAATGAATCTCAAGAGAATGAGCCTCCAGCCTGTTTTGAACCAGAAGGACCCTTTCTCTTCTCAGCATGGATAGAAAGTCATTCAAGCATCAGTGCTTCTAATCGCCTTTTCCCAGCTAATCCCTCTGTCTTAAGTAGCCTCCTTTCTTAACCCACTAACCCTATCAGCTCTCTCTTTTCATTTCCAGATGCATGGCACACACACATGCAAATACTCAGCCTCCCAGTGACCTTCCCCTCACTGGTCCTCAGCTCCATTCCCATCCTGCGGGCACCCTTGTGATAAGATCTCCCTGTGTACGTAACCTGAGCAGATGCCGGGTGCCCACAAGAGGGTTGGCGCTGAAAGAGACGTGTGTGCCCACAGTTTGGCAGCCTTACCAAGGCCAAAGCCTCCCCAGCACATACTGAAGAGGGCTTAGGACTCAAAAATCATGTCTCTGGCATAGTAAAATAAAAAAATGGTTCAAACTTTGGATCAGACCTCAGACCTCACCAACTAAGCAGAGATCCTTGCCAAAGGAAAAGTTTTAGTATGTTTTATAGCAGGGGTAGGCAACCTTTCTCCTTTAAGGGCCGAAGGACTTCAGCTCCCAGAAGCCTCAGCCATGTTGGCCAATAGTCCCATGTTGGCCAATAGCTCCTGGGATTCTGGGAGCTGAAGTCCCTCGGCCCTTAAAGGGGAAAGGTTGCCTACCCCTGTTTTATAGCATGTAAATATTTGTAAATGCAAAGTCTCACAGCCTTGTGACCTATTGCTTTCTGGTGCTGAAACTTCTGCTGACTTCTCCTTTTGAATTCTGCTCTTGATAGATCAGGAGTCACATGATTTTATGTGTTAAAGATTGCCGAAAAGCTATTTTGGTTGTTTGCGGTTGATGTTTCTTGAACTGCCTAAGCCATTTTTGTAAGCATATAAAGGTCATGGGAAGACTCCTAAGAGGGCTCCCATTTTCTGCCAGCTACCTGTCTGACATTTTATGAGGCAGAAGTGAACTTACTACAGGTGATTTTTAATTCAACTCTATCTAAATTATGAGACTGGGGGGACATTTCCATTTCAATAAAAATTGGCAGCAACCATGTGGAGTTCAGAGGGATGCCACCTGACATTGTTTGCTAGATCAGGGAGGGGCATGAAGTGGAAACGGATCAGCGCTAGAACCTGTCCTTGTTTTTAAGCCAAGCAGACAGCCAGGCATGGTCCCCAATGCCTGCTCAAGGCATTTTGCTGCCTGAGGCAAAGAACAAAACAGTATCCATTTAGGACAGTTGAGGGAATCAGCCATCTGGCATGCACAGCTTTGTCTTCGAGAATAAAGCAATGGCCTGGGATTATGGGGAAAAAATAACCAGACAGCTGCTTACTACTACTGCTACCACTGCCCACCACCCAGCATCTGCCAACTGAGATGGCTGCCCGACTCTGCCTTGTGACATTGCTGGACCTGATAATACTGGAGCTGGAAACAACAAGCCCTGGGTACACAACAGTGATCCTAGACATTTTTACTGAGAAACAAGCCCCACTACAGTCAAGGGAGCTTACTCACAAAGAAGATTTCACAGGACAATGTGGATTTGCTTATGGGTTGCAGTCAGACACACATAGAGTGGACAAGTTCAAAGGGCCCTTTGTTCTTGCAGCCTATGAATGTACCCTTTATCTACAATGACTGAAATTTGACTTGTACCAAGGCTTTAGAGATGCATACATATTTTCTTTCAATCTATGTGGGGAGCTTGTTTGGATCCCATATTGGGAGAAAGGCATGGTATAAATAAAATAAAATAAGGAAATAAGTGCATATTCAGACCTATGCCCATTTGTTGTTGGCTTAATGGTGACTCTTTCCTTATAAGATATTGCTGTAAATAACCATGGGAATCATAGTTCCTTCCTATCCACCATCACCATTCCCCCCCTCCCACCTCCTTCTCTTTGTGTTGCTCAGGCATGGCCCTTGGCCTCAAGCAGTGATGATGAACACGCTCAATGGAATTGGACAGAACTGAACTGAATATATCATTATCTCCATGTGGCTTCATTTTTTGGAAATTAAATTATACTTTGAATAAAATAGTTTGAACAGAACCTTATGAAACAGCCCATTTTTTGTTTTTAGAATGGCCCAGCTTTTTTCTCTCTCTCTTCCTTCCACTTTCCTTCCTTGCTCTCAGCTTACTTCTTGCCTTTCCTGGTAGGCTCAGCATCTATTTAGAGCAATTTAGCGAATAAACCATCTGGCACGCACAAAAGCAAACTGCTGCACTCTCTCCTAGCTTGTGTGTTCTTGCTCATTAATAATTTTAATATTTATCTATTTGCATTTGCATGCTTTCGAACTGCTAGGTTGATAATAATTTTTGTCATCTTGACCACTCTCTGATGTTGCTTGGCCACATGTGTTCTGGTTTTCATCTGAGCAATGTCAGAGGGTATGTTATGGCCTTACCATAGTGGTGGTAGGCAGCTCTTTCATTCAGTGCCAGACATTTGGAGTTGCTCTTATAATTTCTGAGAGTGCCTTAGAGCAAAGAAGTATTGGCAGAACAGCATGAGAAATTTAAATGGCAGCTCCTAAACATTGAAGACAGGCATGAACCATAAACTCTGACAGGGTTCTGAAGTCTTGGAGATGGCCCAAACATACAAAACACATTTACAGACACAGGCTACACTGATCTCTGTCTCTCTCACACACACCATTTTGCCAGTATGATACTGTGGCCTAGGACTTGAGAGATCCAGGTTTTTGTCACCACTAAGCCAAAAAACTCACTGACAGATCTTGAACCTCTCACACTCTCCCTTAGCCTGGCCTATCTTGCAGGAGTGTTGTGAGGATAAAATAGGGAAGAAGAGGACCATCTGTGCTACTTTAAGATCACTGGAGGAAAGCCAGGATATAAATATAACAAATACATAATCATGTGCCATCTTCATCTTCATGTTTAATTTCCAAGGCAAGCGGATTTAGTCATGCAGGAATAAAATTCCTTCTTCCGCGCAAGTCTTAAAGATACAGCAGCAATCTCTCCTTCTTCCCCTGTGCATCTGTTCACAGTGTTGGCTCACCGAAAGACGATTTTCATGGCTCAAATCATATCTTCTGATCTGGAAACCTTTATCCACCCATAATTCTGGTGGAAAGCTGTTTTCTATAAGTTAAGATAACAGTGGTTAGGGGACAGTTGTCTGCACAAGCCCAGAGACACTCTTTCCCCCCTGTATTATTACATCCTGTGTTCCAGAAGCCAGCCCTGCCAAACTCATTTGCTCTGAACTATCTGAGGATTAAGTTTTACTGGCCAGTGTCAGTGTCTCTGATTAAGTATCAGCTGCATCTGAGCTGCAGAGAAAGGGGCACAGTAGAAAGCAAACTACGAATTAGCCCTGAGGACAAGCAAGATGAAGGCGAGATTTTGTGTGTGGCTCTGTGCACTACTCTGAAGCTGTGGATTTCTGACAGGAGAAGAAGGGCATCCTTCAAAAAGAAAGACTGTCTCTCAGTCTCACAACCAAAGAGGTGAGGCATGATATATGTGTGTGTGCATATATATATATATATATATATATATATATATATATATATATATATGAGGTTATTGCAAAGCTCTAAACTTTTTTGATTTGAAGAAGGGACACAAAGGGAGCCGACAACAGCGGGAAGGAAGCAGTTGCAAAGGGACAAGAGGTGGATTGATATAAATGCACACATTGCTTTTGTTGTGTGCGTGTGGTGTGGGTTGGGTCGCTTGCTTCCTTCTTACCCTTCGCCCAACCAGGACCAAACCAGCTCTTGTGCCTCAGTTTGTGAGCCAGGCAAGTGGGTGTCACCACCGTCAGATGGTCAACAAAAGGAGCCTGTGTTCCCTTTGCTGTTGCTGCATTCATTTTTATTCCTTTACAGCTGGCCTTCCCCTGGTTGCTGGGATCCAAACACTGGCATTGCCCTCCTGGCACAGGGGAGAGACATCTTTCAAAAGGGCTGGAGGAAACGCTTCTCGAAACCCCACTTCCCATGCCTTCGTGAAATGCTCTGTTGCCTGTTCTTCTTTCCTTCAGCCTGTTTCTCCAGGAAGGGAAGTGAACCCTGATGATCCCTATTTGGCCTTGACTCTTCATCTGTCTTGGTTTGGGATGTTCCTAGCCTCTGAGCAGGAGATGGCTGTGGTCCTCCAGATGTTGTTGGATTGCAGCTCCCATCAGCACTAGCCAACAGAACTAGTGGTGAGTGATGATGGGGTTTGTAGTTCAGCAGCGCTTGAAGGGTCACACAATTTTCACCCTGTGATAACACTCCTGTAGGGACTGTAAACTTTCCAGAGAGAGAGAGAGAGAGAGAAGTGGCTAATTTGGCACACGCTTTTGCTTTGTGCAAGGCCATGTTTTCCCCATCTGTGCCTTTGAGAATACTAGATCTGTACTTCTTTCTTTCAGAGAAGTTGCTTTATCTTGAGTCAAACCATTGATTCATCTAGTTCAGTGGTGTCTATGAAAGGGTAGGGAACTCAGACCCTGAAACTCTGGCCCTCCTGGAGTTCCTCCATCTGAACATTAGGAGGAGCTTCTTGACAGTGAGAGCTGTTTGACAGTGGAACACACTCCCTTGGAGAGTGGTGGAGTCTCCTTCTTTGGAGGTCTTTAAACAGAGGCTGGATGGCCATCTATCGGGAATGCTTTGATTTTGAGTTCCTGCATGGCAGAATGGGGTTGGACTGGATGGCCCTTGTGGTCTCTTCCAACTCTCTGATTCTATGATTCCCCCTTCTCCATTACACTATCATTAGTCATTTCCCAACTTTTGCAGGGACTTTTTCTACTTCCTAAAAATGCCTCTCATAAAACGTAAGCTTTCAGTTAAAATACGCTGATATGTTTGGCCAAATACGCTGATATGTTTGGCCACTTTTGCCATTGGACCCTCCCATCCCTAGAATATGAATCTGAAAGAGGTTCCCCACCCTTGCTCTACATTGATGGGCAGTAAGTCTTCAAGGTTTCTGATGGAGCTCTTATCCAGCTCTACTTGGAGATGCCATGGATCAAACCAAATGCCTTTGGAATACAGAACTCTTGGTCTGGGTAAATGAAGCCATTTCCCCTTCAGTTAATTGGGTGCAAAGCCTCCATGTTAAATCTACAGAGAGAAACAAATGAGACTATAAACCTACTGGGTGACCTTGGGCAAGTCACACACTCTCAGCCTCAGAGGATAGCAGTGGCAAACCCACTCTGAAGAAACTTGCCAAGAAAACCCAATGGTAGGGTTGCCTTAGAGTAGCCATAAGTCAGAAACTACTTGGAAGCACACAACAACAAAGACATCTGGGCTTATAATGTAACTCATTTTTACAGTCTTCTCAGTCTTCCTCAACCAGTCTTCCCCAACCTGGCATCCCAGCCTTCTCTAATTACAATTCCCATCATCCCCAACCAGCCTCATGTTAGACAATCTGCTCAGGGAAGACGAATGTTTTAAACCAATACAGGTTGATATAAACTACGAGGGGATCAAGCCTCGTCCAATTGTTCTAGTCTTATTCTCCCTCCCCCAAGTTATCCCTGATTCTTATTACACTTAACATTTCATGACTTCCAGGGACTTCCATGATCACTGATCATGCTACATCCTTAATGGCTTTTTCAAGGTGGGGAAAACGTTGTCCTCTTTGTTGTTGTTGTTGTTGTTTAAAAAAGTTTTTTTTTCTAATTCTGCAGGTGTGGATATTTTACATACAAAAATCACCCCCCTCTTTGTATATGCTATGCACGTTTTTTTAAGTAAAGAGAAAATTATAGCAGCACTCTATGCAGATTGCAATACCTATTGTAGCTCAGTCATGAACCAATGAGAAATAATCGAATTGCCTACAATCAGTTTCTTTTCTTGGCCACAGGTAACTGAGCAAGCAGATAATTACAAGCTTATTTTCTCAGTGTTTTTTTTTTTTTTTTAATATGGTGGTGGCCGTCTTTCTTGTCTCTCTCCTTTCCTTTGAAATACATCCTTCTGATTTAAATGGGATAATAATTTTCTTGTGCTGTCAAAGGGCTTCAGCTTCCACCCAACTGGAAACCAATGAATGAGACCAACAGCCTAATTTTTCTCTGTTGCTCAGTTCGTTTCCCAAACTCACAGATCTGATCTTGTGCAAAGTGCTTCCAGGACATGGTGGAATTCAAGTTAGCACAGAGCAGGGAAACTGATGGGTTACAACTTCCATAATCCCTTACCCTTGGCCACTTGGATGGGGCTTCTGGGATTTGAGGTCTAAAACATCTGTAGGCCAGAGGCTCCCCTCCCTTCGGTTAGTACATTATGGAGTTGTAATGGTTGAGATGAATTAAAGGAAGGATCCCCAAACTGTGGTCCTCCAAGAGTTTTGGACTTCATCTCCAGGAAGCCCCAGCCAGCTTGGTGGACAGTGAGGAATTCTGGGAGCTGAAGTCCAAAACATCTGAAGGACCAAAGCTTTGGAATCACTGAATTAAAGGCAGTAGAATAACTTCATGACTATGTCTACATCCGCACTGTAGAAATAATCCAGATTGACACCACTTTAACTGCCATGGGTCAGTGCTATGGAATTCTGGGATTGGTAGTTTTGTGAGACATGTAGCCTTCTCTGTCAGAGAGCTCTGATGCCACAACAAATGACAATTCCCAAAATTCCATGGCACTGAGCCATGGCAGTTAAAGTGGTGTCAACTTGGATTATTTCTGCAGTGCAAATGCAGCCCAGGTGGCAGTCTATAGTTGCCCATTTCTCATAGTAATTTTCATGTCTCCAGCCTACTCCATGCATAGAAGCTAACTAGATTCAATAATGGAATATCTTCCACCCCATTTGAGGCAGCTAGTTGGCTTAGAGCCCCCAAGATATATCGTGTGGCATACGCAGTTGGAGACTGCAACTGCTACCTTGAACATTTTCCCCAGTTTACCTACCAGTCATGCTGGCCTTGTACTGGATACTGTACAGGACATGTATGGCCTAGCAGTTACAGTTACAACAGATCTGGGCAGTAGACATTTCTCTTAATAAATGTAAGGAAGAAAAATCATGTCAGGCTACTAATCTGTTTCTTTTGCAAGTCTTTCTCTGGTAGGCCTCCTTTTTAAACTCTCATTATCATTATCAGGGTTTTTAGAACTGCAGGCTGGTTAGAGCTCATTGTCATGCATTTATGAATCTTTGAACTAGGAACACTGAGAAGTGCGGCAAGCCACTGCAGAAGTATCTTATGTTTCAAAGTGATTATAGTATCCAGTGTCAAATTGCATTCAATCTAGCAGGGCACTGAAGCTGAAAGATCCCCTGTGATCCACTCACAGCAGTGATCTGACTCTGCTTTAGCCATTTTGTAGTTCTAATGTGTCTTCAGGTCAGCCTTCCATGACCTGTTGGCTCTCTATAAGTGTTGGACTACAGCCTCCATCATTCCCAGACCAGACTGAACACACCAGGTGTGAATGATGGATGCTAAAGCCTAAGAGGGCCAGTGTGGTGTAGTGTCTTGAACATTGGACTACAACTCTGGAGACCAGAGTTTGAATTGTGGCTCATGCATGTAAACCCACTGGTGACTTTGGGCAAGTCACACTCTCTCAGCCTCAGAGGATGGCAATGGCAAACCCTTCTGAAGAAATTTGACAAGAAAACCCTATGATAGTTTCACCTTAGGGTCACCATAAGTTGGAAATAACTTGAAGGCACACAACAACAACCAACTAGCATATCTCTGCTATTGTTATTTGTTCTGACTAGAGTTGACCCATTGAATTAATTGGATTAATGGGATTCACCTATGGGTTGAATCACTATTCAGCAAATAACTGAATGGATCTAATCCACCTCTGAGTATTCCTTGCTTAAGAAAACCCTATGAAATTCATTGGGTTGCCATTAGTTGATGGGCAACTTGAAGGCACATATACACACTCTGGTTGGGATGAACAAATAGGGTACCAGCCCTGGTGGGACACTAGGCTGCTTTAGATACTGATCATGAACAAAATTACGTAAGGAGTTTTACAGTCATAAGGGATCGGAAACAGTACTTTGATTACTCTCATTTTAATGAACATTCATTCCACTTTTGTCTCAGTGTACATTTGAGGAAATAACAGTATACATGGCTGTCCCTTTTATTCTTTTAACAAACCTGTGGGGTAGGTTAAGTTGACAGACAGCCCCAGTGAAGCTGTTGTGGATGTGTGGGCTTCACGCATTTTTCTCTTTTGGGGATTAAGGCTTACAGCAGGGGTCGGCAACCTACGGCCCGCAGCCAGTTCCGGCCCGGGGGCCCGCGCTTACCGTCCCCCGGCGCCGCCTGCCATTGCTGCTACGTGGTCGCGCGCATCACGCGCCGCCACTTTGTTTTCCAAAATGGCGGCTGCGATGCGTTTGCGCATGCACAGTGCCCGTGTGCAAATGCTTCACGGCTGCCATTTTGGAAAACAAAATGGCAGGCGCGATGCGCATGGCGGTGGTGGTGGCGGCAGCGCACGCGGGGGCAGCGCACGAGTGCGTGAGCGTGCGCGCCGCCATTTCCCCCCCCCCCCCGGCCCACCAGAAGGGAGCTGTTCTGTGGACCAGCCCCCGCCTGAAAAAGGTTGCCTACTCCTGGCTTACAGAATCAAGTCCAGGTAAGGCACTCTGAGAAGAAATTCAGGACCCTGGATAGTTCCCTGTTAGTGATGCTATAAGAAGCCCTTGGACAGATCAGAAGACTGTTCTGCATTAAAGAGCCTTGTCTCCTTAAAGAGCTTTTGCCTAATTCTGCATTATTTGGCTTCTCTTAGGTCTCAGTCTTAGATCCTCCAGATGTTTTGGACTTTAGATCTCAGAAATTCAACTATTGGCTGAACTATCATGGACTTCTGGGAGATGAGGTCCAAAACAGTGGAGGACCAAAGTAAGAACTATTGGTCTAAGACAAGAGTGGGCAAGTTTGGAAGGCTAGAGGAGGTGAAAGAATGTAGAGGCTGTATCCCTACTTCAACTCCTTTTTAATATATATATATATATGGTTTGCCCTCTAGGAAGCATTTCCCCCATGTTTTTAGCCCCAGGACAACAGGGAGTGGAAGTCACTTTCTTTTGACATCCTGTTTCAAAAAGGCCTATCTGGACATAAATTGGCCTGGGAGAGGTAAACATGGTAGCAATGTCATCGACATCATGTAGAGGGCATTTTGGGGCAAAAATATTGCTAAAGATTGGTTTATTTTTGCCCAAATTTATTTTGATCTTTGGGGAACCCCAGGAGTCACATGCAGCTCACAGGCAACACTGCCCATTCCTGGTCTTTGAGACAGACTGGATGCTGGGGATCTATCCCAAGTCTGATGGTGGTAGAGGCCTCATCTTCCATCTGGGAAAGGACAGGGCCAAGTTCTGAAGTTTCTCCACTGGGGAAAGGGGCTTGGAACTAGTCCTCATTGGATACTATGTGACCCCAGGGTATGAAGGCCCATGAAATTTTGTGTGTAAAAATTGGAACCCTGTCCACCACATCCTTAGTTTGTTGTTGTTGTGTGCCTTCAAGTCATTTTTTACTTATGGGGACACTAAGATGAACCTATCATGAGGTTTTCTTGGCAGAATTTGTTCAGTGAGGGAATGGCTTTGTCTTCCTCTGAGGCCGAGAGGGTATGACTTGCCCAAGGTCACTCATGGCTAAGTGGGGATCCAAACCCTGGTTTCCGAAATCATAGTGCAACACTCAAACCACTACATTAATAATAATAATAATAATAATAATAATAATAATAATAATAATTTATACCCCGCCCCTTTGGGATCAATTGAGGCGGCTCACAATAAAATAAAATACAATAGTGAAAACAAATTACATCCCACCCACCCCTTAAAAAGTTATTAAATATATTACAAATTAAAATAATTAAGATTAAAACAACATTAAAACAACAGTCACAATTATACATCCCGCTGGCTCTCTTTAGTTTACTGGCTAGTAATATCAAAGGAAGCCCTTAAATCCACATTGAAAGTATCTTTCCCATACTGTTCTGCCTAAGGCAAATCAGGCAGCCTGGCACCTTGCAGTGCTTTGGACTGCTGTCCCCATAACATCAGCCCAGTAGCCCTGCCGATGGGAGCTTTAGCCCAAAATATCTGGATATTGGTAATTGCTGCTAATGAGGTAAGGGTGTTTGAGGAATTTACTCAAATTTTAGTAATAGGAATATCTTAAAGTATATGCTGCATGACATTTTTGTTGCACAGAAACAATGAAGCCCTACTAATATGGCGATGTGTTGTTGTTGTTTTGTTTCAGGGCTGAAACCACAGGAAAAGAGGAACCATCATTCTGAAGATCTTCAGCTTTGCCCCCCAGCTCCACTACAGATCATCTGACTCTTGTGGAGTGAATCAAAGGTTCTCCTGGGTATGTGTGTGTTTTCAAGATGCCTGCTGGCAAGATGGCCCCATGAACTTCATAAGGGTTTCTTAGGCAAGGCATATTAATAGCATATAGCACCTGGTATTGGTGGTCTCCAATCCAAGTACTAACCTGCTTATCTTCCAAGATCAGATGGGATCTGGTGCCTTTAGGCCACCTTTTGCTTTTTTGTCAGTACATGTGGAAGGATAGGTTTGGAAATAAATCCATCTGGGTTCAGTTTTTGAGCAGCCTACTACTGTATGAGTTAATGGTTAATATTTGGAGCGTGTCCAGAGAAGGGTGACTAAAATGGTGAAGGGTCTGAAAACCATGGCCTATGAGGAATGACTAAGGGAACTGGGTATGCTTAGCCTGGAGAAGAGACAGTTAAGAGGTGATTTATGATAGCCCTGTTTAAGTATTTGAAGGGGTGCCATATTGCAAATGAAGCAAGCTTGTTTCCTGCTGTTCCAGAGAACAGGATCTGGAACAATGGATGCAAGCTACAGGAAAAGAGATTCCAGTTCAACTTCCTGACAGTAAGAGCTGTTCGACAGTGGAAAGGAGTGTGATGGAATCTCCTTCTTTGGAGGTCTTTAAACAGAGGCTGGATGGCCATCTGTCGGGGATGGTTTGATTTTGAGTTCCTGCATGGCAGAATGGGGTTGGACTGGATGGCCCTTGGGGTCTCTTCCAACTCCATGATTCTATGATTTCATCCTTTGGTAGTGTGCTTATTTACTTACGAATTAATGTACTTTCTCTTGCTTATAACTAGTACTGTGGGTATGCTTATCAACTACAACCTGAGCTCACAAGTCCATCTTCTGTTATGGCTGTTCTTGGTGAGGAGGGCCTAGAAATTGCAGAGATAGTTATTTCACTTATGCTTGGCAGACATTTTAATTTTACATTGTAAAGATATTTTTATCTGTTGTTGTTCTAAGTCTGTTGATCTACATTTAGAATGTTAAATTGTAAAAATATTAATATTAAACTGCATTCATATTACATTGAGAAAAATATTTTACAATTTAATATTGCAGATATTTTATGATATAAAGCATCAGGTATTTTGCAGCAAAGGTATAGAGCTATTTTATGAAATAGGACAATAAGGACTAGAAACTTATTCTTTCATAATCTCTGCATGCTGTTTTAGTATACTTGCAGTTGTATGAAGAAGCAATCTGCTAGCAGACATTACAGCACAAAGAACAAAAAGTCACATTTTCAGATGGCAGCTACACTCCTTTTGTTTTTGATGGTAACTGCAACTGCATTTCAAGTGTAGTATTTTTGCATCTATTCACTGTGGGTCTTTTTAGGTATTTGAGGAATTTTCCCCTATGGGAGGAAGCTGGAAGCCCTAGGAGCTTAAAAGCCAGATACATTCAATGCAATCATGCTGCTTCCAGCATTTAAAAATCCAGTAGCTCTGTAAAATAGCTAAATTTATATAGTACTAGTGCCCTCTGCTGACATTGCAGAGCCAAGCAATCAGAGGATTGTGAGGGTTTGGGGTGTTTTTCTTTTTGGTTTATTATTGTTTAGGCATATACATTCCATCCTGGATAGGGACATGGAAGACCTTTTCTTGGGTAAAAATAAAGATGCAACAATGCAATAGAAATACTTAAATGTATCCCATAAAACAACCAATCTAAAACAGTATGCGATGGAGCAACTTTAAAAACCCAATAATCATATGCAGCTCACTCTGTGTTCATGTTCCTTCCTCTTTCTCCTCCTGATCTTGTTCATACAGCTACATTCTGTTGGAACAACTGTTTATGGTAGCTATATGCCCAGGAAAGAATAGCTTGAAAACACTTGAGAGTAGCAGCAAGGATCCCTGACTGGTTGGTTCACGTCAGCAAAATGTCACTGGTATTGAAGGCTGTACCCTGAACATGCCTGCCAAGACATGTAGGCCTTAAACAGAGCACTGAGGTCTAGTGGGTGCATTCTTCCTTTGCAGAGATTTTACCTTGGCCACTTCTTGAGGGCCACCATTATACTGAGTGCTTTTCTATTCCATAGAGTCCAAACAGTTGTCCCATTACCTGCTATTTAAACTTGCTTCTCATCCTTTTTCCTTAGATCAATCTTCTCCAGTCTTCACAAATCAACAACATGGCATATGTCTACAAGATTCTTGCAGTCTTCTGGGTCCTAATTGAAGGTATCTTTGGGATAACATGATGCAGTTGTTCTCGGTGACATGCTCCCAGCTTGCAAAGTTGCAGCCACTGAGGTCAAACATGGCAACATTGATAGGCCTTGCGGTGTTCTATTGCCTGCAGGTCATAGCAATATTGTACAATCTGCTACACCCATTGAGCAAGGTGGGTAACAGTAGGTTGTGTTGACTTCTTCCAGATGGATCTATGTCAAACACTGCCCTCTACATTCTTCCCTCCCTGCAAAAGAGAGATTTTTGAAATATTCCTTTTTTGGAACTTTTGGTGAGAGCTAATGGGGTATTCCATTAGAGTTAGTGAGGGTTGATGAGTACAAGAAATGGATTCTCCATAGCCAACCACCTCTGCTGTAGAATGACAGAACCCAGTTCCATGAATGAACGAATGAATGAATGAATGAATGAATGATATTTTGTCAGCCACAGCTCAGTCTGATATACAAATGGGCACAGGACAGTGACAGAGGGCACATACTTTGTCTGGGTTCATCCCTTGACTTCTCATGGTAAGGCAGGAAAAGACCTCTCTCTGAAACACAGGAAGGCATCTATCAGTCAATGCAGACTCCTAGCCTTCCCCAAGCTGGTGCCCAAGCTGTGAGATGTGTGTGCGTAGTTGTGTGTGTGTGTTTAATTGCTGTAAGCAGCCTTGAGTCCCAAACAGGGGGAAAGGGAGGGGGATGATAGAAGGATGGCTAGATTCTTATCAGGTTAAAGAGCCATTATTTGATCTTGGACAGAGAAGACAGGAGATGAACCCACAAAGTTATTAAGCCAGTCAGTCAGTCATAATTTATTACGGTCCATAGACCCAAAATTTAAGCACTCAATCAAAACATACATGTCATCAAATTCCCCAAAGTAAAATTCCCCACGCTAGTTCAAGAATCACAGAAGGTGCTCAACTCTAACTGTCCCTTTGTACATAAAGGATTCCAATCCTAGCTGCCCCAGAGAGAAATTTGGCAACTAGAAGAGTGACATTTGGGCATTTATCTTCCAGCAAGAATTTTACATGAGAAAGGTCTGATCTTCCTTTCAAGTTATTAAGCTAGTGGAGAGAAGGCTAATCTCTCCCTCCTACCCTACTCATTGCAGTTTCCCATCTTTTCTTTTCCTTGCTGGCCAAGGGGTCCTGGCAGGACCATGGAGTGCCTGGATGCCTGAGCACATCAGTGCCTTTGAGGGTACCTGCGCCGTCATCCCATGCCGCTTCAATTACCCCGATGAGCTACGCCCATCTGCTGTGCATGGCATCTGGTATTTCAACAGCCCTTACCCCAAGAACTATCCCCCGGTGGTCTACAAGTCTCGCACCAACATTGTCCACGAGAGCTATGTCGGGCGCAGCCGTTTGTTGGGAGAGCTGAATTTCCGCAATTGCACCCTGCAGCTCTCCCGCCTTAGTCCTGAACTCATGGGCAAATACTACTTTCGTGGAGACCTGGGCGGTTACAATCAGTACACCTATCCTGAACATTGCAACCTTGAGATCATCAGTGAGTACCAGGCAATGGCATCAGGGCTGCCGGTGGCAGGTTCTAGTATTTTTTTGACTGAGCTTTGATGATCACAGGAGAGGAAAGGGGAGAATTTTATTCAGCTTAGAAATGGATCAGATCTTGCCAACAGTATACAATTGGCTCTCCGCATTTGTGACTTTGACTTTTGTGGATCTGATTACTTGCATTTTATATTAATATGTTCTCTCTAGGAATATCTTAAATCCTCCAGCGCAATTCTGCTGGAAGTTGACCAGAGAGTTGTGCTGGAGAACCTAGATGTTCCTAGAGAGAACACTTCTCTAGGCATTTGGAGGTCCTCCAGCATGAGTCTACGATCAACTTCTGGCAGATGTTGACCACAGAGTTGCACTGGAGGGCCTGGAGATTCAAAGAGAGGTGTTCTCTTAGGTAAAAAGAATAGTGGTTTTTTTATTTGTGGCTTTTCCACATTCATGGGGGTCTTTCACCCCTAACCTCAGTGAATGTGGAGGGACCACTGTACTGCTCGAAATCAGTATGAAAACCATGACACAGTTGTCCTTCACTTTTCAGATTTTGCAATGAGATTTTTGAAGCGATAAACGTGTAGATTAAGAGCAATAACTTGCAAAAATGCATAGGTTAAGCAAAAGTGTGGCCAATATATATATAAGGACAAAAGTATACAAAATCCATACATACTTCTGTGCTGACTTTCTTTAAAAATGGCAAAATGATGCAGAAACGGGACAAAATGAACAGAAAACTGACAGATACATCCATCCATCCCTTGTCATGGGTCACAGGTGCTTTCCTTTGGCATTGGGATCAACAGTCACTAAATGGTGGAAGGGTTCACACACACACACACACACACACACACACACACACACAAAGAATATGTCATTTTATTCAATTTTAACTAAGTTAGAATGAATGCAATCCTCTAACTTTAGACTAAGGATGCTTAATGTTGGCTCTATTCACACACACACCCTGTTTGTTTGATACTAGATTAAATAGGCATCTGATGCTGCAGTGCTCTTTAATTGTCTTTGTTTCTAATGGAAGAATCAAGTGGTGGACAGCTGTGGTAGACTCAGGTTCATGGTCTTTCTTTTATTCCTGTATACACACACACTATGGACTACAACCACCCCAAATTCAGCTGCTATGCAGAGAGAAAGCAAACAGGAAATGCGTTTCTGCTTCTTCCATTTGCAACCACTTTTCATCATTGTGCATCACTGGGTCCTCCTTGTTTTTTACAATTCCTGAGGACCACCAAGAAGGACATTTTGTCCTTTGGGAGGTTCCCCCCCCCCACACACACACATAACATTTGGGGGGATGCAGGGGTTCAGGTGGGCTTTCCAGTCTCCCAATAAATCTGGCTACAACTCCACTTTTATTTTTATTTTCAATACCCTGACTCCATTCTCATCATTTAAAAAAAAAGTGCTAAGGGCCATATGATCTGATGGAAAGTGAAGCTGCATTTGCTAGATGCTTCCATGAACATGCTTTTTCATTTTATATGGGGGAGGGAGAGAGACTGTGGGCTCCAGAGGCCACATAAATGACAAATGGTTCCATATGTGGCCCACCCCTGCTCTAAACAGAGTCTAGAGAAGCTCCGGGCTTTGCATCATCTCTGGTTCTTTTCAATGCCCATAGATAAACCCACCATTGTGAGCCCCGCAGAAGTGGTGGAAGGGACAGAAGTGGAGCTGCGCTGTGTGGTGCCTGACAACTGCCCTGACATGAAGCCCATTATCACATGGATGAACCATGAGAACCTGGCTGAGCATTCTGTTTATGCACAAGTGGAAGAGGAGGACAGCACCTGGTCTCTCATCTCCTTGCTCAAGTTCATGCCGTCGCGTGAGAATCACGGGCGTGAGTTGGGATGCAAAGTCACCTATGCCAACACGACTTTTGAGTTTGATGGCTTCACCACTCTGGATGTTAAATGTGAGTGGTGTCGCTAAGAGGCAGTTTCAACCAACTTTTACATGTGGAGAACTTTTGGAGCCTGGGTTGCTTGCTCACTGGTTATCAAGACCTCAGATTCTGCAACGGGGAGAACCTCTTTGCCTCCACCCAAGGATTCTTGAATACTGGTGGGACATTGCTTTTCAGCAATTAGCTAGAAGCAGAAACAATGCTTCCCTCCAGAACAAAATTCCACACTATAGTGCCTAGTCCATATCCATGGCCAAGATCTTTCTGTAGTATTTATTTACTGATAAAGAAATCCTCATTACTTCAAAGATCCCCTACATAGATCATAGAATCATAGAATTGGAAGAGACCACAAGGGCCATCCAGTCCAACCCCCCCTGCCATGCAGGAACTCCCAATCAAAGCATATTACACATTAACTAGAAGCTTCCACCTTAAAGCTTCTGCCTTTGTTGTGCGCCTTCATGCCATTTCCGAGTTAAGGCAAATGTATCATGGGGTTTTCTTGGCAAGATTTGTTCAGAGGAGGGTTGGCATTGCCTTTCCCTGAGGCTGAGAGCATGTGACTTGCCCAAGATCACCTAGAGCAGGGGTAGGCAACCTGTCCCCTTTAAGGGCCAAGGGACTTCAGCTCCCAGAATCCCAGGAGCTATTGGCCAACATGGGACTATTGGCCAACATGGCTGAGGCTTCTGGGAGCTGAAGTCCCTCGGCCCTTAAAGGGGAAAGGTTGCCTACCCCTGACCTAGAGGGTTTCCATGGCCAAGTGGGGAATTGAACCCTGGTCTCTAGAGTCGTAGCTTCCTATTCAGTGTAAGAATGGAAGATTGCTTGTTTGTTTGTTTACTTCATCTATATGCTGCCCTCTCCCAGAGTGGGACCCAAGGTGGCTCCCAGAAATAGCAAATTAAAAAGAATTATTAATTAATTTCCGGTTGAGTCACATTTGATTGGTTCCTGTTCTCCTTAAAGAGGAGGCTTTAATTACAGCTTTCCTCTTGGTTGTTGTTGGGTTGTTTTTTTTTAAGAGATTTATTTTGCTACTTAAATTGATCTGCTTTACAAACCAACCCTCTTCAAGTATACCCCCAAATATACCCACCAGCACTCTATAATTGGAGACGTCAAATATATATACTAATAGGTCAAACTAGACATTATAAAGCTTTTGTGCAACGTGTACCAATCTCCCAAGAGGTTTTGTGTTCGTCTTCTTTAATGTGAGCAAAAAGTAGGAGGCAGCAAATATGACGAGAGGAACAGCAAAAAAGGAAAGAATTGTTGTTTTATAATTGACTATCTCCAGTCTTCACTAAATATAACCTTATCACCAATGGGAGAAGAAAGCAATTTGGCATGTAGGATTTTAAGCAGAACAGCAGGGGAGTATTATGCAATTCTGTCATTGTTCCACATAAATTTGCAAGCATTCTGATTCCAAGGAAAGTTCTCCACAACCATGTTTGCTAAAACAGAACATGGATTTATTTATTTATTTATTTATTTTTGTTATATAGGTATTGCTATATTTTTTGTGCATTTAATTGTGCATCTAATGCAGAATCTAGCAGTACCTTGAGAAATGCTTGTTTCTTTCTTTAAAAAAAAAAAAAGCAAATAACTAGCCCTGATTGTTGCAGAAAGGTACCTAAATATTTATGCAAAGCTGATATCCTTGGCTTTCCTTCACAGTCCCACCCCGTATCGTACAGGTGAACTCCTCCATGGAGGTAATACATGGCTCAGATGTGGTACTGATATGCTCTGTGGACAGCAGCCCTATGGCTCTGATCACATGGCTCAGAGAAGATGAAGTTCTACACGAAGATGTGGCTGGGAACCTCACACTACATCTAGATAATGTCACCTATCTACAGGATGGCATCTACACTTGTGTGGCTGAGAACATCTATGGCAAGGACAACCATTCCCTGGCTTTGGCAGTGCTGTGTGAGTACCTAACTTCTGAACTTTATGATTGGGACTGAGACAAGGAATCAGGATGATGATTTTTAAGCACCTTTAAATATCTAAATCACATCCATGCAAACCTAAAACTCCAGTTTCATTTATTTTTAACCTTACAGGTATCATCATTGGATATTTATGATAGGGTTTTTAAAACTGAATTTTAGCCTGTGAGTACAAAAATAAGGGGGAAAGAGAAAAGTGGGGAAAGAGGAGAGACTTGCAGAAAAAAAGAAAAATGAGGGTCATGAACACTGTTAGGGATAATGTTAGGTATGTGGTGGCTTAGTGATTAAGACGTCAATTCTGACAATTGGAAGATCAGAAGGTTGGCAGTTCGAGGCCCGGGTGCTGCATGAAGGGGTGAGCTCCCATCACTAGTCTCAGCTTCTGCCAACCTAGCAGTTGGAAAGCATGCAAATGCAAGTAGACAAATAGGTACCACGGGGGGGGGGGGGGGGGGGGTTAACAGCATTTGGTGCAGTCATGCTGGCCATATGACCACCAAGTCATCTTCAGACAATGCTGGCTCTTCGGTTTAGTAATGGAGATAAGCACCGTCCCCTACAGTCAGTTACAACTAGACATTTGTGACAATGAAAAACTTTTACCTAAACAATATTTTAGCTTTAGTATAAACACTAATAGAAGCAGGCCATGACCTATTGGTCAGTCCTAGCTAATACAGTGGATCCATTGTGTTAATTAGTGAGTCAATGTTAGTACCTCCCATTGATTAAAAGGGTTTGATCTAATTGGGACTAAACACAGACCCATGTGTCCACCAAAAAACTGGCTGAAGTTGATGTCTCTAAGGACGTTATCACACGTGGGCCACAAAGCGATAATAAAGTGGAAATGAGAAATCCCGAAAATAAACCTTGATTCTGCAAATGGCTTTCACACGTAATTACCTTAAATGCGAAATTACAGTAAGCACATTTAACGTTCACACACAAGTGAGAAAAGCCCTCGCCGAAGCTGGCAGATGTTGTTTTTGTCACTTCCTTTTCCTCATTTCATCATTGCTTTGGCCGCGTGTTTTGGCCCCAATTGTGTTCCTTCCCAAACCCCACATCAACCACAGCCCGATATCTCTAGTAAAAGACAGATATATTTAGAAAGACGAAGCAGAGAGGCTCATGTCTGGCCGGCAGGTTTGTTGCCCGAGAAAAACCGGAAGTAAACATAATAAGGAAACCCCGCAGAACCATGGGAAAATATGGGGAAATGCTTCCAAATGCGCATTTACTTTTCACATTACGGTAAATGCGAAATTAACTTAATTTCACATTTGCATTTCCTCAAAACAACCGAATTTCAAAAGATCTCGGTTAACACCAGTTTCTGTCCACTTTCTGTCCAGTTTCTGTGCGACGTCATGTGAAAACGCGAGGCACAAATCCAGTTTCTGTTTGGGATTTGTGTGGATTAACCAGCAGATTTGCCCCATGTGATAACGTCCTATGATTACATCATGCATGTTATCTTAGAGCAGAGCAGTAAGATCCTTCAGTCATGAGTATTTGTCTTTTCAGCTTTGAAATATGAGTCTTTTTATTACAATAAGAGCATGCAGGATCCAACCATGATCCAACCAAGTTACAGGGTTGTCATGTAAAAGTACATAAGAATGTACCTATCAAAAGTTTTTTTTTCCTAATACAAATTAATATACTGCAAGATATCCAGCTCCAAAGGACCTGCCACTGGATACATTCAATAGCAATTCAATTGAGAGGAATTGCTCAATTCTCCTCTTTGCTTTTTAATTTTCTAATCCAGCGGTTCCCAACCTGTGCTCCAAGAAGCACTTCTAAGGTGCTCCGTGGCCACTCCAGGAAAATGAAAGAAATAAAAATTGAATGAAATCAAAGAAGCAAACAGTAACACTACTCCTAAACACCATTAACTTGTAAGACATAGGGTAGGCCTCTTAGCGGCTCTGCCATAGAAACTGATTCTGAAAAGGGCTCCATGAGTCAAAAAGGTTGGGAACCCCTGTTCTAATCAGTTTAGGACCATTGCCAGTTAGAATATACAGGAATGGGCTAGAGCAGCCTTCCTTGGACTACAACTCCTATTATCTCCATCTGGCTGGGGATCGTAGGGGTGTAGTTCAGGGTTTGGGGAAACCAGGCTGGGAAATACTATTTTGGTAAATTCAATAATGCATTAATTCCCTCCATGAAAAGTCTGGCATGAAGACCTTCATAGCAAGAGATGATGTCATTGATCAGAGGGCTACAGTGGGAAGGAGATGGGTCTCCAGCTTTATTAGCTTTTAGCTCCAATCCAAGCCACCACGGCTTTGGCCGCTCTGCTAATATCCGTTCCTTCCCACACAGAAATGACCCCTAGGGGAAATATCACCCTCAGCAGAAAAAAGGTTTCCTACACCTGGACCAGACGGTCATTTTCTCACCTAGCAGCTTCCTATGTTAACCAAATGGGTTGCAATGGATCCCAGATCCATTGTAAAAACATTTTTTTCCTTCCAACTTAAGGGTCCTTATATCTGGGGTCCAAAATCCTACTGGGGTGGATTCCCTTCCAACCTCCCAACCACCCTATCTCTGGCTTCAGAGAATAGAACATACTTCTGTCAATTGTATTTTACATTTTCAGAAGCACATATGAAGGATCTTCTCAGTTTTGTCCCCCTTCCCTTCACAGATGCCCCTTGGAAACCGGTCGTGAACACGTCTGTGGTGGCAGTTGAGGGAGACCCTGTAACCATCCTGTGCAGCTCGCAGAGCAACCCTGAGCCCACGATCACCATTTTCAAGGATAAGAAGGCGATGGCCATGGGAGTCTACCAGAACCAAGTGGCCTTGGAGTTTGAGTCAGTGTCTCATGAGGATGATGGGGAATACTGGTGCACAGCAGAGAACCAGTTTGGTCAGCGCAGCACAGCCTTCAACCTCACTGTCGAATGTAAGCGCTGGACCCAATCCTGGGAGTTTGGGGAGCCCTGTTGCTCATCCTCACAGAAAGTGATAATACAGGGAAGTGTGTGTATCAGAGCACATGCAAAGTGTTTCTTCTACCAGTGCTGATGGTGCAGAATTGCATCTGAGCATACACCCCATACATACTCTTCTTTCACTGGTGATTTCCTAGTTTGGAGGTACCTGGGATCTCAGAGGTGGAGGGCCCAAAGGCCAGCCTGACACATTTGGCTGCCTGAACAAGATGGCACCTGCATCTTGTATGAGTTCTCATGATGTAACTCTTTGGGTTTTGTTGGGTTTTGCCATTTGTTGTCACCTTCACAACCACATGTTCAATTCTTTTGGGAGCTTTTCTAGTGAATTCCTAGACCTGTTCTAGGGTTCTTTGAAACTTAAAAACAACAACTAGGGCATAGATTGTTGAAGTGGGCCTCTAGTTTGAAGGGTAAACCATCTCATCTCTCAGTTTTCATTTTAAAAAATCTTATAGTATTGTAGTACAAAAGTGCCCAACTGTTCATGTATGGACCCTAGCATGAAAGGGTGAGGCCCCCAAGACTATGTAGGGGGACCGAACCTATGTGAAATGATCTGGCAAAACTGAATCAGTATCGTATATAGGTGAGCCTCCTCAGTAATTCTCAATCTCAAAGTACTAAATGATCAAGCACTAAGAAATATTGAGTCAACTGTTGTCATTGAGCCCTTCCAAGAGTAATAAAGGCAACCTGCAATCTGTTTTATGCACACTTAGGAGATTATCACACACTCCCCCCCCCAAGCTGGGCACAGGAGTAAACCACTTAAAAATGGATGATATTACACACCTCCATGTCCAGACTTCTCCTGGACTTCACAAAGAACAGAAAAGTCCCATTCTTTGCAAAGTCTTGATCAGGTATGCAACACCTCTGAGCTGGTCACAGAGACGTGCCATAACATCCATTTTAAGTGGATTATGCCCATGCCCAGCTTGGGATAAAAAGGCATGAACAATCTCCTTACTTATGAATAAATGAGGCTGAACACATGGAGTGACCTTCTAAGTACATGTGATGCTTTTAAGAATTTTCATATTTAACGATGTTTCAATGATCATGGAAGGGCAAAAGTAATTTGCCATCCTGCTCTAAGTACCAGCAAGTGTGTGTGTATGTGTCAAGTCACCTATCGACTTATGGTGATCTCATGAATTTCATAGGGTTTTCTTAGGCAAGGAATACTCGGTGGTGGTTTTGTCAGTTCCTTCCTGTGAAATATAGCCTACAACACCTGCTATTTGTTGGTGGTCTCTCATCCAAATACTAACCAGGGTTGACCCTGCTTGGCTCCCAAGATCAGGTGGGATCTGGTGCCTTTAGTGATTTAGGCCCCACTTGCAAGTAAGGCAACATTACAAACAATCTGTTTGCTAATGCTGAGTCCACACCATCTCAAAAACAGCTCTGGGACCCCTGTGTTCCTTGGTAACTCTTAAAAAAAAATAAAAGGAGAAGAGGAGGGTATTTCCCCCCCCCCCCCTTCTGATAGGTCTTGGAATTGAAAACAAACTCACTTGAGGGTGGGAATAAAATGTTGCAGTTAGTGCCATGAGTTTCCAAACAATAAGGACAACAGGGATGTTGTTTGGGTATTCTTTTTAAATCCCAAGAACTATAGCAACAAATCCCACAAACTCCAGACACATTTGCCTTATGTGGAGGAAACCGTTGTTGGAATGCATCTTCCAACAGCCTTATTGTGACTATACTGGGAAAGGCTCATGGGAGTGTAGTCCCATAGCATCTGAAGGTAGGACACAAGGAAAGCAGTGTTGGACTGGTCCAGTGTTAGAGTTCAGACTCTTCTGTTTCATTCTCTAATTCTCTCTCTCTCTCTCTCTCTCAATCTCTCTGCAGTTGCTCCCCTTATCCTCCCAGATTCCAAGTGTACAGCTGCTCGGGACACCGTGAAGTGCATCTGTGCAGCCAAATCCAACCCAGAAGCAGTGATCACCTTTGAGTTACCCACACGCAATGTAACAGTGAACGAGACTGACCGGGAGTTTGTGTACTCACAGAAAACAGGCTACATTGTCACCAGCATCCTGACCGTCCAGAGGGAGGTGGACTCCCAACTGTTCATCGTTTGCTCAGCCAGGAACCACTATGGCACCAAGAATCAACAGCTGCAGTTCCACCATTCCAGTGAGCGTCCCTGCAGGCAGTCGCTCCTCCTGATCCCTACAGTGATATTCCCCAGCAAAATAGATGTGGAGGCTGATGTCAGCAGGGCTTATGCCATGAGTTGTCCTTATCAGTCCTCTGTCAAAGCCTGCATGGAGCCTAGTGCTGATCCCTAGACATTTTCAGTCCTCCTGCTTCTTCTCCTTGATGGTGCTGCAGGAGAGCAAGAACTGGCAGGAGAAAAAGCAGAAACCTTTGCTCATCTGTCCTCTTTGGCAGGGATTAATCCTCTGTCGTCCCACTTTTTTCAGCTGGTTTTAAAATGTCCCAGTGTCTCTCTCCTCCTCCCACTTCCCCCCCCCTTTGTCCTCAGCTTACATCAGTCACTGCAAACTAAGTGCAAAGTGTTTGCACTCAGTTAACTCAGCATGAGGCAGAGATATGGAGAAGAGGGAGGAATATTGCCCTTCCCAGTAGGCTCAGACAAAAGCAAACTGCTATAGCACCTCCTAGCTTGTGTGTTCTTCCTCATTTATAACTTTTGCCATCTGTAGCACACACTGATGTTCCTTGACCACACATGTCCCAGTTTTTATGTATGATATATGGAGGGTAATGTAAACTATGCCTAGAGGAAGGAAGGAAGGAAGGAAGGAAGGAAGGAAGGAAGGAAGGAAGGAAGACAGATTGCAGGGATTGTGGATGTTTAGCCTGGCAAGGAAATGATCAAGAATATGCCATACAATTGATATATTCATATATCTGAAGGGCCATCACATAGGTGAGGGAGTACTTTTTCTATTGCTCTATATCAGGGCGGGCAAAGTCCATACACAACGATTATTTCGGAAGCCCTCTAAAACCATAAAGCAGAAAAATAAGCATTAAGAGGTGGGGTTTTACTTCCAGAAGCAGTGTTGGGGATGGGAGTTTCATTCGGGGCACAGAACCATCCTCTCCAAAAATCAAAACAGAAAGGGAATGTATGATCACCTCTAGTCTTGATGTTTTTGTTTATATTTGGGGTGGTGGTGGTGGTAAAGGGCTGCAGCCAAGGATCGGGTGCAAATTGGCCCTAGCTCCACCAAAATAGATCATCCCTGCTCCAGAAGATAGGAATTCAAATAGCAAGAAAAATATTTAGATGAAATTAGAACTTCCAGGCAGCACATACTGGTTGACATGGAATAGACTGCTTTGGAAAGCACTGGACTCTCCTTCATTGGAAACTAGTTGGCCTCATGTCTTAGATGCTGTAGCAGTGGCTTTCCTTTATCATATCCTGTCATACTCTTATGATTCTGGGAAATGTATTTTCAAAGCACTGTGCCTTCTCTGTCTTAGCAGAAGCCAGATCCATGCTTTCAGAGCACCTATTGCTCCCTGTTTTGAAAAGAAATGAGTCTGGCTGGATCTTCAAAGCATGTGCTCCTTCTGCCCAAATGGACTGAAGGAATGGGGCAGCCACAGTCACCATGGGTTTCCCATCTAGTTTTTTTTTATTCTTTCCGTTTAGCTGGCAGCAACATTATTGTCTCACTGCAATCCTACACCTGTGTTTGTCTGGTTTATTTCACAGACAGTCTGATGTGGGCAAAAGTGGGACCTGTTGGCGCAGTGGTAGCCTTTGCCATCCTCATAGCTGTGGTGTGTTATGTCAGCCAGACTAGGAAAAAGTAAGTTCTTATTGTTGCTTTCTCTATTTTACACCCTCGCTTTCCCATTGTTCAGTTTCAAGGTGGCTTACAAATTAAAATATAATTAAATATAATTAGAAACATAGCCAAAGTCAGCATTAAAACAGAATTCAACCATATTCAGTCCATGGGAAACATATGGGGGTTGCAGACTGCCAGAAATAGTGCAAATTGAGTCCACTTTTAGGGTTAGGGTTAGTGCTAGGGAATCATGGGAATTGGTGTGTTTTTTCTGAGACATTGAGCCTTCTCTGTCAGAGAGCTCTGGTGCCACAATAAAATACAGTTCCCATGATTCCCTAACCCTAACCCTAACCCTAACCCTAAAAGTGGACTCAATTTGCACTGTTTCTGGCAGTCTGCAACCCCCCCCCCCATATTCTTAATAAAGATAAAACACAGTTAAAACAGCACAGTTTAAAACAATACAGCACTCTCTTACAACCTCTTTCATTAAAAACCTTGAGTTTTAAAAACTTCTCTAAATGTAAAAGTCTTCACCTGCTGATGGAAGGATGGCAAAGAGGGGACCTAATGAGTGAGTCCCAAAGTCTAGAAGCAGCCACCAAGGAGGCCCTCTCTCATGTCTCCACCAGCTAAGAACGTTATCACACGGGGAGTTGTGGGGAGAAAGTGGAAATAAATGGGACGAGCGGAAGACTTTAATTTATGGGATTTGTCCCGTTCCGCCTCGCCTGATAACTAAATTCAAATTTAAAAGGGGGTTAATTCGAATGAAAACCTGATCTTTTCAAATCCTCAAAAATCCCGAAAATGAAAAGATCAGGTTTTCGTTCGAATTAACTCCCTTTTAAATTCGAATTTAATGATCAGACGAGGTGGAACGGGACAAATCCCGTAAATGAAAGACTTCCGCTCGTGCCCGTTTATTTCCACTTTCTCCCCACAACTCCCCGTGTGATAACGTCCTAAACCTGTGAAGGTAGTGAGAGTGAAAGAATGCCCTCTTATATGGATTTCAGGGCCTGGGCAGGTTCATACAGGGACACACATCTGTCCGATGGCCTGGACCTAAGCTATATATGGTTTTATAGGTCATAACCAGAACTTTGAATTGTGCCTAGAAGCAGACCAACAGCCAGTGACGCTGCTGGAGCAGGGTAACTATATGATCTCTGTAAGTTTTATTGGGTGATGGTGGTGGTAAAAGGTCAGTGATTATGCTGGCAGGGGCATTCTGGGAGTTGTAATTTTTTTAAAAAAGTTTCCCCCCCCCCCCCCCCCCCACTTTTTAGTATGTGGAAATTGATTTTTAGTATGTGGAAAGTGACTCAACGCTTGGCATCTACATTTCCTTCATCAGTAGGTACTGTGGGAGAAATTCCTAAGAGGTTCTGTCATTGATGTTTAAACTGCGATGGCTCTTTCACACATCCAAAATTGTCCCTTGAATTGCAGTCCTAGACTAACGTCCGATATCACATCAGACCATAGTTTGTACAGAATATGATTTAGAAGCCAAGCTGAGCCTTGACCTTCTAAAAATACATTGAAACCATGGTTTAGGTTTAGGACTACTGATCTGCTTAGTAGTTCAGTAATGAGGAAACAGCTGTAATTATGGTTTCTTAGTGCATGCAGCACAGCAAGGCACGATTAATACAAACCTTGGTTTGCAAATCCACTCCAAAGCACAGCTTCTGAACATGATTAACTAGATGATCACAACCAGTGTTTATCGATTCAAACATCATACCAAAACCATAGTTACACAGTGGGTCCTCCGTATCATTGGGGGTTCAGTTCCAGGGGCCCCCACAAAAACCAAAAAAACACAGAAGATTGCACCCCATATCATTGAATGGTAACAACATGAACACACACACACACACACTTCATTGCATGAATGTTCATGTTGCCACCATTGAATAATATGGGGTGTGGCAATCCATGGGCAGTCAAATTAGCAGATCCAAAGCCTGCCAATATGGAGAGCCCACTGTACTTCCTTATAGTGGTTCTGTTAGTCACAAACATGATTAATATATACATGTAAATATATCCTATACACATACACACACACACACACTTCATTTCCAAAGCACCCAGGGAGAAGTTAATCTGAGTATCTCTTTGCATTTTGAATAAATGATGTACAAGCAAATATATGTTTTCTACAGTCCAGTTAAATGGAAATAATTAGATGTGAAATTATTTTAATTCTATTGCAATCAATAATAGCAAATACTATCTTTGAAGTACATGATCACTACCGGCTTAGGATAAGAGTATTCAAAAACAAATTGCAAACAGAAAATAATTAGGCTTTTATAAACAATAGCAATCCATAGTTGTTAATCCTAGTTGAAAATGATTGCTAAATATCCATTGGGTCTTAAATATTAATGTATGCTTATTGAGATTGTTGCTGTTGTTATTGTGCTTTCAAGACTCCTCAGACTTATGGTAACCCTAGGCGAACCTATCATGGGGTTTTCTTGGCACATTTCTTCAGAGGGGGGTGGCCATTGCCATTGTCTGAGGCTGAGAGAGTGTGACTCACCCAAGGTCACACTATGGAGTTTTCATGGCTGAGGGGATTTGAACTCTGGCCTCCAGAGTCATAGTCCAGCACTCACCACACTGGCTGTTTTATCAAGATTAGAAGTTACATATTCAGTCAATTAAATAAGAGGTTAGTTGTGGCGCTGGAGGAAGGTTCTACAGATACCATGGACTGACAGAAAGACAAATAAATGGGTCTTTGAGCAGATCGAGCCTGAACTCTCCAAGAAGCCAAAATGACTAATCTGAGGTTGTTATACTTGGACATATCATGAGATGATATGACTCATTAGAAAAGATGATAATGCTCAGCAAAGTGGAAGGCAGTAAGAAGAGAGGAAGACCACATCACAGATGGATAGACGCAATCAAAGAAGCCACAACCCTGAGGTTGCAAGATCTTAGCAGACCTGTTAATAATAGGCTGTCTTGACAGTCTCTCATTTCTAGGGCCATTGTACATCAAAGCCAACTTGACAGCCATTAGCAAAAAAATAATTTCTCTTTACTAATCAACCATGACTGAAAATAAGAAGCTTATTCTTCTTCATAAAAAAGACTACATGGCATTAAACCAGGGGTAAGAGCAAGCATGGCATAATGGTTTGAGTGTTGGCGTACAACTCTAGAGACCAAGGTTCAATTCCCAGCTCGGCCGTGAAACCCTCTGGGTGAATTTGGGCAAGTCACACTCTCTCAGCCTCAGAGGAAGGCAATGGCAAACCTCCTCTGAACAAATCTTGCCAGGAAAACCCCATGATAGGTTTGCCTTAGGGTCACCATAAGTTGGAAATTATACAGCCTTCTAAATGTCGTTGGCTTGCAAGGCCCAGTGTCTGTAGCCAGCACAACCAATGGTAAGAAATGCTGAGAGTTGCAGTCCAACTATCCCTGAAAGGCCATATGATTCCCTCCCCTACATTAAACATATTGCTTGGTGTTAAAACTGAATATACTTGTTGGACATGTGAACACAGTAAGTAAGTCCTAGTCACTTTGTTTTCTTTCTTATTTCTCAGGAAAAACATGAATGAAAGCTCAAGCTTCATGCAAACAGAAAACCCCCCTGTCGTCTTCAGTGGAGACTACAGGAGTTCAGGCAATCTGGAGAAATCAGAGGTACTGATGTAATGGAAGATGAAATAGGCAGAAGCAAAGCCAGCTCTAGGTTCTGGAGATCCCTGGGCAAGATATTTTGAGGGTGCCCACATTACTCTTGTTGGAGTCTATTCAATTGTTTCTCTCCTTAGGCCCAATCTATACCAGAGCAAAAGCAGGCATCATGTCCCCCTCCAAGGTTTTTTGGATTTCAACTCCCATGATCTCTCCCCATTAGCTATGTTGACTGGGCTGATGGGAGTTGCAGTCCAATATCTGTCCCTAGCCCTAATGCATCTGCCTCCTTTGCCCTCACCATTTGCTTACTCAGTTAGAAGCAAGTGAACTGGCATTGACAGTAACTAAGGGCGAGTGCAGGGCCAGTTCACTTCTTGTTTCGGAAGTGCCCCAATGGCATGCCCAATGATGCCACTTTGACCAGAGAGAGGTCTGACTCCATATAAGTCACAAAGACACAGATGCCAGATCTAGAGTTCTAGATTTGGTACACATGCTAGATGAGTCAATCCCAGATACTCCACACATATATTGTAAGAGCTGTTCGACAGTCGAACACATTCCCTTGGATTGTGGTGGAGTCTCCTCCTTTGGAGGTTTTTAAACAGAGGCTGGATGGCATCTGTCAGGGATGCTTTGATTCTGTGTTCCTGCATGGCAGGGGGTTGGACTGGATGGCCCTTGGAGTCTCTTCCAACTCTATAATTCTATGATTCTATATACAGTATATACTCTGTCAGCTCTTGAGATTTCAGGCTCCAGCCTGGGTTTGAAAAAGAGTCAGGGCCATTTTTGAATGCTTGGACTTAACATATAGCCTATAATTATGGTGCTTGCAAAGAAAATCACTGTTTGAGTTACAAGAGGGAGATCTGGGCATTATATAGTGAGAAAGGGATTTATATGGTGAGTAGATGACCAGGCTCTTGGTCGAAGGAACAGCCTTAATGAATGGAGAAGCAAAGAGAAGATTGGTAGGCACAATAGCTGAGATCCTGTGTGGCAGAGTGTAATGTAATACAGTTGTCCCTCCTTATTTGCTTTTGGAGTCTGCAGTCTTGCTTTTCACAGGGAGGGACAAGAGCTATAATTTTAATGGCCGCATATGCGCTATGGGCACACACACCATTACTTAAATGGAGCTTGAATATTTGCGAGATGCCATTTTCACGGGGGGGGGGGGGTCCAGAACAGATCCCTTGTGAATTGGGAGGGGTGACTGTAGTTCCACATGCACAAGTATGCTATAGCAGGCCATTCAACATCCCCTGGGCCCGTGGTTGAGCCACTGCAGACCCTCTCTCCCATGGCTATATAGTGGCTGGCAGGGATCGGAGAAGCATCTGGCTATGTAACCAGATGCAGAATGGTTATATCATCTGTTGAGAACCACTGGGACCCTTCAGAATGAAATAATCATTCTGTGTCTGGTTACAGGAACATAGCCAGACACATCTCCAGTCCCTCTCCCCATTCACCACCAATCATGGGATGGCCATGGGGAGATTGCAGTGGCTGAGCAGTAAATGGATTTGGTCATTGCAGAGAGTGAAAAGCAATACCCACTTCCATTATAATAATAACAACAACAAAAATGTGTAATGTAAGGTGGGCCTACCCCTGCATATGACACTAACTGGATGCCGGCCGCAGAATGGTTATGTGTCCATCCTGGTGGCTCAATTTGGGATGCAACCAATTGCAGGTGATGGCTCTGATGTCAGTGAAGTGTTGAATCCGCTCCAGATTTGAGTATAGATTTTAAAGGTGCTGGGAAACTATTTGGTTTATGAATTTCAGAACCTTGGATAGCTCCTCCAAAATTCATGCTAAGCCCTGAAGCAAATTCAATACCCCACTGACACTCAAGCCACTAGCTGCCATCGGGTGCAATTATAATGTGGTCAGTGGTGCAGAGGTCCGTTTCGAACTTGCAGGTGCTTATCATGACAATGTCCATAGCCATGCCTCCAAAGGGAGTCCAAAAAATAAAAATAGTGGTGTTGATCTAAATCAGCAGTACCGACTGAAAGAATATTCTCTGCTATTCATTTTCTGGTCAAAAGAATGGGCTTCTCAACAGTCCGGAAACCCTGTCGGGAAGACTAAACAGAGCATTGTGACTTCATGCAGTTTTCTGTATTTGAATGTCCTGAAGTATTTCAGATGATTTTTCAGTGCAAAAAGATGTAGCCTTTTTTTGCACAAAAATATGTTTTCTATCTGTTTGCTACACAGTGGGGAGATAACTATTTATTTATTTTATTTTATTTCAAGGATTTATATCCTGCCTTTCTCCCACAATGATTCATCTCTGCATGCAAAGATTAAATAGTTGAGGATGTACATCCCTAATCAACAGGTTATATATATTTTTAAACTGTGCAAAGTTTAATTCTTTCTTAAGGGGGGGTTAAGATATATTATTATGTATTGCTATTAGGTATTGTATTGGTTTGTTTTAACATATAAGCCGCCTTGATTGCTATTATAGTAGAAAAGCGGGATACAAATAAAAGTTTTATTTATTTTATTTATTAACAGATCAGTTCTAACAGAAAAGGATTTTCCTGGCAACAGTATGTTCTCGTTGTAACTCAAAGTGTTTGGAAGGTTGTTTGATCTTAAATAAACAAGAACCATTGGCTTTACACAGGACCTGCTCCTGGTAGAGATGAAAATTACTAGAAGTAGTTTTTTTATAAGTATCAATACAGTTGCTTGTATTTTGGGACTCTCTTGGGGGACTGTCAGAATGAGTGACTCAGTTTAAAAATTCACCTCTATCCCACTATTTCTGGCTTCTGCAAAAAAAAAGGGTGTCCTTCCCAGTCAGGTCACTAGTGACTGCTCTTCCTTTTCTAATAGTCTAAGGAGATCTGCTCTCTGGAGAGCCACTGACCTGGGTAGGTAAGTATGGACTCCCTTGTCCATGTGTCATGTTGTGTTTCCCCTTTTTCGTCTATATGGTATTTGGGCTGTAGAAATCAGAACTCTCCACTTTATGCTCCCTCCTACCGTCTCCACATATCGAGAAATCTGTAGCATCTTTTATTAGATTTTGTTTCTCTAAGGGGCACAAAAGACATATGGTAGTATCTTTGTAACAGATACAAATAGGATCAATCAGGCATTACAGGAGCAGAGAAGCAAAGGCAGAAGTTGCTAGTCATGGGAGGAATTAAAACACACTCAGACTGGGGAAAAAGATGTCTTCCTGCCTGATGATGATGATGATGATGATGATGATGATGATGATGATTTCTTATTCTTACCAGCCTCTCCTTATAGAACAAGGGGAGGAGAAACAATAAATTAAACACATAATACAAATTAAAAGAGTATGCAAACAAATAATCAATATGGTGTTAAAAATTGTAGATTTAAAGATGCTTGTATTTCGGGACTCTCTTTGGGGGACTGTTGGAATGAGTGACTCCATTTAAAAATTCATCTCTACCCCACTATTTCTGGCTTCTGCCAGAAAGGGTGTCCTTCCCACTCAGGTCACTAGTGACATTTGTAATACTATTAGTATATAGCAGTTATGTATCCACATGTCAATGTTCTCACTTATTGTTACAACAGTCCTATAAAGTTTTATTATAGGGAGTAAATATTGTAATATTGGGGAGGGGTGTAAAGGGGCTGATGTCAGTTTTGGTGTCCATTCTGAATGATGGAGTTTTACATGCACAATGTGTACGTCATTCTTATTTTTGGTGTTTTGCGTTTTGCCATGTCTCGTGTCTCTGATTTGAAGACAATGCCAATACTATACATTTGATCTGACAATGGCTTTCTTGCACTATCTCCCTTGCATTAAAAACATTTAGGTGCTCCCACAAATCCTGAGAGAGAAAGATGCTTTCAGTATCATGCCAAATGCCCTGTGTTATTTGTCTAAGCAGCGTGTTTCTAATGGCCTGTGTCTCTGCCATGTGGAGTCAGTCCTTGTCTTTGTGTATGTCCTTCCTAGGGAGCGTTACTGCATTTCCTCATCCTTGTTTTGCCTCTTTGTCATGTAAAAATGTGAGGTTCTGGTGTCTATCAGTGATACCTGGTTTTAATGCCAGGGTTCAGTCCCGGAATATCTGATGAAAGAAGACAGCATAGCAAGGCCAGGCCAAGACTTTCTTCTGTCTGATGCTGTCCTAATCCATGCTGAGTTCATCCATGCTGGCTGAGGGATTCTGGGAGCTCTAGTCCAAATAAAAGTAACCTGCCTGGATTCTTTGTGATCGGGCGGGCTATAAATAAATTTATTATTATTATTATTAGTAGTAGTAGTAGTAACTTTTTTCAAACACTACCACAGAACATAATCCACATTCAGCTTCTTTCAGACCCACCAATTGGCAGGGACAGTCCTGATTAATTTGCTGTCCCACTTTTTCAACTACATTTGAAATGTCCCCCTTTCCCCCTTTGTCTTCAGCTTCGCTCAATTGCTGAAAAGTGAGTTCAAAGTGCTAAAATAGTTTGCATTCCATTAACTCAGGAGAGAAGGGAGCAGAATCTTGCCCTTCCCAGTGACCTCAGGCGAAAGCAAACTGGAGCCACCATTCCTAATTGATGTATTCTTCCTCATTAATATCTTTTGCCATCTTGACCACACTCTGATGTTGCTTGGCCACATGTGTCTGTTTTCAACTTGGAAATGGCGGAGGGTATGGAAAGGTATATCTCAGTGGTTGCAATTCTGCAGCATTCCAAATGTCTCTGAAAAGCAGGACTCACCAGCCCCAGGCAGCCTAGCCAATGGTGAGGAACGCTGGGAGTTGCCATTCAACAACACAAAATTCCCACCGCAGTATGTGTTATTATGATATGATACAATGGCTATGTGGAACCTCCATGTTCAGAGGCACTGGGCTGGGGAATGGGGCAGGAGAGAGGTGTTGTCTTCATACTCTGCTTAAAGCAATGCATCTGGATGGCCACAGTGAGAAGCAAAGTGCTGGACTAAGGCAGGGGTGGAGAACCTGTGACCCTTCACATATGAATGGACTACATCTCCTTTTATTCCCAGTTAATGATGAGGGATGATGGGAGTTGTAGATGGACATTTGGTTGGAAAGGGCTCCTTTCTCTCACTCCTGTTCTAGTGGGACCTCATCCAGCACAGGGCTCTTCTGATGATGGCCTTCTAATCCCAAGATGCAACTCAAGTCATTTCGGCTGCTATTGGTAGGGCAGCCTTCTGACATTTTACAGAGAAGAGTGTTCTTTTTGAGAGAGATATGTAAGAAGAGATCAAAGCCCAAGACATATTGCTGTCTGAGGCAAAGAGCAATATGGTGCCTCTACAACTCCCAGAATTTTCAGTGGGAAATTCTGGCTGGAAAAAGCTAGAAGATGAAGTCCAAAAATCTTTTATTTTTCCCAAATGTTGATTTCATGTACAAAGCCAGCTGGCTTGGCAATTGCAACTTTCTTCAATGCTGGTAATGGAATAAATGTCCTCCACTTCACCTGAAAGCAGCAGCCTAACTTAAGGACTTTATCACATGGGGGAAATCCCTTGCAGAAACGGGATTTAAAAACTGGGGAAAACCCGCAAAAACTCAGGTGATTTTCACACACATCACTGTTAAACTGTTGTTAACCCGAACGGAAAGTAGTCAAAAGCCGCTCCTTTTGACTTTTGGGCTTTTTCAAAAGTAAAAAGAAGCGGCTTTTGACTACTTTCTGTTCGGATTAACAACAGTTTAACGATGTTGTCTGAAAATCAACCCGCTTTTGCGAGTTTTTCCTGATCTAAAACCCCATTTCTGCACAGGATTTCCCCCATGTGTTAAAGTCCTAAGAGGGCAAGGAGCACTCTTTCTTCCCCAAGTTTTCTCCTTAGTACATCTGCTGTCCAAAGGCAAACATCTTAGCTTGCTTTACCTTGTAGAGATGGCCCTGGATCAAAGTGCCTCCCTGATCAGACATAGAGCCCATATCTAGAACTGAGAGCCTTGCTCCTTCAGCATCTATGGTAACATTCCTAGGTGGATTTGATGGACGGTAATTCTGTCCCTAGAATTTAAGCCCTCTATAACTATTTGGAGACTTGAGTTGACTGAATCCCTTTATACCAAGACTGGGAACCGTGCCACCCTCCAGATATTGCAACTGCCAGCATTTCTCACCACTGACTATTCTGATTAGGGCTGCTGGGAGTTGCAGATCAACAGTATCTGGAGGGCCACAAAACTGTAGGAAGAAACCAAGAAAACTGCCTTATACAGATTCAGACCAATGTTCTCTATAACTCAGCATGATATACTCCAGAACTCACAAGATTGCATCTCCCAGAATCTCTCAGATATCATGACCACTAGCTATGTTGTGGCGGATGTTTATAGGAGTCGCAATCCAGAAAGTAACTTTTTCCAAGCTCTTACCTACTACATTGATTGAGTGGCAGTGGCTCTCTAGGCTAGGCTGGACCTATGAAAAAGATGGCGATGTTCCTGAACTTTTAATATTAGTGTGGAAGAAGAAATTTCAACATGTCTAATTTGTCATGCCAGCTTCATTTAATGAATTTTCTTTTCCACACAACTGTTAAAAAGTTATCAAGAAGACTCATCCTCTTTTTGTGTAGCCAACAAAGTCTAAGCAGTGGGAGGGAGGTATGCCTTAAACTTCTCTGTTGACTTAGGGCCATCCCATGACTTTCATAGGGTTTTCTTAGGCAAGAAATATTCAGAAGTGGTTTCTCATTGCCTTCCTCTGAACCTGAGATTCCCTTGTGGTGTCCCATCCAAGTTCTGGGCCTGACCTTGCTTAGCTTCCAGGATTTTGTACATACTGAAATTAGTACCATGAGGAGAACAGTATTGGATCAGATCAAAGTGTGTCTGGTCCAATTCTGTTCCTACTATAACCAGTCTGATGCACTTAGGGAGCCAGCATGCAGGACTTGTGCAAATATTGTTGTACACCGCCCAGATTGGCTTGCCACAGGGCGGTATATAAATAAAATTTATTATTATTATTATTATTATTATTATTATTATTATTATTATTATTATTATTATTATATGCCCTCCATCCTGAGTTCCACCACAACTAGTATATAGAAACATGGTACTTTTGATCCTGAACTTAAAGTAGCCATAATAATGACCAGTAGCTGTTGAAAATCTTCTGTACTTTGTTCCAGAGTCTTAAAAGAAGATCTCCCCACAGTTAGACATTTGATCAAAAGTGGGCTAAGTGGAGTCCTTCCAGATGTTGTTGGACCACAACTCCCAACGTTCCTCATCAGGGACTATGCTGGCTGGGCCTGCTGGGAGTTGCAGTCTGAGAAAACCTGGAGGACGGCAAAATTGGATCCTCTTTCCAGGATTTGATTCCTGCAATACTGTTTTCTCTGAACCAGGAATGGGAATTGGGCAGCTCTTCTGTTCTTGTTGAGATTGCAATTCCTGCCATTCCTTAACATTGCCTGTGCTGGCTAGGCATGCTTGGGTTAATCCTGATCACACTTTTTGAGCTGCTTTCCCCCCTTGGTTCTCAGCTTCCTTTATTTGCTGCAAATTGAGCTGTAGTGCAAAAGTAGTTTGTACCCAGTTAACTCAGTGGAGGGGAGGGGGCAGAATCTTGCCCTTCCCAGTAGGTTCTAGCAAATTCAAACTGCTGTAGCCTCTTGGTGTATTTCCTCATTAACAACTTTTGCCATCTGGGCCACATTCTAATGTTGCTTGGCCAAATGTGTCCCCGTTTTTATCTGTGAAATGACTAAAGATATGGAGAGACTGCAGCGTCTGGAAGGTTGCATAGTCCCTGTGCTTGCTGTAAATTAAAGGTCTGATTCAGACCTGAGTTAACCTGTTCTTTTTGCTCCTTCTTGCTACAGTATGGGCGCTGCGACAAACGACTCCTGGCCAAGCGTGAGGACCTGGGCATTGACTACGCCAACATAGACTTCACCAAGCTGTCCACCAAGGACAGCTACACCCTGACGGAGGAGCTGGCTGAATACGCCGAGATCCGAGTGAAGTGAGGCCTTTCCCCATCACTGCCAAGGCAGCTCCCACGGATCTCCCCCCATTGGAACTGTTCTAGTCTAATGAAACCCTTAGCTGTGCATATTGGCTTGGCAACCCAGTCAGCCATTCTGAGAGGACTCAAACCCACCAACTGGGTTTGAGGCCCCGATGCTCACACTTTTAAATTCTATGTGTTTAATTTCTCCTCCACTCCCCAGACTGAATCTCAATCACACTCAATGCCGAACAGTTTATCTGTATTCGTTGCAAAATACGCTTTGGGCCACCCAGTCGGGATGGCAATGAAATAGTAAATGGGGTGGCTGTGTTCTGCATATGCTGTAGGGAACTGATTTTATCTGAAGTGAGCCAACAGCATGGTGATGCATACAGCTGGGAAAGGACCCTAGATTATCTCCGTGACAGTGAGTAACCAATAAACTGAGTGGTCTGAAGCATGCCCCTGTGACGTTCCACGAAGGGATCATCTTTGTGTGTGCACGTGAATGAATCAAATCTCCATTTACATTTATGAATCTCATCAGAGCTTGGACAAGTTAAATTTTTGGACCATAGCTCCCAGAATCCCCTAGCCAACATTCCCTCCGGCTTTTAGAAAGATCTAAGCTCTTGGAACCTAATTTTATCCAAGTTACCAATATATCATATATATACACACATACACATACATACAAGAATGTGCTTAGTGGTGGCATGTTACTTATTTTACACACACACAGAGCAACGGTTCCTCTGCACCCTAAACTTTCCTAGAAGCTTGTGAATCTTGACATACCAGATCAAATAGAGACAAATTGGAGAGGGGAGAAGGCGGGGAGACGGCTGTTGTTGAATACAGTTGTGCACCCTCAAGCTGTTCTGACCCATAATGCTTAAACTGGTTTTAATATTTCCCACTTCTGTAATATGGATGACCAACTTAACGTTGCCTTAGAATGTACATTCCATTTTGGAAAAGGGGCTCTCTTGCTTTTCAAACTGCACCAAATACTTTCACAGGAGATGTATTCCGGGCATCCTACATATCACTTGCAAAAGCATCTTAGGTTGCTCTGAAAGGGCATGCAATTGCATGTGTTACTACAACACCTGCCCAGTTCTGCTGCCACCTACTTGCTATTTGGCCCTGTGGCACTGAAACATACTCTATTCAGATTGTAGATTCATAGAGCAAAGAGCCTTCTTTTCCCCTTAGTAAAGCAGGACACTAACCTTGAGAGTGTTTACACCAAGAAGCCTTCTCCCCATCCTACCAGGCTGGAGCTTTCAACCAATCAACAATACCAGCTTTATATCATCTTCTCCTGGAACTATGTGGCTCTGTAGTGTGAAAGAGACCTATATTAAGACTCCCTCACCATTATTTACTAAATTTCCTCTTGGGTTAAAGAAAAAAAATATTTTTGAGGGATCATCATAGCAGCCCAAAGCCAGACTTGTCAGTGTAGTACTATCCCATACAGAATTATGTAGGTTTAATCCCAGTGAAATTCTTGTTTCCGTGAAATTTCCATTCTAATGACTGACCTCATGTCAAGCTTGCCCTATGTGTCTTCCAGAACAGAGGCTTGGTTCTGCCATATCCAATAGCTAATGGGCCAGCAACATCACATTCAAGTTGGGCAGGCAGGCTGAAGAATGGGACAAAAGTGAGATCTTGCTAAGAGAGATCAATCCCTACTCTTGGGTATACAAAAGCTAACACATAATAGGGTAGTCATCTTTCACTGTCCCTGTTTCTATGCATTAACAATACCCTGCCATGAGGAAGGTGTATCTGGAACAGGGATGAGGAAGGAATGGTAGTGCACATGTTCTTGGACTCTAGTGCCCATTGGCCCATGCAGAATGAACTGTGGTCAGGGATGATGGGCATTTGAGTCCCATAACATCTGCAGGGTACTAACCTCCCGCCAAAGATACTGGGCTGGTGAAATTTTTTGCAACTTTTTTCCATGTTGGAGGAAAAGAGAACCTCAGCAGTCCCCTCTTGCTGCAGGAACCTACAGAGAAGTAGTTATGATATCAGGTTTCTGCTTTGTTTTCGTTTTTAAAATAGAGGCACTTTCCCATCCCATCTCCAGCACATGCATCTCCTCTGTTTGTACTGTATGGAAAAAATATTGTATGTTACCGACTGTGCAATTTGCAAATCACAAAAAAGAAAACACTGTCTCTAAGCTGGAATTCACGAAACACACCTCAGCAGGAGTCCTCTCTTGCCCTCCCATCCAGTGAGATGGATTCCCACCAGGGCAAACTGGTGTTTGCCAAGAGCAACTGAATCACTTTAATTCCCCATTGCCAGCACTACAGGCACCATCCCATACCTGTCCCTTTTTAAAAAATATCTAGTGTAACTTTGTAAAGCAAAACCAATGCTAGCCAGAGATACTTTAAAAAGAAACCAGTTTACTCCATGCTTTGTAACCAAGTTAATTCCTCCCATCAGATCCCCACCTCCTAATAGCATTAATCTCTAATATTCCAGACAAAATTGTTGTTCTATTTATTCTAAAGGTGCTTTTTTTTTAAAAAAAAAAAAAAAAAAGAGAGAGAGAGAGAGAGAGACTTTGTATTTGAAGTAGAGAGCAATTGGAAAGGTTCAAATCTAATAATTCAATCTAAATTCTATTTTTTAGTAAAAGGCTTCTCCATTTTTATTTTTAAATTGACCGGGGGCGGATGGACACAAAACCAGACCTGGGAACCACCATAGGCCACTCTTTCCCACTCCTGATCTAAAATCATGTTTTCTTCACAAGTCAATACTGCTGAACTCAGAGGAAACTACCCCTATTGCATGTGCTTTGTAATGCAGCTCTCATGAAGCATCCAGCAAATGAGTAAGTGTGTTGTTGGACTGAAACTTCCATCAGCCATAGACAGCATAGCCAATAGTGAGGCACCATGGGAGTTACATTTCTGTACCGCTGTTGTTGGGTAAACATTCAGAATCGCTGCAGTAAGTGCACAGATTGTGTGATACCAAGGGCTGAATTCAAGCAGCATCACCAAGCATAACACCAGGACAATGTTGTTAAGACTCTTACATGTTAAGGATCTTACAGTTTTGCTGTGGGCAAACAGGCCCTGTCAGAAAACATTTTGGATGGGGTTGCTACTTCATACAATTTTGATATGAAATGCTTTATGGCAGTGGCAAGTGGCATTTCTCTCTTTTTAAAAATTGTCATTGAATAGGCATATGAGAGAGCCAGCATGGCATAGTAGTTTGAATGTTGGACTACAACTCTGGAGATCAGGGTTTGATTCCCTGCTTGGCCATGGAAACCCATTGGGTGACCTTGGGTGAGTCACACACTCTCAGCCCCAGAAAACCCTGTGATAGGTTACACCTCTGGATTGCCATAGGTTGGAAATGACTGGAAGACACACAAAAACAAAAACAACAACAACAATATGCATATGTGTCTTGGGAGATCATGCATTATTATATTATTGTGAGTCAGATCCATCTAGTGTCTTCTCCTACTGGCAGCCACTCTCCAAGTTTTCAGTGAAGGGTCTTCCATAGCCCTATTATCGGATCCTTCCGTCTGGAAAGGCCATGGAACAAACATGGGACATTGTGTGCATGCAATACACTGTTCTACCACTGAGCTTGGATACTGCAGTGCTTCACATTTCATCCCAACTCTCAAAATGAAGTTCAAATTCTTGAGAGTTTATATGTCACTGCCCATTTTGATACTAAAACATGAACCTCAGCCTTTGCTTTTGAAGATCTTCAAGACCTTCAACTTCAGAACTTTATTTTTGAAGATCAAATCTCTCAACACAGAAATACCAAATATCCCACCCCCATAGAAAAACTAATTGTTGCGTATTATTGTGTGTTTCTTCCTCTTGAGAATGAGAACAGCTGCAATGATGCCAAGATGGTTGTAGTCTTTTACCAACCTTTCTGAACTCAATGTCTTTTGAATAGACATCTCTAGGTACTCCAATATTCCAAGACTGAGAAAAAGCACATGGTATACCCTTCCTAGGAATATATTCCTGCCGATAGAAAAGTCAAGTATTCAGATACAACCCCAGCATAATAAAATCCAGCATATAGAAAAGTAGCATGAAAAGGAAGAGAGCTTTCTGCCTGCAAAGAGTTTTTTTAAATGTAAGAATGATTTTAAAATGTAGCCTCACATCTCAATTGAGTCAGTCAGAATGCATATTTTAAATAACTTCCTAAGCTAAATGGTTAGCTTTTGAACTTGTGGGCTTTATTGCACTCCATGTATATCATCATAAGTGTTTATGCACATTTTGTGTGTCTGCATTCTCTCTCTCAGTCTCTTATTCTCTATTAACAAAGATGAGTAACAGAAAGGGAGGTGTCAATTCAGGTCACTGTTTATTTATATGTTATTTGTCAGGGTCTCCTAAATGAACAATTTTTGCTCGACTGTAAATAGGGGTCAGATGCATATGTTAATTTTTCAAAGCACACAGTTTGCTCTCTCTAATCTCTCTATATACCTTCTCCCTTATGTGTTTGTGTGCATGGTTCGGTGGGGTGGGTGGGTGTTTCTTTGTGTGAATGAGTGTCAGGCAGATATAAATATCTATGGTGATCTCTATGGGCAGTCTGGCCAAGCTGATAAAATAAAAATTAGCCCACCTATCAGGTTGGCAATATTAATCTAGAAAGATGCTGGGCTTTTTGTACATCTCTGGTCCCACCATACAACAAATGTTTAATGACTTTAACCCATCTGACTTTGTATTCTGAAAGAAATAAACAGTCTTTTACAAGTCCACACAGTGTCTTGGCACGTTTCATTTGGGCCTCCAGAATCCATGTTTCATACCATCCTACATTTCACAGATGAAAACGGGAACATGCGTGACCAAGCAACAGCCGATGTAGCTAAGATGGCAAAAGTTATTAATGAGGATGCACACACAAGCTAGGAGATGCTGCAGCAGTTTACTTTTGCCTGAGCCTACTGAGAATGGCAAGATTCTGCTCCTTCATCTCCTCTCCTGCTTGCTGAGTTAATTTAATGCAAACTGCTTTTGGACTTTGAACTCATTTTTCAGCAACTGGGAGGAGAGAGAAACATTTTTAAAGTAACTGGAAAAATGAGACAACAGAGGTTAATTGGCACGATTCCTGCCAAATTGGGACAGTTGGAAAGCACATTTTAAGTCTCCTCTACAATCAGAGAGCATTAGGATGAAATTCAGGTGCAACGTTTTACACATGAAAACTGCAACAATGCTTGTGGCATCTGAAAGACTGAAAAGTTCAAAAGCTTTCATGGACTGTACCTCATCACATCAGACACATGAGATTCTAGCTTTCCTGACAGATTTTTATACACACGCCCGGGTGGATTGTGAAGTCAGTGCAGAATTGTGATCAGATGGCGAGGTCTGTGGAATTAGAAATAAAAGGTTAGGCAAGCCTCCATGCATCCAATGCAAGTGATTTGCAGCAGGCTACAAAGCAACTTCATTTTTTCAAAAGCTTAAGCCAAATAAAATGTGTTTGTTGTTAAGGTGCCATGGGATTCATGACTGATTTTGCTGCAACAGACAAACACAGCTATCCACTCCTCAATTTTTTTTAAAGATGTTAAGGTGATTCAATAGTGTCAATTGCTATCTTCCAAACATACACCCCTGCCCTAGCCCAGTCTAACTAGTTTTGCCAGGGAGCCAAGAGGGAAAAATTATTCTAGCAGTTTTCAATACGTATTTTTAAGCTTATCGCACAGCACTTTGAAGAACGGGAACAGAATGGAACGCAAGGCAATGGAACAGAACAAAAATGCATTTTACTGCATAGGAGAATGCCACCAATGCCACCAGGAATCCCCAATCTTTTCCCCAGCCATTCCTGGCACACAATTTTTGAAGGACGGTTCAAAATCATCCTTCAAAAATTGGCTGCCAGGAACGGCTGGGGAACAGATCGGGGACTCCGGTGGCATCAGTGGCATTCTCCTGTGCAGCAAAATGCGTTTTTGCTCTGTTCCGTTCCCTTGCGTTCTGTTCCGTTCCCGTTCCTTAAGTGCCGTGAGATAAGCTTATCTGTTTGTGAACCACATAGAGCCTCCCCATTAATTATCCATTTTATCAGATTATCAGAAATCCAGCATCCTAGAAATAGAAACAAACCCATCTTTCCCATGAGGCCATGCTTAAGTGTAGGGGATGAAATAACGTAAAAGAAACTACAAAGCTCATGGCTAATGCGGGACTGGATTGGATGATCCTTAGGGTCTCATATTCTATGTTTAAAACTGTCCATTTGCAAAGCAATTGTAAAAGGCTTCTAGATTCAGCTTCACTGGAAAAGATAGCAAGGAATGTTGTTTTTCGTTACCTTGAAGACAGGCAGACTGTTTCAGAGCCAAAGAGATAAGATTGATGGTATGGACTGGGAATAAAAATAAGAAAAACTAAGATGCCAAAATAATAATAATAATAATAATAATAATAATAATAATAATAATGCCAAAATAGTTCATGCATGGCAAGTAGAAGTGTAACTTAATCAAGAGAGGAGGAGATTAAAATTATATCTTGTAACCAATGAAAATGTTGAATTATGCATGCGTTATGTAATTACAAACTAGCTGTGTAAGATGGTATATAAGGATGTTGATTAGCCAAGGGAGGGGCTCTCAAGTCACAGGGCTGACCTGTCTGAGAGTCTGTCAATGTAAAATAAACTCTACTTTCCCGGATAGTCCGAGGGTCTCAGTTCCTGTTTTGTCCGCTACAAAAGTGGCCACATAAAAAACACCTTTAATATCTATAGACAGAATTCCATCAAGTGTTACTTGTCATGCAAGCTTCACCTGCTGAGATTTCTCTCCCAACCTACTATTAAAAGTACAGGAGTCCTTCTCTTTTTTATACAGCCACATCTCCCAGAATGTTTTATCAAACCATTGCTTCATCTAGATTAGCTTTTCCTGCCTAGTAGACATCCTCCAGATACATCTCTCATAAACTCCAGTGGGAATTACAGTTCAACACGCCTGCATGGGTCCAGGTTAGGGAAGGCTGATCTAGCCCATCACTGCTGATTCTAACTGATAATGTTTCCATTTGACTGAAGGAATTAGAATCCAGGTTAGCCCCACGTCACATCACGTAGCAGAGGTTAATGGAAGAAGGTACAATCCTCAGTATTTAAATTCTAAATTAAAGTAAGGATGGCAATGAGATGTTAGAAGAGAGTGGTGTGTGTATCTTATGTAGCCTGCACAGCATCTCCTATAGTTGCCATATTGAAAATGCAACGGCTCCAATACTTTCAAAGGTCATGTAGAAGAGGAAATTTCAGCAGGTATTGCTTGTTGCACAACCAGATATCAAGCAATACTTGCTCAAGTGTCCTCATCTACACAACAATTAAAGGTACAGAGCTCTTTCCAGTTGTTACTTTGACAAGGAGCTCTCTCTCCAGTTTTCACTTTGACATCCCTTCTGCCCATCTAAGTTCTCAGAAGTTTTGAAATAAGACAGTCATTTCAAATCTTTTTAAAAAACTTTTATTACTCTTAAAAGGAGTGGTCATCTCAAGTCTTGAAGAAAGATTCATCTGTCAGCTCAGCAATCTTCAGTCCATGAACACTATGGAATGGGGACTGACACACTCTTTTGCTTCAGGCAGCAGATTGTATTGAGTCTTCCCTGATTAAAGATTAAAGCCAGCAAGTGGTATTATTGTAAATTTGAAAGTGCAAGTACTCATCAGGGCCATCCCTATCACCACAATCCCAAAGAGAATCTCAAAAAGCAAGCAGTTGTATTATTCCACATCAGAAAGCCGGTTCCAGTAACTACCAGGAGCAAGTTTTCTAAAAGCTGGTGGCCATTTAAGACAGGGTAGATAATTACCTCCTTCGAGACATTTCTGATCTACAACTACCATCACCCCTAAGCAGCAGAGTCACAGGTGAGGGATTTGTGAAGTTGCTGTCCAGGCACATCGGGAGGGCCATGGTTGTCCAGCTCTGATTTAAGACCAAGCTACCCCATATGTACAATAGAGATAGTTCATAACGCTACCTTATTTTTGCTGGGAAAAATCTCTCTCTTCACTAGATTGGATCAGGGATAGAATTACTGTAACGTTAATGCTTTAATTTCCAAGCAGGATAAAGTAACATAAAAGCTGTGCCCAGGTAGATCGAAGGTACTTCTTTCCCCTCATCTTCCGATTCCCAGATTCCAGCTACAGCCATCCCCTCTAAGCTATTTACATGCTCTTGAAAAGGAGGGGGAAGGAGCATGGTGGAATGACCAAATGTTCTTGTCATGGAAAGACACTCCTTCATGGTCCCCCATCATTCTCTTCTGGTAAGCCAACAGCATAACTTCCAACGTTTCACAGATGAAAGCCAGCACACATGTGGCTAAAAAACATCAGAGTGTGATCAATGTGGCAAAAGTAATCAATGAGAAAGAACACATAAGCTAGGAGGGGCTGTAGCAATTTGCTATGTAGAGAGATCTTGTAGCACCTCTGAAACTAACTGAAAGAAAGAAGTTGGCAGCATGAGCTTTCGTAGACTTCAGTCTACAGTCACCCTCCTTTTTCTCAGGGGACCCATTCCAGACCTTCTCTGTGCAGAAAAGGGAAAATGCAAATAATCAAGCTCTATTGGCTTGAATGGAGGCATGTGCCCACGTGGGCGAGCGAGCACGCATCACAGGCATGCACCACAGGTACATACCATGGGCATGCACGCCATTTTATGCCCCTCCGTTCATCCCTCATGATTAAGCGAGGGTCTTCAAGTCCACAAAAACAGAGGGACAACTGTACTTCCTCAGATGCTTTTGGTGGAGTGGAAGCCAGGGACAGACATATACAGTATATGCCCTTGGGGTGTGAGAATGTCAATTCAAATTCAAAATCCTTTGTGTAAGGAAATGAAGTAGCAAGTCCAATTGTAACGATGGTCGTTAGTGAACAAAGACATTGGGAACTAGCCTTTGTGTGTGGAAATGAATTGGCAAGACCAGTTTGGCATGGGAAAACTAGCCCATAGTTGGGGAGAATAGATGAGTGTAGGACGCTCCCTGAGGATGGGGTCAGATAGTGCTGAAATGTGTGTAGTGGTCAGGAAACCATTATCCTTGTTCAGTCCATTGCTGAGGGACTGTAGTTTATGGATGAACTCCAATTCTGCTGTTTCTCTTTCCAATCTACCTTTGCAGTTCTTTTGTTCAAGGACTGCTGTTCTGAGGTCTGAGATGGGTTGCCCAGGGAGATTGAAATGTTCAGTCACCAGTTTTTGTGTATTCCCATTCCTAATGTCTGATTTATGTCCATCTATCCTCTGAAAATTGGGACATATTGAAGGTGTGAGGATATAATAATAGCTTCTTTTGTGACTGGCTCTAGCTGTGTTATATATGGCTACGTTAGGTGAGGATATAGCTGTGGATGAAAAGATTAGTGTTTTTTGCTCCCAATTAATGGAAAAGGAGTCAAGGAAAGAAAGAAAGAAAGAAAGAAAACTCAACAAGTTTCTTATCTCAGAAGAACGAGGAGGACTCTTGCCCTTCCCAGTAGGCAGCTTCTTCTAGCTTTTATGTTCTTCCTTATTTATAACTTTTGCCATCTTGACCACACTCTGATGTTGCTTGGCCACATGTGTCCCAGTTTATATCTGTGAACTGTTGGTGGGTACAAGAAATGACAGGCATGGGTAAAACAGAAGTGTCTGTGTACCACCTTATGACTGCCTAATCTCTCCAGCTACTCTGCCCGCATTCCAAGAATTTCCGGCAACCAAACCCTAGAGCCAGCCACAAAAGAAGCTATTATTAAGCAACAGAAACAACAAAGAGTCTATTACATGTGGCACCTTAAGAATTAGCATGCTTATTATGGTGTTAAACTTTGACTATAGCAGGGGTGGTCAAAAGGTAGATCTGGGCCTCATTCCCACTACAAAATAAATTGTGGGGTGTTTTTTTAGTCAAATCGATGAAGCAATTGAGAGCAGAAAAGATGTTCACACTATTTGAGCCATGCCTTTGCAGACTGCCAGAAATAGTGCAACTTGAGTCCACTTTTAGGGTTAGGGTTAGTGCTAGGGAATCATGGGAATTGTTTTTTTTTCCTGAGACATTGAGCCTTCTCTGTCAGAGAGCTCTGGTGCCACAATAAAATACAGTTCCCATGATTCCCTAACCCTAACCCTTAAAGTGGATTCAATTTGCACTATTTCTAGCAGTCTGCAAAGGCCCATGATCAAAACTATCCGTTTCAATTTAATCCACTTTGCGTTCACATTTAGCAATGGATCGATTCAACATGGAGACGCTTCACAGGGGTGACAGCGCCACAGGAACCGAATCAAATCAAGTGTGTTCACACTTGCACTGAATCGATACATTTCAAAAGAAGCAGGGAATGCCATGGATCTGGAAGAACTGGTTTCAATGGGTTTAGCGCTACACTCCCTTTGGCAAACCACACCAGATATTTGGTGCAAGTGCGAACAAGGGCCACTTAAACCAGTTCAGATTGGTTTGAAAACCGGTTTATTATGTAGTGGGAATGAAGGGAATCTGTTTGTAGATTGCCAAGTGATGTGTAGTATATAAAATGATATAAATTATTATTATTATTATTATTATTATTACCATAAAATAACTCTAATCTCTGCCCCAATGAACAAAGCTTTGGCTAACCAGGAGTGCATGTTATGTGGACTAGTTTTGCTGCACAAGAGTCCTCATTTGGTATTCAAACAAATTTATCCTAAAATAATAGTTTCATTTCAAGATTATATGCCCAGTGCACCAGACTGGTAACTGGTAGATTTTGCAGGTGAGGAAGGAGGAAACAAAAGCCCACTCCTGGACTGCATCGGGATGATGGTTGTCTCAAGAATGACAGACTGAAAACTTGAGATAGAAGATATAGCTGTGTTAGTCTGTAGAATCAGTATGTAGAGAGATCCTGTAGCACCTTTGAGACTTTGGGGGGTTGCAGACTGCTAGAAATAGTGCAAATTGAGTCCACTTTTAGGGTTAGGGTTAGTGCTAGGGAATCATGGGAATTGTTGTTTTTTTTCTGAGACATTGAGCCTTCTCTGTCAAAGAGCTCTGGTGACACAATAAACTACAGTTCCCATGATTCCCTAGCACTAACCCTAACCCTAAAAGTGGACTCAATTTGCACTATTTCTGGCAGTCTGCAACCCCCCCTAATTAAAAGAAAGAAAGAAGTTGGCAGCATGAGCCTGAGAGGCCTTCTCGTTACCCAGCGTGCCTCGCGCCACGGAACCACATTTCCCAGCGTGCTTTGCGGGGGCGGGGCCTGCCCGAAAGGGCGCCGGCGTTCGAGTTTGGCTCCTTTGGGCGGCGGCGGCGGCAGTTTGGTGGGCGGCCGTGAGAGGAATGGAGCGAGGCGGGCTGCCTCTGGCGCAGGAGCTCCGGCGCTGGGCGGCCGAGGAAATGAAGCTCCCGCCGGGCAGGGTCCCCTCCGAGAGCGCCGCCCGCCGGTGAGTCAGGAGTAGCGCTGTCAAGAGTGCCTCTGAGCATCCCTGGAGTGTCTTCGCCGCTGGGCTTCGGCGCAGCTTCTTCTCAAGTTACACTTGGGGGGCTCCCTCCTTCACTCAGGAGCCACAGCCTCCCTTTGGGGCGGCGAGAGGGTCTCTGAGCTTCCACATTTATTATTATTATTATTATTATTATTGCTGTTGTTTTGTTGTTGTTGTTGTTGTTGTTATTCCTCTGGGCTTAAATTATTATTATTATTATTATTATTATTATTATTATTATTATTCCTCTGGGCTTTTTTATTATAAGCTTCTGTGGAGCTTATTCTCAGCTTAAACTTGGGGGGCTCCTCTCCTACACTCAGGAGTAATAATAATAATAATAATAATCCTGCCTCTCTAAAATACAACCGAGGTTGGGCTTACAAGATATGTGTCATTTCCCTCAGTGGTGCTACAATTATTATTATTATTATTATTATTATGCCTCTGGCCTGAAACAGTTATTATTATTATTATGACTCTGGTCTTAAACATTTATTGTTATTATTGTTGTTATCATTTATTAATAATGTTATGCCTCTGGGCTATTATTATTATTATTATTGGGGGGTTGCAGACTGCCAGAAATAGTGCAAATTGAGTCCACTTTAAGGGTTAGAGTTAGTGCTAGGGAATCATGGGAACTGTATTTTATTGTGATTAGGATTTTAAGTATGTTGATGTTTAACACTGTTTTAAGGGGGGGAGGGATATGTTTTTACTGTAATTGTTTTATGTTGTAAACCGCCCAGATTGGGCAACCATTGGGCGGTATATAAATAAAAAATTATTATTATTATTATTATTATTATTATTATTATGGCACCAGAGTTCTCTGACAGAGAAGGCTCAATGTCTCAGAAAAAAAAAACAATTCCCATGATTCCCTAGCACTAACCCTAACCCTAAAAGTGGACTCAATTTGCACTATTTCTGGCAGTCTGCAAGCCCCCATTATTATCATCATCATCATCATCATCAATGTTTTGAACACTGGGCTTCTGTGAAGCTTATTCTCAGCTTAAACTTGGGGGGCTCCCCTCCTACAATCAGGAACCACAGCCTACCTTTGGGACAGCAAGAGTGTTGCTGGGCTTAAACATCATTATTATTATTATTATTATTATTATTATTTTATATCCCCCAAAGGCATCCCTAGGGTTGGTGTCACACACCCCATTGACCTCCTCCTCTGATTTCACGCCATAGAGAAACCTTAGTAATGCTTTTTTGCACGCCATCAATCAATCTTTTATTTACAGGCATACAGTAACTTATTAGGGCCTTTGCAGACTGCCAGAAATAGTGCAAATTGAGTCCACTTTAACTGCCCTGACTCAGTGCTAGGGAATCATGGGAACTGTAGTTTATTGTGGCACCAGAGCTCTCTGATAGAGAAGGCTCAATGTCTCAGAAAAAAATACAATTCCCATGATTCCCTAGCACTGAGCCAGGGCAGTTAAAGTGGACTCCATTTGCACTATTTCTAGCAGTCAGACACTACCAAAAAGAGAAAACAGGTCTGCAATATAGAGAGCTATAAAAGGTATGGTTTGACATGAGCAATTAGCAAAGCTCGACATTAGAGAACTATGTATACGAGAACATAAGTAACCAATATATTTATTAAACCAAACAGTGAACGATAAACAATAAAAAGTCCAACTTGCAACAAGTCTGTGGGAGGTACCAGTTAAGGAGCTAAAAACAAGGCAAGCGTTAAAAGGTAGATACAGCGTTGTTGTTTTTGAAAATTTTTATTAAACATTTAAAAACAAAGACATTTAAAATATCTTGTTCATACAATCGTCATTCTACATAACCACCCATATCAACAAACATGTCTCTATACACTTTTGTTTATCCTTCCATATATTTAGCTGTGATAACACTCAACTATTCTTCCCCTCCTTAAACCTTTCACTTGAACCCTCCTTCCTTCTTCCTGCATCCCTTTAAATTAACCTTCCTTAACTTTCTTATTCCTCTTCTCTTCTTTTCCTATTCTTTCCTTTCCTGTTTTTTTCCCCTTTCTTAATGCATTCTTGTTTTCTTTACTCTTTCCTAACATCAAATTCCCTTCACTCACCTACTCTTACCTTCTATCACATTCTTTCTTCCTCTTCAATCATTCCTTACTTCCTCGAATCATAGAATCATATAGAGTTGGAAGAGACCACAAGGGCCATCCAGTCCAACCCCCTGCCATGCAGGAACTCCCAATTAAAGCATCCCCGACAGATGACCATCCAGCCTCTGCTTCCTTTCCATCATCGGCCAATTTATCTTTGTCGATACAACGTTTTTAAAAAAGCAAGTAAGCCTATTTAAGCCAGTTCTTGAAAGAGCCAGGCTTTATTGTCCTGTATTGTATTGTTCTTCCCCTATCTGAGGTCAACTGTCCTAGCCCTCCCAGGCTGCATCTACACTTCAGAATTAATGCAGTTTGACACTGCTTTAACTGCCACTGCTCAGTGCTATGGCATTCTGGGATGTGTGGCTTTGTGAGAGATTTAGCCTTCTCTGTTACAGGGTGGAGGCAGAAAAAGAGAGAAGGAATAATAATGATAATAATAATTAAATTTATTTATACCCCGCCCCTTTGGGATCAATCGGGGTAGCTCACAATAAAATACAGTACAATAGTAAAAACAAATTACATCCCACCCACCCCTTAAAAGGTTATTAAATCTATTACAAATTAAAAATAAATAAATAGAATGGTGTGGCAAGAACAACGTCATGGTGCAACATTGTTTTGTTATATTCATTAAAATTACAAAAACAAGCAAACAAAATAGAAAAGCAAAAAACCCAAACATAAATATGATTACCTTTCCTGGTAACAAAGTATTAATAATAAGAAGAAGAAGAAGAAGAAAAGCAAAAAACCCAAACATAAATATGATTACCTTTCCTGGTAACAAAGTATTAATATTATTATTATTATTATTATTATTATTATTATTATTATTATTTCTATCCCGCCCCTCTGCAACACTATTGGGGCGGCTTACAGTCATAAACAAATTAGATACTTATATATGTATATATGTGTGTTATCCATACCAATTCATTATTGCCACAATTCCTGTAATACATGTATATTATTATTACGCATTAAATATACTTGCAAAACATAACTTTGTCAAACCCAAAAAGATACAATTTATTTATTTTTTTATTTGACTTACTTCCTTTCAGGTTGTATTGAACTTTATCTTTTACTTGTGGTTTCTCTTTCTTTAGCAAATAATTGAAACTTCTCGTCTTCTTGATTTATTTACTAACTTTATTTTCTAAGTTTTTCTATTGTTAGAATTAAGTTACATTTTTTATACTGTACTTTAATTTTAATTATTCTTTGGGGTTTTTTCTCATTTCTATTTTTTTATCTTGTTCTGTTTATTTTGAGATTTTCCCAGTTTTGTCATGGCACAACTTGGTGGGTAGTTAATAGTCAGTCTTTTAGATTGCTTGCTTCTACTATTGTGGACTGGCTTGTTGCTTATTTCCCCCTTTCTAGTAACTTTCTGAAAAGCACTTCAGAAGAGGCTTGTTCTCTTTAGTCTGATAGATAGTTGCTTCCTTTTCCTCCAGGATGTGCTCAGGACAGTGTGCCGAGATCTGGAAATACGTCATCCGCCATGTTCATCACCAGAGGTAAGAAGGGAGATGATCAAGGGAATATCTTGGATTGGGGTTTAGTTTATTATTGGCCCTTTACAGACTGCCAGAAATAATGCAGCTTGAGTCCACTTTAACTGTCCTGGCTCAGTGCTAGGGAATCATAGGAACTGTAGTTTTTTTCTGAGACATTGAGCCTTCTGTGTCAGAGAGCACTGGTGCCACAATAAACTACAGTTTCCAAGATTCCCTAGCACTTAGCCAGGGCAGTTAAAGTGGACTCAAGCTGCATTATTTCTGGCAGTCTGTAAAGGCCCATTATCTCTTTCCATCTCCTGTTTGGCTTCTCATCCTCCTTTTTCCTTTTCTTATGTTGCAGAAATGTAAAGAAGATCCGAGGGAACTTGTTATGGTATCCTTTTCTGGGGGAAACTTTGACCTTTGAAGAGCTCTAGACCTTTCACTGCTAAAAGTTAACCTTCCTCTATCCCAACAATGTAGACAAAAAGTTCAAATGTGGAACTTCTTTAGTGTTATTTATTTATTGAAGTAGTTGCTTCTCCTTATTGATAGGACTTTAAAAAAATGGTTGTGAAGCATATGTACATAATAAAAATGGTTTATATTACTAAAATTAGTTTCATTGAGCAGGATAAACAGTTCTGTGTTTAAAATGGGAGACAGAATTTGAAAATGCTTAGCAAAATAAGACAATTTTAGTCTACGGTAGGCCTGGCTTGCTGGTCCAAGGTTTCTGGAGAGAACCAGATTGTGATAGGCTCATGCAATTATTAAAATGAAGATGAGAAGTTGCTTCCTTAACCAGAGTGTTCTTTGTTTAGGTATCGGCAGATGGAGGAAGCTGAGGTGAGAGAGGACAATATACTACCATTCTAGGATGACTTAGAGAACATGTGTCCTTCCAGCTCTTGTTGGAGCCTGACCTCTAGCTGGGCTGGACAGAGATGATACACACTGAAGTCCTGATCATCTCTGTAGTTCCTGATCACTGGATTTAGAGCAGTGATTCTTAATCTAGAATGGGCCTGCTCTGTGGGAGGCTGGGGGGGAACTGACTGGATAGCCCTACCAGGTGGTGTAGACCAGGAATGGAAATCATATGACCTTCTAAATGTTGGACTACAGGCCTCCAATGTCTTAGCAGAGTCAATGGTGAATGCTGGGAACAGTGGTCCAGCAGCATCTGAAAGACACATGGTTGCCACCATGGTATAGATAGTATTTACCTAGATGGACCCAGTGGTTGGGCATTGTGTGAGGTAGCTTCCTATATTCCACATTGCATGTTCCATATATTTTTTTTCTAGACATTAGCCAGCTTCAATTTTTCTTGTTATTGTTTGCTGTCAAGTTGACTTCTATCTATGGCAGCCCTATGTTTTAAAAACCTCTGACAGCCACAGCCATCAATAGTCCTGCTCAGGTCTTGCAAATTTGGGGGCTTCCTTTTTTCAGTCTTCCTCTTTCCTTTTTCCCTTCGGCATTATAATGTTAAAATCATAGAATTATAGAGTTGGAAGAGACCACAAGGGCCATCCAATCCAATCCCCTGTCGTACAGGAATACACAATAAAAGCAACCTGACAGATGGCTATCCAGCCTCTGTTTAAAAACCTCCAGAGAAGAGACTCCACTGTACTCTGAAGCAATGTGTTCCACTGTTGAACAGCTCTTACCATCAGGATGTTCTTCCTAATGTTGAGGGGGAATCTCTTTTCCTGTAGTTTGAATCCATTGCTCTGTGTCCTAGTCTCTGGAGCAGCAGAAAACAAGCTTCCTCCAACCTCAATATGACATCCCTTCAAATATTTAAACATGGCTATCATGTCAGCCCTTTACCTTTTCAGGCTAAACATACCCAGCTCCCTAAGTCGCTCCTCATAGGGCATGATTTCCATTTTCAGTTGGCCACCTCTGGACACATTTCAACTTATCCACATCCTTGATTTGTGGTGTTCAGAATTGGACATAATATTCCAAGTGAGGTGTGACTGAAGCAGAATAGAGGGGTATTATTACTTTAAACTAGACATTATACTCCTGTTGAAGCTACCTAGAATTGCATTGGCTTTCTTAGCTATCCTATCACATTGCTGACTCATGTCCAGCCTGTGGTCCACTGAGACTCCTAGATCGCTTTTGCATGTACTGCCGTCAAGCCAAGTGTCACTCATCTTATATCTGCATTTCATTTTTACTGCCCAAGTGTAGTATCCTACATTTCTTCCAGTTGAAATTCATTTTGTTAGTTTGGCCCAGCTTTCCAAACTGTTAAAGTAAATTTGAATTCTGATCCTGTCCTCTGGGGTATTAGCAACCCCTCCTTAATTTAGTGTCATCAGCAAATTGCATAAACATGCCCCCTATTCCATCTTCCAAGTCATTGATAAAGATGTTGAATAGCACTGGGCCCAATATAGAAGCCTGTGGCACCCCACTAGTCAATTCTCTCCATGATGAGGAGGAGCCATTGTTCAGTATCCCATGAGTTCAGTTGGTCAACCAATTACAAATCCACCTAACATTAGCATTGTCTAACCCACATTTTACAAACTTTTCTGCAAGGATATGATGGGAGAACTTGTCAGAGGCCTTACTGAAATCAAGATATGCTACATGCACAATATTTCCTTCAACTACCAAGCTTGTGACTTATCAAAAAAAGAGATCACACTAGTCTGGCATGACCCATGCTGACTTTTAGTAATCATTGTATTGATTTCTAAATGCTTACAGGCTGTCTCTTTAATGATCAGATCTAGAATCTATCGTGTATTGATGTCAGGCTGACTGGGCAGTATTATTTATAATTATTGGGTCCTCTTTTTTCTTTTCTTTTCTCTTCTCTTCTTTTCTTTTTTAAGATGGGGATATTTGCCCTCCTCCAGTCTACTGGGACTCTCCTGCTCTCCAGGAATTTTCAAAGATTATTGATAGTGGCTCTGAGATTACCTTTGCCAGTTCTTTTAATACCTTTGTATGTAGGTAGTTCATCTGGCCCTACAGGCTTGAATTCATCTAGAATACACATTCCTGTACTACCTTTTTAACTATTCGGTGCTGCATTTCCCCCACTGCATCATCACCATTTTCAGAGAAGTCTGAGGCAAAGAAGGTATTGCGCAGTTCTACCTTTTCTCTGTCTCCTGTTAGCATTTTGCCATCATCTCCATGTGGTGGCCATATCATTGCCTTATTCTTCCTTTTGCTACGTACATAACAAAAAAAAAATGCCTTTTTATTGTTTTTATTACTTTTCTAGCAAGCCTGAGCTTGTTCTGTGCTTTAGCTTTTCTGACATTCTCCCTACATGAGCTGGCTTTTTTTGTTTTGTTTTGTTTTTTTCTTTGCTGATTTTCCCCTTTTTCCATTTCTTGTACATATCCCTTTTGAGTCTTAGTCAGTTGAAAGTTCTTTAGACATTCATCCTGGTTTGTTTAGACACCTCCCATTTTCCCTCTTCATTGGAACTGTTTTAAATTGTTTACTGAAATCAGCTTTCTTATGTCTGGAAATGACTTCTCCTGGCCTTCTCCAGGTCATCATTCCATTCCCTCTGTTTCTAGAAACTGCAGTGGGAACAGGAGACAGCTCCTACTGGTCCATCACACCCTTCCCTTCCTGTTCAATGGCCATAGCATTCACCTATGGGAGTTGACAAATCTGAAAAGGGGTATGGAACTCTACATGCAGAGCATTATGCTCTGCATGTGAGATGTAGGAGTTTTAGACATCAACAGCTAGACAAGAGCACTAAAATATCCAGATGGAGTTTTGTCTTATTACATCCAGTATTCTTTCCCCTAGGGCAAGCCCAGTGGCTTGGAGTCAGAGAAAGAGCGTCGCAAGCAGCTGGTTCAGGGCATTGCCCGCCTGCGAGAGGAGCTGCAGAAGATTGACCTGCAGATTGAATCAGCACAGCGGGAGCTTATGGCTGATGGTGGGTGACTATATAGAGTAATAAATGTTACAGGCAATCTAAATTGCACCAGGTAGTGCTATATCATCTGCATATGAGATGTTATTGATAAAGTCTCCACTGACAACTCATTTCAATCAGTAAATGTTTCTTTATAATTTTAATATTTTTTATTTCAATTTTTTTAGCCCTTCTTCGTAGTTGAATATAACAAGTGTTTCTATAAAGATGTTTAAAGAAGGCTGAATGGAGCCAACACTGATGCCATTCTGGAGCCAAGTAAAAACATGGCTTTTAGGTCTTCAGGACCTAGTTGATTTCTTCCAGATCTGCTTATATAGAGGCTTTAAATCAGGGGTAGGCAACCTTTCCCCTTTAAGGGCCGAGGGACTTCAGCTCCCAGAATCCCAGGAGCTATTGGCCAACATGGGGCTATTGGCCAGCATGGCGTGAGGCTTCTGGGAGCTGAAGTCCCTCGGCCCTTAAAGGGGAAAGGTTGCCTACCCCTGCTTTAAATGGTCTCAACTGGTTTAAAACTGTCTTGCTTTATTCATTGAATTATTAACTATGCATCTAGTCTTTTAAAATTATTCTTACTGCTCTAAATTGTTTTAAACTGTTTAAATTGATCTTATTGTACATTGCCATGAACTCCCTGAATATAGGGTAAGTTATAAATATTTCAATAAAGAAAGAAACAAATGTACTCCAGGCATAGTTTTAGGTTAGTTCACATCTGAACTTGACTTTCACTGCAGCTTTTTGTTGCCAATACAAGGTGCCCATTATATATATATTTATTGAATTTTTATTTTATTTTTTATTTTTTGTAGAACAAGAAGTCCAACTGTTTGCCATGTACTTTTTAAAAAGCTTTCTTGCAATCAGTAAAGGAATACACATACATGTTCATGGTACTGTATCTTTTCAGTGCCTTGGTGCACCATCTCCAGCCTCTTGCAAGCTATAAACGAATTTTGGTAACTTCAAAAATTTGAGCCGGTGTTGCTTTGCTTTCTTAACATTTTTGTTCAGCACTCAAAGGAAATAGATGCTTGCCATTGAAAAAGGGAGGGCAAAGCAAACATCTTAATAGCAGGTCAGACACTTTTGTGGTGGTCCCAAAGCTGCAAAGTACAATATGTAATGCACTCTGGTTTCTTTCTGCTCTGATCTCAGAGGTCACTCTGGAGACAGCCCAGGAGAAGATCCATGATGCCAAGCGCCGCACCTTGCTTCTGAAGGCCTACTCAACCCGAGTCATGGCAGAGCGTCAACAGTTGCACAGAAAAACAATGCAAATGAGAGGGCGTCTTGAACAACTGGAGGAGATGGAAAGGTACTGTCCCAATTTCCTGGCTATTTTTCCTTGTAGGACATGAGAAAAATAAGTGTTTGATGAAAAGGATAATTAGGAATGGCTTCACTTACTGTGTCATTCCATTTGAGGAAGGAAGCCTCTGGTTCTGTTTGGAGATATGCAGTGAATACTCTGCTCTGCGATCCAGTCCTTCATTTTAAATGAAGCCTTAATGTGTTTTTCCTGGCAGGAAGTCCCGGACAGCAGTGATCTTGGGGAAGACATCAGTATCTGGATTGTCCAGTTTGGAGCCAGAAGTTCTGGTGAGAGCTAGTTGGTTGCTCACAGGAAAGAGGGCAAAGTACATTATTTGTTGCTTTTCCTTCAGTGAGCTTAAGGTAGCACACATGGTTCTTCTCCTCATTTTGTGACGTAGTTCAGACTAAGAAAATGAGTGGTCTAAGGGGGGTTGCAGACTGTCAAAAATAGTGTGAATTCAGTTCACTTTTAGGGTTAGGGTTAGTGCTAGGGAATCATGGGAATTGTTATTTTTCTGAGACATTGAACCTTCTTTGTCAGAGAACTCTAGTGCCACAATAAAATTCAGTTCCCATGATTCCCTAACCTTAACCCTAACCCTAAAAGTGGACTGAATTCACACTATTTTTGACAGTCTGCAACCCCCCTATGTCATCCAGTGAGCTTTCAGTTCTCATTGTGGACTAAAACTATAATCTCGAGCCCAACATTTTAGTTCAGGGGTTGGTAGTTGTGTTCTTGGAGTAGAACTCCCATGATCCTTTGCCATTGGCTATGCTGGCTGGACCTGATGGGGGTTTTAGGCCAAAAAAAAAAAAGGGCAAGAGATGTTCATCATTGCTCTAATTACTACACACTAGCTTTCAGAGTGGCTTTTGGCAACTCATGAGTATGAGTTGTATTTTTGAGACAATTGTGTAGAATTCTCCTTTTGGGATGTAAGTTCTCGAAAAAAAATAACATGTTTAGTGGGGACAGGAAACTAGCCCAGGGTGTCCAGACAGAACGGAGCAAAAGCAGATAAAGCTTTGCTTGCCACAGTTTCTCTCCCCTTACAATATTTAGCTGCTAGAGAGTGCTGGGTAGCTTTTCCACTGATACAATGCCGTGGCTGGCTGGTGCTGCACATGAATGTAGTGTGTGGCTCATGTGTGCCTCAGAATACTGAGCATCACACCATGGTTTTGCACAACATGATCCTCCATCCAATTAATATGGAGTTAAAGCAGATAAAGGAAACTCATTACCCTCTACACATTGTTGGATTGAAACTTCCATGCTCTCTCGCCATTTGGTTACATTGCTGGGGGTAGCATTCCAATAGATTCTTTACCACCCACATGTTACTCAGCTTAAAGATTGGAGCATCTAAGCAAAGTTTTGTTTTCTGTTTCTCTCCAGCATGATGTTCAAGAAGCCTGTCAGCTTCGCTTCCAGTTCCTGAAGACCCTCTTTGAGCGAAGCATATCTGGGAATTTTCCGTAAGGGCCCTTCCCATCTTTCTGGAGCATAACAAAAGATCCTTTTATATGCTAGTCCTAAGTGATGTTAATAATAATTATTATTATTATTATTATTATTATTATTATTTATATCCCGCCCCTCTGCAGAGCAATCGGGGCGGCTTACAACACTAACAGTTGTTGCAGTGTAGCTTTCTCCCAGAGCTGGTAAAGCTGCTTGCTTTAGACTACAACTCCTAGAATCACCCAACCAGATCAGGATTAATTGTAGATACATTCTGCAGCACCTTTAAGTGAATTAATACAATTAATACAGACTCTTATCTACAATTAATACTAATTATACAGACTAACACAGCTATATCTTTGAATCTGACCAGAAGAGTCATGCTGGGAGATGTATTTTTTTTTTTTAAATCATCCTGAAGAAGTTGCCAAACTTGGAAGGAATGGCTGATTCAAACCATGTCTGGCAACACTTCTTTCAGAACAGAAGGATATACTGTAACATTGTGTTGTATGTTTCATTGGTAGAATCATCATTCACATCTGTGACAAAATCACCATGTATGCAGTAGAGCCTTATTTTCCTCATTTTATTCAGGCACCATGGCTCTTCAGCGCCCTTTCGGTGCAATGTGTCAGAACGCTGTGCGGGGAGGGCGTCCTGATGCCGCATGCCATGCGTAACGGCACACAGCATCAGGACAGCGTTGGGGTGGGATTGGGGCGGCCGGCGTGTGGCTGCCCCGTCCCAGCTCTACCCCCAGGCCAGCCCTGGTCATGTTAAGCAAGAAGAAATTCCATTCAGGTAGAACTTCAAAGTGCTGTCAAAGGAAGAAGACTGTGTTCTTGTTTCCCAGCCCAAAAATGCAATGGGTTCCATATAGGAGGAAGGAAGTTCTCTGCCCCCAGTTCCAATGCCAGGTAAAATTGTGAAGCTGGTCATGCTGGCTGGGGAATCTGGGAACTGTGGTGAAAAAGGTAGTATTTAAAAGTTCTGCTGGTATTGTTTTATAAATTTCAAGCACACAGATTAACAATGGCAAACAAGCTGGAAGAAAAATAACCATGCAAGTCTAAAGTACCTAACCCAGTATTCTTATTTTTTATGTGTTCTCTGTCCATTTCGCGTTCTTTTTTCCTTAAACTTGTGGTTTTCTTTTCTTTTTTTAATGGGTTGATTATTACATTCAAATTGTCCCTCTTCCTCTGTCTCTCTTAGCAGTGGAATGAGTGAGGATCAGTTGAACAGTTCCTACCAGCACTGGCTGAGCATTGTGGAGGTAAGGAAGATGGTGCTTTGTAAGCCTGGGATAGGGGACCATAGTGATTCCACCTTAGACCTTCCCTTCTCTCTCGAAGAGGAACAAAGACTTTAACATGATTTTCAGGGTACTGCTGTCACTAGCATCTTGAGAAGAGCCAACTCCTAGGCTCAATAATATGTAACAGGGTTGGGAATCATGCATCCTCTAAGTGTTAGACTGCAAGTCCCATCAGCCCTCACCATCTTAGCCAGTGCTGAAGAATTCTAGGACTTGCAGTCCATCAACACCTGGAGGACCCTATGATTCCCACTTCTGCTGTCTCTTACTATTAGGGTTCTCACCTTCTCTTTGGAAAAAGTGAAAAGGGGGTGCAACTGTAATTAACAAAAAATATAATTTTTTGAATTACAATTTACAATGATACTCAATTCCTTACCCTATGCCCCAGCATGTTCACATTTGATTGCTGATATCTTCTGTTGTCAGTACTATGATATCAAGTGGTAACCACATACATATTGTTTTCCCTGTACATACACAGAGTTTCATAATTCTATTGTGTCTCACTCAAACACCACTTTCCTTTCTGTCCAATCGTTGTCTTCAAAACCTCTGTCATCCTCCTTCATTCACCTCATTCCAAAAGAGCACCTGCCCCTCTCATTCAGTCTTTACCAATATGTAAATGGGCTCTAAACCAGACATTCCACACCTGTGAGTCACTCAATCTATACTTCATTGAGCATATTACAGTACTGTACAGCAAGAGTGGGGAAAGTGCAGCCTAATCCCCTATTTTGCAGTCCTCCAAGACACTCCACAGGTGAGATTTGGTCCCAAAAACACTCCAAATGCTTAAAAGCTGTCTGGAAACATAGCTATATTGAATTAACCCCATAAATCATGTCAAAATAGACTGAAAATTAGCCTAAACAGTGACATGACATTACTGTTGGTGAGCTGACAACACGCCAGTGTCACCTACCACTAGAGCAAGAGGTGAAAAGCAATCCCCTCCCCACCCAACACAGTGCACCCCACCTCTATATTGTGCTATGTAGAGGCACTATTGACATTACAAATTGTGAAACATCACAGAAAGTTTTAGACTTCAAGATGTTACTGTCTGCAAATTCTCAGAATGTCTTACAATTAGCCATGCTAACTAGGACTTTGGGAAGTTGTATGCCAAGGTGGGATATAAATCCAATAAATAAATGAATAATTTTTTCTTGGGCCAGTTCTTGCTACCATTCTTTATCTTCCTGCAGAGAATTTCTGGCTGCCACCCACCTGCCCACATCCTTTCTGCCTTGGAGCACCTGGCCCTTCAGAGCACACAGCAGTTGCAGGAGCTTACCAACAGCATCAACATCCCTCATGATGTGGAAGCACTCAAGTAGGTCCTGTCCCAAGGCCAGAGGGGTGATGTTGGTTCTTTACCGCCCCATGATAAGTAAGAGCTGTTGAACAGTGGAATACGCTGCCTTGGAGTGTGGTGGAGTCTCCTTTGGAGGTTTTTAAACAGAGGCTGAATGGTGATTTGTTGGGAGTGGTTTGGTCATGTATTCCTGCATGGCAGGGGGTTGGACTGCATGGCCCTTGGGGTCTCTTCCAGCTCTATGTTTCCATGACAAAGATGGGCTGATGAGAATGCCCAGCATCCCACTGCACCTGGGCCCCCCACTTTTGCCTCCTCCCCTAGACCTTTTTCCAGCACTCCAGTGAGCACTGGGTGGCTTAGGGTCAGCTGTTTAAATTTCTCACAATGCCCTTGTATGCACCTAATGTGGCATCACTCCAGTGCATTCTGAGAAACTTTTAACTGGCTTCAGCAACCTAGCACTTACGAATACACCAGGTAACCCATCAGTACTTCTTGTTGGTGATAGTTACTGCCATCAAACCAACATTGACTTATGGTTACCATATGAATGAGAGACCTCCATGACATCATAACAGCTCTGCTTCGGTCTTTAAATGTATTGCAGTGTCTTTTTTTATTGAATCAGGGCTGTGTTTCCTTTATTGAATCAATCCATCTGTAATGTGGCCTTCCTCTTTTCCTACTGCTAATGCTGGAGGAGAGCTGTCCACATTTCTGACCATTCTGCACTTCACACAGGTTTCGTTACAATAGTGGTCACTTAGAGGATGTTTCAGACCCAGCAGATGACCTGCCTCCTATTCGAGGCCTCATGCAGGTGAGGAATTTTGGTACTGCCTCATTGCCAAATGTAATAAGGGGTGGGACAGAAAGCCAGTTCATGTAATAAGGGGTCAAACAGTAAGCCAGTTCATAAGTGCGTTCATCTGTCACTGGCAGGTTTCCTTCACTCAGTGATGGCTTACATAAATGAATGATTTTGGAACTTAAATATCCAGGTGCATTGTACTAGGGCATTTTGATAGTGTTGGAATGACAGCAACCCACTCAATCCCTTTCAGTTTCCTTTGAAAACAAGGCACTCAAAGGGTCTTAAATGCTCAAGTTTACCTGCATGCTTTCTTTTCAAAGTAAATTGTGGAGGGATTTCATCAGGCGTGCAGCCAAAATTAGACAGTGCAGCAGGAAACTCAGTGGGAATTGCAAAAAAACACCCTATCCAACTTCTTGGTTGCCCACAATTAGCCAAAGGAAATCTTGGAGAAACCTATCCTGAAAACTTAATACTTCAGTCTGAAAACCTAATTCTGAGATCGTGCTGGAACTAGTTTTTTGTGCTGGAGGGGAAATGGATGTCATAATTTCACTTTCCCTTCTCTCTTTTTTTTTGGGGGGGGGCGGACAGGAGGGCTGGAGCAAATGTGAGATGCTGTGTGTGGAGCAGATCCCACTGCGTGCCCAGGAGAGGAGGCTGTCTGCACAGTTGGAAGCTGTTGTCCAAGAGATGCATCGCCTGCTGTCTGATGGCTCAGAGCACTCCATCCTAGCCAGGTAAGATTGTCCCAGCCGGATAGATGGCAGGCAAGGAAAAGGCATGGGACCCTTTAACACAAACCTAAATAAAAACAAGCCAAAAAAGAGACCATCTACAGAGCACTTGGAGACTTATTTCCCTTTTTTCCTGTGGATTCCATTGCATGCTTTTCATGATTTGTTTCTTCGGTTACATCTGGAATGCGTCATGTTGAGAGAAGTCTGCTTCAGATCTTTCTAATCATAGAATTGGAAGAGACCATAATGGGCATCCAGTCCAACCTCCTGCTATGCAGGAATACACAATCAAGGCATTCCTGATAGATGGCCATCCAGACTCTGTTTAAAAATCTCCAAAGAAGGAAACGCCACCACACTCTTAATACAGTGTATTCCACTGTTGAACAGCTCTTAGGTAAATGTAAAGGTATTCCCCATTGACAAGGTTGTCAAGTCGTGTCCAACAATAGGGAGCAGTGCTCATCTCCATTACTAAGCTGAAGAGCCAGCATTGTCAGAGACTACTCTGTGACCATGTGACCAGTATGATTGCACCGAACGCTGTTTACCTTTCCGCTGAAGTAGTATCTCTTTATCTACTTGCATTTGCATGCTTTCAAACTGCTAGGTTGGCAGAAGCTGGGACTAGTGACAGGAGCTCACCCCATCATGCACCACCTGGGCCTTGAACTGTCAACCTGCCGATCTTGCAACCAACAGAGTCAGTGTCTTAACCACTTGAGCCATTGCATCCCCTGCACAGCTCTTACTGTCAGGAATCTTTTCCTGTAGTTTGAATCCATTGCTCCATGTCTTGGTCTGAGCAGAAAAGAAGCTTGCCTCATTTTCAATATAACATCCCTTCAAATAATAATTGTCCTTAGGCTAAGCCTAAAGCAGAGATTTAGGGGATTAGAGGACTACATTGAGTCCCAGGAGTCTTTAGATGGCTAATTGCCCCTCACACACACACACACACACACACACACACTTGGGGATGCCAGGGGCAATCAAATTCTGGGTTATTTCCCATCAGGAAGAAAGCAGCTTCTTCTGAAACAATCTGGAGGAGCCAATAACACAACAAAATTGCTCGCTACACTGCCTGAGGGGCATTTAGGTCCTTGAGGGCTCAAAAAGTCATTCAGACAGCCTACAGGATATACCTCTCCCCTCCCCGCTATCTAGATCTTTCATAGCATATATAACATTTGAGCCTCTTGAGGTATTTCCTGAAAGGTGGATCTTGCTAATGATTACCTATTAGAGTAATTTTAAATCCTGGCTGTCAGGTTCGGCTGACTAAGATTCGAAGAGCTGAGAAAATCTTGCAGTGAGGTTAACTGACAATTTACTCTGGACTTCAAAACAGAGGTTGACCGCACACCAGCCATCCCGACTCCACCCTGCTGCTGCCATCATGCCACGTGCCCCATCGCCAGCGTGTGGCGTCAGGAACATCGAAGAGCCACTGCAGTGGTAAGGGTGGCTTTTTGCCGCCCAAAAAAGCTGGATCAGGGCTGAGGCATGTGGTTGCCGTGGCCCTGATCCAGTGCTCTCAGGGGTGGCACGGAACCTGTACAGCCCCTGAGTTTCCCCAGAACAATACACCCTTTAAAACCTTTTCTCTTCCAGCCCTCCCCTTTCCTTATTTGTAATGCAAGAGCCTTGGGATACATCAAAAGGTTCTTTCAAGTGTCCGCTTCCCCCACCCTCAGCTGTCTCCTGCATCTGCCCGAGGAAGGGAAGGTGTTACTTTGCTGCCCATCACAGGTTGATCTTAGGAAGCAAACAAAGTCATAAATAACCTTCCTATAGCCTGTCTGTTCTCCCGATTGCATATCATTCAGATCATAGTTCCCTTCCGATTCATTTCCACTTCCCTATATCGATATATCACCACCTCAATTAATCCTCATTCTCTCATATCCTTTATTCTGGCAGATCCATACCCTTTTGGATATGACACTGGCTCAATATGAATCTTGAAATTTTTGCAGTCAGGGAGAACATTTTGTTTTGTCAGTAGAGTTTCATTAGTGTTTAAATCAATTCATATGTTTTGAAATGAGTCCTCCTTTCTTTTTTAAAAATAAGGATGGATGAATGCCCAAGATCCTGCATCATAAAGACATGTTATTGCATAGATATGTCTTGACAGCTACAACTCCCTGCAAACCTACATTGTAAGCAGTGCAGCTTTCCCACACCAAACATGGGCATTTCTGTGTTGTCAGAGAGTGCAGGGATCAGCTTGGGATGCTATTTTTCTGTAGCTGGACATGCTGTGGCAGACATTTTCAGGGACCTCCAGAGGTCATCTAGAGATTATATCCTTGTGGCGCATCCAGTTACAAGAAAATAACTGGATGCATCCTTGACAGCCCCCCATTGACAGCATGGAAATGACTGCGGAAGGGCTGTGCTACTTACAAGGTGAGTTGGGAGGTAGATTTTGGTCATTGTGTGGTTGGAACACAATTCTGACCTTTGCAGTAATAAAAAAGTGGATTGCTATGGCGTTTATTCAACTTATGCCATTGTAATTCACCAACAGAATGCCTGCCTACGTGTGTATTTCTGTATTTGTGTATAAATACATGTTAAATACATATGTGCATTAGAAAATTGTTGAACTGTACATTGAGCAATGAAGACAGGACAACAAAAATTCTTGTACCTTTAAAATACCATTGTGGTATAGTGATTTGAGTGTTGGACTAGTCTCTAGGAGACCAGGGTTTGAATTACTGCTCAGCCATGGAAGTCCATTGTGTGACCTTGGGCAAATTATACTCTCTTAGCCTCAAGGGAAGGCAGTGGCAAACTTGTGAATAAATCTTGCTAAGATAGCCCTATGGCAGAGTTGCCACAAGTCAGGGTGGACTTGAAAGCGCATAACAACAAAGCACCTTTAAAAAAAATTCCTCTGCAAACTTTTAAGGCTAGAAGATTCATTTAAGCATGAGCTTTCATTGACTACAATCCACTTCTTCAGATTCATGTAGTATAATCTTAAAGTTTCATGAATATACACATAGTGTATGTCGTAGGGAATGCGAACAGAGCAAAATTGGATACAGAAGATGACATTTACCTCATTAGTATTGGCCATAAACATAAACAGTGCAAACATTCTGGGAATAAATAAGTCTGTTTATGTATAATAAGCATGTTTCTTCTCTTATGCTGAAACTAAAGTATCTTGTAATATCTTTTTAACATTTGCTCATATTGCAAAACTGTCCTGAAAAGAATATGCAATAAGATCCACAAACAACAAAATCCACAAACAGTGATACTTTTAATGGGGCCAACCAAAATGCACAAAATACATGTTGCAAGCTTTCGAAGGGAAAGATGTTAAAAATCGTACAAGAAAAAAAATTATGACGATGTTAGGGATTCTCTTATTTTCTTTCCTCCCCCCCCCCCCCCCACCTTCACTATGCTGACTTTGTTTCTCTGCCCTCAATGCAGAGCTGTGTTTGAGTTGGAGCTCCGGGCTGTCAGACTCCAGGGATATAGGGATGGCCTACTGCATGGCTGCCGAGAACTGGAAGAAGTGGTGAGGACCCGACATGCAGAGCTCCAGGTCTTGCAGGCAAAACGCCAGCGTATCCTGGACTTCCGCCACCTGGTTGTAAGTGTTTGGAAAGGAGGTGCAGGGCAGAGGTGCAGGGACTGGGTTTCATTTTGGGATCAAAGTACGTATGGTCCTTGGGCAGGGAGTTGAAATCTTCGTTTAACCTCATATTTGCTTGGTAATTCAAAGGAAGTACCACTTCCCCTTCATGCATGTGGCAGGGACTGTAAAACCAAAGGCAGTCATGTTGCTCCATAAGAGTAAAACAAAGTCAAAATTTGAAGGCAGACAATACCTTTGTTAGAATCAACTGCAAGGCAAAGTAGTAAAACATAGGGAGGGGAAAAGGAAACTTGGAAATCCAAAAATCTTGGCTGGATATTTATAGGCAATGCTTCTCAGCTTTTGTCCTCCAGTTGTTTTGGACTTTAGCTCACAGAATTCCTTACTGTAGATCATGCTGGCCAGGGATTCTGAGTGCTGAACTCCAAAACATCTTGATTATCAAAAAACTGAAAATCATTGTTTATGAATCATTGAGGTCCATAAGTAACCTTGATGAGACTGAGAAATATGTAGGTACTGCATATTTGCTGGGATTAAGACAATATAGTCATGCCCCGTCTCTGTAAATACAAATTCAGATTCCTGCCCCAGCAGAATTGAAATTAAGTACATGGATTTCTTAGGTGGTATATAGCAGATGGATAAAGAAATATCCTTTTACAAGCAAAGCTGGACCTAATTCCAGTTTTGAGAATAGATCCCATTGAATCACTGAGATTTGCATATTGATCTACTACTCAGTAGGCCTACTCAAATTAGTACTAGCAATTGGATTTAGGCTAAGATTCAATTTTAGCTGGTTACACTAGATAAAATAGTCACTTAGGATCCAGTAGGCAGTATTACTTAGTGTAATCCTCAATGCAGTCCCTGTTTAGGTTGTAGAAAATCTTCTTCCTCCAGCTATAGATACAGTAAGAACTATAGCATATCTTGTATTACAGGAAAGGCTGTTACAGAAACTTGTTTATTTATGGTATTATGGGGATATTTAAACAGAAGATGGATGGCTACCTGTCAAGGAAATGGAGTGCAAGATCCTTAACTGAGCAGGAGATTAAACTAGATGGCTTCCAAGGAGATCCTTTCAGTTCTGTGACTCTGTTTTGCTGCTTTCCCTCTCACAGAATGAGAAACAGCAGCACATTCGACTGCTCATCAAGGGCACCTCTTACATTAAATCCCAGCTCCGTAAGGACCAGGCTGAGGTGAGACGTTCCCTGTGCTTTGTGTGTGTATTGGATGGGATGATGACAGATCCAAATCTGTTCCTTGGAGAAGAGGACTTTGGCTGATAAGGGAAGCGAAGAAAGGGGCTCAGGCTAAGGGGAGATGTAGGAGACTTTCAGACTACATGAATATGGAGCTGAAAATCGAGGAGTACCAGTGTGGTGTAGTAGTTAGTTTGTTTGGCTGGTGGAAGATCCAGGGTCTAGTCCATGATCCACGACACTTGTCATCCCTAGACTAATTGCTTTCCTCCAGCTTGACTGCTGCTACTGATGACGATGAATTATATTTATACCCCACATTTTTTTCAAGTTCTGGATTCATGGTGTCTTACAAGTTAAAACAAATGCAGCATAGTTTTTAAAATACAAAAAATCAAAATAGAATTAAACTATTAAGAATAGTAAAAACAATTTAAAAATACATTTAAATAAGTTACAAAGCATTTAAAAACAAGACAGTTTAAAAGAATACAACTTAAAAGCCTTTCTTTAAAACTTTCAGTTCTAAAAGCTTGTTGGAATAAAAAAAAAATCTTTGCCTGCTGACGGATGGGCAGCATAGAGGGGGCCATCCTAGCCTCCCTAGGGAGGGAGTTCTGGAACGTAGGTGTAGTCACAAAGAAAGACCTATCCTTGTTTCCCTGCTGACTGTACCTGTGAAGGTCGTGGGAGTGAAAGAAGATTCTCTTCTGAGGATCTCAGAGTACAGGCATGTTTATATGGAAAGATAAGGTTTGTCAGACTTACTTCATTGGGATGTTATGAGGATAAGGGTGTGGCGTAATGGCGCCATTAATGGCATCTTGAGCACACTGGGATATAAATGTGACTAATTAACAAATGAAACCCACAGTGCCCTAGCATTCATGACCACTGCTTCTGAAGCTATATTTTAACTTTCATATGTTATGCTGATGAGCCAGCATGGTGTAGTGGTTTGAGATTGGCCTACAACTTTGGGGATAATGGTTTAAGTTTTCCGGCTTGCCCACAGAAACCCTCTTGGAGACTTTGGGCGAGTCACACACTCTCAGCCCCAGAAAACCCTGTGATGGGTTCTCCTTAGGGCTGCCATAAGTTGGAAATGACTTGAAGGAACACAACAACAAAAGCAATAATAAACAAATGAATAAGGATGCTCCTGAGGTATTTTGCTCTGTGCCAGTCTGGTTAAACTATAGAAGCCAGTAAACCCATGACAGGCAGGTGGGTGCAGGTGCCCCAGAGGATAGACATAAATGAATGCTGTTTTGTACTAGCTTAGAAGACTTGTCCATCCACTTCTCTGTTGACAGACATCAGTGTTCCAGGTTCTCTGGCCTTTTCCATTACCTGCTCCATGGACCTTTTTAAAAAAAAATAAATTGAATATGCCAAGGATTAAATCTGGGGCCTTCTTCATGCATTCATCTCTTTAAGTTCTTTTCAGGTATGCATTAGGCTACCTGTGTTCAACCTCACAGGTGATTATGCAACATCTGGATGAGCAACAGTGAAACCCACAATAGCCCAACATTTATGCCCTCTGCTTCTAAAGGTTTGTTATAACACTAGTGTCAAGTTAGTATAATTCTTTTTTTCCTTGATTGTTGCTTTAAATCAAGGGTGAGCTTCATTACTGGGTATACTGGCTAGGGCTGACGGGAACTGGAGTTTAAGAATACCTGGCTGCACTATGCTCACCTCTGTTTTTAAAGGTAATTTTAAAATGGGATGTCTCAGCACAAAGATAACTGGAAATGAAGCAGCAAAAAATGATAAGTAATAAATATTAGTGTAAGATAGCTACACTCTTATCTAATGAACAATCCTGCCAGAATATTTTCTAACACAAGGAAAATTCTAGGAATTTTAGTCTTTTCAAAGTAAAGATATTAGGATTACCATTTCCTATTCCTGGATATAGATTCTGTGTTTCTTTGTTCCCTTTGGGATCATGTTGACTTGAGTGCCTCTCTCTATCAGATCCAGGACTTCATAGAGACGAAACTGCTTCCTCAGGCACATCAGGTGGAATTGGAAACACAGAAACTGTGCAACAGGGTGGATCATGAGGTTCAGCAGTTTGGGACCATTGCCCTGCCTTGCTTGTTGCGCCGCAAGCTCCCTGGGTAGGTACTTCCCAATATTCTCCCTATATGTGAGAGATGTTGTGGTATAGGGAAACCCAGAGTTGTACAGGTCTGTGCTTCTCAAGCTTCTCCAATGTGGGAGACTAAGAATTTTTCCCCAGGGACTGGCACTACATTTGTGCCTACTGGGTACAATTGTTTCTTTCTTTCCTGAAAACTTGCCAGGGACTAGCAGTCAGTGGCTCAGGGCCAACACCAGTCTAGGGACCACTATTTTGAGTAGCACTGGTGTAGGTGACAATAAAGTAGTGGAGTCTCTCTCCTTGGAGGTCTTTAAGCAGAAGCTGGATGGCCATCTGTCTGGGATGCTTTGATTGGGAGTTCCTGCATGGCAGGGGGTTGGACTGGATGGCCCTTGTGGTTTCTTCCAACTCAATGATTCTATGATTCTAAATTCCCAAAGCTTCACATGTTTGAAAAACCAGGTTATGCTTGATAGTGCATAAGTTGTTAATATCTTCTGAACTCTTGGAAAAGAGAGGATAAAATAACAGTTAGTGTGCAAGGGGAATGGATTTAGTGTCCTGACATGAGCAAAACCAGAATAAATTGGAAAAACTCGTGATAGTAGTACAACTATATGTAAATGTGATCAATATGCATAATAGATGCTGGTCTCAGAACTTGGCTTTTCTTGCTGCAAAATATAGCATCATAGAATCATAGGGTTGGAAGAGACTTCAAAGACATCCGGTGCATCCAGGACTGCCTTGATACTGAACAATTTACTTTTATATTTACTGTTAAAGGCTTTGGCTTTGGTCAGACTGGTGAGCAGTTGGTAGCAACCTGAAATGCATCGGCTTTGGAAGCAAAATATATCTCCATTGAACTTTGAATTTTAAGACACAAATCTGAAAGCCCTTCTTTCTTCCTGTATCTTCCAGTTCTAAGTGCATCCCTGCCCATGAGCTTTCTATCCACCGCTTGAGCCGTACAGCGCCAGCTGAGTACCGAGCTTTTCTGAATGTGTGTAGTGGAGCTGCCTTCCCCCTTTACAAGGTGTGTATCTCCTTTAGGATGCATCCAGAAAAAACAGATGTAGTACATGGAGCTGAATCACACTGCTGGATGGTAGACACATGAAGGAGGTTGCAGGTTGATGCCAAATCAGTTCCACTTAAATTCAAAGACATAGCTGTGTTAGTCTGGAAAATCAGTATGCAAAGTGATCTTGTAGCACCTTTGAGATTAACTGAAAGAAAAAAAGTTGGTAGCATGAACTGTTGTAGACTTGAGCCTACTTCCTCAGATGCATAGGGAATAAACTGGGATAAAACTCTGCATGCTTTGAACATGTTTCACATAAATCCGCATCACTTAGTCCATCTTTATTCAAGTGCTGACCCGTGTGAGCAGAACTTGCAGAGATGCGGTTCCGATTAAAAAAAATAGTGTGAACAACAAAACTGGAATGTGTGAGTGAGATTATTCAGATAGTCATGCTGGGGGGAAAAGTCTGAATAACCCCTTAGTCTCAAGGGTGCTGCAGGAGCTGCAGCCAAATAGTGTAGACCAAAGTGAGTAATATCTTTCAGATGTTGGTCTGCAACTCCCATCAACCCAGTCAGTAAAGGAGAAAGATGGGAGCTGCAGTCCAACAGCCTCTGCAGGTACATAAGTACATAAGTTGCATCTCAGTGCAGTAAAAAATGCTGCTCTGGAGGAGTGATGGGCAAAGCATGGCACATAAGCTGCATGCACCTTGCAGGAATATTTTTGAAGGGTGAGAATTGTAAGGGGGGGGGGGAAACCCAGACGTTTTTTACAGCACCAGATCCCTTCCACACTGTTTAGATTTTGTTCATAAATACCACTCCAAGAAGCCTCCAGGAGCAGTGATTCTGTACCCTCTTCCAACCTTGTTCTAGTAACAACAGCAAAAATTGTTCAACTCACTCCCCAACAATTGGAATTGTCTTTTCAAACTAGAAGTGAACTTTTTATGCTTCTGGGTTCACAGAGGGTTGCTGGGATGGCCTCCAGAGTGTCTTGGAAATGTTCCCTAGAGCTTGCCCACCCTGATACAGATCAAGGGTAGGGAACCTTTGGCTGTTCAGATGTTTTGGACTACAACTCCCATACTTCCATGTTGGTGGGGCTGACAGGAGTTTTCAAAGGTGAGCTGTGTTCTTTCTCTCATCCAGCCTTTGCCTTCTCTTCTTCTCTCCAGGCCCCTGAGCAGCTGCTTCTCCACATGGTGGACCTGAAGAAGATGCTCCTTGGCCTGCGGGCACAACTGAGTTCCAAGCAGAGAGCTTTGGGATGCCTGCAGCACCAGCTGGATGAGGCTCCAGAGCCCAATGTACAAAGTGAGTTTTCTCTTCTGGGCTAGCTTTATCCAGTTTGTCCTGTCCTGAACAGAGCCAGCATATTTAAGTGATATGAGAATTTTTTTCCCTGTGCTTAATATTTCTATGGAAGATTTTCAATTTCCTTTAGCAAACAAATCACTGTTTTATCAAAGTCATAAGTAACCAACAATGAATGAATCCCAATAGAGTATTCAGCAGATTTGTTCAACCTCTTATCTAATACTGAACTAGGCAGTGTAAATTATTTTGTAGTATGATTTGGCAATGACAGCATGTCATGAAGTCTGATGGGTGTGCTGAAATTGGTGTGTTAAAATTTAATTGCCTTTTCCCCTTAAATTGAAAGAAATTAAAAGGTTGTAAATTTTGTTGTAAAGATGTAAAGACAAATATTCTGATAAAAATACTTGTGACATACAGATTTTAATTTGGAAATGTAATATTTAATCCATATCAAGGGTTCTGTATGTTTTTTCTGAATCAGCTACTGCAGTTGGGCAGTTGGAACACTAAAAAGCTTTATCGAGTAATTGTTACGGCGCATTATCATATATACAGTATAATTACCTTTCTTGATTTTTATTGTCATTATATCTAAATAGATGTACAGTTGGATGATAAACAGATGTATAACTATGCAAGGACTTATTATGTAAATATGCACTAACAATTAAAAAAAAGCTTTATTGAGTAATTATAGGTCAAATACACTAATTAGGTTACTGGGGGGGAAATCCAGAAAATGTTCTTTAAATCCCATATTGTTGGCAAATCCTCAAAAGTACACTTTTCATTTTGTTCATGGATGGAAATTGGAAGTAAGTTGCAGATGTACAAAATTATTTTTCCTTGACTCCTGTAAACAGAGAAAGGTATGCAAGTACAGCCACAAAATCTTAACACCCAAGGTGTAAAATAAAAGAATCAACAGTGTTCATGTTTCCACTGTATTTATTACTTACTAGGAATTCATCCAACATTGCCCAAGTTGATGTGCATAACGTTGCTTATAATTTGAATGAAAACAAAAGTTTGGTAGCAATCCATAAAATTTCTATCATTCTATGCCAAATGGATCAAACACAGCAGTTTCCTAAAACAACCAAAGTTTGTTGATTGGAAAATATTTGGGATGTCAACCTAAGTGTAAATAATCAAGCATGGTCAAATCAGTTAATGCATCTGCATTCCAGTTCATATGAATTTAATAACATGACCCTCTCTCCCGGCCCAGCCTTAGTGCAAGAGGTGCAGACCCGTGATCAGGAGCAGGCCCGTGAGCTCCTGCCTCGGATCCAGCGAGTGACAGATCAGTGCAAGTGCCGTATCGAGCGCTGGAACGAGGTGCAGGCCATTGTGGATGCCTGGTGAGTAGAGGGCAGAGAACCGGGCCAGGGTGGTGTGGTGGTTCAAGTGTCCAGACAGAAGGAGTACAGAGACCCCAGATTCCCTGCTTAGCCATAAATCTTATTTGGGTTTCTGTCATCCTAACCTGATTCACAAGGTTGTTAGGAAACTTAAGAAAGTGGGAAAGAACTGTTAAGTTTTCCCTTGAGCTCCCCTGGAGAAAGGTCAGTGTATGTAAGTGGAATAAATCAAGGCCCTGAGGAGAAATAGTTCCATCATCTCTGGGTTGGTGAGAGGAGGAATCCACACAACCTGAGTTTCTCCCATCTCTGTCCAGATACAGGCAGGAAGACCATGAATTTTGCTGTATCTAATGAAAAAAATGCTTGTCCCTGCTCCACCATCTTAGAGACCTTTTCTTCTTCCTGCCAGTTGCCCAGAGTACAGCCTTTTTTTTTTTTTTTGCTTCATACATATTTTCTTTAGTCTCTCACTCCTTCCTTCTACAGATTATTCTTCCTCTCAGCTAAATAGTTGTACTATAGTCTAATTTTCCTTTCTTTTCTTTTTAAATCTCCTTTAGTCTTTCCTTTTTTCTCCTTTTCCACTCTTCCTCTTCTGCTCTTTCCTTCTCTTGTGATTGCTCTAGTGGGCAAGAACAATGTGCCTTTAAAAAAGAAAAAGAAGCCAGCAGCAAACGGCATGGCTCCAGTCTGTGGAGGCACAGTCATTGCCTTCAATAACGTCCCATCCTTTAAGATTAAGAAAATGAACTGGTCTCCAAGGCTGCATCTGCACTGCTGAAATAATCCTGTTTGTGGTGTCAAACCAGATTATTTTGGCAGTATGGATGCAGCCCAAGATGGCTGAGCAGGGAGAAGCCAATTCAACATTTTTTCATTAGATATTATGAGACTTCATGGTCTTCCTGCTTGTCTCTGGGCAGTGAATGGAGAGTCCCAGGTTGTGGACCTTAATAGCTGAAAGACGGGGAACTTCACCAGGGGCTGCTGTTCTGCCACACCATGGCAGCTACTGCTCAAGGCAGTCAGTTGACTCTTCATTAATGGTAGGACCAACACTGGTGAGAGGGTGACTCCCAACTGGTTGACAAGCTTCCATGTATCTGCACTCATGGTTGCAATGTGTAGCTCACAGTAGTGAAATTTATCATCATCATCATCATCATATACTCAATATAATAAAATCTTGGCATTGAATTTAAAAGATACAATACAAAAACCCAACCAAAGTACATACACATATAGTATGGGAAGCAATTAAGCAGCTGCAACATGAGCCCTTTTAGAGGTCAGTTGTAAAAATGTTGGCTGTTTCACTTCACTTGCACTCTGTGGTGAAAGCCACCAATTCTCTTGTGATCTCTTGCGAACTACAGGTGGACCATAACTGCCTTCTTAGAATCCTCAGACACAGGCAAAGCTCCTTTGAGATTAGGGGTAGGCAACCCATCCTGGAAAGGGGATTCTTTTAAGAGTTTGATAAGTACTAATGTGAGAAGGGACCTTGTTGGGGGGTGGGAGAGGAGGTTCAGGTAAAAAGGGTCTTGCTGTACCTGCAAAGGCTCCCCTTGCTGGCCACTCATCCCTGTCTTCTCTTTCTAGGTGGGAACAACCAGGACAGTTTGTGCTGCCTGGTGAGCGCCGTCATGGCTTCACATTGCAACAGTGGCTAGAGCGCTGGACCCTGGCCTCCAAGACCTTGCAGCAGCAGAAGCAACACAGCTGGGTCTGAAAGCAGTACAAGAGCAATGGTGGTTACAAGGCAAGGTTGCTCTTGGGCTAGTTGTGCACATGGCTTAAAAGAAACATGGATAGTGGGTCAGTTACGTACTTAGTTTCACCATTTAGCAATTACTGACTTCAGGTGAGAGGTAGTTTTCTCTACCCCGTCTGGGTGCAGTAGCATGTAGGTATGATTCACAACCAAACCATCTGTCTTAATATTTTCTGATTCTATTGGAATAAATCTAGAACCTTGTTTTTTGGGATTGGTTTTTGAAAAAGTGGTGGAATTTTATTGCATTTCATACCAAATTATAGTTTTTGCAGAGGTCAATGGCAAAATGCACTGCCCTGTTTTATTACTAGGAGCATTACTAGCAACTGACTTGTGTACATAAAAACTTATTATTGGTTACTCCTACCTCCACCCCATAGATTTCCAACTAGGACTGAGGATATTAGGCTTCACAAAAGAGGTGGGCCTCCCCTCTTACTTGTGAAATGAGGATCATCTTCAAGCCAGTATGGATTTGATGCTGTTCATACAGCAAGAAAGTGAAAAGCCATCAAAGAAAAGGATAACCACTTTCTAGAAATTCAGATCTTTTCTTCAGGCAAGGTTCAGTAATGTTGGATAGCTGCTATGTCTCACACCCCAATATGGGGCACACTTCCAATTCCATTGCAGTCTTCAGTCAGATGGAAATCCTTAAACACACCCATGACAGTGCTTAAGATCATAGCACGTTACATAAAAACCTACCAACCTGTTGCTTTCTTTCAAAAAGGACATCTGTATGCTACATATATGGAGTCAGACGAGTACCGTGTTGTTCAACCCACTATTAAATATTCAATCCTTTTGAAAGTGATATTATTAAGGACTTCTATATACATGTTTTTTGAAATTTATTTGGGATTCATGTGTCACTGTTCAAAACAGGTTTTCCTGCATTACATTTCATATCATAAACATTACAGCAAAATCTAAACAATAATTTAAACTGAAAGATAGCATGAAACAGTTCCCAATCAGACCAGTAGAAGAATATTGCAATTTAAAACTGCAATGACAGTTGAAAAATCCATCTCATTTTAAATCAAAAGTGGTGATTTTTAGGTTTTTAGATTCTTTGATTTTAGGCCTCTTTCCCAGGTTCCTGCCTCAAATGGATATTAATCTAGAAATCAACACGAGAGACACATATTGGTGAAAAGAAGGTAAACTGAGTCAAAGATAAAGAGGGAAGAACTTCCTCCAAGTGTTAAAATGCTCAGCCAATACAGTGATCAGGGAGTTTTGTGTGTCTTTAAAAAAATCCACCCATCCACAAATAATAAAAAATTATGCTCAACTAAAACAGCATCCAGCCATTCTGTTTTTGGCAAGTTATTATTAGATAATCAGACCTCTTATTCCCTGTACATGACAGCAAAACAAAAAACCTGCCACACTACCGATCAATGAAACTTGCTATTGATGGCATGTATCTCCAACCAGCACATTGGCTTGGACTATCTCTGGTAATCCTGTAGTGGATAGCAACCCTTAGACAAGTCCTGTTGCTGGCTTTGCTCCACAGGAGCAAAGGGTTCCACAGGCGAGTTCATCTGCTATATCTTCTGATATTCCAGTGTTTTTTGGAGGTATATATAAGGCTGGATGTCTCTTTTACATGATATTTGTCTTCTTTAGCTCTGAACCCTTTCAGCCAGTTCATCCTGAATGTCACAAACAAAACGATACACATAGCGCTGGCCACTGGTCTTGTGAATTATATTTTTATGATAATAATAGCGCAACCCCCGGCTTAGTTTCTCATAAGTCATGTGAGGTTTGTTCTTCCGTTTACCCCAGCGCCTTGCCACCTAGTAAAAGTTGAGAGAAAGGAGAGAAAAGTTACAGGTTTTGAAGGCAACCTATCTTACAGGCTCAGATAACCAGAAGCCCATTTTATTCCACTTTGCGGCAGAATCTGTCCTAGGTAGAGGAACCCATTTCTTGTACTAATGTTATACATATTTACATATTGGTCATAGTCACACATTACAGTTCCTGGGGTATACTTCTCAAAATTGGAAGTGATGTGCCCATAAACATTAGCTTGAACTCCTGTGCAGTTCTTTGGGCTTATTTGTTTGGCAATAAAATACTATTTGAACACTAGAGCTTGCAGGAACACTCCAAAAGTCTGGGCCAACATCCTGTTGCCCACAGTGAGAAGTCCATACCAGCAGGGAATGGAAAAACTAGCTTATGTCCATTTGTTCTGTCTCCTGCCTATTATTCAGAGTTAGGTAGAAATGGATACATTAGTCTGTTTCAGTCCATGTTGGTTTTACATGTGAACAGTTTTTTTTCTGATTCTGTTTCCATATCATTTTTTTAAAATCTGCTGTCAAACTCATTTAAACCATGTATATTTTTTTTCACAAAACATATTTCTGTTTAAACACTTTATTTCTAAACACTCTATCCTAAGTACCCATTCTTATATGGCTGCTGATACATTTATTGAATAAAAAGGTGCACTGCAAAGGTACACTATTTCTTTCTGATGTGCTCATTCAAGTTGTAGGAGATAAGGCTAGTTCTGTTCAAAGGGGAGGCCAGACTTCAATATATGAAAGAGATATTCTCCTGGGAATAATGAGCAAGTATAACCTCACAGGTGCTTAAACAAGGTGAAAAGAATTGGGACCTCACCTCATGCGGATCACACAATTTAAATTCCCAACCATTCCCTGTCCAGCAGATAAAGGCCTGGCATGAACCATCCTGCAGAAGTTCTAGCAGAAAACGCCACAGCTGAATGGGTCCAGAACCTGCACAGCAAGAGATGTAAGAATGGAGTTTAACCCCTGAGATTTGTCACAGTACTGGAGTGCAGTTATGGAACAAGTAGAAACAGCAGTTCTGAACCATATGCAGAGGACTTTCACTCACATGGCTTCCCAGTCAGCTTCAACACATTAGTAAGGCATGATAGCCTGGGAAAGGCATAATGCAATCCCCCATGGTCTAATTTTTATTATTCATATGCTACTTTTTCCTAACAATTATTTAAACCAGTTGCACCTTGAAAACATGATAAAATTTAGCCAGTGCTTTTACATTTTTACGATCACATAGGGAAAAAACCTGTTTCAAAAGATACCTGAAATGCAGAAAGAAGAATCAAAAGCTTTCAAAAGCAGGATGCTCTTAAACTTTGGAATCACTAGTGGAAAGGCCTTGTAGCTGCTTACTAAATTCCAGTAATGACTAAAGCAGATGGAAGGGCTTCTAAACATCCGAATTACTGGGTAGCTTTACATTTAGGAGTAAAAGGTAAAGGTATTCCCTGTTGACAAGGTTGTCAAGTCATGTTCGACCATAGGGGACGGTGCTCATCTCTGTTACTAAACGAAAGAGCCAGCGTTGTCAGAGATTACTCTGTAGTGATGTGGCCAGCATGATTGCACAGAATGCTGTTTACCTTCCCACCAAAGTGGTACCTATTATCTATCTACTTGCATTTGCATGCTTTCCAACTGCTAGGAGTAGGTGCTCTTTAAAGGAACCTAGTTCTAAGTCATTCTGGATTTTAAAAATCAGCACCAGCACTTGGAATGTATCCCGCATCCTCCTGCTTCATCTATTCTTTAATGTTACCTGTCTGATCCCTCTGAGATATGTTGGCGATACCAGCTTCTGTCCAATTCCTTAACACTCTTTTTCTCCGGATCTTCTTGGGGGGCTCGCAGTGACATGAATCATCATCTACAGCGCTGTGTTGGCTGAAGATGGCTGGCTCAGGCGTCTTCCCCCAGTAGTGGGATGGCATGGCCCTTGGGAAGGCTTGTTCTGGAAGGAATAATGGTGCATGAACATGATTTTTGAAAGTTGCAGCACAGACCTTGGGGTCAGCTGAGAAGAAAATGAGTCTTCAATGCCCTATTTCCTTTTCTGGCCCTTTTAGGAGAGAGGATATAGCTGAAAGGTGAAGCATCTATGATAGGGATGGGCAACTTCAGTGGAGCAGGGACCATTTTTCACTCCATGTCTACCTGACATGATTGGAAGTGGCACCATGTCATTTCAGTTTTGATGTCTGCTATTTTGTTTCTTTTGGGGGGGTATACAATGTGCTGAGGGGGAGCCATTTGTTGGGTTTGTTCTTAACATTTTGGGGAGGGTCTAAGGGTTTGGAGGAGCATCGAGACCACAGTTTGGGGCTCTAATGGCTGCATTTTACCCAGCCCTGATATAAAAGGACCCAGATCCAATTTCAGGTATCTATTAAAAAGGTAAAGGTGACAGGACTGGGCCTTGTCTTCCTGAAAGACGCCACTGATGAACCTGAGACTTGCTGGATCTCCTTTATTTATCTTCCACTAGAATACCAACCAGATCCAGGTTCAGAGGGCACACACCTAGAATTAAAGCAGAATGCCCCTTCATAATTTGCTTTCTGTACCAGAACAGAGTAATCTTATGAAAAAAGTCCATGCCTGGTTACCCTGAGCTTTCTCCATTCTGGCAACGTTATTTGTGTGGGCAAAGTCATTTTTTTCTGTCGCTATTGTGGAAATATAGTCAAACAGCCTGTGGCTCTACTGCAGCTTGGCTGAAGATCTGCCTATACAACTTGAATTATATTGTGCCCGTTTCATGATTAATGCTGATGCTCAGAGATCTTTTCTCCCGAAGTTTGAAATGGAATTACTTCTCCCAGCCACACCAGGAAAGATGAACAGGTCATGCTGGCTCCAGTTTTATTTAGAGACTACCACTTAGATAGCTCAGGCCATCACATCAGGGGATACTGAGTTATGCAAAGCAGCTGACATAGCCCTTTTCCCTCCTCTTATTATTCCTTCCTTAAGAGGAAGGTTTGTAGCTCAATAAAAGAGCACATTTTTTGCATGGAAAAAAATTCCAGCTTCTGTGACCAGCATCTCCAGATGGATTGGGGGGGAGGGGGAATCTAATGAATTGATGCTGTCAAATTGAACAGGGGCAGTAGCCGAATGGGTTAGTTTATTAAACTTGTTTTGCAGTTTATAGCATAAACGCAAAATATGAACTCAAGGAGCATAAGGTGCAGCAGGTGAGTACATGACTTTAAAGCTGAAGTTTATGTAATCAACTTTGGGTTTTTTGGTTTTACTAGAGCCCTAATTTCCACCAACCTGAACCAGGTGCCAAAAATCACTCAGGAGGACTGGCACATGGTCAACGTTAAAGCACGCGTGGTCAGCCCAAGGATTTGTATTCAGTATCATTACCAAGCTCTCAAATCTTATGACACAAAAATCCACTCCTCCTCTCATCCCAAGCATTTTTTTCTCAGCAGCTCAGAGAAGTTCAGAAGAAGAAAAGCTTTTCAGACAATGGGACAGTGATCGTCCATATGCTACCCATTAGATGAGTGCAAATGTCACTCTCCAATTGCTTTGGATTGCAACTTCCATAATCCCTTTCCCTGTGATTGTTGGGGTTCCTGAGAATTGAAGTCGGAACCATCTGGTCATGAAAGCATCCCCACCCTTGCAGTAGGTCTTGGTTCCCCTTCTGCTCATTCCTGAAGTAGGGGACTGCAGAGTTAGATGGGCCAGTGATTTAGGTCTTTGAGATGGTCTCCTGTGTTCCTTACCTTTCTCTTGCTGTGCCTGCTGATCTCCAAGCAGGGGCTGAGATAAGGAGAGCTGTTCTTCAGGGGAAGGAGGGTACTGAGGAGAAGGCAAGGGCTGAAGAGCATTGGGGACAGGATAGCAGGTGCCATCCATGTGTGCAGGGACACTCTCCTCCTGAAGGGCTGACCTAGAAGCTGAGGATAGAAAAGGCCACACACACAAAAATAAAAATAAAATAGGAAGCTCATTGAAATGAATTTTTTTTTTAGCTATAATGATAGTATTTCCTTTTTAGATTGTAGGTTTTAATTATGTTGCTAGTGGATTTTAATTATATTGCATTTAATACTGTTTTATTGGGGGGTGGGATGTTTTGGAATTTGGATGTATGTATCTTCTTACTGTAAGCCGCTTGGATTGATTTTCATTAAGCGGGATATAAATAAATATTTATTATTATTATTATTATTATTATTATTATTATTATTATTATTTAACACTTTATCTATATTACCAACATGCATGACCATCAGGAAATAAATATTTATTATTATTATTATCCTACTACTCACCTAACACTTTATCTATATTACCAACATGCATGACCATCAGGATACGTGGTCAGAAATTCTGAGTACAACTCCCGAGCTTGCCAACCCATGAGCAGAGCTTGGAAGCAACTTGTTACAAATAGTGAGATAGCTGGATATTTCTTTTTCACAATAAATAAGGCATAACTAAGGGGCTGAGCAGAGAAACAGGAAAATGTGAGTCGATCCCAGTTTTTCCCAAACCGATTGGAAACCCACTCTCCACACGACCCAGCCCCAAGGCGGCCTGAACACCCACAGGCTGTCTGCACTATGCAGCGTCAAACTGCACAGCTTGGTTATTTTCTTTTCGCCTCTCCACCATACATGCGTACCATTGCACGAACACACTGTGACCGCCAATTACCTCCTTCCTCCCACCGAGCTGCCATCCCATTGGACACTCCGTGTGACTGATCACACAGTCAAACGTGCAATACACCACCTGTTCAGTGCATTGGTGCGCCCAGTGACACACTGGCAAAACACACTCATGGAGCCCCCTATACATGCCCCTCTTCCCTCTTCTCCCCATGCCCCCTTTGGACTCTCTGGTTTGAGTATGGACCTTATCACACGGGGGAAATCCTGTGCAGAAACGGGATTTAAAAGGTGGGGAAACCCGCAAAAGCGGGTCGATTTTCACACACATTGCTGTTAAAATGTGGCTAAGTTGAACGGAAAGGAGTCAAACGCCCTTCCTTTTTACTTTTGGGATTTTCCAAAAGTAAAAAGAAGGGGCTTTTGACTACTTTCCATTCGGGTTAGCCACACTGTAACAGCGACATCGTCTGAAAATCTACCCACTTTTGCAGGGTGTTTTTTTTTCTGTTTAAAACCCCATTTCTGCACAGGATCTCCCCCATGTGATAAGGTCCTATGTTGTAATTATTGCATTGCATTATTGGCGACCTGCCATGTTGGTTGTACTTTTGTGTTTTTACTTTCCCGCGCTCGTGCCGTGCTGTTTCTATACACATGCAATTATGTGCATTTTTGGCTTTGAGACAGAGTATCAGAACTTCTTTTTGCTCTGGTTTTTAGCCCCAGAATGTGGCGGCTTTTCAGTTTTGCACTGTATATCATCTAAACAGCTTGACTTCAAATTGGATCAAATTGTGCAGCCAGCTGCTAAATTACATTGAAATAGTAATGTAAAAAGGGATAATTTGACTCATTCTGTAGTATAAATGTTATTTTTTAATTACTGCTATGTAGGCGATAGGTGGTTGACCTTGCTATGTAGATGTCAAGGGCCAGCTGCTTAAAGCATTCTAATGTGTATTTTGTTTTAAGAAACAAAAAGTAACCTTCATCATAGCTACTTTGTAATAACAAAATCATTTTTAAAACATAGCTATGAGTATTACTATAAGCTTTTTGGTCACTTTCCAAATTCTGTGCCTGAGGAAGAAATTGATAGGATAAGAGAGAATGTTTTGCATGGGCTACAATAGTGCAAACCCACTCCCTAGGGAAATATGTCAGAGTCTCTCGTCCCATCTTTTGAGTGATGTTTAATTTAAGTCTTCTTTTTTAAAAAAACTAGCCTATAATATAGCCTTCCCGAATGTATCTTCTAGGAGTGTTGCATTACAACTCCCACCATCCACTGCTAGTATAGTCACAGGCAAGCTAACATTCTGCAAAAGTTTGTTTAATACAGTCATCCTTAATTATAAAGTAGCTTTCATGTTCTGTTACATTGTTTCAAAGCTTACTGTTAGCTGGTTTGATTATTTTTCTGGAACAGAAGAAGCAGGTACAATTTTTAAAAATAAAATAATCTTTTAAAATGTAATTCTATGGATTTATTTAAGCACATTTATATCCCTGCTTTCTTCCATCATCATGGAACCCAAGGGGATGTGCAGGGCTTTTCTGAGCTCTCTCCCATCCAGCCATTGACCACACCTAGACCTGCTTAGCGTATACCAGATGACTGCTCATGTGTCCTCCTATTCCTAAGGAGAGGATATGCAGCTTTCCACCACCTAACCACCTCTCTTTCCTTTGACAGGTCAATGAAAGCTCACCTCTATGATACGGTTCCCTGTAGTCAAGGCAGGAGGAGGCCTGCGCCAATTCCACAATGGTGTTGGTGTACTCAGGGAAGCCTGGAAAGGAAACAGAGAATGTTATTCCATCAAGGGATGGTCTTACTAGGGCAACTATGGCATGCTTTAAGTGCCCCCCCCCCAAAAAAAAGATGAACGGGATTTCTGTAGCGTTTTTGAGACTGAGAAAAATACATTTCTAGCATATGCTTTTACTTATTCATTTTATTTACTTCATTTGTATGCTGCTTTTCTCCCAAAAGGGACCCCGTCAAACAATTTAACAAGACACTGTGGCTTATTTTAGTGTAAAGGTTTTTCTCCCCGAAACTTCCAGGAAGAGCAAATCGCCTCTCCCACAAAAGGGTTCATGGAGTTGGGAAGGATGCAGGGAGGCCTGAGTCTCCAGAAAAACAAATTGGGGCCACCAAGCAGCAGTATTTAAAGACATATTTATTTTAGTCTGGGTCAGCATAAAATGGTCTAAGGGAATCCTGTAGCACCTTTGAGACTGAGAAAAAAAAATTCGTGCGTTAAGCTTTCATGGATTCCAGTCCACTTTATCTTCCCCACTTTCTTATGATATGATTTCTAAATTCTGCATTTATTTTTACCTTCCCATACCATACGTATCTGTGAACTGATGGAATGGGCTTGGTTAAAGTTACATTTTTGACTACAGCTCTCTAAATTCCCCTGCCAAACATGGCTAGGGGATGGGAAATTCAGGAAGCTATAGTTCAAAAATCATTCCTTCAAGCTGTAACAAAGGGACGTGAGAGTCTTTAAAACTACTCGGAGCTGTTTATTTTATTTATTTATTTATTTATTTTGTCTAAGTCTGATTTAATATATTTTATTCTAAATATTGATCCTTGAAGGCATTCCTGCTGTTTGGATGAATTCTGGGAGTTGTAATCCAAAAAGTAATTTTCCAAATTCTCTTCCCTCCCCTCTTGTGCCCCTGAGGTCCAGCTTGATAAATGATCACATTGCAGCCCTCATTGTCGTGTTGCTTTTACCTTTCAAGCCAGATGTGTGATGGAATAGCATTTCCTTCTCAAACTCTTCAAGCTCAGCTAGGTAACTTCCACCAGTCCATCCCGGCAGTTGTTGATCCATCTCATTTTCTGGCAGAAACCAGGAATCAACTGTGCTGAAATCTTCCCCCTGAAAAATCTTCCTGTAATCTTCTGTGAAATCTTGGCGGAGGAAAGTTGGAGCAAGTAGCAAAGGAAAGAAATTTTTAAATGATTTTTTGTTGTTGTTATTTTGTTTTGGGGAAAAAAATATTCATCCAGTTTTTCATAATGTTGGCGGCAGCCTGTGAGAGACCTATCCTATTAGTTATACTTGTCCCACTATGGTCTCTAGTAAAATAGATTTCAAATTATTTATTAGAATATCGATTTATAGACCTTAGTGTAGCCAATGAAGCAACATTTGAGCTTATCGCTTGCTAGATAAGCTGGCTTACCTCTTCCAGCTTCAGTCCTGGATCCAGGATACCCCCGGATGTTATCAGACATAAATCGCATCTGATTTAGCTGCGATGCCGCCAGCCAAATTCATCCCGGGTTGAAGCCTTGCTCAGCCAGCACTTTTTCGAAGTTGGGGAGCTTCTGACTTCAAAAATTGGCCGGTGAGCAAGGCTTCAACCTGGGATGGATTCGGCCGGTGGCATCACGGCTAAATCGGCAGCGACTTATGTCTGATAACATCCAGGGGTGTCCTGGATCCAGGATTGAAGCCGGAAGAGGTAAACCAGATTATTTGGTGAGCAATAAGCTCCTTGGTTATAACACCATTCAACAGGATAAAGCAACATACCAAATTTCATAATTCAGCAGACTAGAGTAAAATTTTAACATGATGCTGAAATGCAGCCAGAATTCTATACCAGTGACTCATGTAGACCTTCAAGAGATGTTGCACTGAAAATCCCAGCAGACCTAGGCAGTAAACCCAATAGTGAAAAATACTGGGAGTTGCAATCCAACACATCTGGAGGCCTATGTTTAGCCTTCCTTATCCTCTTTGAACTTCTTTGAGAGAGCATGGTTGACCAAAACAAAAAGAGGGAACTAACTCACATGAGATTAGATTATTTATCCATCTCATCTGATGTCATATAATCCAGTACTCTCAACATGGTGTTTTCCAAAAGCATTGCAGTGCAACTCCCATTATCCCCAGCCAGCACAATGATGGGAGGGCACCAAGTTGGGACAGGCTTTTCTACGCTGGCTACAGTTCTTTGGGTTTTGAAGTGTATGCTTTTCCTATCACTTGATCCTATCTCATTAGAGACAGGACTTTCTGCATATATAAAATAAGTACTGTAACAACTGAGCTAAGACCAATCCGTAAAATATCTTAAGAGAGAATGGTCTTGTTCTTCTGTCCTAAGAGGTCAATAGCCAGCAACTTTTAGAACTGTATTTAAAGGTCTAACAGACTAGCCAAGCAAAACATGGGTATATTAGTATTATAGCCACAAGAACTGAAACTTCTTTCAAACAACTCACAAATTTCATTTTTCTTTCTTTCCTTCTTTTTTACCTAGCTCTGGTTTGACCTATTTTTTTACTTGTTATTACTTGTCCTAAAAAGCATTCTGTATAGGACTGAGAGCTCACTTCCCAAAACTTGGGTAAGTACCAGTAATAACACTGGTTCACTTTTTGTTGTTGTTGTTGTTCTTTTTCCTTTTTTTAGTACTAATGCTTAATTAGAGTCCTAATTCTGTTATTTCCTTTTAATTCTTTTAATTATACATTTAAAGCAGCCTTTCTCAACCTGGACCCCTTCCGATGCGTTGCCTTACAATTTCCAGAAGCACCCAGGTGACTAGGGACTTTGGGGAGTTGTAGTCCAACATGTCAGGAAGATTTTGGGTTGGAGGAAGCTGATTTTAGTATTTCTTTAAGTGATGCTAAAAGTACTTGGAATGTGTCATCATGAATGCTATTTATGAAGAAAAGAAGTTGAGTTTACTTTAAAAAAAAAAAGGGCCAGGGTAAAAGTTGTATACAAATAACAAATGTGGACAACGCAATAACTAATCTATAAATCCCTCAACATTAAATCAAAGCTTGGGTGTTTATCCCCCCTCTACCCTTTTGTCTAAAGTCATTGTCTCAGGTTGTGGTATTGCTGTTATTTTCCCCTATAGTTAAAGAATGAAGGAAGCCCACCTTACCTGTTACTCCGCTTTCTGCTCCAGTGGGTACCATTTGCAGGGGTGGCTCCATCCAACAATGCTCCCAAGTCTCCATCTCTACAGTCAGAGGAGGAAAAGAGAGGTGATGGGGAACTGAAGTCACAGGTAAGAGAACATTGCACAGGTACAGTGTTCTGGTTTCTCTTTAACTGCCATGGCTGCATGCTGTGGATTTGTGGTTTAGTGCTTTTTGGCTGAGAACTCTAAACAGACCTTTCTAAATTGCAAAGTCCTGCAAAGGTTCAGACTACGGACGTTATCACATGGGCCAAATCTGCTGGTTAATCCACACAAATCCCAAACAAAAACTGGATTTGTGCCTCGCGTTTTCACACGACGTCGCAGTAACTGGACAGAAAGTGGACAGAAACTGGTGTTATCTGAGATCTTTTGAAATTCGGTAGTTTTGAGGAAATGCAAATGCGAAATTAAGTTAATTTCGCATTTACCGTAATCTGAAAAGCAAATGCGCATTTGGGAGCATTTCCCTGCTTTTCCCATGGTTCCACGGTGTGCATTCCTCTATCTGTGCATGTGCAAGAAGATCATTTCTAGTACATTTATGGGCTTTTCTCATTTGTGTGTGAACGTTAAATGCACTTACTGTAATTTTGCAATTAAGGTAATTACGTGTGAAAGCCATTTGCAGAATCAAGGTTTATTTTCGGTTTATTTTTGGAATGCCTCATTTCCACTTTATTATCGCTTTCTGGCCCACGTGTGATAACATCCTACAGCAGTTAAAGAGGGGTCCAGAGATGGATCTCTGGAGTGCAAGAATGGGCATTTTTTGCCAGAATTTTGCCAGGACTCCATGACCAGCAGAGGGCTGCCTACTCTAACAATGCTACCATGCCAGCTTTGCACACATTATCCAAGAAGACAAGATACATATAGCGAGAGGAATATTAAGAGCTGGGGAAAGTTATATTTTGGACCAAACTCCCAGAATCTATAGCCACCATAGGCAACAGTAATGCTGAAAGGGGGAATTCTGGAAACTGTAACTCCAAAACGTTGCTTTTCCAAATTCTGAAAATGATTCATTTGCCTGCCTGAACTCTTCCAGGTGTCTGTGTGCAGGGATCTATAAGGGTCCACAAAATATGGAGCCTGCATAAATACCCTAAAGGCACCCGATCCCAACTAATCTTGGAAGCTAAGCAGAGTCATTCCTGGTTAGTACTTGGATGGAGGACCACAAACAAGTGCCAGGTGCTGTAGGCACCCTGGCAAGTGCCCATTCTTGCCACTCCAGAGATCCATCTCTGGGCCCCACTTTAACTGCTGTAGTCTGAACCTGTGGGATCCAGGACTTTGCAATTTCAGAGGAAGGAACTGGCAAAACCACCTCTGCATATTCCTAGTCAAAGAAAAGCCTATGAAATTTGTGGGGGTCGCCATAAATTGATAGGCAACTTTGAAGCTACGCACAGACCCATATACACAGAGAATGGGCACTATCGGTACAGCAAACCCCATATTTTGTAGTACTCAAATCATGTATCAGCATCAAGTCTGGCTCTTTCTTTGGACAGAGTGAATTGGCTGGCTCAGGCAACTGATTTTGTGTGTCAGAGTTTCAAAACTATGCTTTTGAGCACACCCCCTCTCAAACACGAACAATAGAAAGAAAATGTTTATGAGTTTGATTTGCCTTTTCCATGTAGTCTTCCAGTTGTTGGTGGACTGCAACTCCCATCAGCCCCAGCCAGAATAACAAATGGTGTGGAATGCTAAAAGCTGCAGTCCAGCAACTCCTAGAGATTCAGCAAATTAATCCTGTATTCTCACTAGAAGCCAAGATGACTGAAGGGAGGCTGTCTTTTGTTGGACATATAATGAGATGATGTGACTCATTGGAGAAAATTAATGGTCAGTTAAGTGGAAGGCAGTAAGAAAAGAAGGGGATCACCCTACAGTGATCCTGTGGCAGTCCTGAGCTGGCAAGATCTGACCAGATGATGACTGAGGCTCTTGGAGGTCTCTCATTCATTTTTTAAAAATAAATTTTTACTTTTTAAATTGCATTTTAATTTCTTACGTGTGGGTTTGAATTGTTTTTAATTCTATCAATAGTTTACTTCCATGTTAATGTTCACTTTTTAACTGTATTGTTCTTTTTTAAATTGTAAGCAACCCTGAGTCCCAGTTTGGGGATCATCATCATCATCATCATATTTGTTAGCCACCCCAATTGATCTCAGAGGGGCGGGATAAAAAGAAATTTTATTATTATTATTTATTATCATTGTTAGTTTTGCAAAAGGTGATGAGCTGATTAAGTGCATATAGGGGTTTGACTTAAAGACTTAGCTTTAGCCAATGAAATGCCAAATTATAATGTAAAGTCGAGTCTGCTATTGTCAAAATGGTATAAAAATAGCTGCTAAAGCCGCAGAAAGGGGCTCTTAGTGCTTTGGGAAACTATTCTGAAAGTCTTTGGCCAAATAAAGTCTGTTTTCCTTTCCTACCTTGGTCTCAGTTCTCAGTTACTTGCACCTTGCTGCTACCTTAGGATTGCTATAAGTCAAAGTCAAGTTGACATCAGATAACTTCTAGAGTGCAGCACTTTGCCTGTTCCTGGGCTATAAAGTAGATTAGACCCTGATAGCCTGTTCTACTTGTGCATGTTTTATGATTTAAAAATGAGATGCTTACATACAGTAAAAAAAAAAGGGGGGGAGGCATAGAAGGTGCAGATCTTGTACATTTTTTTAAAGAGAAAAGTATTAAAACTAGTGAAGGGAAGACAGATTTTATAATCAAAGGATGCAAAAAGCATGCATTCCCAATCAAACCCAAGTCTTGATTTTGACACTCCTGTTTATACTATTTAATTCATACTGTGTCTTTCTCCTCATATGAGATATGGTTCCAGGGTGCCTCTTGCTTTCCCACTTGTTTTGGTCCATTGACATGAAGGTCAGTCTGGACTCACCATGATTTAACATCTTCAAAGCAAGGCTGGGGAAGGGGTGCCCCACCTGCTGTGTATTGGAGTGCAATTCCCATGATCCCTGACCATGAGCTAAGCTGGCAGAGGCTTCTACAGTCCAAAACATCTGGGGGTCCAGAATTTCCTTACTCCTGTTTTGAAGGGTCATGGGATTCACTATGAAAACTGCTACCTTATAATAAGCCAAATCATGCAATAGGCCTACGTCAGAGTTGGAAGGAGGGTCGTGAGAGGAAACATAGTGCACCCTGTGGCCACATTTGGCCCCCTGGGCTCTTTTTGTAGCCCTCAACTCCCTCCAGACTCTCCAGACTGTCCCCTTTTCTGTTTAAAAAAAGGTTAATTCCCTTTTCTGGAAGCCTCCAGAAGTGGCAATTGACCTTAAATAGCTTACACAGTGGTCCTGTACTGTTCGACATCCAAAAACTCCATTCTCCAAAAACAGAAGTGGACGTCAATGTTTTTGTTTTTGTTTTGTTTTTCAGCATTTTTCTTAGTTTGGGCAGGAAAAAAAATGAACCCTGGACCTACTTCAGTTACTCATCCTGATCTAAGTGGCAGTCGCTTTCCAGGATTTGGAACAGACATATATTCCAAGGTCCTAAATCCCCTGTTCTATGATTCTATGTTATAAGATTTCTAAATTATGGAATATGGGAAGTGTAGTCCAAGACTGAGCAGTGAGGTGGACTAGATTACCTCTAAAGTCCTATCCATCAAAGGAAAGCAGCTTTCCAGGAGCTTGGGCAAAGGTAGACTTTCCCAAGTTTCTGAGGTCCTTCTTTTATGATTCTGTCTTGCAAGATCCCTGCAATGAGCATGGGGTTAGATTAGATGGCCTCTAAGGTAAATGGCCAACCATAAAATTGTATGGTTCTGTCCTCTTGCTGCAGATACCAAGTATTCAACATGGAAACTCCAGATGCCAAGTATTTCATGTTGAGTCCTTGGTATCTGCAGCAAGAGGACATAGTGCATGAATAAGGATATGTTTTAACAACAAACCTCTTGCTTTTATGTGGACCCTGAGTTTGGAAACCTTTGGGATGACAGCTCCCAGAATCCTCTAGCCACCATGGAGGATTCTGGGAGATATAGCCTCCAAAAGGAACATTTCCAAGCTCTGCCTCGACCTGTAAGCAAGAGGCCACAATTGAACACTAAAGCACATCATTTGCACCCAACTGGTCATCCTCCCCCATATTGTTCCTCCTTCCTCACATTTATCCGTTATGCTCACCTTTTTGCAGTGCCAAAATGTCTGATCCAATGGTACCTGGGGAAAAGGTGTCTCGGGCAGCAAAGCTCCAAGGATCCTGTTGCACACCTTCTACCTTTTTCCGTGAATTGGGGAAGGGTAAATGCAGCTACCCTTGTCTGTGGCTGGTGAGATCTTGCGCTTTTCCTTCTGGAAGTCTTGCTGGACACTCTCCCATTGCCAGGGGATTCAGCTGCTACTGATCTTGCTGTCCTTTCCTCCCACTATTCATACCTCCCTTTCCCCTAGACTCCCATTGGTTGGATGGATGGATGAGCAGGGTTCGTGACTTTTTCCCCAGCTTTTTGGGGAGGTGGGAGTTTCCATGTCAGAGCAACCCTGCATGTGTGTGGGGGGTGTTCCCCCCCTGTGTCTGGGTCTGTGTGTGTCACGACTCTGATGTCCCAGAGTGGAGTCCAGGTGGCTGGATTTCAGAGTTGGAAGGAGGGTCGTGAGAGGAAACAGAGATGGAGTGTTTATCTCTAGGGAACATGCACAACAGAGAGAGCAAAAGTGCCTAAGCAGGCAAACCATCCCTAACCCTAATAAATCTTGAAATGAGACACCACAACTTCCTCCTCCTCCTCTCTGGCCTGTTCTGGGCAAAGCAGGCAAAAACACAGACACTAAACAACCCATGCCACCCCCAACCAAAGGGCCTCGGTGCCTAAAACTGGCTTCTGCAAAAGAAAATCCAAATAATGCCCCTCCCCACATGCACACAAAGTTAAAATGTAAAATGAAAAAGTTCAAAATCCATGCCTTTTCTAAATGCTAGTTCAAATACCCCCCACACATGCACAAAGTTAAAATGTTAAATGAAAAAGTTTAAAATCCATGCCTTTTCTAAATGCTAGTTCAAATACCCCCCACACATGCACAAAGTTAAAATGTTAAATGAAAAAGTTCAAAATCCACGCCTTTTTAAAATGCTAGTTCAAATACCCCCTACACACAAAGTTAAAATGTGAAATGAAAAAGTTCAAAATCCACACCTTTTTTAAATGCTAGCTCAAATACCCCCACACACACACACACACAAACACGCACACAAAGTTAAAAGGTGAAATGAAAAATTTCAAAATCCATGCCTTTCTGCATGCTTTATTCAAAAGTACATTTTCAGGTTCTCTAGGTTCTGGTTACAATCTTGATTTAAAAAAAAAAAAGGGAGGAGGTTGCAGATATTCATACTAAGGAGCTTATCACATTCACAATTAAAACATCTTACCCGAGCCGGCTTAAGATTTAAAATGGGTGGCATCCTGATCTTATCCTGGGTCCAGCCATTTCTTTAAGCAGGAGAACTCCTGGCTTCGAAAAGAGGTGCGCTGAGCGCCCCTGCGAGCGGGGATGGAACCCGGCTGGACCCGGGCGGCAAATTCGGCAACTAAATCCTTGTGATAAGATCAGGACGCCACCCGTTTTAAATTTTAAGCCGGCTCGGGTAAGATGTTTTAATTGTGAATGCAATAAGCTCCTAACTTCTACCAAGTACGGAGAGGTACCTGGCACCCTTCTGAGGTTTACTGAGAAGAGAAAACAAGTGACCAAACCACGCTTGATCACCCATTCTTGTAAATATCAATATCAAGTCCAGCTATTACTCAGAACCATTTCCATCTTTAGGCAAACCTGATAGCTTATTGATGGTGGAAAACAGAAGAAAGGAAAAACAAACAGGTTTTAAAAAAATCAGTATCACTAATACTAATGATTCAGTCATTTGCAAAAAAAGAAAAAAACATGGGGTGGTTGAGAGTGCTTGGAGGAAGACATGGATCAAGACCAGGCCATGAGGGAAGGGAGAGGAGAAGTGCCCCAAAAAGCGAGTAAGGGGTGGTCTTGCCCACTACCAGAATGCATCCCCCCCAATAAACTACCCTCTCAATAGAAAAAACTTTCCCATGCTTTATTTAGTGCAACCTCCAGATGATATTAGACAGCAAGTTCCACATATTGTTGGGCTGCAACCCCCAGCATCCCCATTCCCAGCGTTCCTCATCACGGGCTGTACCAGCTAGAACTGTTGGGAGTTGCAGTCCAACACATCTTGTGGGCTGAATGACTCCGACCTTGGGTAACTAAGTGGAAGGTGAGAAAAGTTACTTTGGGAGACTGCCATTTCCAGAATTCCCTAGCCAGCAAGGTAACGGCTGGGGTTATGAGAATTGTAGCCCTCAAAGTAAATTGTCTCAGCTGTGGGGAGGGGGACAGAGGACATCCTTTCAAAATTCTGGAGGCTAACACCCAAGAAAGATGTCGAGGTACTCTTATCCCCTAAATTCCCAATTAGAAAGCCTCACCTACTCGCCTTGGGCCATTAATCCATCATCTCCCTGCTAACAAAGCAATGGCGATAACAATAAATAGAACAAGAAGTAGCAAAACATTGATAAAATGTAGAGTATTTTGCATACCCAACAACTGTCCTGCTTTTGCAGGAATTAATCCTCTGCCATCCTGCTTTTTCAGTTGCCTTTAAAATGTTCTAGTTTTTCTCTCTTCCTCCTACGTTCCTTCTTGGTCCCCAGCCTCCTTCAGTTGCTCAAAGTGAGTTCAAATTGCAAAGTAGTTTGCACTCAACTCAGAAGGAAGGAGGTGGAAGGAAGGCATGGAAGTTTGCCCTTCCCAGTAGGCTCAGGCCAAAACAAACTGCTGCAGGCTAGAATCATAGAGTTGGAAGAGCCTCTTCTGCCTTATGTATTTTTCTTCATTAATAACCTTTGACATCTTGACCTGACTCTGATGTTGCCTGGCCACATGTCTATAGCCATCTGTAAAATGTTGGATTGTATGGTTGTGTTGTTCTGTGCAGCCACTCATGACAGCTCTCTGTGTTGATCCTAATCATGTGTCTTCTTAGACACACGTCAGTTATCTCTCAGTCTGCCTTTTTCTATGGAACTGAGAGCTTGGTCTGTTTCACAATCCACAGAGAAAAACCCAACCCCCTTGGACTTAAACAGCCCTAAACCACAAACCCACAGATTGTGTAACAGCTTGAGTTGGGTAAGGAGAACAATGTCCCACCCAGCCATTCCATTGCAGCTCACCCCAACTGGAACCCTACACCGCAAATCATCCGAGATGGAGCCCTGGACTCCACCTCCAAAAACCCTTCATCAAATCCTATATCCTAAAATGAAATCCTAAAATCTGAAGGTACACTATTCCAATTCCCCCAGCCTTTTTCGTGAATGTTTCGTGAATACCCCAGAGTAGAGGATCAAAATTCAAAATGACCTGGACACATTAAAAACTGGGCCAAAATGAAAAAAATGAATTTCAACAGGTAGAAATGTAAGGTATGGTACTTAGACCAAAAAAAAATGAAATGCATATAGAATGGAGGACACTGGCTTAACAAGACTACGTGTGAAAGGGATCTAGGAGTCCTAGTAGATGACAAGTTCATGTGGCAGCTAAAAAGCCAATATGATTCTAGACTGCATCAATTGAAGTATAGTGTCTAGATCAAGGGAAGTAATAGTGCCACTGTATTCTGCTTTGGTCAGGCCTCACCTGGAATAATCCTGTGTCCAGTTCTGGGAACCACAATTCAAAAAGGATGTGGAGAAACTGGAGCGTGTCCAAAGGAGGGCAACTAAAATGGTGAAGGGTCTGGAAACCAAGCCCTATGAGGAACGACTTAGGGAGCTGGGGATGTTTAGCCTGGAGAAGAGAAGGTTAAGAGATGATGTGATACTCTTTTAAAAAAATATTTGAAGGGGTGTCATATTGAGGATGGAGCAAGCTTGCTTTCTGCAGCTCCAGAGAACAGGACCCGGAACAATGGATGCAAGCTACAGGAAAAGAGATTCCACCTCAACATTAGGAAGAATGTCCTGACAGTAAGAGTTGTTCGACAGTGAAACACACTCCCTTGGAGTGTGGTGGAGTCTCTTTCTTTGGGGTTTTTTTTAAACAGAGGTTGGATGGCCATCTGTTGAGGGTGCTTTGATTGTGAGTTCCTGTATGGCAGAAGGGGGTTGGACTGGATGGCCCTTAGGGTCTCTTCCAACTCTATGATTCTATGATTCTAAGTACCCCCTCCCTATAACCCTTTCTTCATTTCCATTCCCAGCCCCTTTCCCCCTGTAGCAGACTGGCGGGTGGGTGGGTACATCAGCCTGAAAGTACAATGTGAGATTGTGCAACGGCCCCAGCATTGAGGCAAGGAGTGCACAACATGGACCGGAAACCACAGGGGCCCCATGCTTCCCCGCAAAGCGTAAACCAGGTGCAACAGAACTCTTATGTGAAAAGAAAAAGGGAGCAAGAGAAGGACTCTGAACAGCAAAGTGGCAACTTTTTTTAAAAAAGAATCATCATCATCATCATCACCATCATCATCATCACCATCATCTGTGGAATTATACCAGTGCAAATATTATTCCTTCTCTCTCATAAAATGTGTATAGTACTGTCAAAGTTGGTAGCTCCTTCCCCAACTGGACTTCTTTCTCCTGCTTTGTCCGATGATCATGGTCCTTTAGGTGCTTAATCAATAGTTGTCCAATCTAATTTTCCTCCCATTTTCCAGCTGTACATTATCAATTCTCATACTGCATCTTTTTCCCTAGCTGCACATTTTATGACCAATTGCACTAAAACATGGGTTTTCCCCTACAGAGATGTGTCCCTGATTCCTTTTGCAGCAATCCAGGTTAACTTCTAGGATCCAAATCATACTGCAGAAATAATCCAGTTTGAGACTACCTTAACTGCCCTGGCTCAGTACTAGGGAATTCTGGGAACTGCAGTTTTGTGCGACATTTAGTCTTCTCTGTCAGAGAGCACTGGCGCCACAATAAACTATAGTTCCCAGGATTCCCTAGCACTGAGCCAGGGCAGTTAAAGCGGTCTCAAACTGGATTATTTCTGCAGTGTGGATTGGACCTGAGACACACAACTGAGGGCTTGGGAAATGCCCTTTCTGGGTTACATTTCCCAGAGTTTCCTCATCCGTCTGGCGATAGCTATGGGAACGATCATCAGTTTAAGGAATTGTTCCAAGCTGCAAACACAACAAACACACAAAGCCGTACTAAATGCATTCAAATTTTGCAGTTTACCCACAAATTAAATCCAAAGTGATGCAAATGTGTGTGTTCTCTCCTCACTGTTTCTGTCCATCCAGAGATCCAATAAAAATGACATCCTTTAGGGCCAACCCTGTCATGAGGGAGAGTGAGGCAGTCGCCTCAGGCAACACATGGGGAGGGGGATGTCAGGAAAGGGCAGCAATCTATCAGTCACACTCTTTGCCTTTTGCTGCCAGGGATGGAGAGAGGTTTATGGGATTTTCCACCTGAAAAGCCAAAAGAACTGGGATGGTCTTGAGTACGATGTGTCTTGACATCAGCGGGTGGGAGATGCCATTTGTCGCTTTACCTCAGACAGCAAAACAGCTTGGGCTGATTCTGGAAAAAGATGAGAATGCTTCAATAGCCTCCTAGGGGCTATGAAATCCATGGGAAGATCTGTAATGGAAGCCAAGGTTTTTCCCAAATGCAAATCACCATCCAAGCCCCATTTTCCATGCAACAGCTAGCATTGCATTCTAAATCCACATGGGAGCAAAGGTCAGAAAAACTCCTAAAATTACACACCAGCCATGCTGCTTGAGGGATTCTAGGAGCTGTAGGCAAAACATGTCACTTTTCCAATCTGTTGTTAGAGCAGTAGTATTGTACACTATGGACCTTATCACACGTGGCCCACAAAGCGATAATAATCCTGAAATGACAGATTCCAAAAAGAAACCGAAAATAAACCTTCATTCCGCAAATGGTTTTCACACGCAATTACCTTCATCGCGCATTTAAGGAAAGCACTCCCGGGAACCGTATTTGCCGTTCACACACAAGTGAGAAAATCCTGTACATGAACAAGCAATGATGTTCTTGCACATGCGCACTATGCTCGCCGCAGCTGTCACTCGCCGCGGCTGTCACCCTTTCCCAGGTTGTCCTCGGTGCAGCCGGCCCTCCGCACGGCCGGCGCTCCGAGGAGGACCTCCCGCCGCAGCGTTCACCGAGGAGGTCCTCCTTGGAGCGCCGGCACTCCGAGGAGGTAATGACGGGGAAATGCTCCCCAATACGTATTTGGCGATACGTATTTGGTGATCGTACTTACGGTAAAAGCAAAATGATTCCTGTCGCGCAATTGTAATTCCTGAAGAAACCGAAATTCAAAAGATCTCGGATCATTCTGCATTCTGTCGGGGTTCTGTTGGGGTTCTGTGCGACGTCGTGTGGAAATACGGGAAAATAATACGTATTAGGTCGGATTTCGATTGGATTCTGTCTGGATTGGGCCCCGTGTGATAAGGTCCTATGATAGCTACATGTTCTTAATGTCTGGGTTCTATGCTTTCAATATCCTTCATCTGAGTGTCATTGTTGCACTGTTTTCAACCAGCATGTTTAGAGTTCTTTTATAGGTACTCCCATTTTTAAAAAATGGTTTAGTTGTGTAGTCACTCTGCTCTGCCAGCAAAAGAGCAGACTGCAAAGAATAAACTGATTGACTGATGCCACATCACTCAGAAAGAACTTAAAGGCTACATCCTATACTGTGTCTAAGGTAGAAAACAGCAGTTGTCAAACAGCATTTGTTTCTAAGTAAAGTAAGAAAAACATTGCTCGATCTTGGATAGGATGTTAGAAGTGTCCAGGTCTTGTATACAGTGCGGGATGGGTAAAGAGAAATGATATAATAGATGAAAATTAAAGTATAATATAGATCTATTGTATTAGGTAATAAGAAGAAATAAGAGAAAATTGGAAAGTCAGAGATATTTAAAAAATAATAATTATTATTATTATTATTATTATTGTTTATTTCTAAAGCGCTGTCAATGTACACAGCGCTGTACAAAGAGACAATCAAGCATAAAATAGAATAAAAACCTGCCAAAGGCGTACAATCTAAAATACAAACAATAGGTAAAATAATAAAAGTCAATTAAAGCAAAAAACAATTACAACCATTAATTAACAGCATCCACTGTCTACCCAAACGACAGAAAAAGTAAATGTATATCATACAGTGTATATGTAAATGTACATTCATAGTAAAGGAAGAGAAGTTATTTTTATGTCTGTCTTTTAGTAATTGTGTTTGTAAATATGTATGTGTATGTGTAGAGATTATCTATGTTTTTATGTTATAATAAAAAGCTATATTTAAAAAAAACAGCATTTGTTTCAGACTTCAAATCCATTTACAGGATTGCATACGCCCCAGATGTCCTGATTTAGCAGGGACAGTCCTGATACATCCTGTGTTATCCCACTTTTCAGTTGCTTTTAAAATGTCCCTGTTTCGCTTTCCTCCTCCCACTTTCCCTGTTATCCTCAGCTTACTCCAATTTCTGCAAACTGAGATCAAAGTGCAAAAGTAATTTGCACTCAGTTAATTCAACAAGGGGGAGAAGAAAGGAGGGGTGGGATCTTGCTCTTCCCAGTAGACTCAGGCAAAACCAAACTGCTGCAGTGCCTTACAGCTTGTGTGTTTTTCATTATTAACTTTTGCCTGCTTGGTCACACATGTCCCACTTTTCATCTGTGGAAGGTTGGACGGTATGGGAAAAGGATATGCTGTTAGATAATTCCAATTAATATAGCTCCATTTTCAAAGATGATTGCTTGAGTTAAAAAACAATCACACGGCCACAATCAAAAGCAAGGAGGGGAGCATTTTGAAAAAGAAACCCACAAAAGATGAGTTCATGCATGCACAGTCACTGCTGTTGATCTGCACATGTGATAGGAGTTGGTACAAGTAAAACATTTGAGGTAAAAGTTTCAGAATCATTTCAAACCTCTGCTTTTTAATGAAGGCCGCTCACATATTCATCTGCAAGTCATCCTGAAGTAATAATGAATGGTGTACATACAGCTTCTTATGAAAATGTCCAAAGCAAAGAGTTTTAAAAATGGGGGGGGGGGGAGTTGGACTAAATGGTTAGTCCCATTTACTGTGAACTAACCACGATCTTGTAAATCAACGTTATGTAAATTTCCTTGATTAAATTAGTCTGCACTAGTTGGGTTCACTATGGCACTACCTTTCCACAGTGATGGGATCGTGAGATGAAAGTCTATGCCAGCAGCAACAGTGCTGCTAGTAGGATCTGTCACGTCAGATAGACTTTTACTAAGGAGCCAGACAAAGGGGGGTTGTAGACTGTCAGAAATAGTGCAAATTGAGTCCACTTTTAGGGTTAGGGTTAGGGTTAAGGAATCATGGGAACTGTAGTTTATTGTGTCACCAGAGCTCTCTGACAGAGAAGGCTATATGTCTCAGGGAAAAACCCAGTTCCCATGATTCCCTAGCACTAACCCTAACCCTAAAAGTGGACTGAATTTGCACTATTTCTGGCAGTCTGCAACCCCCCTAAGTGTGCCAAACAGCTACTAGGCAGCAGCAGTAGTGGGCACTGGCAGGGGATCTCTCCGAAACAATGGTGGTGGCAATTGCTAGTAGTGCACAGAAGGAGGCATGGTCAACCCCCCTTTGAATGTCTTTTACCAGGAAAACCCTATGATGAGACAATCAAAAATGAAACAAGAGATAGTGCCAGAAGATGAGACTGCCAGATCAAAAGGTACTCAATGAGCAACTGGAGAAGAGTAGAGGCCTAGTACACGTAGCTAATGATGCAACTGGACTCAAACCAAAAGGACATTCAGCTGTTGATTTGCTCAGAGGTGAAAGGAAAGTTCGAAACTGCCCAACACATATTATAGGAGCATGGAAATGTGAGAATCATGAATCTGGGGGAGTTAGTCATAGTAAAACAAGAAACTGAATGTATAAACATTGCAATATTTTTGGTGAGTAAGCTAAAGTGGTATATTCAAATACTTCTGCAGGTTATGTACACCTTCTGCAGAAAGATGTTTATACAAGTTCTTGGTTTAAAAGCTTTTCTACTAAACTGCATTTATTAGGTCTGTCTATGGAGTTTCTTTATGCCTATGAGCTCAAGACATTTAATTTTATTTTAAAAAATCGAATTAAGGACATAGATCTTCAGTATTCCTTATCAAATGCCAGTTAAACCTGCTCACCTCTGCATTTTGTCTTGAATTTTAAATTCCCCAAAAGTGCTAGGTATTTGGAAAATTTGACTATTCCAAAATATCAACAGGTGTTTTTTTTTCAAGAGCCAGATTTAATTGCCTACCATCTGCAGTTTTAGATGGGTGCTATCATGATGTGGCATACGAGAATAGACTATGCCCTGTAATGAAGAAGAAATTGAATCTATTGAGCACATTCTCATTACATGTAACTTTTATATGGATGAGCATACAAAACTCCTTGGTCCTGTAATGAGTAACTTTCCTGGCAGGACCTCAGATTGGCACTTAAAACATTTACTATAGGGTACAAACAACTCCATTACAGAGCTAGTGGACGAGTTTCTTTTTTCTGCACGAAGAACGTGCAAGTCAATTCTTTCCCCTGTTCCATAAAATTAATTTGTTTTTTAAGGTATGTTTTGTAAATTTTAAATTTTTTAAACTGTCTTTATATGTTTTATGAGTTTTGCTGGGTCTGTGACTACAGAATAAAATATATATACATAAAGCAGAATTAGACTCAAAGGAAGAAGGCGTGAAAATTGGAACATCAACAATTTAAGATATAGGTTTTTGTGGGGTTTTTGAGCTGTGAGACCATGTTGTAGAAGAATGTATTCCTGACATGTCGCCTGCATCTATGGCTGGCATCTTCAGAGAATGCCAGCCACAGATGCAAGTGAAATGTCAGGAATACATTCTTCTACAACATGGTCTCACAGCCCGAAAAACCAACAAAAACCTATGGATGCCGGCCGTGAAAGCCTTTGACTTCAAATTTAAGATAGGCCAATGACATAATATTACTATCAGAAAATAGAAAAGACTTGGAATGATAACTGAAGAAAGTCAAGGAAAAAATGCAAATATAGGTTGATGGTTGAACATAAAAAAATTAATAACCACAGATTATTTACATAACTTTAAAGTAGATGAAGAAGACATTGAAATAGTTCAAGATTTTCCATACCTTGATTGAGTCATTAATAAGATTGCAGTCAAGAAATTAGGAGATTAGGACTTGGAAGGCCAGCTATGAAGGAACTGGACAAGATCCTGAAATTCCAAGACATATAATTGAATGCTAAAATTAGGATGATCCATGACATCATATTTCCCATTGCTATGTATGATTGTGAAAGCTGGACAGTGAAGAAAGCTAATAGGAAGAAAATCAACTCATTTGAAATGTGGTGCTGGAGAAGAGTTCCAGGGACACCATGGACTGCTAAAGAGACGAATAAGAAGGTCCTAGAGCAAATCAAGCCTGAACGCTTCCTAGAAGCCATGATGACTAAACTGAGACAGTGGTACTTTGGTCATGTCATGAGAAGACATGACTCACTAGAAAATACAATAATACTTGGTAAGGTAGAAGGGAGTAGGAAAAGAGGAAGACTGCATTCAAGTTAGATAGACTCAATTGAGGAACTCATGACCCTCAGTCTGCAAAGCCTGAGCAGGGCTATTGAGGATAAGATGACGGAGGTCTCTCATTCATGGGGTTGCCATGAATAGAAGTTGACTTTACAGCAGTTAACAATAACACTATTTGGAATTAGCAGTAATTTTAAGCCCTAAATTACAACGCCCAGAATGTCTCCAGTTTTAGCCTGGGTAGTGGCCATGTGGTTTGAGAGACTCTAGGAGTTGTTCTGCCAGTAACTATCTTGTCCAAGCTCTAGTCCATAGTAATAAGAGGGAAAGGACAGGTTGTGCATTCCAGTCTTTTAGCAGTAGTCTAATAGCACAAACTTTTAAAACCATTGAAATGTTTGAGTTGTGGGGTGAGATCACATGAAATGCATTTTAGTCTGCAAGCTGACAATACAGTCATAGAATCATAGAGTTGGAAGAGACCACAAGGGCCATCCAGTCCAACCCCCTGCCATGCAGGAACTCAAAATCAAAGCAGCCCCGACAGATGGCCATCCAGCCTCTGTTTAAAGACCTCTGTTTAAAGTCAGCTTGCCCTAGCCATGAACTTACCATCATCAGATGGTCCTGCCCCATTCACCCCAATGGTGGCACATGCACATGACCATGTCGCTATTAAAACCAATGGGACTTGAGGTCCTGCAGTTTTTGGCATCGTTGGGGGGATCCGGAATGGAACCCCTGCAGATATGAAGGGTCGGCTGTATATTCCTACAGGCCTTAGGGCACAGACAAGAGTAGCCAAATTACCCATTATTTTGCCTCTTGTCAAGCTTAGGAAGGCAGAGGTTTTATAACACATTGATGGGAACCTTTGGTCCTCTAGATGTTTTGGACTTGAACTTCCAGAAGCCCCAGCCATCATGGCCAAATATAGGGGAGTGTGGGAGATGTGATCCAACATATTTAGACAGTCTCACATTCCCTACCGTGTTATCATACTTTCCAAAATTTCACAGACAAAACTAGGCATGTATGTGCTCAAGCAACATCAGAGTGTGGTCAAGATGGCACAGGTTATTAATGAGGAAGTACAGACAAGCTAGGAGTGGTTGCAGTGGTTTACTTTTGCCTGAATCTACTGGGAAGGGCAATATCCCATCCCTTGCTCTCCTCTCCCTCCTGATGAGTTAACTGAGTGCAAACTACTTTTGCACTTTGACTTCAGTTTGCATCAACTGAAGTAAGCTGAGGGCAAAGGGGGAAACTGGGAGGAGGAGGAGCATTTTAAAAGCAGCTAGAAAAAAAGTGGCATTACAAATGATTAATCAGGACTGTCCCTGCCAAATCAAGGCAGTTGGAAAGTATACGGTATAACAGAATAATGCCTTGCAGCTAGATTCTAGTATCTAGAACTAGATTCACCTTGATAGCCACACCACTTAATAAGTCAGGAGAGGTCCGGTGAAATACCATCGGCCTTCCATATCCACAGATTCTGCACCCACGGATTCAACCATCCACAGCTTGAAAATATACCTTCCCATTGAAAAAACAAAGCTTGATTTTGCCATTTTATAAAAGGGACACTATTTTACTCCACCACTGTATATAATGGGACTTGGGCATCCACAGAATCAAATCCCAGCGGATATCAAGGGCCCACTGTTCATATATAAATTTTACAGCTCACTTTGTGTCATCTAGAGCAGTGCTTCTCAAGCTATCTGATGTGGGGCACTGGCCATTATTTTTCCCCCCAATGTGCCAGGAACCAGCACTACATTTATGACCAACAGGTACAATTGTTTCCTTCATTCCTGGAAACTTGTCAGGGAAAAGCAGCCAGTGGCTCATGGACTGACAATAGTTCAGAGACCACCACTTTGAGTAGCACTGATCTGGAGTCATCAACATACATGAACTTCAGAGGGCACTGGGTTTCTTGTTTAACCAGATTGTACCTGCAGGAGCTTGTATGGTACCCATAGCTTGGGAGAATTAACATTTCCAAGCTCCAGTATGCTTGTCATGCCATTTGTGCCACTGAACAAGGAAACTGCCTTTCTGATCCAAGGGATCAATATTCAGCCAGACATGAGCACTAGAATTTCTGTTTTTAGCGTTCAAACCCTGAGGTTCCCCTGCATTTGGGGGTGGGGGTGTTGATCAGGAATGTCTTCCTTGCTTCTACTCCTTATAGAACAGATTGGTAACATAATCAATAAAATAATCTTTAAAAACCGAATGTATTTTCAAGATCTTATTTTCCCTAGATGACTCTATATGCCTGTCTGTAGTTTGAAGAACCAAAGGCAGGGAAAATGCTTGCACACCAGCAGTGCTATTTAAAAAAAAAAAAAAAGTTTCAGCGGCTGCAAGCTTGGTCACACCAATAGGAAACCAGCCCCGGCGGTTTGTGTGACTTCACTTCCCAAAATTAGACACACACATACACACACACAAGCCCTGTTCATCCGGCCCCCCGTGCATGAACAGCCCCTGCCCCTGCAATTCAGCTGTGCCCATGGAGGTCTAGGCGGGAAGCAGCAGGTAGAGGCGTGCCATGGATTGCACCATCAAGGTAAGTTCTAGAGATGTTCCTCCAGCTTTGTTTGACTGATGGATTCCCTCACTCCGTCTCTGTCTCAGACTTGCTCTGTGCTGGTCTCCGGTTCAGTTCCTCTCTCTCATACACACCCAACTCCAGAAACAGGGGCCCCCTCCGCTCTTTCCTTCTGGTACAAAAAAATTTCCTCTTCCTTCCCTTTCGTGGCGGTTGATGTCTCTGAGCTTAAAAAACCCAAACCAAACCACCACAAGAGACGCCTTCAGATCTGAGAGTGGAGAGCCCCTTCCACTGCAGAGTCTGACCGATCGAAGGACAGCAGAAGAAGGAGGAATTGGGGTTCTCACCACACTGGCATGTGTGGAACTTTCTCCTCCAGATTGGTAGGGTGGATACAGGGGGATAAATTCTCCTATATGGGCTTGCCAAGTCCCAAAATCCCAAGGATGGACACAAAGGAATGGGGGCACTTCAGCCTTCCCTCAAACTGGAGACATCTCCCATCATAAAAGGTCGGTTTATTTTCTCTTTTGGAGTTCAGGTGTGATTAGTTCTGTAGCTTTTCCCCTTCCCGCTACATTTTTCTATTTACCTTTTCATCATTATTATTTTAACAATTTTCACCCTATTTTTATTTCTGCACAGGTTTACCAACTAGTCACTGAAGTACACAGGTGCCCAAAGTTTTATGGATTAGTCTGCTAAATATCCAATTTGATTCAAACTTAAGGCCAAATTAAGGCATGTTTTGCTCACCATGAGAGTGTGTGTCCTCAGAGAAATGGATTGGAGCTTTGATTTTGGCTTTTACTTTTATGTTTATGTCGTAATCCTTTTGGGTTGGCTGAGACCAATTGTTTTAGGCTATCTTTCACCATCTCAAATAAATGCCTTGGTGGTGATGGTCATGGGAGCTCTTTCTAATTAGTGTGCAATCATTTGGGATTTTGCATTATTCTCACTGAAGATAAGGGAGGAATTATTTGTTTAGACTGGGATGAAGACTAGCTTTGATCCAAGCTAGTGTTAAAAAAAAAGGACCACAAAACTATTCTTGGTAGATTAGAAGTTGGTTCCTGTTGGTGGCAAGCAAAAGCAGCCATTGCCCTAGGCCTGGAAAGTGTCTTGGGGCCTGAATTCTAACCTAAAATGCTGTCAGCCTTCTTGGCCTTCTTGACTGTCTTTGTTTTGGTGAAATGGTTTGAGTGAATTTTCAGTTGCTATATACCAGGTTGAAGAGGCTATTGATCTGGCACCTTGTTGAAGGCTTCCCTGTCCCCATCCTGGCAAATCCTAGTATGACATTGGTTTTCACTTCTGTTCTTCTGGAATGGCCATCGTCTGAAACACAAAATTAATGTACTTGTCTGTTTTGACTTCTTTACTGAAAAATGTTGTCTCATTCTGCTTCCATGGCAAGCTTAATGTCAACGTTTGATAAGAGATCCCAAGCAAGAGTCTGTCCATCTGTAAGGACAGAAATAGTTTGGGGATTTGTTTTTTTTCAAAATTAGGATTTCTTTATTTAGCGTTCTCAACTTAAAGTTGTTCTCAACAACTTTAGCATGCCAATTTAGCAGAAAAATTATCCTATCCTCTGCTCCTGAACTGTTTAACAGCAATTTAGACTGCAGAAGAATGCAGGGTAACAGTTTTATAATAAAGAAATAGCTAAAGACAATCCCTTTCCTATTGCAAACTTTCCCAGGCTGTTGCCTTCCTAATCTGTTGAGCTGTAACTCCTATCATTTCGACTTGGGATGGGAGTTGTAATCCAACAGAGAGGATGGAAAGTACTGTCCTAACTCTGAAAGCACAAAAGCCCAGGAAAGCAGGCACAAAAGCCCAGCTCTAGTGGTAATTGAACCCAGTGAATCCCTTTCAGATTAAATGGAGAAAATACACCAGTTGTAGTAGCGCTTTCTTTCCTCCAGTTAATGTTGAAAGATAAAGTTGTCACACATATTAAGGATGTGCTAAAGAGCATGAGCTATAAGTCAAGCTGCCAATATTTTTCAGGTTTTGTTCCTGTCCCTTCAATAGCATCTTGACCTGCAGTTCGAATTTCACTGTTCAAATTTCAGCTAAACCCGGAGACCATTTGGTAAACTATTATATCTTCATTTTACTGTCTCCCTATCATGTAAAATGGGTTGGCAATTGTCACTCTCCAGGTGTTTTTTTAGATTGCAGTTCCCACAATCCTTCTCCAAGTTGCTATACTGCAGACTAGGGATGATGGGAGTTATACTACAACAACACCTGGAAGGCCAGAATTTGCCCATCCTTGATCAGTAGTACTGACAATATGAACATAAGAATCTTGCAGGTCTGCCCAAGGGAGCATCTGAACTAGGCTAACATCTTGTTTTCCCAACAGTGGCCTACTAGATGCTTCCAAGAAGCCCACAGACAGTGAATAAAAGGGAATTCTTCCCTTGGCTTCTACCCCAGTAGTGCATATTTAGTGATATGCTGCCCTTCAACATGGTTAGCTACTATGCCTACTTAGCTACTATGGCAAATACTGGTATGTGTTGATACATCTGTCTGCTATGAAGTCTTTGCAGTGAATGGTCATCTTGTGGCAGTGAATTCCATATGCTCTGTACGTGGGTGTATATGTGTGTAGGGCTCTTTTGTCGGCTCTGCCTTAGAGGAGAGTAACAAGTATGGTCGCTACAGTGAACACTGGACAGCAACACCTGCTGAAATTCCCCCTTCTATGTAACCCTAAAAGCAAAAGAATGGGGAAAACCTTTGCTGAGATGCAGAAGCCAACTCTTTTTCTATCCATTCCACTCTACATCACTTCCTGATGTTCAGATTTGTTCTTGTTCTGTGTCTTCAAGTCAACTCTGACTACAGATGTCTGCCATAGGTTTTTCTTGGCATGATTAATAAAGAGGGGTTTGATTTTCCATAATGGGTGACTGCCTTCCTCTAAGGCTGAGAGAGTGTGATTTGCCCAAACTCACCTGTGGGTTTCCATGTTCAAGATGCTGATCTTCCAGACTCTTAATCCAGAACTCAAACTACTACACAATACAATATCTTGGTTCAGATATTAGTAGATCACAAGTAGTGTCTTTAAACGTCTGGAAAGCTGATTCCTGCAGATTAAGCTGTCTCTGTTGTGTACAGCAGCTAGGCAATTTATTCTGTTCAATTTGATTGCTGCCTATATCTGGACTACCAGTGTAAAAAAGGTGACTGTATCACAATAGGCTGAGCCTATAGACCCAAATACCCTAAAGGCATCAGAACCTATCTGATTTTGGAAGCTAAGCTGGATCAGCCCTGGTTAGTAATTGGGTAGGATACTGCCAAAGAATCCCAGGTGCTGTAGGCTATAGTTCAGAGGAAGGAAAAAATCGGCAAACCAATCTCTGAGTATTCCTTGCCTAAGAAAACCAAATCTGTAGAGTTGCGATAAGTCAACAGGCAACTTGAAGGCACTCCTACACACCCAGACGTACACACTGTAGACGCTCCTCTAAATATTTTAAAATGCATTGCTCTTTAATGAGCATAAGAACAATAAGAAAGGCTGGATCAGATCGCAGGCCTATCTAGTCCAACATTTTTTTCCCAACCACATCCCTCTGGGAAGCCCACAAACAGGACCCAAGTTCAAGATTACCCAAGTCCCACTCATATTCCCCCATCAGCTGGTATACAGAGACATGTTGCTTCTATGCTACTAGTCGCATAGACCCACATTATAACTAGCAAAAAAAAAAAAAAATCAATCCCTCTTTAAAGCCATCCAAATCGGTGACCATCTTGCATCCAATGGCAGTGAATTCCATAGGATGATTATGTGCCGTGTGAAGAAGTATTTTTTCTCGGTCCCAAATCTCCGACTCTCACCATTCCAGTTCTTTGCATGATCTCTGGATCTAGTATTTAGGGGGAAAGACTCTGTCCATTTTCTGAGCATTATGCATAATTTTATACATTTTTATAATGCTTGCCTTTACTTTACTTTCTCCCTTAAGCTTAATAGCTCTGAACTTTGTAATCTTTCATAGAGAGGTTATGTCCCTTCATCATTTTTGCTGTCATTTTCAGAACCTTTTCAAACTGAACAAGAGGGGCAACAAAGTACAGCCCTGTTTTTGTGGCCCTTGGTCCCTCCAAACTGATCTTACAATGGCCAAAAAAGAAAAAAGGAAAAAAAAAGGGGGGGGGACAATGAATTACCTGTCCTAGAAACTTCCAGGACCAACAAATTAATATTTTAAGTAGGTTATTCCCGACCCACAGCTTGGTGTAGTGGTTTGAGTGTAGGGCTATGACTCTGAAAGCCAGGGTTCAAAACTCAGCTTGGCCATGAAAATTCACTGGGTGATCTTGGGCAAGTCACAATCTCTCAGCCTCAGAGGATGGCAATGGCAAACACCCTCTGAAAAAACTTGCCAAGGAAACCCTGTGGCAGGTTCACCTTAGGGTCGCCATAAGTTGGAAATGACTTGAAGGCCAACAACACAACACACTCCAACACATTTTAATAGACTCTTTTGCAAAAGTAGACTTGGACCACTGGCCACATCCAGTGGGGAGAGAGTATTTTTGGCAATCTGTGCCAAAATGGTTCTGAGGCAGACCCATATTTCTGATCCACTGCAATTGCTCTACTCCTACTCTGTAATATCCTTTCTGGTGTGACAATGGCAATTCTTCGCAGTATACTAACTGCTGTTGCACCACTGAAAGGAATTATGACAGAGACCTTTTGAACAGCTTGATTCCTTTCTTAATGATCCCCAATGTGGAATTTGCTGTTATAACAACCATTACCTACTGGATCAACTTTTTCATTAAAGTGGACACCATACCCGCTTGATCTCTTTCCTGTTCAGTGCCTCCCTGCTCAGACTTCAGCTCAGACTTGGAGGTACCATTTATACTTGATCTGTCGGGGATGCTTTGATTTTGAGTTCCTGCATGGCAAGGGGGTTGGACTGGATGGCCCATGTGGTCTCTTCCAACTCTATGATTCTATGATTCTATGATAAGTTGACCTCATATGTAAGTAAAGTCAAGGGCAGATTTGGGGGCCAAAATTATGAATTTTGATATGACCCATAGATAACTCAAAGGTAAAATTTAGGGGCATGTAACAAAGGAATTAAAGGACGAAGGAAAGGAAAACAATGCCAAAGAACTTACAAAGTTCCAACAGACACAACTGTTTGTGGTCACACTAAAGGATGGATGGACGAGAGAGTAGAGGGGGAACAGTGCTTCCAGGACAGGTTACACTCCTTTTTAAATAAGAATTAAAGTACAGTGCTTACCCTGACCTGAGGATAAGTGGACTCAGTTTTTCAGGGTTAACTTCTTGACTAAAATACACGAGTATATATCGTAGGTGAAAGAGAGATTTCACACACTCAAATCCTGGGTTCCAAGGGGCACCCTTGAACGTCCTTAAGTTGACTCCCTTTTTTTTTCATTTCAATGCGCATTCCTGTTAGGTTTAAATGGGATATAGAGTCAATGTTAAAATGTTGAAATGTAAAAGATGTGTGTCTGTATTTTTCCTTGCTGCGGAAAGTTGTTTTTCTGAAAGCTAGAGTCACAGTTATCTGGAGAGACCCTTTTCACGTTTCTTGCTGTCCCTTTTGCCTCAGACCCCTTCCCATGCAAAAAACAAACACAATTTGGTGTCTTAACCATGGACTCTGTGTGTGTGTGTACATTTACTAGACAAAAAGGGAAACAATAGCTGGAGCAGGGAGGCCTGGACCTAACTGATACCCCACCACCACCTCAACGCACAGGATTTCGGTAACCAAACAGGAAATGGTGTCCCCATTCCTCACTGCCAGCCCCTTCAGTGCTTTCCCTCCTCCCGCTCTGCCCTTTATTATAGAAGATGGGAAAGCTATTTAAAGCCCCCCTAGTGAACAGGGCAGCTTTGAGCCTCCGCTCCCTCATTAGGCAGCCCTTATCAGTTCACAACAGAGGCTTCCGGCTTTGTGGCCTCAGACTTCCTGCCTCGGCTTCCTGTGTTTAGCTGTCCCACCAGCATCTCTTGAAGCTGCAACCATTGCCACCTCCTCCCACCCTGTCCTACCATCGCCACCACGTCAGACAGCCACAACATGGCACTGCCCGCTTCTCAAAAGGGCTTAGCTCTGCACCTTGAGGGGATGTCCCCCACAATTTTACTACATTCACTTACAAGCTACTGACACAAGCGTGTCGAGAGGAGGGCGACCAAAATGGTGAAGGGTCTGGAAACTACCTACCCCTTATGAGGAGAGCTGACTATGCTTAGCCTGGAGAGGAGATGGTTAAGAGGTGACACGATAGCCCTGCTCAAGTAGTTGAAACGGTGACATATTGAGGATGGAGCAAGCTTGTTTTCTGCTGCTCCAGACACCGAACAATGGAAGCAAGCTACAGGAAAAGAGATTCCACCTCAACATTAGGAGGAACGTCCTGAGAGTAAGAGCTGTTCGACAGTGGAACACATTCTGTTGGAGAGCAGTGAAGTTTCCTTCTTTGGAGGCCTTTAAACAGAGGCTGGGTAGCCATCTGTCGGCAATGCTTTGATTGAGAGTTCCTGCATGGCAGGGGGTTGGACTGGATGGTCCTTGTGGTCTCTTCCAACTCCATGGTTCTGTCTCCGCACTAGCTCTGGTTCTAACTTTAGGTCCAGGGGAGCCATCTTGGGCAAAATGCTCACTGCCCCCACTGTACATCCATGATGTCCTTGTCACTCTTCTCTCCTGAGTTCTTTTGGGCCCAATCCAGACCATCCCTCAGGAAAAGGAATAGAAGATGTAGCAGAAGTGACAGCTTCTTCTGCCTGCTCCTCTTTATGATCGCTTGTTTGTTCACAGAGGGTGGATGAATAGGCATCATCTACAGTTAGGATGAAAAGCTGGACACAGACTTATGGCAAAAACCTGGCAATGCCATCTAGCCTTTCACACACACTATTTCACACCATATAGCACTATGACTCCACATTAAGTACCATGGCAACACCCTAAAGAATCCTAAGATATGTAGTTTGTTGGGACATTGGTGTTTCCTGGCTGAGAATTCTAAATATCCTTCGCTAGAATCCAGGATCCCACAAGATATTACCATGGCAGTTAAAGTGGAATATAGTATTGCAACTATGTAGTATGAAAAACTTCCTGGCCTTGTGGGACACTAACTGGAGCTTCAAATCTAAAAAGGTCCATGACTTACATCTGCTCTGGAATAACTATATGGAGGCAATTGTTGTGTGCTTTCAAGTTGTTTCTGACTTATGGAGACCCTAAGACAAAACTATCATGGGGTTTTATTAGCAAGATTTGTTCAGAGGAGGTTTGCCATTGCTTTCCCCTGAGGCTGAGAGCATGTGACTTGCCTAGGGTCACCCAATGGGTTTCATGGCCGAGTGGGGAGTCGAACCCTGGCCTCTAGAGTTGCAGTCCAACACTCAAACCACTATGCCACTTACATAGACCTATATTTACACACACAGCCCACAATTACAACAGCAGTAGGCAGGTAGGTTTGCCTGCCTTATTAATTCCCACAATGCTCTTTACATACCAGGTCTTTGAAACATTTGGGGAAATTAAAATAGCTGCAGCATCCCAACTGAATTTAAAGATAAGGTGAGAAATAGATTTGCTCTATTAAGCTTAATTGACCAGGAACCAGAATAACTATAAACAGAACCCAGAGAGGAATGGCAAGAAGCCAAGGAGAAAGCCAAAAAAGACACTATCTGTGTCCAAAAAGAAAGAGAAGAAACAGTGGATAGCAAACACTTCAGACAGTAAAGGAAAGACAAAAAGCAAAAGAAAAGGGAGACAGGAACAGAATCCGAACCATGAATGCTGTAGTTCAACCATTAGTGTGCAAGGATAAAAAGAGTTACTATAACAATCAATGCAGAGAAATAGATGTTGACAACAAAAAGGGAAGAACAAGAGACCTCTTTGACAACATCTGGGAATCCAAATGGAAATTTAAATCAAGGGCAGGGGTGCTCTGTGATCAGAAGAGGAACATAGTACACGATCATGATGAAATAAAAGACAGTGGAAGCAATAGACAGAAGAGCTGTATAAAAATGTAAAATGATGAATGACACATAGGAAGAGGACACATGAAAATAAACCCAAGATTTTGGAAAGTGAAGTAAAAAGCTGCACTCAGAGCAACCTGGAAGAATAAATCACCAGGAACACATGGCATAGCAATAGAACTGCTGCAATCACAGAGATAGAATCAACTTCATTTCTAACCAAAATCAGCCAACAAATATGGAAAACAAAGCACTGGCCCACAGGTTGGAAGTGGTCAATATATATATATATATATATATATATTCCCACCCCCCAAAAAAGAGACACCCAAGATTCTGCAGACAGGCATGAATTTCCCTCTAGTACCATCTGAACTGAGAACAGCCACACTGTGACTTTTTTTCCCTCTTGTAAGATTTTTAACATCTTTGCCTGATGCAGATGCCAGTGGAACTTCAATAGCTTGCAACATATATTTAGTGCATTTTGGTTGGCCCAATAAAGGTATCACTGTTTTGTGGATTTTGGATGTTATTGTACTTAGCTACATGGCCAATACGGCTACCCCTCATTATATTTTTGAATGGTATTTTTTAAAGAAGCAATAGACTAACTGATAGCAATCTACTAGAAGAAGCAGTTGTAGAAATTAACACACTTTACACAAACATACACATATATACAAAAGTATGTGCAAGTGGTCCCAAGTGAGCCTCGTAGAACTGAAAGATTTCTGTCAAATTAATGGAACTTGAATGTAATTTGTAAGTGTTGAAATGTGAGTAGTCAGAAAGAGAGTTGTCCAAAGGCAGGAGGAACCTGTATTTATTTTTAATAAATCAGCCACACAAAGTCAGAACGTGACAAATGTTACATCTTGTTTTGGCTTCGGTGCTGCTTCTCAGTTCTTCCATTGCTGTTATAGGTTTTATAGGGGTAGGAGGGATGTAGCAGTAGGCTCCCCAGATGGGATTCCCCAGACTCCTCCCAAAAAAAAATTGTTTGAATTTTAAAAATTGGTGTTTTCACTCCAAATAGGGCCAACTGTACTCTTGAGAACCTCCAGGAGAGGTGTTTAATCCCCTCTCAGGTGCCCACTTCTTTGCTACCAATCTACAATGAGACAAAAGGAGGAGCTTCAGATTTGATCTGATCAAAAATGAGTCCATTATCTTGGAAAAGTTAATTTAGGGAACTACAATTACATAATTATTTAGGCAGCATGGTCATCAGCATTACTAGTGAGGAAGAAAGAGTCAATTGCCATCCTAGTCAACTTTTGTGCAAAGAATGGGGAAGGTGCCACATCTTGATCTTCACCTTGGATAGCAAAATGTCTTTTTCTTTCTCTTTCTCTTTTTCTTTCTCTTTCTCTTTTTTCTTTTTTGGTGGCTCTGGGATTGTGGGAGCATCTCCAATACTTTTGGAACTGGATGAAGCAACAGCTATAATGGACAAACAGCTTGCAGCTATCTTCAGGTTCATTCTCGGACATATTCTCAATACATGTTGGAACAGCTCTTAGAAATATTGGCTATGATAGTTAGGGAATTCTGGGCTCAGCTCTTGGAAGAGGCATGTTTTAACAAAGAAAACCCATAACAATGAGGTTTCCATATGTTTGGTACTATTTTTCTTATCTGAGTACAGACAGAAACCCAGCAAAAGGGAATCTTTTCCTAATATGAAGACCAAATGATAGGAGTGGAAAGATCTGCTTAATCTCTGTCTGACAGTCTGTTGTTAAAGGCCCAGGAGTTACCCTGATTACCCTGAAAAGAGAGAAGCTGAGATGTTTGCTTTTAAACGTAATTTACCATTTACTTTCCTTTACCTTCAGCTTGCTTTTTGCTGTCATCTAGGCCAGGCATGTTACCAGCTAGTTGAAACAATACTGGCCTAGCCTGCTTGTGTGCTCTTGAACAGAGATTTGGCAAGTTTGACAGATCAAACAAAAAACTTTGCATGTCATAGAAACAACTGGGATCAGATGGCCTGCTGACAAAATATTGCTTCCATTTTTGTTGATGTTGCCTATGTTGTTATGTGCCTTCTGATCAATTCCAACATAGTATATCCTATTCTAAGAGCTTTCTTGGCAAGGTTTATTGAGAGGGGTTTTGCCATTGCCTTCCTTTGAGGCTGAGAAGGAATATGATTTGCCCAAAGTCACCCTGTGGATTTCCATGGATTAGCAGGGATTCGAACACTGGTCTCCTGGAGTCACAGTCCAAACCACTGCATCGTGCTGGGTCTGGATGTTACCTAAATTATAAAATAGTATTATATATTATTATACCTAAATTATAAAATAGTATTAAAAGAAGGTCCTGCAATAATATATTATAGGGTGGGATGCATTCTGTTCCATTCCCTTCTGGCCCTCAACAGCTAGTCATAGTTCATCACTCATTGAGCATCCTTAGTCCTTATTGCACTCTGGGAACTGTTCTTCTTTTTAGGGTTCCTGTCCTCCTAAAGCTGTGTTTGTGTGTGTGTAGTCACACTGTCTCAACCTCAGGAGAAGGCCATGGCAAACCTCCTCTAAACAAAATGACTTGAATAGATTAGAAACCTGGGCCAAAACTAACAGAATAAACTACAACAGGGAGAAATGTAAGCTACTGCAGCTAGGGAGAAAAAAAATGAAATGCATAGATATAAAAAAGGGGACAACCTGGCTTAACAAGACTACATGTGAAAAGGATCTGAGAGTCCTAGTAGACCACAAGTTGAATGTGAGTCAACAGTGTGATGCAACAGTTAAAAAGGCCAATACAATTCTAGGCTGTATTAATAGCCTGGAATACTGTGTCAGGTCTGGGCACCACAATTCAATTCAAATCTTGCCAAGAAACCCTTGTGATAGGGTCGCTATAAGTCAGAAATGTCTTGATGGCCCACAACATACACATGTGTATGTATGCACTCCTGGCAACCTAAGGCTGCTGATGTGTCTCTCTTGGGAATGGTGGGTTGTCTTGTTTTGACTAGGCAAGCAGCATCACTCACTTCTCAGCACTGGGTTAACTGAGCAGGTTTTCCACTTCCATTCCCTCATTGTTTCTCTGGCCAGTTCTTCACTTCTCAGTTTGGAGAATTTGACAGTTCTAAAACAAACGCTAAAACTTCAGTGTGCACAGTTTTTACCACCGATTCTCATTCTTTCATTCACTTGTTAGTTTTCAGTTCGTGTATCGCCAATGTGTGCATGCACGTTGTTGACAGAACACTGCAAAAGAGGAAGGCAAAATCTTGATAGATTTTATCATTCTTTCTATGGTGTTTTACTGAGATGCATATACAGGGGAAGGGGAGAAGCACCATCTCAGACTACTCTTGATGCACAGCTGCATCAAGTTTGTTTTTCGCTTGTGGTTCCTCGATGTGCCTATGCACATTAATAAAGCTCAGCTTCGAAAGAACATGGATGGATACAGATATTATCAAGGATCACAAAGTGGCATTGGAAGCCTGGATGCTGACGCAGCAGTGGAAATGACACAAACAGACTGAAGGCCTGGCACATGGTGTGTGTACCATAATGTACACTGCTCTCAGAGCTTAGAAACAACCTTCTAAAAAAGCAATTTGTTCATTACTCATCAGTTTTAAAAAATATTTCATGTCATCGTGTTGTTTGCTAAGTTTCGTTACTTTAAAACTTAACTCTGTGCACTGATAAGAGAAACTTGGTTCCAAGTAATTTGAAAATAAAAGATCCAGGGAGCAATTTGGATGAGAAGGGCAATTTTGGAAGCATCCCAAATTAAGGGATCTCCCATATCTCCCCACCACCACCAGAACTCAGGTTTTCAAATTCCGTTATGGGGAGCATAGGTTGGCCATGGGTCCTACATTTTAGGTGACAGCCCACTTTTTGGCAGTCCAAATCTGGTTCAAAGAACTGTGAGAAGGAAGAGCAGTAGGGATTGTGAAGTTGCCCATCAAGTTAGCATTTGGACAGCAGCCTTGAATCTTACAGGTAGAGTTCACCCATTGAATCAATGGGATTTGCCTCAATGTCGATTCAGCAGTCATTAATTATCAGTAGCATTCAGGCTTGAGACAGGCAGACTGGTTACCTGACCATAGTCTTTCCTTCGCACTATGGACCTATCGGTTGTTTTTCCATTGAATTTATGGCAATTCTTTCCCAATTTAGGGATAACTGCTGCAATTCTGTATTGGGGCAATTGCTACACAGCAGGGACCAATTTGGCACACCTGCTACAGCAGGCACAAGGTTGTCTGAGGACAAAAATAGAAGTGGCCAGAAATCAAGTTACGATTTCTACTTTCAGATTTTGCAGCTGCTTTTTGGTCGATATGGGGCAGTGATGGCGAACCTTTTAGAGACCGAGTGCCCAAACTCAGTGGCATTTCCTTGTCGGGTGTCACTGGGTGCCAGAGGCAGGACTTTTGGAGGGCAGGACTTCCATCTTCCAGGAGTGGGACTTCTGGGTTGCGACCCAAGGTGCACTCTCTCAGCCTCAGACACCCCACCCACCCCCGACAAAACTTGCCAAGAAGACCCCATGACACACACTAGGAGGAGAACGAGAAGGTGTCTCAAGGGGGGAGGACTTCCAGCCAGAAGGGGTGGGACTTCTGCCCCAAAGGGCTGCATACTGCCCCTCCTTGTTGCAGCTTGGTTTTCCGCGGGAGAACGGGGCCTTGGCAAGGAGCCAGGCCAGCCAAGCACACCTCCCCTCTCTTCCTTGCTGTGGCTGCCGTGTGCCCTGAATGACAGCTTCGCGTGCCAGAGAGGGCACGCGTGCCACAGGTTCACCAACACAGATATAGGGTATGGAAATGATTGAATGAGCATTTAGTTAATTCATTTTTAATAAAAAATAAGCTGACCTGTGGGGTTTGCAGGCTTGTGGAGACATAAAACAGGAGTTGGGACCAGATGTGGCTGACAGCTCACACTTCCCCACCTGCACCTATAGATGCAAATTAAAGCATGCAGAGTCCATTCATGTCCTCTTTTGGCCCATTTCCTCCTTTTTGGGTGCTATATAAGTAGTCACCCTAGGGGAGCCCTGGAATTCCTCAGAAGTTCATTGGGCTCTCAAAGAAAAATACTGTACAGTTACTAGCAGATAAATCTTCTTGAGAACGGCTGGCCATTTCAACAAACTAAACAAAATGAGGGCAATATTTTAGAATGAAAAACACTACCCACCCCACAAAGCATCAAAAAGCATGCAATGGTTATATTAGAACCATTTGCATACCCTCCAGTTGCCCTGATTTGGCAGGGACAGTTCTGATTAATGTCCCACTTTTTTCAACTGCTTTTAAAATGTCCCAGTTTCTCTTTCCTCCCCTTAGTTTCACACTTTGCCCTCAGCTAATTTAAATTTCTGCGGACTGAGATCAAAGTGCAAAAGTAGTTTGCACTCAGTTAACTCAGGAGAGGGAGAGAAAAGAAGGGGAGGAATCTTAGAAGTTAAGAGTTGGAAGAGACCCCAAGGGCCATCCAATCCAACCCCCTGCCATGCAGGAATACACAATCGAAGTACTTCTGACAGATGGCCATACAGACTGTTTAAAAACCTCCAAAGAAGGAGACCACCACTCTCTGAAGGCAGCATGTTCCACTGTCAAACAGCTCTTACTCTCTGGACATTCTTCCTAATGTTTAGATGGAATCTCTTTTCCTGTAACTTCAATCCATTGCTCCATGTCCTAGGAGTTTATTGCACTCAATTTCTTAACAATCTGGGCACTGGCTGGGGACATGTGTGAACGCATGTGACCGAGGGAAAACAGATTTTATTGCACTCAAAACAGTTGGCAAGCCATCCCCATGCCATCTCTCGACCATGACCCATCCCCGAGCTGAACTGCACTGAGTCAGCCGATTTTGCTCAGCCAGAAAGCTTCCGTACTTGCAAAATCGGCCGGCTCAGCATGGCTCGGGGATGGGTTGTGGTCAAGTGATGGCATGGAGACAGCTTGCCAACTGTTTTGAGTGCGATAAAATCCATTTTCTCTTATTCACACACATCCGATAAACTCCCTAATCTCTAGAGCAGCAGAAACTTTGTTCTTCCCTTTAGCCTCAGGCAAAGCAAAGTGGTGCAGCCTCTTGTAGTTTGTGTGTTCTTCCTTATTAATAACTTTTGCCATCTTGACCACATTCTGATGTTGTATGGCCATGTGTATCCCAGTTTTCATCTGTGAAATATTAGAGAGTATGCACTTGGATTTAATGCATGTACAGGAATCGTGTATAGATTTTATTATCACGCCTGTTGATAAAGTGCAGTTATACAATGTCCAGAGATTATAGAACAATCAAACACACACAAAATCCATAGAGGATTGAAACCATGTTGAAAATAACCTGGAATCTAAATCTCTAGAAGAGGGGATAGGCATTCCATGGTCTTCCAGATACTTTTAGACTGGAAATCACAGCATTCCCAGCATGCTGTCCAAATTTAAAAGAGCATTAAAGACCAGTCTCTTCCAGCAGGCCTATCCAGGTTATTTTTAAATTTTGAATTTTGATATCACCCCCAGATTATGGAATGGCCTGCCGGATGAGATCCGTCAGATTACGAGCCTGAGTAGTTTTTAAAAGGTGGTAAAGACGGATCTCTTTCGGCAGGCCTTTCCTGATTAGATCCCGGCCTCAGGAGCTGCGCCTCTCGTCCTCTTTGAGTTCTTAGCTCGTTTGCTGCTTGGTTTAAATACCTTATGTGATTTTTAAGATTTTTGTAGATTTTATTGATGTTTAGTTTAATACTTTTTTAATGGGGAGGGTGGGTGTTTTAACTTGTAATTGATGTATTTTTAACTGTTATAAGCCGCCCCGATTGTTTTAACAGAGGGGCGGGTTATAAATAAATTTTATTATTATTATTATTATAAACGATGAATTTTAATGAATTTTAAATATGGATCATTTTAATATGTCCATTTGAACTGATGTGCTTTTTAACTGATGTCTTTTAACTGATGCTGTTTGTCTTCTAATTGTTGTTCCCCACCTCAATCCATGGGGACAGGCTGATAAGAAATTATTATTATTATTATTATTATTATTATTATTATTATTATTATTATTACAATCCATGGGGACAGGCTGATAAGAAATTATTATTATTATTATTATTATTATTATTATTATTATTATTATTCACCATTGACTATGCTAGGACTGCTGGGATCTGCAGTTCAACAACCTCTGAGGGGGTGCTGAAGTCTCACCCATGCTTTAGAGCAGTGATTCCCAAAGTGGGTGGTATGCCCTCCTTGGTGATGGTAGAAAGATCCAGGGAGTTGGTGGAGAAAAAGAGGACAGCAGGGGAGCCTTCAGAGTTCAGACAAAGTACACTCGTCCCTCCACATTCGCTGAGGTTAGGGGCACAGGAGCCCCATGAATATGGAAAAATCGCAAATAACACAAACACTCATGTTTTTACCTGAGAGAACACCTCTCTGGGAATCTCTAGGTCCTCCAGTGCAACTCTGGGGTCAGCATCTGCCAGACATTGACCATAGAATTGCGCTGGAGGAGCTACAAATGTCTAGTGGAGTGTTCTCTCTAGGAATCTCTAGGTCCTTCAGTGCGACTTTTGGTTAAAGTTGACTATAGAGTTGCGCTAGAGGACCTAGATATTCCTAGAGATAACATATTAATAAAATCCATGAGTAACCAAATCCACAAAAGTCAAAGCTGCAAATGCAGCGGGACAAGTGTATTGCCGTGCAAGGCCTCATTCCCATTTACATTTAAACTGGTTTGCTATTCACCTTCTTTCTGCGTCAGTGAATCGATTCCAAAAGGTCCATCATTCCCGCTATGAAAGCAGGTCTTTTCATTATTCCCTTGTAATCGCTTCTTTTTTGACATGATTGACATTCCCACTAGTTTGTGCTGTTTCAAAATGCATGTCAATCATCTACGTGTCATTGGTGACGCAAGTGCAACACAGTGAGGATGGAGCCAGAGCAGGGTGACTTTGGCTGCTCAAAAGTACAACATTTCTCCTTTGAGCAGCCTGGCTTGTGAACTAATTTTTTTTAAAAAAAAATTGATAGAAGATTCAATCCATTGGTTTTACAAATACTAGTCTTGCTGAGCTGCCGTTGGCCTGATCACCCGGCGTGTCACCAAACTGCAAAAACAACGGATCGTATATTTGGTAATTATATATAATCTATGAAACCAGATGTAGTAGAAACTTAGTAGTTGTAGAAGTAGTAGGAACTGGATTTACCACTTTTTTACACATGATCAACTTTCATATAAATGTAATGAATTAAATATGATGTGAAAAATGTATAACTGTCAATATGAAGCTGTTTAGATATGTTTTATTAATAAAAAATTATTTAAAAAAACTAAAAATAAAAATAGAGAGGACTTATTCCAGGAATAACTAGGGAACAACCAGCAACAAATAATTCACAGGATTTCCCCGTGAATGATTTGTTGCTGGTTATTCCCTGGTTATTCCTGGGATAAGTATTCTCTAATTGCGATGTCATCTGAAAATCTTCACCACGATCTCAGGACTTTGCCAGGAAAATGCCTTTTTAATCGTGGTTTTTCCCCGCTTTTCCTCCATGTAATAAGGTCCTCAGATTGAGAGTCCTTACACTCTGGGGAGAAAAGTGGGAAGCCTGCTGTGTCCCTCTCCTCCCCATGAAGAGGGATTGAGAATCCTTCCTCATCATGGAGAAGTTTCTCCCTTTGCACTTGATCACCTTGGAAGGAGTAACCCAACAGCCAGTTGAGCAGTGACCGTCCGCACTGGCCTTTATCACAAGGCTGGCACTGCTCAGCCAGCTGCTTGGTTGCTGCTCCCAGGGTGTCCAAGTGTAAAGGGAATAGCAACAGAGGAGCTGGTCTAGCAATGACTGAGGGGCTGCGGCAACCACACGCCGCAGCCCCGATCCAGCTTTTTGCTGCTTCAAAAAGAGCTGGCAAATGCTGCTCCTTTTTGGGGCGGCAAAAAGCTGCCCTTAGCGCCACCACCACAGCTCTTTTGCACGCCTTTGGGACAGTGTGTCTACACACTGCACCAGTGGGGCGCCCTGATGCCACGTGCCATCCAGTCAGGCATGCATCGTGATGGCGGCAGTGGCGGGGCAGAGTCAGGATGGCTGTCATGCGGTCACCCCACCCTAACTCCACCCCCAGGCCGGTCCTTCTCAGGCCAGCCTGAGAAGCCTCTTGCTTGTGCCAGCCTTGTGGCAAAGGCCAACATGGGTGAGAGGCTTCTCAGTCACTGCTCAACCAGCTTCTCAGTCAGTGCTCAACTGGCTGCTGAGTCGCCGCTCCCTTTGCACCTGGTTACCTGGGAGCAGCAATTGAGCAGCTGGCCTTTCTTTTGCTATAAGGTTGGCATAGGCAAGAGGAAGGATCAGGCCTAGACCACTGCTGCTATATTCACACATGAGAGGCTGAGATGAAGGAGTCAATGGTGAGCTGGCACAGCTGAGGTAGACGCTGCTGGCCAGCTGGCTGTTGCTCTAACACTTGACCTAATATCAAGAAATTGGCATTGATGGCACTAAGGTTGTTGCAAAGAGAAAAGGGGCTGTAGCCCCCAGAAGTGTAGGAACCACTGCTCTAGAACCTGGAAGACAGGATTGGATCTCCTGCTATTTATAACAAATCATGATTTATAATAAATCAGGATTTGTAGTAATAATAACAAAGTGATTCCTTTCCCTTCAGTGAGACTACTAAAATCTGTGGTAGCTACAAGCTTTTCTACAAAAGGACCGTGAGCTCAATTTGTCCTTTAAACCAAATTCTTGAGCTCTTCTTCAGCTGCTCAGGGGCATCAGACCCTATTGAAATTACTATTGGAGGACTATAATTTTTCAACCAGCTTGAAGATTCTGGTAGTTCAAAAACTGTATTTTTCAAGTGTACATCTATTTCAAGTGGGCTCTAGTTGGTGACTCCTGGGGTTGTAATTGTTAACAAAGAAGATCCTTCAAGTCTGCTTTTACCTGCTGTAGCTAGATATTAAGACGAACCTCTGTATTTAGTATTCTTTGCTGTATAAAACCAAAGATGGAAAAACACGTTGTCTCCCATTGTGCCTCATTATTGGCTAGGGCTAATGGGAACTAGAGCTCAGTGACATTCAGAGGGCCACAGTCTCCCCAGTTCTAGTATAAAATAAAATATTATTGAAACACATTGTCCATGTTCTAATATCTCAACTCATAATCTGTCTCAATTTTTAAGAGTATCTGTTCAGGTCTGATTTATCAACCCAAGTCCCTGCTGCTAAAGGACATCACCGAATTCATTGCATGAATACCTATAACTGAGTTCACTCATAAATGCAATACACTGAGAGCCAAAGTGTGTGAGTCTGCTATATTAGCAATTAGTGTGCAAACTCCTTTCATTTTCTATTCCTTGTCACAAACTGTTAAGTACCTCTTTTTGTACTTCCCCAATCTTGTTCAAAATTTCTGCTTCCACCTTGCCTGAGACTGTCAGTCCTCTCCTCCTCAAGAAACCCCACCCTCTCCACTATTTTTATACAGTAATTGCTGTATTTTGTCTGAAACCAAGCAACCATTGACAGGGTTGCAATTTGTATTTCCAGATTGCAAAGTGCTTTGCAAAATTGTAAAATGCAGACTTAAGTGTAAGTGAATTTTAAACAGCAGGAATCCTTCACTGGGGAATGTTTGGATGAGGTTCAAATAAGGAGAAAGCAGTTGCCACTTGCAGCAGAACGGTGCAATGTGGAATGCTTCTGTTCATCTGTAAATGGATTTAATTTACCAGTCCTTGGAGATTATCACACCAGGGCCAATACAGCAACAATCGCAGTAATTAAAAGAAAAAGAAACAATCGTGCTGTATGCTCCAAATTTTCACATTTTTACGCGAAAACACAAGTCAAAACCCCTAGAATTGTGTGATTGCTTTCCGGACATATCAGCGATTGATTCGATGTAACATTGGAATTGATCGTTGTGCACATGCACTGTTTCCATTTTAAATTTCCCGGGCTGGCAGTGTTCTCAGAAGCCATTTAAATTTTAACTAGCTTGGCTACTGCCTGCAGCTGCTTGTAAATACAAAGATTCCCACCCAGTCCTATAGCCATTTAAACTTTATATAGGAGTTTATCACACAGGACGGATCCCGTGCAGAAACTGGATTTAAAATGAACCCAAACATAACATAGAAATAACCCACAAAAGCGGGTTGTTTTTCAGACGACGGCATCAAGGAGAAATAATGCGACATTAATCCGAACAGAAAGTCGCCTAGACCCACTCCTTTTTACTTTCGGGACCTTCCAAAAGTAAAAAGGAGCAGGTTTTGGCGACTTTCCATTCAGGTTAATGTCGTGTTATTTCTCCTTTGCATAAACACGTCTGAAAAACAACCCGTTTTTTGTGGGAGGGTTTTGGATGTTTAAATCCCGTTTCTGCACAGGATTTAAGCAATTTGCCTCCATGTGATAAGGTCTATAGCACTGCCCCTTCAAAATGTCCGGATTCCTTCCCCATTACCGCAAATGAAGCGCAATTGCCTTTTGCACCCTAGCAATTGCGCTTCAATCGCGGTATTGCCAAGGCTATTTATGGGATCTCCTGTGAATAGTTTGTTCCTCTTTAGTTGCTGGTTCTTCCTAGGAGAAGTCTGGATTTTGTGCAACGTCATCTGAAAATCTTCCACATGATCGCACGATTCTCCCAGGATTTTGTCTTTTCCTTCCCCTTTTCCCCCCATGAGATAATCTCCCTTGTCTCAGTTGAACCCATTTTGATTGGCAATATAACTGTAGCAAGAGTTACTGCAGGGACAGATTTTGTGCAGCTCTTTGGATGTTTAAGTCACAGCTCTCATAATTCCTCCCTACTACAGCTGCTAGGAGTTTAATTTCAGCATCTGGAAGACTGTATAATCCTCACCCCAAGTTACAGTGTAGTTTTATGTATGCCTTCTTAGAAAAAAGTCCTCCTGATCATATATGGTCCTTGAGATGTTTTGGAGTCCTAACTCCAGAGATGATGGGAGTTACAGTCCAGCAATATCTGTACTTCCTGTCCCTGGTTAAGTACATCGGTATCAATGTATCACTTCACTTGGACATCAGATTTTGGACTTCCACAAAATTCTGGTCCATCCCCTTTAAATACCACATTTCAAAATGGTTACAGTATTTGAAAACATTTAAGATTTTTTAAAAGTCAAAGCTGAAAGTCTGTTTTGGTTTTTCTTAGGGGACAGATTCCATCTCTGTTTAGATACGGAAGTTAGGTTCTAGTCCTCAGTGTTTGGTATACTACTTATGAACATACACGTTCATAAATTTACTTGCTATTGCTCTACATGTTCAATTCCTATCCAGGCAAATGACCACATTATCACCCAATCCCTCTAATTCTTTTACATGAATTGCTTTCTCCTAGCAGGTATTGTAACAGGCCATGATAATAAGTTTCATGTGGAGAAGAGTTACCTAACTTTTCTCATCACTGTTTAAATTCCCTGGATAACTCCCGTCTTCAGAGGGCACGATTCTTCCTCCATTGTTATAGTTTTAAAAATAATAATCATATCCAGGCCATCTCCATGGTCTAGGCTAGTAGGAGTCTCCCATTCTGCCAACAGCAGATGTGTGCCAGGGTGAGCGGCTGATCCAGATTGCACTATAGGAGATGAGACCAAGAATTAAGAAAAGATCTCCTCCCCACCATATACTATCTTAACTAAAGACTGAAACATCATGTAGGTATCTGACTAACATCTCCAATTGTTTTTCTACTGTTTGGTTTGTAACATCTTGCCTGATGAAGAAGCCCATGGAGCTTCGAAAGCTTGCAACAAGTATATTGTGCATTTTGGTTGGCCAATAAAGGGATCACTGATGGATTTGGGTTTGAATTGGTTTCTCTCCTGTTTGGCTGCTAACATCTTGCCTGATGAAGAGGCCCGTGGAGCTTCAAAAACTCGCATCAAGTATATTGTGCATTTTGGTTGACCAATAAAGATATCACTGATAGATTTTTGTTTGAATTCCATAGCATTGAGCCATGGAAGTTGAAGTGGTATCAAACTGCTTTATTTGTGCAATGTGATAGCAGCCCAAGATACTCTCACCACCTCTCTTCTATCTCTAGCCAAATAAACTAAGTACAAACTACTTTTGCACTTTAAACTCCTTGTGCAGCAATTGAAGTATGCCAATGAGAAAGTGGGCAAGTGGGAGGAAAAGCGAGAAACTGGGCTATTTTAAAAAGCAGCTGAATAAGTGGGATGTCAGAGGGTTAACTGGGATAGTCCCTGCCCAACTTGGACAGTTGGTGAGTATGCTAGTTTTGAAGAGGGATTGACTAGAGCAATGAATGAGGGCAGGGCCTTATTAATAGCCAATATTAGCTGTGGACGGTAGGGAGAAATGGAACCTCCATGTTCAAAGAGAGTATTTCTCTTGATCTAATGCAGGGGTTGGCAACGTTAACTGACCTGGGGCCAGTCGCTGGTCTCCAGGTCTTCCAGCGGGCCAGGGGGGAATGGCGGCACGTGCGCACACTGCCGCCACCGCGCCACTGCACGCGTCGCGGCCGCCATTTTGTTTGCCAAAATGATGGCCGCAACTCATTTGCACATGCGCGGGAGCACCATGCATGTGCAAATGATTCGCGGCTGCCATTTTCGCAAACAAAATGGTGGCCGCGACACGCGCGGCAGTGTGGCGGCGAGAGCGCGCAGCAGTGGCGGCGGGGCCGGTCGGCAGGGTCGGCGGGCCGGGTACGGCCCACGGGCCGTAAGTTGCCAACCCCTGATCTAATGTTTAGGGAACAACAACAATAATAGGACAAGCCCACTGGTCATTATTACTTGTTTTTAAGCCTTGTCCATAGACTTAAGACTTTATGGTCCTTTGAGCATATATGGTGTATGATGGTCCTGCTCCTGCCCTTATAGGGATGCAAATGTGAAACTCTAGGCTGCATCTACACTGCAGAATCAATTTAATTTGGCACTGCTTTAACTGTAGGCTGATCATACATACCATTTTAAATGGAGCAGTATCATTTTTTCATATTTCCAGTCTGTCCCGTTGTTTTAATACAAATATCTATTTTATCCCATTTTCAAGAAAAATGCTGCTATGTTGCAAAAATGGTTTGGAAATCCCTATTTAAAATTGTGGTGGTCACACACACACACACACACACACCCCAAAAAACACCACCACAACAAAATTGTGTCATGGAGTGTGAGAAGTTTTATGATAAGGTGTTGAAAGACCAAAATTTGCTGCATAAGAGAAATATTCATGGTACGATCGTGGTGAAATACAGACCCCCCTCTACATCTCCCTAATTTTTTTGTATGAGTTCTGTCACTGAAGATTCGTTAAAATGTGTTCATGTAATAAAACTTTTTTTATCATCTTACTTTTCCATGAGCATGGAAGATTACATAAACCCCGTCCCGTTTTTGCCATCCCAATGTCCCGTTTTTGTCTCAGGGAAATATGGTGAGCCTATTGAACTGCCATGGCTCAATGCTGTGGAATTTTGGAGATTTGTAGTTTTGTAAGATATTTAGCCGCCTCTATCAGAGAGCTCTGGTGCCACAACAAACTACAAATTCCAAGATTCCATAAGATGGAAACATGACAGTTTTTAAAATGTCAACCTGTATTATGGCAGCAGTCCTTGTGAGTGATATAGCTGGAGGAGGCCAATGGAACATACAGAAGTGATGAAAGGGGGAAATTTTCTTCGGGAGGCAGAACAAATTGCCCACTTTGCTCCTACCTCTTCTGGGAACCCTGCTGAGAGTTGCCGTTGCCCCTGAGCCATCAATGTGTTATGTTCTTCATGGTGTCAGTGTTCGGGAATGAAGCATTGTATTGGTTTTCCTAAGAGAAATGTAGCTGGATCATGCGTTCTTTTGATCTGAGATAAACCAGTAGGTAAAAGGCAATGCTTGGAAACACTACTTTTTTTGGACTACAACTCCCAGAATGCTCCATTCAGCATCTCAGCTGGTCGTACTTACTAACTGTATGATTCTGAGAGTCTTTTTTTTTTCAACATGACATTCCCAAGCATTGGTAAACATTGTGCCTAATGTGAAGTCGAAGGCTTTCATGGCCGGCATCCATAGCTTTTTGTGGGTTTTTCAGGCTGTGTGGCCATGTTCTAGAAGAGTTTCTTTCTGATGTTTCGCCAGTCACAGATGCTGGTGAAATGTCAGAAAGAAACTCTCCTAGAACATGGCCACACAGCCCGAAAAACCCACAAAAAAACTATTGTGCCTAATTCTTGTCTTTTGCAAGCAATCTTAAGATGGGATGCACAATCAGTATATAAATGTCTTGTAGTTTGGCAATGGCAAAGAATGGGCAGTCTTCCTCTCTTTCTACTACTCTCTATCTTTCCTAGCATCTTTGTTTTTTCCAGTGATTCATACCTTCTCATGATGTGCCCAAAATACGACAACCTACATTGTATCTTGGTTTCCATGGAGAGGTCAGGCTTGATCTGTTCAAGGACCCATTTGTCTTTTTGGCTATCCACAGTATCCTCAATACTCTCCAGCACTGCATCTCAAATAAGTTGATTTATCCGCTTTCTTCACTGTTCACCTCTTGCATCCATACCTGGTGATATGGAATACAATGGCTTGGACAATCCTAACTTTAACATTCAGTTGTGTGTCTTTACTCTTTAGGGTCTTGTCTAGTTCTTTTATAGCTGGCCTTCCCATTCGTAGGCCCCATTCACACTACGGAAATAAACTGGGGTGGAACTGGTTTATTTCTATGAAGTTCACACTTTCCCTGACTGCACTCAGTGCAGTTTGCATGTGTGACCAAAAAGCCCAATTAAACTGATGCATTTGGCACCAGACCCCTTTGCATCTTTGGTAGTGTGACCATACTACCGAATAGATTTGGATTGCACTGTATCATTCTTGGAAATGGAGGCATCTGCATTTTAAACCGATACAGTGGCAAATGTGAACGGCAACAAGCTTAAAATGGCACTGAGAGATTTGATTGTGGTAAACGGAGTGGGAACACTGAACCGGTTCTGAATTGGTTCTGAATCAGCACGGATTTGCGAATCTCTTTGTTCAAAAAAATAAGTGTGAATGACACCCCTAGTCTTCTTTTTTAACTCTCTGCTGACAACAGAGTTCCAGTGTCAGAGAGTTAACGGCCATGGAAGTTTCTGTAGCAGCTGTGAGGAGGTTTGTAAAGTCAAAATTCCTCTCCAAAGTCAGAATTCTTTCTCACTCCCTCAGAAGGGGAGAACTTCCCAGGGACTATATGACTGCAACCTACATGTCTGTTAAATCTACAGGCACACTGGCTGGTTACAAAGCTAGCAATCTCACACCAGCCTGACTCCAATATGACATCTCCCTCTACTAAAAATCTAATCTCATCTCATCTCTTTTTGCTCCTTGCCCAAAGCTGAAAGTTGCCATCACCCACAGAAAAAAGTTGTACCTACCTGCATAGGGAAATGGGGTATCAGCAATGCCAAAAGTATTGTGGTTGCTAACCTTTCCCTACCAGGCCTCCAAAAGTTACATTTTTGAATTAAACCCCTCCAGAATCTGCCAGCCAGCATTACTCAGAAATTTCACTGGTTCATTATTTTCAAGTAAGTAATATTTAAAACTGGGCTGGGGGATAATGTGGCCCTCCAGGTGCGCTAGAATTCAGTTCCCATCAGCTCCAGCCAGCATTGCCAATGGTGAAGAAAGCTGGGATTTGCAGCCTAACAGAGCTGCATGATTCATGTTCTTGATTTGGGACCCCAAAGTTTACTGAGGGCAATATTTAAAAGAAGAATTAAAAAATAAGATATGGAATGCTGCTGAGCAACTGTTTCAAGGAATTCATAGCTGTGTTGATCTGGAGAAGACCCCTTGTTTCACGGAAGAGGACAGAAAACAGACGGTCATGGAATGGAATAGAAAAGAAGTAGGCAAGGCTGGATGAGCAAGAACACTCCACACTGCTGTATCTTATGGCCAATCCTACTTCTGTAAATGTTTTAATCTTCCATGCCCTAACAGAACACAGTGATATGCAGAAGGGAGCTGAACAGAAATAAACCACAACAATCTTCTCTCTTCTGTGGGAGATTTTGCTTCTGGCGATAGCCATCTCCCACCAGCAGCACACCTGCTGAAAGCACTCCAGGAACTTCTGCTTTCAGTGCATGAAGAAGTTTGCAGCCCCCTACCACTGTGGGTTTGGAGAAAGGTGCCAGACACAGTCTCACTCATGCAAGAGAATTTGTACTCTGACCTTTTAAAGCCATAATTCAGTGCCATATCCTCCAGCATTTGACAGATGAAAACTGATAAGCTTATCGCACTGTGTTTTCATAACGTAATGGGTACGTAATGTGAACGGAACGGAACGTATTTTATCGCATGATATGATCCTCATAGAGTTCCCATTCTGTGCTCTGACAGTCCCTAGCCCATTCCAGCAGGAGAACTGTAAAAACGCATCCTCAGCCAGCAAGCATTTGATATGATGTGTGTGCGATAATCCCTGGTGGTGCAATGGTTAAATGCCTGTACTGTAGCCACTCACTCATAGACCACAAGGTTGCGAGTTCAGTACTAGCCAGGGCTCAGGCTTGACTCAGGCCTGAATCCTTCCAAGGTGGCTAAAATGAGTACCCAGCTGTTGGGGGGTAATGAGCTTACAGTTGTAAACTGCTTAGACACCCCATAGTGCGGTATGAAGCGGTATATAAATGAAGCTGCTTTGCTAGCTGCTTTGCTACTGGGTCTCCATCCATCATCGTGTTCTCATTGACTAAGACAACCCCCCTCCTGTCCTAGAACGTCCACAAACTCAACTCAACTCTTCTGGTGTTGATGCAAGGAAGGTGCCACAGGCAATTTTAAAAATATTTTTTTTATTTTTGTAGATTGAATTGCATCATGTCTACAAGAAAAAGAAAACAATGAATGCTCACTACCTAAACCTCTTTCCAATGCAGACATAGGGGTTTTCGCAACAGTGAGCATGTGCCAATGAGGGAGGGCTGAGGAACTACTTTAGCGCCAGTACCAGTGCAACAGTGCAACAGTAAATGCAGTGCAATAATATGTGTTCTCATAACGTTACTATACCATTATCAATAGTCTAATGCAGTAATACCCATTCCCATATCGTTAGATTCCAGGGACTTGGTGGGAACATTACAGGTTTTGATGTGATAAGCTTATGAGACATGTGTGGTCAAGATGGCAAAGGTTCTTAATGATGGAAAACACACAAGCTAGGAGAGGCTGCTAGAGGTAATTTTGTTTTTGCCTGGGTCTACTGGGAAGAAAACAAAAATAATGACCGTGGAGGAAGTACACACATTCAACCTAGACAATGAGGAAATCAAAATAGTTAAAGAGTTCCCATACCTTGAATCAATCATTGATCAGAATGGAGACTACAGTCAAGAAATCAGAAGAACACTAGGAATGGGAAGGGCAGCTATGAAAGAACTAGACATAATAGTAAAGTGTAAAGATATACAACTGAGCACTAAAGTCAGAACTGTATAAGCCACTGTATTTCCCATTGCCATGTACAGATGCGAGAGCTGGAAGAAAACTCATTTGAGATATTTAAGCTTATCACATGGCACTTAAGGAATGGGAACAGAATGGAAGGGAACGGAACAGGGCAAAAACGCATTTTACTGCATGGGAGAATGCCACCGATGCTGCCGGGAGTCCCCAAGGCATTCCCCAGCCGTTCCTGGCAGCTGATTTTGAAGTATCGGTGGCATTCTCACATACAGTAAAATGCATTTTTGCTCCGTTCTGTTCCCTTCCATTCCGTTCCCGTTCTTGTAAGTGCCGTGCGATAAGCTTAGTAGTTCTGGGAAAGAGTGCTGAGGATACCATGGACAGGCAAAAAGACAAACAAATGGGTCCTTGAACAGATCAAGCCTGAAATCTCCCTGAAAGCCAAGATGATCCAACTGAGGCTGTTGTACTTTGGCCATCTCATGAGAAGGCACAATTCATTACAAAATACAATAATGCTTGGAAAGATATGAGGGTAGCAGAAAGAGGAGAAGACCACTTGCCAGATGGCTCTATCAGGGAGGGCATGGGCCCAAGTTGCAGGACCTATGCAGAACAGTGGAGGACAAAGAGTCTTGGACATATCTCATCCATCCACAGGGATGCCATGAGTCGAGGTTGACTTGAGGACAGTTAATAACAAATTAGGAAGGGCAAGATTCCACCCTCCTCTTCTCCTTTCCCCTCTGTTATGTGAATTGAGTGCAAACTTCTTTTGCACGTTGATTTCAGACTAAGGACAAAGGGGAAGAGGGAGGAGGAGAGAGAAACTGGGACATTTTCAAAACAGCTGAAAAAGTGGGATGACACAAGGTTAATCGGGAATGCTCCTGCCAAACTGGGACAATTGAAGGGCATGCAATATCTGAAGTTTCAGAGAAGTCTTGATTTGTTTATTTGGTATATATATCCCACGTTTCCCCCAAAAAGGGAACTCAAGACACGGAATTTCAACTGGCGTGGCTTCCCACGCTGATCCCATTTCTGGGGCTATCTTGTCTTTCAAAGCTTGATGGCTAGAGGGCTTCCAATATTGGAACAGGTCCCTGTTGACAGCTGTGTCTTGAACAGCTGTTTGATGGGCAGCAATGCAAAGGTGCTAAAGTAACTCCTCCTGTTCACCCGCTGTTATTGGCAGAGCGGATGAGACAGGAGGAAGCTAGGATGAGCTGGTTGGCAACTCTAGATGTCTAATGGGGCCCTGTCTGGCTCTAAAACTGTAAGAAAGCAGTGGCTGGGTCCCTTTCGTGACTGGGCCTTCCAGCTTTAGCACTCAGGGCAAACAGCCTCCTCCTTCTGTTTCCTGAACCAGGGGGTGCGTCACTGCCCAGGAATTCCATTGTTGGGGAAAACTCAACCGTTAATGTCTCTACTTGCTGCATTTTCCAAATAAGTCTCTAGAATTACTCTTGAGTGATGGTGCGCCTGCCTTTCAAAGAACGGGTGGGAATCCTTTGGGACTTCATAGGAAGTTTTGGCTGCAATGTCCTTTGCTCTTTTCTTTTCTTTTTCATGTGCTACTTTGTCCCAGCTTGGCCACAGCCCCACGTTTCCCATATCTCTGTCCTTCTGTTTCTTTTCCTTCTGGGGCTGACCCTATTTAAAAGGCCAGAGAAGTGAGCAGGCTCAGGAGATGAGGTCTACAGGGCATTTCAGCAGCACTGAGCTTGCCGATCTTTAAGGTTTATTGCATGGCACTTTCAGGAACGGGAACTGAACAGAACGAAACGGCACGGAATGGTGCGGTAACTTGCATTCTCGCACCATTCCGTGCCGTTCCGTTCTGTTCAGTTCCCGTTCCTGAAAGTACCATGCAATGAACTTATTTGTTGTTGTCCTTCAAGTCATTTCCAACTTACAAGGACCCTAAAGTGTATCTATTACACAGTTTTCTTATTCAGAGAGGGTTTCCCTTTGCTTTCTTTTGAGGCTGAGAGAGTAAGACCGGCTCAAGGGCATCCAACAGGTTTCCATCACCTAACAGGGATTTGAACCCTGGTTGCCAGAATTCTCAAACCACCACAGCGCTAATATTGTACTTTTAACCCACTGAGGGGCATTATTCAGATTTCGCTCCCTCTGGTACCAGAGTTTGTTCATTTCCAGGAAAGAGGAATAATTCCAAATTACTGGAAACCTAAAAGAGGTGAAAAGACTTCTCCCAAGTGTCGAAGGGGAAGGCCAAGTCATCTCATTGTTTGATTTCAGACATGTTGATAAAAACACATGCATGTGGGGGCTTTTAGTTTATTGTAATGGTTTTGTTTTCTCTAGGGGTTGTATTGTGTGGGTTTGTTTCTTGCTCCGTTCTAGCTTGATGCGTCTTGAGTGTTTGGCTTCTTTAAGCACTGTTTTAATGTTGTGATTGCAATGGATGTTCTGGAATTAGGATTACACACCGTCTTGCAATTAAAAAACGTTTTTCAATATTGTAGCTGGTTTTAATGTATGGGGGGGGTTAAATTTTTAAAAAACACAACAAAAATGTTGTACCACACAGTTCTTTCATAAATTTGATATTTTTATCAATTCACTTGTTATTCAGCTGTGATTAAGTGCAGATGCTGGTGTTCCAGTGTGATGTCTTTTTGTGCTTTTGAACAGTTTTTTGTCTTTCATGTCAGCAATTTAAAATGTTTTGAAAGTCTGTTGTTAGCATGTTGCCCCTTTCTTACTCTTTGCAGGATCATTCTTTGCAGGATCATTTCATTAAACTCGCAAATTACAAGATTAAAATGTGAAAGTGAGTTGTGTGGGGGAAAACTGTACGTGATGAAGCAAATCTGAGGTCATTTTTAGATTTAGAACGCCACATTCCTATAAAACCAACATCCATTTTTTTAAAAAAGTTTTAATGGCCCTCAGTTTTGCAGGCCTGTTTTATTAATAAAGTTATTACTATTTGAAAGACCCCATCTTTCTTCCAAAGAGTACAAGATGGCATATATGGCTTTCCCAAGCTCCATTTTATCCACATAACAACCTTGCGAGGTAGGTTAGACTGACGTTGTGTGACTAGCCGAGTGAGCTTCAGGGCTCAATATAGATTAGCGTTGCCAGATTAGTACCCTCTCCGGTCCCAAGATTGCAGGGCCCAAATTTGAGACTATGGGATAGTCCCTGGTGATGGCATTAAGCATAAAAGGTTTAACTTCAACCACAGTTGCTCAGTATATTGCATTCATTTTTTAAAAAAGGTTCAACCGAGGAGAATGCACAGACAACACAACACTGAAGCAATGATCTGACCCTGAGATTTTACACACAAATGCACACCATCATTTTATGCTGTAAACCACCCAGATTAGGCAACCATTGGGCGGTATAGAAATAAATTTTATTATTATTTTATTATTATTATTATTATTATTATTATTATTATTATTATGGTACAGACTGGGAGGACCAGAGATCTGGGAACCTCAGTGAGAATCTGCAAATGAGGAATCCTACTCCTGATCTGACTCTCTGAACCACTGTACCACATTGCCACTTGGTCCTTTCTGTTTCCCAAGATTGCAACTGGTTTCTGCCTTTGTGCTTTGGACACCAACAGATATGGAGAAAATTAGCTGCTGGTCACTTTTTTCTCCATGCCTGTGAGAAGCTTTGTCTGATCATTTGTGGATATCAGGCTGTAGTAAAGCAAAGATGGGCCAAGAGTAGATCCACGTCTTTAAAAAGGGTCTTACTGCTCCCGAATTGAAGCTTAATTCAGGCTGCATCCTCATTTTATCACACGTTTTTTGGCCCCAAAACCATCATCTGAGTGCATCCCTGCTCCAATGTGGGAACTCACTTCGGTGGCCATTTTTCAAAAGTCGGCGACTTCAATTCGGGACGGGTAAGAGCCTTTTTAAAGATGTGCGATAATCTCCCCAGAATCACATACGGTCCCCAAAGATGATTTTATAGGCTTCCTACAATCCCTCCAAACTCCCTGCACCACTTTTTTTATTGTTCAAAAAAAGGCAGAATTGCCTCTCTTGAAATTCCTTTTTCCAGGAAAGGTAGTTCTGCCTTTTTAATTGGTCAACTGTTTAATTTTTTTTTTAAAAAAAAAAAGTTATTCAAAACATGATATGGATTTCAGATTTATTTATTTATTCATTTGTTCATTCATACATACACACATATATTTTTGGCAGTCTGTGTAGCCTCCTGGCCATTGCCAGGCATGGCAATTTTTATTTTATTTTTTTACAAAATTGTTACTGGGTGTCTGTTCTCCCATTGGAAAGGTGGAAGCAGTGACATTACTGTGGGAAAATAACGTTTTAACTGTAATCTATGTTTAAATGTTGTAGTTCGCATTGGAGCCTCCAATGAGAAAGGCAAGATAGAAATAAAATAAAATAAAATAAAATACATGCACACTGTCCTGACCTTTTGGGGTTAATTTTTTTTGTATTGCTTTTTGTTTGTTTTTTAAAGAGGAAGTCAACACAGAGCTGGAAATAAGTGTAAAGACATCAGCATTCTAGTAATTTTTATTATCTTTCCCACCACCAGAAAATACCTGAATTAAAATGAAGATATATTGGGGGATCATTTTTATCTTTGGTTTTCTGTAACTTGCAGAAAGCACTGGGAAAGGGTGTAAGAGTCACTGATTAAATTGTAAGTTTACTGGTTAAATTGTAAATGTCCATTTGTCTCCACTGTATGTGTCCATTTGGACGCACTAATAGTATTCCCAGAGTCTGAAAATTGGACATGCTGAACTAAAATGAATAGGTACAGAGGCCAATTGAAAAGATGAAGACTTTGATAAATTGAATGAAAATTAAAAATTGAATAGGCCTGCTGAATTATACAGAATTTATCCTGAATATAGATTGTGGGTTAGTTGGGGTGGGCAATGAATGGCCAAGGGTTGCTTGAAACCTATACCAGCTGTGATAGCTGTGGAATCTTTGGGCACCCAGATGTTTTGCCCTCTCACCTTTGTGGAATAGATGAGGCTGAGGGTACATCTACACTGTAGAAATAATGCAGTTTGACACCACTTTAAGTGGTGCATCCTGTGGAGTTCTGCATCCTATGGAATTCTGGGACTGATAGCTGCATCCTATGGAATTCTGGGACTGATAGTTTTACTCTTTAGCCTTCTCTGCCAAAGAGTACAGGTGCCTCACAAAATTACAAATCCCAGGATTCTGTAGGATGGAGCCACAGCAGTTAAAGTGGTACGAAACTGCATTATTTCCACAGTGTAAATAAAGAGAAACCAGCCAATGAATTTTGTGGCTGGGGAAGGATTGAGTCAGCATCTCCCAAGTCCCAGCCAAAACTCTAGACGTTGCTGTTGGATTGTAACTTCCATCTGCCATAGCCAACATTGCCAATGGTTCTGGATGGTGGACATTGTAGTCCAACAATATATGAAAGATTAACCCCTACTACTTGCCCACCCCTACACAAGCTTTAAGAACTAGATTGTAAATTAAACTAGGTAAAGCTTTTTGAAGGATGAGATTCAATATGATCTCCTATTTAATATCTGCAGCAAAAAAAATGTATATTATTGCCATATGTTCTGTGTGGACCATGTGAAAATGTTCACATACCCTCCAACATTTTATGAATGAAGATGAAAAGCAAGACGTGTAGCCAAGCAATATTAGAATGTGATCAAGAGGACAAATGTTATTAATAAGGAAAACAAGACAAGCTAAGACAGGCTGCAGCTGTTTGCTCTTGCCTGAACCTACTGGGAAGAGCAAGATTCCATCCCCTTCTCTCCTGTCCCTCCTGCAAAGTTAATTGCCTGCAAACTACTTTTGCTTTTTGAACTCAGAACTTTATCACACCAGCCTGCCATCCCACCACACTTGTGCTAGTTTAAGAATGGAAGCATGCCAGTTTGACATAATTTCTTATTACACCATCTCCCACAATAGCTCTTAGGTGATCCATGATCATGCAATCTGTTTTCCACACTGCCAAACACCATCTTCCTGCAATTGTAGCCAGCAATTGCCTCCTGAAGCTGGCTGCTGTGTGAATATGCACACAGCAGCCGGCTTTGGGAGGCAGTTGGCAGTAACAATTATTCCTCCTCTCCTCTCCTGAAGCTGTGTGCACATTCACACAGCAGCCCCATGCAAGCAATTGCGGCCGCCAACTGCTTCCTGAATCCCATTGCTGTGTGAATGTGCACACAGCAGGCACCTTTGGAAGGTGGTTGGCAGCCACAATTGCTGTGATAGAGGGAGAGGTGGAAAAGAGCAGACTCACACCAACTCACACCGTGCGACTGCCTGAGCAGTAGAACTGCTGCAGAAGAGACCTATCGCATGAAGGCAGTAATGGAATAGCAATGAGATTGAAAACCTATTGATGGGTTTTGCCCATCAATGAAAAGGTGCATTATAGTAACAAATGGAATGCAAGGCAGCAGCATGACAGACACTATGTCATGTGACAGGTATCGGGCAAAGATATCCTATTAAAATTCAGATTTTTAGCTTTGCGTGATAAAGTCCTAAGTTTGCAGCAACTTGAAGTAAAGGGAAAAGTAGAAGGAGAAGAGAAAAAACTGGGACATTTTAAAAGCAGCTGGAAAAAGTGAGATGATATAGGATTAATCGGGAGTGGCCCTGCCAAATTTGGACAGTTGAAGGGTACGTATTCACTTGACTGTTGCACAAAACAGGAGGCTAGATCATATGGTACTTCATATGATCTAGCCAAATGGTCTCTGCTTAGTTTCTAATTGTTTGCTTGTGGAACAACTCTGATCACCCCCTTTCCTCCCCCTCCATTCCCCCTCTGTAGGAGGCGTTGGCAGTTGTAAGTGAGGACCAGTCAATATTCGACCCATCCTTTGGCACTCCGCACCTCTTGAAGACTGAGCTGCCCTCTGTGGATGACTATGGTAGCAAGGGAGACATCGGTTTGGAGGAGCCCCAATGGCCAGCCCAGGCCAACAACAGAGTCCATGTGGTGAAGCAGGAGAATGAGCAAGTCAACTGCTCCAGCAGGTCAGCTATTTGGAGGTTAGGTGTGGAAAAGCTCCACAACAAGGGTCAGGAACGGGTAGCCTATGGTCCTTAGCCTGCTTTTCAACCCTGTTCACCTTTTGGTTCTGGCCCTGCCTGGAAGAGAGATGTGCAGTGCAGGTCTCCAGCAGCAAATGATTCTCAGTCTTCTTCTAAAGCCAGGGTGGACAACTGTGGGAAGCAAAAACAAACAACTTGTGTTTTTATCATACTCTGGGGGGACTCTGACCATTTAGGACAGTGGTCTCCAAACTTTTGTGGACTGGCCTTTTCTGGCCTTTCCACTTAGGTGACAACCCTAGCACACACATACTCATACCTATTTCTTGATATTAGGTCCATTGTTATACTGCAAATTCAAAACAACCAATCTTGGTTGCTGCTCTCTTTGCACCCAGTCACCCTGGGAGCAGCAATTGAGCAGCTAGCTGAGCAGTGAGCAAGAAGCCTCTCACCTGTACCAGCCTTGTGGAAAAGGCCAGTGCAGGGAAGAGGTTTCTTTGTTGCTGCTTGTCTGGCAGCTTGGTCGCTTCTCCCTTTACACCCAATCACCCCGATATAACTGAGCCAGCTGCTTGGTGGTTGCTGCTACCAAGGTGTCCAAGTGCAAAGCGAGAAGGTTCTCCCTGGCAAGGAAGGATTCTCAATCCTTCTTCATTGGGGTGGAGAGGAGCACAGCTGGTATGTGTATAGGGGGTTTACAGAAGCCACATGCTCTGGACTGGAGACTGGCGTGGACAGGGAAAGGGAGATATTTTAACTGCTCCAAGTCCAAGGAATCTTCTGTTAAACTCTTCTCTCAACCTGTCCAATGAAAGAAAGCAGGAACGGCAGCACTACTCCAACCTGCCAGCCAAGTCTCGGCAAAGCTCACAAGCAGGGTTTCAAATTTGAAAGCTCCTTTTTGCCACCACGGTTCTCCCACCACCACATGCTCTAATGTCTTGCTCCAGTCAGTCAGTCAGTCTGTCCCAAAATGGCACTGATCCAAGCCACAAAAATAATGCCCTGTACCCAAGTCTCTCAGGTTTCCTGCCACTACTGGCAAAAGATGGCTAAGGGAGTGAGCTTGTGCGGGCAGGTGAAGGGTGGGTGGGAGACAGCTCCACAAGAAGTGATCAGCAAGGCTTCATGGTGGTTTTAAAGAACCCTAAAAAGAAGTTTCATGCAACCTTCACCTCCACCATGGTCTTAAAGGCTGCTGTTCCCTTGTCTTTCTTGCACACTAGTACATTTGACTGAAGGCCCCCCTTTTCCCCTCAACACCCCATGGATCTTTCCACCACCTCCGGGATGTGTGTGTACCACTCACTTTGGGAATCATTGATTTAGGGTATGTTTTCCCCCCTGGAGTATATTGAAAAAACATACTTGAAAAAAGTTGAAGAAATAGTTGAAGAAATATTTGAAAACAATGAGGGGTGCAATTGACCCCTAGGGGCCTTAAAATGGCCTTGAGGGCTGCATGTGGCCCATGGGCTGCACTTTGCCCACCCTTGTTCTAAAGCGGGTGTGGGTAACTGCGGAAAGCTACGCGGCTGCATTAGCCCCCCAGGAGATCTTGAGGGGCTTCATCTCCCTCCACCATATCTGCTCCTGCAAAAAAAGGAAAGAAAAAAGAAAAAGAGAGAGCCTTCTTACTGTGAAAGAGACTGCTGGAGGCCATAAAATAGCACTTTGGTCCTAAAGTCCTAAAGGATGTACTGTTGAAAACTTTCCTTCCAGCACTGCTCAGATGCCCACATGATCAACTACTTCTTTCTTTCTTATAAGACTATATACTTATTGGGCCCAGGGGCAGGGAATCTGGGACTCCCCAGGTATTGTTGGATTCCATCTCTCGCCACTGAACATCTTGGCCGGTGCTGATGGGAGGCAGAGTCCATCTATCTGGAGAGCCACAGGTTCCCTTGCCCCTGATTGATGATCCCCATGTTTTCTCCCCAGAGTTTCTGGCAGAAGTATTTACATCACTACATGATCCTTTTGGTGCTAGCAATCCTGAGACAAGAACCAGAGTCCTTTCATATGTCAGTACATAAATATTCTACCACTGAGCTGCAGTGGAAAGGATGGAAGTGGAAAGGATCCAAGGAGGAAAGGATAGGATTAGTAGGAACTGGCTGAATTATGCCTTTAACTTGGCTTGATTATCCAAAATTCAGTACGGCAGGCTTGTTTTCACAATATGCAGATAGAACAAGGATGGGGCTGCAACAGCTACCAGCCCCAATCAACATGCCCAAGGGTTAGGAAAGATAGGAACAGTGGTTCAGCAACATCTGGATCTGGAGGGATATACTCCAGATCCAGATGTTGCTGAACCTCCATTCCTATCTTTCCTAATCCTTGGACATGTTGATTGGGGCTGGTAGCTGTTGTAGTCTGATAATAACTGGAAAGCAACAGCATGGCTTGTGGTTTGAATATTGGACTATTGGGGTTGGACTGGATGGCCCTTGTGGTCTCTTCCAACTCTATGATTCTATGATTCTATGACTTGAGACCAGAGTTTGAATCCCTGATCAGCCATGAAATCCACTGGGTGACCTTGGGCAAGTCATATTCTCTCAGCCCCAGAGGAAGGCAAAGGCAAAAAAAAAAAACAAAAAAAAACCGCTGAAAATATTTTGCCAAGAAAACCCCTGTAATAGGTTCACTTTAGGGTCACCATAAGTTGGAAATGACTTGAAAGCAACAACACTGAGCACAACAAAACTGCTGTCATAATAAGAAACAAGGGTGGGTGGAGGTGAGCTTCAACTGCTCCATTTCTGTAGAAGAGCCCAGCACCCCTAACAGAAAGAAAAAATGGAGAGAAGCCCCTTTTTGTATACTTCACAGCCTTTCTAGTCTACCTCCCTGTGAGCAGAGTAGCAATAGTGGCAACTGACAGTCTCTCTTGGTTGTCTGATAGTGAAAAGGAACTGTGATTGATCCTCAGACTACAGTAATGGGTATGTTCAACCCTGTTCTGCAGTCTCTTGCCACTCTCACCAGAATTGGTCCTAACCCGTGAAATCACAAACTAGAGCAGGTCTGGGAAACCTTGTGGAGTGCTCTGCACCATGATCTCACAGGACTCTATAGTCCAGAAGGACATCCTGGTACCATCTGGCACCATTAAGAGTTGCTGCAGCTCCAGCAATAGCCGTAAGAACTGCCAACATCAGTGGTGATGCGGCTCCCAACAAGTTGTCAACACTAGAAATTGCAGCCCCAAACCATTGGTGATGCGGCTCCCAACAAGTTGGCAACACTAGAAATTGCAGCCCCAAACCATTAGGATGCATGTTGCTTATGTCGCCGTTCTGTTTCAGGGAGCCCGTATTCTTAGGGGGAGAGGTATGACACAGCCCTTCTCTGGCTTCGCTCTGGGGCCTCTGAGGTTGGTGGCACTGGTGAAGGAGGACCCTTTCTTGCCATCACCCCCCAGCCATAAAATTAGCTGCTGGACATATTGTCTGTTGAAGTTTGTGGCTGCTCTCACAAACCCACAGGAAACAGCTCACTTCCCCTCAGCCAAACAGCTTGCATTAGTATCCTTGCCTCAAGAAGGGGCATCTGATGCAAAGAGGTCAGAGTAGTTCAAGCCAGGGCTTCCTAACCTCTGTCCTCTAGTGAGCCAAGCTGGGAGTTGGTCCTGCTAGCCAAGACTGATGGCAACTGGAGGCCACATCTGGAGGCCACCATGCTGGGGAAGGCTGCCTGGTAAAGTCTCCAGAAAGGCAAGCAGAAGACAGGGAGAATTTTGGAAAGTTATTTAAAGTTTAATTTGTTCCTATTACCCATTGTGCTATCTGGGAAGTGATTAACTGTTACATTGTTTTTAAAGTGCCCTGTCCATAAAATCATAAAGCTGGAAGAGACCTCGAGGGCCATCCAGTTCAACCCTCTGCCATGCATGAACTACACTGTTGTGTTATTGTTGTTGTTGCTGTTGTTGTTGCATGCCTTCAAGGCGATACTAAGGCGAACCTGTTATGGAGTTCCTGTTATGGGATTTACCCCTTACATTCTTGGTTACTTTTTGTTACTTAAAAGAAAGGACAGTACTTTAGAATTGATAAGAATGTGGGACAAAAGTCTCAAAAAGCTCTGTTAAAATGATTATGAAAATACATTAAAGTACAGCTTTATGCCCTTTCAAACTTCATTTTAAATTTACTAGAAAACATGAATTGTTATACCAACAAAGTGACTTTGTTCCCACTTATTACACTACTTTTGAAATATGAGTTCATTGTGCACTCATTTCCGCCCACTGCAGTAAGTTGTAACTACATTACTTGTAACTTCCAAGGTCTGGAGGAAAACATAATTTGTCATGGATCCAAGTTTGTGAACATCAAGAGTTGAAGAAGTCAGTAGGTGTGGGTGGATAATATTTATGGGTGCGTTTTTATTTATAGGAAGCATGTATTCTGCTTTTCAACACAGGGCAGTTTTCAGAGGAGGAGTACAGTAGTATGGAGTAGTCAACCTAGTAATGGTAATAGTAGTAATCTCTCAAAACAGAATTACAGAAACAATAGCATACAACAACAATAGACAATAGCTAGAGGCAGCATTCACCTATCACAATAAACCATGTTTCATCACAACAGAACAAGTCTAATCCCTATCCCTACACAATGTACATTCATTGCTTCCATTTTTGAGTCTCAATCTGAGGAACTATCGTCGATCTTAAATACCATTTATTTGAAGCAAGCAAGAGTGGCCCCAACCATTATGGAGAACTAGCTGATCACTAGCTGATCACCTCCGGCTGCAGATTTTAGGTGTCAGGAGAGGACAGCAAATGGTTAGCTACTCCCATTGTTATTGTACTATTACTGTCAGGAGAGTTTATCATATGGGAGGCTAAGTTCCTAAATCCCATGCAGAAATGGGATTTAAATCCAGGAAAAATCCCACAAAAGCGGGATCATTTTCGGACTCATTGGGGACATTGAGCATTAACATGAAAATAACCTCCACAGAAAGTGGACAAAATCACCGCTTTTTACTTTTGGGAGAATCCCGAAAGTAAAAAGAGGACGATTTTGTCCACTTTCTGTGCGGGTTATTTTCACGTTAATGCTCAATGCCCCTGACATCGTGTAAAAACAATCCCACTTTTTGAGATTTTTCCATTTTCTGTGCTTGTTAGTGCCAGACATCATGTGAAAATGATCCCACCTTTGCAGGATTTTCTCATTTTAAATCCCATTTCTGCATGGGATAAACCCCGTGTGATACACTCCGGGGAAGGGAGGAGATGCTCAAGGGCCAAAATAACTTGGATGGCTTTGGGTAAGGTACATCAGGATTTTTGTGGGTGATGCTCCACTTGAGACAACAAGGCCCTGTGATTCTGTTGTATAAAGAACAGATGTCTCACAAATGTCTTCTTGTTTTCACTTGTGAAATGTTGAAAAAATATGTAGTATGAACAAACTCCCAGTCCTTAAGGATAACATTCTGCTTAGTTGTCCAATGAAACTCCTGTCTCTTCTCCATCAGCAGACAATCTCCTGTGGACTGTAGCATGACCCGGAGAAGCAAGGCAGGAGGAACAGTTGATCCATCCCAGGTATCCTATCCAGGTGGATACAACAACCAGCGTAGCAGCCCTTCTGTCAACCCTTCCAGTGAGGAGAAGAGAGTCATTGTCCCAGCAGGTTGGTATAAGACAATGTAGCCTTCTTCCTTTCCTGATGCTGGATATTGGCCCAGGAGCCAATAAATTTGAATGAAGAATCTGTGGTTGTCTAGATGTTGATCGGATTCCAGTTGTCATTTTGACCTATAAATATAGATGCACTCTTGGTTCCAGAAGTCATGTGGCTGCTGTTATAAAAGTTACAAAAATTGGCCCCTGTCCCCTACATGATTGCTCACTTCTAGAACCTAATACACAATCTGAAAGCTTGAACCAATGAAAAAATTATGGTTTTAAAAACCCACAAAACTCTTGCTTTGCCCACATTCTGCATAACATCCAATTCTTAAAAGGTTCTGGAAAAATCAACCATTTCCATTGTCCTACAGTAGAATTTGAAATTTTTGAAATCTTACCTCTTATTATGGTAGATACCTCACTCCAAATCCCTGAATACCAGAATGTTTTCCAGTCTAACAACTTTGTGTTTCACACAGTGACATCCTTCTGCTGTTTGGTCCTTACTCTAATACTTGTATCTCTCCAACAGACCCCAGCGTGTGGACCCATGATCATGTCCGTCAGTGGTTGGATTGGGCAGTGAAGGAGTATAGCCTTCTGGACGTTGAAACCAGCCTCTTCCAGCATGTGGATGGCAAGGAGTTGTGCAAACTTGGCAAGGAAGGTTTCATACGCCTCACCACACCATACAACGCAGATGTGTTGCTATCTCACCTCTCTTACCTGCGCCAAAGTAAGACCCAAGACAGGATTATGGTTGGAGAAATATTCCACTTTGCACACTGAGACTGGGGTCAGCGAGGCATATGATACCCAGGGTTGTTGTTTTTTTATTTAAAAATGCTATATGATGCCTATAATCTCAGGGAAATGATAATCACAATCAACCTACTGTGGCTGAATTTCATCACTTCAAATGAAGTATTTCCTCTAGGCTGGCTTGTTTTTAAAAGGTTCTTACATATGAAAAGCTAGTTTGGGGGCAGAGTTGTGTGCTGTTTGAGTCTTGGACCAGGACTTTGACAGACCAAGCTTCAAATCATAACGGTATTAGTAATGTCTCCTAATATAGTGTCATTAAAAAAAAGAGAATACCCTCTATTCCATCATCCAAGTAATTGATAAAGATGTTAAATAGTACTGGGCCCAAGACAGAAGCCTGTGGCGCCCCGCTAGTCATTTCTCTCCAGGATGAAGAGGAGCCATTGCTGAGCACCCTTTGGGTTTGGTTGGTCAACCAATTACAAATCCACATAACAACTGCATTGTCTAGCCTACGTTTTACTAGCTTTTTTGCAAGGATGTCATGGGGGGGGGGGGGACTTGTCAAATGCCTTACTGAAATCATGATATGCTGCATCCACAGCATTACCCTTCATCAACCAAGCTTTTGACTCTTACCAAAACAGAGATAAGACCTGGTTTTGCAAATGAAACCATCATCCATGACTGACCAACAACTAACCTAGCCCCTTCTTTCTAATCACCAGAGCCAGCCCTCACATTAAGCAAAGCGAACCAGCCACCTCAAGTGGAAAATACAGGGGGATAGTCGAGAGTGCTGAGGAGGTATTGGAAGACAGAGCTATAGGTGTCATACTAAGTCTCTCATCCAAGCCCTTCATTGTGGAAGATGTTGTCCCAATTGCCAGCATTGAAAAGTCAACTTCCAGTCCTGTTGGTGTCTCTATAGATGACATTGGTGGGAGGGCACAATCTTTTCCTTTGTCTTGGAGAGCAAAATGTCTTGGTCAAGCCTTGCTAATTGATCATTTTCCTGTTTTTCTTTCTCCCCTCCATCCCTTTCTCCAACAGACAGTCCCACCTTTACATATCCATCTGCGCCAGTCATTACACAGCAACCTCCCCCACCGCCACCAAGGGCCCAAGTGAAAACTGGTGAGTGAAATGCTGCAAAGCCTTTACCTGTAGCAAAAACCTAGGGGCATTGTAGGATTTGAGTGTTTTTATGTCAGTAGCTGCCCAGAACCATCCTGAAGATCTTACTGATTACATTCTTTGCTGTTCCATATACAACAATCTGTGATTGTTAGGAGATTATCACAGCACTAATACAACTGGCTTACCTGAGCCAGCTTAAAATTTAAAACAGGCAGCATCCAGATGGATTTAGCTGCAGAAATCACCACCCAGGTCCAGCCCAGGTCAAATAAATAAAGCCAAATAAATAACCTAGCATGGCATGTATGGATGGTGGTGGTCCCATAGGCAATTTTGCCTTTGCCTCTCACTCTGCAGATCTTCCTTTCCTGTGCATGCCACTTCAGCATGAAGTTGTCCAGGGGAGGATTCATCTTCTTGCTCTTCCCTCCTTTGTATTCTTATTGCTGTTGTGCATCCCATTTGTTTGCAACTGCTGTTGTCCAGCAGGGACTGAAAAAAGTCCAACAAGGATGGGATAGGGAGTGGAACATAAAAGAATCTCCTCACCAAATGCAGCAGCCCTGTCCCCCATATAAAAATAAGGAAAATGTTCTCAAATCTACATTAAATTTCATTGATAAAAAGGTATTTGCAGTCCTGGTTTAACTTTCTAATGTAATTTAATATACAATTACCCCTCCATTTTCGCGGACTTGGTGTCTGCATCCCTCGCTCGTTCGCAGGCAGCAAACGGAGGGGGACAAAATGGGGCACATGCCTGCGGTTGCACTCCTCCATTCAAGCCAATGGAGCTTGAATATTTGGAATTTTCCGTTTTCACGGGGAAGGTCTGGAATGGATCCCAGGGAAAACGGAGGGGTGACTGTAGTTTATATCAGTGCCTTTGTTCTGTTCTCTGCTTAAAACATCAGTTACAAACTACTGCTGAGGTTTCTCAGTGCTTTCTGTACCTTTAGTTAGAAGCTTTTTCCTTGCTGCTTCTGCTTCTAATTGCTTCCTGTTCAGCATGGTGCAACTGTCAGGTTGCACTGCTCCTAAATTAATTCCTGTTCCCTGCATTGGTAGGAGAAGTATTTTGTTTTGCTATCGTACAGTAATGTACAACAAAACTAAACATGGTAAATGCTCATTAAATGTAATGTTGTTTCCCAAGACTGAGCTTTTGACCCTTATAGTGTATGTTGTATTTTACCCGTGAAATGACACCTGTGTCTTAACTGGATTTTTCCTCTCTTTTGGTACAGAGTCTCCGTATGAGGAAATCCGGCGGAGCAGCTGGGGCAGTGGCCTTGCCAGTGCGACTCCCAAAGGTACCATTCATTCCCATAGGGACATCACTAGGGGTGCCGGGAGTGTGGACTGCACTGGGTGACACCTCAGAGAGAGGGGAAGACCCAGTGAGACAGTCACTCCCATTTGTCTCAAGACACATGCCCCAGCCGCCAGCTCAGCTGTCAGGCACAGCATGCCCACAGGTCTTCTTTCAGATCACAAAAACAGATCCAAGACTCAAAGTCAAAAGGACAGCTTTTATTGCAGTAAAGAAAACCATAACAAACAAGTCCATGACTTCTTCGACAAGTCTGAAGTTAAAGCATATTGAAACACTTTTATAGAACATAGCAATGTCCCTCCCCATGGGCTGGTGTAACTCAGTGATTGGTCACAAATTCCCGCGCTTCGGCCAATAACATGATGAAATGCTCTACTGTCCGGAAAATCCAGCAATTGGCATGATGCATGTGAATCTGTAGCTTCCCACTGACAATAGACAAAACAACCTTGAAGTAACATCTGCACTCTGTATATGTCATATATCACCTGTGACTGGGATCATGTATTTACCAATATCATCAAATATATGTGTCTAACATATTTAACAACTGAATATATTAAAATCTAAAACCATCACTTATTAAAACTATCAAGCAATCTATTTACACATAAAGTGCTTTCCAAACCATTCTCATTCTCCTTAACCATGTTTTTAAACTCAAGCCTCTAGCTTCAGCCAAAGTGGAAACATCCCACATACACACATGCCAAAGGAGCCTTTCAGTTCCCAGTCTACAGCACAACCTCACAGTTTCAACCATTATAGTCAACTATATATTAACAATCTCACCTCTAATAAGAATCAATCCAAACAAATTCTGGTAAGAAAGCATTAAGCTGATGCGTTCCCGACATCAGCATTGGAGTGACACCAGCCCTAGTGATACCACTGCATTCCCCAGGCGGACCATTGTGAAGGGCCTAGTTTTATTGCTTTCTCCTTGGATTGTGTTGACATCGGTGTCATAGCAGAACAAGAATTCAAATGACCATTTTTTGATTAGAAGGTGCAATGACACTGGAGATTTTCACACAGGCAAAAGTGATGGGAGCATAGTGGGATGCTCCCGTCACTATTGCACAATTGCGCAAAGATATCAGACACATCACATAATGATAGCATCGTTATCCCGCAAATAAAGAGGAATCCTAGTACCATTTTTTATTCACAGGACTTTCCCCTAAATGAAAAGCAGCACTAGAATTCCCCTTTATTCACAGGATAATGACATGATTATCGTGACGCCATCTGATAATCTTCACACAATTGCATGATAGTGACAGAAGCATCCCACTATGCTCCCATCACTTTTGCCTGTGTGATAATCTCCATTATCTGCCACTGTCTCAGGTTTCCTGTCAACTCTCAATTTAAATAGCTGGGAGGGAATGGATTATCTCTGGGACTATATTTCTGTTGTAATACAAAGTATTTGGGGTGGCTCGCTTTGGAATGAGTAATTGACACCCATGAACATGACAAAAGACCTATTCTTTGTGGAGATAAAATTTGCTAGACCTTCTCCGATCCCAGCACCAGCCCATTGAACTGAGGTCGCGGGGGGAAGGAGGGCTCCTTCCCCCCGCGACCTCAGTCTTTGAATGGGCTGGTGCTGGGATCGAAGCGATCCCAGCACCAGCGCATTGAACTGAAGCCGCGAGGGGAAGGAGGGCTCCTTCCCCCCGCGACCTCAGTTCAGTGGGCTGGTGCTGGGATCGCTTCGATCCCAGCACCAGCCCATTCAAAGACTGAGGTTGCGGGGGGAAGGAGCCCTCCTTCTCCCCGCGACCTCAGTTCAGTGGGCTGGTGCTGGGATCGCTTCGATCCCAGCACCAGCCCATTCAAAGACTGAGGTCGCGGGGGGAAGGAGCCCTCCTTCTCCCCACGTCCTCAGTTCAATGGGCTGGTGCTAGGATCGCTTCGATCCCAGCACCAGCCCATTCAAAGACTGAGGTCGCGGGGGGAAGGAGCCCTCCTTCCCCCCGCGACCTCAGTTCAATGGGCTGGTGCTAGGATCGCTTCGATCCCAGCACCAGCCGATTCAACAACTGAGGTCGCGGGGGGAAGGAGCCCTCCTTCCCCTCGCGGCTTCAGTTCAATGGGCTGGTGCTGGGATCGCTTCGATCCCAGCACCAGCCCATTCAAAGACTGAGGTCGCGGGGGGAAGGAGCCCTCCTTCCCCCCGCGACCTCAGTTCAATGGGCTGGTGCTGGGATCGGAGAAGTTCTCCGATCCCAGCACCAGCCCATTGAACAACCGGCCGTGGCTAAAGGGAGGAATCCTTTTTTCCTGGATTTTCTTCCTTTAAAATTGGGTGCGTCTTATATGCCGGAGTGCCTTATATGGCGAAAAATACGGTAAGTGTTCCGTTTTTGTTTTCATGTGCTTTATGGCCATATTCAAAAGAAGGAGTGGAGGATTTCTCTTAAGGAATCCCTGATATCATGGCTCATATGCTCCCTCAGGATGAGAGGCTCTCAGTACCAATTGCTGGTACTGTTGGGCACCAGCAATGAGAGAGGATTAATTTGTCCATTTCTTCCAAATTGAAGCTTCTTTCCCAATATGGGAAACAGCATACCAGACCAGAAATTTTGAGTTTATCACATGGAGGCAAATCCCGTGCAGAAACAGAATCTTAAAATCCACTAAACACCTGCAAATGTGGGTTGTTTTTCAGTCACATTGGCAGAAAGAGAAATAACATGAAAATAACCCGAATAGAAAGTCAACAAAACCCACTCCTTTCTACTTTTGGAATTTCCCAAAAGTAAAAAGGAGCGGGTTTTGTCGGCTTTCTGTTTGGGTTATTTTTGCGTTATTTCTCTTTCACGCAAATGTTGTCTGAAAAACAACCCACAATTCCAGCTTTTGTTTACTTTCTATTTGGGTTAACCCTAAACATCATATGAAAAACAACCCGCAAAAGTGGGTTGTTTTCACGTTAAATCTAGTTTGCGCACGGGATTCATCCCATGTGATAAACTCCTTAGAGTGGGCCTGAGACATTTTGGTGCCTGAAGATGGCACTCCTTACGTTTCCATGTACCAAAACTGCTTGTTTTGGTAATTGAATCTTCTTCAGCACCAACACTAGAAGACTATCCTCTACCATATCTAAAGGCAGCAGGGTAGAGGGCATAGGGGAAGCACATATACAGTACCCAGCTCTCTCTTCTATTGCCTTGGTGCTGTCTCCCAGCATCTGGCACCTGAGGCAACTGACTCACTTTATCTAATGATGGAGTTGACTCTGGCAAGATAGATTTTTAATCTGTTCCAGCCAGACTCTTCCTATAACTTCTAGCAGAGGGAGAAACAGGGCAGACAGTTAAAGTGAGCCATTTTATTATACGAGCATCTTCATTTGATGGTCTCTTAATCCTTGTCTCCTCTTTCACCCTTAAGGTTCCCCACCACAGATCCAGGGTGTGGGTCGAACTCCTGATTCAACACGTGTTGCACCAGGTATATATATATTTTTCCCCAGAGGAATTTCCATCATTTCCTGCTTTATGATTGCCAGCTTTTTTCAAAAAAGCCCCTGCTCCTATGTCTTCTGTATATCCTATTCCCATGCTGAGAACAACTTCACCTACTACAGGGGAGGGAAAACAAGTGGCTCTCCTGTTGCTGAATTACTGCTCCCATCATCCCTCACCACTGGCTAGACTGGCTGAGGCTGATGGGAACTGGAGTTCAAACATGCCTGGAAGGCAAAAGGTTCCTCAGCGTAGACCTTCTGCTTTCTGTAAAAAGGCATTAAAGAAACAAGAGCAAACTGAGTTGGTTGGTTTTCCTGATCAGGTGGCAATTGGTCTTTTTAATGGTACCTATAATGTGGGTGCAGGGAAGTAAACCTGTTCTTAGCTTCCTTTGCTCTTGTAGATGATGGAAAAGGAAAGGGCTAGCTTGGTCACTTCCACATCACTAAGCAGAGGAAAAAAGAGGACACAGATTTGCACAAAATGTGTATGTACAAACGTATATGTACAGAGGCACATTGAGGAAAAATTACTAAGCAGAAAGACAGTGGAGATTATCACATGGGGGAAAAAGACAGGAGCAAAACAGATCACTCCCGCGATTGCCCAAAGATTATCATACGACATCACACTTATCCTGCCATTATCCTGTCAATGAGATGGATTTATCGCGCAATAGCCTGAGGATTATCATATGATGTTGCGCTTATCCTATCATTATCCTGTCAATGAAATGGAATTGTTTCCATTTCCATTTATAAAAACTGTTTCCATTAATGAAAACTGATGGGACAATTCTACTTCACTGATAGGATAATGGACGGGATAAGTGCAATGTGAGTGATAATCTTTCAGGTGGTCACGCAATAAGGACGGGATAAGGATGGGAGCGATCCACTTCGTTCCCGTCCTTCTTCCCCATGTGATAATCTCCAATGTGTCTCCCCATAATGGGGAAACCACTGACTAGGGAGATTTTATATCTGCTCTTAACAGTGGCGGGGCAACATCAAGTCTGCCACTCTTCCTTCTTCTGGGTCTTTACATTTAAAGCAGACATATAAAGCCAATCTTTCAAATAGATGATGCCTTCCATTAAAGGACTGTCCAGAGGTAGGCCAGGAGTAGAGTTGCCAGAGTGAAAACTGGAGAGGACACCTGCATCTTTAATGGTTCTGTAGAAGAGGGAATTTCAGCCAATATTGGATGTCATGCAAGCAACACCTGCTAAAATTCCCTCTCCTACATAAGCATTAAAAGGACAGGAGCACCATCCATTATTTTACCTGTCAACTTTATGTGTATCTGCCTATCTACCTGTGCATATAAACCGACACAATATCAGGGTTCTTTTGCCCGTCATGCTGGTTTTATATATGACTAGCAGTTTTTCTGTATAGAGGTACCTTCAGTCATGTGAGACCAGTTTGTAGTCTCAAGTAGCGCAGACCAGCCCAAGGGTGCACCACCACCATCAGAAGTAGACTGAGACTCTGTAAGTAATTCCAGATATCGAGAAGAGCAGTGAGGCATTCCAGGTGTCAGGAAGAGGCATAGCTGTAGATGGGGAGAGGATCTTTGAGTGCATTTGACTCTAGTCCCTCTCTGATTCCCTTCTCATTCTCACCAGATCCATACCAGGTCCTGGGACCCACCAGCAGCCGCTTGGCAAACCCAGGTGGGTCCAAATATATTTTATTTTGGGGGACTGGGGCTACCCATAGAAGGGCTTAGGTAAGCTAGTCCTTTTCCATGCAGAGGTTGATGGAGAGGAACGCCACCTGTTGAATTTTTGCCTATCATGCTGCTTTTTAAGATCAGGAGGTGATGGGGTAGACAGCAAATATACTTGCAGAGAGAATAAATCCAGCCAATTTAGGCTGTATCTGCACTACAGAAATAATGCAGTTTGACTACATTTTAACTGCCATGGCTCAATGCTATGGAATTCTGGGATCTGTTGTTTTGTGAGATGTTTAGCCTGCTCTGTCAGAGAGATCTAGTGCCACAGCAAACTACAAATTCCAGGATTCCATAGCATTGAGCCATAACAGATAAAATGATGACAAACTGCATTATTAAGGATGCATCCTTAAACAAGCCATCTTTTATAGAGAAAGCTCAAGCAAAAGGGGAAGGCTGGAAGGGAGTTGCATGTAAACCTAGTTACATTGATCTGCAGTGGTCTTCTCCATCTTGCTGCCTTCTAGATGTGTTGGACTATCAATCCTCAAAGAAACTGTGAGATGTAGTCCATCACATCTAGAAGGCACCAAGTTGGTGAAGGTTGGTGGTTCTCAAACTTGGGGTCCCCAGATGTTGTTGGATTTTAACTCCCCGAAGCTCCAGCCAGTGTGGCCCGTGGTCAGGGATTCTGGAAGTTGTAGTTCAAAACATCTGAATAATCCAAGATTGAGGATCACTGATCTTCCTTCCTTTTCCACTCTAACCAGCCTAGTTGCTGACCAGTGTCACATATTTTCCTCTTTCTATACACTGGCAGTAGTAAAGCTTGAGCAAATGTGAACTCACCTGGCTTGCCCTGCTACAAACTGATGTTAGCTCAGTTCTTGTCTCCCTGGCAGGCAGTGGGCAGATCCAACTATGGCAGTTTCTCCTGGAGCTGCTGTCAGACAGCAGCAATGCCAGCTGCATCACTTGGGAGGGGACAAACGGCGAGTTCAAAATGACAGATCCTGATGAGGTGGCGCGGCGATGGGGCGAGCGCAAGAGTAAGCCCAACATGAACTATGACAAGCTGAGCCGGGCGCTACGCTACTACTATGACAAGAACATCATGACCAAGGTTCATGGCAAGCGCTATGCCTACAAGTTCGACTTCCAGGGCATCAACCAGGCCCAGCAGGGGCAGCCAGGAGAGCCTACCCTGTACAAGTATCACCACACGGACCTACCCTATCTTCCCTCTTACCACCAGCAGAAGGTGGGCTTCAGCTTGGGCCACACCAACCAGATGCCCGCCTCGTCCACCGGCTACTTTGGGGCACCCTCTCCTTACTGGAATTCCAGCAGTGGAAATATCTACCAAAGCCCCGCCATGCCACGGCAGTCTGGCAGCCACTTGAGTTCTTTCTTCTAGTCCACAGGGGTTCCAGAGATACCTGAACTTCTGCTACTTGGCAAACCTCACCACTCAAAGACACCAGTTCTTAGAACTGTGAAGTATCATCACAAATAAAGAGGGGTGGTGAATGCCTCACCAGCAGCCAGGGGCGGCATGCCCCTTTCCTCTCCTTCTGCTCTTCTGTAGAGCCATCTACTTTTCTCATTTACCACTGGACACAGCTGGAACCCCTAAATGGTTGGATCTTCTATTATCAGCAGTCTTAAATTTGCACACACGGTCTGGGAGGGACTAGGTGTTACAAGAGAGAAGGAGCTGCTTTGTGTCTCCAGAATCTGTATCCCTTCGTATGAGGGAGTGCTTGCTTGGTGTCTGTTGCATGCTGCCTGAGACAAAAGATAGCACACTCTCCCCAGTTCCATGTACAAAAGCCAGCCAGACTGGCACTTCAGTCTTATTTCAAAACTAGTGATGCCACGGTGTCCTACATAGCACCAGAGGGAAGCAGTTTTACTAAAAGTAAAGGGAGGCAGAGCACAAACCGTCTCACACCCTGGTCTGTCTATCAGGACCTCGCTACCATCTTGCCACCACCTGAGGCAGATATCACAACCTGCCTTATGGTAGGGCTGGCCTTAAAGTTTTCCCTTTACGTTTAGTAAATTGTAATTCACTGATAGTAGTAGAACTGAGCTGTGCATTTCTCTGCTGCTATCAATAGTAATAGCAAGTACATGTCTATACTGCTTATCAATGCACTTAAGCACTCCCTATTGGTTTACAACTGTAAGCCAATTGCCCCCAACAAGCTGGGTGCTCATTTTAGTGACCTCAGAAGGATGCAAGGCTGAGTCAACCCTGAGCCCCTGGCTGGTATTGAACTCACAACCTTGTGGTTTGTCATAGAATCATAGAGTTGGAAGAGGCCACAAGGACCATCCAGTCCAACCCCCTGCCATGCAGGAACTCCCAATGAAAGCATCCCCGACAGATGGCCATCCAGCCTCTGCTTAAAGACCTCCAAGAAAGGAGACTCCACCACACTCCGAGGGAGTGTGTTCCACTGTCGAACAGCCATTACTGTCAGGAAGTTCCTCCTAATGTTGAGGTGGAATCTCTTTTCCTGGAGCTTGCACTCATTGTTCCGGGTCCTATTCTCTGGAGCAGCAGAAAACAAGCTTGTTCCCTCCTCAATATGACATCCCTTCAAATATTTAAACACGGCTATCATATCACCTCTTAACCTTCTCTTCTCCAGGCTAAACATTCCCAGCTCCCTAAGTCGTTCCTCAAAGGGCTTGGTTTCCAGACCCTTCACCATTTTAGTTGCCCTCCTTTGGACACGCTCCAGTTTCTCTACATCCTTTTTGAATTAGACACTGTATTCCAGGTGAGGCCTGACTAAAGCAGAGTGAGTGGCTCCAGTACAGGCATTGAACCACTGCGCCACCAGGGCTTCAACCAATGGTTCTAAGCTAAGGTGAAGAAGGACACAGCCAATATCATTTCTTTAAGGATCGCATTAATGGTAGTCTTCAGCTTTTTTAGCAATAGGCCCCATGTCAGGTTCAAATGTACTATTATGGGTCCACATCTAAATTTATCACATGTATGGTGGTAGATCAATGGTCTGGTCCATCTTAGATCAACCCCATCCTAACGCAGTAATGGATCCTGACCATTTCCCCCAGCAGACTAGACCTACATTAGACTAGAAGGTACTGGGGAAAGATATATACAAAACAACTGATGCTCTGGTATCTCTTGTAACATCAGATTCCACCCTATAGTTAAAACGTTTGGCGTGATGATAGAGACAAATGTAATGGAAATTATTTAAAATGTCTATTGTTTTATCCTGTAGGGAAGATCTGCAGTCTATCTGGGGAAAGAACTGCTTGTGCTGAATACCTGTTGGGTATCACCTGCATTGTTTCTGCCTCCTTGAAGCCAATTCTCTTTTTTTTAGCTTTATTTTCATGATTTCTGGTTTTGGGTTTTTTGTTGGTTTTATTGAGTAAGATGAAGTGTGGCTTTGGATGCCAATAAATATATATGTGCAGTTTTGGAATAAATTTTAGGGGGATTTGGCCTGTATTAAGCATCAGGAAATTGAGAATTCTCAGTTTAGAACAGGTGTGTGAAAATGTGGGTCTCCGGTGTTTGGGACTACATCTTCCATAATTCATTCCTGTTGGCTATGCTAACTGGGACTGGTAGGAATTTTAGTCTAAAAACATCTGGGGGCGCAGCTTCTCTCCCTTGTTGCAGATCAAAGTTAAAAACTTTCTAGACGTTTGGGAATTAAATTTCCAAAAACCCCAGCCAGCATGACCAAGGGCAAGGAATTATGAAAGCTGGAAGGCCAAGGTTTCTCTAATGCTGTTTTACAGCCTCTTTTTCCCTCCCCTTTACCGAACTGTAATTCCCAGTTTATTCATTCCACAAAGGGAGAATGATTTAAAACTGCTTTAGTCTGTAGATTAGATACTCAGAGGTAAGCAAGTATGTGGCCCCAATCTGCAGCAGAATGAGGCAACAGAGCAGACTGTACCATGTGAAGCACTAGCTTCTGTTTTTCATGCTGTCCCACAAAAGAGCTCTCAACAAGTATCTGAAGATCCCATATTGTCCGTCCTTCTTTTTAAGACTTTAGGGAAATAGGCAAAGTAGGAAATCCAATTCAGCTAACTGGAGGAGATGCTACTACAACATATTGAATGTATAAAGCCTGAAGTGCCTTGGATCTGTAGACTAGAACAAAAGGAAGATCAGATTCCAGATGTTTATTTTGTTATTGTGCCACCTCATTCCCATTTTGTGTTCAGACTGTCACATAATTTTAGAATGGGAATTCTAGGAGACAGTTCACCCCAAGGGTCACATTCATGTTCTTAGAGGCTGCATTTTAGTGGTGAATGGGAACAAAAATACCAGCATATTTTATCTTACCATTCTTGTTGTCAATCATTAAGCCTTAGAATGGGGGAAACTACAACACTCCAGAGAAAAATGACTGGTTTGAATGTTCTTTTCTGGAATAATTGTGCTTCCAAGCAGCTTTTTCAGATTTAGCTCTCCCTCCCATAGCCAACTAACATCTCTCCAGGGACTTTCTAATATCAGTGAACATAATTAAGCATCAGAATGTACCTTAAGAGAAGGAAAACTTCTAGAAGTGCTTAACTGTGCATTGATACAATCACAGTTTAGGCACACTAATCCTGCTATGCCTTCTTGTCCAATGGCAGCAACAACCTTGGCAACCAGCATCCCTGACATATTGAACTCCAGGGAAATGGTGCTCCAATTCAAAGTGCCTGCAGGCAACAACATCTATGCCTGGAAGCTTAAGATGCACAGGATATGTAGCGAGTGTATACTTGTGAGTACACTTCCTGCCACATCACGCACCCTTGTTTTGTAGAATTCATTTGTTTTGTACTAGTTTTCTATGTATTAAAAGTTGTGCTGTAGCGTAATAGAAGAAGCTCTCTGGGATTTGATGGGAAGTGGAGTTTCAAAGACACTTATTTTGGCTGGTGAAAGAATCAAGAGGAAAAAAACAAATGTTAGTTTTTATTTTGCTTAAGCCTATCAGGTACTTTGCCTCCATAATCTCACTCATCCTTATAAGATGTTACGGTAAGCTACAGAAGAGAGACTGTGCTGTCACAGGATAGGGTTAAGGGAGCCTCATCCCTTAGTTTTCCCAACATTTGTCAGGAACCATTTCCATAGGACATTTACACCAGCTTTCCCCAGCATAGCAGAGTATAAATAAGCATAGCACCCTTAATATGTGCTGGGTTTACAATTTCCATCATCCTCAGCATGACCAACAGCAGAAGATAAGCATTCTTGGGCAGGTAGCAAACCAGAGTACAAATAAAATAACAGCTGGAGGTCACAAAGTTGGGGATGGCTGTCCTATGCAGGATCTCAAGAGGAGACGACAGTTCATACAAACTTCTGAGTAGTCCTGGCATGACTTATCAAATACTGGCCTGTATCTACACAGGATAGGATCGCAACAGTGATGAACAAGCTGTTTTTCAAGGAAGCTTATCTGATGCTACTGATTTTCTCACTGGGGAGCTACCGATAAGCTTCTTAGAAGCATAAAGGGACACAGGATGTTGCCTTATACCAAGTAATAGAATTAGTCCATCAAGCTCAGTATTGCCTACATGAGGACTGAGGACAATACGGCCCCAACTCCTACTTTATGCTGCCCAACTTTATACTTTCCAGGGCAGTGAAATGGAATCTTTCCTAGACCTGCTCAAGGATACTGCAAGCTACACCTCCTTCTGTGTGTACTGTAGCAGTGAGCTACATCCCCTTCGCCATAAGAAATTGCCTTATGATGGCCAGAATTCTCTTACCAATATGCTGTTGTTGTTAACTGCCTTCGAGTCAACCTCAACTCATGGTAACCGTGGATGAGACTTCTCTTAAGACCCCTTGTTCTCCACTGCTCTACTCAGGTCTTGCAGACTCAGGCCTGTGGCCTCCATGACTGAGTCCATCCATCTGGCATGCTGTCTCCCTCTCTTTCTCCTGCTTTTTACTTTTCCTAGCATTATTTTCCTGGTGTTATTTTCTAATGATTCATGCTTTCTCATGACGTGGCCAAAATACAACCTCAGTTTAGTCATCCTTGCTTCCAGGGAGTTTGGGCTTGATCTGTTCAAGAACTCATTTAGAATAATAGAATCATACAGTTGGAAGAGACCTCAAGGGCCATCAAGTCCAATGCCCTGCCATGCAAAATACACAATCAAAGCACCCCCCAGATTTGTCTTTCTTCTTGGCCATCCATGGTATCCTCAGCACTCTTCTCCAGCACATCTAAAAAGAGTGTTTTCTTTCTGTTGGCTTTCTTCAGTCCAGCTCTCACATCCATAAATGGTGATGGGGAATACAGTGGCTTGGATAATCCTCGCTTTAGTGTTCAGAGTTATACTTTTGTTCTTTAGGATCCTGTCCATTTCTTTCATAGCTGCTCTTCCCAATCCTATCCTTCTAATTTCTTGACTGCAGTTTCCATTCTGATTGTTTGATCCAAAGTATAGGAACTCGTTGACCATTTTAATTTTCTCTCTATCTAGGATGAATTCTTGCAGATCTTCCATAGGCATTATTTTTGTCTTAATGTTCAGCATCAAGTCTACCTTGGCACTTTCCTCCATGACCCTCTTCAATAATTGCTCCAGGTCTTTGTTGGTTTCTGTGTCATCTGTGTATCTTAGTTTGTTAATGTTCATACCTGTGTGCATGTGCAACATACAGATACCTGCATATATGTGCAACACACACATGCAAGTGTCCCTTGTGTAGATGTTCTTCTTTGAATGCTGTGGGGTTTGGCAATCCCTTCCTCCCTTGGCAGTCCCAAAGACCCCTCTCTTTGACTTACTGTAAAGCCCACTGAAGTCACCTCACATGACCATTTTGTACTTTGTTAGGATCAGAGAAGCATCTGACTAAATCCCAATAGCTAGATGCACAACAATGGCATCAGCACTGAGCTCTGTGGTGGTCCCCCAGGGATTTCAGCACTTCTTTAATCATTGTGTCTTTGTCTACAGTGATGTAGCCAGAGGCTTTGATGATCTTGCCTTCTCACCATAAAGGACGGAATGGCCAAGCAGGGTGGCTTCTAGCTAAATTAAAAGTTGTGGGGAGGGAATATGGCTCAGCATAGCTTAGGTCTGCATGCAGGTATTAAAGCTACACTGATGGGATGCAGGGTTAAGGCCAGAGAGTCACACCATTGGTCCCTTTAGCACAATATTGCCTACTCAAAGGATGGCTAAATTTGGCCTTCCAGATGATTTTGGACTACAGTTTTCACAATCCACCACCACTGGATATACTGACTAAAGCTAATGGGAGTTAGAGGTCAAAAAGATCTGACGGGCTACAGTGACAATAGCAGCTCTTAGACTGCAAAGGGCAGTCTTTCCCAGCTTGTACTTGATACTGGATATTGAAACTAAGGCCTTCTAAGTGGTAAATTATGAAGTGCAATTTTGAAGTCACAGCTCGGTCTCTTCCTGTTTTTAATCAGCCTTCCACCACTATCTTCTATGATCTCCCGCCAGAATAACCATAAGGGCATCGGTTTTAGGATGCAGTTCATCCAACTGCTTTGTAGCTTCAATTTTAGGGTTCCTTAGAAGGTAACTACAAAACCAATTCCCTAAAGATGCACCACACCCAACAGAATTTGCAGAGATCTGTTAGTCTCTTTTCAAAATCACCCCCTCCATTGCCTTCTATGGCTCCAGCACTCTTATTTATTTAACCAAGGGTGCAGAGCTGTTCCTTGATCCCCATAGCATCTGATGTTTGCCCTCTGCAACTGCCTTCCCTGCTGGGGTCAAAGCTCCTACCTTCTCCTGCTTTCTCCCATCTGCTTCCTGCTCTTGTGTCCTAAGCTGTAGCTGCGTTTCCTGTTTGTCCAGCCAAGACAATGCAGACAGTTTGTCTAAAGCAGGCATAGGAGAAAGGCAGAACAATGAGGGTTACAGAGCAGATAAGTCAGACAGCAAGAGCCTGCAGAGGGGGAGCTACTTTCCTTCCCTGACTTAGTCCTGTTCCCTTGTGGAAAGAGCCTTCTGTCCTGCACTCATAATGGCAAACGCATGTGGCCTGGTAGGAACTGTTGTTGTTTATGTGCATTCAAGTAGTTTCCAACTTATGGCCACCCTAAAGTTTTCTTGGCAAGTTTATTCAGAGGGGATTTACCATTGCCTTCCTCTGAGGCTGAGAGTGTGTGACTTGCCTAAGGCCACTCAGTGGGTTTCATGGTCAAGCTGGGAATCAAATTCATGTCTCCAGAGTCATAGTCCAGCACTCAAACCACGCTACACTCGCATTCCTGGTAGGATTACCACTTATTTTAGAAAGCAAAGGAAGGAGAGTGCAATCACTAAAGGAACTGGTGCCTCTTACCCTGACTCTACTTTTACCAGTGGTCTCTCCTCTCTGTCTAAATGACTAGTATTTATGAAAGCCAAGCAGCAGTGCCATAATTGTCACAACAGCTACTATAGAAGCATGGTTAATGGAACTGGCATCTGATCAGCAGTGACAAGTAGAAGGCTGGACTTGGGAACAGGTCAGATATTTTATTCATAGAACCCAGCATCCTCAGCTCTGGTTGGGAGCAAATTCCCAGAAGTCCGGTGCAATGTCTTTCATATTGCACTGGACCCTTTCAACTGGATATGCCAATGATTGATCCTGGGATCTTTTATATGCAGAGTAGATTGTATCCTAACTTGTCACTAATTTTGCAGAAGAGGAAGCTTCCCCCAAAGCAACCTCCTAAAATTAAGAGCTATTGCCAGTCACAGGCTGGCATCCTCTTACTAACCTGTTTGTGCTTAACCCTCTTTCTGGATGGGGAGGTGCCCATGTGTTGCATCCAAACTCCTTCCACAGACAGTAGCTATCAAATCCCAAGAGGAAGGCTGCTTCTGTTCCTTCTTACCAGAGGGAAGGTAGAGAAGGAGGGATATAATTCAGACTATGATCCAACTGCTCTAGGCTCTTTGTGATCACTCCACTATTTCCTCCTTACCAAACAAACAGAGACCAGCTGCTTTTCCATAGTCTGAATCATTTCCTCTCCCCCCAGTGGTTCAACACAGCAGCAGCCCTGCACCCCCCTGACAGTTGTGTGTTGGTAGGAGGGCATGGAATTGCACCTGTGAAGCTACATACACATGTAGGACCTTAACCACAGTACACAATACTGCACAAGACAGATGCCCAATTGATATATGGAAGATTTCTGGGGCTCTGAAGAAGAGGATGCCTGAAAGAGAAAAAGTAGTTTTGCAAAGTGGAATATAAAGGGCATGTGTGACCGACCACCAGATGGCCCTCTCTACATACTACTAAACTGCAACTCCTAGTAGTCATAGGCAGCAGATCTAGCAGTGAGGATTTCTGAGAGCTCCAAGCCAATAAGTTGGTGAAGAAAGAGCTGGACCTTTGGAGGGACAGCTGAATCCTTCCACCTCATGCTGAAGGAGAAGGAAGGGAAGAATTAGCTGAAAGGGTGGATTAATTCTTAAGATTTTATTTTTACAGAACCCTGGACCTATTCTGATTTTTTTAAAACAAAAAACAAAACACAAACAAACAGATCGACATTCCAGGCCTTTCTCATTTTGCTCACCTCATATACAACAATTTTGGTTCACACACAGCACCGACACATCTGGTCATGCTGGCTGCAAACTTGGATAATGGGTGCCAATTCTTTTTGTCTTGCAAAAGAAGATTCCACCTTCCTGAATGAGCTTTTTCAAACAATTATGGAAATCTGAAGGAGCCAGATCAGTTTTAAAAAGCAAAATATTCCTTGCAGGGCTACAGGCTATTACAGAAGGCACATTTTAGAGTTGTGACAACAGAAAACTAGTTGCTCTAAACCAGGAATGGGGAACCTGTAATCCTGTAGATACTTTGGAACTATACATCCCATAATCTCTGACCAGCATCCATGCTGCCTGATGAGAGGGAGACACCCACACCATCAGGAGAGCCACCAATTCTGCATCCTTGGCTAGACAATGAGAATACACCACATATTGTATGCACTCATGTATAAGTCAAAGAATTTTAGTTTAAAAATCAACCCCCAAAACCAGGGGTGATTTATTCACAGATCAATATAAGTACAATAGGCAAGCCACATCTGTGTTCAGGATCCACAGATTCATGTTCAGGATCCACAGATGTCCCCACTTCAGTATCTTCTTGCATCTAGCATGGCCTAGGCTCTCCTTGAGGAGAGGAGCAGGCATTCATCAGGCCATCCCAACTGTAGTCTGCCTCTCCCCACCCTCTGCACACTCTTTTCTCCTTTACATCATTTGTTACATGCCCCTATGTTTTATCATCAACTTATCCCATAGGTTGCATCAAAATCCATAATTTTGACCCCAAACCTGCCTTTGACTTTATATATGAGGTCCACTTATACACAAGTATATATGGTATATTGTTAATCTGTTATGGAGATTTGTCCTAGTGAATTTTGACAATGTTCAAAACCATTTTAAAAGATTTACAATAAACAGTATTATTCAGAAACTGATATGCTACCATGTAGCAAGAGTCCAGCTGCATTAGACTGAAGGCCTCTCTACACCAAAATCCTATTTCCCACACTCGCCAATGAAATGTCTCCAGGAAGTCCAAAATGAGGACATGAAGCCAACAGCCTCTTGGCTACCATAACAATGATTAACACCTCTGAATTTACAAGCTGCATAAGTAAACATTGGCCTAACTCCAGCTGCTAGTCCCAACTAACACATGCCTACTGAATCAACTGCTGAATGGTAAGTAAAAACTTTAAAGAAATAAACCTACTGATTCAATAGATCTACTCTAGTTGATACTAGCAATTGGATTTAGCCCACTTGCATAAAAAAAACACTCTCCATAAATACATTTTAAAGAACAGGATTAAAAAACAAAAACAAAAAACAGTCCACAACAAAACAGGAGGCTTTGGGAAAATAATGGAAAGTATCCAACCAAACACAAGCTGAGCTAATAAAGTAAAAACTTACAGACCAATTTATTGACTTAGAACACTGCTGGCTGTAGATATTATTGATGACCAGGAAATATTCCCAGACATGACTAACTTCTTTACAGTGAGCCCTGAAAGCTGCTATTAAGTCTATAGAGATTTCAGCAGACATGTATGATCATTCACTGAGTTCCCATACACAGGAGGCTTCAGTCTGGAAGGCAATCGGTACCAATCACCTCCAATCCCCAGCTGGCAGAATATCCGTGCAATGTCTATCTTCTCTGGCAGAGGGCAAGGTTGAACACTCCCAGAGATGCCAGATTCCTTGGAATTATTGGGCTGGGGAAGGGGAAGAAGAGCAGACTCCACCATCTCCACCTGGTTACCTCAGTCCCAGTTTTTTCTTCTCTTTTTGTTTCTTGCGCACTATATCAATGTTACGATCCTTCCACATACTTTTGCGTAGTTTGATAGGCCGGCTGCCAACATACTTTCCTGCCATAGCATGGGGACAAAAGAGAAGAGAGGAAGGTTGAATTATAAAGTCCTTTTAAAGTCCACTGACCTTCATTGTAAGCTATTTCCCAAATTGCCTTTCAGTGAATTCTCTGGTTTTACAAGCTGATGCGATTAAATCACATGTTTTACCTGTACAAACACCAGCTATTTACAGCATCAGGGTGACAACTGAGTGATCACAGACATGAGCAACAGGAATTCTCAGAAATGGAACAGCTGTAAGATAGCTCAAAGAATATTTTGTATGATCTTCACTCCACTTTTTCTGGCTTTGGTATTTTGCCAGAGTTTAAGACTGTAACCAAACCTGCCTCTACTGAAGTGGCAAGGGAAGGGTAGAGAAAGGGCTGCCTGTGATCTCACACTGACCTCTGCAGCTCCATGAGTATCTGTATGGCCCAAGACAACTGGAAGAACAAGCCCTCTCTTCTGTTCCAAGTTGGTGGGTATGGGAGCTGGGTGTTTTCTGTAGCATTGGAAAAGGCTCAAAAAAGCCCCAAAGTATCTTACTGTCCTAAACACATGATGGCACATGAATCTGACTCAATCTATTGGTCCATCTAGCCCAGTATTTGTAACTTAACTGCAACGGCTTCACAGCATCTACAGACAAGAGTCTATCCTGTCATCTCCTGCTTTATTTTTTAGCAGCCATTATAATATATGCATGCAAAACATGCTTTCTACCACTCTTTGGTTCTTTCCCATTCCCAGCAGCTTGTGGGTAGGCTCTCCACTGGGAATGAGGGGCAATTTCAGGCATTGTGCATCTTTGTCTGTCTGCACCCCACCCAAAGATTAAATGGATCTGAAACTCAGATTACATCTCACCATTCATCTCACGCATGGCACGGACGTAGTCATTTGGATCTTTGAAGCTGACAAACCCATAACCTTTTGTCTTGCCAGTGCGTTTGTCCCGGATAACCTTGGCTTTCAGAAAGGATGGGTAGCGGCTGAAGGCACGTGCAAGGATGTCATCATTCACTTCATTGCCTAGGTCCCCACAGAAGATCCGGAAATCATCTGAGAGAAGGAGAGGAAGGAAGAGGAGAAACCCTGAACAGAAACCATCTGGGATTTTTTGAGCTCTTACTTTCTACATCAAGTTTCTAATTGTCAGGATGCCAGGTAGCCTTCAAAATGTACGCAGTAAAAGCAACCTGAGCACTGTTTATCCATTTACATGAGTCCCTTTTTATTAGGTACACTATACAAAAGACAGTATGCCTATCCTCGATGTTTAAAAGGCTAGTGTGGTTGTTTGTTTTATGCATAACAGAATGACAGCACTACATAGTTAGATGACAAAGGAACATTTCCACTCTGAAAAATAAATTATTTGGCTGTCTACCATAGAATATGTACGTAGAACATAAAAATCAGGGCCAGCAACAATTTTATGGGAAATATCAACACATATACATTAAATGTGAAGCCTAAATTGTAAAGTCTTTTACACCCAGCATCTATGCTAATCAAGCTTGAGTAAATTGTCTCTTGTCTCATGCAATGAGGATGCCCACCAGTATGTTACATTGTCAAATTATCACCCCACCCTTTACCAGCTGGACACATACCAGGGTCCCATTCAAGTAGACTGGGATCCTCCCAGCATGTCCCAGCTGCTGTACGAATGCAGCGCTTCAACTTCTCCTGTTTCGTTTTCTTCTTGTCTTCTGGTGTACTCTCTATTACAGGCTACAGGAAAGAAGAAAATGTTGATTAGTTAATACAACACTATCAAGAATGTTTCTTCATAATGAAGTCTTGCTATCAGGCCGGTGAACTGTAATGAGTAAAAGTGAGTATCTTCCTACACAATAGGGTTTCTTCTCCCCGCCTCATTAGCTGAAGCCTATCTCAACAATACAAGTTTCGATCCTTTTGCTCATTTATGTGCCACATTACTGATTTATGGTACTCATAGCCACAAGCATGATTACATCCACTAGCAGAAGGGCTAAAGCAGCCATCCTGGTCCCCTCCCATCCACTAGCAGAAGGGCTAAACCAGCCATCCTGGTCCCCTCCCAAGTGTACTATCTTCTAGGTCCCATCATTCCCAGCCAGCACTGGAGGTTGAGCATCCCTTATCTAAAATCCAAAACTGCCCACATGGGTAGCTGAGATAGTGACACCTTTTGTTTTTGATGGTTCAGTGTACACAAACTTTATTTCATGCAAAAATTATTGAAAATATTCTGTATAAAATAACCTTCAGGCTATGTGTGTAAAGTGTATACAAAACATAAATGAATTTCATATTTAGACTTGGGTCCCGTCTTCAAGATATCTCATCATGTATATACAAATACTCCCAAAAATTTTTTTTTAAAAATCTGAAATTCAAAATACTTCTAGCCCCAAGCATTTTGGATATGTGAAACTCAATCTGTAACATGCCTCCAAGTACCTGTTGCTGGGAAAGCAATGGTAGAAAAGTGTTGCCTCTGCACTCTACCAAGGAGCTACTCAGAGACATCAGGATGGTCTCTACGAGGGAGAGGAAACTGAACTTAATGACAATGGGTTTAATCCAGCAAGGCTGACTTTATGTCCTCTCATATGTCCCCTATATCTTTATCTTACTGATTAGTAAACGTGGCTTGAATGCATGAGGTCTACAGTTCAATCTCTGGCAACTTTTAAAGAGGTTCTACCCCTAACTTTAGCTTTTAGCAGTCATGTTGACAGGAAGCAATGAGAGTTGTGATCCTACATATCTGAAGGGTACCAGTTTGGAGAACTCTCCAACCACTGATCATTAGCTGACTCTCTTAATACTCACTCCCTCATCTCTACTCATGTACAGCTTCCAGAGGATAAGTGCCTGACATCCTGTTAGTGACATACGCAAACGTACTTCCACCTAACACTTGCATGTGTATTTGCCACTGTGAAAGTTGTCATTTCCTTCTTTCTGCAACAACCAAGTACATACAACCACAATTTGCTGTGTCACTACAATTGCCATGTTCACTGCCATGCTATGGGTGGTGGAGAGTGGAGAAACTGGAGGTATGCCTGGCTATGTCCCCCCACCATAGCCAGATGCAAATCAGTGCTATCATCTTGTGAGACCTCTAGAGGACCCCAGTGGAAGATGTCCTTAATCTGCATCTGGCTAAGGGGACAATTCTCCAATCCTCACCTCCACTCTCCACCAGCCAAGGAATGCCTGGGGGGTGGGACAGAGCTATTGTAGAGCCTCAGTGAGTCCTGGAGCTGGTGACAGAAGAGCCACAGCCGAACTCTTATGTTATATGGCAGATCACACACATAAGGTTCACCACATCACTCATCAACTTATTCCTACCTTCCAGTCAAAAGTAATCATCACTCATTACCTCAACTGGTACAAATCCAGCATCAGTTCCTCGGGGTCGTTTCCCTCGCGTAGGAACCAGGTCATGGCCACGTACAGCAGGAAGGCCTCGTGCATCCACTATTGGGACCGGCTCCACTTCTGGCATGCTTGGACCAATCACTGGTTCCTCTGGCCCAATGGGCTCCTTCTCCTCCACCACAGGTGCTGGGGGCTCTCGGTGTTCTTCCTGCAGACAGGGGCAGGGGAGAAAGAACACAACACTTTGGGTAAGACTCACCAGAGGCGTTTTTCAGATGCTCCCTGAAGGAACCACCTAGTGTGAGAATTTCAGAAGGATGGTCCAACACCCACCCACCCAGCCCACACACACACATTCCAGGGAGTGGAAAAGATCCACCTAACAGACACCAGTGTAGATTAAACTTCACATTGCAGAGCCACTGGGACATTCACTGACCTCTTGCTTCTTCACTGGTGGGGCAGAATATACAGTAGGAGCAGCTTGTATGACAGTTGGGTTCACTTTTGGAGGGGCCACCACAGGTCGAGGAACAGACACCAAGGGAGCCAAAGGACCAACAGGAATCCCTGGCCCAACCTAATCCAGAAGCAGATAGCAATCAATACTGCATTTTACAAATACATCATTTTCTGTCTTAACAAGTTACCAAATCTCCATCCCCCTTTGAAGACCGAAGGCAGACAATCCACAAAAATCTTCCCCTTGCAAATCCTTCTCATAATCAACTGATAAATCCAAATAAATTTGGGTTTGGGGCACAGGGGCAGCTGGAATTAATAGTGCCAAGCATTCATATAATTCCCACACTGTTGCATGACAAGAAATGAGACTTAAGAGGCAGCAACTCCTAGGAAGGAGCAACATGGATCAACTGGAGAAGAGAACCTTTGGAATATTCACATGCTCTGCTCTTCTTCTCTCTTCCTTCTGACTGTAAATTAATCTCCTATAACTAGGACCCCAAAGAACTTAGAAACCACACAATTCTCATGAGTACAGACTGTCACTGTAGAAATCATGTTTACGAAGTGTGCATACAATGAGTTCAGAGTGAAAATTAAAGGATATTATCAGAGCAGGGTAGGAATACAACACATACAAACCATAACCCAATGTTGATCCTAATTATAGAGGACCCAATGGAATCAATGGATCTTAAACAATGACTTCCAATTGCCACTAAGTTAATAGGTCTACTCTAGTAAGGAATAATAACTGAATTCATAGTTTTCATTTGTGCCTCTAGTGTTGAAGGCATTGCAGGAACAATCAACCTGAAATGCTTGGGCTAATTTAATACAAGTGAAGGGGGGCGGGGGGGGCGGGGGTTGGTTAAAGCAATGAAGGAGGAGATCGGTATTCTGAAAGAGATGAGTTATAAACTCTAGCAAGAGGGTAACAAACAGGTGAGAATGCTGGAACCCTTCTACAAGCAATTAGTTTACACTTCTGGGGAAAATAGTTCTTCACCAGCATCCAGTGAAGAAAAGGGCACTAAGAGAGAAAAAGGGACAGCCCCACTACTAGCCTGTGACCCCTGATAAAAAATAACTCCCAAGGGAATATGACCTGGGACAGAAAAAAGACTGCCCATCCTGTGGTGAAAGGATGACACTCCAGAACACAAGTGTGTAATATTTCTCATTCACTCCCTGGATTGCCTCATACATCACTAGAACTGCAAAAGTAGCTTCAATATCAGCAGAAAAGGCCAGGGCAATACAGAGTCCATCTCTGAATGGAGCACACTGTTTGGCATTCCAGCACTCATTTCTAATCAACTGCTCTTACGAATCCATGTCCTCTTCCTTAGAAGAGTGTTCTTTAAGACTCTAGGCAGTTGTTAGAGAGAATGACACACTATTGTCCACTTCCCGATAGCACTTGTGTGTTCCCTGGGTATATGTTGGCAAGTTCAAGCCTAGTATCTTCAACCCAATGCTAAGCTTTATACAGGAGCAGTAAACAGCCTAAGAATACTAGGAAAGCTCAGCCCAACAACATAGGCAATGTTATTTTACCCTGTTCCCCAGCCCTCTCAAAGACACTCACAGGAGGACCAGGTCTCATAGGTCCTATGCCCCCTAAGGGCGGACCAGGTGCTCTCTGCATTGGTGGCCCCATAAGCATCGGTGGGCCTTGAGGACCGGACATGGGAGGCCCCACCATGGGCTGGTGATGAGGAGGGCGCATTGGCAGGGGCCGAGGACCACCTGGAAGAAGAAATAATAATTAGGAGGAAAACATTAACCAAAGCCTAACACTGGTTAGTAAGATCCATCTTAAAATATTGTAACTATGTGTGCGGTGGGGGTTGCAGTTACACTGAAATGTAATTAAAGAGCTTTCCATTGAAAAGCAGAACTTTCCACTGGTTGGCTGACTAACTGATACACTATGTGGCAGCTCACAGTTTCTGGAACTGACAGAGAAGCAATGGGTTCTTCCCTCCAACCTTCAACTGAAGCCTGTAAGGCAGGAGTAGGCAACCTTTCCCCCTTTAAGGGCCCAGGGACTTCAGCTCCCAGAATCCCAGGAGCTATTGGCCAACATGGGACTATTGGCCAACATGGCTGAGGCTTCTGGGAGCTGAAGTCCCTCAGCCCTTAAAGGGGAAAGGTTGCTTACCCCTGCTGTAAGGGCTGCTTAAAACTCAGAATCCCAGAAATATTAATCAAGGATTAAATGAAATCCTTCCAGGCTTCTCCCTGCTTCCATGAAAATGCCAAGAGCACGAAGACTCCTGATCAATTTCGGTATAACACTAATCCATGGTTAAGGAAGTGTAACTATGGTTCGAATGGACAAGACTGAATTAGGATCCATAATTTGAAGGTTTCCTAGCCACAGCATATTTTAATTATGGTGTGTGTATGTGCAGACAAATAAGGAGGTCTGTGTGTATAAGACAGAAGAAGAGGATATGGGTAACAACTGGATTTGGACTGGCAGGATAAGGAGAGGAAGAGGCTAGAGAGTTCATATATAACCCTATAGTTATTCTTAGAGAGAGCCAAGAAAGAAAGAACCCCACACCACCAGGGCTCATCTTCAGGCATATGCAGGGGTGAAAATCTACTTACCAGGAAGCAAAGGGAAAGGAGAAAACTGTACATGAACCAGCTTTCCACTGAATTCTTAATCTAAGAATAACTATCTGCAGATTCCTGAAAGGCCAGCATGCCACCTAAAATCTTTTGTAAATAATGAAACTGAACCTGGGCCTTTGGGTAAATCAAGTATTCTCCCTGATGACTTACGACCCTATCTCTATGAACTGCTGTCTCCAGAAAGATAATACCCTCTCAGATGGAGTAAGATCAGGTCTCCTACATCAAGCTACTGGAAATACAGCAAAAACAAACAAATAAAAGCACTTACCAGATCTCTGCAGGACATGAGGCACAAAGGTTGGCCGGAGAATGGGAGGTCGTTGCGGGGGAACAGCTGAAGGGAACAAGACTGAATTTAAAACCTCACTGGAACAACTTGCACCCAGAGAAGCGTTATATAAACAAGAATATTTTTTTTTAAAGTATGCTGGAGATTGATAAGGAGACTTCAGCAGATTAAATACATATGGAGAACACTTCCACAATAGCTCATACATTTCTATCCTGGCCATGGAAGAAGGGGCATCCCCTCATCTGGTAGACTTTTTGATTTCTATGTTGGACAGAAAGGAGGGACAGAGCACTCTGTCACACCTTTACCAGCCTGTTCACTCACCTGCATGGATTTTCTTGCCACCTGTAGCTCCAGACTAGTATAAGGGGGATCTTGTGGCACCTTTGAGACTAACTGAGTGAATGTTACAAGCAAAGGCTCTCCTACAAGATCCCTCTGCATAATGATACATATTCCAGACTAACACAGCTATGTTTCTGAATTCTATCAGACTAGTATTTAACTACAAGGCTAATACAGAGTGTGGCTGGATGATGGAAGCAAAATAAAAAATAAATTTCCCTGGGCACAATGATCATACACTTCAAATGGATAACCTATTTCATGATTTCATCCATGAAGAATGCCGTTCTCTCTTTTGTATCAGCTTTGCAGGCTTAATTTACACTGCTCATTATGACCATGAGCACCCTGTTTCGGAACCTGCATGTTTCTTCTGTTTTTTCTTTGCCTGTCCACTGGGGACACCTGGAGAGGTCCTTTTTGCATGTCTTGCTTCCAGCTAAGATTTGGTTAGTAAGGCATCATTGCAAGGCCACCAAGGAATCTGGATGATACATAATCCTGCCACCAATTTGTGTCCTAAAGAAAGCTGAAAGGTTTTAGCATTGTCATGCCTACAACCAATTCAGTTTTTAAATATTTACATTTCTAGTTCTTTCAGTTGAGCAGATCTTATTTGTTAACTTTGATGTATTTACTTCATGTGTTTCATTATTTTCATTTTTGTTACTTGCTAACAACTCTGGATGAAATACATAATAAAAAAATAACTTATCAGTAACTTGGACTAATTACAACATGGGTGGAGAATATGTAGCCCTCCAAATGTTGGAACACAACTCACAGCATCCTCAGAAGACAAACATTCCTCACCTCTTAAGTACAAGTTCCACAGATCTATTACCATAACCAACAACATTAATTAATTTCATTCTCAAAAGGGTCCACATATACATTTTCAGGATCATCTTTTGCTTCCAAAGGAGGTTAACTATATCTTAGGCTACTAACCTATCTAATTTTTTCACTCTTGAAGAGTTGTGAAGTTAGTAATTGGGGGCATAAGAAAAATACAAACATTTTGCTTGCTCACATGCATCAGGAATTCGGCTGAGAATGCATGGGGTCAGAGAGGCACTACTCATACCTGGGCCCACAAATGGCACTGGAGGAGCAACAATTGGGGCCACTACTGTGGCTGCAGCTGCAGCTCGAGCTTCCAGACTTTGCTGGACCTGGAAGACAAGGGTGGGGGAGAGACAATAATGAATGTTATTTCAAGACATTTCTTTATACACATTTCTTTATTCTTAATTCATTCCTTAATGCTCTCACCCTCCCTATTCCTGCATCATACAAACCAAAGTACAACCCAGCTGGATGAAAGCAAAGGCTCCGTTTAGTCCAGAATCCTGTTTCCCACAGCTTCCAAATAGATTCTTCATCTGTATCAGGTTTCAAGGATTGCAATGAAAGTAAGCTAGAACTGTCCACCAAATGTTCTGGACTGAAAAAACCCAACACATCTCAAGCACTCACCTGCTGGTAGGTGTTGGTTGCAATGATGGGACGAATGACAGGGACTGGGGGCACTGCAGATACAGCTGGTACTGCCAGAGCAACTGGGACAGCTTCTACTACAGGTGCAACTGGAGGCAAAGAGACTGGTGCTCCCAGTACCTCTTGCTCAAACCTGTGTATAGTAATATTTAGTTAGCATTTATATTATGCATTTCAACATTCAACTCAATATAATTACTAGCTGTTTGGTGGGATGTCTTGATTTTTTAAAAAATATATCACTTCATTGAGGGTCAGAGAGAATCAGGCTCAGATTCCCAAATAAATAAAGGAGCTCACTGGAACCAACTACTATAATCACAACGTAACCAACTTCACTGGGCTGTTGCGGACATAGGATGGAAGAAAGTGATTGTGTATACTACCCTGAAGATATAAATCCAATAAAAAACAACTTGTGCCCATTTCACATTATTCACACAGACCACTATTCAAACATACTTACAAGTTTTAAAGTACACAGGTTACACTTCCAATATAGATTTTATGGTTGGTGTAAAACTATACAAGTACTGAAACACAATTTCATCACATTAGGATCTTCAATATGAGTGTCTCTGATCATTAACTGAAAAAAACACAGCTCGTCTCTAGGCTAAACATATCCAGCTTCCTAAGTCTCTCCTCATAAGGCATGGTTTCCAGACCTTTCACCATTTTGGTCAACCTCCTCTGACACACTCCAGCTTTTCAACATCTCTTCTGAATTGTGCCCAGAACTAGACACACTATCCTCTGAGGGTGAGAGTGCGTGACTTGACTAGAGTCACCCAATGGGTTTCATGACCCAGTGGGAATTCAAATCCAGGTCTCCAGGGTCATAGTCCAATGCTCAAGCCACTACACCATGCTGGCTCTCTTTCGGTACACAGCTCCTGGTAATCATTACGATTTGTTGTGTTGTCTGGATGTTGGGCGGGGGGGGGGGGGGGGGGCTGAAGCTCCAAAATATCTGGCAGGCTATTATTTATTTATTGGGGGAAATGGGGGTTGGACTGGATGGCCCTTGGGGTCTCTTCTGACTCTTATGATTCTATAATTCTAAGGGCCTGAACAGACTGCCAGAAATAATCCAGCTTGAGACCACTTTAACTGCCGTGGCTCAGTGCTAAGGAATCATGGGAATTGTAGTTTGTTGTGGCACCAGAGCTCTCTGACAGAGAAGGCTCAATGTCTCAGAAAAAAACTACAATTCTCATGATTCCCTAGCACTGAGCCAGGACAGTTAAAGTGGTCTTAAACTGGATTATTTCTGTCAGTCTGTTCAGGCATTAAGTCTCTGCACTAGCTTCTGGTCCTAATTTTAGATCCAGAGGCGCTCCCTAAGTCTCTCCTCATAAGGCATGGTTTCCAGACCCTTCACCATTTTGGTCTCCCTCCTCTGTAGGGTCTTGGGGAGGGGGGGGGTGCTCTTCCAACTCTATGATTCTATGATGCAATGGCAAACCTCCTCTGAAGAAACTTGCCAAGAAAACCCCATGATAGGGTCGCCATAAGTCAGAAACGACTTGAAGGCACACAACCAACCCATGTCCCAAAACACCTGGAGGAGCAAAGGTTCCCCACTGCTGACGTGAGACCTCCAGTACAGACCAGCACCAGAACTGGGCGCTTCCCAGTTATTTCCCAGGGCTGGGGCCCAGGGCCTCTCCTCCTGCTGGAGGGAGCAAGAGGGGGGCTTCCACAAAGCCCGGTTTCCCGGAACTCACAGCGCCATCTCCGCCTCCATCTCCTTCAGCCGCTCTTCCCCGCTCTTCCCGCCTCCCTTCGCCACCTGTGGCCCAGGGGCCCCTCCAGGAACCCCAGGAGGAGCCCCAGGAGGCGCCGCGGGAATCGCAGGGGCCGCCATGGCTCCCTCGCTCCAACCGCAGGAGACTCCGACTCCTCTGGAGAGCACAGAACGTCCACAGAGCCTCCCTTCCGGCGCAGGAATACTACGTCACTACACTTCCGGTAGACTCCTTTTCCTACCAGTTATGGACTTCATCTCCCAGAAGCCTCAGCCATGTTGGCCCATAGTCTGGCATTCTGGGAACTGAAGTCCAAAATCCCTTAAAGAGCACTGTTTGGGGACCACTGAGGGCCTGAACAGACTGCCAGAAATAATCCAGCTTGAGACCACTTTAACTGCCTTGGCTCAGTGCTAGGGAATCATGGGAACTGTAGTTTATTGTGGCACCAGAGCTCTCTGACAGAGAAGGCTCAATGTCTCAGAAAAGCATTGAACGAGGACAGTTAAAGTGGTCTGAAGCTGGATTATTTCTAGCAGTCTGTTCAGGCCCTGGACTAGGTGGAAAAAAATTAAGAGTGGGGGGCTACCGTGTTGTAGTGGTTTGAACGCTGGGTTTGAATCCCGGCTTAGCCATGGGAACCCATTGGGTGACTTTGGGCAAGCCACACTCTCTCAGCCTCAGAGGTTGGCCATGGCAAACCTCCTCTGAAGACACTTGCCAAGGAGACGCCATGATTGCGTGGCCATAAAGTTGAAACGATTTGAAGGCCCACAACAGCAACAAAGTAGAGACATCTTGTAGCACCTTTGAGAATTAACTCAAATTATGGAACGGCCTGCCAGACAAGATCCATCAGATTACAAGTTTAAGCAGCTTTAAAAAGGCTGTGAAGACGGATCTCTTTCGGCAGGCCTTTCCAGATTAGATCCGGGCCTCAGGAGCTGCAAGTCTCTACCGCTTTCAGGTTTTTTGGCTCACCCACTGCTCTTGTTTGCTTATAGTCGCCCCAATTACCTCATTTTATTTGATATTTTATATTATGATTTTTTAAAGGATGTGTAATTTAATACTTTTTTAATGGGGGAGAGTGGCGTTTTGGGGTTTTTTTAGTCTGTATTTCTGGTGTAATTTTAACTGTTGTAAGCCACCCCAATTGTTTGACAGAGGGGCGGGGTATAAATTGTTGTTGTTGTTGTTGTTGTTGTTATTATCTAAAGAAACAAGTTGGCAGCATGAGCTTTCTTAGACTGAACTTCCTCAGGTGCATTTGGTGGAGTGGAAAGGCAAGGACAGACCTGTATATGCCATTAGTGGGTGAGAATATCTATTCAAATTCAAAATCCTTTCTGTATGGAAATGGTATGGAAATATACAATGGATTTTTAATTTGAATTGAGATCCTCACTCACTAATGGCATATATAGGTCTGTCCCTGCCTTTCCACTCCACCAAAAGCATCTGAGGAAGTAGACTGAAGTCTATGAACGCCCATGCTGCCAACTTCTTTCTTTCAGTTGGTCTCAAAGGTGCTACAAGATCTTTCTATGTACTGATTCTACAGACTAACATGGCTATCTTTGAATTCAACAAAGATTAGGGTAAACCAACCCACTGGCTACCGACTGTTGTTGTGTGCCTTCAAGTCCTTTCTAATTTATGGGGTGCTTTGATACTGTGCTCCTGCATGGCAAGGGGTTGGACTGGATGGCCTTTGGTGTCTCTTCCAACTCTATGAGTCTATGATTCTATGGCATTTTCTTGGCAAGGTTTGCTCAAAAGGAGTTTGCCATGGCCACCCTCCAAGGCTGAGTGTATGACTTGCCCAAGGTCACCCCGTGGGTTTCCACAGGGGAGTGGGGATTCGAACCCTGGTTTCCATGGGTTGAAGTCCCGCGCTCAAACCAAAGCACCTCATGGGATTTCTCACCAGGGCAAACAGGCTCGGCAATCTGTCCTGTGAAGTAGGTTTATAGCCACAAAGGTGCCAGCTAAAATAAAAGCCAGTTACACTCGTTCCTCCACATTTGTGGCTTTGACTTTTGTGGCTTTGATTATTCAGATTTTATTAATATGTTCTCTAGGAATATTTAGGTCCTCCAGCACAACTCAACCAAAAGTCGCACTGAAGGACCTAGATTCCTAGGGAGAACACTCCACTAGACATTTGTAGCTCCTCCAGTGCAATTCTATGGTCAATGTCTGATGGATGCTGACCCCAGAGTTGCACTGGAGGACCTAGAGATTCCGAGAGAGGTGTTCTCTCAGGTAAAAAGATAGTGTTTTTGTTTTTTGAGGTTTTTCTACATTCACAGGGGTACTATGCCCCTAACCCCAGCAAATGTGGAGAGACGATTGGTCTCAAAGGTGCCTCCACAGTCCCCCTTTTCCCCTCCCCCTTGTCTCTATAGACACTATGAACTATGAAAACCCATCTTCAGGTTTCTTTGTGCTAGTTTTGTTTGTTGGTTTCTATTTTAAGTATTTCTGTTAAAAGCCTTCTATACAAAGTTGGTTCTTGTTAACTGCCCTCAAGTCAACCTTGACTCATGGCAACCCTGTGGATAAGACATCTCCAAGATCCCCTATTTTCAACCTCTCTGCTCAAAACCTGCAGGCTCAGGCCCATAGCCTTCCTGATCGAATCCATCCACTTGGCATGTGGTCTTTCTCTCTTCCTACCTTTCCTAGCATCATTGTCTTTTCCAGTGATTCATGCCTTCTCATATGTCCGCAGTACAACAGCCTCAGTTTGATCATCTTGGCTTCCAGAGTGTTCAGGCTTGATCTATTCTAGGCAAGGTGACCAGATGTCCTCACTGCAAAGGAGGGCAAGGCACCGCAAAAGGTAAGGTCTTCAAGAAAAATGTAGGACATTACAAAATAAAAGCCAAAAACACTACTAGAAATATAAATCCATGCTTTTTAGTCAAAATGGAGGGCACTTTGGAATTCCTCCTGGACAGAAAATTGAAATGTAGGACATGTCCTGGAAAGGGCAGTCATCTGATCACACTGATTCTAGGACCCATCTGTTTCTCTTTTTGGCCATCCACAGAATACTCAGTACTCTTCTCCAGCACCATAGGTCAAATGAGTTGATTTTCTTATTATTTGCTTTTTTGGGTGATGGGGAATACTATGGGTCAGACAATTCTGACTTTGGTGTTCAGTATATCTTTGCTCTTTAGGATCTTGTCTAGTTCTTTCATGGCTGCCCTTCCCATTCCTAGTCTTCTTCTGATTTCTTGACTGCAGTCTTCTTCCTGATCTGATATAAAGTTCTGATCTGATACGAAGTTTGCATGATCATTAAGGGTGGGAAAGATAGGTCACATTTACTTTTGAAGTTACCCTCTCTGTCTTATTCTACCATTTCTTTAAATCTATGGGTAGGTTCCTTCTCTCGTGAAATGAACATGGGAGGAACTGCAAAAAAGTGGGGAGGCAGAGCTCGCAAACCACTCAAGGGGTAGCCCTAAGCGGAAGGACAGAGCCTGATCTGAACTACCAAAACCCTTTCCCTTCTTCTCTTTGCGCTATAGGAGCTGAGTGCTATTTTGATGTGGCTACCCTAAGCAATTCCAATATATAAGATTAAAATAGATGAATTCAATATTGTATGCCTAAATGCCCTGAAGGCACCAGATCTCCTCTGATCTTGGAAGCTAGGCAAGTTCAGTCCTGGTTATCATTTTGGCAGGTGCTGATGTAGTTATAGTGTAGGAGAATAAAGATTCACAATAATTTCCAAATTGACATCAACTCTCCATATTAAAGCAGACATACATAAGAGTGTCATCTCTGTACTCCATAGGTTTATGGAAAATTCATAGGAATTAAGAGAATTATAGTTTACTTTTGCATGATTTTAACTGTATTATTCTTTTAAATTGTAAGCCGCTTTGAGCCCCAATTTTGGGGGGAAAGCATGATATAAATAAATATGTTACTAATAATAAGAATTTATAATTTATCTCCCCATTTTAATAAAGCCAACCTTATGGCGCAGGCCCACAACCGGTTCTACATACACACAATCGGTTGAAAGCAACAGGACTATACTATATTTGAGTAAAAAAATCAGAATAGGTGTTCATTTATAATCACCATCATTGAACTTAAAAGACTGGGGTAAGAAAGGGAGCAATACAGGGGCTGCTGCAGGAGATAATGGCTTTGTTTCACACAGAAACATTACAGGACAGCCATCTTTTTTCTCCTCCCTTTTTGTATGTATCTATCTTCTAAAATGTATATTTGCTTATTAAGAAAATAGTTGATGAATTTGAACAGAAGCTATAGACACATGAACATTCCAGAGCAATAAATAATTACAAGCCTCATCAAAAATTGAATGGAAAACTTGCAAATGAACCCTCATAGATTTACCCAGAATCCACTGAGCCCAATGGGTTATGCTCTCAAGTGCGCACAAATTTTACACCTTTGCAGCACAATTCTCTACCAACTGTGTTTACAGTTTTTAACAGTAACACATAACCAATGTATTAACAAGTGAACACAAGTTCCAAGTATCACTAGGTGTTTTTAAACAGAAGGGGGAGGCATTCTCAAATAGCATGATAAAAAATATTTCAGTACTAAATCAGTAATACTAAAGGTAGCACTTTAAACCCAAGGGAAAAGGCTCTTCTCTGTAAAACATGTTAAGAAGTTATCTGGATCTTGAAGAAAAGGGGAGTTTATAGGCTTTGTTGTCTGCTTAATAGTACCTGCAATTGCAACAACATATCCATGAAGTTCTCAAAACTCTCCATTGCTTTTGGGAACTGGTCAGCTGCAAGTGACAGCTGACCTCGAGGTACTCAGCTCTGCTCCCAACCCAACAAGCACCCAGCAAGTTCCTCATGTAAAGGTTGTCTCAGGATGCTTATCCAGTGGAAATGAAGGCTATGTTAAGTGCAAGAATTGGGAGAAGTGGGCTGCAGAAAAGTAGTTAGCTGCATACCATCACTCCTAAGGACTATCCCAAGTTATTTGCAACAGTGCACACAAAGAGGTGCAATGATTCAAAGTTAATTAGCTGATCCCAGCATAACAGACACAGCCAAGGTTTTATGCCTTTAATCAGAATTTGCCACATCCAAGACTGTACTATTGAATGATGCAGGATGCTCAAGTGGACAAGACCCAGAGGCAGAGATACTTCAGTTGATCCTTCCGAGTCACCACATAGAAGGGACTCAACAGCAAAACAGTGTCCTGAGGAGGGGAGCAACTGGGAGACACAAGATAATCAGATCTTGCCTGGAAAAGTCCCCTCTTCCATGCGTTCATCCCATGAAGTGACCTGCAAAAGACCAAGAGGTTTCTTTGATCATCAGTTCTATTGTCAGCAATACTACAGTGGCAAAGTGACTAGGATTGCAAATCTTATGCAGAATTTTCAAACTTTCATCAATGAAACTAAGCTTCTAGTCTTCTTGTTGACAGAAGTATTTCTTTAAAAAGTCACTCAAATCAATCTTTATTAAGGCCTATGCCCAACACTATAAAAAGAGCATAGAATAAATTTAGGCTAGATTGTACTTCCAAGTGAGGGAAAGTGATAGGTTGTACACATTGCTTGTCGAATAAACAGTACATGCAACAGCATAAAATTTAGAAACACTAGTAGTAACTGAAGCATTTTAATCAGAGAGAAGGATGGAATTTAATTAAGGATGATTCAATAAAGGTTTTTCTAATATCATAATAGAAGAAACAATAAAGAAGAACATGGGTCACCAATTCAATTTCCACTGAGCCTTCTCCCTTAGTTTTCTAGTAATTAATTTGTGTTTCTTATGTCAGTATTGGCATAATAAAAAATCTCTTATTTTGTTTGTTAAGTATAGATTGCAGAAGGTCCCACTGTTCACAAGGTGGCACTTCACAAGATGACACTTGGTTTCCTGTATGGTTACCTGCCCTACTCTCATAAAGTATTTAAGATTTCTAATCCACCTTTGGCTCATAAAAGGGCCCCCAGATTCATTTATGAATGTATGTCTTTGTTCTTTTGCCACAAACAGTTCAAATCATTTTTTAAAAATCCAGATATTCTAAGAAAACTGAGTAAATTAATGCCAAAAAGGGAAAATATAAGTTTGCTTGTTTTAGTGCTTTAATTACCTACAGACCCTCGAGGACTTCCCAGTCCCTCCTCCACTGAAAAACAAATTATGAAGGAACATCCAAATAACGCATTACTTTTGTTGTGCAGATATGCAATACAACTGTGGCACTGAAAAAGAGCTGTTTTCTATCCTCCTCCAATAACACATCATAACAGAACAGAATTCTCTTCCTGTCCACTATAATGCTAAACATGCAAGATTCCAACCCCTCGTGGGAAAATCTTATATAAAAAGGGAGCATAACATTGGTTAAACACATATTGTATTCTCAGTGTTGTAAGATGTTCTGAGTAATGCAAATGGCATTGGGATGATTGCTCCACAAAACATCTTCTCCAGCTAAAAACATAAACAGAAATATGCTAAGCACTAAAACATCCCCTCCTTTGCTTCTTTTCTCTCTCTCACACACAAATTCCTTATCATAATTTAGTTCCACTTCCTTACCCAAGAAATAGGGCAAAGAGACTTGTATACCCTTTTGTACCACTGGCAGACGTAAGGATCTTGTCCCTTGGCATTCATGGCTTTCTCACAGCGATGGAAATCTATGGAGAGAGATATTTAAATTTGTAAAAATAGATTACAAATAGACATATTTTAAATGAAAGCCATTCTGTTATTTAAAAGGTAACAGCAAGTCACAGTGTCCACACACTCATGGTATAGTCGTTTTCGGGTGTGTGTGTGATGTAATGACATCACCCCATTAAAGGATATAATCACCCAAATAAAGGTTTTGGCAAGTGATACAGACCATCCATAATGGATTCAAATTTAGGCTATTCCCACCCCCAAGTTATATAAAGGCCTCGATGTTTGCTTTTCTTTACTGACTTTCAGCCAGAATACTAAAAATGCAGCACATTAAAGAATAAAATACATTATTATGGCATAATTGTTTATGGACTTCAACCAGGGCTGTAGAAATAGAAGCAATTTTGACTGGAGTAGGAAATTTACTTTTATAGGGCTTAAGGAAAGTTTTCTTGTTCAGAAATTTTAATCAAATATATATGCGTTATGTCTTACAGTCTAAGCAACCTGCAAATTCATGTGGTGGTGATGAAAAGCCTTGTGCTACCATTTTATTACAATAATACAGTACAGTATTACTAATTACACATTTCCTATTTAAAAGTGAGTTGGAAAGTAGAAAAATAGAGGAATTCGAGCCTGAATCAAATGTTTAGCATACTGACTCCACAGTCCTGAGTTCACCCATATAAAATCCTGTCTTTTAAAGTGCCACAAGACTGGCTTGCAACTGATCTTCCTTGAACAAACCAATGTGGCTACTGCCCTAGTACTGTTGTAGGAATATTAGGATCTGTGTTGCATTTTTCTGCTGCACTCATTTGCTATTTTAGGTGTAAATTCTTCAAGTGCCCCAGCCCCAGTGTTTTGAATAGGCTTGCACAGAGCAATGTTGACCTTGTATATAATACTGAAAAAACAATTGTTTCAAAATCCAGATTTGTTAACAGAAAAATATCAACAGGATTACCATTTTCATATGATCCTCACTTCTGACATCCCAAGATGTCAAAACAGTTTACATTCTCACACTCAATGTATGGAATATTCACACACATTAACTATACCAACCAAGATAGTTTTGCCAGCAGTTCCGTGTTTGGTTTTGATTGGGGAACCTGCTGTCAAAGGGAGCAGTTTTGTAGTTCTCCAGCTTGGTCCTGATATCTTCAGCCATGATTCCTTCTCTAAAAGCAGAAATGAAAACAGCAAAATAAAACTGACTTGAGAGTTTCATAATATTGACCAGCAGAATGAATGGGGCTTTTCTAATTTAAATGTCAGATTATTATTATTATCATTATCATTATCATTATTATTATTATTATTTTGTGGATTGTATCCTGATCCAAGATCCAGGGGTACGGGGCAGATTAGAAATATTTTAATAAATAAACAATACATAAAAATACTCTGTGAACAGATCACATTCCCTGACAGTATTTATATCCTCAAGCAGTATTCCAGCAACTGATGGCAGCACTCACATTACAGGAAGCAGGGCACTCCTTACGAACCACTAGCTATCTGATACATATGTAGCGAGATCTTGTAACACCTTTGAGACTAACTAAAGAAGTTAGCAGCATGAGCTTTCCTAAACTTAAGTCTACTTTCTCAGATGCATTAAGTCAGGGGTAGGCAACCTTTTTGAGCCGGGGGCCGGGTTGCTGTCCCTCAGACAATTGGGGGGCCGAAGCACAAACAAACAAATAAATAAATAAATAAATAAAATTAAAAATTAAAAAAAAAAATAAAAAAATATATGCATGCACACTCTCTCAGCCCCAGAAAAGCCATGGCAAAACCCCTGTGGAGATTTTGCCAAGAAAACCCCAAGAACAAGTAATAACAACAATAATCAATATCATCATGGAAACGACTGGAAGGCAAGCCCACAAACAAGCAGGGATGCATGCACACTGTCTCAGCCCCAGAAAAGCCATGATGGCAAAACCCTTGTGGAGATTTTGCCAAGAAAACCCCAAGAGCAAGTAATAACAACAATAATCAATATCATCATGGCGGGCGGCGGCAGCGGCGGCAGGACAGGCCTGGGGCCGGTCCAAAGGCCTGGGGGGGCGCATCCGGCCCCCCGAGGCCTTAGGTTGCCTACCCCTGCATTAAGTCTATGAAAGCTCATGCTGCCAACTTCTTTCTTTAGTTAGTCTCAAAGGTGCTACAAGATCACTCTACATACTGATTCTACAGACTAACACGGCCATATCTTTGAATTTTATCTGATACATACATACAATTAATCATAGCTCCAAAGAAATATATTAATATAACATGATCTGCATCACTGGCAACATTAAAACTCTATCCTCAAACTAAAATGAGGACTTCCATTGTATGGAATATTTTATAGGGAATAGTGTATCAGATCTAGTCCACATCAGAAGCATTATCCACTCAAAATAAGGGGCATCCCCCCTTCAAGGCTGTAAAGCTTTCTCATAAATTATATCATGTCCCTGGTCAAGAATTAAGGCTGTATCTTTGTAATCTTTGCCAGGGATCAAATCAGCATCTGGTCTGCTGTTCTGAGATGGGACTCTCCTCCATGGCCCACCCAGCATCCCTCCTTAAGCCCTTACAAATGTCTTTAACGACAGACAAGCAAGATTGAGAAGAGTACTCATACAGCATGCATGCACTGTAATGTAAAACACATATATTATATAGACCAGCGCTACCCAAAGTAGTAGCCTTTGCACCAGTGCCAGTCGGTAAGCCTGTCGGCTACCAATCTATGGCGTTTCAGGAAAGAAAATACACACACACAGAGTTATAGCCAATGAGGAAAAAGGGTACCAGTCCCTGACACATTAGAAAAACAAAGATTGCTGGTCCTCATCCTGAGCAGCATTGATACAGACCATATGGCATCAAAACTAGAACATGCAATGTAATGCAATGAACAGTGTACTAATCAAACATACAACAAATACACTAAATACCTTTAATACTATACAGTAGTAACACAATATAAACACAGTATGCAGTGAAAATGTACAAGCACCACAGTACACAATGGAAGGCCATAAAAAGCACTAGAGTTGAAGCACAACAGGCATCCTGGTAGTAACCCATTTCCTTTGAAGACTTCAGACAGCACTTGTCTGCATGACAATTAGAATGAGAAAACTATGAGATTTTAAAAAATCAAGCAGGAGAGGAAACAGTACTGACAAGTAGGTCTTTACTTAAAAGAGTCCACAGAGGCTGCATCCTCACTGCAGAGATAATCCAGGATGACCTCACTTTAACTGTCATGGCTTAATGCTATGGGATGTTGGAACTGTAGTTTTGAGAGACATTTAGCCTTTTCTGTCAGTGTGCTCCGGTGCCACTGCAACCTAGAAATCCCAGGATCCCACAGCCTTGAGCCATGGCATTTAAAATGGGTTATTTCTTCAGTGTGGATGCATCCAGTGTCTCCTTTAATTAGAATACTGGACAAAAAGTTCCTTCCTCCACCTTCTTACCTCCACATTTGGTAACGTTTCTCTCTCATGAAGAGAATTGGGGGTTTCAAGAGCAGCCCCGCGTGTTTATTTTTGTTTGTTTGTTGTTGTTTTTATTTGGGGTTTTTGCACTTTTTTTGGTTCGCCTAATAAAGGCATGTATGTATGTGCTACATTTCCAATGAGGGGAAAAGGGTACCCTAACACGTTAGAAAAACAAACATTGCTGGTCCTCAGCCCTCATACAAACTGTATGACATCAAAACTAAAGGGATTTGAGGCACTCAAACCACTAATGCCTCGCTGGCCCCACTAATAAAGGGACTGGGCTGACAAGGATTTGAGATGTAGAGAGATCTTATAGCACCTTTGAGACAAACCACATTACTGCACTACACTTTTATAGTGTTTCTATTCCACTCTTAACTACTTCCTGCCTCCTCTTGCATTTGGGGGGTTTGTCGTTCAATGAGGCCTAAGAGCTCTCTGGCTAAATATTCTAAATGCCCCTTCCTAAACTGCAAATCCCAGAATGCAACAGGAGTAAAACAGGCAATGTAATATACACTGAATATACAATATCCTAATCAAACGTAGAACAGAGACACTATCTTTGGGGTTTTCTGGGCGATGTTTCTTCGGGGCAGGTGTGCCCTTGCCTTCCCCTGAGGCTGAGAGAGTGTGACTGGCCCAAGGTCACCCAGTGGGTCTCCATGGCCGAGCTGGGAATCGAACCCTGGTCTCCAGAGTCGTTGTCTTACTAGATTACCGCAGTACACTCTTATACTGCTCAGGCACCGTAGGGAACCTTCCGGGGCTCCTTAAAGGAGCAAGCCGGAGAGGCGCCTGGGCCTCGGGAGCAGTTGCCGCCATCTTCCTTCCCGCCCAGCCGCTTCCCGCCTCACCAAAAGCGACTTCAACCGAGCGTCCTCCTGCTCCTCAAAGTGACTTTCACCTCAGACCGGCCTCACAGAGACACACACAAATTATCCCGGAACCAACGAGAGTAAGGGAGAGAACGGCGCCGGAAAAGGCGGGGCTAAGAACGTGATTGACACATTAGCTCCGAAGAGAGTTCGACCGGCAGAGCGGTTCCTCTCTCTGACACACAGACATAGAGAAAATGGCGGACGCAACGAAAGAGGGGAGGGGCTTCAGCGACAGGGCGGGGCGAAGAGTGTGATTGACAGAGAAAGAGATTTCGACCTGCAGAGGTTTCTCTCAGAAACAGACATAGAGAAAATGGCGGACGCAACGGGAAGGAGGAGGGGCTTCAGCGATAGGGCGGGGCGAAGAACGTGATTGACAGGTGAAGAGATTTCGACCTACAGAACTGTCTCTCTAAGGGCCTTTACAGACTGCCAGAAATAATGCAGTTTGAGTCCACTTTAACTGCCCTGGCTGAGTGCTAGGGAATCATGGGAACTGTAGTTTTTTCTGAGACATTGAGCCTTTAAATGTCAGATTTATTATTTTGTCAGAGAGCTCTGGTACCACAATAAACTATAGTTCCCATGCTTCCTTAGCACTGACTGAGCCAAGGCAGTTAAAGCGGACTCAAGCTGCATTATTTCTGGCAATCTGTAAAGGCCATAAGTGACAGACTGAGAGAAAATGGCGGACCCAAGGGGAAGGAGGAGGGGCTTCGGCGATAGGGCGGAGCGAAGAACGTGATTGACAGGTGAAGAGACTCAGACCCGCAGATTTGAGCATCCGCGGATAGCGAGTACGTGCAAAGAGCTGTGCTGCCATTGTAGACAATGGGACAAGGCCTCCCTCCCTCCTTCCGTCCTTCCTCCCCCTGCGAGGCTTCTGCCCCAAGCTGGGCTTTGCGGGTGGAGGCTGTAGGACAGCCCAAGGCCCAACTCCCCAAGCCCCTGGGCTGGCTCCGGCTCCGGCTCCCTGTGGCCGACAGGCTCCAGCCTCTGCCCCCCAAGCCCAGCCCGGGCAGAAGCCTCGCAAGGGGAGGAATTAGGGAAGGAGGGAGGAAGTGTGCTGCCACTGGCCTCAATGGGACTTCAGCAGCCACGGATTTTGGTATCTGCAGGAGGGTCAGGAACAGATCCCCCAGGGATACCGAGGGCCCACTGTAAATTTGCTGGACTTCCTGTCACAGAATCCTAGGATCATAGAGTTGGAAGAGACCCCAAGGGCCATCCAGTCCAACCCCCCTTGCCATGCAGGAACTCACAGTCAAAGCACTCCCTGTGACGGATGGCCATCCAGCCTCTGCTTAAAGACCTCCAAGGAAGGAGACTCCACTACTCTCCGAGGGAGTGTGTTCCACTGTTGAACAACTCTTACTGTCAGGAAGTTCCTCCTAATGTTGAGGTGGAATCTCCTTTCCTGTAACTTGCATCCCTTGTTCTAGGTCCTATTCTCTGGAGCAGCAGAAAACAAGCCTGTTCCCTCCTCAGTATGACATCCCTTCAAATACTTAAACAGGGCTAGCCTATTAAATCTGTTCTTCCTCACATGGGAGTCTGAATCCAATTTAGGCTAATCCCTTCTCTTCTCTTCTAACTGCACCTCTGGCAGTTCAGGACACTCTCCTAATGTCACTGGACTTCCTTTGTCTCTTTTAAATCTTTCTTCCTTACATGGGACTCTAAATCCCATTAAGGCTCATTTCTACTTCTAACTGCACTTCTGCCACTCCATGAGACACTCATCAACTCCTAACAGCTCCTCTCCCTTTTTATAGCCGCTCATCAGGCAGGCCCCCATCTTTTTGTCAATCTGTCTCTGATTGACTGTTATGAACATTCAAATCTGCCAGTTCTCTCCACATAGTGACCCTTATATAAAATGGTAAAAATCAAGGTTTGATTTTTGGATTTTTTTCTATTTTTTAAATATAGTCAAGCTGTGGATGCTTGAATCCGTGGATAAAGAATCCATTGTTACAGAGAGCCAACTATAATTATTTTCACAAAGAATTTCCCTGACTCTATAACAGCTTAGCCTTGTCAGTCAAGTAACTCATCTTGACAAACCGTTATCTATGAACTTAACACTCTTTAAATATATAAGTGGTGCTCCTTGTTTGGTTCTTTATCTATATTGTAGATAAATTATTGTCTTTTATTTAAATACTAGGGTGCTAGTGAAGCAGATAATAAAAAAAAAAACTACTACCAAGCTCATGACTACTTCGGGGCTGGATTGCATGACCCTTGGGGTCTCATTTTCTATGTTTAAAACTGCATTTGCAAAGCAATTGTAAAAGGATGTTTCAGAGCCAAAGAGATAAGAAAAGGAATGTTTGTTGATGTCAATTAGTAAGACTGATGGTTTGGACTGGAAGTAAAGTTAGGAAACTAAGGAGATAGGACCCAATTAGTTAGCCCAGGTGTTGATGAGTAATGCCAAAATCGACCGCGCATGGCAAGCAGAAGTGTAATGTAATCAGCAAAGGAGGAGTTTGGAGTTGTGTCCTATAACCAATGAAAATGATCAATTATGCATATATTAATATATTAATATGCTAGGAAGGGTGGAGGGACACAGAAAGAGTGAAAGGCTGCATACTAGATGGATGGACTCTATTAAGGAGGTCATTGGTATGAGTTTGCAGGAATTAAGCAGAGCAGTGGAGGACAGGAGATGTCTCATCTACAGGGTCACCATGGGTTGAGATCAACTCGAGGGTGGTTAACAACAAATATAATTACTCATGAGGAGCATATTCTATTACATGTTCATGTGAGAAAGATTTTGTATTTTACCCATTGGGTACCAGCATTATTTGTATATTGCCTTTTACAGAGGTTTGTCATAAAATTTACATCTTTTCTACATGCCTTATCGCATCTCTGTTACTAATATGTCTCATTATATACAATTGTAATTTACACTGACCATCACACTACATTTTGCGGTGCGTTGTCCTCCTTTGCACTGAGGACATCTGGTCACCCTCAACATGGTCCTCAGTTTTTTTACCCTTTTGGGACCCCCTTTTACATCCACATGCCAGCATCACCTCCCCCCACTCGACATAGTATATGAATAAAAATATTTTGTTTGTTTACTGTTTGTATTTTCATTTGCACATCCGTGTATATTCGTATTTTAGTATTTTAAAACTCAGAGTGACGAGACCCCTTCCTTTTCCAGGACCTATGCTACATTTCAACCTTCTGTCCAGGAGGAATTCCAAAATGTCCTCCACTTTGAGCTTTACTAAGAAACATGCATTTACATTTCTGTTAGTGTTTCAGTTTTTATTATTTAGCGTCCTGCATTTTCTTGAATATCTTACATTTTGCAGTGCCTTGTCCTCCTTTGCTGTTAGGACATTATCTGGTCACCCTGTTTAAATTAGAACAGATTTATTTAAGTAAATTCGATAATCAACTCAACATGTGTAAATTTTACACACAAAAAGTTTGGGGGAAGGAGGAGGAGGGATCAAGGCCTCCAAGTCTTGTGCCCCCTTGAGCAACTCTTGTTTGCCCCCCCCCCCAGGGGTCCCATCCTACCATTTGAGATCAATTGGCATAGGAATTGGCATTGCCAGGATGAGCAAGTTCTACCCCATTTAAAGTTGTGCACCTTCAAGTCGCCTGTCTGCTTATGGTGACCCCTTGAATTTCACAGGGTTTTCTTAGGCAAGCAATATTCAAGAAGTGGTTTTTGCTAGTTCCATCCTCTGAAACATAATCTATAATACTTGGTATTCCTTGGCGGTCTCCCATCCAAGTGCTAAGTAGGGCAGATCCTGCTTCGCTGCCAAGATCAGGCAGCATCTGGTGCCTTTAGGGTCTTGTTGTGTATTTGGAATTAAATTCACCTGGCTCAACGGGGGATTTGATCATAGAACACCCACTTTTGGGGTAAAATTTCTTATTTATGCTTCCTTCGGGGAGCAAAGTGTTTTGAGAGAGCCTATGCAGTTGTTAATTGCCATCAAATCGACTTCTGGCAACCCTGTGAATGACAGACCTCCAAAAGACACATCTTTTCGTTTGCCTGCCATGTTTGTTTGATAAAATGATATGTCTTGAAATGTTTCTTCACTCATTGGCTGGCACACTGTTAGTGATGTGCGCTTCTAAGTACTGCTTACGCACATGTGTGCCCCTTTCTGAAGGGGATGCAGGGTCTTACCCTTGTGCTCCATCTCCAAATCTCTCCTCCTGGAGCAGCTGGGAGAGGTCACTGCTGCTCCTGCTTGCAAGTGGGGAGAGGAGAGAATGTGGAGGCAATTGTGATGAAGGTATAGCTGCTCTATGCTCCTGGATGAAGAAAAGGGATGGTGTACCCCCATTTCTTCCCTGCCACCAAGCTGAGACTAGCTGCTTCTTCATGGTGTGAAGCACGTACCTTCCCACTGGTCAGCAGTAGCAGCAACAGGGGTTTGACAGTTGATGGGATGGGGAAACAATGTGGAACTGCAGGGTGGACCTATTCTCTAATGTAGGATCTGGGCCAATGAATGGCAAAACTGGGCTTTACTGCCACAAGATGTAGTGATGGTCACCTACTTGGTCATAAATAGAACCGTGATATAAGAGTCCAAAGACTTCTCTAGTCCAGTATTCTGTGTTGAGAAACAGCAACTTCAGTGGCTTGGTTGGACTAATTCTTGAAAGATAAGGCTACCAACAGTTAGTAGCCATGTTGAACATATATTCTTTCCAGTATGCCTCTCACTATATATCAGTTGCTGGAGAACATGAGCAGCAGGGTGCTGCTGCCCTAATGTATAGCTTCTGGATTTCCCACAGCTATATACAGTCATCCCTCCATATCCATGGATTTTTAATCCACAGATTCAATCATCCATGGTTGAAAATAGCCACAAAAATATAAATTTTCAAAAGCGAACCTTGATTTTGCCATTTTATAGAAGGGACACCATTTTACTACCCCATTGTACATAAAGGGACTTGAGCAGCCATGGATTTTGGTATCCACAGAAGATGCTGGAACCAAACCCCAGTGGCTACTAGGGGCCCACTTTATGTGAGCAGAGTGCTGTGCTAGAGGGCCCTTTGGTCTAATATAATATGGCTCCTGTGATGTTCTCATATTCTTATGACAGAGGAATGGCTGTTTAAGGAACTCATGAATTATAAACCCAACACATTCCTGGGATATCTCTAGTGTCTCAGAAATTGTTTTAGCTGAGACTCGCCAATCTCCCAAAGTTAGGTGGTCAACAACATGCTCAACAATTTCAGGAGGTGACACTGTGGGAGGTCTCCAAGACCTTGTTGCATCTTTGATCCCAAAATCTTCAAACTGAAAGAGTGGAATATGAATATGCAAGAGATGCAGCATGACTGCCTTCCTGCAAATTGAAGTATTTCAAATAATATACAATTCCTATCTTTAAAAGCTTTCTACACATTATTATTGATAACATTGCCTAATTGCATTATTCATCACAAATTATCTTTCCTGCTTCCAGTCTCTGTACTCTAGGAGTCGATTCACACAAGATCCTCTGAAAGATTCTACCTTTTGAATGCTTGATGCTAAATCAGCCAGTTTCACATCCTCATCCTCCTCTCTTTCTTCCTCCTCTTTCCTTTAAATATTTATCTCATCTTTTTGTCATCCCTCAGACTCAAGACAGATTACAAAGTTTTTGAAAAGTACAGACAAAATTCCACACCATTAAGATGTGCAAAAGGTAAAATATAATTAAACTATAAATGGAATTAAAAACAATTTAAAAACATACCAAATACAAACAGCCACATCACCACAGACAATACACCACATTATTAAAACTATCTTTCCCATCACCATTTAGATCTCAAAGGCCTGTTGAAACAAAGAAGTTTTTGCTGTGTCTAGATCTAGACTCTAGAAGTACACCATGGAGAGCGCCAGTCCAGCTTCTCTAAGGAGGGAATCCCAGAGCCCAGGATCAACCTGAGCTATAGCCTTAACATGAGACATCCATTAGCATTCATTTATTTGCGGAAACATTTGCTGGTTATATGTGCTTTCTGGTTTTTATCTGGATAGAGTAGAATAATATAACATTTTGGGAAAAATATGAAACCAAGTAATCCAGCACTGGAAGCCAAAATAGAGAAGACCTCCACAGCTACAATATATTTTCCATTAGTGCTGAGGTAGGTTGGGATGAAGGATATCCAGACACTACAGAAAACCAACATGCTAAAAGTGATGAACTTGGCTTCATTAAAGTTGTTAGGTAACTTTCGGGCAAGGAAAGCAAGTGTGAAGCTCGCCAAAGCCAACACACCCATATAGGCCAAAATGGAATAGAATGCAATGGGCGAGCCTTCATTGCACTCTAGGATGATGTGCCCAGGCTCTGAGTACAAATCAGCATTTGGGAAAGGAGGAGAGATTCCCAACCAGATAATGCAGATCACAACCTGAACAAGAGAACAAAGCATCACAAAGAAGTATGAAACTCTAGGTCTCAGCCACTTCTGTGCTCTACTCCCTGGCTTTGTGGTTTTGAAGGCCAAAAGCACAGTGATGGTTTTGGCCAAAACTGTAGCAAGAGAAACAGAGAAAACGATCCCAAAGGTTGTGTGTCGGAGAAGGCAGGTCAGCTTCCTTGGCTGGCCAATGAAGAGCAAGGAGCAGAGGAAGCAGAGTTTGAGAGAAGAGAGGAGGATATAGCTGAGATGTCGATTGTTGGCTTTAACGATGGGAGACTCTCTGTACCTGATAAAGTTTCCTAGCACCAGTGCGGAAAAGAATGAGAAAGATACTGCCATAGAGGCTAAAGCAATTCCCAAAGGTTCCATGTAGGATAGGAAGGTGATATTTTTGGGGATGCACTTATTTCTTGCTTTGTTTGGGTAGTGGTCCTCTTTGCAATCCACACAATAATCCATATCTAGAAAACACAAATCAAATTATACTCTCATCTATTTGCCTTTATGCCTTTATTTTGGCTGAAATATTAGCAACATGTCTCAGATCAATATGCAGGATAGTTTAATAACCTCTTTGGAATATTAGGTCATGTGGAGACCTAACTCTCAAGCTGTACCTACCTGTCTCAGATATTTTTCCTTTAGGGCATTCAGTACACTGGAAGCAACATTGGGGTTTGTTCTTCAAAGGCATCTTCTGGAATCCAGGCAAACATTTATGGCTGCACACAGAATGAGGTGGCTATGTAGATTCAGTGAGAAAAATTCAAAGTAAATATCAAACAATCCCCTTTGTATTTTAAATTAAAACTGCTTCCATACTAACATTTCCTTATACAAAGTTTTCTGACTGCTTTTGGTAAGAGAAATACATTACAAAAACATAAAGGAGAGGTCCTTTTCTTTGGCATTCTGAATCTGGAATTTCTTTCTCAAGGAGGGCCTCTATTGTATCCTATCCAGATGTCAGGTTAAAATCTTTCATTCGCTAGGGAATTTGAGTTGGTTTTAGCATTGTATTGTAGCCTATTGCTCCCTTGTTGAAGTAGCTTCACTGGCAATCTGTTCATTTCTGGGCACAATTCAAAGTTCTGGTCATAACCTATAAAGCCCTATATGCACCTATTAGGTCCAGACTATCTGAAAAACCATGTCTACCCATATGAACCTGCAAGGATTCTAAGATCTACAGTGGAAGGCTTTCTCTTGGTCCCACTATCATCACAGGATGATGACTGCTGAGGGCATGAGAGAGAGTCTTCTCAATGGCTGCTCCCACCCTCTGGAATGCCCTTCCACGGGGGGGCTATGTTTTCCTTTCATCAGCAGGCAAAGTCATTTTTATTCAAGCAGGTGTCAGAACCAGTGAACTCTGTGTCTAATGGAGAGTATAACATCTTACTGTGATGGGTGCAGAGTTCGCTGGCTCTGACAATTTGTCAGAACTAGGGACTTCTTCCATAGAATTCAAACTATCTAGTCCCTTCTCCTGGCTGTTGGTGCCAGCCTTTGATCCCGATCAAAGCAAACTTAAACAGTCCCTTCTTCACCACCACCCCGTATTATCATTCAGTTGCCCTTACAGAAGAAAGGAAAGTATCCCTCCTTTACAACCCAAATCAGCTGCAGGAAAGACAGTCATAAAATTATAAACCCTTTCACTCTCCTTGCCATTTGTCCCCTCCTGTTACTTCCCATGCCCAGAGTCCATACATGATTAATATTCAATACACTTCAATATGTCATACATTCATCCTTCACAACGAACCATCATGACAGAGCCATGTACATGAGTCTGACAGCAGGCTTTTAATATATAATTATGTCAGGGAGACTTCTATACAGTGTGTGTGCTCTAGTTATATTTTAAAAAAAAAAAAACTTTTGTTATGTTTTATATAATTTTATACTATTTTTAGTTAGATGATTGTAATTATTTTTTAAAAAAATATTGTAAAGCATTAAACAATTTTATCTGTGAGCCATCGTGAGTCCCTTTCTGGGAGAAAGCCAGCATAGAAATAAATAAGTAATAAATAAATAAAAGTAGTAGTTTTTCTTGGTTCACGTATTACTATTTTTTGTTTCCCATTCATATTTGTGGATTGATGCCTGATTATATTTTAGGGTTGTTTTAATAATTTGATAATTGCAGCCCACCCAAAATCTACTTTTGTTGGTGAGAGGCAGTACAGATTGACCTCCGTATCTGTGGAGATTTGGTTCCCGGATTTACTACAGATAATAGCGAACCCTATTAAAATAAAGGACTTCTGGTATGGACATAGCAAAAAGGACCTAGAGATTCCTAGAGAGGACACCTTTCTAAGCTTAGGATGAGGGAAATGCCTTTCTAGGCATTTTCCAGCATGACTTTATGTATGTGTCGCTATTTCTTTAGCCACAGATAACTGAAACCATATTGGCCCTGCAGTTATGGTGGTCAATCTGTATAGTAATTTTAAAATAAACCAAATAAGAATAACTTCTAATGGAGAATTCTTGGGACGTGACTTGCCTGGATGAATTTGCTATTCCATAAGGTCATCTCTTCATGAATGGCAATACTGTAATTTGTTGCAGAGTGAAGGTTCACTTTCCCAACTTTCACATTGACTAGGACTTTACTGGGGAGCAGAATCACATTTAAAATATCGTAAGTTGCCAAGTCTCTAACCCCATCAAAAAAGGCATCCTCCATCATAGTGTTGTTGGAAAGTATTTTCTTAAGGAACCAGTGCATCTAAATACAATAAAGACTATAAGTGTGTTTTGCAATTATGAAGTGTCCCAAACCTATTGTTTCAAAAGTGACTTTTTGAGTGAAGTCTTAGAAAATTATTTTTAAAAATTGGGGGGGGGGGGAATCTTCTGTAATCTCAACCAACAGGAAGAAAACTTTAGAATTTTTTCCAGTCCCATGAAATGAAGTAAATAAAAATTGTGTTCCTAAATAACAGAATAATCACTCGAGAATAAGGACTGATATCAGATTTTTCTTGTCTATCTCATTTTCTTACCCCATTTTCATTCAGTACAAGGCCTTTTAGATGGTAAATCTGGAGACAAGGACCATCTTGATTATTAGTGATATTATGCAAATGACCCTGGAAGCCTTTTTATGGAAGAGGGACATGAAAATGCTTCAAAATAAATAAATAAAATTGCCCTCTGCATGTATATCCCTCAACACCTTGTTTGTCATTGATCTCAGGGACAGGAGTCTTTCCTTTCTGTTTCATATAGTGTTGTTATCAAAGGGGATAGACCTACCTGCCAGAGAGGAATATTCCCAGGTTTCACACCATTTCTCCTTGTTTTCTGCTTTGACCTGTCGACAGATAGATTGTGCAATGCTTTGGCCACTCCAAAGACTGCTTTGCAGATACTGTAACTTGGGGGACTCATGCTAATCTCAAAGTGGGATATATTTGGATCATCCAACCTTTCCTGCCCAGTGCATGACCTGACTCCAAGGTTTGGAGGCTTTGAGTGGGGAGGAGGCAAATTACAATTAAATTCTTGACTCCAGAAAATCTTAATGAAAACATCATCACGGTATTTGTTTGGAGTCACAGAACTGAGAAATAATCGGAACCCAGGAATATTTTTTTGACGAGAACCAAAAGACAAAGCACCAGAGAATGCTTCTGCATTTATACTAGTGTCCCACTTTGCTGTGGTCAGCCACACTTTCCCTGCCAATATTGCATTTGTATACTGGTATACGATTGAGAGGAATTTGGTATCACCACAGACAAACACTACTTTGCATGAGGACCTCCACAACTCCTCTCCTCTCTGTTCCAGTTCATAGAAAAATGTTAAAATTTTTTGGAACAAAATTACAAATTCGGGACAGATCCCATTCTCCTGCATTTTGTCTTTCAGTTTATCAATGAAGTTCCCACTTCTGCCATATGCAGCAGCAACAAGTCCAATCCATGTCCAATCAAAGTGAAGAAGCAACTGGATAATAGCCACAATGTGAAGTTCATCACTTGGGTATACTTGATATAAGGAAGGGAATTGAACTTGATTGCCTAAGACAGCATCAGAGTATCCATAATTGATCTGTGGACACATAAAGTGTTGTCAGATGCTTTCCTAATAAGTTGGCAAAGCAAGAGTTCAGTAAGACATCAGTTGTAGTGGTTAGACTGGGACTTGGAAAATCCAGGTTGTAGTCCCCACCGAGCCCTGAAATTCATTGAGCAAATTTGGGTTAGTCACTCTCTTTCAATCTGATCTACCTCACAAGATTGTTATGAGGATAATGATTAATCTAAAAGAAACATGGACTCCACATCAAAGGAAATATGGACTCTAAATGTAATAAATAAATTCAGAGGAACTCTGGATCACAGAGCTTTTACTAATAACAACAACATTTTAAGGAGCTCAAGAAGATAAAACTAGTTCTTCCTAACCAACCACTCCAGTTTGATAGTCAAAATAACTCAGTGAGGCATTTAGAATAACAGAATCACAGAATCATAGAGTTGGAAGAGAACACAAGGGCCATCAGTCCAACCTCATGTCATGTAAAAATATACAAAGTACATTTATTTACCTTTTAAGATTACATCTTACCTTTCCACTATAAATAGTACTCAACATAACAAACAAAAATACAAAACACAATACAATACAATACGTTTAAAACACACAAATAAAAATAACTAAATAAGCAGTATCTATCAGCTAAAACTACCTCATAAAACAATTTACCTTAAAAGCCAAAAGCTTATATGAGTAAAAATACATTTATCTGTGATGCAAAGTCATAAGGTGAAATCAAATTTATTTCTCTCAGCTGGGAATCCAGAGCCCAGGAATCACCAATAAGTCCTTCTCCTTTATTCCTATCTAATGTGGCTCCAATGTACTGAAAGGCCTGGGTTCTCGCAGGGATCCTAAAACTTAAGCTGATTCATGTGACAGAATGGCATATTTGCAATGCCCTGATTGTAAACCACAAAGGATTTTTGTCAGTCATAATTACACCTGAAAATGAAGAAACACTGCTGAGATTTCATGCTTCATTCATCAAAAACCCTTGCTGTGTTTTCAGCACTGTTCATATTGACTGGGCTGGGTGTGGGTCACTATCTGGGTGCAGGTTCTGCACTACCTTACTAAGTAAAACATTGTTGGACAACTCTATTCTGCTTTACCTTTGCAAGGATATCTTCCCAAGAAACTTCCACTGGCAGATGATACTGAGAGCAAAGATGGAAAAACTTAAACTGAAATGCCCTTAACCCTTACTTGTGGTATCTTGTAGATCCCTAGCATGTTGGCCACCTGAACAGATGACTCTAATGTCAGACCCCCAATGACAGCCACCATTTTCTTTTTGCCTTGGCAGTTGTAGTTGGGAAATATTTTGACCTTTTCTGTGTTCATCATGTTATAAGATGGTTGACCATAAGCATAGTAGGGCCCATATCCATAGAGAGGTAGATGAACTGGAGCGAGCTTGTCTCTCTCAGACAGTAGGCTGATGACATTCTCATAGGTTTGGCCTCCATTGTAATAATTGTCATAGAGACGGAATCCCAGAGAGACGTTGGGTAAGAAATGGGGGTCTTTGTTGATTTTTTCCACAGCAAATACAAATGCCAGGACCTGCTGGTAACTCTTTGACATTGGGCTGTGTGGAGACAGAGGGAACAGTAAAAACATTTCATATGCAACACACATAGGCTGGCATCCTGTTGGTGAGTCCCAGCTACAGTAGACCTATTCAATTAATAGTTGAATGATGAGTTCATGCACAGGCAAATCCCATTGACTGAATGAGTTTACTCTAGACAGAACTAACAACAGGATTTAGGCTATAGAATACAAATGCTTTAATCAGTGCTGACCCTATTCTACTATTGGAGTCATTTGTTCAAAAGCATTCTACTATTGGAAGTAATGGATGAGACAGTACAGAACTTGATTACTTATGAAAACATAAAACATGGAGAGAAACATAGTTACATGACACTAAAGGATCAGAAATCTATTTGTTTGTATAGGAAGCCAAAGTCAGAGAGAACCTTCTATGCCCCTTGTAGTTGCTAGGCACCCAATGTTTATAAATGGGGCTATTATTTAGCTTTAGTCAACCGTGGGCTGGTTATTCTAAAACTTTAAGAACAAACTTAATCTTTTATATCCACCTTTTTCTTGGTTTGAACTACCTGCAATCAATGTCCTAAACTGATACTGTCCCATCTATCCATACCCCTCCATTTTATGTACACAGACTGGTGGTTGAATCTTACCTCAACAGTGGCAACAGAACATCCTTCCCTGCATCTAATGAAAGCAGATTAGTACAAAAGGTATTTAAAACTTCAACCTGTTCATAAGTACGTTTGATTTGATTATCAATTTCTAATCAAGGAAGGCCAAAGTTGCTATATGTCTGTTCATGCACTCCTATGTGCCTGTTCAGTCTGCTATCTGGGTCCTAATTCCCTTAACTGGGAATTTCACCGTGTCTACTCCCCTTTGATAAGGTAATATCTTTAAACTTCATTACAAAATACAAACTAATGATGGGCTCAAATAGACGGCACTTTAAAAAAAAGTCAGCTGTCTTCAATGGTCATCCAGTATTCTACATGGCAATGTTAAAGTTCTCCAGATGCCAGACATAAGAAGGTTGCACTGGGCCAGGTGTCTTTTGATTTCATTGTAGTGTTAAGTGTGATTACTTTCAGGCTTATGGGGAGCTGACAACACAGGTTGAAAGCCATTACAACAATGCAGAAAGTACATAATAGATTTTAAGAGTACTTTACAGAATCTGCAGCTATAGAATCTGGTCTGGTTGGCAGAGCCAAGGCTCAGAGTGATGATGGTATAGGAGGCAAAGTGCCAAAAGTTGTCAGGCTGAGGCCCAGTTTCAAGACTACCCTTAGTACCTTTAGGAAGTTGATTATCCTGTTCAGCTAATAAGAAACCGAAGGCTTACAATGTTTGAGCACCATATGGAGAAACCTCCTCAGGACGAACTTTATAATTTCTGCTTGGAATATTTTGCTGAGACAAAGATAACACTCCACCAAGAATAAGATCCCCATCTTTGTAATAACCCTCTGCATAGGATCTGTCCAGATCACACAGTGTCTTTGTCATCTTGCCTGCCACATGGGGTAGAAGTAGCATGATGAAGATCAGGGAAACCATGGCAGGAGTATCTCCAAATGATAACTGCTCAGATTTCATCTCCTACTCAGATGGAATATCATTTTCCAAATGCCGCTGCACTATTGTTAGAAGGAAGAGACTGAACTAGTGTAATAGCAAGATGAGACCTATCTAATTCACAGTATCTCTTAAGTAGAACTCAGTTCTGAATGACAGAGGGTCTGCAGATAATCACAGTTCTAACTGGAGGACTCTTTTATTTCTTGCATATTTTAAAAGTGTATATCAAGTGTTACTTCAGGCACATGAACAAAGTATGATCATAGTCATTTCAGTGTGTCCCTAGGCAGATGTTAAACCCAACCTTCATTCTGTGCTGCTCCCTGCCTGGGATTATTGACATAAGATAGACCAATATGTTGTTGCTATTCACTTTGCACACCTGGTAGATGTTCTGAGCTGTTTCTGAATATCTGTATCTCCAAAACACTAAATTTTGGTTGGCTTCTGACTGAACATGGATCTCTTTTTTTAAAAAAAAAAAAAGAAAAACCTTCTCCATATTTCCCTAGCATGAATTCCCTCAAGTGATGAATTCACAAATCATCAAGGGTTAGATAGGAGAATAAAGAGTGCTCTACTAAATCCATTCCAAAATCTATCTAGGTGACCATCCTGTTTTCAAGAGTGGTGAATGAGATGTTTATAGGCATCTCACAGGATTTGGGAAAACAAATGAAATGATGATGTACCTCTGGTGTGGCCATGAAAATGGCCCTTGGGTCACATGTGGTATAAAAGTTGCATGTTTCCCACACTTTTTGCATGCTTGATAAAATAATACTTTCTGCTAATTTACTCCAAATGTCCTCTAAAGTTTGGATTTTTTTAAAAAAAAATGGTGTAACTTTGCCTATTTTAAATTATTGTATAGAAAAATAAATAAATACCGGTAGTTGATATTATACAATCAGTTTGAACTTTTTCTGAAGCCACATAAACAAGCGCAGAGTGGGCCATTGGAATAGGGAAATTGTCCAGCTTTTAAACATCAGGGGCCCTTAGATTGTATGTGAGTTGTCTGCTATAGAGCCAGACGGACCTTGGCTGGTCTGCTCCATGGGCAGTCTCCCCTCCAAAGACCTCTTCTTCTCTGAGTCCCAGCTGTTTCTCAAGTGTGTCTGCTTACTTCATCTTCATCCACTCTCTCTTTCTCCTTCAAGGTATCTGACTCACAAGAAATGCAATTTCATCAGGCAGAAGGATATGAACATCTATGCCACATGTAAGGACGGGATGCATGGTCCTCTCTTTGTGAGGGAGAGGGAAGAAGAGACCCCTCCTGAGATAAGAAGGGGTTTGAGAGAAGACTGGTGTCCTCCAAAAAAGTGGGAGGGAAAGGCTTGGCTGGCAGCTGGGGTTGGCTGCCTTGTCTGAAGTAGATCTGGGTTGGTCGGGATGGGAGTCAAACGCCTCCCCAAAGCAGGTGAACCACTCTGTATGTTTTTTTAAAAATTATTTTTATTGGTTTTCAAATCTTTATAAGACAATCAAATATAATAGACACATAATGCAACTAAGGAAGTAAGAAAAAGAAAAAAAAAGGAGAAACAAGAATAAAACCCCATGAAAACTGCAAGATGTGATATTGCTCAATGATCACTGGTCTGCAGGATCCCACGAATGCGACCCATCTGGAGTTAGCATAGTCCTTGCACTGAGTTATAAAGTGTCTTTCCATAAAGGGGGGGAGGGGGTTTGACGTATTGTATATGTTTTATGGGTGTTGTATATGTTTTATTGCTGTAAGCCGCCCAGATTGGACTTCCAGGGGGCGGGATATAAATAAATTGTATTATTATTATTATTATTATTATTATTATTATTATTATTATTATTAAATTGTTGTGAGAGTCTTGGGGTTAGAGGTGACGTGAAGAGTCATTTACATAGTCAATAAAAAGCTTCCAGTCCTCATAAAACGTGTCATGTCTTGAATGGCCATTGCAAAGTCTCATTGTATTGGAACGTTTTTCCATTAACCCCATGTTCCGTACCCTTTCCCACCAACCTTCAATAGACATATTCCCATGTTGAACCACTATCTTTGATTTTTCCCAGGAGCGAGTCTACATGTGTCTTCTACCTTCAGCACTGGAGAGAGCTTCTCCCAGTCTTTGAAATGCTCTCTAAAGAAGGGATGAGAGAGTGTGGTCTCTTCTCCAAGGCTGATGCCTTTTCCCAGCCCCACCAGCCCCACCAGCCCCACCTGGCAAAGCCTCCTATTGCCCTGGTTATCTCACTTTGGGCCGGAAGGGGTCTGTAGGAACAGAGCACCCCCTGATGCTACTTTTCCTTTCTCTTTTATCCCAGAGCAAATACTTCAGCAAGCACCTCCAAAGGGTGCTATCTTGGTCTTCAACAAGCAGCTGTCACTAAAGGGGCAGTTTTTCTCCTTGTAAATCCAGCTCCCGGTCTCTCTTGGTACAATGGATCTTTTCATAGACCCCTTACCCCAGCATGAGCCAGATAAATGAGTGCAGAAGAAAGAGCGCAGACTGGGCCAGTGGAGAAGAGAAATTGTCCAGCCTGTAAACTTCAGGGACCCTTAGAGTGCATGCAATCTGTACACTATAGAGTCAAACAGACCAGAGGAATCTTGGAAGCAGCAGCAGCAGGAGCTGCATCAGGGCACTTCTCCAAAGCTAAAGCCTTTCTCCCTCCCCATCAGCACCTCCCAGCAAAACCTCCTGCTGCCCTGGTTATCTGCCCTGGGGCTGGAGGATCCATCCTACTCTCCCAGGAAAAGAGTGCTTTGCACACACCCTCCTTTTCCATCCCTTGGCATCCTCCTTCTTTCAAAGCTGCCATGCTAGAGAGCTTTGCTTTGAAGACCAGCTATCTAGACGGGCAACTGACATCTTTCTAAAAAGGAAAGAAGCAGGGGGGTTGCATGTGACATTGGCAGATCTTTGATCTTTTGTCTGCTCAGGGTTTGTCAAGATGGCCGAACAACAGAGACCTGACCAGTGTCGCATACAACACTTGGCATGTCCTCCAGCAGGCCTATCGGAAGAAGAGGAAAGAGTGCTTTGGGCTGTTCAGGAGAACATGCACCAAGAAATGTGTGAAAACAGCAAAAGGGTACTCTGTGTGAATGCTTTGAAACAAACCAGGCTCAAAACTCTTATCTGCAGCTGAGCGTTTACCTGGCATGAGGAATTCACAGCAGCCACTATAGAACAATTCCAGAAGCTTCTTCCAATCCAATTTGAGCACAGTTCAAATTAATAGAGCAGCCATGCAATCCAAAGTAAACAGAAAAGAAAAACTGGTGGGAGAGGTCCCCTCTCCAAAGGAAAGGTTAACAAAATGATGGAGGTCATGGCTCTGCTTTCCAGAAAAGCTGGCGAGAGTAGCCCACTGCTAGAAAAAGTCTGGCACAACATTCAAAACCACAGGTATTTCCTTTGGTCCTCTCTAGTTCAGTGCACTTTATGTTAGGTGAACTATGGTGTATAACATGGCCTCAAGATTTACTTTAGAGAAGGGATAGGGAGAAGGCTCCCTGAGTATTTATGAAGATTCCATGAGAGCAGCTAAGAGTTCCTCCTTGGTAGGCCAAGCGGAGTCTCAGTTGGAGAGGGGCACCATTGCACAGAGACAAAAGACAATAGCAAGGATTGGATGGACACCTTCTTGCTAGAAAAGAATATGGAGTTGCATGTACCCAAGTCTTAGAACCCATGAAGCTAGATCAGACATTAAGACATTTAAGAGAATAACACCCAGTAAGCTGGAAAACAGCAGTGTCGATAGTAAACTCACTCAAGGCATGAAGCAGATGAACTTGTTCTTTGCACAGCCAGTGAGAAAGCCTCCAGTCAACCCACTATCCAGGCAATAATTGATGTTTATCTCCTGTGCAAAAATTTCTGCACTATGCCACAGTCCTATGGCCTCTGTGAAAATGTGTGGATTTTATCACAACCTTTCTAACACTAGAAGTCACAACTTGAGTACAGACAGTCAATAGTCCTATCCATCAATCCTTAACTGGGCTGAATCATTGTCATCCCATTTTCTGTAACTTCAATGAGATAGAATTCATTTTGCTGTCTAGTGTGGCATTATTCTCATGCTGACCTTATCTTTCTGTATGGAATTTTAAAACTATGGATATATTGAGACTTCATTCCAAGAAGCCCTGCAAAAGAATATTTTTAAAAGAATCCTTTGTTACTTGGTTTTCAACAAAATATATAGCGAACTCTCTTTGAAACAATCTTCCCACTCCATCCCGGCCTGCTTTTTTACTCAGCCTTTTTTTAATCCTTCTGTCTCAGACTATTTGTAGGTGGCTTATCCAACAGTGATTTGGACTGGGTGGGGACAGCTGAATACTTGCTGATACTTTGCCTTTTTACCAAGGGATTGCTGGTGCTGATCAACTGCAGTGATCACAGCTGAATGAAAGTTAATGGTCGATGACTTGCCATAGTTGCTGCAATTCTTACGTGAGGTGAGACCTCAATGAGGAGGAGAAGGAGGACCAGTCCAACATCATTTACCATCCAAGTAAATTACTCATTTACCTTCAGGTACTGGGCCAACTTTCTATACAGGACAGAGAAAGTCAAGGGACTGATGAAACACCCTTTCAGAGCCTTGGAGAAGCCAAGAAAGATCCTCCAAGCCAAAGGAGAAGCCAGAAAAACCATCAGAAAGATGTTCCCAAGTGGAGGCAAAGGGTGGCTGGAATGGGTGGTGGAGGCCACACACCTTTCCTACAAGCTGTCCAGCAAACATGCTGCACCAAGGATCTCCTTGTCAGAGCTGAAGGCTCTTCTGCAGAAGCTTCTTCAAACTTCCAAGAACAGAAAAATCAGCTCATCAGCCTCCAAAGACCACACAACCAGCCTCTCGACCAGCCAGATCTATTGGCTTTCGGAAGGGACTGAAGTCTACCAAGCCAAACCAGCTAGAAAGCTTTCTCAGGACAGTTTGTAAAACCAGGTTGTCCCTCAAGATATCTTGAGCCTATCAATCCCTTGTCAGGATTGAAACAGAACTGAGCTTACTGGCCAACCAGAGTCCACCCGAAACAATTTTCTCTATTTGAAGAACAAAAGAGGTTCAGGTTGAACTAGGCAGAGGAGAACATTTGGCTTTTCTTTCCTTGCACTCTTGGCAAGAAACTCCAAACTGTACAGGGAAAGGCTCTGGCTTCAAGGGGCCCACAAACCCCTTGGTCTTTCTTGTAGAAGAGCCTCCCACTTTTGGTGTTACCAGTCCAGCTGCTGCTAGAATCCTTCTGCAGCCACAGGAAACAAGAAGTGAAAGATGGGCAGTGCCATTTCTATCAGAAGAGCCTAATACAGGCACCCCTAAAGAAGCTGCTAGAATAACCAACTTGGATGGAAAGAGAGTGAAATGCTGATGAATGCCTTACCAGAATGATGTGATCCCTTTCTCCCATCTCATCAGCAGCTTACCTCTATCCCCACTTAGACTTTGTTCTGGCTTGTGGATTTCAGGTTCCCAATCCCTTTCTATGGGGATCAGACTCAGGGGGTGGGAACAACAACACATAATCTCAGCACCTTATTGGCAAGACAGCTTTACCTTCACTAGTGTGTGAAAATTCACACCCTCTTGCACCCCTGTGGTTTTATTGCAATGATGTTGTAAAACATTTCCCGCCCCTGATTGAAATGACTGATTGCTGGCCATTGTGAGAGATGTAATATTTTGTATTGTATTTTATGCTGTTAACCGCCCGGATTGGGAAACCATTGGGTGGTATACAAATAAATTTTATTATTATTATTATTATTATTATTATTATTGTTATTATTATTATTATGAGACATTGTAATTATCACACACTTTTCATGGGGGAGAAAACTAATTTTATTGCTCACCATTCTTCAGGGACAAGAAGAATTATTCTTTCATTTCACAACACTAATGACAACAAGAGTCATGTAAATAATAGTGGCTTTTCTGAAAAATATTTGCAAGGTTGACTGAAAATATTTTAATTGGAGGTACATGTATTTTGTAGAACATTGTTTTCAGATATATAATCATGCCATTGGTTACTTCTGGAAGGAATCAAAAGTTTTAAAATATCATGAATATGCTCACTACAAATGCAGTTCTATGCAGCTTTATCCCAAAGTAAGTTCAACCAAATTTAAAGAAACTTACTCTTTAACAAGTATGTACTATATAAGATGAACCTTAACAACACAATTCTATCCATTTATATTAACAAATACATGAGCCCCTGTGAGCCCAGTGAGTCTTATTTGCAGGTAAGTGCAAACAGGATTGTAGACAAAAGCCACCTATTTTTTGCTCTACCACATTATACATAAATCAACACAATTGGCCTATTGAGGCTTTTGTTAAATTTATTTACTCCATGTGGGGATGGAAATATGCTAGTCCTGTCCCCTTGTGACACCACAGATGAGCCCTCTGTCACCCCAGTTGACCTTTGATATTTGCTTGATATTAAAAGAGAGGTTTGGTCATGTAGCTCCTGCAGATGCCCCAACGCAAAAGCAATAGCCTGCCCAAAGATGGAGATATAGCAGACCTGGCTTGAGAGCACTAGCACATGTAGACAGGATAGGTCTTTCTGAGACTTGAATGTGCATAATCCCTTAACAGAAGTGTGTGATGAAGGTTAATGCATCTGGTACTTGCCATAAGGTTGCAAATCAAAGGGCACTTCCCTCTGGAGATGACATCTTTTTGTGTGAAACATCTAGATTGATTGCCCTGCCATTTCCTCCAAATAATGTCCATTCTTCCTCCTCCTGTAAAATCATTTCAGCTCCTGGGAAATTGCCTCAAGACCTGTTTCTCTCTATAAAATGCCTGTTTGGGGCAGTTCCAATTCAGTCTTGGCAGGATACAGACAGACACTCTATCCATTTCTCCCTTAACGCCTCAGCACAAAGCCCCAGCTGTGTGTTGAGCCAAAATTTTCACTGCACATCCTCGATTGAAGCTCTGTGCCTGAACTCAGTAACATATTGTCTGACCTTCCAAATCGCTATCAGTTATTACCTTTTACATTGTTAGCTCTTGTATGCATGAGTGAGTGAGTGATGAAAGTTGATTTCCCTTTGTTTTTGTAAAATAAAAAAAACTGATTTGGAACCTTTCTCTGGAGTTCTGGGTTTAGAACCGATATACATAGGCTAAAAGTCCTGGCTTGAGTTACCCTTGCCCCCTCACTGCTTCCTTTTGAGCGAAATCAATTCAAGATTCCCTGCAGTTTGAGTAACACCCTCCATCATTTTTTTTCTCCTGGAAAACTGACATGCAGAGAAGAGCTTCTTTTAACACAGAGCATGCCATGAAACAGAACAGAAAATTGAAATTTTGGATTGCAAGAAGAGCCTCTATGGATAAAACAGACTCATGACACAAGAGGTAGAACTAAAAGACTCTCCTAGCTCCCTCCAGTTCTGCATAATTGCCAGTGAAATTCTGGGCTGCATCAGCATGACTATGGATGTTATCACACGGGGCCCAATCCAAACAAAATCCACACGAAATCCTGACCGATACCGGATTATTGGCCCGTGTTTTCACACGACGTCGCACAGAACCCTGACAGAAAGTGGACAGAAAGTGGAAAGAACTGAGATCTTTTGAAATTCGGTTTCTTGAGGAATTGCAATTGTGCGATGAGGATCATTTCGCATTTACCGTACGTATGATAACCAAATACGTATTGGGGCGCATTTCCCCATCATTTCCCATGGTTCCTGCGAGCATTCCTCTATCTGCGCATGTGCAAGAGGCTCATTTCTACTACATTTACGGGATATTTTCACTTGTGTGTGGACGTTCAATGCACTTACTGTAAATTCGCAATTAAGGTAATGACGTTTGCGGAAACAAGGTTTATTTCCCGTTTATTTTCAGGATGCCTCATTTTCACTTTATTTTTGCTTTCTGGGCCACGTGTGATAACGTCCTATATCATCCAAATCAAGGGAATTTGTAGTGCCACTTTATTTTGCTTTGATTAGACCTCACCTGGATTACTTTGTCTGGTTCTGGGCACCATAATTCAAGAGGGATATTGACAAGTTGGAGTGTGTCCAGAGGAGGGTGACCAGAAGGGAAACCATGCCTTATGAGCTGGGTATAGCTTGGAGAAGAGAAGACTGAGAGGTGATATGATAGTTATCTTTAAATATCTGAAGGTATATAATGTAGAACAGGGACAGGCAACCTTTTTGAGACCTGGGCCGGTCTCAAAAAGGTTGCCACTCGGCTGGGCCAAGGGGGGGGAATGGCGGAGCGTGCGCGCATATGCGCGCGTGACCCCCGCGCACGCTGCTGGCGCGGTCGCCGCAACGCATTTGCGCATGCACAAAAGTATTGCCCATGCGCAAATGCGTCACGGCCGCCATTTTGGCTTCCAAAATGGCGGCCGCGACAAGCGCGCCCGAAAACGCTCCCCTGCAGCGGCGCGCAGCGGCGGGGGTGGTGCGCGGCGGCAGCGATGGTGGCAGCCTTCGGACGGGGCCGGTAAGTCCGGGGCCTGGGGCCTTAACCGGCCCCTGGGCCGTAGGTTGCCGGTCCCTGATGTAGAAGATGGAGCAAACTTTTTTTTCTTACTCCAGAGACAAGAAAACAAACCAATGGATTCCAATTACAGGATAAGATATTCCTCCTACATATTAAAATGAACTTTTTATTTAGTGTAAGAGCTATTTGACAGTGGAATAGATTGCCTCAGAGATTGGTGGACTCTCTCTCTTTGGAGGTCTTTAAATAGAGGCTGGGTGGGCATATTTCTGGACTGCTACAGTTGTGTATTCCTGCATGGCAAGAGGTTAAATAATATAGCCCTTATGCTTCCTTCAAATTATATGATTTCATGATTTTTTGATGAGCAGCATACAGGTTTATGGCACACTTGAACAGGTACACATGTAGCAGTCAATGAAGTGGGGGTGGGAAAAACATTTCCCCATTAAACTTTCAGGAAGATAAAGAGATATAGAAGTGTCACTTTTGACAGCTAGCATCTGTAGCCTGAAACTGTAATAACTTTTAAGTCAGTTGTCCCATTGTAGCAGGGGATCTGTGATCTAATTCAATAAAATGTCAAGAGAGTGAAGCAGGGCTATCATATCACATTTTAAAGCATGTGAGATAATACACTGATACTGGGTTGGGCACAGTGCAGCCCACAGGCTACATATAGCCCTCAGGACACTGAATATGATCCTTGGGACCCTCCAAAACACATCTGGAGCCCAAAAAACATTTTTTTAAAAAGCTGATTTTCAGGTGATTTTTTTTGTTTGTTTGTTTGCTTGCAAATCAGAAAAAAATCATCCAAAACCTCATATAATTGTAGCAATTTGCTAACTCCACCCCCCCCCAACATTCTGAAAACACCTCCCAAAAGGGGGGATATTGCCCTCAAATCAGTCCAAATGGCTCCTGCAAGTGATGTCACTTTATGTGCCCCAAAATGCACTAGCTCAGCCTGCTAAGCAAGTGCAGGGAAGAAAAAAGCCTCATACCCCTAGTTTAAAGTAAGCTGACTACTACTGATTTGAAACCCTTTTTGCTTTCAACTTCACTACTAAATCAGAGCGTTTCAGATCCACTTTATTTTCTGTGGAAATATTTGCTAGTTATTTGCACTCCTTGGTTCTTACCTAGATGCAGTAGAATAACATAACATTTAGGAGCAAAGATGCAGCCAAGTAACCCAGCACTAGAAGCCACAATAGAGAAGATCTCCACAGCCACCATATATTTCCCCTTGGTGCTGAGGTAAGTTGGGATGAAAGAAACCCAGACACTGCAGAAAACCATCATGCTGAAAGTGATGAACTTGGCTTCATTGAAACTGTCAGGCAGCTTCCTGGCAAGGAAAGCAAGAATTAAGCTCACCAAAGACAACACACCCATGTAGCCCAGCATGGAGTAGAATGCAATGGGTGAACCTTCATTGCACTCCAGGATGATGCGCCCAGGCTCTGAGTACAAATCGGCATCTGGAAATGGAGGAGAGGTTCCCAACCAGACTACACAAATTATAAATGGAATGAGAGTACAGATCATCACAAGGGAGTTTGCAGCTCTAGGTCTCAGCCATTTCTGGGCACTGCTCCCTGGCTTTATGGCTTTGAAGGCCAAAACCACAGTTATGGTTTTGGCTAGGACTGCAGCAAGAGAGACAGAGAAAATGATCCCAAAGGTTGTGTGTTGGAGAAGGCATGTCATTTTCCTTGGTTGGCCAATGAAGAGCAAGGAGCAGAGGAAACAGAGCATGAGGGAGGAGAGGAGAATATAGCTGAGGTGTCGGTTGTTGGCTTTGACTATGGGAGAATCCCTGTGCTTAATAAAGGTTCCTAGCACAAGGGCAGCAAACACTGAGAAAGAAAGAGATGTAGAAGCTGAAGCAATTCCCAAAGGTTCCTCATAGGACAGGTAGATTATGTTTCTGGGAATACACTTGTTTCTTCCTTCATTGGGGTAGAGATCTTCTTCACACCGTACACAATGGTCCATATCTTAAAGACAGAAATCAGTTCACACTATTATCTGCCAACTTTTATGGGTTTACCTTACCTAAAATATTTTCACTCTGCATATATATCCTGGCATTGGTAAACAGTGTGGATGTTTCTAGTCATGCCTACCTGTCTGGTTGGAGATTTCTCCTTTAGGACATTCAATGCAATGGAAGCAACATTTGGGCTTGGTCTTGAGAGGGACCTTTTGTAATCCAGGGGGGCATTTATGGCTGCACCTAGAATGAGGTGGCTATGAGGATGCAAAGAGGAGAGATTTAAAGTTAATAAAGAAACAAAATGTGTTTTTAATCATGAAACAGCTTTAATACAAACCTATAAAGAACATATAGAACATATTCTTAATGCATAAAGAACTTGGGAATGCCTTCAGCAGTTCTTCTCTGTGCCATCTTTTATGTCATGGTGTCCTGACTCAAGAATATCCTCTTGATAGATAGCCACAAAAGTCCAAAAAACATTTAGGTTGCAGGTTAATTTATGTGCTGGTACATTTTATGTGCTTTTTCACATTTCTACATGGTTTTCACATTACATGGTCATTTTGGTAGATCAATAAGCATCAGTCATTTTTATCGAATGTTCTGTTATTTTACTTTTGGTGGAACTATTAGGTGGATTAGTAATTATCATTGTACAGAACCACAGAATAATTCTTTGTAAGTGATATGTTGTACAGTGGTTGTAAATCATTAAAATAAAATAACCCCTGAAGAGGAATTTCTGGTATATAACTTACCTGGGCAAATTTTACATTCCATAGAGTCATCTCTTCCTGAATGGTGACAGTATGGTTTGCTGCATAATGAAGGTTCACCTCCCCAATTCTTATGCTGACCAGGGAATGATTGGGGAGCAGAATCCAGTTTAAAATCTCATATGTAGTCATGTCTCCAATCCCATCAAACAGGGCTCCCTCCAGAGCACTGTTATTGAAGAGTATTTTCTTAAGATAGTGGTGGAACTGCACAAAGAAAGTGTATTTTAATGACTAAGTGTATAAAAGTGGCCATTTCAAAAGTATCTCTTTGGTCAAAGTCTTAGGATACTTCTAAAAAAAAAGGATTGTATCATACAGCTGAGTTCTGTGGACTGTGAGCTAGTTTTATCAATATGCTCACATTATCTTTTGTTTATCTTTTGATCAATCCATCTGGAACTATCCATTGTGAGATCAATGAAACTCTTCAACCTTTCACTCACCAAACCTCGAAAGTGAAAATATTGTTCTCAATATGAAGACAAAGAAAGTCCATACTTTAATAACAATAAAACGGGCTTTTTGGGTATGACCATAGCAAAAGGAAAAAGAAGGAAATGATAGGGACATTGCATGGAGAAGATGGCAAAATGCTAACAGGGGACAGAGAAAAGGCAGAACAACTCAACACTTTCTTTGCTTCAGTCTTCTCATGAAAGGAAAAGGGTGATCAACCTGAGAAAAAAGAAGCAGAGGACACAACAGAGGAAATGCAGCACAGAATAAGTAAAGAGGTAGTACGGAATACCTGGTTAACCTAAATGAATTTAAATCTCCAAGACCAGATGAACTACATCCAAGGGTATTAAAAGAACTGGCAAGTGTAATCTCAGAGCCATTGGTAATAATGTTTGAGAACTCCTGGAGAACAGAAGAAGTCCCAGCAGACTGGAGGAGGGCAAACATTGTCCCCATCTTCAAAAGGGGGGGGGAGATCCCCACAATTATCAACCAGTTAGTCTGATATCAATACCAGAAAGATTCTGCAGCTGATCATTAACCAGAGACTGTGAACAGAGAGACTTAGAAGGGAATGCCATAATCACAAAAAGTCAACATGGGTTTCTGACAAACAAGTCATGCCAGACTAATCTGATCTCTTTTTTGGTAAAATTATCAACTTGATAGATGAAGGGAATGCTGTGGATATAGCATATCTCAAATTCAGTAAGGCCTTTGACACGGTCCCCCATGATATTCTTGCAAACATGTTAGTAAAATGTGGGCTAGACAATGCAACTGTTAGGTGGATTTGTAATTGGTTGACTGACCAAACCCAAAGGGTGCTCAGCAATGGCTCCACTTCATCCTGGAGAGAAATGACCAATGGGTGCCACAGAGTTCTGTCTTGGGCCTAGTGTTACTCAACATCTTTATCAATGATTTGGATGAAGGAATAGGGGGCATGCTTATCAAATTTACATATGACACCAATTAGGAGTAGCAGTGAATACCCCAGAGGAGAGTATCAAAATTCAAAATGACCTTAATCAATTAGAAAGCTGGGCCAAAACTAACAAAATGAACTTCACCAGGGATAAATGTAAAATACTGCACTTAGGCAGAAAAAATGAAATGCATAAAAATGGGGAACACCTAGTTTAACAAGACTACATGTGAAAGAGATCTAGGAGTCCCGGTAGACCACAAGTTGAACCGTGTGATGTGGCAGCTAAAAAGGCCATAAGGAGTCTAGGCTACATTAATAAACGTATAGTATCAAGATCAAGGGAAGTAATGGTGCCACTCTATTCTGCTTTGGTCAGGCCCTCCTGGAATTATGTGTCCAGTTCTGGGCACCACAATTCAAAAAGGATGTTGACAAGCTGGAGCGTGTCCAGAGGAGGGCAAAATGAAGGGTCTGGAAACCATGCCTTATGAGGAGAGACTTAGGGAACTGGGTATGTTTAGCCTGGAGAAGAGAAAGTTAAAAAGTGGTATGATAGCCCTGTTTAAGTATTTGATGAAGTGTCACATTGAATATGGAGCAAGCTTGTTTTCTGCTGCTCCAGAGAATCGGACCCAGAGCACTGGATGGAAGGTCCAGGAAAAGGGATTCCATTAACATTAGGAAAAATGTCCTGACAGTAAGAGCTGTTTGTCAGTGGAACACATTCCCTTAGAGTGTGGTGGAGTCTCTTTCTTTGGAGGTTTTTAAATGGAGGCTGGATGGTCATCTGTTGGGGGTGACTTGAATGTATATACCTGCATGGCCGGAACTTGATGGGCTTTGAGGTCTCTATGATTCTATGACTGAAAGAATGAAATATCAAATCTTTATTATAATTTAAATCTGTTTGTCTCTCTATTATTATATTGTACAAATCCACATCACAGAATTGCCAAAAGGTGCATTATCTAATGGTATGAAAGCAAAGACTACTGTAAAGTTTTGGACTTAGTCCATCAAATAATATATATGTTTATGTGAGTTTGTATATAATTGATTAATAACTGCATATATATATATATATATATATATATATATATATATATATATAGTACAGTCCAAAATGCAAATTTATGAACCTATTTGGACTAAATTTAATATTTAGAGTTTAGGTGACATTATCATACAGAGGGAAACTCTGGCTTTGGGTGGGGGGAATTGTTGGGTTTTCACTCTTTTTTCAAGAATCTGTGATTAAATTAATTGAAGTGATTGATACAGCCAATCAAACTTTTTCTTCACTGAAACTCATAAACAAAATCATCAGCATCCACACAAAGTAAATTTCTTAGTATTACTAAAAACCACTCTTTTTGTGTGCTGTTAGAACAGAATATGGAGAAACAGATTGGTTCCCAATTGGCAAGGGGTTCAGGCAAGGCTGCATTCTACCACACTGTTCAAATTGTGTGCAGAAAATATCATATGAAAAGCATGATTAGACTCAGAAGAAGGAAAAGAGAAGATAGAAGAAATGAACATCAACAGTCTGAGTTATGTGGATGATGCCATACTAATAGCCAGAAACATCTCAGATCTGGAACAATTACTGAAGAAGATCAAAGAGGAAATTGCAGAGGCAGGTTTAATGCTCAGCATAAAGAAAACAAAAATAATGACCATGAAAGAAATACATAAGTTCAACCTAGACAATGAAGAAATCAAAATAGTTAAAGAGTTCCCTTTTCTAGGTTCAAACATTGATCAGAATGGCAGGTGCAGCCAAGAAATAAGAAGAAGACTAGGAATGGGAAAAGCAGTAATGAAAGAACTAGAAAAGATCCTAAAGAGCAAAGACATGCAAATGAGCACCAAAGTCAGACCTGCCAAACCATAGTATTCCTATCATTATGTACAGATGTGACAGCTGGACAGTGAAAAAAGCGGATAAGAAAAAAATCTACTCCTTTGTGATACGGTCCTGGAGAAGAGTGCTGAGGATACAGTGGGCAGTCAAAAAGACAAACAAATTGGTCGTAGAACAGATCAAACCAGATCTCTCACTGGAAGCCAAAATGACAAAACTGAGGCGGTCATACTTTGGCCACATCATGGGAAGTGCGGCTCACTCAAAAAGACAATAATGCTAGGAAAGGTTGAGGGCAGTAGAAAGAAAAGAAGACCACAACAGAGATGGCTCGACTCAATTAGGGGGAGTCACAAATATGAATTTACATAATAATAATAATAATTTTTATTTATATCCCGCCCCTCTGCCAAGCAATCGGAGCGGCATACAGTATTCAAAATATCAAAACAAGTCACATCAAATCAGATCCCATCCCTCATTTCCACCCCCACTCACCCCCCAAAAACAAATGACTTAAGCAGCAGAGTATGGGAGGTTTGGTGCTCGTTCTCACTTAAATTTAAACTGGTTTGCGATTCACCTTCACTCCATGTTGGTGAATCGATTCCAAAAGGTCCATCGTTCCCACTATGAAAGTGGATCTTTTCATTATTCCCTTGTAATTGCTTCTTTTTTGGCATGACTGTTGTTCCCACTAGTTTGCGCTGCTTCAAAATGCATGTCAATAGTCTGCGCAACATCAGTGTTGTAAGCAGCAACACGGTGAGGACAGGGCCATTCCAGGTGCCAACCGGGGTGACTTTAGCAACTGAGCCTTCCTCTGCCTCTCAGCAACCCAGGCTGCTCAAGCACACCATTTCCCCTTTGAGCAGCGTGGCTTGGGAACTATAAATATATATATATTTTAAAAAAATTGTCAGGATATGCAATCCATTGGTTTTGCAACTACTTGTCTTGCTGAGCTGCAGTCTGCCCGTAATTGCAAGTATATATCATGCGCCCATAGGTCACACCACAAGCACAAAGGCAGCGCTGAGAGGGGGGAAAGATGGCTGATTTCCCAAAAACTGAGGGGGATGGCTTCCATTAGTCCCTCCCCTCCAGAATGATGCAGTTCAGATCCATCATTCCCACTTGTTGAACATGATTCAGAATTGATTCTTTTCAAAAGAATCGCCCAAAAACTAGTTTCAAGAAACAGTGGGGTTTTTTGTGGGGTTTTTTGAATTTGCCTCACTTCATCGCAATTAAAACCAAGCTCAATAGGATCAGAACTGGTTTCAAGTGAGAACAACGGTCATATAACCCAATCTGCAATTTGCTTTAAATCATAGTGGGAACAAGGTCTTGGAGTTGTCTCTTCCACAGGGTCATCATGTGTCAGGTCTGACTTGAGGACAGTTAACAACAAGAACAATTCTTTTTTGTTTCTTGTTTCCTGTCCAGTCTTTTAGACTGTAAACTCATAGATCAGGAATGATCATAAACTAGGGAGAGATCTGGTTTGATCTGCTCTAGGACCAATTTGTTTGTAAACCATTCTGTCAGGGTTTAGTTCAGAACAGAGTAAAGTTGGCATTAATTGATCTGTTACCCCAAAATATGACTCTGGCTTTCAATGACCTCAAAAGAAAACAGTCCTTTCTTTTCCAATTCATAAGGAATTGGAAAGAAAGGAAATCAAGGAAAATGTAATTACCTGCCAGAGAAAGATATTTCCAACCCCTAGCCTATTTTTCTTTTGTCTCTGGTCCAACCGGTCAAGAGTTAGTTTGTGTAGTGCTTTGGCCACGCCAAAGACAGCTTTGCAGATACTGTTACTCAGAGGGCTCATGTTCACCTCAAAGTGGGACACATCTGGGCCATCTAGTTTTTCTTGCCCAGTACATGACCTGACTCTGAACAATGGCGGCCGTGAATAGGGAGGAGGCAAGTTGCAATTAAATTCTCTGCTCCAGAAATTCTTAATAAAAACATCATTGGGATATTTGGTCACAGTTACAGACTGGAGAAAAAATCGGAATCCTGGGATCTCTTTTTCTTGAGGACCAAAGGACAAAGCACCGGCGAATGACCGTGTGCTTATATGAATATTAGCATCCCACTTTGCTGTGGTCAACCACACTTTCCCTGCCAATATCCGACTAACGTGCAAGAATATAAGTGAAAGGAACTTGGCATCACCATAGGCAAGCACTACTTTGCTTGAGGAGTTCCACAACTCTTCTCTTCTCTGTTGCAGTTCATGGAAAAAATTAACATGGGCTTCAAACAAAAGCATGAATTCAACACAAATCCCATTCTTCTGCATTACATCTTGTAGGTTAAGGAGAACATTCTCACTAGCACCATATTTGGGAGCAACAAGGCCAACCCACAACCAGCCAAGGTGGAGGAGCAACTGGGCAATGCCCACGTGCTGAAGATCATCGCTTGGATGTATCTGATGCAAGCCAGGAAACTCAATTTCATTGCCTAAGACAGGATCAGAGGAGCCATAGCTGATCTGTAGAAACAGACACAATTCCCAGATGTTTTTTTACATAAACAATAGAGCAAGAATTAAACAAGTAAACCAGTGTGGTGTAGTGTTTAGAATACTGGATTGGGATTTGGGAGGTCCAGGTTCCCCACCACCCCTTGGACCATTTATATTCTCTCATCATAATCTACCTCACAGGGTTGTTGTGAAGATAAAATGGTAAGGAACAAGACATGGAGGCCATGCTTCAGCTAATTCTTAATTAAAAACAACAAAAATGCATCTAGATGAATTCTAGACTACAGGGCGTTCAGAGTTTACCTTAATAACTCAAACGTTTCCAACTCAAGAAACAAATAATCTGAGGCTCATCACCATGTATTTTGTGGTAGTTGTGGGAAATTATAGAATAAAAGTGAACGCAAATAGCCTAACATGTTTAAAGTTATTTGACAATAATGCTAGGAAAGTTTGAGGGCAGTGGAAAGAGAGGAAGGCCACACACCAGAGGCTAGATTCAATTAGGGAGGTCACAAACATGAATCTACAAGATTTAAGCAAAGCAGCAGAGGATAGGGGCCCTTGGGGTTCTCGTGCATAGGGTCACCATAAGAGATCCCACCTCAACATTAGGAAGACCTTCCTGATAGTAAGAGCTGTTCAAGTGGAACACACTCCCTCAGAGTGTGGTGGAGGTTTTTAAACAAGAGAATGGATGGCCATCTGCTGGGAGTGCTTTGATTGTGTATTCCTGCATGGCAGAAGGTTGGACTGGATGACCCTTGTGGTCTCTTCAAACTCTATGATTCTATGTCTGTATACACCGTAAATCAATGAATTGCTATATTGATATATGAATGTCCCATCAGGTTTCCAAGGGGTGCAAGCAGGCATACATAGATTTTATAAATGCACCACTACCATTTTACCCCACTACCATTTATACACAAGCTGGAATATTCATTCACTTATTCAGTTTGTGGTTTTTGTTTTTGTTTTTGTTTTTTTAAAAAAACACCTTTCTGCTAGAAATAGTGTTCAAGCTTGCAGACAATAATACATTGCAGGCTAAAATGTAAAACTTTGATTAAAGCGTAAGAACAAATAAGCCAAAAGCCATCAAGAAAGTCAAGAAAGAAACATGTCCACTATTGCAATCTACCTCAACAATCGAGTCATTTTATAAAACTGTATTTTTTGGTCAGAATTAAAGTGTCTACACTTGTGGGTGGAAGGACATAAAATATGGAGCAAACCTGGTTTCCTTTGGTAGTAGGAAGTTCCAAAGTCTGGGAGCAGTCAAGAAGAATTAATGCAGTTTGACACTGCTTTAACTGTCACATCTCCATCCTATTGAATCCTATGAGTTGTTTGTTGTGGCACCAGAGCTTTCTTGCAGAGAAGGCTAAATATCTCACAAAACCACAAATCCCAGAATTCTGTGGCATTGAGCCAAGGCAGTTAAAGTGGTATCAAATGGGATTAATTCTCCAGTAGAGATGCAGCCTAAGTCTCATATTTTCATTTAATGTGCCTCCAGTGATGATGGCATTGAGAGTGGGTCCTCTCTCAAGTATCTTAAACTCAAACAGATTCATATAAGAAAATGTAATATTTGAGATTGCTGGCCCTATGTCACATAGGGTCTTATAGGGTCTTTACCAGGGATGGGTGTGGTCTCGAAGCATCTTGTTCTGAATGGCAAGATGAGGCAACCTCTATAGTCACCAGAGTTCAAAAGCAAATTGTACCTGAAACAGAGTGGTTCTTCTAGAATTGTTTTGACCCGGGTGTCATGCCACAACTATTTCTGCGTATCAGGGTACCAGCCTCTTTGACTTGAGTGAGTAGGGGTTCCCATTTCCTCTACCATTTTGCTCTACCTCAAGCAGCAAAATGACTTGGATCAGACCAGCTCCAGGACATATAGCAAGGGTGGGCAACATGTAGCTCTGCAGATATTGGACTGCAACTTCCACCCTCAGTCTCCATTAGACATCACAACTAGAGTTGATGGGATCCACAATCCAACAGTATCTGGAGGCCTGCAGGTTGCCCATCCTTGGTATACAGAGATTCCTTTAAAATAGTATCTCCATGAAAGCCCACATTGAAAGGCTTAAGCATGAAATTACATTTACTTAGCCCATACCTGTGGTACCTTGAAAATCCCCAGCAAGTTGGCCACCTGCATAGACAATTCTGATGTCAGACCCTCAATGACAGCCACCATTTTCTTTTTGCCATGGCAGTTGTAGTTGGGAAATATTTTGACCTTTTCTGTGTTCATCATGTTATAAGATGGTCGACCATAAGCATAGTAGGGCCCATATCCATAGAGGGGTAGACGAACTGGAGTGAGCTTGTCTCTCTCAGACAGTAGGCTGATGACATTCTCATAGGTTTGGCCTCCATTGTAATAATTGTCATAGAGACGGAATCCCAGAGAGATGTTGGGTAAGAAATGGGGGTCCTTGTTGATTTTCTCCACAGCAAACACAAATGCCAGGACCTGCTGGTAGCTCTTTGACATTGGGCTGTATGGAGGAGAAGAAAAAATAGAGGAAGCATTTCCTATGCAGTGGTAAACTATCTAGGAAAGAGATGTATGAGGGACACAGAATTAGTAGACCATGCATTGGTGGCCTGGCCCCAGACAAATTTTGGGCCCAGACAATCTACTGCCAGAGGCAAAGTACAAGACAGCACCACTAGTAAGAGCTTCTGAATGACAGAGTTCAAACTAAAGGGTTGGTAGTAAGGAACTTTACTTAGCTATGAAGAGAGAGAACATGTAGAGAAACTTAGCTGCATGGCACTGATGAAACAATAGTCATATATGAAGTCGTAGGCTTTCATGGCCAGCATCCATAGTTTTTTGGTGGGTTTTTTCGGGCTGTGTGGCCATGTTCTGAAAGAGTTTCTTTCTGACGTTTCGCCAGCATCTGTGGCTAGCATCTTCAGAGAAAACTGAAATGGAAAAGCCTGGTTGTATATATACTGTGAGACCCTGGGTAGGGAGGGGTGGTACCCAGGTGAACTGTGTGTTGTTCTGTGTTGAATAGGTATTGTTCTGTGTTGATGGCTTCGCTTCAGGCTATGCAATCCAGGATATGTCTGCTGTTCCCATGTAAACTGTGTATTGTTCTGTGTTGAATAGGTGTTGTTCTGGTGTTAATGGCATGGCTTCCAGGTGAGGAATGCAATCAAGGAGATTGTCTGCTGTTGTCTGCTGACCCTGGTTGGTCTTCCCTTTGCATTTGCTGAGTGCAGATTTTCCTATTTTGTAGGACTGGTAGCCATATCTTGTTTACTTTGAGAGTTTCTTCTTTCCTATTGAAGTTGTCTAAGTGTTTATGGATTTCGATGGCTTCCCTGTGCATTCTGACCTGATAGTTGTTGGGTTGTATCTGCACTCAGCAAATGCAAAGGGAAGACCAACCAGGGTCAGCAGACAACAGCAGACAATCTCCTTGATTGCATTCCTCACCTGGAAGCCATGCCATTAACACCAGAACAACACCTATTCAACACAGAACAATACACAGTTTACATGGGAACAGCAGACATATCCTGGATTGCATAGCCTGAAGCGAAGCCATCAACACAGAACAATACCTATTCAACACAGAACAACACACAATTCACCTGGGTACCAACCCTCCCTACCCAGGGTCTCACAGTATATATACAACCAGGCTTTTCCATTTCAGTTTTCTCTGAAGATGCTAGCCACAGATGCTGGCGAAACGTCAGAAAGAAACTCTTTCAGAACATGGCCACACAGCCTGAAAAAACCCACCAAAAAACAATGGTCATATAGTTATCATTACTATACACAAGAGGCCTAGGTTAGAGAGAAAAGGTCAGGCCACACATTGCCAGGATATGCTGATACCTCTTTGATTTGGAACTGTACGAAGATGCAAAGAATAGGAGAAACATGTTATACGTAGTGTAAACTATCTGGAACAGGAATTACAAGTCACATAGACCTGATCTAGCAGGTTCTTGAAGGAGGACTAGCCCAATACAGTTGGATCTAACCCTCCAATTCACTCTACTTTCATATTCCATGTACAGAAGCCAGAGGACTAGGCTATGACTTGAATCTTACTTCAGATCATCCAATGGGACAGCATCCCCCAGGTGATGTTGGCTGGCTATTACAGAAGTTACAGAAACTGTTCTTCCTATATATGTGTACTATAAAGTCATGATAACAAAGGACAAAAACAAGTATGCTAACACTGGGAAATTCATGGCTGAGTGGCACGTACAGATCTCCAACCTGTTCATGACTGTGACTCCTACTTTGGGGCATCAAGTCCCATCACCCGGTAGTTTATTTGCCTGCTTCAGGTACAAACTCTCAGTTGACAGATTCTTATAATAGTTATCTTTAAACTGGCTTTGAACTGAACAGCTTTTCAAATATAAGAGGAAGTTCCACATGGCAAACTTTAATCTGCTTTAACTACCAGAAAAGACAAGAAGAAAGGGTTTCATAGGGTCTGATGCTTCCACATTTGGTCACCTGAAACCTAAAATAAAGGGGAGTAATGCATGAACTAGAGAAAAGCCAATCTCAAAAAGTATTTTTAAAATAATGAGTATTAACACATTTCAGAAGGTAAACTTATTTCCTTGGGGTGTACAATTTGCTAGGGCACAGTCTTGCCTTGTAGACTATGGCCTGGCTGGTCAAAAGCAGAAGAGGAAAATCACCAAAGGCTGGACACTGGAATCACTCTTGGCATCTTTAGAAGATGGGTTTATCTTCCTAACCAGCTAATAAGAAATGGAACACTTACATTAATTCAAAGTTGTATGGAGAAATTTCCTTAGGACAAGTTTCATAATTTCTGCTAGGAATTGTTTGCTGTGTCAAAGATAAAACTCCACCAAGAACAACATCCCCATCTTGGTAGTAGCCCTCTGTGTAGGTTCTGTCCAAATCACACACCGTCTTTCCCATCCTGCCAGCAACATGTGGGAGAAGTAACATGATTAAGACCAGAGAGAACATGGCAGATGATAACAACTCAGAGTAAAACCTTCTGGTTAAAAGGATTGTCTTCAGAGGCTCTGCAAGACAGTAGCCCACAATAATGATACAGCAAGACTCATCTTATTCTTTGTAATCATTCCAAGCATCTCTTGCATGGAACTCTGTTCTAATGATAGGGACATTCTTATAGGAGGTCTGCAGAGAATCTCACCCATAACTGTAGATAGTTTTTGTTTTTGATCGAGAATGTGGTCTTACCCAGGTGTTCAAACTGATCACAGTCATTGCCCTGATCCCTAGGCAGCTGTTGATCTCCACCCTGGCATCATACAAAGATAACAAATATTTTTGTGCTGCTTTTCCACCCAACTGCAGATACTAAATGTGTTTTCCTGAATGCATACATCTCCAAGGCACCATCCTGTGGTTTGCCTTTCAACTAGGATTTCTTGATTCCTCTTGGCTGTTTCATTATTGTTAAATTCAAACATTTAAACAAGTGACCTTGCTTCTCTCCTTTGCATATACCAACTCAGGGACTAGATTTACAAACTGTGAAGGGTTACACTTAAGAACCATCCTTTTGGATCAGATCAAAGACCTATCTCAGGCAGCATCCAGTATGTTTTAAGCCATGACTGATGAGTTGCATATCAGCACCTGACAGAAAATGGAGAGAATAGCCCTCTCTCACTGTGGATCCTCAGCGATGACTGTCCAGAGGCTTGCCGCTTCTGACCCTGGCTCTGTATTTATAACATCCTCTGCTGGAATTCTGTATCAGCTGCTTAGTTAAGTAATGATTGTGAATATGAAGCAGTTAACTATGTTTACTCATCCGTAACTGTTTTATATTTATAATCACTACTTGGTCACAATTTTGACACTGTTCCCACAATTGTAAGTCCCCCCTAAAAAACACACACAAAACCCTACTTTACTAGGCATCAGTTGTGTGGGGAGAAGAAAGTCCATTCTACCAACAACTGGAGCATGGTTGAATTATTTCTATTAGGTATGGAGGGGTTGAGTCAAGAAAGTTACAGTTAAGAGTTCTGACTAGAATTCTGTATCAGCTGCTTAAAATAATTATCTGGTACAATATTTTAAGGAGTGATTGATAAGTATATTAGCTATAAGTAGCTAATATAAACTTCCAGACATCACGCCGAGTAGCCATTCCCTGTTAAATTCATTTGTTCTTGGGTGAGAGGCTTGGTCAAAACTTTTTTGATGCTGCAGGTGCACATTGTTACTGACACTCAAAGAATTCTAGAAAGACAAAACTTGCCTTTGAAGAAACTATCTTTATTATGCTTTAGAAAATTTGGCCTTCTATATGAGTCTGATGATTTTGTATTTAAAATTCTATATGCATGTTAATTTTATCTTTGACATTCAAAAATACAGTAGTGCCTCTGTTTTTGCGGACTTTGGATCCCCGTCCCTTGCTTATTTATTGTATATTTTAATAATTGTTTAAATTGCTTGTTGATTTTGTTTCCGGGGGGTGGGACTGGGTGGGGCTGGGAGGAGGGGATGGGCTCTGTATTGATGTTATATGATATTGTTAATTTGCTGTAATACATTATGTTGTGCACCGCCTTGATTGGCTAGCCAGAGGGGCGGTATATAAATAAATTGTATTATTATTATTATTATTATTATTATGCGCGAGGGACAAATGGAGGGGCATACAATGGGGCGCACCCCCACGACACACACTCGTACCTCCCATGCCCCCGTGCCTCCATTCAAGCCTATGGGGCTTGAATATGCATGGGTTTCCATTTTTGTGGAGGGATCTGGAATGAATCCCCTACAGAGGGGCAACTGTAGTGTCCAACAATATACTTAAAACAAATTTGGAGATAACTGGTCTATTACTTTATCCATCCTGGGTTCCTTTTTGAAATTAGAAGTTACATTAACTATTTTTACTTAAGGTGTTGAAATAAATGTATAGTTCCCCTTATGCAAAGGGAGCTTGTGGCACCTTAGTGCATGTCCAGAGGAGGGCAACTAAAATGGTGAAAAGTTTGGAAACTGTGCACTATAAGGAGAGGCTTAGGGAGCTGGGTATGTTTAGCCTGGAGAAGAGAAGGTTAAGAGGTGATATGATAGCCCCATTTAAGTATTTGAAGGAATGTCATATTGAATGCTAGCTTGTTTTCTGCTGCCCCAGAGAATAGGACCCAGAGCAATGGATTCAAACTGCAGGAAAAGAGACTTCACCTCAACATTAGGAAGAACGCCCTGACAGTAAGAGCTATTCAACAGGTGAATATGTTGCCTTTGAGTGTGGTAGTCCTCTTTTTAATCAGAGGCCAAAAGGCCATCTGTTGGGATGCTTTGAATGTGTATTCATACAATGCCAGGGGTTGGACTGGATGGCCTTTGGGGTCTCTTCTGACTCTATGATTCTATGACAAGTTAGCAGTAATCAGTTGCTTGCAAACTCTCTTATATATTTATCAGCTGACTGAGGGACATCAACTGCAAGACAGTAAACTGGATTGTTAGCTAATTAGTTTATATTGCTAAGTCCTATTCTTTATATGTAAGTAGAAGGTCAAGATAAATAAATAAATAAATAAATAAATAAATGTCATATATTATTCCCACTTTTGTACATTTCCACTGAATCTGTCAGTCTTTCATGCTTGCCTCTCTGCATGAGGCAAATAGAAACCACGTAGACAGCATCAATATCTCAAAATACTTTGTGAAATGTGTTCATCTCTTAGGTCCATTGACCTGCCAACTTCTCTCTCCCATACCTCCTGCATTGTTAAGTTTCAAGTTAAAGACCAACAGTTTGCTTGTTTGGTATTTTTTTAAAAAGAAACAAATATCTAACAAATCACAATTTAACTCAGCAAGAATGCTGAGTACCTTTTAATTTTTTTAACCTGAAAGACATCCTAACCTAAAGACAGAAGAAGCAAAAATAGTTGATGGATTCTAAACCAAGTATATGAATCATTAGAGGAGTCAAGGACAGGGGAAGGAGAAACAGAATTCACCTCTCAAGATGGAAAAATGCACTAAATTCTACAACATGCAAACATCATCATCATATAGCAATAATTATCACCCGGACGTTACAATATGTTGTAACAGTATATTGACGAAATTTTATTAGTGTCATTGCTGGTCCCTAAGTACATGATGTTGAGAAAATCAGCTCATTGTGTTCTTTATTTTTGTTACGGGTTGTGCCAGAAGTGACTAAAGTGTAAGATGGAGAAGTATGAGGGGGTATCATAAAGTAATAATTCTCACCTGGAAGTTATTATGGTATATTGATTACATTCTGTCAGTATCATCATCACCAAGTGACATTTTCTTTTCCCAAAAATGAAAAACCCATTGTGGGGTTGCTGATTTGACAACACAAATAACATCATTCATGAAGTGGAAGAGTGGTTTAAGGTGCAACCTGCAGACTTCTACAATAATCGTACTCGGAGGGTCAAGAAACGCTGGGAAAAATGTGTAAATCTGGATGGTGACTACATAGGGATGTTAACAACTACAAACCTGTCTAATATTTTAAAGGTGATAATTAAAACTTTACAATACCCCCCCATATTAGTGGCCATTGTGCTTTTCTATTACATGAACCCAATTGTATCTTTTCTATAATTATTGGAAGCCATGATTCCACACCGTCAACATACTGCTGAATAAATTTGCATCTAGGTTGACTCTGCTCAACTTTTCTTATTGAACTTGGGTCTATAGGATTTCTGGAATCAGTTAGCTTGCTGATAATCATCAGTTAAAACATTGGAGAGGTGCTATTTCCTACACTTTTAATATTGCTAGCATCCAAAAGCATAGTGTTCAGCATATCAGTTCCCAAACAGACCTTAACTTCTTTGACTCCACAGTTCAATTTCTTAATTAAATCCTCCTTGCTATTCTGATTTAACAGAAGCAGAATAATAATTATGCAGTCGAGTTTCCCGCATTTGGGGAAATCGCAGGAGTCAGCACACCCGGAGTGCAGTTATAATTGATGGACATCCAAACAGTCCCATAGCCAGCCTACATTGTTAGGTGGGACATTAGGGGACAGGCATGTGTAGGTAAAACGTATCAGTTTATCGCACAGTGTTCTCGTAACATACTGGTTACGTAATGTGAATGGAACAGAACGAATTTTAATCACACAATATGATCCTTATCGAGTTCCCATTCCATGCTCTGACAGTCCCTAGCCTGTTCCAACAGAAGAACTGTAAAAATGCATCCTAAGCCAGCAAGACCATTTCAGATGCAGTGTGCGCAATAATCCTACCCAGTATCCATCTATCCTCATGTTCTATTGCCTAAGACAACCTCCTCCCCTCCCATCCTAGAAAGTCCACAAACTCAACTCTTCTCCTGGTGTTGACGCAAGGAGGGTGCCACAAGTAATTTTAAAAATATTTTCTTTTATTTTTATAGATGGAATTGCATCGTGTTTATCGGGGGGGGGGGGGGGGGGAACAATGAATGCTCACAACCTAAACTTCTTGGTAGCATTCTTTCCAGTGCAGACATAGGGGTTTTCGCCATACATCATAAATATTGTTTTTACATACAACCTTGCCCCAAAGTATGCATGCACCAAAGAAGGACAGCTGGGGAACGACTTGAGCGGCAGTGCCGTGCAACAGTAAATGTAGTGTGATAATATGTGTTCTCATGCGCAAATGAGTTGCGGCTGCCATTTTGGCAAACAAAATGGTGGCTGCGATGCACGCAGCAGCGTGGCGGCAGGAGCATACGGCGGCAGGGGGCGGCGGGGCTGGTCAGCAGGGTGTGGCGGGCCGGGTGTGGCCCGCAGGCCATAGGTTGCCGACCCCTGGTTTATGCTATAACTCAGATGTGTTGTTTTTTTAAAAAAAGAAGCTAATAGGAAGAAAATCAACTCATTTATGATGGGGTGTTAAATAATATTTCTGAGGATACTGTGGACTGCTAAAAAGACCAATAATGGGTGCTAGAGCAAATCAAGCCTGAATAATTCCTAGAAGCCAAGATGACTAAACTGAGGCTGTTATATTTGGACATATCATGAGAAGACATGACTCGGTAGAAAAGACAATAATGCTGGTAAGCAGCAAGAAAAGAGGAAGACCACATTCCAGATGGATAAATTCAGTCAAAGAAGCCATGACCCTGAGTCTCTATTTGTTCAAAGTGTGTGTACATAAAGACCTTATGATATTCCATTGACATGGGGATGAAAAGAAGCCCATCACACTGGTGCCGTCATTTGACTCCTGCCAGCCACCTTTATGCTCTGCCTTAGATATATAATAAGAGCACATATAATCAAATATTTAGGGATGTGGTGTTGAGGATAGAATTTTAGCTGGCTTGCAGACAAAAGTCTTTGCAGCAGCTAGAAGTTGATATACAGCTGCAAATAAGTTGATATACAGCTATAAAGATCGTTGGTAAATCTCTTGTTTTTTTTTTTTTTTTTTTTTTTTTATTTATTTATAAAAATTTTATTGGTTAAAAAAAAACAACATACATCACATACATCGAATAAAACAGTTATACAATGTGACGAGTTTCTTGTCTTCTTTACATCGGAGTCTTGTCCGTATCTTCTTTAAAGGGAGTCTTCTTTCCCACAATTGCAAAATATCATACAATAATAATTTCTCTATTTAATTACCAAGATTTATGCCTCGAGATACAATAATCATTTCTATTAATCATGTTGTTCATCTCTCTTTATTTCCCTTCCCTTTCCCCCTCATTTTACCTCTCCTACTCCTCCATCTTTATCTTTCTGCCTCATTCTCTCCCCCTCTTCCCTTTCAACTATCTTCTATCATTCCCACTTCTATCACACCCTCCTCTCTCTATCACTTCCACATACTCTCTATCACCTACCAAGCCTTCCATTCCTCCATTCTTCTCCCTTTCCCTTTCTTGTTTCATCACACCTTTCATACATACTTCCTGCTTGCAGCAAATAGATTATTAGAGTTTGCATTGTTCTTCTTTTTGTGTTTTCCAATATTATGTTTCCCTAATTAATTACCTAATTGCTTTATCGTTTGTTAAATTTATACCTATATCATTTTGTTCATTTTCTCTTCCCATCTCTTCTTTCTTTTTTGTACTATTTGTGATAAAAGTAAAAATAAGTAAATAAATAAATAAATAATTTCATTCGTTTATTATTTCCTCATAACAATTCCCCATGACTTTCTATACCATATCAGTATTATTGATAACCTACTACCGACAGATTGCCCCAATGTTTATTAAGATACTTTAAGATTGGTGCCCATTCTGAATTATTTTCTTCCACCATATTGCCTCTTATATATTGTGTTAATCGATCCATTTCTATTATATCATAATATTTCAACAGCCATTCTTTCACACTAGGAATAGTTTTCGCTTTCCATTTTTGGACTAAGGTTATCCTAGCAGTGGTAATTAAATAAAATAAACTTTTCCCTAATCTACTGTCTAAATCATTATCCCACATGTTAAGTAAAAATATTTCTGGACGAGCCTTGATTTTAATATTGTGTATGTCATTAATTATTTCTATTACTTTACTCCAATATTTCCTTACTCTTTCACATGTCCATAAACAATGAAATAAAGATCCCTGTTCTTTCTCACATTTCCAACAAAGGTTATTTTTAATTTTATAAATTTTTGAGATTTTTTCAGGAGTAAGATACCAGCGGAAGTATATTTTATAAAAGTTTTCTTTCAGTTTCTGGGATGCGGTATATTTTATTCTTTTAGTCCACACTGTTTCCCATTTATCTAACTCAATAGGATATCCTATATTTTGGGCCCAAAGTAAATCTCTTGTTGAAACCTATTTGAGGTGCTCTGCTTTCCCCCTCCAACCACAGACATTTCTCCTTTCATTGGGACTGTGATTCCTAGGGAACTAAATGGATTTGTTGTTGTTGTTGTTGTTGTTGTTATATCCCTTTAAGTTGTTTCCAGCTTATGGTGATCCTATCAAGACATTTTCTTTATAAGATTTGTGCAGAGAGAGTTTGCCACAACTTTCATCTGAGGATGAGAGTGTGTGACTTACCCATTGTCACTTTCCATAGCCAAATGAGAATTTGAACCTGGTCTCCTGAAGTTCTACTACAACATTCAAACCACTAAACCACTCTATCTCTCAACATGTTGATGTTGTTTTGTGCCTTCAGGTCAGCTACAATTTACGGTGACCCTGTCATAGGATTTTATTGGCAAGATTTATTCAGAGGAGGTTTGCCATTACCTTCCTCTGAGGGTGACAGAGTGTGACTTATGTTTTTATCTACTCAAAATTCAGGTCATCACCAGATTTTTTTTTAAACTCTCCTGTTCACTTCTATATGTACTATATCAAAAATTAGAAAATATTGTCTTCCAACTTGCTTACTCAGCATCATACCTTTTCTACCTGTTATTTCTGTTAAAACTTACTTTTTAAGGGTGATACCTTTTCTTTTGTGTCAACCTTGCATTGTACACCAAAGGAACCTTGAAAATGTTCTTCAAGGGCAGATCCAGGAATAGGGACAGCATTAGTCACACTGGTTGGTTGCAAAACCACAAACCACCTTACTTTCTTCTTCTAGAAGATACTGGCTCTGCTTCTGTTTACATTCGAGTCCAACCCTGTTCTCGCTCCGCATGGCTTCATGTCCATCCGCATGGTTTCATGTTTTCTTTCTCTGCATGGCTTCCTGGTTAAACTGGGTGTGGAATGGTGAGAACTTGGCATCTACAGGACACCTGCGGTCTGACCTTGGGGTGAAAATAAAACAGGAATCAAAGGGCTGAGCCAAAAAAATATATACTGTTTTCTTAATCACTGGACTTGTCTGCCACTTCAAAAGTACGTACGGACAGACTTTCACCAGGTAGACCTGCCACCATGGAAGTCATCAAATTGTTGGCTATCTTTCTGTTCCTCCAACTGTCTTTTGGTAAGAACCTCCTCCAATTTCACGGTAGTGATACTGTAAAATTGGGATGGGTGTATGTATGTGAGGAGTCTGTATGTGTTGTTTCTTTTGCTTCTACCTGCACTTCCATACATGAACATTTCTGGAGCAGCTTGTGTGTAAGTGGCCAATATATTTATCTTCAGAGTTTAATTTCTTTCCACTCAAGGGCTAAATTCAATTTCAGAGAGCTGTACTGAGTAATGGATAATTTGTTGTTGTTGTTAACTGCCCTCGAGTCGATCTCGACTCATGGCAACCCTATGGATGAGATCTCTCCAAGACCCTCTGTCCTCCACTGCTCTGCTTAATTCCTGCAACCCCTTAATACCCAAAGTGATCTCCTTTATAGAGTCCATCCATCTGGCATGTGGCCTTCCTCTCTTCCTACTTCCCTCCACCTTTCCCAGCACTATTGTCTTTTCCAATGAGTCCTCCCTTTTCATGATGTGTCCAAAGTACAACAGCCTCAGTTTGGTCATCTTGGTTTCCAGGAAGGTTTCTGGCTTGATCTGCTCTAGAACCCACTTGTTATCCTTTTGGCTGTCCATGGGATCCTCACTCTTCTCCAGCACCAATCTCAAAGGAATTGTTTTTCTTCCTATCATCTTTCTTAATTATCCACCTCTCACATCCATACATAGTCACAGAGAATACAATGGCTTGTATGATTCTAACTTTTGTGCTGAGTTGTAATGGATAACACCAGAGACAAAAGCAAGGGTGAAAAAATACCAGTATAGTTTTGCTTATTGCTCTTACTATCAATAACTAGATATTGGAGAGGCATTCCACCTTTTTAGCAGCTGGGAGGATAAAAGCTGGTGATAGTCACCACCAGATGAGAGTATAATGCTGAAGGAGACTGAGAATTCCAGGAAGGCAGGATTTGGCCTCTTGGCCTGACTTTCCCCATCCTTGAATTACATTCGGACACTCTTTCTGACCTGCATATTCCCTGGGTGCAGGTAGTCCCCCTGAATGGCATATGGTAGGCTGATGTGTAAATGTGTAGTGTTGAAACTAATTTCACATGTCTGTTGGAGAAATCTCACCATTGACTCAAGGCATTCTCCTTCCTGAAGTAAAGGCTAAATAGCACACACACCCTATGTGTACACATTAGGGCTAGCACTTTAGAGCAGCCTTCCTTCACCTGGTGCTGTCCAGATCTGTTGGCTTATCCAGTTTCAAAATTTCCACAGTCAGCTGGCTGTGACTTTATGAAGAGTAAAGGCAAGGATGACTTGTCTGCCACTTCAAAAGTACGTACGGACAGACCTTCACTAGGTAGACCTGCCACCATGGAAGTCATCAAATTGTTGGCTATTTTTCTATACCTGCAGCTGTCTGTCTAGCTAGGAGAAGGCTACTTTGAAAAATAATTGCTCCCCCATTCAGGAACCAATTCTTGTCTTCCTCTTTCTTAGCCCCCTCTCCCCCAGCCATCACAATCTTGGTGCCTGCACAGAAAAATCTCTTCATCCTTTTCAGTGGTGCAGTTAAGTACATCTAAATTGTGGACTTTGAAAGTATGTATTTGTCTTCATTTATTTCAAATGGTTTTAGGAAGGAACAAGAATGTATTCTTTAGATGGTGATACGAGGGGGTATTGTAAAGTTTTGATTATATTTTTTCCATTTTTTTAATTTTATCGATTAAAATAAAAACAACAACATTTGAACAATTATTATTTACAATTTCTTCTACTAGATCCTATAACCACATTAGTTTCCATTTTCCAGTCTTAACTTCCTGTGCTGTGAATACATTAGTGTTTAACTATATTTCTACAAACCTCATTTTCTTGTCATATACAAATGTATATGTTACCCAACATTAATCCAAACGATTAATGTATACAGAGAGATAATCCAGTTTAGCGGGGGGGGGGGGGAGAGATTTTGCAGTGTATCAAAGAGTTTTTGTTTGTGTTTCATGTCAGTCTCCTTGGTCTGTGTTGCAGCATCACCATTTCGTAACCGGATCATTGGAGGCAGTGTATGTACTAGCCATCCCTGGCTGGTGTTGATCACAGACTTCCATGGGCGCCACTGCGCAGGAGCATTACTCAATCACAACTGGGTGGTCACTGCTGCTCACTGCTTTGATAGGTAAGAATTATTAGAGAGGTAACATACAAACCAGTCTGAGATGCTCAGCAATGCTTTAGTCAGTTTTGACATCATCATCATCATCATCATCATCATCATCATATATTTATACCCTGCCTTTTGCCGTAGCACTCAAGGCGGCTTACAACTAAAACAAGTACAAATCCCGACAAAAGCAACTATGTATATAAGCGAACATGATATCCCCCCCCCCTTAAAAATACATTAAATACAGATTTCAATTAAAACCAATTTAAAATAGTAAGCAAATAAGCAAATTTACAACAATTAAAACAATAGGCACTCTGGGGCAAAGCAAAATAAGAAAAAGAGAGTGTCTGACAAGAAGAAACCAAGTTGGAAGGTGGTTTTATTCTGGGTAGGCCTGCCAAAAGAGATCCATCTTTATGGCTTTTTAAAAGCCATCTAGGTTGGTTATCTGATGGATCTCTTCCGGCAAGGCGTTCCAGAGTCTGGGAGCGGTGGCGGAAAATGTCCTCTGGGAGGTTGCTGTCAGTCTTGTTTTTATCAGTTGAAGGAGCTTCCTCCCAGAGGACCTGAGGGAGTGGGGCAGATTGTATGGAAGAAGGCGATCCCCTAGGTAAGTTGGACCCAGGCCATGTAGGGCTTTAAAGGTCATCACCAACACCCTATATACTGTGCTCGGAAACCAATAGGCAACCAGTGAAGAGATTTCAGAACGGGTGTAATGTGATCACTCCTTGATGTTCCGGTGATCAGCCTGGCTGCCATGTTTTGTACTAGTTGTAGTTTCCAAGTTAGGTATAAGGGTAGCTCCATGTAGAGCACATTACAGAAGTCGAGTTGTGAGGTTACCAGTGCATGTACTAAAGTTTCTACATGGAGCTTAGAAAAGTTACTGACTTGGATTAAGACTTCCACAATCCTCTAGCCTGAAGAGCCACTAGTCATGTTGGTAGGAGGATTCTGGGAATCATAGTCCAAAGAAATAACATTCCCAAGTTCTGCTCTTAGGAGCCCTGGTGATGCAGTGGTTAAATGCCTGTACTGTAACCACTCACTCACAAACCACAAGGTTGTGGGTTCAATGCCAGCCAAGGGCTCAGGGTCGACTCAGCCTTGCATCCTTCCAAGGCCACCAAAATGAGTACCCAGCTTGATGGGGGCAATTAGCTTACACATTGTAAACTGCTTGGAGATGGCATAGAGTGGTATGAAGCAGTATATAAGTGAAGCTTCTGCTGCTATTATGTAACCTTTTAGCAATCATATGTGGAAAAGAAAATGCATTATGTAACTTTTCCAAGGAAAAACCTGGGCAAGGACACAACAGAAATGCAAAATCTTCTAATAGAGTCAATCTTTAGAAAAGACATGCAGGTAACAATTCTGATGTCCTTTTTCTACAGAAATGTACTAATGATGAGTTCACTGCAGAAAGCCACATCTTGGGCAACAAAAATGAAAAAATAATTATGTACAAAACCCATTGTCCTTGGGAGGGAGGAGCGTTGGATATTGTCATACGGCACTTTGAACCATTTCAATTATGCTGGATTCTTTTAAAAGAGCTTACCTATATATCCAAATGCTGTCAGAGTGGGAAAATGTCAGATGACATTGGTTTGCATGGCTGTGTGGTTTGTTAATTATTTAAATGTATAGACCGGTTTTCTGACTGTTTATGAGCAGACTAACAGCCTGTGCAGCAACGTGATCTCATGACATTATCTACAAGAGTGCTGAAAAAGCTTCCCTAATGTTTTGATCTACAACTCCCATAATCTCTTACCAATGGCCATGCTAGGGTAGGTAGTTGTATATGCTAAAGTACCTGGAGGCCCAACGTTCCCCCAGTCCTACCTTGCAGGACAGTGAGCATGCCAAATATGCATCCTGGACGATGGCTTGTAGTGTAATGGTTTCCAGCTAGGGTAGCCAGGTTGGACCATCCCAGGCCCTGATACTTCAGCACCAAAATCTGAGCCTTTGAGATGATCTCTTTTGACATCACAGAGGAGGAGGTCCTGGTGAGATCATTCACCATACTTTAAGCATCAAACACTTGCACAGAGTATGTCATTCAAATAGAAAACACATGAGGTAATCATGTAGACCAGTGGTTCTCAACCTTTTCTATGTCCCACATCCCTAGGAAATGTTTGGTTACTGTTTGCACCCCATACAAAGCTAATATCACATATGAAGAGGAAGAAGTCTAATTTCTAATGCAGTAAACCTGCCCGCCTGTGCCTCACTCCAAGAGCTCCGTAAAGTCTTTGCTCTCTTCTTGCAGCTCTGGCATGCAGCTGAGGCTTGGATTGCACAACAGAGATGTGCCAAGAGATGGCGAACAATTAAGAGTCTCTGCACAGGCCAAATGCTATCCAAATACCGCCAGCCCTGACTGCATCAACTGCTCAGGTTCTCCTGACATCGATTCCCCTGACACCACGGACTGCCCCAACTTCCTAAATGACATCATGCTGATCAAACTGAACGCCTCTGTTGACTACAGTGAAATCATTGCCCCTCTTCGCCTGCCCACTGCTGCAGCCTCTGAGAAAACACAGTGCCAAGTGATGGGCTGGGGCTCCATCACTACTTCTGAGGGTAAGAACCACAGCCGCCTTGCACACGGTTCTCTGCACTTTCAAGCATTTGCTTGAATCCAGACCAGGGCTTAGCTTCCCACTATGAGCTCCTTCATTCTGCACAGATATAGTTCTTCAATACCACTTTAACTGCCGTGGCTCCATTCTATGTTGGCTTTGTGAGGTACATACAGTTCTCTGTCAGAGAGCTCTAAAGCATCACCAAACTCCAAATCTAGGGTTCCATCTTAGTGCTATAACTGTATGTGGTGTGAAAGAGACCTATGTCTAGTGTTTCAATACAGAGTATCTGAAATATTGTCTCACCCACTAAGCCAAGGTGGACAGAGGCGTTCCTAGGGTTGGTGTCACCCGGTGCGGTAAGTCATAGTGTCAACCCCCCACCCCCCGACAGTGACCTTCTCCCATTTCGCACCATACAGAATCTTCAGTAATGCTTTTTTGCACTAATGTTACTCATAAATCATAATTCCCATATACCACTGAATGTAATGCTAATAGTTGTGACACAAACAACTAGCAAAATTAAAATCATACCTTCAAATTACAATATCATATGCACAACCTAAATCTATTTACATATACATAGTGAAGATTTGGTTAAAAGGTGATGTTTTTAAAGAAAAATTTAAAAGAATTTAAAAATTTTAAAAAACATGGTGCCTCTTCTTTCTCCTCCTGCTGAGCTTCACCCCACTCCCACCCTCTCTTAAAGCATTTTAAAGGGAAGCAGATGAATGCCACAGCCCCTTTCTGCCAACAGGTAGGTGCTTGAGGAGAAGGGTGTCACCTGGTGTGGTCCACAAACCCTACATACCCCGAGTGATGCCACTGAAGGTGAGCACCTCATGGCCTTCCACACCCAGGCTTAGAAATAATGGCCAAGATCCTAGTGATGTGCATAACTATGTTGGTGGTAGAAGAGACAATAGAAGTGGCAACATGAAGGGTAAGGAAGAAAAGATGTTGCCAGTGTTGCATATCATCAGCAGGATTTGAGCCAAAGAGTTGCAACAAGTGATGTAGTCATCTGTAATGAATTACTCCCTCCCCCTTTGGTATGTATGTACCAAAGTATGCAACTTGTGTAACTTATGGTGAAGCTACACTGTTGATATAATGCAGTTTGACACCACTTTAATTGCCATGGCTGCATCCTACAGAATCTTGGGGTTTGTTGTTTTGTGAGGCACCAGCACTCTTTGGCAGAGAAAGACAAAGACCGTGTGAAATTACAAACCCCAAGATTCCATAAGATGGAGCTACAGCACTTAAAGTGGTGTCAAACTGTGTTATTTCTGCAGTGTAGAAGATACACCCAAAGTTACATGTCCATTAAAATTAGCCCAAGTCATTTCAAGTCTGCTCCAAGTGACTTTTATCTCGCCTTCCGTGAAGCAGCATCTCACTGGCTTTCTTAGTGGCAGATACACTAGTAAGCTGAGCCAGATACATAGGAGGGCAGGGTTCCTCAGTCATTCTAGACAGGAATGAAAAGTTGCTGAGGGTTGGAGCCCTGCATTGGCCACTCATGGGATCTTGGAGAGCCACAGCCTTGTCACACTTACCCATTTAATAAAACTTTTTGTTCAAATTTTTAAAACTTTCTACAGCAGCCTTGGGAAGGGTTTTTTTACCATGTTCTGAAGCCTTCCTCAGCTGTTCTAGGGCCAGCAGATAGTATTTTCTATCAATCAGGAAATAAACTGGAAGTCAACTTCCCCAGGAGGCATGGGGACCTTTTCCCAATTTTGGTGGTGCTGTGGGCGGCATGGAGAGCCAGCATGGCATAGTGGTCTGAGTGTATGATTTTGGAGACCAAGGTTCAATTCCCAGCTCAGCCATGAAACCCACTGGGCAAGTCATATCCTCTCAGTCTTAGGGGAAGGCAATGGCAAACCTTCTTTGAACAACTCTTGCAAGAAAACCCCATGATAGGTTTGCCTTAGGATGACCATAAGTTGGATACTATCTGAAGGCACACAACAACAACAACAACAACTGAGCTGCATACAGCCTATGCACTGTGCTTTCCCCACCTAATATTTAATATTTAATGTGCAGAAGAGGGAGTTCCAGTCAGTGGGGCTGGTCATGCAAAATGCACAAGAGTCAGGGAAGGAACACTTTTGACATCTATTAAAGCTGCAGGAACCCTATCCTCTTTCACATATGCCCACCCTTACTGGCAGAGTTACCATTTGAACTGGAACACAACCTTGCCATTGGGGAATAGGATTAACTCACTAAGCTTCTGCTGGTGCTTATGACACTGATCCTGTTGTTCTCGGATTGTCAATACTGATCCTCCATATGAGCTTTTCTTTAAGGTCAGTCCATCTAATCAATCGATTGTGCAACAGATGCATATTGGTTGTACATAGTCTGGAAATCTTATTGCCGTGTATTCAGTAAGCTGTGCAAACATCATCAAGGCTGCACCATCCCCTGTTTCTTAGAAAAGGCCCTGTGATATCTGTGTAGTTTTGTTTTTCATGGTTTGTTCTTTGGAGGTTGCCAATGCCTCTGCATATGCAATATCAAGTATGTTTCCCAGAACATTCAAACCATCAAAAGCCGCACTTCTCCACTGAGTAGAGGAAAAGAAAACCATAGAGCAGGGACAGAAATTTTCCAGCCCTCCAGATGTTGCTGGCCTGCAATTCCCAGCATTTCTCACTACTGGCTGTGAAGGGGAGACCTACTGGGACTTTCAGTCCAATAAGATCTGGAGAACAGCACAATTCCCACCTGTGCACTAGAGGATTTTCACATCATTCCTTTTGCAGGTGAAACATAAGCACGGAGCATGCTTTACTTGAAGGCCTCCCACATCCTGGAAGCAGGCAGGCATTTATATAGCGATCTCCATCCACTACAAAATGGAGCCCTTGCAAGGTTCTTTCTTTCCTCTTGTTTTTCAGATACGTATCCCGAAGTTCCTTACTGTGTTTCCATTGACATACTCAACAATCAGGTGTGTCAGGCTGCTTATCCCTGGTGGGTTGTGACTAACATGATGCTTTGTGCTGGAGTCCTGGAAGGAGGCAAAGATTCGTGCCGGGTAAGAAGATTTCCATTTGGGGTGGAGTTTGTAAGGAAGGTAGCTTTCTTTCCTAATATACAAAAGCACATGCCGAGATGTCCAATTTGTGACTCCTTCTGCAAGCCTGGAATCAGCATTTAGAAAAGATATTATTTGAGATTTCACCACACAAGAGCCCCAGCCCCAAGCCAGCATTTTGAGAGATGTCATCCAAAAATTTATTTTCTTATGCTCTACCCAACATTTCAACTGGAATTGTCCTGCTATAAGGCGTATGCACAAACAGAATTAGACAAGCTAACAAGCATTAAAGTGGCAAGAAAGGAATGGCATGTAGGTGGAGACTATAAATAGGATTTAGAAGCTAGAAAATGTATGGATTGATTTCATTGATTTGTTGATGCGGATGGAAGAGGAAGTAATTATCGAGAGATTTTTTAAGAGACAGTATGGTGTAGTGTCTTCAGTGTTGGACTGGATCTTTGAGAGATCAGGGTTCAAATTCTGGCTCAGCTACAGGTCTTGGGCAAGTCACAGTATCTCAGCCTGAGAGGAAGGCAATGAGAGGCTGGATGGCCATCTGTCGGGGATGCTTTAATTGGGAGTTCCTGCATGGCAGGGGGTTGGACTGGATGGCCCTTGTGGTCTCTTCCAACTCTATAATTCTATGATTCTATGACAAACCTCCTCTGAATAAATCTGGCCTAGAAAACCATCGATCACCACAAGTCTGAGTCAACCTGAAGGCACACAACAACAGCGAATTTCAACTAATGCCAAGACGTCAGCCGACTATAGAAAACCAATCTGTGGCACTGTGGCAGAGATGCCTATATAGCTGTCTGAGAGAGGAAAAAAAACTGTGATGAATCAAATAAAAGGCCAATGTGGACCAGAATCCTATTTCTCACAGTGGCCAACCAGAAGTAGCAGGCTTAGGCAGTAGCTGTGGATAAAGGAGCATCAGGTCATTTTGTGGGTGGCTCTGATAAATTAATTCTGAGATTGGACACCATGGGTGAAGACTGAGCACTGCAGTACCCCAAGAGGCCTGAGAAAAGGACGTGATATCCCAATGTTATTCCTCTTCAAATAGTCCCTAAAGGCATGATTCCACTGTAGTTATCATGGTTTCCTCTCATGGAATCCTTGGGTTTGTAGCCTGGTGAGACATCACAGCTCCCCTAAATCTTGTTGTTATTGTGTGCCTTCAAGTCGTTTCCGATTTAAAGTGAGCCTAAGACAAACCTATAATGGTTTTTTTTTTTAGCAAGATTTGTCCAGAAGGGGTTTGCATTTGCCTTCCTCTAAGGCTGAGAAAGTGTGACTTGTCCAAGTCACCCAGTGGGTTTCCATGGCTAAGCAAGGATTCGAATCCTGGTCTCCAGAGTCCTAGTCCAATGCTTAAACCACTGTACCATGTTGACTCTCAAGGATTCTAGAGAATGCAGAGAATTCTAAATGCCCCACCCTAAACTGCAAATGAGAGCCAGCATGGCATAGTGGTTGGACTCCAACTCTAGAAACAAGGGTTTGATTCCCAGCTGAGACATGAAGCCCACTGAGTAACCTTTGGTAAGTCACGTGCTCTCAGCCTTAGAGGAAGGCAATGGCAAACCCTTCTCTGAAAAACTCTTGCCAAAAACAACAACATGATAGGTTCACCTTAGGGATTCCATGAGTCAGAAATGACTGGAACGCACACAGCAACAAGAAAGTGCAAGTCCCCGGATTCTGTAGGATACAGCCATGACACTTAAAAGTGGACTCATAGTGCTATAAGTGTGTAGTGTGAAAGAGCTTTTTAAAATGTCCCTTAAATTCACTCATGTTTTAAAGTTCATAGAATCCTAGAATTGGAAGAGACCCCAAGGGCCATCCAGTCCAACCCCATTCTGCCATGCAAGAACTCAAAATCAAAGCATCCCTGACAGATGGCCATCCAGCCTCTGTTTAAAGTCCTCCAAAGAAGGAGACTCCGCTTCACTCCAAGGGAATGTGTTCCATTGTTGAACAACTCTCACTGTCACAAAGTGCCTCCTAATGTTGAGGTGGAATCTCTTTTCCTGTACCTTGCATCTGGAGCAGCAGAAAACAAGCTGGCTCCCTCCTCAATATGACATCCCTTCAAATATTTAAACAGGGCTACCATATCCCCTCTTAGTCGTCTCTCCTCCAGGCTGAACATACCCAGTTCCCTAAGTTGTCCCTCGTAGGGCATGGTTTCCAGACCCTTCATCATTTTAGTCGTCCTCCTCTGGACACGCTCCAGTTTTTCAACATCCTTTTTGAATTGTGGTGCCCATGTTATTGTTTAAATGTGTTTTAATTTTATTGAGAGCTGCCTTGAGTCTCAGTGGGATATAGATCAAGGATATATGGGAATATGTCTGTGTATACATATGTGTGTGCTGTTTTCTCCATAGGGTGACTCTGGAGGACCTCTTATCTGTGGTGATGAACTCCATGGCATTGTATCTTTGGGAGGCTATCCTTGTGCCCAACCACTTGAGCCTGGCGTTTATGCAAAGGTTTACTGTTACCTTGACTGGATTCAGAGTATTATTGAGGAAAGTACATCAGAAACCTCTTGAGTCACATCAATGGGAAAAACTCCTACCCACTGATGTCTCCCTGTTCTTAATCTGAAAACTATATGCACATCTTCCTGGGAGTAATCCTCATTAAACACACTGGGACTTACTTCAAAGCTACCATGCATAGGATGTTACGGCATGACAATATAACATACCCTTATATCTTCCTTGGTTGCATGGTTGCTCAGAAGAGAGTTTCAGTAAATTGAATGAGAGATCCTTCCCAGGTAAGTGAGCAAAGGTCTGAAACCCCATTGTTCTGCTAACTAGAATCTGTCTCCCTTCAACCCCAGCACCAGGATATTGAATCTTTCTGTGATACAGAATCATAGCCTTAATGCGGACTTCTCACTGTGAAAGCTCGCAATTAAAATGCAATAAAGAGGCTTCAATATCTCTAAATGTCATCATTTAAAGGTCAGCCACTTGTTTTCTGATCCTGTTTGGCTGACAGTACATGTGAGAAACATAATCTAGGGCTTTTTCTTCTTCTTTAAGGATGCCAGACCCCATAGTGATTGTTTAAAGGCACCAGAAGCTAAGCATGATCAATGCTGGTTAGTAGGTACTTGGATGATGGACTGCCAACAAACACCAGGTGCTGTAGGCTATATTTCAGAAGAAGGAACTGGCAAAAAAACTGAGTATTCATTGCCTAAGAAAACCATGATAATCATGGGGTTCCCATAAAATAACAGGCAACTATTCACAGAGCTAGAAGAGACCTTGGGCCATCCAGTCCAACCTCCAGCCATGCGGAAACACAGACTCAAAGCACCCCCAACAGATGACCATCCAGCCTCTGTTTAAAAACCTCCAAAGGAGGAGACTCCAGCACACTCTGAGGGAGTGTTTCCACTCTTGAACAGCCCTTACTGTCAGGAGGTTCTTCCTAATGTTCAGGTGGAATCTTTTACTGTAGTTTGCATCCATTGCTCTGTGTCTCTGGAGCAGCAGAAAACAAGCTTGCTCCGTCCTCTGGAGCAGCAGAAAACAAGCTTGCTCCGTCCTCAATATGACACCCCTTCCAATATTTAAACACTTCTTAACCTTCTCTTCTCATATAACCTGTTCACCATTTCTTCTCCAGGCTAAACATACCCAGTTCCCTAAGTTGTTCCTCATAGGGCATGGTTTCCAGACCCTTCACCATTTTAGTCGCCCTCCTCTGGACACACTCCTATTTGTCAACATCCTTTTTGCATTGTGGTGCCCAGAACTGGACACAGTATTTCAGGTGGGGCCTGACCAAAGTGGAATAGAGTGGTATTATTACTCCCCTTGACTTAAGACACTTTACTTCTATTGATGCAGCCTAAAATCGCATTGGCTTTTTTAGCTGCCACATCACACTGTTGACTCATATTTAACAGTGGTTAAATGCCTGTACTGCAGCCACTCACTCATAGACCACAAGGTTGCGAGTTCAATACTAGCCAGGGCTCAGGCTTGACTCAAGCCTGCATCCTTCTGAGGTTGCTAAAATGAGTACCCAGCTGTTGGGGGGCAATGAGCTTACAGTTGTAAACCACTTAGACACTGCATAGCACGGTATGAAGCACTATGTAAATATATAAATGAAGCTGCTTTGCTTTGTGGTCTACTAGGACTCCTAGATCCCTTTCACATGTACGGTTGTCAAGCCAAGTGTCCCCCATCCTATATCTGCGCATTTCATTTTTCCACCCTAAGTGCAGTACCTTACATTTCTCCCTGTTGAAATTCATTTTGCTAGTTTTGGCCCAGTTTTCTAATCTATTAAGGTCATTTTGAATTTTGATCCTGTCTTCCGGAGTATTAGCTAGTTCTAATTTCGTGCCATCTGCACATTTGATAACTTGAAGGTGCATGTGCACATACACACACATACATAGAAACCTGAGAGATTTTATCCACTAATTGCATCTGCCTACATGCCAGTAAGTTCATGGCAGCGTATAAAACTCAATTCCTCCCCACATCTCCCCGTGGGGCAGGTCAGGCTGAAAGTCACTGGTTCATGCTCACCCAAAGAATTTTGTGGCTCAGTGAGCACCAAAACCTGAATCTCATGGTCAAACTCTTAACCATTACACTGCACTGATTAATCAACACAAGACTAGGACAAGAGAAGCCTTTTTTATGGGATGTTGTGTCATGAACGGACAATTTAATTCACATGCAGAAGACTAGGCATGCCTACTTGGAACGAAGTTCTACTACATTCAGTGGTGCCGGTTCCTTAGTAAATATTCATAGGAATGCTTGCATAATCTCAAGCAGCAGGGGTTTTGGAAATGGATTAATTTTTAAAATTAGGCCACTATTTAACATCCACTTAAAGATTAACTTTAACCATGTTTAGCTAAATTCCTTTAACATCAGAGAATTGCAATACAATCCTATCCATATCAACTTAAAGGCAAGACCCGCTAAGTCCAATGGTCCAATGTCAATGAGACCGCTTTAGCTACCTTCTCCTTCATTAAAGGTAAGGAAACTTTGATCTCCCTTTGGCATTGGCCATGCTGAGTGTGGATGATGGGTGTTCCTGCACAAAACATGCTGCTTCCTACATGTTTTTCATCTACGACAGGAGTGGGAACTGTACAGCCTTCCAGATATTAAATCCAAGCAGCCCCAGCCTGGAAAGCCAATGGTGAGGAATGCTGGTAATTGCAGTCCAACCACATCAGAAGGGCAACACCGCTGATCTAGCTGGGAAAAGATCTTTTTATCTTTTACTAATAATCATACGTAGCTTCAAACTAGATCAGACCAGAACACAGGTAGCTTAAACTTCACTCTATTATTAATATGAAGTATGTATACCCTGCTCTTCAACCAAAAGGCTATCAGAGCGGCTTTCAAATGGTTAATTAGACATTTCCCTAGCTGGTTTTTGTTCAAAGTTCAGTACTCTTACTTTCCACAGCCCACAGGGGCTTTAAAAAAAGAAAATATTCTGCTAATTATAGTCCTATCCCATTAAACTGGGAGTAAACCCTATTCAATGTGAGTGGATTTATTTTTGAGTAGGATATGCAAGATTAATAGCTTGTTTATTACAGCAAAAGCAGATCCAAAGTATTTCCGCCACGTGCCAAAAGAATATTTTAAAAAAAGATTTGAACTTGCCAGACCACTGTGGAATTATTTATTGCAACCATACAATATAGCAAATGTTCAAAAAATAGCAATTCCCAGACGTCAATGAAAAGTACACCTTTTCTGGCTTGCAATTAGAAACTGCAGGGGGGAGGGATTATTTCTCAAGTGGCAACAAGCAAACAGGGAGTCTCAAGCCAATTCTGTGGGATAGGATAAGAAGAGTGAAAGAGAAAGAAAATAGCTGTTTGCTGACACAGTTCTAGTGGCAAGGGACTGAAACACAGCTGGAAAAGTGAAGTAGAACAAAAATATTAGTTACAATCTAATTATGAAGAAAATCTTTGGGGATCTTAAGTTACAGCAGTCATTCTTGGATTGGAAAAGTTTGCTTAATCAGTGTTGTTTTTTTAAAAAGCATGCAGGAGTGGAAGTTACTAGTGCTGCTGTTCCAACGTTTAAAATGTTTGTAGAATAATGAAAATCTAGAATTAACAGACATTACAGAAGGACTAGAAGGCATGGCATTGCGAGGAATGAGGGTAATTGCAGTGCAACCACAAACTTTGCTAGTTGTGATGAAATCCTGCCTGAAAGGAAAAGGTTCTGGGACTTCTTATAAGAATAAGTACAATTTGTTATTCCTGCTTGTAAAGAATCCCTCAAGTCATCTCCAACATAGAATTTTTATGTCAAGATACATGCACGTTTGCCACTGCCATTTTCTTAGTCTGAGAGAGTGTAACCTGTCTGAGATTACCCATGGCTGAGCGGGAATTTGAATCCTGGCCTCTCTGAGTCCCAGTCCAACCATTGGCCTGTGTCACTAGGGAATAATAATAATAATAATAATAATAATAATAATAATAACAACATCTTGCCCCTCTGCAGATGCAATCGGGGCGGCTTACAATGATAAAACATCACAGATGCACAATCCCAGAATCCTCCCATCCCTAAAACAATATTAAACATCATAGAATTAAAACAACAACAAGCAACAGATAATTTAACAGTTAACAAAGATTAACAGAGCAGGCAGCCAGTAGCAGGTATGGCAGGGAATAGGGGAAGGGCTGAACTCGCTCCTTAGGCCAGGAAGACTAATCAGGAAAGGCCTGCCGGAAGAGATCCGTCTTCACAGCTTTTTAAAACCTGTTTAGATTGGTAATATGATAGATCTCATCCAGCAGGCCGTTCCATAATCTGGGAGCGGTTGCTGAAAAGGTGCTCTGGGAGATTGCAGACTGCCTAATTTTAATAGGCTGGAGCAAGTTCTTTCCAGAGTACCGGAGTGCGCAGGGCGGATTATATGGAAGGAGGCAGTCCCAAAGATAGGTTGGACCCAAGCCATGCAGGGCTTTAAAGGTGATGATCAACACCTTGTACTGAGCCCAGAAACTAATTGGCAGCCAGTGTAGTGATTTTAAGACCGGTGTTATATGGTCTCTCCTGGATGTCCCGGAGACCAGTCTGGCTGCCATGTTCTGTACTAGTTGGAGTTTCCGGACTAAGCATGAGGGTAGCCCCATATAGAGCTCATTACAGAAATGAAGACGAGAGGTTACCAGCACATGTACCAGAGTTTCAAGGTCCCTTACTTCCAGGAAAGGGCGCAGCTGGCGTATCAGCCGAAGCTGGTAACAGGCGCTTCTGACCATCACATTTACCTGATTAGTCATCTGGAGTGACAGATCTAAGAGCACCCCCAAACTGCGAGCACAGTCCCTAGCGAAGAGTGTGACCCCATCCAGGACTGAAAGTCACACTACCCCTGCCGATGCTCAGACGAATGTCATCAGCCAAGGCAACCATGGCAGTCTCAACTCTAATTCCCGTCCTAAAGCTAGTTTGAAATGGGTCTAGATTATCGTTTTCTTCCAAGATACCTTGGAGTGAATACAGCCATCCCTCTCTGTTCCTGGGGGATCTGTTCCAGGCCTCCCCCCCCAGCGAACAGGAAATAATGTGAATATTGGAGATCCATTGAGTATAATGGGTGGCGCAGTGGTTAAATGCCTGTACTGCAGCCACTCACTCATAAACCACAAGGTTGTGAGTTCAATACCAGCCAGGGCTGAGGCTTGACTCAGGCTTGCATCCTTCCGAGGGCGCTAAAATGAGTACCCAGCTGTTGGGGGGCAATCAGCTCACAGTTGTAAACCGCTTAGACACACCATAGTGTGGTATGAAGTGGTATATAAATGAAGTTGCTTTGCTGTGCTTTGCTTAATAGCAGCATGTGCCCGTGTGCGCCTTGTGATTTTGTCCCATATGGCTTCCCGTCTGTGAAAGACCAAGGGATGCGAATGGCAAGTCCACGAACCATGAGAAACACCTGTATAAGTGTGCAAGATCCAGCAGTGTTAAGCATACCCACCTTCTTGCAGGTGGCCCCACTGAATTAAATAGAACTTGCTTCTGAGTAGACATGGCTAGGTTTGTGTGGTCAGTTCCGTTGTTCCATTGTCCTGAAATACTGCTTCATCCCTTTAACTCTTTCCAAAGGGCATCAATGGGTCTTAAAAGTACTCTCAGCTGGCTAGATCCTGTCCAGTGCCATATGACTGGTAGTGCAATTGAGGGCAGAGAATAGGAAGAACATTTTCAAACAACCTGTAAATAACTGCCATCTTGGATTGAGGTGGCAGCCAAAGATGGAGACAGCTTTCTAGAATTCATCAAGTTTAGGAAGGATAGCTGTATCAATGGCTATCATTCTACTGAAATCCATTGCTTGCTTTACTTAGGCAAAACAGCACCCCACCACTGTTAACCTCACAGCCTTTTTGTCACAGTACAAAAAATAGGAGACATGCTGGAAAGGGCTGGTGTGATCCATGAAACTAGAGGGTTTTAAGTGTGCTGAGAGGCCACAGAAGTTGGTGGATGTAACAGAAGAAAAATGAGTATTGAGGAAGAAAGGCACCCTGAACAGCACTCCGTACCACATTTTGTTACCAGTTGCCTTGTAACAGTGAAATTGAACTTCCATCTTCAGAGGCAGTATAACTCCAAATACTAAGCGCTATGTCTATTACAAGTTTCAACCTCCTTGAAATCAGCACAGACAGGTTCTTCAACATCATATTTATGGCTCCCATGTATACTAGCAGGTATTAGCCAATAATGGCAAAGTGGAACCACCATTGAATGTCAGAGCAGAGGAGGGCTGCTTCCTTTATTCTTTATTTGAGAACTTCCTAGAGACATCTGTTTCCACTGTGAAAAACAGAATGCTTCACTAGATTGACGTTTGGTCTTATCCTATCAGGCTGTTCAGAAGTTCTTAAATCATAGAATAAACAAGCAAATATCCTTGTACTTGTACTATCCTTGTACTCCTACTCCTCCTCTCTAGCAGGAGGAGAAACTGGAGCATGTCCAAAGGAGGGCAACTAAAATGGTGAAGGTTCTGGAAACCAAGCCCTATGAGGAACGACTTAGGGAGCTGGGGATGTTTGGCCTGGAGAAGAGAAGAGGTGATATGATAGCCTTGTTTAAATATTTAAAGGGATGTCATATTGAGGAGGGAACAAGCTTGTTTTCTGCTGCTCCAGAAACTAGGACCCGGAACAATGGGTGCAAGCTGCAGGAAAAGAGATTCCACCTCAACATTAGGAGGAACTTCCTGACAGTAAGGGCTGTTAGACAGTGGAACACACTCCCTTCCTTGGAGGTCTTTAAGCAGAGGGTGGATGGCCATCTGTCGGGGATGCTTTAATCGGGAGTTCCTGCATGGCAGGGGGGTTGGACTGGATGGCCTTTGTGGTCTCTTCCAACTCTATAATTCTACGATTCCATGAAATGAACAGAAAAGAAATTAAACCAGATCACAGAGGTCACACACAGTTATAGCTATACAACTATCAGTGCCTACAGTCATTGACCATAGTTTTGCTTGTTTTTCTGCACCGCTCTGTAACTATCACCCTCATGGACCGGACACTTAAGACACTCTCTTCACTACCTGACATGCTGCTTCAGTGCTTGCTAAGCAAGCAAGGGACACTTTAGCTATGGCACACATTCCTTTGTGGACAATGTTAACGGTAGCATCTCTCTTAAAACAGAATCGCTTATTATTAACATCAGAAAAATCTTACAAATCACAATATATTGTTATGCCAATGTTTTTCTGGCACATGGAATCTATTTGTCTCCAGCCCCACAGATATCTTGACCCCTTCCCATTGCTTGAGTAATATGGACAGAAGAATTCCTTTCACCAAAGTGAACCCCAACTTACCAGAAGCAGCTCCCACTATTTCCTAGTCACTGTGGGGCATAAGTTTCTACTTTAGAGGTAGCTAAAAGTCCTTCTTTTACCTCACCTCAGACTCCTCTGTAGGTTCATAAGGGCCTTCAAAGCATAAATGGTCACCCTCTGCTCTGAATATGAGAAAGGGTTGTTTGGAAAGAAATGAAGGCTATGCAGCTGAGAAGACAGTAAGTCAAGACAACTGTAGGAGAAAGATCCTTTATTCCATGTGCTCATCCACAGAAATACACACATCAAAAGTATTACACAGATAAAAGCAGGGGTCAAAATCCAGCCATCTGACGCAAGACAAGGATGTAAGCTATAGCACATTGGAATACTGAAGAATTTCAAAAACTTAGTTTCTACAAGCAAGAGGAATGATAACCTAATATAAACCTGGGCATTGGAGGGGAGAAGAAAGGACAAGCAAATATCCTTCACTAACAAGGTAAGTAGCAACATATTCTGTGATCAGTTGTAGGTTAATTGTGATGGTGGGCCTTCTGACAAGTAAAAGCTGTGTTTGGGGCCAGTAAGATGATAGCATTTTTAGAATGGCCTTACATACTGTGGTTGTGGAAAGGTTGCAGTTTAAAATACAGTCTGCTCTCCGTATCCGCAGACTTGCCAGCATCCACGAATGGCAAGCCCACATGGGGGGGGGGGTGGAGTGGCAGAGGAGGAGGGAAGAGGAATAAGGAGCAGGAGGAAGGAAGAGGCAGTGGCAAGGGGAAGAGGAGAAGAACGGATGTGCAGGTGGCAGAGAGGAAGAGGAGGAGGAAGATTGGCGGCACCAATGGGGAGGGTAAGAGAAGGAGGAAGAGCCAGAGGAGGAACAAAGGGAGGCAGTCACCCGCCATGGCAAGATGCGCTTTGGGGAGGGTGGCAAAGTCCCATTGTCCCCAATTTTGGTATCTGCAGGGGGATCCAGAACGGATCCCCCTGCATATGCCAAGGGCCCACTGTACTTCTGTGTAGTGAAAGGCCATACCAGCGTCACAACTTTGGCTTCTCAAATGAGTGATTCTGTTTACATGGGAAACTCTTTTCACCAGTGGTTACATGAGAGGATCAATGGCAGGGCACCTTTCCCCACAGGTTCAAGCAGAAGCACACTGGCAATGGTCTGCCAGAAAACAAGCAATCATGTGGAGTTTATATAATACAAAGACAGCTGTCTTTGCTGTCAGCCACAACAATACAATGAGCTGGCTGGTCGCACTTGCAAAAAGGGAAGTCTGTAAAGGAATGGTCACTGATAGGAGTTACCCCTTCACCAAGTAACTTGGGTTGATAACCAAATGACCTCCCACGGATTTCCCTACGAACAAGCAACAATTCTCCCAGAAAAGGCAGACATGACAAACCACTGTCTCCAAACTCTGAGGCATCTCTCTGAATACATTTGGGGGGGGGGGGGGGGAGGAGTCAGATACTAATAATAATTGGGCAATCACGCTCACGCACACATACACACCCCCTGATAAGTGGTATGAAGAAAAGTATATCTATAGTAAAGAAATTGAGAAAGCTAGCCCAGATGCTTCAGATTCAGAATTTGGAAATGCTAATTTTTTGGACTAGAACACCAAGCATTATTCCAAGGAGCTGCACTCCAAAAAAAGGTACCTTTCCAAGCTTGGCTCAGATCAACTAGACTGGAATATCCTATTCTTTACCTTCCTGACGAGGTTTTCCCCTTCTGCATTCTATCAATATACCCATGGATACATAACAACCCCCCTCTCGCATATAAACACATACATCTCAAGCATTCTCTCTCATTCTCTCTCTCTCTCTCACACACACACACACACTCACACACTTTGTTCTTGCTCCAACCTATTCTTGTGTTGATGGTCCATAGGGCATTGTATAGGATGCAGTAAGGACCAAGCATGGTTATATTAGCCCTTCTTTCTTCACTCACTCACCCACATATATATGAATGTGCACATGGATGTACGCACACACGTGCCTGTTGAATAAGATAATGGGGTTCCTGCAGGGGAAGGTGATGTAAAAGTCTCTCCATAGTTAGCTGAAGTTTGCTGTAGTTTCTGATTCTTGCTGTCCATCTGGTTCCTCTCCAGCTTGGTAGATAACTAGGCGTTTGATTCTCTCAGGTCTGGGGTGGGGGGCAAAATTAAGGATTTGTTAGAAACCAACAAAAAAGCCCTTGATTTGCCATTCATATTTTCACACGAAATTCCAGAAATATGAAACAGAAAATCAAGAATTCCATGACAGAAGTGTGACGCAGTACAATGGGAATTAATATATAACACAGCACTCAATAGCATTCTGCTTGTTATGATATCTGCGACCTGAACAGATATGAAAGCCATGGAAGAAAAACATCTAATTTACTCAGTTCCAGCAGAGGGACAAACTCCAGAAATCCCACCTCTGCCATTAAATAGGATGGCTTTATCTTGTTTAATGGCAGAGCCAGCACTATCTAATAGTTCAAAAGCAATACCTTGAATACAAAACATTAAAGTAGATTCTTTTATACTACATGTTTCTTCATATAACCATAATTGTTTTATTTCTTACCTTTTCCCTAACATGGCCATGCAGCATATATGGCTCTCCCTACCCCACAAGCAATTGGATATATACAAGGGTATAGTGCAGAAGTATAACGAAAATATAGTGCTATTTTCCTTTAGTTCCCAAATTTCTAGCATTGCAGAGTGTGAGACAATGAAAATTGTTCGCAATGAGACCTCTTATATCAGCTCTATTTGCATTCCCCTGGTAACTCTGCCTGCCCCTTTTCTTTGCATGCCTAAATTGCATTTCCAAATATGCAACTGAGGTTTAAAGTAACTGCATTGCTAGAAATTTGGGGACTGAAGGAAACTGGAGAGACAGATTTTTTATTGGGAAGTGGGGCAATGACCTAGTTACAATCCTGGGCTCAAGTGACTAGCCCAAGTACCTAATAAGCTTCATGGCTCAAGAGGCAAGTGAACCAGGCCCCTGCTGTCCTAAATCAGTGCTATAACCATTATATCACATTCTCATCAGGAATTTTTTATTGACTTATTTTTAAAAATATAGCCCATAAGTCTAACCATAGACAGACCTGCTGTTTCCTAAATACCTGTTTCTCAGCTGCCACTCTCCTGAACCCAAACCCTTCAACACTAAACTGTATTTTTGTTTTTAGTGGTAACTGTGAACCATATGGATGTTAACTTCCAAAAAGTGAGCATTTTATGTATCTGACAAAAACCAGAGTACTCAGTGGCCCTTTAACTTCAGCATACTGAAGAGTGCTATCTGGGTTTGCTTGTTCTTTGCAGTCCATCTGGGAAAAGAGAACCATTAATTCCAAATTAATACCCAGCAGCTATGAACTAGTGAAACCTGTACAGACAACTGGGGTTGCTGAAAAGGCATACTGCCTTAAATATTTAAAAAGTAAAGTGGATTGTTTCATCAGCATGTAGTGGAAAGGTGAAAAAAAAATTGAGCTCTTCGATGTACTCCCCATATTACTCACTGTTGGAAAAATGACTGATAGCAGACCATGGGCTTAAGATAGTTCCTGACATCTCTCCTCTACTTACCAGAAAGTTGGACAAAGCTACTGTAAATTTCATAGCACACTCACTTAAATTGTTAATCCTCAGGATTCATGAAACTGCCTATGAACCTTAAAGTTAAAGGAACACTGAGAAGGGAGAAAGTGTAATGACGACAAAACTAGTTGTGGGTGAACATCACATTTTTGAGAACCTTGGCCTCCTTTAGCATTCTGCAAAGTGACAGAGAAATAGTTTGCAACCAAGAGAGGAAAATGGTTGATTGAAAACTACAACTACTTAGAGCCAAAGTAATGCAGACCAGATCCTGGGAATGTACATTTTGGACTACAGCTCCCAGTATTCCTTAGCCAATGTGGCCTGTAATCATACTGGCTGGGAGTTACAATCCCAAAAAGTAATTTTTCCAAGCTCAGGTGTCAGCATAGCAGAAATCCCACAGCCATACAGATTTCTCAACAGCACTACTAATGGATCCTCTTAAAGAGGCTTCATTTAGAAGCCTGACGCATGAACATTTCCTTCTTTGCTACTTACTGATAATGAGTCCTGCCCGCTTGCTCCATGAATTTCAGCGAAGCCAGCTCCTTGCTGAAGCCCGCTGCCTTGTCCTCTCTGGGTAGGGCCGTCTGCCAGGCTCAGGATGCAGAAACTGGTAGTCTTCTGCTAAGGCGACAGCCTCGTCTCCATTTTCAGGATGACGCTCCCGAACCCAACGCTGGACATCTTCAGGGAGGAGATTCAGGAATTGCTCGAGGACTAGCTGTTCAACAATCTCTTCCTTGCTACGAGCCTCTGGTTTCAACCACTGGAACAAGAGCTCCTGGAGTCGCTCGTAAGCCACTTGGGGGCCTTCAGTCTCTTTGTATGCAAAGCCCCGGAACCGTTTGCGCTGATTTTCAGAGCCCACATTGGAAAGGCATGGGATAGCTTGCTCCACCTTTGCACAGCCTCCAGCTTGGCCAGCATTCAGGCTGCTGTGAGCCTGATGAGCTTCCCCAAAAAGATCTGGCAAGAGCATACCCCTTCCTGACTCTCTAGCCTCTTGGCAGACATCAGGCATTTCCTTAAAGAGGTCACCATCATCCTCCATCATTCGCTTTGCCCCTTTTCCTTCTCCCATGGGTGGGACAGGAACTGGTGCAGTTACCTCTGCAGGAGGCGGCACCAAGGAGGTCTCAGTCTTTGGCTCCTCTTCTTGTTTAGCCTGCAGGCTTGTGGCTGAACACTGAGCTGGAGGCTGGGTTGGCATCTCTGAATGTTCAGCTCCAGCTCCTGAACATTCACCCACTGCCTCTGGCTCATCTCTATCCAAGTCCTGATGTTCAGCCACAATGCTGCTATTTGGATTCCTTTCCTCCACAGGATCAGAGCAGGTGGTGTCCAGGCTCTGGTCCTGCACCTTAGTTGCCATTCTTCAAAACAAGGTTGTTTCTCAAAACTTGAGCTACAGTAGGAGATGTGGGGAACAGAAGCCCCCAACAGGTCCTGAGGTTTCTTGCTTCTGGGAAAAATCTGCAGAGGTGGGAGGGAAAAAGGGAAGCTTTGAAATATAGACCATTCATATTCAGAGCTGAGAAAAATTATTTTTTAAGATAACTCCCACAATCCTCAACCAACATGACATTCCAAGTTTTAAAGCCATTTTTCAGCAGAGTGTGCAATCAGAAACTACTTGCTAAATCAGAGTGATAAGGTAGCAAATCCTGTCGTATAGACTTATGCCCAATTCATATGGAGAAGGAAATGATTGCATGGCTTTACACCTAAGGGAAAAAGAAAAGGTTCTTTAAAGGGCCAACTGAGGGAAATAAGGGATAAAGTACATCTTGTGTATGGAAAAGGTCCCAGGTTCAGTGCTCAGCACTTGAAATGTAGACAATTCTAATGTCATTTTAAAAGAGCATGCTTACTCATAAACAGATCCCACTGCATCTAATGCGACTTACTGCCATGCCAGCATGCACAGGATTATAGACAATACTTACTTTTTCCTGTGCCCCTAATTTGCCATATAAAAGCCTCCCATTATTCACTCTCTCACACATTTACTTTTCAAAATATTTGCCCTTTTATTATTCATAATAAAATTCTTTGGATTGCAAATGGATATTAAATTTCCTTGGCTTGCAAAATTTTCCAGCGACGGCATGGCCAAAGGGGGAGGAGCCTGCCTTCAGATAGTCCTCCCCTAACATCTGAACTGAGATCAGAAACAGAAAATGCAGGCCCAAGACTAACATCTTCATTTTTTTTCTCCTGTTTGCCTGATGAAGAAGCCAGTGTGACTTCAAAAGCTTGCTGTGCATTTTGGTTGGCCCAATAAAGGTATCATTGTTTGGATGTTTTTGGATTATTCATATGTGTATGAGTGCCTTCACATCACTCACACCATGAATTTCATAAGATTTTCTTAGGCAAGGAATACTCAAGAGGTGGTTTGCCATTGTCCTTCTCTGAAATATAGTCTACAGCACCTGTTGTTCCTTGGCAGTCTCCCATCCAAGTACTAACCAGGCCTAGCTCTGCTTAGCTTCCAGGATCAGTCTGGATCTAGTGCCTTCAGCGTATTTAAAAATACAGAACATGTTATTCTTTAATGCAAATTCAGATTAACATCAAACCAAATGAAATTAAAAAAACCCAAAACATACAGCAGTTGAACAGAAGTTCTTCCTCCCCAACAAAGAACCCAGTGAGGAAGAATCAATAGAAAAGAAATAGCCCCTATTTCACAAGCCATTGGTTCCTAACACTTTACTCAATCCACGGGCACCTGTCCCCAGAATGCAGACACAGCAATGTTAGGGCCTTTGCAGACTGCCAGAAATAGTGCACATTAAATTGAGGCACTGCCCTGGCTCAGTGCTAGGGAATCATGGGAACTGGAGTTTATTGTGGCACTAGAGCTCTCTGATAGAGAAGGCTCAATGTCCCAAAAAAAATACAATTCCCATGATTCCCTAGCACTGAGCCAGGGCAGTGCCTCAATTTAATGTGCACTATTTCTGGCAGTCTGCATAGGCCAATAGTCTGAAAATCAGTATGCAATGGGATCTTGTAGCACTTTTGAGACTAACTGAAAGAAAGAAGCTGGAAGCATGCGCTTTTATAGACTTGAGCCTTCCTCAGATACATGCTTTGTCGTGGAGAATCCAGAGACAGACCCACATAAGCAGACCCATGTGTGAGAATGTCAACTGAAATTAAAAAACGTTGTGGGTATGAAGATGAGATGACAAGTCTAGTTTTAACTATGGTTGCTGGGGGACAAGGCAGGAGAAAGGATACTGGCTAAAGCCAAGGACAGTAGATAGCCATATAGAATCATAGTTGGAAGAGACTACAAGGGCCATCCAGTCCAACCCCATTTTGCCATGCAGGAATACACAATCAAAGCACTCTTGACAGATGATCATCCAGCCTGTTTAAAGACCTTCAAATAAGGAGACTTCACCATTATCTGAGGCAATGTGTCCCACTGTCGAATAGTTCTTACTCTCAGGAAGTTCATTCTAATGCTGAGGTGAAATCCCTTTTCCTGAATGATTATTGGAAGTATTGGAATGTAATTTGGAAATCAAAGAGATGTGATGTGATGGCCTATCTCTGAACTCTCTCCTCTGCCTCATGTATCTAAGGAAGTAGGCTCAAGATTATAAAAGCTCATGCTACCAGCTTCACTCTTTCAGTTAGTTTCAAAAGGTGCTACAAAAAACCTTTGCATACTGATGTCCCCAGAATGGGATCTCAATCAAGTTCCAATGGTGCTTATTCACCAAGGACAAATATTAAATCTACTGTAATTCTTATGATGCACACAATGAAATAAGTGTCACTTCTTGTATTTTTAACCTTTCTCCTCCCACTCATGTTATCACTATAAGTTAAACTGTATTTCTTGTAACCTGTATCAGACCTCTCTTCACACTTCATGAGTTAATCTGATTTATTAGGAGATTACCAGATTACATTCTTAAGAGTGCTGCTATTCCACTTTAACTCCTCTGGGTGCCTCCTCTTGCATTTTTGGGGTTTGTAGTTCAGTGAGGCCTAAGAGCTCTCTGGCTGAATATTCTAAATACCCCTTCCCTCAACTGCAAACCCCAAAATACAACAGGAAGGCAGCCAGAGCAAAGTGGAATAGCAACGCTTTTAAGAGTGTAACGTGATAATCTTCTAGAGAGAACATATGAATCAAAACTGCAAATAGCCAAATCCGCAAAAGTCAAAGCTGGAAACATGGAGGGCTGACTGTACTGCTGGTTTAGCATTCTCTCTCACGCTGCCTGGGAAGTATTTTTTTAATTTTACCATTTTACTAAATAATTTAAAATTACAAAAAGATATCAGACATTGAGAAGAAAGAAAAAAGAGGCAAAGAGAGAAAAATAACAAAAGACATAACTTGACATAGCATAATTATTAATACACACAAACATACTAACAAATAACAGTCAAAACAATTAACTGATTTCACAATTATCTTAATTATCATCTCTAAAATAACTTCCTGATCAATTGTAGTCACCTTCTCTAATAGAAATTATTTGATTTCATCAATATTCCTTCTGATATTTAAGTCTCTATAATTTATGACTATCTGTACATTATATTATCAACTCTTATCTAATATCTTTTCCCTTATCCTCACACATGATAAATGATATTTTTGTCATATTTTTTTAGATTCTTTAAACTGACTGTATCTAATTACAGTGAGAACTCCATTACTTTTTACTCTTTCTGTCTTTAACCAAAAGACAAATTAACAGCTTAAAGCAAATTTAACCCTTTTGTTGCCCCTCTTAGATCTTGAGACACTTCTGATCCTCTTCAATATTTTTTTCTTGAATTTTATCTGCCTGGGAAGTATTAAAGACACGTAAAGTGGAGTGAAATCCAACACTGTGGAAAAACAGCTGCAGCAAAAGGGGGGCTCTCTCACACACATTTCCCAAATAGCCAGCTAGATTATCTATATAAATAATAATATTTTTTTTCTGCAGCTGTTTTTCCATAGCATCGGATTCTGCTCCACTTTCCGTATATTTAATACTTCCTAGGCAGAGAATATTCCACAAACAAACAAACAAAAAATATTGAAGAGGACCAGAAGTGTCCCATGATCTACAGGGGACAAAAGAAAAGGGGGGGGGGGTTGGAGGTTACATTTGCTTTAAACTGTTAATTTGTCTTTTGGTTAAAGATGGAAGGGGTAAAAAGTAACAGGGTTCTAATCGTAATTTTTTGAAAGAACATAAAATGCATACCATAAGGACAAAGATGCAGTATTCCTTAGGAAATAATAGTCAGCTTCTGCAACTGCAAAAGTCCTTAAAGGACCAAGCCTGTGCCAGACACTTGATTGTCCTTAGTAAATGCTCCTATATATATATATATATATATATATATCGGTAAAAGTTCTGTGATTTCAATTCCAGGTAGTCACCAGCCAGACGCGTTTCAAACTGGAGTCTTCTTCACTGGCTAAGGATATCTATAAGTATCCACTAATGTAGCAAACAAAGACAGAAGGGATAAAAAGTAATGGAGTTCTAATTGCAATTACTCTGATACATAGGAGAGAAGCTGGTGAATTCTCTAGACCAGGGGCCCCCTGAGGCCTTTGGACCGGCCCCAGGCCAGTCCCGCCGCCCCCCCGCCATGATGATATTGATTATTGCTGTTATTACTTGTTCTTGGGGTTTTCTTGGCAAAATCTCCACAGGGGGTTTGCCATGGCTTTTCTGGGGCTGAGAGAGTGTGCATGCATATCTTTTTAATTTTTTTTAATTTTTAATTTTTATTTATTTATTTATTTATGGTGCTTCGCGGGGGGGGGGCCCAATTGTCTGAGGGACAGCAACCCGGCCCCCGGCTCAAAAAGGTTGCCTATTTCTGTTCTAGACTGTATTCATTAGCCCTTAGCCACTGAAGAAGACTGCAGGTTGAAACGCGTCTGGCTGGTGACTACTTGGCACAGGCTTGGTCCTTTAAGGACTTTTGCAGTTGCAGAAACTGATTATTATTTCCTAAGGAATACTGCAACTTTGTCCTTATGGTATGCATTTTATGTTCTTTCATGGAAGTCATAATGTTCATGGTATATGACTGATCTGTTGCAATCTGAACAGCATATAAATTTTTTTTGATATCTTGGCACAAATTATTACCTTTTGCAAATACCTTTAAAAAAACACCCTTCCCCCTCATTCATCCGCTAATCGAATTAGATACAGTCCATTTAAAGAGCCTAAAAATTATTACTATGACAATAATTATTATTTTTATAAATAATAAATTATAATTTAATAATAATAAATATTTGTTTATTTATCATAGAATCTAGCTGGCTGTTTGGGAAATGAAAGAAAGAAAGAAAGAGAGAGAGAGAGAGGCCTCCTTTTGCTAAAGTTTTCTGTCAGAATGGGACGTACTAAAACAAATGACAGTACTTGCCCATAGAGAATCATTGGGGAATACTTGCCTATGGGTTATCATAGAATCATAGAGTTGGAAGAAACCACAAGGGCCATCCAGTCTAATCCCCTGCCATGTAGGAACTCAAAATCAAAACATCCCAGACAGATGGCCTTATCATAAGGGAATGCTTGGCCATAGGGAATCGTAGGGTAATACTAGTATTTCCCTACATAGAGAGATCTTGTAGCACCTTTGAGGCTAAACATTAGTCTCAAAGGTGCTACAATATCTCTCTATGTACTGATTCTACAGACTAACATGGCTATATCTTAGGGGGGTTGCAGACTGCCAGAAACAGTGCAAATTGAGTCCACTTTTAGAGTTAGGGTTAGGGAATCATGGGAACTGTGTTTTATTGTGGCACCAGAGCTCCCTGACAGAGAAGGCTCAATGTCTCAGAAAAAAAATTCCCATGATTCCCTAGCACTAACCCTAACCCTAAAAATGGACTCAATTTGCACTATTTCTGGCAGTCTGCAACCCCCATTAGTATTTCCCTGTAATTATCTATAGGCAAACACTCCCCAATGCTTCTCTATGTGCAAACATTCCCCAATGCTTCCCTATGGGCAAACACTCCCCAATGCTTCTCTATGGACAAACCTTCCCCAATGCTTCTCTATGGGCAAACACTCCCCAATGCTTCTCTATGGACAAACCTTCCCCAATGCTTCTCTATGGGCAAATATTCCCCAATGCTTCTCTATGGGCAAATATTCCCCAATGCTTCTCTATGGGCAAACACTCCCCCATGCTTCTCTATGGGCAAACCTTCCCCAATGCTTCTCTATGGGCAAACACTCCCCAATGCTTCTCTATGGACAAACCTTCCCCAATGCTTCTCTATGGGCAAATATTCCCCAATGCTTCTCTATGGGCAAATATTCCCCAATGCTTCTCTATGGGCAAACCTTCCCCAATGCTTCTCTATGGGCAAACACTCCCCAATGCTTCTCTATGGGCAAATATTCCCCAATGCTTCTCTATGGGCAAATATTCCCCATGCTTCTCTATGGGCAAACACTCCCCAATGCTTCTCTATGGACAAACCTTCCCCAATGCTTCTCTATGGGCAAACACTCCCCAATGCTTCTCTATGGGCAAACACTCCCCAATGCTTCTCTATGGGCAAATATTCCCCAATGCTTCTCTATGGGCAAACCTTCCCCAATGCTTCTCTATGGGCAAACACTCCCCAATGCTTCTCTATGGGAAGTATGGTTTCCCTATGGGCAAGTACTGTTATTTATTTTAGTACGTTCCGTCAGAGCAGCCTCCTTCGAGTCAGCCCTTTCCCAGCCCCCCAAAACAGGCCTAAAACCTGAGGCCTCCCTCCATCCCACGCCCAGGAAAGAAGGGCCCTCGATTAGTACAGACGCAGCCCTTCACCCACCGACCCTCCTCCGGAGAAGAACAGGCGCCCAGCCTTCGCTACTCGCAGCCAAGGCCTTCTGGAAGCCGACCCGGAACTTCCTGGACTACTACTTCCGGGGCGGAGGAAGCACCAATCAGGAGCTGGCCGTGGTATGGTAGCCGTAGTGCTCAGGAAGCACTACGTGATGACGGCAGCCGCAGCATTAATAAAAACTGAAACTCTATGGTCTTTCGTCCTCCTCTTTTGGCTTAATTAAAACTACAACTCTATGGTTTTTCCTCTCTTTGACTTAATAAAAATTACAACTCTGTGGTTTTTCCTTGTCTTTAATTAAGTCTACAAGTCTGTGGTCTTTCCTTATTTTTTGGCTTAATTAAAACTACAACTCGTGTGGTTTTTCTTCTCTTTGACTTAATTAAAATTTTAACTCTGTGGTCTTTCCGTATCTTTAGACTTAATTAAACTACAGCTCTATGGTCTTTCCCTCTCTTTTGACTTAATTAAAACTACAACTCCTTCTCCTTGACTTAATTAAAACTACAACTCTATGGTATTTATCTTTGACTCAATTAAAACTATAACCCTGTGGTCTTTCCTCATCTTTTGGCTTAATTAAAACTACAACTCTATTGTCTTTATCTTTTGGCTTAATTAAAACTACAATGGGTCCTTGGTTTGGTTCCAGGAACCCTCCGTGAATAACAAAATCCATGGATGCTCAAGTCACATTAAAAACAATGGCATAGTAAAATGATGATCCTTATCTAAATGGAAAATCAAGGTTTTTTATTTGGAATTTATACTATTTTTGAATATTTTCAAGCTGT